>CM061182.1:5146396-7646396 GCA_030763345.1 Mythimna separata
GTAATGTTCCGGCCTTTAATAAATGGCGGAAGAAATACGGCAGAGAGGTATTTCGAGAGATTTTTTAAAGGATTTTCATTGTGAGTGGTTGTCCACAAAGACGGGGAAGCTCAACACCAATTAGTGTCACTCGTTTATTAGTTCGCGAGGCTTCTGGGTGGCGGTAAACCCGAGGTGTGGTCCGAGGGACGCGCGGCGCCGCGACGCGATCCGTTTGTGCTTTTATTTGCATTTCTTTGTTTGTGTTTGTTAGGGAGATGTCTTTTTTATTAGTGGCTTTGTAGTTTGGTTGTATATGGCTGTGTAGATATCCGGTAGGATTGCATTGTTTCAGACCTTACTTTACTTATTGAAATATTCAAAGGGTCCGTTCTCTTACTACACCTTTGTGAACATACCTACTACGAGTATATCCAAATGCAATAAATCGAGTACTAGACCATCGATTCGATGAACATTTGATCTCTTTAATATCACAGGTATTCTCAACCTTCGGTGACCTGAAATAATTCGAATCACGTTTCAAATGGCAATTGTAATCGCTGTAAGCCTATGCCTCTTGTACTAGATTGGTTTCTGGACCATTTTGCACACTAAACCCTGCGTAAATAGACGTTACAAGAGCGGTATCTAATGAGGGCCATATTTTTCAACTCTGTAGCATTAGAGTAGCTGATATTTTAATCTGAATTGATTACAGTATTTATTTCACACGATCTGTTTTAATTTAAATGTTGAGTAGAACGGTCCAAGCGATTGTCGTGAAATTTAAATGGATTGATATCCGTCGAGGTGTCACATGTTTAAATTTTTCTAACAACGTTGAGTCTATGAATGCTTTCCCACTGACGTGGAGCTGGGCGGTGTGGAGAGGATTGGACGATGAATTGACTAATTTCAGTACTTGCTACTCAAAAAGATGTCAGCATACCTCAGGGCTGCAAGCCCAATATTCGCTAGGGCTACAGGATTTTTTCGAAAAGGAACTCGTAGTAGTCAATAAAAGTGATTGATTTCCCACCTTAAAAAAAACACAGATCTAGGGAACCATTTTTAAATCTTGGAGATTATGATTACTTTAGCCACGAGGTCCTCGCGATATCATGACTGTGATTAATGTCGTTGCATTTTGTTTTTCGATAGTTTTTACCACTACTAGAAACTCATTTTATTCAGAGCCTTCAACGTATTTTAGTTACGTTTTTGTATGATCATCCATTCATCATTCTATTTTTTATTTAAGAGCTAGAAAATAATGTTATAAAACTACCAAAGATCACTGTCTGCAAAGCTAATAGGTACTATAATTTGTTACCTAAAAACGAAAAAGCTACCTAGACATCGTTCCAAACAAAGATCTGTCCCAAAACGTAAACCCAATTAATTATTTCCTCTGTTTCACGACTGTTGTGACTTGGAACATGTATTGTGTCTTTATTCCGCCATTTGCCATCCCAGCTCTCAGAAATAAAACTGACAAACAGCACATAAAACAAAGACTTGAAGCTTCAATCGAGTTCCGTCTATACTCTGATGAAGACCGTCACTACTACTATAGGGCCATAAAAACAGAATTCGGAGTAACGACTTTAAGGCTTTACGAATAAAGACCAAAGTCCCATGTTTTAATGCGGCTGTCAAATTCCTTTACAGTGTTGAATTATTTCTCTACACGAGATTCAATGTCTTGATGACGGATGGCCTGAAAACTGAGATATACTCGTATATTTCAAAACATTGTACTGTATTATACAAACGATCACATTGTTTGTCTCCGGTCTTCAATTTTACACAGATAGAACAGAATTTACGGCTGATTAAAAATAGAATTCCAAATTTGAAAACGTTAATTGTATTTAAATTAAATATCGAATAGTTTTAAATGAAGAATCAAAGTAAAATAAAACCGTTTTAAATTTTTAAACTGCTACATTAGTTTGTATCGTATTTTATTCCAATCAAAGATACGGTTTACCGTTAAAATTCAAATTTTATAATAGAACGACTATGTCTATATAATGATTTTGAATATATTATGTTCAATCAAGCTTCGAAAGGTTTTGTTGACATTAAATACTTCATTAATAACTGGTGGCAGGTACAAGTTGAAAATTGCTGTTCGAAGTATTATAATTAATTCTGATCGGCTAAAAGTTTCAGTACCGTCGTCTATTGATTTTTCAAAACTAAAATAATTCTTCTGAAAGTTTGCCATTATACAATGAATCGAACTTGCTAAGCAAAAGTTTGTTGAAGCTGTTATAAGTTTTCTATTGCTCGTTAAAGCAGCGTGTTGATAAAGCCGTTTTAGTACATTTTAACGTTATTTAATAAATTCGAAACAAAAAGAAAATTATGTTAGAAGTTTTGTTCTTGTCTTATTAACATTTAACAAGACGGTGAAGGGATGATAAAATATGCAACATATTGAAGTAAATTAATTAATTCATGAATCCCCGACCGGTCTCATAGGGCCGCGCTGCTATTGTCTAACTGTTGTGTCTCGTTTCGCGGGTATTGATAGGTTAATATAGTAAATACTAAATGTTGTATGTGTATGTATGTGAGTTTAGATATGGATATAATGTGGCATACGAGTAGACAATATCTTGAAATAGAACGCAGTCAGTTAGAATGGAATCATTTTTAATTATATTCTTATTTTTAGCTTCATGGTTGATATAATATTACCGTTGGATTTGTCTGATTAGTGATATTAATAAAGTCAAACATAATTAAAATGCTTCAGAAGATTAACAAATTAAAATCTGTAAAATTTTAATTGGATTTCAGTGATTTGATTTCTAAGATTTTAACTTTTATTACAATCATATATTAAATATAGTATTTCATGCTAAATTTATAATTATGCAATTCAAAATAATTGTAGATTACTGAGACAGTGAGCAGATTTAGAAGGTTTTTTTTTATAAAAATTCAAATATGCCGTTTCAAATATATTTTTCATAGAAATTATTTTAATCACAATTACTATAATAAAAACACCTAGTCTGTCTGTGAGAACTTTTATGATTTGACCTTTCAAGTTTTCAGTTTCAGACCTGTGTCCAATTAAAAGGTCTTGTATGTTCAACATTATAATACAACACAAAAACCCAGTAAACTCACGTGTAACTAACTCTACACGTGTCATCATCATCTGCCTAGCCTTTTCCCAACTATATTGGGCTCGGCTTCCAGTCAACCGGATTTAGCTGAATACCAGTATTTTACGAGGAGCGGCTGCCTACCAGACCTCCACAACCCATTAACTGGGGTAACACGGTACTTCATGGCAAGACTGGAGTCAGATTTACTGGCTTCTGACTATCCGTAATAACTGCCAAAGATATAGATATAGATAATAACTACAAATGACAGTCGGGACCAACGGCTTAACGTGCTTTCCCAGGCACGGAGGAAACTCGTTATGTTAAGATAAGAGACCCATCCACAGACCAACCTGGGCAAGCGTTGCTTAACCTTGAAGATCGACCTGTGCGGCTGTTATTATCTAGCCATGAGCTCCTCCTACACGTGTCTACATAAAATATAACTCTAAAATACACTCTAAAGTTTAGAACATGTTTCGTAACATCATCTAACGTTAAAAGATCCACAGTTTTTATCTCTATAATCGCTTAAGCTTTAATTGTCTTAAGTATCAACTCGTCTATTTCAACACTTAGTTAATTCACTTAATGAGACTTACTAAGTCATTCGTCAAAGTTAACTTGCTCTAACTTTGCGGTACTCATCAGATATAAAGCTAGTTCATTGTGTTGAGTATTTAAAATTATTATTGTATTTAGTTATTTTAGTAAGAAAATTGCCGACGGTTTCGTTTAGTGTCTCTGTGAATTAAAGGCTTGGAATTTTAATAAATATTAAGAAGAGTATCTTTAAGAAAATATTGATAGAAATACCCAGACTAAGGATTCAGAAAAATAACTATATAGTTCTAAATAATTGGTAATCATATAATTATTTACATTCATTTTTAGATTCACATTTTACATTCATTATAATTATAGATATTCATTTTTTCGAGCTGCTACGCTCAACACGCTCTGATTATAGTATGGAAACCGAGTGCCGACCTTATTATTTTTTGGGATAAAAACAAACATCCAAAACCGTTCACTGGTTTGAGCGTGAGGAAGTAATATACACACACTCGCAAACTCATGACGTTAATACATAAGTGTGATTGTATCCTACCGGTGACAAAGTCCAAGCTATTGGCGGTTAGCGCTTCAGTGAAAGGAACCTCTTAATTATACGAATAATGTCCAGAAGAAACGTTTTCTGATTCAATTTCTTCATTCAGCCTCCTAAGACGTTAGTCATCGGTTGACATGACTATAAGTTCATTGATCGCTGAGTCCACATCCCACACCTCAACAACCCCTCTCCTCTCCTCTCAACATTCCCCTACTGGAAAAAAAAAACCTCAACAACCTCATAAGTAACTCAAGATAGGCAATCGATTTGCTAGATACAACTCTACTAGTACGAGTATTATCGATCTAAATAATAATATGGCAACATTTTTACTCGATATTCCAACGTAATAAATATTTCCAGTCCGACACACAAGCTACCGAATTCCCTGATCATAACAACGTCAAAAATGAAATATATCAAAATATCAATGCATTTTTATAAAATGTAAATCTTTTTCACTGTTTTACCTATGTATATGCTAGTATAAAACTGATATGTGGCATCCCAAATGACTGTATTTCAGAGGCTATAAAATGCATTAGATTTTATTCCACCTGATACGGTATCAAATTTAAAGTTATCTATAAATACTGATACAATGCTCCTAGTTGTGTCCAGAAAGTTATTGCAGTACGTGGCTTTCAGCTAGATAAAACTATACTAAACATTATTACTAACTTTGTAATGAACACAGTTTAAAATTAGTTAAGACCATGGGAATTAAAAAAAGAATTTACTAGATCTATTAAATTGTAAAAATGAATATTAGATGCATACATAAATACATATATTATATTTAGTTATTATTATAGCTAACCTGTATTGTTCTACTGCTGGGCAAAGACTCACTTTCTTATTCCAATTCTCGTGGAAGGCATTCAGGTCATCCCACCATCCCCTTTGTGGTCTGCTGAGGTAACGCGTTGCTGTGTTTGCAACAGCAATCCTGTGATTTACAGGCCCACAGCTCATAGATATAATAATACAATAATTTTAAATGACTGTTAAACGACTAGACTATTATCAAATTAACTAAATCAGCGGAACAAGTTAGAAATACCAGCATTAAAGTTTTTTTAACACCCTATAAAACAGCTTTCCCCAAAATAGTTCGGGCTTGACCAAACCGTGCCAATTCATAAGCCGGGCCTAGTCGTAAATTTGCCTAAAGGCGGTTTCCATTCTGCACCCATACGAATGGGCCTGTGTTGCTGACAGGAACTTACCTAGACGTTGCCGCTCTCATACCGCACCTATTTATAAACACCACCTTTATTTTTTTGGGGTTTTCCTGGAGAAAGGATTGTAGTTTAGATGGAAATGATGATACTCAATGCTCTGTTGTCACAAAGCGTCTTTTTGAGAGCATTACTCATTCATGTCACTGTGGATTTTGTTCGTTGAGAGAAATTTTACTTTATTGAATTTATTTTTCAATTTCTCAAAAATTACTTTGTATTTGCGCTTTGTTTATTGTAATCAAGTAATTTGTCATGCCTTGCCCTTCTTACATCTATGATTCATCATCTATGATCATCCTCAGAAGTTTCTTTTGATAAATAAAACAGCAAGACATTAACAGGAAAAAATTGGGTAGAAACAGCGTCCAAATTTAACTTTGGCTATAACTTTTACTGTATATAAACTATTTCGCCGCCTAGCGACAGCTCATCTCCTAGTTGTTTTATAACACTTGGTGATAAAAGATGTCATTTCGTAATCTATACAGCTACTTGGGGAGGTCAAGGCTCCAGCTCTATCTCCTTGATTACGTCATCAACTGTTACGGCCTATTTTACTGTTATGTAATGAGTACGGACGTGGAGTAATTTTCAAGTTGGTCTTAAATGTAAGTGCGATATACAATTCAAGATAAAACTAATGCTCCCGCTTTGAAGTATGATGGCTACCTTTATCATCTAGATCTAGAGCCATTCATTAACTTATCACATACCCACAAAACGAGACACAATAGTAAAACAATAACAGTGCGGTCTCATAGGACCGGTCGGGGATTCATGAATTAATGTGATCTATATGATCCATAACCGTCATCTTAACTGCTATTACATTACGGATTTTGTAAAAGATTTATTGTAACAATACAGTCTTAGATTTATTTGTCTAAAACGTGCTGGCTTCTAAGAAAATAATCTCCTTGTCCTCATCGCATTGATTGGTTCCAGCCTTCCCTACAAACCTATCTAAATAAGTGACACTCGTCTCGAAAAAAATACTACAAAAGATACCTTTAGAGTTCTCGTTACACAATTACTTTACAGAACCGCACTGTCTGCCTAAAAAAGAAAAAAATTGAATAAAACCCAAAGAATTCTACCCGCAGGTAACATTCTGTGCCTATACAGGTAAACGTGCCTAGTGATAAATTTGAAGGATTTTGTTAGAAAAAAATCTCTTAAGGGTTGTTTGAAAAAGGTACTGGTACAAATAAATACGCAGGTAGTAGAGCCGTTAATTTGTGCGAATGCACAGTGGGATTTACAAAGTTTTTGTTGAGACATTCTTTTCTTATGAATTTGAGTATGTGTTGTCGTATTGGTGGTGTAATTGAGCTGGATAAAATCGTCGTCTAAAAGTGTTAAACTGCTAACTCCCTTCTAGCTAGAAGGGAGTTAGCAGTTTAACACTTTTAGACGACGAAATATTATATTTACTCCACAATGTTTTCCTTATCAAGCCTGGTATGTGTACGGGCATTTGTGGTGTTATTTTTATGATAATAATAAAATAAAGCATTAATTTCGGATCATCTTTACGATCGACTACGTCCATATTTGTTGGTACGATTGCGAGCTTACAAACTAATGTTACGAGTAGTAACTATTAATTAATTACAAAAACAATTATGTAATTAATCGGTAAACAGTAAATATAAACTTTCCAATGATGAAACGCCCACTATACACCCACTTCAAATATAATTTTGGCCTCTAAAATCATTTTGTACTTAAAAAGGTTAAAGCCATTAAATCTTTAATTTCACAAACTTTGCCATGGATTTATTTCAAAAATAAAATATTTCAACAAAGTCTTACAAAAAATTTCATTTGTATTACATTCTAATCCTTAAAAGATCCTATTATCAGGATACGTTTCGATTCCCTCGACATCAGCTCAGAATTGGCGTAAAGGATATTGTTCTTAAAGGATTAACGTACTCTATAAGGTTAAGACGATTCCCATCTAAGTAGAAAAAGATAAGGATTACCATGTACTTGAGAGAATTTCGAGTATTCCCGGTATTTTCCCGATGTCACTGTTTGAGTATTTTCGTGTATTTACGTAATGTCACTGAATCCTCTTAATTGAATTTAGGCTGTGATTTCTCTGCGTGAACGTTTTATGTTCGTGTTATGTTTCGTTGTTATGTTATTGTTGTGTTTTGATAAATATAAATTATATGTTAATGTTTTAGTTGCTTGGATTGCAACTTTTATTAATCAAAAATGCCAAAAGATACAAAAACAATAAAAAGTTAGACCTAGAAAGTTATTGCAATGTTGTGCCATTAATAAAAATGATACTAGCCATTCGAACCTGAACCAAATGTAAAATATTACAACCCAACCAATAAAATCCCGAATGAATTAGTCATTTACCATAAACAGGCTATAATATAAACGCCAATAATTTCACAGAAGGGGTGCCTTCGAAATCCGAAAAGACGTTATATTTTATCAAAACAAATTCTGCGATAGAAACTAACGATCAAAAGTTCGGACGCTCGCCTAATGGAACCTGAGCTTAACATTAAGTAAGCACGTAGCTCCCTCGTATTATTTTAATGTCGCATTTTGCGAGCGTGACAAAGATCAAAGCTGTGATTTTACACACTTGTCTCCCGAAATTATGTGAGAAATTTCGTAACAAACATTTTCTTTTGCAATGTTTTCTGTTTCATTAGTTTTTATTAGTTTAGGGTTAATCTAATAATTTCGAGTAGATGCTTCGGGATTGAAATAAAACTAATTTTACGGATTATTTCGTTTTTATTGTTAGGATTTCGTTTTTCTTGTAGCCGTTTTGAGACTTTCATGTCGTTTATGGTAATGAGACAGCGACGTTGTTTACTAGTACTTAGTTATATTACAACCTTTTCGTCAAATTACCTACCTAGCTGGTTTTTGAAGACTTCAACATTAAACAATTTAATTGGAACCGTGCACTAGCTTCTAACGTTTTATAAGTGCCTATGTAGGTGGTATATGAAATAAAAGGATTTTGACTTTGACTTTGAAACCACCATTTTCCTAGTATCTACTTAACGAACCATGTGTACATACTTAATTTATAAACTTAATATGTAAAGACTCAAAATATTTCATCAAAATTCACATTAATAACAAAACCGAAACTGATTTGTAACCATCATCATGTATTCATGTAACCGAATTGTAGTAATCATTCAATTAATTTTAATTCATTCGACCAAACTGTTGTAGTTCAATGCTTAGTTTCAATGATTCATAATCTAATGAATCAAATGATCGCCTAAACTATTAATTTATTTTCGTTGCTATCGTCTGTTTTTTAAACCCTGAGACTAAAATGTCATTTCAACACAAAAGAAATGGCGTCATACCTGTAGTAAATTTGACATTACTTGTGTCAGTTTAGTCTCAGGGTATAAAAAACTATAATGTTTCCGTTTTTGTCAATTGGCTACGGAACCCTAAAAACAGACAATAGTGTCTAAATCTGTAACAGTTTCAGCTCTTGAAAGTAGCTAGCTTGGCTGGACATCAAGTGTATTGATTTCATCTAAAATAAACGATTTCAATGCAGATGTTTTAAAGACCACAGCAACTTTTAAGCGGAGGCGAAAGCAGAAATTGTGTTAGGAAATAACATGAGTTTGTGAACTCCTTACTTCGCAGTCTTTGTGAAACACCAGTTTGAAAAGTACGTTTATTATCTTGCTGCTTAGTTTTTAATCTCCTTTTAGAAAAGAAGATGTCGCAACTGAAAGAATAGAGGTGGAAGTATATAAATTAATAGGTACATGAAACTGATTAAAGATGATCAAAAACAGTAAATATCGTTTTTTTTATTTAACTGTTCAAAATATCTGAAAAAAAGACTAGGTATGTATATTTCAGTCTTGATTAACAATGAAGCTGACCAATATAATCATTCAAGCATTGAGCAGATAAATTATTGTTTATTAAATAGAATAACAATAAAATAGCAATGCAAGTTTACAATAAGTGTGGCCTTAAACTAGAATATAAGTGGTATAAAATAATATCTAAAATAAACCTGTAGGTACCTCAAGTGTCTAAAGAGCTAATACATTTACATATTATTTATGTTAATATTTCCTAAGAATACTTATATAATACGAACATATTCATAAATAATCAAAACAATGAAAAATAACAACGAACCATACTATTATTGCACAATACTGACTGGCCTGTTGGTCTAGTGGTTAGTGACCCTGACTGCTATGCCGGAGGTCGTGGGTTCGATTCCCACCCAGGACAAATGTTTGTGTGATGAGCACGATCGTTTGTTCTGTGTCTGGGTGTAATTTATCTATAATATGTATGTATTTAGAAATATATAAGTATGTTTATCAGTTGTCTAGTACCCATAATACAAGCTCCGCTTAGCTTGGGACTAGATGATGTTGTGTGAAAGTTGTGGAATATTATTATTATTATATAATAAAGATTTCTACCATACGGTAAATTTAGAAAACCTAATAAATCCACTATACTGGATTTCTATTATGGATACAATCAAATCCTGCTCTCAGGACACATTCTGTCTATTTATGGATACGAGTAGATTATATTTTATGAATAATTAACAACAGCCGAAATAACTGATGCTTCGCCGTCGGAAAATTTACATTTGAATATTATGTGAAAAGCTTTCATTTAATGGTACCAGATTTTATCTAGCTTGTTTATTTGGATGATGTGATCATCATTATTAGTGCATAAAGTGCTATAATAGTAATTATGTGTTAGATGCCCAATTGTCCACTTTCAATTTTTACGGGAGATTAGTTTTTGCTAGCGGCGTCACCCGCCTGAATGTAGGTTTCTCCATACAAACTTTGGCCATCTATTTCATCCCATTAGGAGGTGAATTTTGGAAAATCCTCTCGTAGTGCTTTCCTACGTCATCAAAGAAAACAAATTTCCTTCGTGCGTCAGTCTGACTCATGTTTAGCCGATATTTTTTCTCCCGACAGTCGTTTCTATTATTATTTTTCATAGTCGAAACATGAAAAAAACTGTACCCAAAAATTATTGATAAACAATTTCCATGCTGCCAGACGAAGTATACAAAGGCCGTTATTAGTTTTTAAGTGTATTATTGTTTCTGTCCTCAGTAAATATACTCCAAACATAAATTAAACAAACAGGGCGACGTTATTAAAAAAAGAACAGACAGTGTTCGCAAGAGTGTATATAAATAAAATAAAAACAAGCAAACAAAGGTTCCAAAACGAAACGTTGGACTTCTAACAGTATCTTTTTACAACTTCACTCCAGATAGGTATTGCGGGCGCTATTCCGGACAGAATTAAATTTAACAAAAAGTCCGATCGAGTGCGGTTTAGACGATCGTGCCCTGGAAAGTGTAATGATTTTTAAAAAAATCGATTTCTTTGAAATTTTGCTAAAGTATTGTTTGTTTTTTCGCTGTTATGAAATATGAAATATTTGTAAGCAATAGTTTTTTGTATATAAATATATTAGCTTCATTCAGTTCATCTTCTTCTTCTATGTTTAGGCTATGTGCTTTGTCAGGTTTCATTTTTTTTAATTCTTGTCTATTATTTTTTTATATAGGCACACATTAATAAAAAGAACTAACTTCCTACCTCTTCTTTATATAAACATCAATTTTTTTTATCTAAATATGTAGACAAAAAAGTCTTTTATTTTCTATTTGTGTAGTATCTTAGATCAAACAAAACTCTAAATAACTTCACATAAACATAATTCATCACAAAAAAATATAATTTAATAAGACCTAATATTGAAGAAAACATTTCCAAGACAAAACTTTGTGAGCACAAGACAAAGGCGCTCACTTCTATAAAGTAGCTTTAAAAAGTAAAAGGCAAACATGATTCGCGAATCTTCGCACGATATTAAACTTTTTACAATAACAAAAGACTTAACTGCCGAACTTTAGCATCTCGATCTAACAATCCCTTTAATTAAAGCGTCAAGGGATGCCTTTAAAATTTAAATCCCTAATAACCATTTGGAAAAAACAAAAAAGTCTGCACACAACGCTTTTTGTCTCTCTCATACTGATTACTACCCTCATTCGCGTGAAAAGGAGAAAAGATTTTAATTAAACACGCTGATGAGCTAGTTTCGCGATGTGTAATTTTCTTTTGACGACAATGCTTTTGTGTTTTGTTAATTTATCTGGAGAAAATAGGTGTAATAAAAAAATCTTGTAGCATATTGGAGTTTTAATGAGTTACTTTAAATTCTTATATTATGCAAAAATCCAGTTGAATTGTCATTTTAACCACTAATAAGAAAAGAAAGTATTATAATTTTAGAAATTCTAATTATGACTTTGAAAATGTATCTCTTTAACCGAATATTTCATAGGGATCCTAAATAAACAAAATGATACAAAACGTTGTGCTAACGGCAAACCATACGTTACAATCCATTTTTCCCCTCACCCATTACCATTGAATAGCATATTATCAAAGTAATTACGTCAAAAAAATGATAGTAAAAAACCGAATTTACAGAGGGTGAACCGGGTGAACGTAGCATAAATGACTCAAAGTCACGTGACATGTTCCGGTGCGTTCATTACACGCCTCCCCACAAATTAGGCTGAGTGCAGGCGATACATCCGATACCCACTCCAACAAGTCAATGGGCGAATGAATTACGATCACTTTTGGTAATAAAGTAGGCAGCCAAACGCTGAGTCATTGTTTTAAAGCCTCTCGTTTAAGTGATTATGATAAGTTTACAACAAGCGGCTTCTGTACAGCGTGTATTTTATTTAGCCTAGAATATGAAAGAACTTTTACAATATTTCGGCAGGAAGTAATGCCCTTTTAACTGTTCAAAAAAGTAACATCGACAAAAAATATAATTTACAAGAGGTTCAAAAAGTTCATCTTAATATTCATAAAGAATCTCCCATGTCAAAAGTTTTATTAAAACAATTTAAAAAACGTTGTAACGTTATTCCACTCGGACTTTGTGCTACAACGCTTTCAAAGCAACTCTCTAATTCATTTTTTGTTTGTTCCAGGTTAGTGAAAAGGCAAGGGGGACATGGAGACCGTCGTCCAATATTTACTCCTAGCTTTGGCTCTGACTTCAGTGCAAATATCCTACACTGAAAGCCGTCTAAATGAAAAACGCAGGGATAAAACTGAAAGGAGGTTCCATGGGACGCAAGTGAAAGATAACATATGCGAGATAACCAACAGAGAATCTAAAGTACATTGCTATTGCGAAAGCACTGACGTCAAAACAGCTACCAGAGCCGACTGTTGGGTTTTCAACGGCGGTATTGATGAAACTGATCCAATATGGTCCACTTTCAACTCTCAGCCTTATTTGGAAAGGCTAACGTTCAACGTTCGATCCGACGGAGCACTTAAGTTCATTCCATTCCACGTGATCCATCGCATGAAACGGCTACAAAAGCTCTTCATACACTACGCTACACTAAACAAAATTGAGAAAAGAACATTCTCAAACATAACCACACTGAAAGAAATAACTCTGATGAACAACAAAATAACCGAATTGGACTTCTCATCGTTCACAAATCTCCCGTCGCTCGTAAACCTAACTATAAAAGAGAATAAAGTAACAGAAGTGCAGAGGGACGTGTTTGTCGATTTGCCGAGTCTCAAATATCTAGATTTGTCTTTTAACAGTATCAATCTGGCGCACGACGGTTGTTTTGAACATCTGACCGTACTAAATGATCTGATACTGGAGGCTAATTCAATTACGGTGCTGACTAGAGACACATTCAGGGGCTTAGCTAATCTGACGAGATTGGATCTGCGGTCCAACAAGTTGTCAATGTTGGGCGATTTAACTTTCACGGAGCTGTGGAATCTTAACGAGCTACTTTTGGATAATAACGAATTGAAATTCCTGTCTGAAAGGTCTTTTGATGGTCTCGCTCTGCTACAGAAATTATCTATGACAGGGAATAAATTGAAGTCTATTAATGAGGGGCTATTAGAAGGTGTGCGCGGTCTTGAATTATTGGATCTGAGGAACAATGAAATAGACCATTTTACTTACGAGACAATAAAACCGATATTGGAAAATTTGAAAATGAAGAATGCTGTGCTGTATTTGAGCGGTGAGTTTTACCCTTATTTGTTTTGTGTAAAGTACACTTATTACTACAATAGAAATGGTCCTGACGTATAAATTACATGATTTATAAAGTGTCAAATTTCTATAATAATTACTATGTTTCGACCCATAACCCGTCTAAAGCTTACATACTGACCCTTCAAAATTTCCTATGTATTTATATTATTTTACGTTCCTCCCTGCAATTACGTATCCATAATAGTTTCGAACAACGCTATTTGGATTATGGCAGGAAATTCATATTCAATTCTATCACTGTTGATGCCATTGTTCAAGATAACGACATTACATTGCCATTATAATGATATTACGCGTCCATTTTTGTTGGCAACATGTTATTTTCGAATAAATAGTTCGCATGGGAAGTTAAATAAGTATGTTTTACGCAAACAATGGGGAATCCCCTGCTGAATTTAATCCCCTTGCTAAAGCACCCTTCACATTAAGGACAATTAATGAATGTAAAAGCACCCTTTATCGACTCAAATGTTGCAATAAGTCGATTTTTGTACAATGGCGTACTTTTATTAAAAACAAACATGTTTAAGTTCACAGTTTGATTAAACTGGCACGTGTAGCGGGGTAATTAAGTGAATTATTAAAATGTACTCGTGCCACATATTACGTAGCTCCCGTGTTTATTGTAGACATAACATTAGAAATAGGAATTTGAATAAAGAATTAGTACCAAGAATTAAAATAAAGAATAAGAAATAATGTTTTATAACTATCGATTAATTGACGATTAATTTTTGACCTATGTCCAGCAATGGACGTCTTTCGGCTGAGATGATGATGATGACTATCGATTAATTTAAGTCACAGCTGTATTAAGCTTCTCTTTGTTAATATTGTTTGACAACTGACGTTTAGGGGTCGTGGTTCAACTATTATGTCCAACCAGTTGGATTACGGGACTTTGATAGAGGCAGATGTTCAATCATTATTTTTAATTGGACAGTGGCATTTAGTCTAGACTCGTGGTCCAACTAACTTATTTTAATGATTCATATTAATATAATTGTATTAAAGTTAAGTGTATCTCTCTAACCTGTGTCTTTTTAGCAGCAAAACAAATATTTAGAGGAATAAAGCCTTACGATATAAAAAAAAACAATGATTTACTTAAAACATAACGATAATAAGCAGTTTAGCCTAATATAAGATGATGTGTAAAAAGTAACTAAATTAAAATGTTAAGTCTATAAATTTTGATAAATCCATTTCTGGATAGTCTACAGAACTTGGCACCCTTTAATATCTCAATTCTTTTGTAGACAATGTCGACAACTACACTATAATTTCAATTTAGGTTTTTGGTTGCAATAATTACAAAATAGGTGAATAATAGGAGTCTGCACGTAATACTGTTACATAACAATAGTTATTAAAAGAACAGTTTTTGTTACGAAACTGAGTTCCAGATAAAATTTGTAATAGTATCACATGATATTTTAAATAATTATGTCTAGTATCATACTGTATTAAATCTCATTAAAAACACAATTTAAAATAACGTGAATATGGTGCCAAAATCTATCATTCCTCCAACACGCGATAACGGGCCGCCAATTTGCACTGTGTAGGAGTATGTTACCGCAGATAATATGGAAGAGGCAATTTAGCTTCACTTCTTTTTGACTGACCGATATTTTGATAATTCAAATGTGCCTATAAACGGTCGATTTGAAATAAACGTGTTTGTGTTTAGGAGGAGCTACGTCTAAAACTAATATTATAATAAATCGTTGTTTTTTTTATTAAATAACTTAAACGTTACACAAAACTGTACTATTGCTTTGACTAACACCCTTTTTAACACACCTCTCCGATTTACGCTAAGACCTTGAACTTACTAGAGCATTATAATATCAGTCGCATAATATTATAAGATTACAACTTCTCAGTGACAAAAATATATTTTTGTGACTGAAAACTGTAAAATACACACATCAAAAGTGTCTAGGGATCAAGCATTTTTATGCGGATTTCTTGAGATTGAGATGTGGCTTTGTAATAAATTTATGATTTTATAAATTTATATGGATCCTTTTTGGTGCATTTCATAATTTGAATCAGGAACTGTGAATCAAATTCGAGTAAAAGATGAAAATCAGCTGTCAATATTTTCCCTATAAAAACATACAACGCATTGAAGACATTATTAGTGCTACTGTTTCCCTACTACTGATTAAAACCAACGTTATTATGGAGCGGCGACGTCATTTAAGCAGGGAAAAAATGCTCAGAGCCGTGGGAATGATAGAAGCTGGTTCCCGGCAACGTACTGTGGCTTTAGCTCTGAATACAAGTCAGAGTGTTATCAGTCGACTTTGGACACGTTACCGAAGCACTGCTACCGTGGCTGAGCGCCATGGAGGACGGTATCGCTGCACCACACGGAGACAAGACCGATACATTCAAATCTTAACTCGAAGAGCTCCAATAATGACCGCCATGATGTTAGCCGTGAGGCTTCATCACTCTTCAGGGAACTTAATTAGCGACCAAACAGTCAGAAACCGCTTGCATGAAGTGAACCTTCATTCCCGAAGACCGCTACGGGTACCACCTATAGCAATGCACAATCGTAGGATTCGATATCAATGGGCTCTTGAACACAGAAATTGGGCAGAAGAACAATGGCGTTTCGTGTGCTTTTCTGATGAGTCTCGTTTTGGTATGAGACCGGATACAAGACGTATACGACACTGGAGAACCCCTGGACGCCAACAGCGATTAAAATCCTGCCAGGAAGTCCATCCTTATAGTGGTGGAACCATCATGGTATGGGCGGGTATTTGGATCGGCGGAAGAACTGAGTTGATTTGGATCAGAGGCAACCTCAACGCTCAAATTTATGCTGAGACGATTGTATCAGACGTCATCGTTCCTCTACAAGTGCAAATCGGTCCCTTATTTCAGTTAATGCATGATAATGCACGACCGCACACCGCAAGAGTTGTAAGACAGACTCTCGCCGCAGCTAACATCAATGTCCTGCCCTGGCCTGCTCAGTCGCCAGACTTGAACCCGATTGAGCATGCATGGGATATACTACAGAGAAGAGCTCTGCCGAATATGGAGGGTATCCAGTCGCAAGAAGACCTTTTTTTGTTGTTGCAACGAACATGGGCGGCCATTCCACAGCGTGATTTGGATGAACTCATTTTGAGTATGCCAAACCGATGTTCTTGTGTTGTTAGTGTTCGCGGTAGAAACACGGATTATTAATTGTTTAAGTTACCCAATAAAATTTTAAAGAAAACTGTTATTTAAGTCTTTTTTTCGAACTTTAATGTTAGTGGTTCAAATGTCAAAAATCCCTTTATTAGGAAAATGGCAAATTTCTTTATTAATGCAAAGGTGACTTGGTTTATCGTTACTGTGACAAACGAAAACACTTTATTTGATGAATCCTTAAAGAAAATTTTAATTAATATCAATCAGGAGAAAAGTTATTGCAAAAATATATGTTGATCCCTAGACACTTTTGATGTGTGTACTTTTGGAGCTTGGAGCAATATTTGAATAATTTATAATGTCCCGGAATTTTAGTTTCTTCTGACATCTGTTTCGGAAATACCGTCTTCAGTAAAAAAAAACTAATTACTAACATAACATTTTCTTTTTTACAGGTAATAAACTAAGTTGCGACTGTCGTTTATCTTGGATACAAATTCTAAGGAATGAAACAAAGAGCGAACCTCTAAGAATGGCTTTAGATGGTGTCACATGTGTTATGAACTCTGGTGAAACAGTTGAAAGTACTTCAAATGATGTGATCTCAGCTTTTAACGACCCCAAACCCTCAAAATCTGAACAGCTATATGAAATAGAAACAAATGCTGACGTACTTCAACAAGATGCCAATGATGAAGAATTGTATGAAGATACTAATCAATACAAATTCGAACCAACCGTACAACCAGTTGTAGCCAATCAACTCACAATAGTCAATATGCCTGCGGAAAGTTTGCCTTGTCCTCGCGAACTGGTTCGTAGTGGTGAAGACTCTTTAATGCTTTCATCAAAAGACGAAAGCTACTGGCAATCGAGTACAAGCATACGGATTTTACCAAAACTGTACTTCGTAGTGACGTTATTAACAATAAGTGTATTTTAATTATTAAATTTAATAGTAGAGTTAATTACCTGTGTGATGCTGTATATGACAGTAGTGCTGAAATCGACGATAAAGTTCAAGTGGCTGATACTAAACATTATACAAGAAAAACCTCGTTGCCGAATCGAAAGTAGGTCGCGTAATGGTTATTATAGAACCGATTATCTTGCGTCCTTTGACAACGATCTCTCCTTTAATGGTCTAATCAGATTATCGCTACGTCTATTTTTCCTTTTGTAAAGCAGATTAGGAATCAAAAGATCAATGTGTTTTAATTCCTTCGGATTTACTTTGAAAGTTATTATAACTTGAATTTTACCGCATATTTCAGTACTAAGAGCTTATAATTTTATACTTCCGCCATTATGCTTGATTTTTAGATTTTAAGAGAAAAGACTGGTTTAGATATTTAATTAAATTATTTCTTAGGAAGTGTAATTTAAAATCCAGTGTTATAATAATATACCGAGTGTTATGGATTTTACTGTAGATCCATAAACTAAGTAACAACGCGCGTATGCAATGATGGACTTAAATAAATTTCCGACTTGTTGGACAGTAGAAATATCGTAAAAATTTGTAAATGCCCTAACAATGTAGATTACCAAATTATGTAGAAACTATTTTTTATATTCGATAAAAAGTAAATCTTCAAGGGAAAGCATACCCAAAAAGTTTTTGCTCATGTTAGAATATAAACAAAAGGTCATAATAAATTGAACCAAACAACTTTTCAGAAATTATTGTAGATATACTTACGTGACTAAAAGTTTGAGAGATCTGCGGCTCGATCTTTTAAGCTTAAGGCTTTTAGATATAAACTTTGAATAAAAGTTTGAAAGAGATGTATTCGAAAAGCAAATAATGGAAAATAAATCATTTGAGTGCAAAGTTGAGAATAAAGATTATTTGATTGCTTCTTTAATTTAAGATTTTTCTATTGCTGATCTCTTTTGTACAAATTCGATTAGTTATAGTATTAAACAGAATGATGTCAATATAGATAATAATATACCAAATGAATGCTTACGTACCAAATTAAATAAAACCCTAGGCTACACAACCAGTGAATCTATGAAAGCAACAGAATATGTTAGTGATAAAAACCAAATTAAAATTACTGGTCACAATCCCACAAGAATTTCCTGTGTCGCCAGTGCTATTACAAACACAAATCATACGCTTGAACATCTAGACATGGAAGAAACATCTCTTTATACAGATTTATGTGCGAATGCGGAAATCGAACCTTCAATGTATGTTTGCAGTTTAGATATTTGTCTACAAACAGCGACACATAAAACTGTATAGTTATGTTCAGCACAAGCTGATCTCGTTTTGCGTAGTTTCCGTACCAATGAAAGGTTGATCTTGTACTGGATAACTCGAATGCCATCATGCATGTACCAGATTTTTAGAACATAGATTGTGAAAGGAATAAAAATGTATTATAGTAATCGTAACTCTTGTATATATAGAATATAAGGATTTTGGTATTGTAACTAGGTGATAAAATATTAATAAAAATTTTGAGATCATAAATTTTGATGGTTTTTTTTTCGTTCATCCAATTAATCAAAAAAGATGAAAAGTGATAGCTTATAAGTTTATAATTGGTTTGCTTGACGACAGAATTACTTATCGTCATTTGATAAAACCACACACAGACAAACACATTTCTATTAAACATATCTGAAATGTTAATTTAGAATATATCTTCATATTAGGCATATTTTGTGTTATGAGTTTTAAATAAAGCCTACGGCACTGCATAATAGTCTTCATAATTCGTAATTGGTTTCATAATTGTCTGTATACCTACGAAAGTTAGATTAGTCTAGACACCTGCTCGTAAGTAAATTAAATCTATCATTGAATTAACTACAGTCTAGTAGACTTTTAATTCTTAATTATAGAACAAAGCAAATATCAAACAATCTTTGCTATCCTACGCAACAGGTAATATGTATTATAATACTTGTTCCAGAATCTAGTTAAAATTCAATTTCACGTTTTAGCATAGTCTGAAACAGTCATGATTGCGATGTGTATGCAAAACTGAATATTATTATTGGAGTCTAGGACTATATAATGAATGTTGATATTACTTCGGCTTATCTGCTTTCTGTATATTGGTGGATATATCCATCAGTTCTGTGTCTGTGTTCAAAGCTAGATGTTAGTCCGTTGTTGGTCTAACTTGATGAAGAGCCTGTGAAAGGCTGTATGAGTCTGTGAAGCTACAATATATAATGATAATGCTTTAGGATCTATATGGTAAGGGAACTGTTTGAAATATAGTATCGTGGTACCATAACATAGGCTTTTTAAGATTCCACTGTAGGCGTTCACTTGCAGTCGTCCAGTCATCCGCTAACCGTCCAGACCAAGCACAAGCCATTGAAAGCGCGTAATGTTCCACATGCACCTCAAGGATATGTTAACAAATGGTAGGGGAACAGCTGGGTCGAAGTCTACACTGGGGTCACGGGATATGTGAAAATAAACCGTGGAGCTTGGGAACGAAGTCAAAAAAGGAACAGGAGTGAGCTTTAGTCAGTAAAAGTCTGACACGCCCTTTCACTCCGCCCAGAGCAGGAGAAGTCATATATCATGTTTTATTTTTAAATTATACCAATAAGTAATGCGCATGGAAAAATGACTGACTAGGGTACTCTTAAGTGAAAAATATAGCCACTGTTACCACTCAACACTCTCACTCCACTCTGTAAGATCATGATACTTGTAATTAGTTTACAAAATACATATGACATTATCTTCTATCTATAATGTTCACAGTAAAGTAGAACAACATTAAGCCACAAGTGGGCCCCGTACGCCGATCTGAGCGCGTCGGTCTCCATACATTTTATATTGCAACTAGACTTATAGAGCTACATTAGACGCCACGCGACGTCGTTCTACGTACAAATCAGGCGTGACCAATGCGTTCGTCGGTCTAATATTGTTCTCGCTTAAAGAGTTGGCCTGCATTTTATCACGTGACCTATGAAAAGTACCCAACCCTCTAGGGAGCTCTTACACCTCTTGGTTTACAATGAAAGTGGTCTGGCAGAACCCCCGGTCCTTTTGGGATTTCCAACAGGGAGCGACCCCTTGGCGTGACTTTTTCTCATGATACTTACAAGTCGTTATTACCTTTTTAATTCACTAATACGAGTATCTGCTGACAATGAGTAATGTTACACAAATGGTGTGTTATTTAATATCGTGTTCAGTATGTCTTGGTGTCTTCACGTAACTGAAATTGATGCTATCAAAGCCATAGTAAATTCTAGTCCACCTTCATGGAGATGTCAACGATACGCTAAGAAGAAGTCAAACCTTTCCTAGTTAGAAGTAAACAGCTGGTGATGATGATTAGTTAATGCTACCGATTCACTTCCAGACACTACAAGTTTCCATTCTGCAGAAAAAACTGAAGTGTGTGTAACAATACGGGTACTAATACACCTACCCCCAGGATTCTTCAAAAAAGTTACTGCTCTAAAGTGCAAAATGAACCTAGTCATCGACGGAGTATAGTATTCCGCGTGCCTCAAAGAGATGTCAGGAAAACAGTATGAGCCCAGCAGAGCCGATGCCTACTTAGGCAATGGATTGACTTCTGAAAAGAAAAACCAGGTTCAAAAAAGTAATAAAAGAATAGGTGTGATTTTAGTCAATAAAAGTCCGAAAAACCCTACCGCTCTACCATAAATTCTAGAGCAGTCATTGGCAAATTTTCCACCCTAAAAAAATTGGGATCATAATCTGAAACTCCCTCTCAATCCAACTAAAACGGCAGGAATTATTTGATGATAAAAACACAACGACGCTGTTAGGCAGACACAAATGATTAACTACTTTGTCTGGGCTAGGTCTTATAAACCTAGACGAGGTCACTCACTAAAACTACTCACTAAAAGCTACTACGGTCTAATTATACTTGTATATTCCAAAAGCGTATAGCAAGTTGTATTTTAACTTCAGAGTAGTATAGTTTGAAGTAAATCAAAGACTATGACGTCACATCTCCGAACTTAGATAACGTAATCCCCATCCCACACATAGAGTAACTAATACCGAGGAACAATAAGCTGAACAAAAGGGAAACAGTAACTACACGAGACTGATTCCGAAAGTTAACTAATGACAGGCAATTATAATGGAGTTTTGTTACCTCTGGGAACTAACACCAAGTTTCGTACGTGGTACTGATATACAAGATTCGATATAGATATTAGAGGAGTAATGCTGCGTAATATATTATGTTGTATGTGCTTATGATACAGTAAATTCACTTAGTGTTAGTTTCTCAGGATAAACAAGGTCACGTGCGTGACCTAACTTAATATGTTTGGGGGTGTAATCATTTCTAGGGTTATAGTAGTTGTTCTAGATATTTAGAAGTGATTATTTGTAAGGTAAGCGTAGATTTGATTACTAATTTCAAAACGTACAATAAACCCAATTATTGTTAACTAATTAATTAACCAATTAAATCGTTGTTTATTTATCATCTCTCTCACTATTTTTTTTGCACCTACCATAATTTATTATCTCTACACCACCCTAGGTTGATTGGTAGAGAATGCCTAAGGCGTTAAGCATTACAAACAAAAAGAGGCGGACCTCTTTTTTTTTGTAATGCAAAAAGTGTAAATACATATAAATAAATTTTCAAATGCGCAACTTTTTAATTTTGTTGGAAGGGGAAATAGTCAAAGAAAACTAAAGAATGCACTTACTAAAATTTGACGTCACCACCGTTAGTTAGGTTACTTGTGCTCAAAAAAACAGCGGAAAATTACCACCACCAAACTTTCCCTTAAACCAGTATTTGAAATGCTAATTGCTGTTCATTTAAACAAGCTTCATTACAAATCAATTTTAATATCAACAATTGTGAGGCAACAATTATGTGGTTACAACTGGTTCTTCATAATAATATTTTCGTTTCGATACTTATTTTTTGTTCCGACCAGTATTTGGGAACCTCTACAGCTTTGTTATTTACCTCTAATAAATTTTGATAAGTGCAGCTGGTTGTGCAGGATAGGCAGCATACCAGATGATGCATGTCCTGTAACGCGGCTCTACACTGGCACTGTGTTAAAGGCCTAATACACCACCCGTTTTTACGACCGGTCTACGTAGACTGTCATTGAGTTTACGTACAAGTAAGACCGTCTTACCCTTATTACACTACGCGATGTAGACTAAGACCGTTCGTTAAAACGAATGGTGTAATAGGCCTTTTAGAGATGGGTCAAGGAAGCCCCATTTAGCCAAATGGTTTTAAAAGCGACCAACCTGGGTTTACAGATGGTTAAGAGATTTCCAGATTGGTCTCTGTTGTTCGCGTCCAAGGAGGAGATGTTCTGATGGGGTGATTAAAGGATATGCTACAACGCAGGAGTCTTTAGTCAAGAGTGAATAGATTACTTCTAGGTAAGCGCGCTCCATTGTCGACCGCATCATCGCTTTCCATCAGGTGAGGTAGCGGTCAACCGCGAACTTATCAACGTTAAAAAAAGCGATCTACTTATTTGGTTTAAAGTTAGAAAATACTGTTTAGTTGTTCTACTAGTTACATGCATGACTATTAAGCCCTATATACGAAAATCGGTTTTCTTCAGCAAATACATATAAAATCTTATAATAACATAAATAACGTAAGCCAGACAGAATATTAAGGTGAATGCTTCAGGTAGCCCGCGAAATTCAAATTTTCTTACGTTTTTTGCAATTTGTAAGCCAGTGGTAGGTTGTATGGAGTTAAAAATACTTAAGCGGTTGTAAAACGTAACTAGTTACATAATTATAAACGTAAAAATCATCAATACAAGTCTCCAAGCTCATTTAGTTGCAAGAACGTTTTTGACCTCGAAAAAATCGTTCCTACACTTAGGTGAGCTTGGAGGCTTGTATTAATGATTTTTATGTTTATAATTATGTAACTAATTACGTTTTACAGCCGCTTAAGTATTTTTAACTTTATACAACTTATCACTGGCTTTTAAATTGCAAAAAACGTAAGAAAATTTGAATTTCGCGGGCTAAGCTGGAACATCCCCCTTAAGCACAAAAATTACAACATTCATCTTGTGGGTAATTATATTTGAATTATCTATGTTGCGACTCTCATATCAAATATTTCTCTGTAGAAATTTGTACCTGCCTTAGTAAATTTAGTGAGACTAATAAAATTTCTTAAATTATTAGACTTATTTGTGATATTTTAGAGTAAGCTATTTCTCTGAGCCAAATCAAAATATGGAAAACAAAAATTAAATCATACAGAACTGATTAAAACGAGTCTATTAAGTTTTTTTTAGGTGGGAAATCATCAGACGATTTCTCTTGCTCTAGGGCAGAGTCCTAAAGCTATCAGATGTTAGACGTTTACTGACAAAAACCCAGTCCTATGTTTTTTCTTTGGCTTCGTTCCAGGACAACGGGTTTCTCACAAACCCATGGCCCCAGTAGGCTTCGACTCTGCTGGACACCTACGATTTTGCTGACACCTTCTTGAGGCGCGTATGGAACACTACTTGCAGTCAGTGACTCGGGCTCTGTTGGGATGATTACCGGAAAAATATTTATCAATCAGACTAAAACTAGTCTTATCTGAGTAGGTTAAGTCTTAAGTTCTGGAAAAAGCCATGTACTTAAAGAAGCAATGTTAAAAGAACATATTGTAAACTATATTGAAAGGGTCATGCTCCGGCAAGAGATGTCCTAGGCGTCCAAAGTTTGTATGGAGAAACCGACTATCACGCGGGCGATGCCGCTGGAAGAAGCTAGTATTAAAATAAAGACTCATAGAAGTGATTGATACGCTTTTTTAACTACCTCAATTTTAACTAACGGATGTAATCTATAATCTTGCTCCTTGATTTTCTATAGAAATATTAACCTAAGCTTTCATAGAACCGTTTGTTTTGATACCACGCATCTTCCACGTAAGTCCAAGTAAGATTTAGTGGAAGATACAATACATTAATATCATTCTAGCTTTGCTTCTCCGACGAATTACTTAGTTGAAATGGCTCTGATGAATTTCTAGGAAAGCTTTTGTTATTTTTATAAAATAAAGTTGCTTTTCATGTCCGACTGTTATCCGATAAATAAAAAAAACTGACTTAAAGCCAGGAAAGTTAACAAGTATAACTCTGTAAACTATGCACATTATTGTTTTATATTAAAAAAAACCCTCTTGCTTGTGGTTGCAGTTTCTACACTGGGCAAGTAACGATGAGAACTTTTTATTTCATATGTAATTTTTATAATTATCTCAGAAAAGTACTAAGATTTTTAGAGCCCTTTGTTCCGGTTGTTATTCGTAGATCTTTGATAGTCAATATAGACGCCAAAGAGTGTGACAGTCTATTCTAGGAATATCGTGTTCCCCAGCCACTGGGATGTGAAGGTCTGATAGGCAGTCGCTCAAAGTAACAAGGGTATTCAGCTGCATCCAGTTAGACTGGAACCCAACCTCAAGCTAGTTGGGAAAAGGACAGGAAGATGATATAAAAATTTTTGTAAATGACTAGTTACTGCCAGCGGCTTCGCCCACGTGAGAGTAAGTTTCTCCATACAAACTTTTAACCCCTTTGCATCCCTTTAGGGAGTGACTTTCGGCTAAACCCCCCTTAGTGCTCGCGTAGGTCATAAAAGAAAAGTTTGTGCTAAATATCAAAATCCTAGTCCCAATAGTTTCAGCTATGTGTTGATATGTCAGTCAGTCAGTTTCCCCTGTTATAATATCAATATTATAAAAATATATAGATAAGAAAATCCCAACTGTAAGTGTAAGTAGAATACTCGAACTCCATCACACCAACGGATGGACTCGTAACTTCTAAAAGAGCGACAGGAAATCGGATTTGTCAAAGTTTGAGTGAGTCAACTTGTTTAATTTGTCGAGAGTAAAGCCGGGAGAGAAGTGAAGTGTCCCCTTTCTAGACCTCGTGGTTTTAAGGGTGTTGAGTTTATAGATAAAAGATGCTGGAGAAAGACGTGATGAAACAATGTGACAGCGATTCAACAATGTGTCTTATAGAAATTTTTCATCGGATCCTACAATCCTCCAATATTACAAACGTGAAAGTTATAAGTAGTATGGATTTTTCATTCATGAATAGCTCATAGGATAGTTTTTATCCTATCACGCGGATGAAGCCGCTGGTAGCAGCTAGTCAATTTTGTATCTGTTGCTTACCGATGTTGTTGTTGTATTTATCTGTTTGTGTACTAGATGCAGTGCGTCCACATAGCACACATAATACTTTTGTGTAATGATTTTATTTTTATTTGCAATACCTCGCCGTACTCGTATATCAATACCCTGACAATGTCAAGAACTGATGGTCCATCATGAAAGAAACAAACAAATAAACTCAATTATCAGCTTTTACCTATTTTTGTCAATAGCAAGTTCTCAATAAAACATTCACAGCTCGAGTGGGAAGAGTACCTAAAGGTCAGTAAAGTTATTACTTTACGAGATATCGAAGCACGTATTGGAAAAAAATAAAAATAAACAGATAATGAACCGAAAATATCTTCAAAGAAATCAGGAGAAAAGAAAATAAAATAAATACCAAACAGCGTAAATATCTACACATAAAAGGTCAGGTGAGAACATTCCGAGAATCATTTATATCTGAAAGTAGTATGGCAGAAGTCACTAACAAAATGAACCAAAGAGCAATGGGAAGGGATATGCTTGGAGTTCCGTTTTGTGATTGAATCATGATTGAAGATGTTCTTAGGAAATCCGAAGTTACTGACATAGGTGGATGTGGGCAGGGCATATTGTTCGCAGAATGGATAGTTAATGAGCCAGAAAGATTCTGAAGTAGCGACCGTCTGCCCTAAGATGCAGCATTAACAATTCTCCCGATAGTAAGGCTGCCGTAGAATTCGGATGCATGTGAGATGCACGGGAGTGAATGTTGGGGGAGGCCTAAATCCAACAGTGTACGTCTTTTGGCTGAAATGATGAATGACTATGAGTGTGGCTCAATGGTAATGGCTACTATTCACGAGCTGCAAATCATATGTCAGCCAAAATTTCTGTGAAAATTAAAAATTGTTTTAGTAATTCCTACGCGTAAAATAGTAAAAGTATTAATCGGAATAAAATAGACATATCCTGGAACCAAACATTCTAAGAATTGTGTGTCCCAACTGTGGAAAATTTAGGGGCTAATTATGTTTTAATACATGGACCTTGCCACATTTGTGAACAAGGAATTAAATAACCTTCGTCTTCCTTGTTTACCATAAGCGCATGACAATATTATGTTAATAGATACGTAAAATCCCCAAGCTCGTATAAACATAATCCCTTAAATCCGGAAACACGGTGGAAAAAAAACAAGGCGCTGACAGTTTTGTTTTTTAAGTAACAATGCTAAGTAAAAGTGCAAAAAATGTAGACGAAGCTTTGTACCTTAAAGATGCCGAGGTAATAAGTACAAGTATTTTACTTCGTGCGGCACGGAACCTTGAAGATACTACTACCGGTTTCAGTTTTGTGGAGATGAAAATGCCTATTTTCTATCTAAAGACAGCTTTTAAATTTAGACAGAGGATTTAAGTAATGGTAAGCTCTGGTGGCTCATTAAAGGAACTACACCATCTTTTTTTTAAATATGGTAAACCAGGCATACGTGACCCAGTGGGTAATGTACCCCACTTGCAAAACGAAGATGCGAATATAAAATTTTGTGTTTATTTGAGCTGATCTGGTTAGTTTATAAGTATGGCGATCATCATCATCATTTCAGCCGAAAGACGTCCACTTCTAGACATAGGCCTCCCCCAAGCGTCGCCACAGCGACCGGTCCTGTGCGCCTCGCATCCATCGGATTCCCGCGACCCTCGCCAGGTCGTCGTCGGTCCATCTTGTGGGAGGTCTTCCAACGATGCGTCTTCCGGTACATGGCCGCCACTGGCGACATGGCGATAATGTAAATTTGAATGCTTGTTCTGAAAGTGGAGCAGGACTAAAATTCGATTATAAATTAGGTCGTCTTCAATGCTAGAGCGAATAGGCTCTTAATAACTAATGCGCTTAGCCATCTACGATTGCATCACTGGTGGTCGTTGTCATAAAAAAAAACACTCATACGCGTTTATAGATTAATTACTTACTTTATTCTTATTTATATTGTAAATATAGTTGGGAAAAGGCTAGGTAGATGATGATGATTAAAAATAAGTAATTTAATAAAGATGCAAGGAAGAATGAATAGGAATATAAAGGTGGCCATTATTTTATTTAATGTTCTTGTTTTTTCAATGTTTCGAACGCTTTTAATATAATTCTCATTGTGGTCAACGTCAATATATCGATGACGAATTGAACTACACAAGAGGGGGAAAAATAAACTTTCTAAGTTGTCAAAGTCATCCTTGGTTGCAATAAGACCACACTGGTCGAAGACGAAGAAAAGAGCGATGATGCTGGTTCACCACAATATCTGCCTTCTCATTTGAATGCCCAGATGTTCGGGTACCTTCGGTCACTCGACAATTTTCGGCTGCTGCCGTAAGACATCGGCAGTGGTGAATTCAGGCCATGCGCAGGCCTTCAGACCACTTCCCTACCGATCTATGAAAACGACGTGTGTACCCCAAACCTTTACCAACATCGAACCTTATTATACCTATACAAGAATATATTATAATCATATCAAATCACAGTTCACTGTCTTTAAGTTCAGTTCTTACATAGGTCTCTAACATTCCAAGACGGCAAAAGTACACTCCTGAAGTGACAAAAATCCGTCATACAATAGTAATACCCAGCGCCAGCAAGATTCCCATCTCGGCGAATGTTAATGCCTCGCCGCATGATGGGTACCATTTACTGTTATTACACCTTCTTTCGCCGAACACCTCTATCACCGAAATAATGAGCACCTAAATAACTTATTTTGTCAAGTCCCCTTCGCGTTTGAATATGTTACGTGTGTTAAGTGCTCTTTTGACGCGGATTTGAGGGGATGAATTCCATTTGCGAGTTAACGTTCAGTCTAACATGTTATTTATACGGCCGTGTTTATTTTTGGTGATAAATTTTCAGACTTTTTTTCGTATTTGGATGGATAGAAATATTTTTTTGGCTCTATATGTCATTATTTCCTCGAGAGTGCTTTTTGTTGATTTCGGGAAAATAGGATTCATTTTCAGTGTACCATGCTGACTACTAATGTAAATTATTTGATGAAACCTACACAAATAATCAGAACTGGCAGTTTGAGTCAGCATTAAAATTAACGAGTTGGTCGAAATAGCTAAATGTGAGTGGGAAAAACCACAGTCCCCGCTCGTTATAATCACCATATTAAAACTGCAATAAATGAAACTATATCATCGATTCAAACTAAAAGCATTTGCATTTTGGACCAATTAAACGTCAATGATTTAATGGCAGCGATCCAGAATTCAGAGCGATTAATATTGCATCGCACGTTGAACCGGACGGCTATTTTGAAGTCCTCAATTCACTACACAGTAAGGCTTTAGTTGCGATTGGTTCAAGTTAAGAAATAAAAGCTGATGAGTGGACAACTAATACCTTGACTGTTAAAAATTACGCGCTCTGCCAAAATAGATATAAGATCCAAGAGCTCAATTATTTCTATCTATTTTTTTAAGATACAGAGAATAGGTAAACTGAGTGGTCTTCATTATAATTATCAATACTTGTTAACTGACGCTATTAGTTAAGACCGGCCATCTCTTAACTACCAATGCCTTATATTATTTTTCCTTTTTTGAGAGGATTACCTACATATTTTACTTATTTACGTTGTTATAGGTACACATAAAGCGAAAACAAAAAAAAAATAACATGTATAACTTGGATATTTTTCATACAAAACAAGACGGATGAGAGATGCACAGGACCGGTCGTTGTGAGAGACCTGTGTCCAGCAGTAGACGCTTTTTGGCCAAATTGATGATGAATATGTTTTAAAAGAATGTCGAAAGATTTTTTAGGACGTTCTTCTCCATAGAGATTTATGCTTTGAAATGTGAAATTATTTTTTTTTTCTGACTGACCGCCTTCTCGATTGATCAAAAGTGTATGTGAATGGTATATTTAAAATAAATGCTTAAAATAAAATCTTACAAATAAAAAGATTCACTCCAAAATAAAGACTTGAACCACACCAACAGAACGAAATAAATGCACGAATAGAGCAAGAAGGAAAATTGTCAACAGCGATCCTCAATATTGTAAATTGCTATGCAATTATTGTACGGCCACTATTCAAATAATTGCCTGCTATTAAAACTAGGGACCAGTAAATTGTATGGAATAAGACTATCTTCGTCGACTAAGTCTTGTTTGACGGACTAACTGCTCAGAAATTCCGAGACACTGAATTTGTACTGTGATACAAACGTAGTGTCTCTAATTACTCATGAATATTTTGTGTGGGAATGTGTTTAAATGTGTGGGAGTGTATGTAGGTGAGATTATTGTTTTGTGGTGTTATTATTGTACCTTTTCGGACTTATTGTCAGGTCACAATGTAGCTTGTAGACGTTGTAGTGGAAATGTGTTTTTAATTAATAGCTACATCTGATGTACTAACGAGAGAAAAACACTGTACATTGATTTCTTTTACGAGAGAGAAGAGAATGGATATTGTTGATTTTTTTTTTCTGATTTTGTGTATTCTATATTAGGTTAAAAACTTTTGAATGGGTTGAGTACGAATCTCGCACACATGCTTTCCTAAAGACATGGTCAAATCAAAGCTATAAATTATTAGGGCTGTCCTGTCTCCCACAAGAAGGGGCAAAGGGCGTCCAGAGCCATCTCGTTCTGCCTTGAGCTTTTCGCTTCATTTTGCTGCAGGTTTTCCCTGTCCTTCGCCTCTGCGATAATCGTTCGTCGGTAGGTCTGCCTTGGATGACCATGTTACGATTTAACCTATCAATACCCACAAAACGAGACACAATAGTAAAACAATAACAGCGCGGTCTCATAAGACCGGTCGGGGATTCGTGAATTAATTAAGGATTTTGCAGCTTGCCGTGGCATACTTAAGTCTAAAGAGTTCTACACCAAAGATTTACAATGGATTGGTGCAGATAAAAGTTAAAAACGGTTTCTTGGCAAATTATTCGTGCAATTTTGGTGGAATTTTATTGTAATAGAACGCATGTAAAAATCTTTAGTTGGTACAGTTTTCAGAGAGCTATTTTTGAACTTTTTAACATAGCCTAACGAAACTCAGACGTTTGATTACGCGACGTCTGATTGAGGACAGAAGAAAGCTTCATCTGAGTCTGCTTGAGACTCAGGATAGCACCGTAAGAGCCGACCTTAACATGCAATACCGTCAAAAACGCAGAGAAATCTATCGCAGCACCCGCAAAGATAGAAGAAAGTGGGCTGATGGTATTGCAGATCGTGCTCAACGAGCTGCGAACTCCGGAAACCTGAAGGAGCTATATAACGCAACTAAAACCCTGGCAGGAAACAGTAGATTCAAGAAGAAGCCACTGAAGTCCAAAGACGGTCAGCTCATTGTGACGGCGGAAGAGCAGCTGATTCGCTGGCGGCAACACTTTGAGGAGATTTTCCGTTCGTCTGCAACACAGACTCCTGACACGTTGCAGATCCAATCCACACCAACCCGGATGCTCGACATCGATACGGAACCACCATCAACATCTGAAGTTGCTAAAGCAGTCCGTTCTTTGAAGACAGGTAAGGCGCCAGGACTCGACCTGATAACGGCGGAAATGTTACAAGCTGACTTATCCTCTGCCGTCGATGTTCTGACGCCCCTTATTGAAAAGATCTGGACCGCCGAAGAACTCCCAGACGAATGGAACAAAGGCCTATTAATTACTGTGCCGAAGAAAGGTGATCTTAGTCAGTGCAATAACTGGAGAGGTATTACGTTGCTCTCAATTCCCTCAAAGGTTTTCTGTAAGATCATCTTGGATAGGCTGTCTAAGGCCCTGGATCCCCTACTACGCAAGGAGCAGGCTGGTTTTCGTTCTGGCCGCTCGTGCACCGACCAGATCAACACTCTCCGTATCATACTTGAGCAGGCATCAGAATGGCAAAGGGAGGTTTATCTAACTTTTGTTGATTTCGAAAAAGCCTTTGATACGCTGAAGTGGTCCAGCATCTGGTCTCGCCTACTGAGCATTGGAGTGCCACCTAAAATTGTTCGTCTTCTGGAGGCTATCTACAGAAAGTATTCTTGTAAGGTAACGCACGACGGCCTCATCTCGGATGACATCGCAGTACACGCTGGTGTCCGCCAGGGCTGCCTACTTTCGCCGCTTCTTTTTCTTGTGGTCCTTGATGGAATAATGCTTCGTGTTTGCGAAAACAGGCGTCGAGGCATAGAATGGGGATTGTCTGACATCTTGGAGGACCTTGATTACGCCGATGATCTTTGCCTCTTGAGCCACACCCACGCTGACATGCAGGCTAAGTTGGACGACCTGAGTCGGGAAGCAGCAAAATCTAGCCTCAAAATAAACATCAGAAAGACACAGGAGATGAGAGCTGGTGTCAGGAATCCCTCACCGTTGATGTTGAACACAGAGGTAGTGGAACGAGTACAAAAATTCACATACCTAGGAAGCGTTGTAACAGAAACCGGAGGTAGTGAAGAGGACATCACTTCACGGATCGCCAAAGCCCGAGCAACCTTCGCGCAGCTGAGACCTGTTTGGCAGTCGCGGAAACTGACCCGAAGGATTAAACTCAAAATCTTCGGGTCCAATGTCAAACCCGTACTGCTCTACGGGTGTGAAACGTGGAAGGTCACAAAGGACATCTCTCGCCAAATCCAAGTTTTCGTCAACCGCTGTCTCCGTCGCATCCTCGGAATTTACTGGCCCGAGACGATATCAAACGTAGAGCTGTTGGAAAAATGCCACGAGAGCCCGATCGACCACCAGATCAAGCGTCGCAAGTGGAGATGGATTGGCCACACGCTCCGAAGGGATTCCAATCACATACCCAAACAAGCTTTGGACTGGAATCCCCAAGGAAAAAGAAAGCGTGGCCGTCCCCGTCAAACTTGGCGTCGCACCGTGTTGGCAGAAGCGGCGAGCAACGGAATGACGTGGAGCGAGGTGAAACGGGAAGCTCAAGACCGTTCGCGATGGAGGATTACTGTGGACGCCCTCTGCCCCATCTAGGGGACATAGGACATTAAGTCAAGTAAGTCAACGAAACTCATCATGCCGCTATTACTACATATGTTCTTGTTTACTTAAACATACACCATTAACGGGAGTAAAGCTGTGGGTATAGATGCGATAAACCTTTGCAATTATGAAACTGGTAATTTCAAGATTCATTTGGAAGCTCGTTTTTATAACCAGTTACAAGTATGTTATAACTTGCCATAGAGATTAAGGGCCTGTTTCACCACCTATGATTAAGTTTCGAGTATCTTACTTCACAGATAATTTCATACGAATTCTGTCACATTTCTGAATTTATTCAGTGAGTAGTGCCTACTCGGACATTGTGAAACAGGCCCTTAATGTTGGATTTGGGGCTAAAATGATTTCCGCACAATACTAGTTATTGTAGTTTAGTCATGTAAGTTATGCTTTTTCCCAACTTTGTTGGGCTTGATTTTTAGTTTAACCAGATACATTAGGATACCAGTATTTCATGATCTTCATAGCCCAGTAATTGGATAACTCTCTATCACTCGTCGTTTTTTTTGCGAGTCAACATCACTTAGATGAAGCCAGTGTTTCCTAGCTGAGTACCTTGAGAAGAAACACTGAAATAGATTCAGAGGGCAACGTTTCTTTTTTTTTACTATCCGTAACGACTATCAAAAATCTAGAAATGACACCCGGACCAACGGCTTAATGGGCTAAGAGAAAGATTATTCTGAACTACAATTCGAAATTAAAGCAAAAATCTGAACTCGACTACTCTGTTGTTTCTGCACGTAAACTTTTCATAAGCGGATTTAAAAAGAACCTTTTTCCCAAATCCTGATAAAACTAAGTTTGAAAGTATAACAAGGTGCTAAGCGATAAGTTAAACAATGTCAGTAAGAATTTGTTTAAAGGATTAATTACGTTTACTAATGAAGACAAATAGTATTTGCTAAGACTTTACAGAAAGGGGGAAATTTGATAAAATCGCATAGATGCTTTCTATAACAATATTGCGAAGATTCCTGAAGATTTGGGCAGATTTTGGACGTGACTTTTACTTAGAATAATAAATAATGATACCTAAACTAAACGTTGCCGTGAAAGTTCAAGGTTAGACTAAATAATTAATGTTAATTGCTTTTAAATAGTTTTATAAATTTTCCATTCCATCTTGAATAGACCATTCGAATTCTACCGTAATATTTCTATTGGAATTGTATAACGCGAACTATTAATTTTATTTTTGCATTTGCTTCAGTTTTGCCCGTTTAAAAGTAAAAAGTACCTGTATACAAGTATATAACTTGTACGAGGAGGGTTTTTTTGAATAGACAGTTATTCCTTGTGTATAGGAGTTTACATGTACGTAAATATACCTACGGTATGAGAGTAATACCCCTGGGCCCTGGAACGAAGACAAAGAAGGAATATACGAGTAGGTTTTGGTTTTAGGCAGTAAAAGTATGACTTGTCCTTCCGCTCCACTCTAGGGCGAGAGAAGTCATTGGATGATTTCCCACTATAAAAAAGCTTTTTACATGCTTTTGCATGCTTTCTGAAGCTCGGATTTCTCTGTCTTGGTATTTTAAGAAGGTTGCCTATGCACAGAAGTAACGCGGCAGGCATTGCTTAACATTGGAGTTTGAATCATATCGATTTTATATCTTACTTAAAACTAAAAAAAACAACACTTCACCTAAAACTTTTTCCCCAGCAAAATTACAAGTCACAATAGCAAATAAATAACCTATGTCAATACCATGCAAGCATAGATTCCCCCAAGCTGTAAGCCCCATTGTGGTGTTCGCAGCTCAATATTACGATAATAAATGGTCCACAAACAGAATTAAAAGCATTGTGAGAGGAATCGTATTACACTCGCCATGTTATTAAAGGCTACAAATCAAGTACTTATAAATACATTACATGGAGGGACGGTCGCTGACGCCAGAAGTATATTTTGGACACATGATTCGGGAATAATTTTTGTTCGTGTGATGGAATAAAAATGTAACGATGTTTGTTTTTTGTAGTTGGATGAGTTTATTTATACTGACGATATTATTTTTTACTTGTTGGTTGTTTGATTTTATTTACAACTAGCTGCTGTCAGCGGCTTTGTCCGCATGAAAGTAGGTTTCTCCATACAAACTTTGAACCCCCGTTTGCTCCCATAGGTGGTTGAATTTTTGGAAAATTTGTCGTCATTAGACGAAACCTTGTGCAAAATTTCAAGCTTTTACTCCCAGTATTTTTGTCTTCACAACCCTGGAATGGAAAGGGCAACTTAAGAAAAACGGATGGGTTTAAGTTAAAGTCAAAGTAAAGCAATTGTCTGTTACGCTGCGTTTTGCAGGTTCGATTCCCGCACAAAATGAACATATTAGTATCTGGCCTACATTTAATTGTTTTCTAAGTCTGGATGTCTTGTATAGGTATGCGAGTATACACGTTTCAAACGCACCAATGCAGAAGGTATTTCCATTACCTATTGTAGGGTACAGTTTGAGGTGCTTGGACAGAAAACTATGGATTGGAGTTTTCTTAAGGATTCGTCTAGAGAGTAGACTAGTCTTCAGGACAGTGCAACTTCAGAAGCAGACTTTAAGCACAAATAGCCCCTGCCCGGAATTCCCAACAGCAGAGAGGGTGCGTGTTGGAGTCTGGTAGGCAGCCGCTCCTCGTAAAATACTGGTATTCAGCTAAACCCAGCTTGACTGGAAGCCGACCCCAATATAGTTGGGAAAAGGCTAGGCAGATGATGAGAGAGGGTGCGGGTTGAGTACGAGGAAAGAATAGGGCGCTCATTACTATCTATAGTACTATGGTACTTCAGCTTCTAGGCTGCCCACCGAGCCGATAAGTTTGTCACGGAAAGGTCATTCCGGAGTGACCAGCTGCACGGCTGTTGTTTCGGGGTCAACTGGCGGTGAGCTAGACTCCACTAACTGCTTTAGAAAGGGGCTAATGGCCAAGTTTGCGAAGGTGCCGCGATAGGTAAGCCTAAAAGAGGATGAAGTCCTGTTAATACGATAAAATAGGGCCATATCTATAGCCTAGGCCTCATTGCAACTATAGAGGATGACCTTTTTTCACCTTCAAAGTCAATGCCATCGGCGGCTGACAACTCCATCATTGCCGAGTTGTAAGCGGAGGTCCTTGCTTTCGTGCAAATTTGGCAGTGTTTTGAAACCGGCACCCATGAGGAGCCAAAAGGTAGGTGCAAATAGGAGTCATGCCAGACCCAACTTTAGCTGGAAAGCCAAGTTTTAACACTGGTACGGTTGACACTGGCTGTCTGTCAGCAATCATAATATGACGTACTGGAAAACTTTATAGTCTTAAAATTAATATGTATGTGCATGCCTGCGTTTTCTGATAAATAATTTAATCTCATAAATTCAAAGTTTTAGTAAATTTTATTTCAAATACAGTATAACAAACAGGTTCGAAACTAAATCCAGTTTAGTTAATCCGCTGTACAATAATTTAACATTCAGTTTTTTGTGCACGCTCTGTTTATGATTGTTAATTCTATAACGTGCAAATAAATATTAAACACATAGATTTGAATTTAAATTTCCAGAACACAGTTTAAAAATAAATTTTCAATTAAGCAAATATGTAGTGTATTTTTGTAATCTCTTTCTTCAGGGTCTTGTTTGTGGTCGTAGTTAACATTAAGGTAACTCTCCTGAAGTTTGTCAGGGTACGCGGCAGGACTGTCCGTCACTTTTGCCTACCGGCAGCCATCCGGGCACACTCATTCAATGGACCGCCAACAGCCGTTTTGATCTGGGCCTCAAGTCTGCTATTAGAATTGTATCAGAATTATGGTCGATCTTTGGCTTCATAATTGTTAATTTTGTCAAGTTTGATAGAGTACTAACATTTAGTAGATTTTGACAAGTTTGGTAGTGTACTAACATTTAGTAGACTACCAAACTTGTCAAAATCAACAATTATGAAGTCAATGATTGACAATTCTGATACTATTCTAATAGCAGACTTGAGGCCCTGGTCTGTTCATCGCATCGGTAATCTACCACTGGCCTCATCTCATCCACCTTTCTTGTTATAACAAGGCATTCGATAGAGTCACTTTCAGTGTAGTAATAAAAAAAAAGTAGATACCTATTTAATAGCTCTTTGTTTTATATCTTACTAATATTATAAAGGCGAAAATTTTATGTTTGTAACTGTTTCACGCACACAGCTGAACACACACGGAAAGACCATGTAGGTACAATGTAGAATATCTACATTCACGAGTGCGAAACGACTGGCAGCAGCAACTTTATTTCAAAATTTTAGACAGAACCCATTTAAGAATTCCAGTTTTAATCAAGGTTCATCTAATTAAAACCTATTTCTAGTATTAAAATTAAGTCTCTTACTGTTTATTTTCGTAAAAATATAAATTTTAAAGATGCTATTTCGAGTTTGTTTACATATTTGATAGCGCTAGTTTTAGGAATTGCTATATGGATAGACCATTTATAGAGGAAGGTTATAATATCACGTTACCACCCACGGGTGCGGAGTAGTAACCAAAAACGCCAGTGTATCTGCGGGGGAGAGGTAGGTGTTATCATATTTTAGAAGAGAATCGTGCCAGCGAAATTTATATATCAGACTAGCATTTTACCAACGGCTTCGTCCATTTCGAGGGTACTTTAAAAGAAATTAGTAATGACAGGTTTTTTTCCATTTTGGTTAAGCTATGTACCACGTTTTAAGTTTATTAAACCAATGAATAAGAGTCTCCCATAGAAACATTGCCTCACTTTTTCACCTCTTTTGGAATAGATTTTTTTTTTAAGTTATTGTATAAACCGTACAGTGTAACTTTTGTACATTAAAGTATATTATTCTACTCTAATTTCGGTAAATCCTTTCTCATCGGATGCCTACGTCGTACAAAGAACATACCCTTAAAATTTTAGGTCTTTACAATCAGCGGTTTAGGCTGTACGAGTAGGTTGATTCGTCAATCACTCATTCAGGACAAAGTATTTTATAAGTTTAGATTACTGAGCACTCAAACATAGCACAATGTATCCCACAAACATCTTGGCACTCACCAAACGGGATTATCTAAGCCTTCGTACTGTTTCAACAAAGTTGGACATTAAGAAGCCAATAAGAAAGTTTGAGGACCTTAATAAACAAGCCAAAGTACTAGAAACGCAATTAGTGCTCTCAGTGAAACAGATTAGACAAGTTTCACGTGGTGTTGTAAAAACTTTCGATGGGATTTGGGTAAGTGATGATATTGGTGTAGGTCGAAATGATTTTATTAGTTAGAATGGTTAGTATGTTGATATAGTCCGTCTAATTGAAGCGCGACCTGAGAAAAAGAGGTTAAATCCAAAAATTATGGTATTACTATCTAGTAGGAGAATTATGTCTTGACACTTCACAATTTTTTTTATTTCCTACAATTGCGGCTGAATAAATTTGTCATTTAAATTTGAAAAAAAAACTACAGGTCGCACTTCCATTAGACGCACTCTACGAGTATATTACAGACTTCAATGTTAAAAGACACTAAAAAGTGCAGAATAAGTTTAATTTCGGTGGTTCTAAAAATTATAATGGGCATATATTTTCTTATTAGATTTTTAGTACTTTTTTATTTATTTATTTATTTATATGTCAGATTACATGATCCATAGTGGTTAGTACAACAGGAGCTTAAAACCTATGTTAGTGGGTGCACAAATTGAATATAAATAACAATTAAATTATAGAATTCGAATACTAATTACAATTAAAATATCAGTAATAAATACAAATTAAATTATAAAATTAGAATCAATAAAAATTAGACATATTATTTTACCGCCCCAACTACAATGCGTACCCAATGCGAGTGCATTGGACATCGAAATTTGTCAGAAATTATCCTCAGAATGTTGTTGCTCCTGCCGTGTAGTCTGTATTATTTTTTATATTTAAGTTGGTTGTATTTTTAATTATGTAAAAAAAAATATTTTCCGGTACAAACAGAAAAGAAAAGTAATCACGCTCAGTTTGAACTCGGAACTTGCATTAAAACATCATATTCAAGAAAGTACCTATGATTATTTCGATTATTTACCTGTAATCGGATAGTTGCATCGGTTTTGCATGAAATATACCTAGGTAATTTGTTTATTTTTACTTATTGGTTTTATTTTATTTTTTTATCATAAAGGAACCTCTGTATTTCAGCGTTCTAGGTAAGGTATATTGGGGTTAGGTTCCAGGTAAATTCGATGCAACTAAATATCAGTATTTTACATGGAACGACTGCCTATCTGACCTCTGCAACCGACTAATTTATTAACACGATAGCTTTTGGCAAGACTAGTGTAAGTCTTTCTGGCTTTCCTCCGTCAACGACTGTCAAAAATATATAAACAACAGCTGAGACCAATGGTATGACAGGATGGCCACCCATCTACAGACTGACCTCGGAAAATGTTGCTTAACCTTAGAAATCAATTTATGATGACCTTACTTAAGCCAAAGATATACGTATATATAAAGATTACCCCCTTTTTCTAATACAATCTAACTAAATCACACAATGACTTACGAGTTATTTAAACATCACGTAAGTAATTAATGGGTTTAGTGTTTGCTTTGCAACAAAAGGTTTTAACTTGAACGGGCCTTTAAGTAAAAGCTTAGTTAAAATTACTCTCGAGGGATTTAAGGCTACCTAATTTTCGTTTGAACAGCGTACCCTAAATTCGGTAGCGCCATCTTTTATCCGGGACATGAATTAATGATGTCAAACTACTTACTGTAGATCACTTTGGGACATTGACATTAATGGTTTCTGGATCTGAAAGGCTGCTGTTGGTTTTTTTTTTTGTAATATTCGAATTTCACTGATATTTTAAAGACAAAAATTTGTGAGTTTGTGTGTGTTATTTACTTCTTCACGTACGAACAGCTGAACGGATTTCGATAAAACTAGGCACACGGGTAGACCATGTCGTAAGAATTAGCATTAAGAAAACATTTTCGTTGGTCCGGAGCAAGGTGGAATAGCAGGTGATCGCCTTTTTCTGTGAAGCAGTTATGCCAACGTAGGAGGCGGAAGCAGGCGTGAGGGTACGGACTTCATTATGCCCGAAGCTACTGTAGACGTGGGCTAATGTGGGCCCTGCCCTACTGGGCTATGAAGTGTGATTCTATTGTTTTAACGAATAAAAGTGCTTGACTGCGATCCCTCCTGATGTAATTGTCGATGATGAAGTAGATTTATTTACTAAGAACCTCTCATCTTTGAAGATATCTAAATCGTAATCGGACGGGAAAAGCAAAGCAGACTAATTCAGTTCTTTGTTTAATTAATTTAATCCAAACTGTAGATGTGACAACAATGTAAAGATGGACAGTCACCGCACGTTAAAATATGTAAAAATGCAGGTAATGAAACTTTTATTTGATAATTAATAAATAAGTAGAATGTTTTGTATTGTTTTATTAACCAACCACTTTAATAATTAATTTAATGCATGTAGGTATGATTTTGATGTTTTAATATTGTTCTGATGTGTTATATTTTAATTTACCATTTATTTATAATTAATTTCATAATTTTGTAATGTAAATAAGAATGCTTATTTAGTGGCACTCATTACCAAATAGGTTTTTGTTTAAATATGGATAATGTAGTAGGCTGCAATATTGATATCAGTTAAATTATAATTAAGTTAATAAATATTGTAGGTAAATTGTGGCTATTCATTGTCCCTCAATAAATAAAATAAAAATAAATCTTTTTGTCCTTCTCTTCGCTCTCGACAGAGCGGTGTAGGTGGATGGATCTATTCGTATTTAATTGAGGATATACACTTTGGTAACTTGAGCAAAACTAAAGTAGAACCAAAGAAATCTATGCAATAGAAAAGGAGAAACTATATGGCTGACATATCAACTTACAGTCGAAACTACCTACTAGGACTAGGAGTGCAAACACGTAACAAAAAACAGCGTGCGTAAGGCCACTTTATGACATAGACGAGCACTAAGAAGAGATTTTGGAAATTAATCTTAAAAGGGGGTAAAACGGGGTTGTAAAGTTTGCATGGAGAAACCTACTTTTACGCGAGCAAAGCCGCTGGCAGAAGCTAGACAACAATAGACTAACCTCCTTTCATACACACTATACCGCATAGGTAGCCAATCTCTCTTACGGAAAATGATCCTATCAGCTTTTTTATTAATATGTGATCATGGGTCAAGCACGATTTGTCCCCAGTCTAATCCAAATATCAGAACCTTAAGCTCTAGTAAGTACAGATTACATATTGCAACGCAATTTACAGAGAATATTGCCAAGAAAACCCTTACTTACACCCTAACGGCAATAAAGGAATTCCAGGGAAATAGTTCCATGAAACTCCTCATAGATACAATTACCACATCAATGATCCCGCTTAATCTTGCGACTGAACTTACCAACTTACACAATACACCTTTACAAAACCTTATTGTGGAGACATAAAGACTGGTTTTCTTTGTGTTTTGGTAAAGTGGAATTTGCAATTTCTACCCCGTACATTCTTTCTTGTGATCTGTTGAACTAAAAACGTTTCCGCGACATAATGGGTAGGTAGGGAGGGTGATAAAGTGCGGATATCGTATGAGTTAACGAGACAAGGACATATTATTGTTAGAATTCTTTCGGCGAATAATATATGGGGGTATGGATATGATCTTAGACGTCGATGGGAAAGTATTGTAGTTAGATTCTTTTCATGTAACTGAACTGCTTGAACGTAAAAATAATGAAAATAATTACGAAAAACAGAAAGAACACAGTTGGGTTTAAGTTAGAAAAATGTGGGTCAGCTAGTTGCATTATGAAAAGTAGGTAGCGTTTTTTTCCGGAGCCTTCTTTAAAAATTATAGATATTGTATTGAGTGAGATGTAAAAGAGGTGAAAATTCAGTTTGAATTGATAAACCGATGTAAAATGAATCGTTTCTGAATTCTACACTTTTATTCTTATCTTTGCCAGTTATCTATTTTTATTTTTTTTATGTGCTCGTATTTGACAGATATTACCAATTTTGGTATTTTATTTTTTGTTTAAATTAATGTTTTCTCTAGATGCAACTACGTGAACGTAGGATCTCTCTCTAACTCTTCAATAAATGATAGAATATTTTCTCAGATTGCTGCAATTGCATATCTTTTCAACACGCTATTATGCTCTGAAAAGGTACACAGTGTTGTAGAGTCTAACTAAATTAAACTTTACACTACTGTTTACCCTGATTTCACCAATTATAGGTTAATTGCATTGATTTTAACAATTCGAACATAGCAGATTGGTCCGAAATCTTCATAATTATTATTTCATCTTTATTTTTCTACCACTTGTATCTAGACAATATTTGGTAACGAACAAATTACAGTAGGTTAGATATTGTACAATTTCATTTCATATTTAGTTTCAGTCTTAATTAATGTAAAACTTAATGAATGAAACCAAATATATTATGATACCTGAATTATGTGAGCAAATATTTAACAAGCGGTGTGAATTAAAATATATGAGCAGTGGTGGGCTAGTGGTAACGGGCCCGACTGACGAGTTGAAGGTCGTGGGTTCAAACCCAGTCAGGTACGTAGCTTTACGCGATTCATATCATCAAAATTGCTCTAAAACGGTAAAAAAACACCCTGAAGAAACAAGAGCATGTGCTAGAAAAAAAAAACAAAAAATGGAAACATCTAACATCCACCAATCGATTCTGGGCCCACAATGACAGCCCAAGCCCTACTTTAGTCCCGGCAGTCAATCTATTAAAGCTGGAGGCTGTATTTCCTAATATCTACAACTTAGGGGTCTCTGAATCTGTTGTGAGAATCATCCCATCGGATATGTTTTGGAGTGGGTTATGTAAAAAAGTGAACGTGTTTTAGGTAAAATTATGATGGTGCTTGTAATAGATACTTACATCTTATGGCAGTATAGAATTAGAGGAAGCTTTTCACACTGTCACAATAATATATGTGTATTATTTTCTACAAGGGTCGAGCAAAGGTGTTGATCTAATTCTAATAATAGTATATCTACTACAAATTAACGAAAAGATGTTGATGGTTCCATTACTGTGGAAGAAAATAAAATTGAAATTGGTCAATTAAAGTTTACAAAAAAAAAACAAAGTACCTACAATAAAAATATGCCGAAAGCTAATTAATAGTAGTATCTAAGTGTTGCGATGGATACCTAAGCTAAGATAACATAATATCTTGTATAATGTAGAGATATCAGCGTCTACCCTCATAATCACTAGCAATGATTTAGGTAATAATCATATTAGTAACTATTCTTCTTTCTGTGCTAGTCCCATATTGCTTGGAACCCTTTTTTTATTCCACTCTTTCCGGCCACACGTCACGCTATGACTAAGCTCCTTTTCCTTCACATCCCTGTTCACACAATCCATCCAGTTTTCATCACTAGCAGTAGGTAACTGTGGAAGAAAAACATAACATAGCCAGTTTCAGTTTGCATTTCCACCCACGCTGAATATTCCTCCATTGATTCTTATAACGCTACCCGAGAATACTAACTGCACTATATTCCCCGTTCATGTTCCGTTCGGCACTGAAACTAAATAGAGCTTCACCATTTAATTTCCTACTACCATCCTCGAACTAACTTGTATCATACTCGATATTCAAATGCCACTAATATCAGCGTTGCCAGTAAAATATCAAATTTATATTAAAATGTCAAAACGATATTTAGGCTGGTCACACGTCAAGACTGTCTTCAAAATCTAAGCATGAAAAATTATAGGGGATCATCTTGAGTCATAGTCTAAGTTTAAAAATTAATTTAGGTTGATAGCATCTTGTCAAAAACTACGATAATTAAAGAACTAACTTGACTATCATAATATTTGGCTTACAAAGGCAGCGGTCGTTTTACGCTAGACAAGAAAATAGCAATTAAAAACTCATTATGTTACGTTATAAGGTCTTCATAAAATTTGTTGCGATAGTTATGGTGTATTATAGATGTACAATATTTTTTTTTATTAGATAGACAAAAGTGACTCTAACAATGGTTTAATGACAGCGGGGTATCGTTTATCGACAGCTGAGCATTGTTCACTGCTATTTATTTGGTCTCTTTATTTAAAAATCATGGTATTAGTTATTAAAATATTTTTTTGGCAGCTGCTAGCGGCTTCACCCGTGTGATAGTAGAAAATTATCTCTCTATACGGGAACATATTCTCGGAATATAAAATATCCTATGTGCTTTTCCAGGACTTAAACACACACACATACGCCTCTATAATATTAGTGCCATTATAATCTTCCTGACCAAGTCTCGATCATGATGACCGATTTTTATTGACATTTCATAGACAAAGTCCGCAGGAGATATTACAAAGCACAAGGAGTATAAACATAGATACATTCTCTGTTCCTTTACTCTCATAGTCCGTTGAGTCAGCAATCTGACGACAGGAGAGAGATGATGCAAGACCAACTGCAGTCTTTACCTACGACATCACATCACATCACATCCAAAATACGAGCTGCTATGGAAACTCAGTTCATTTATAACAGAAACAATCAAAAACACTCTTTGCCTAACGCGTAAATTGAACTTAGGGCCCCACCTTCAACCGTCGCACTAATAACTTACCGGAATAATTCTTGGGAAAGACTAATTCAATGGAAAGAAATAAGTCTCATGAAAAGTCAGATAAGAGTCGCTCCAAAAAAAACCTAAAGTAGTGATGGAAGGTTGCATCCAGTTTGGGAACGCCAGAACTGTCGCCGTATGTCCCCTTTTGTGGTTACAAAGGCGCAACGACGACCTAAATTTTGTCATGATGCCATTATTAACCGTTTCAAATTAACGGGAAAACACGTCCGAGTGTTATCATTTTGTGGAACGCTTGGAAGACTCGGTTGGGGTCTGCCTCGCTTTGAGAAGAACACCACCGTGTTCTTCTGCGCGTTCATTTGGGTAAAATAAACTTATTTTCTTCTTTCTTTCTTTCTTTCTTTCTTTCTTTCCTTCTTTCTTTCTTTCTTTCTTTCTTTCTTTCTTTCTTTCTTTCTTTCTTTCTTTCTTTCTTTCTTTCTTTCTTTTTTTGTTCTCATAGAGGCGACCAGCAGTTCCGGAATGCAAAAGGCAACTGCAGGAAAATAGTTGGAGTTCGTTCCATTATTGGACCACTAGACGTACGGCGTTAAGCCACCGGTACATGGATAGATTTCCCATCCACAAGTACGAGTGTAAAGCGTTTTGGGAATACATTAATCGTGCCTACAGCTAAAGAATGGAATTACTGACGACCTTTTTTTTTTTTGACCTCGTGGAATAATAGTGTTACAAAACAAGATATTTTAAATTTTAAGCTGAGCATTTTGGGCTGATGCATTGCAGTATGAAAACAAAATCCTCTTTCACCTTTGTATTTTGTATACCTAGAACACAATATTTTTATCTTTCCACAGTTTACGATGTGCCTTCAAAAATGCATGAGAGGAAAAGATGAAACTTTAATCAGTATGTACGAGTATAAGTATGCTACAGAATTTTCATATCGTTTAATCGCGAGCGTGTAAGCAGCCTAAAGAATGGAAGTACCTCTATCAACTCATGGACGGATATTGAAATTCTGCGTATGCATGGACGATTCGAATCATGTGCAATAGACTGTTGTTAAAACTTCCATATTGCACCAAATGTAAAATTGTTATTCATACCGATGTTTGTATTTCGCAATTCCCAAAATAGCCAGTGGGAGTGCTTAATTTTTTTGTTTTTACGAGTATAAATATGTTTACGTGAAAAAATGTAAAAATTTGGCTTTTATTCTGTGTACAGTATTATAAACAAAGTACAGTACAGTATGGATGATGTAGTGGTATTGTTTTGTTGCCATTTGTTTTATTTTCAGTTTTTTGGTTATTGTTAATCGTTGGTATAACATCATCAAATCAATATTTATTTATACGAAACCATAAAGAGGAGTGAAATGTCTAATGATGAGAAAATTGCTGAAAACCATCAGATGATTCGATGATCTGATGAAAGTCATCAGTAAGTATAATTTATTGTTGAACAATTATTGAGACTTTGAGACTATTTGATTTATTTGAGAATAGTGGTGACCTAGTGGTAACGACCCCGACTTACGAGCTGTTGTAGGTCGTGAGTTCAAACCCAGCCAGCTGCACTACATTGTGTAAATTATTTCATCGCCAATACTGTCAAATTGGTAAAGAAAAATATCAAGAGGAAATCGGCATGTCCTAGAAGCAAAAAAATCGATGCCATAATGATAGCTACCAACCCGCACTAAGCCCACTAGAAGGTTACGGCCCAATCCCTCTTTTAAAAAGAATGCCAGAGTTTTCAATTTGCATTCAAAATAGTTATTGATTACAAATTTACTTGAAAAAGTAGAACTCTTAAGGCTTTCTATAATGCTTATTTATTAAATTAATTATCATTAAAAATAAAAAACAAATACTTGGCATATTTTTAATTGACATAGGTAATTAAATATGATAAGCTGAAGCCTTTTTGGCAGTAATTAGTGTACTGGTTAATTTTTTATTTTAAGGAAATCATCAAAAGACTTCTCCTGCTCTATGGTGGAGCAAGGGGATGGTTTCAATTTCAGCAGCCCTTTCTAATCCAGGGCTACACGTTAATTTCACCATAATTAATCATTGTCACACCCTTTTTTTGTTACAATCGGCAGACATGGATGGCGGTACTCGACCACCCTTTTCCCATAATCCCACAGATGTATGTGGGATTATTCACATCTACATAATAAGAGACATACGTATGCTTTCTAGAAACCACTAAGTAAGAACAGGGATGCCAATGTGATGTCATTTAGTTTGATTAATTACATCTATTATTGAATTAGTTCTCCATAATTTTCTTTTTTACAATATTTTTTGTAAGTTATGTTGGATGAGCCAATTTGCCTAATTTCGATTTGTACTTTTAATTATTATAACACTTCAGAAAAATTGCGAAAAAGAAGATTTCTCTGCCGGAGTATGTGTTTCCTGATAACTATAACCTAGGGGTCTATAAGTAAACTGTGAATAGGTTGCTTCTAGACAAGCGTGATCCATCATCAGCCACAACATCGCCTATTATTAGGGGAGATAGTGCGCTACACGCGAGCTTATCATTTCAGTTAAAAGATGTCCACTGCTGGACATAGGCCTCCTCTAAGAGTTGCCACAATGACCATTCCTGTCGGCTTGCATCCAACGTATTTCCGCGACTCTCACCAGGTCATCGATTCACCTAGCCCCTTTCACTTTGCCTTTGCCTTCCAACGCTGCGTCTTCTAGCCTATTATATAAATAACTAGCTTTTACCCGCGGCTTCGCTCCCGTCAAATGACTACCCTACATATCTTACGCTACCCTACCCTACCTTCCCTACCTACCCTACACTACCCTACACTACCCTACACTACCCAATACTACCCTACACTACCCTACACTACCCTACATTACCCTACACTACCCTACACTACCCTACACTACCCTACACTACCCTACACTACCCTACACTACCCTACACTACACTACCTACCCTACTTTACCTTTTTAACTTTTTTTTTTAGAATTTTTCTCTCCGTAAGAACCATCATTGAACTTCAAGGAACATTTTAAAAAAAGAATCAGCCAAATCGGTCAAGCCGTTTTCATATGATGTAGTGACAACGGAAAACGGGTTTCATTTTTATATATATAGATTAAAAAAATAATAGGTTTATCACGGTAATTTAATATTCTTTTCAAACAGATGGTCATCAAAAATTTGCACAATAATCTTTGTTGAGTGGTCAAAAGAAATTATGCCTTATGTGAGTAGCTATGTTTTTTGTATTAAAACTTTACCCCACACTAGAAATCACTCTTGTACCTTAGACTTTTCACAATGATATAAACTCACATAAACTAGACACCCCAGAGCTGGAACCACCATCGGTAGGCCATACAATAATATTCTGTTTCGTCGTTCGTCGTGACGTAACAGAATATTTGCCCCAATCGCTTAACATTGCGCCAATCACACAACTGTTCTGTGGCGCCAATAGTATTGTTACGCCGTGAAACTTGAGTACGCTATATCTTCGACGAAACCAAGAGTAGCATCAAATAATTAAAACGCATTGCTGTGCGAAGCTTCGAGAATAGGAGTACATACTCAGGCCTGGCAAATTCCAGAAAAGTCCGACATACGCTATTATTATTAGATAACATTCAGTAGGTAGTTATGTGGGTGGATAAGGGAATTTGTACCTTCCGGTGTTAGCAATAGAGTCGAAATTTGCATGTAAGGTGGTAGATAAGTACCTACTTACGAGAGTAATAATAATGATTTATGGCCTCCCGATGCGACTATTTTGTGCTAGAATGTCCTTGAAACGTCGGTATCGAGAAATTTCGATGACTTCGCATATAAATACGGGTCCCCGGCTAGAAGCAGTTCAGTTTGATTTCGTCAGCGATACAGAGCGAACTACCTAAGTGTGTGAAGTGATACCTAGCGACCTAAGCGATACGTAACGGAACTCTGAGTGTTTATAGTGATTGGTTATTTGTTGATTGGACTAATTTGTCATTGTTTTGTGGTGAATAAAGTTCTCTGCTAGTAAACCGGCATTTAATTACTCACGTTCGTAACAACTGGTGTCAGAAGTGGGATGCCATTACTACAGAGGGACGACGAACAGGGACCACGAACAAGGAGGCAAGTGGAGATGGATGCTGCACGTCAACGTCTGGAAGTGGAAGATCGGGCTGGTATGGGAGCAACGGCAGCTGCTGAGGCGCCAACAGGCCCATCCTCGGAAATGAACCTCGCCGCAGTGTTGGCCGCCATGCAAGCTAGTATGGAAGCTGCCCGCCGCGAACAAGAGGCTAATCAGCGTAAGCTCCAGGATCTAATCGCGGCTAACCAGGAAGAAGCCCGCCGCGAACAAGAGGCTAACCAACGTAAGCTCCAGGACCTGATCGCGGCTAACCAGGAAGAAGCCCGCCGCGAACAGGAAGCTGCCCGCCGCGAACAGGAAGAAGCCCGCCGCGAACAGGAAGCTGCCCGCCGCGAACAAGAGGCTAACCAACGTAAGCTCCAGGACCTAATCGCGGCTAACCAGGAGGAAGCCCGCCGGGATCAAGAGGCTAAGCAGAACCTGATCCTCGAAAAAATTGATTACGGCCTCGTCACGTTGGGCGAGAAAGTGAAAAATCTCACCTTAGAGGTCAAGGAGGTTTCCGCCCGAGCTGATAGCCTCGAAACCAGAATGGAAGATCGCCTGCTGGACATCAACAAAAAAATTATCAAGCTGGAAGCACGCGAACCCGTTGCTGTTAGCGCACCATCGCACACCCACTGTGCATCAGCCGCAAAATTTGATATGCCGCGTTTCGATGGCACGTCGTCCTGGACGGCTTTTAAGTACCAATTCCAAACACTGGTCAAGACGAACCGCTGGGATGATGACCAGTCTTTCGCGGCGTTAACTTTGGCCCTACGAGGGGACGCTCTGCTGGTCCTAGAGAACCTTCCTTCAGACGGCAGGACGTTGGAGCGTCTAATGGAGGGACTAGACACTCGCTATGGTGACAAGCACCTCGAACATGTTTTCCGCGCGCAACTTCGCGAGAGAACGCAGAGGTCGAACGAGAGCCTTCAGCAGTGGGGAGTAGAGGTTGAACGGCTGGTCCGGCGGGCATACATGTCGATGACACCGGAGACGGTGGAAGTAAATCTGGTGCAAGCATTCATCGACGGTCTACGGGATACTGAAGTCAGGGCTACGGTGCGACTCGGACACCACCAAACTCTGAAGAGTGCGATGGCCCACGCTTTGGAAGTGGAAGCCGTACGACAAGACTCACGTACGCACAGAGTTCGGGAAGTGGTGGTCTCACCTTCAGTGCAACCACGTCACCGAGAAGTGGCTTCGTCGGCAAAGTCCCGCTATATTCCGACGTGTTATGGATGTGGAGAAAAAGGGCACATTCGTACCGATTGCCCCAAGAGGAAGAGGGGAAGTGTGGACTCCGGAACTCAAGTTAACGAGGAGTCGTTAAACTAAATGTCGCCAGGGCCGCGGGGCGGGTGCTGGCTGGTCAACTGAAGGCCCCAACCATCACCATCAATCAAGTCCACAACGGAAATAGTTTGATCATCGAGGGAACGCTGAATCAACGTGCTTGCAATTTCACCGTTGACACCGGGGCGTCACGGACTATTATAAGACCTGAGTTGCTGAAACGCACCATCTTGTGGCAAACAGAAACCCCAGCCTACCGACTTCAGACAGCCACCGGCCAGCCAGTCTCCGTCCTCGGTGATACAGAAATCGAGTTTAAAATCGGTGATCAAGTGTACACCCATTCAGCGTTAATTGCGAATATTACCGACGATTGCATACTGGGTCTCGACTTCCTGCGGAATTACCGATGTGTTTTAGATATCGATAAAGGAGTTTTGAAATTCCCAGACCAAGAAGTCTTCCTGCAAGGAATTAACACATGCAACCTCTATTGCTTAAAGGATACCACATTGGCTCCAAGAACGGAAACCTTAGTCGAAGTTAAATTTCCTAAGAAAATTAGGCAACGCAGATGTGTTATGGTTGAAGACATTGGCCGGCACCCGGAACTTATCACCGCGAGGACATTAGTTATGACGAAAGGAAGATCCAAGGTCAGGATTGTAAATCTTGGGAAAAAGGAGATCCAGTTGAAGAAAAACAGTGTTGTTGGAAGATGTGAAGAAGTGAAGTATCTCCGCCAAATCAACACATCTTCAGTAAAACAAGACGCAATAAAAGGTGAACCTGATCACATCCAGCAACTTCTGGAAAATTCTAAGAGCAATTTATCAGTTTCGGAACTACAGCAAGCCAAGGAATTTCTGCTACGGTTCCGGGATATCTTTGCAACGGGAAAAGATTGCGGAAGAACAGGTCTCGTCAAGCATGAGATAGATACAGGTGATGCTAGACCAATTAAACAGAGACCGCGCCGCATACCCTGGGCTAAAGAAACTGAGGTAGCAGAAATGGTAAAGGATATGGCTGATAGCGGAATAATTGAACCTTCTACGAGCCCATGGTCTTCTCCTGTCGTTCTGGTGAAGAAGAAGGACGGCAGTACCAGATTCTGTGTAGACTACAGAAGGCTGAATGATGTAACGAAGAAGGACAGTTATCCCTTGCCTAGGATAGACGACACACTGGATATGCTCAGTGGTATGAAGTGGTTTTCAACCATTGACTTGAAAAGTGGCTACTGGCAAGTGGAAATTAGCGAGAAAGATAAGGAAAAGACAGCGTTCAGTACAGGAATTGGCAACGGCCTGTGGCAATTCAACGTCATGCCTTTTGGGTTGTGCAACGCTCCAGCGACGTTTGAACGCCTCATGGATAGAGTCATGGTGGGCCTTCTTGGTGACGTCTGTCTGGTATATTTGGATGACGTCATTATAATGGGCCGCACTTTTAAGGAACACCTGAGGAATATGGAGAAAGTATTCACCAGGATACGGGGGGCTAACCTAAAACTAAGCCCAAAGAAGTGTGCCCTGTTCAAGAAGGAGGTCAGCTACCTAGGACATGTCATCTGCGCCGATGGAGTGAGAACCGATCCTGAAAAGATAAAGGCTGTCCAACAGTGGCCGGCTCCAAAGAACAAAACAGAAGTACGTGCATTTCTAGGGTTGTGCACATACTACAGACGGTTTGTTATGAGTTTTTCGGACATTGCAAAACCTTTACATCAGCTGACTGAGGATAAACGAGATTTTATCTGGGACAAGAACTGTGAGTCAGCATTCAACGAACTAAAGCAACGGCTATGTGAAGCGCCTATACTGGGGTATCCGAGCAGAGATGGAAGATTTGTCGTCGATACCGACGCCAGCAACACAGGAATTGGTGGAGTGCTGTCGCAGGTGCAAGAAGATAGGCAAGTCGTGATCGCTTACTTCAGTAAGGCACTTTCAAAACCAGAAAGGAACTACTGCGTGACTCGACGAGAACTACTGGCTGTTGTAAAAACTTTGCAACATTTCCACAAGTACCTCATAGGGAGACAGTTTACGTTGAGGACGGACCACGCTGCATTGAAATGGCTTCTACAATTCAAAAACCCTGAGGGTCAAGTTGCAAGATGGCTAGAGCAGCTGCAGGAGTTCAACTTTGTGACGGAACATCGTAGTGGAAAAGGGCATAACAATGCTGACGCCCTGTCGCGACGTCCATGTAATGAGGACTGTAGACATTGCCAGCAAAATGAAGCCCGGGAACACGTGAACTTAATTAGGGCTGAAGGCAACTTTAAGAAGTCCCAGGAAGAAGATGACGATATTCGACCTATACTGGACTGGAAGCGTAGTGGAACTAGGCCTCAGTGGAATGAAGTATCGTCACATAGTCCTGTCACAAAGAGCTACTGGGCACAGTGGGACAGTCTAGTCCTAGAAAATGACGTGCTTTGTAGGAAATGGGAATCGAACGATGGCAAGGAGGTGACTACACAAGTGATAGTACCACGACGTGAAGTGGTCCCCCTGCTTCAGGAGATACACGATGGCGCTTCTGGTGGACACCTGGGAATCAAGAAAACTCTACTGAAAGTGAGACAGCGGTATTACTGGCTCAATTGTAGAGAAGACATAGAGCAATGGTGTCGGAAATGTACAGCGTGCGCATCCGTGAAAGGACCACAGACTAGGAGCAGGGGCAAACTTCAGTTGTACAATGTAGGAGCCCCATGGGAACGCATTGCCATCGACGTTGCTGGACCTTTCCCAGTGACAGATGACGGAAACAAATACATAGTGGTGATACAGGACTATTTCACAAAGTGGCCTGAAGTTTTCGCCATACCCAATCAGGAAGCGACGACAGTGGCGAAAAAGGTGGTCGAAGAAGTAGTATGTCGGTATGGCGCACCTTTGGAGATCCATTCCGATCAAGGCCGCAACTTCGAATCTGCGCTGTTCCAGGAAATGTGCACTCTTCTGGGGATTTACAAGACACGCACAACACCTGCGCACCCACAGTCGGACGGAATGGTGGAGAGGTTTAACCAGACCCTGGAGAATCACCTGGCTAAGGTTGTCGATGACCATCAGAAAGATTGGGACCGGTATATTCCACTATTTCTGATGTCTTATCGATCAGCAGTGCATGATAGCACGGGCCATACCCCAGCAAGAGTGAATTTCGGCAGGGAGATGAGACTTCCAGTCGATACCATAACCGGCGTGCCACCTGACAAGACTAAGCCAGTTACGGACTTCGTAAGTGACCTCCAAGATCAATTGGATGAAGTGCATAAACGAGTGCGTGAGAATAGCCTGCACACCAGCGTTAAAATGAAAACTCGATACGACCGCAATGCCAACGCCAAGGGATTTGAGGAAGGTGCACTGGTTTGGCTCCACAACCCACTTCGACGAAAAGGGAAGTCGCCGAAACTTCAAGCTCGATGGGAGGGACCCTACACCGTGATAAAAAGGATCAACGACGTTACCTACCGCATCAAGAAAGGGTTACGAGGGAAACCTAAGGTAGTCCACGTGGATAGATTGGCGCCGTATCACGGATCTAATAATGCTCGGGACGAGCATGACTAAGAGGGGGGCACTGTTACGCCGTGAAACTTGAGTACGCTATATCTTCGACGAAACCAAGAGTAGCATCAAATAATTAAAACGCATTGCTGTGCGAAGCTTCGAGAATAGGAGTACATACTCAGGCCTGGCAAATTCCAGAAAAGTCCGACATACGCTATTATTATTAGATAACATTCAGTAGGTAGTTATGTGGGTGGATAAGGGAATTTGTACCTTCCGGTGTTAGCAATAGAGTCGAAATTTGCATGTAAGGTGGTAGATAAGTACCTACTTACGAGAGTAATAATAATGATTTATGGCCTCCCGATGCGACTATTTTGTGCTAGAATGTCCTTGAAACGTCGGTATCGAGAAATTTCGATGACTTCGCATATAAATACGGGTCCCCGGCTAGAAGCAGTTCAGTTTGATTTCGTCAGCGATACAGAGCGAACTACCTAAGTGTGTGAAGTGATACCTAGCGACCTAAGCGATACGTAACGGAACTCTGAGTGTTTATAGTGATTGGTTATTTGTTGATTGGACTAATTTGTCATTGTTTTGTGGTGAATAAAGTTCTCTGCTAGTAAACCGGCATTTAATTACTCACGTTCGTAACAGTATCTATACGTATAACATCTAAAACACGAAATCCGCTTACGCTACTGCTCCGTGAAGTTTTAATTAATAAATGATAAGTAGTTCAATTAAATAAAGTAATGTTTTTTTCCTCTAATTTTCACTCATCAATACTCTCTTACTGCTGGGCAAAGGCCTCTCCCAAATCCTTCCAGTCATTCTTCTCTCACGCCGTTTCGAACCAATTCTGGTGATACACGTCAAGATCATCTTGCCACCACTTTGCCGTGGCGCTTTACCTCATCAGGAGCCCACTGCGTGTTGACTACTTGTCTAGCCGTCACTGGCACAATCAAGGTCATTTGAGCCTGAAATCCTTTTTACTCACACCTATTATGCCAGTTTAGGAGCACAGCAAGTTATTTCGTATTCGTTTTGTTATTTTTATACCTAGAATACTGCACTCCATAGCTCTCTAGCAAGCCCCAAGGTGCCAATTTTGGATTTCGTTGAGTAACCACATCTGAGTATTATAGATTAGGATGAGCAGGCCATACATCAATATAGAAAAGACTTATTTGAAGGCTTCAGATGGATCTGAACTAGGAATTGTTGTTAAGGTTAAGCGGGAACTACATTACACCAACGCACACGTGGCCCACGCCTGATTTGTACGTAGATCTACGTCGCGTGACGTGGATCTAATGTAGCTCTACCAGTCTTGCTGCCGTATAAAATGTATGGAGACTGATACGCCCAGATTGGCGTACGTGGCCCACGTGTGCAATGTAGTTCTACCTTTATGCTATTTTGACTTTTGGTTTTAAAGTTTAGTACCACTTTCCACGTAGTTACATTGTAACCTGTTCAGTGTTGTAGCTACAAAAGTTATTATTTGTCGTAACTTTATGAAGAAAAGGATTTTAAAACTTACGACGGTGTAACCGACTCGCTTCTGAACAATAAAACAATATCAGATGAAAACAAGACTGCCAAAACTGAAATATTTCCGAGCAAAATATCGCACGAATTTCATATTTTTCTTCATTCATTTGTTCAAATAATTGAACAAAAAATTTGAGTAACTTTTTAGGTTCCTAATTGAGTTTCTTTTTCACCAAAAAGTTGGGGGATAAACGTGAAGACTCTTTGTCTGAATGCAATCCCGTAAAACGCGAACGTGTATGCACGGCTGGTGTGCGGTTTATATTCTCTGTGGGCGACTCACCACGCTACTTCATCGGGCACCTTTCATATTTTGAAGTACTAGGTCGGTACGGTTCTACTGGCACGACTTGGAAAATTCGTAAAAGTTGCAACCGTGTTTAAAAATTGGATGATATTGCCGAATAATGTAATTTTTAAAGTATTTTGTGAAGGCACACAACTTGAGTTGTTTAAAAAGACGAAACTTGGTGGCTGAGACGGAAATAAAGTGTTAATGGCACCAAGTTTAGGTAAGTAACTAAAGCAAGTATAGGTTTATTTATTTACCCTTGTGTAAATGTAGAACTGAAAGGTGGAAGCGTGGGCTTGAGAAAGATGGAAGAAGTGAAATGAGGCCTTTGCCAAGAAGTAGCACAGAACAGGCTAACAAAAAAGAAATTTATGATTAACTGAAAACAAAAAATATTAATCTTGCTTGTTTTTTTTTTACTTCATTAAATTTTCATAATGTGTAAAGATTTAAAATGTAAATAAGATTTTTTTGCCAGGTTACGAAATAAAAGGCTATAAATTTTATTATTTTATTTGTATAATTTCCTTGCTGTTTTATAAGCTACGGTGTGGTCTGATAAAGTAAATTATAATCACTTAACATTTTCACATTTTGTATGTAAATTATATCACATATCTACAAAATGTACCAATGCATACCTGCAGTGCCGCACAGACTTTACCAATCCCTCCATTCTTCTTGTCTTATCTGCAGCCACGATTCTAATCACCGTCATCATCGAAACCACCCCTTAAGCAGTGTCAACACGTCTGTCGCGCCTCGTAAATAATAAAGGCGGGAGAGCTTCCCGCGTCTCGAGACGTAAATATGTGTACACACGCTACTTTTTATTACGAATGTCGCTGGTCCCACTCGCGTTTAGTGGTGAGGCGCGTTTTGAGTTGGCGATCCGATTTGTCGTAGATAGGGTAGGATGCCGTTTTTAGAAGTGAATGGCTTGCTGTCCACGGGCATACAGACACATATTCGTCAGTATACGCTTCATGTACGCTTGCGTGAAGCTTACATACAAAACTATTAAAACTCTGTCGACGAAACGGAAATGACAGAACGACACAAATTTTCCGAGTTTCCTTACGGCTACCGCTTCTGAACTGTAGAAAAATATCATTGTGATTACCGATATTTTCACAGAACGTGACGGTTTAAAACTTGGGGAGGTCTAAATCTAGCAGCAACAGTACATCGATCGATCCGACTCTCTACCTCATCATTTTTATTGCCGCTCCAGCAACCTATAAATTATATTAAAAGAAAGTTAAAAAATATAGAGGATCTCCTTAAACGTGTTTTATTGCGTTGTTTGCTCAATTTTAATATTGTAGTACAGAACTCTTTATGTGTGAGTCCAACTTGCACTTGGCCTTCTTTTATAATTCTCTTTTTTAGGGTTCCGTACCTCAAAAGGAAAAAACGGAACCCTTATAGGATCACTTTGTTGTCCGTCTGTCCGTCCGTCTGTCAAGACCCTTTTTCTCAGTAACGCGTGAAGGTATCAAGTTGAAATTAAAACCATATATTGAAATCCGCGGTCCCTTGAAGTTGTGCAAAAATCAAACTTGTAAGTTGACGGGAAAAAAAGATACGTCCGTTTATGTTGCAAAAAACGTACATTTCGACACTGTCAAAGGAATCAAAACTCATAGGGTGCTTCCCGTTGACCTAGAATCTTGAAATTTGGCACGAAGCAAGGTATTATAGCACTAATATCGGGAAAAGTCTGAAAACTGAAAATTTTTAGTTACGTCACAAGAAAAAAAAATTGAAAAGTCTTCAAGACTCGATTCGAGAATTAAACTTTTTTCATAGGTAAGTAAGAGGTATCGAGTTGAAATTAAAACCATATAATAAAGTCTGCAGTCCCTTAAAACTGTGCAAAAATCAAACTTGTAAGTTGACGGGAAAAAAAGATACGCCCGTTTATGTTGCAAAAAACGTACATTTCGACACTGTCAAAGGAATCAAAACTCATAGGGTGCTTCCCGTTGACCTAGAATCTTGAAATTTGGCACGAAGCAAGGTATTATAGCACTAATATCGGGAAAAGTCTGAAAACTGAAAATTTTTAGTTACGTCACAAGAAAAAAAAATTGAAAAGTCTTCAAGACTCGATTCGAGAATTAAACTGTTTTTATAGGTAGGTTGGTACGAAACCCTCAGTGCGCGAGTCCGACTCGCACTTGCCCGGTTTTTAATTGAAACTATACCGAACCGACTAATCGGACCGTCTAAAAATCTTTTAATCCTTATGTTTAAAGTTGGACTGTAATTTCCAAGTGTTCTATTCATGACTGGAGTAATTGCCTGTCTTTATTTTAACTAGTTTCACGACCAGGAATTTCAAGATGTTGCCTGTTACTGACACTTTTCTCAAGTTTCTTTAGACCTTTAATTTAGGTTAAGTGAATTTTATTTTGGTCACAAAAAATTCTGCTTACGTAAATCTATTTAGGTAGGTACCTAATTTTGGTCTGATGTTTTTTTCACGTAATTTAGATTTTATTCATTTTTTAGCTTCAATGTGTTGTGGTGGCCACATTTCATCAGTGCCAATTTGCCTGCAGCGGTCTTCACGTCTGATTATAATTAAGGTGTTATAGGCTAGACTAAATAGGCTCTTTATAACTCGTACGATTCACCATCAACGATTGCATTACTGCTTACCATCAGATGGTAGCGCAGTAAAACACTAGTGTACAACATTTTAAAAGTTGTTAAGGCCAATTTCACTTTAACGCCAAACATTTCAATCCCCCACTATATGTTAGGGAGGAGCCAGCGCAACAACGTTCAAAGCGGTTTATTAAATTGGATACTCACACGATAATCTCTCTGGTATATTTGAACTTCAGACTTTCCCGGAATTCCTCCTTGCACGGGACGTACGCTACTTCAGAGTAAAATAAAATGTGCTAGTAGTAAAACTCCTTGTAAAAGGGTTCACCTGGAAGAGTAGTGCTTACTGTATTGTGTTACGGTTTGGTTGTGAAATCGTTTGCTAGTAAAGTTGATGAGCAAAGTCACTATCTACTTTCTACAGGTAAATATTTATGATGAGCTATTCACATTATGGTCACTTAATCTATCACATGCCCGCAAAACGAGACACAATAGTAAAACAATAAGAGCGCGGTCTCATAGGACCGGTCGGGGATTCATGAATTAAGAAGCAATGGATTTGGTTTCACTAAATTGGTAGAGAGTTTCCCTTAGAATTGTAAGTATTTTATGAAGCAATATTTCACTGTGCAGTCTGTGTGTTAATGTCATTTTAAAATCAGTAGATTAGCAAGACATTGCTGTAACAATAGGTCGCTAGTCTATCGACTTTTAGTAATTAATTTTTCGGAATTAAGAATCAGTATTTCATAATTTAATTCAAATAAGCTTTTTCCTTCATTGAGGTACACGGTGATGCATCACCCAGACATAGTGGGTAGTAGTCATCCCACGTATACGCAAAAATCTTTTTGAGAAGATAGTCATTGTTCGTACTGCTAAGGAGTAAAATTCTCTACCGGGATTCTAAAAAGAGTTTAAGTCAAGAGTAAATAGGTCATAAACAAGTCAAACCGGAACCTTACGGTTTTGCTTACATCTCCTTAAAAGTCGCGTGGAACACTACGCGCCAACGACGACTCTTGCTCTCGGGTTCGGTCCGGATGGCTACAATGACTGGAAATTGAGATAGTTACTCCTGTAACTGGGGCGTGTGGTTCCGTTCCCTCACGAGTGCGTCCACCTCCTTCACTAGCATTAGTGCTTTGCAGAAGGAGGCAACCGCCAGCCATTCCTCCTTGCACCGAAACATGGCCTGTAGCAGCGTCCAAAAGGTCGCTGCCACCGAAGACCTTATCATTTTAATTTAGGTGGAATTCACAAATACTCTAGTGAAGTTACCAAGAATTAAAACTATGCATTTTTGCAGCATCCTGTTTTCATACAATAATATACTAAAACTTTGTCAGGAATAATAAAATTGAAGCTTGCAGGCACAACGTAATTTCAACACCAAACTATATATCGGAGTCTATGTCGAGCAAATACAGGCGCGAAATTGTTCACCCAAAGTACAAACTAGCTTCGTTTGTTAGCTTTCCATGCCTACAAAGCACATTAACTTGCGTTAAGTATGTAAACTGCCATATTAGTCGAGATTCTGCTCAATTCAACCAGTTTGTGCTGGCAGGGAAAATGGACAAACGAAAATTCGGGGAATGGTAGGCCTAGATACAAGTATTTAGTACAATCAATTTTGTCAGTGATTTTAGTTCGAAAACCATTTAATTCTAGTCCAGTAAATATGTATTTGATAGAGGCACAAAATTAGTTCCTGTATTTGTGTTTGTATGCGCTGGATTTGTATTAGTTATGTTTTCATTTACGTAAATCATTTATTTATGGGTCTTCTTCTACTAGGCGTTAGTCCCGGCTTTTGCCAGGGTCCGCCTTCCGGCTTAGCTTGCTCCACTTTGCCCGATCTTCTACATCCTTGGCAGTAAGGCCATTGGCTCTCATGTCGGACTTGACGACGTCCAGCCAGCGCTTGCGAGGGCGACCACGCGACCTACCGCCAAGGACAGCCATATTCATGCATCTCCGGCCAACGTACTCCATAGGGCGGCGCATGATGTGGCCATACCATCGCAGACGACACTCTTGCAGTTTTTCCCCCACGTCACGGACACCAAGACTACCTCGGATGAATGAGTTGCGTATGCGATCAGATCGCGTTACGCCGCTCATCCACCTCAGCATCTTCATCTCCGTGACGCGAAGCTCCTGGGCGTGTCTGCCTAGTGCTGGCCAACACTCGCCACCGTACAGGAGGACAGGACGTATGATGCATTTATATATCTGTCCCTTAAGCTTCGGAGGCATTTTGCGGTCGCATACAACGCCAGTTACCTCTCGCCATTTCGACCAAGCCGCGCCTATACGTGCTTGGACATCGTCGTCCACGTTGCCAGACTCGTGCAGCACGGATCCAAGGTACCTGAACTTATCCGAGCTTCTGATCCGGTCCGAACCTATTCGGATGGTATTTGAATCCGTGCTGCCGCAGGACATGTACTCAGTCTTCGCCACATTTAGTCTCAGACCGCCGTTTTCCAGCGTGTCCTTCCAAATGTTGACCTTCCGCTCAAGTTGGGCTTTGTTCTGGCTAACGAGGGCGATGTCATCGGCATACATCATTAGCCATGGAGGCTGATCTTGGATGCATGCCGTAACTACATCGAGCACAACGTTAAACAAGAACGGGCTGAGAGCCGATCCTTGGTGAACGCCAACAGATATTGGAAAGACTTTGGATTCGCCAACAGCGGTCTGGACAGAGGACACGGAATCGCGATACATGTCTCTGATAATGTCAATATAGGCCTCGGGCACACCCTTGAAGCGAAGTGCCCACCAGATGGACTGCCGAGGAACACAGTCGAAGGCCTTCTGCAGGTCTAAAAAGGCCATATGCAGAGCTCTCCTTCTCTCCCTGTAAGCCTCAGTCAGAGTCCGCAAGGCGAACACTGCGTCCATGGTGCTGTTGCCCGCCCGAAATCCATATTGACACTCAGAGACAGTGCACTCGCTACGGAGCCTTGTGTCAATTATGCGCTCGAAGAGCTTCATGGTGTGGCACATGATCTTAATACCGCGGTAGTTACTACAATCCTGTACGCTACCTTTGCCTTTATAAATAGGAATAATGAGGCTTGATCGCCACTGGTTCGGCATTTCCTTGGTGGTCAGGATGCGGTTGTAAAGATCCGTCAGAAGGTCCACACCATGTGAGCCCATGGCCTTCCACACTTCGATTGGCACATTGTCAGGCCCGACCGATTTCCGGTTCTTCATGTGGCGAAGAGCAATGCGAGTTTCGTCGGGGGAAATCATTTATTTATGGGTATGGTTTGTTAGAGTGCTGTTTCGAAGGATACCACAACCAGGACGACTGAATCAAGGACTAGTTGTTTCAGAAAGTGGTTTTTCAGAACACTGCTCGTATTATGAATAGGTTTTTTTTTTGGAATCTTAGCCTCCAGTTGCTTTGCCCCGTTTTAAACCACTGCAACTCCTCTAAGCCAGAATCATCAATGGTGATCAACAGAAAGCGTCGTAAATTCGCCTTTATAGCCATTAAAACGAATCCCAGAGAAATGAGTCAACTGTCTTGGATCCCGCTTCGAAATAAATCAGAAAATAGCAGGGGAGGAGTAAGAAACCAATTTAACCATTTACAAAAACTTGTGATGTGAAAGATAAAGTTAGCTAGTCAGTCGCTGAAACTTTGTGAAGCATTACCAATGTTTGACTTCTAGACGACTGCTGACCGTAGCTGGACATTCTAAGAGGTCCAAACGCTTCTTACTAAAGGTTCATTACGGGGCTCCAGTTCAAACACGTTCCCTGCGGTAGTAACAATTCCGCCAGCTGAATGCGACCTAAAGGGTACAGGCCAACAGGCCATCTAGGGTGGTAGTCTAGAGTGGTCTGGCTTGGGGGACAGATATCTACGGAAATTTTAGGGTGCGACTGCCGTGAGGTAAAAATTCTCCTTTTGAAGAGTGGTAAGAGAAGCTCCACTTCATCTTCACCTTCTGCCTGACAGGACACAATTCGGGAAGTTCCTTATGAGAGGGAGTGTCAGAAACACTCTCCCCCTTAGTCTAGCTAAAGCGGTAGAAGTTATTTGAGTTTTTCCACCTTGAATAATAGTTAATACTGCTATTATGCCAGTGATGTCTTAGATAATGTTACAAATCCAGACTATACACCAACTGTTACAGACAAACTAAATACCTAAGAGTTCTAGCTAATTAGAAGAATAATCGGGACGTAGAACTTTCAAAGATGGGCAGAAGTAAACTCGTTAAACATTAAGACATCGCTGTGTAGCACCTGATAACTTTACGTTCCGAGGAGCGTTTAGATGAGATTAGTTAGTGGTGCTAGTGCTTACATGAGGGTTTTAATTAAAACTGTATTTTTTATGTAATGCTGCAGCTTTTCATGTAATGAAACATTAGTCTTTAGTGACCCAAACCTGAATCATTTATTTACGTTAATTTCATTGACGTGTAAAAGAGTTTGTGAAAACCTATTTGCAAAATAAATAATATATCATTTATCATTTAATCAAGACATCCCCGAATCAGACCAGGTTTACCCCTTTTTTTTACATCTTAGTCGTTTTGCAATGTCACTGGGGCCTTGGCGACACCGTTCATCTTTAGGCACCAATTTTGTGGAAACTATTGACTACTAGTAACTGTGCATACGGCTGACGTGTCTCATTTAGTCCTTTTTAGACAAACAAGTATTATTTTTATTGTCATAATCGTGCCCGTATTTATTTTAGCCATTAGAACACAAAATGCTTGATAGTACTTCAATTCTGCGGGTTGAAAGTTTTCCTGGTATGATTCTACGCGATAACTGGGCTTTATCAACGATTCAATCTACAGCGAAAGGGGTCATCCTACATCAGGCTTAATCAACCACATTAAGATTGACACTGCACTCGCCGCATCTATTGTTTAAGTGAGTTTGATTACTGCTCTGCTAGTAGAGTAATTCCGAAAAATTTATGCTAGCATGAACTTTGTTTTTACATTTTTGAGGTAAGTGGAATAGGGTGTAAATTCGCGTAAACTAGTAATGAAACCGGAGGACCCTTCAAGCAGACAGGTGTTTTGTCTGTTCTAATCATGCGGAGAATTTTAATACCGCGATGTAGGATTTGGTAGTTTTTAGTTTGTCATAGATGTCACTACACATTATCGCTGGATGAAAACTCCTAAGTATGCCAGTATGGAGTGTCATCATCATCATTTTAGCCAAAAATCGTTCATTGCTGGACATAGGCCTCCCCCCAAGTGTCACCACAACGACTGGTCCTATACGTCTCATATCCGTCGAATTCCCGCGACCCTTATCGATCTACCTTAAAGGCCTTCCAACACAGCGTCTTCTGGTTCGCGGTTTCACATCTTCAGTCTCTATTGACCATGAGTTTCGCAGGCCCTGAGGCCTTGTTGTGCCCTGCCCATTGCCACTTAAGTTTAGTGGTTTTTAGAAACACTCGTATGTCGTTAAAATCTATTCTCCTGCGGATATCTTCATCTCTGATTTAAACTCGAAACAGAACTCCGTATCGTATATCGGAGGAACGAAACAGAATTCAGTATCCGTCCATAAACCTCAACATTGCTCTTTAAATGGCTTTATGCCGACTAACGAGGCCCATTATGAGTGTAGAATGATGAGTATCTATCTTAATGTGAGCAAATTAACTGGACGTAAGCAACTTACCGAAGAGAAAATTACGTCTCTATTGAGTTGCTTATAATTATTAAAATATCATAAAAAAAGAAAGAAAGAAAGAAAAACGGTTTATTTGTGCGGAAAGACGCATACATGAAAAGAATAATGAAACAAAAATAATAAAAAAAGGGGGAAATATGCCTTGTTAGTATTGTTCTACTTAAGAACAATACTACTTTCCGGCTTGACTGGAAGCCGACCCCAATATTATATAGTTGGGAAAAGACTAGGAAGATGATAATGAGTATTGTTCTATCTAACAAAGGCGGGTTGGATTTCGGTGGGTCACACATACCATAACATTCATTTTTCTTCTGCATGCATAAGCTTAGAACGCTCGGTTTCAAAGAAAATTAAACCGACAAACTATAGGTACATCGCTGTCCGATAAGGATTGACCCGGGTCAACAGCGCGTTAGGTTTGCGTGCCTCAAATAGGTGTTAGGATAATTGACAGGACTTACTTGGCCCGATGCCTGCGAAAGTTCTGGGATTGTTTGAAAGAGTCACCGTTTTTTTTGAGTTAGGAAATCATCCTATTGACTTCTCCTTCTCTAGGGCATTGTGACAGCGAACTATCTATTGCTAGTTTTTCGCAAGCCAACGCCTTCAGTTTCAGTTTCCTTACGTATGCTGTCGCCTCTTTTGGTAATATTACTGATTCGCAGAAAGAGATCCGAACATTTCCCCTTTGTCCGGGCCATAACCCGTACCAGGGTCTCTCACGACAAGTCGCCTCTGATCGCCTCCACAAGGGTACGGCAGTGTTTAGTAAAAACGAGGCACACCTCCACTGTATGTTCCTCCGGGCGGTGATGAAACGGCGACACCTGGGAGTTCTTCCCGCCTGAATAAGGTGCAGGAACCTCCATAACTTACCATGTCTGATGAGGAACTATGTCATGCGGAAGGTGAGGATGCTGTGACGCCTCTCCAGCCCTTTCTCGAACCAGATACTTACCGCCATGATTGTGGCATGCCCAAAGAACCATCGTGACCCTGCCTGCCCAAAGAAACACGAAAGGCTACTGAAGGAACATGGGTTTTAGTCAGTAAGTCTGACACTTCTTGTCGCTTTATCAAGAGCACGAGAAATTGTTTAATATATTTCCATAAAAAAAAGAGAATTTATATAGAACTCAATGCGCTAATTTCAAACATTACGTGTCGAAATGGTGAAGAATATAAAGGGATATTTTTTTTGGCGCCCTTCAATAATTTACACATTTTTAAAGTACACGTGTAACGCATTATTTTTACTCCAGCCATATATATTTCATTCCTGGCCGCCGCCTTTTTATTTTATCCCAAATCATCGAACAAAAATGGTTCCTTTGTGCTCTATTAATATTGTTGAATGGTTTTATTCTGATCTCGGTTTTGATATCACACGGCCTAGATCCTAGAAACAAAAGTATGATAGGCAAAAACGTAATGATATCCACCAAAAACAGTTCAAGGACCAAAACAACATTTTTATTGTAACTGAAGGATGTTGTTCATGACAGGAAATATGATTTAGAATACTTCTACTCGTAGAGTACTTGATATACAGTTAGATCTCACTTTTGTTATAATAGTATTATTGCGAAACTAGCTGCTTCCAACGCTTTTTCACGCGTAAAAATTGCAAAGTGAAAATAGCATCCATGAGGGCCAAAAGTTTAATGAGTTAGTCATCGAATCGGAAAGAAGAAGCAGAAATTAAAAATATGTGAAATGGAAATATATTTTGGGGATTAAAAGTTCCATATGTGCTATTCCAGGACTTGATCTGTCGTGCGTCATGTTTCATAGAAATCCGTTCAGCCGTTCGAGCGTGAAGAAGTAACAAAATATAGACATAAAAATGTTAACCTTTTTTAGCAGTCTTTTTTATTATTGGTTTTTGGAGGAATATTTTTGTTAGAGAGTAAGTCTAAACGAGGCACAATTCAAAAACCAGTGACAATAGGGTGCCAAGAAAGGGTAACGAAAATAAAATTAAAGTCGTCAGCAGTTCTTTATTACGTTTTAAAATTGGTCTCGAAGTTATTTAACGTAATTATGAAATTAGCTAAGTTCACATTTAAATAAAACTGTTTATTTCGCGCCGACCAGCAGTACGAGAAAAGCATTCAAAATTATGTACGGCCAGAGGATATGGTCAAAAGTTATGTTTTTATCTGCTTCATTTAAATTTCTTCCTGTGTTTTTACTTCACTTTTTGGTTTTATTATTTTACGCTTTTTTTTTTAAATCGGCGCCCCAGACATGAAACTCCTGTATTGTGGATGTGTTTATGAACTTCTTTAAACTCACATCAACTCGGAATACTATAATATATATATGATCTACATGTAGGCCATAGAAATATTTGTTCCGTTCCGTTTCCAGGCGGGACCAAACCCGCAATACGCAGCAAAGTAGCCAATTACTCAACTACTGCTCCAATCGTAAATTATTAATTATTGATCCCATTATGATGGAAAGCTACGATGTGATCGACGATGGCGCACTTTTGCCTAAAAGTACTCTTGACTTAAAACTTTATAATATTAGGGTAATTTATGCATAATAACAATAAACTAGACTTGAATCAACATGCAACTTAACATAATAATTATTTATTTAAGCACCCATCTAAAATAAGAGGTCAACTTATAACAGAAGCTTAATAGTCTCACACACTACAATCAAATATATCCTACACAAAATAATTTAGGAGTTTCAACCCATTCAGAAACCACCCACACTACGCCCACGGACCCGAGGTCCACAGTCATCCAGTACCCTTGTTTTATCTCTCTAATTAACACTATTATCCAAAACTAAGATCACAAAGAGAATGCCTCCACTAGACATTAAACGTAAATACTTGATGCAACGCGGAACCAAAACAAAGCCAAGACGTGTCATACGGGCAACTTTTCTGTAACTTGAAAACCGAGTAGTTTAAAGTAGCCTGTTTAATTTGGGTCCGTAAATTACACGTTCATTGAAGGATGCGCAAATCATGATAACTATCTTATAGGACTGACTAGGAGGGACTGGAACAATTTGCCTGCTGCGATCTTCCTATAATTTAAGTGACTTAACGGCTAGAGTGAACAGGCTCTTAATAAATTAATGCACCTAACTAACAACGACAGCATCACTGCGTACAAAATAATGTCTAACTGCACCTCTGGTATTTTCCTTGTCGAATTTAAATTCCACATAGCTCATAAGTTTCTTTTGATGATTTCTTTTTCTTGCCAGAAGTTTTTTGCACATGCAGAATTCTAAACGGGAAGGTGACAACTCTCAAAATATTTGTGAGTTCTTTTAAATGATGAGCCGGATACAACCTGTTGAGTTAAAGCCAAGGATAGTCTCCTACCACAACATTTTTGGTTATTGGCGAATTTGCAGTAACGAAATATTTTTGAAAATAGTATAATTTAATGGACAACAATTTACCAATCCCCATATCGCCCGTCTACCGAGAACGACATCTACAGCAACGAGCAAGTCCAAGGCCTTTCATAATTTATTAACAACGCTTTTAGCCGTGTAATTAATTAAACGTTTTAATTAATTATTCGTCACTTATCCGAAATGACTCGATACATTTTAATGGAGACGATCAATTTGTCTTGTGTTTTTAACAGGATGTGGGTGTGGGCTCAGGAAATTGAATACTGTATAAGGAGGTACTTATGTATAGCTTTAGAGCCAGAGGTTTAAGGTGAAAGTGACAGGGTAGTCCGAGGAATTTAATTTCCCTGTTTTTTTTTACATTTTGCAAGTCAGTGTCATGAAAATCAATGGGTTTTTTTTCCGATATTGGAATCATCAGAATGACTTCTCTCACTCTTGAGCGGAGCAGGAGGGCGTGTTAGACTCTTACTGACTAAACCCCTCGCAGTCGCCATGCCACCCTGAGATCCCGCCGGAACTCTATCCGCCATGCCGCGACTTGTCGTGGCAGCGGAGTTTCGCCCCGGCGCGGCGTTGCATCTCTACACAAATCGTGCATGCGTGCAAGGACTTTCAATGGCGTAAGATTATTTGAGAGGGTTTTATTGGTAATTTTGATGAATATAATTCCAATTACGTATCACGTCCGCCAATGATATTTCCATTAACATACAAATTTTTAGACACTGACCTACAAAATGAAAAAACTTATGAAATTTTAAATTTAACAGGCGTGCTTTGAGCAGTATTGAGCATCCCTCTTAAGCACAGAGCTCGAAATTACTTACTGGCGTCATTGTTATTCGCAACCGCGCAATCCACGCCTAGCATACTCGTAAATACCAGAGAAAATCATTGTTTTGGTCTGCATTAGCAAACTTTAAATAGGTCACACATTCATAAATTCGAGTATCGAACTAATTTCGAACTTAATTTTTTGATTGAAAAAAAAATTTAGCGAATGTCAACCATATTGATTTATTCATTTTGAAGTATTGATGATCTAAAATTTTACATAATTTAAACTCGATTGGCTCCGTGTCATTTTCTTAGTGCTTATCAATTCCGCATAATATTTTGACTTGACAATAATGTTGATATAATGGTACTTTACAGATATTTCTTGGTTTTTCTCGGTATTAACCAGATTTCAGAGAAAGGGAGTTAGTGATAGTGTGACGGACGACAGGACAGAATGGAAGAAGAAAACTTTTGCGCCGACCCCAAGTAATATGGGATAAGGGCAGGAAAAATTAGAAGAAAAACCAGATTTCAGACACAAATAACATGACCAATTGAGCATCCGACAAAGGAAGCAATCTATCTATACTAATATTATAAAGAGGAAAACTTTGTTTGTTTGATTGTAATGAATAGGCTCAAAAACTACTGGACCGTTTTTAAAAATAATTTCACCATTGGAAAGCTACATTATCCACGAGTAACATAGGCTAAATTTTATTCTGGAAAAAAATAGGGTTCCGTAAGATATTTAGGTTTAGGTGTAAAATATCAACCAGAAAAGTTACTTATTTTGCGTACGCTGCCTAAAATGTAAAAGATAGAAGCATAAAATGTTCTAATTAATTGTAGATCTTATAAATATCTGCAAAAAAGTCCGCGAAGCACTATACCTATCTATGTCGAGTGAGGCACAACAACCATTTTTTTAATCTAAAAATCTTGAATTTTTTTGGACTACATTTAAACGCATTTATTTTACTCATGCTATTAACCCTTATCAAAATAAATTATTTTATCACTAAGTACACTTATGTAAAAAATATTTGGTCTTTGAATGATTAAAATTGGACGTTTGGTTTTGAAGTTATGGCGAAATTAAAATATTACGATTCCTGCTGCACGGTCTGTTGCGAAGTCTCTTTCTTATGAATTGTGCTATCATAGTATAGGTAGATAGAATTGATTTGAGAAATTGTTTGCAAAGGGCATATGAAGAAACACGGTGGGTTTTTTTACAGCTCTGCAAACTGCACCCGTTTAAAATTGCACCACAGGTTGCGTTTCACCATCAATAACGTGAAGTCTGCTGAGTAAAAATGCACGCGCTCAAGAGTTAATTTAATTCATAAATTGCAAAGTAAACTCTCGGTAAAGTACCCACTGAAAAAAAACACCGTATGATTTATTAAGGCGTCAGTCAAATATCACCCCAAATAAATCTGCCTAAATACGAGTAAACGGATAAATTAAATAACTAAAAACGTCGGGAATCGCTTTGTGACAAATGACACCTAAGAAATGTCTAAACGAAAATAGAAGGCTTAAGAATGTCTTTCTCACGGTATTGTTATAGCAGGTTTATTCCATTGGCAGGGCAAGAGGAGGTCTTGTCCCATACATTGACCCAAACTAGGGCAGTAGGATTCAGATTCTGACGCCAAAACAGTATGGCGGTGTTCCGCCTAGCGGAGTAGACTTCGACCGTAACGTCTGCTGTGTTTTCTGGGCATTCCGCAGAATGGTGACACCTGGACTTTTCTTCCCGCCGAATCCAAAATATCTACCTCTCGAAACACTCATGTTCGGTTAGTACTTGCATAATGCAAAAAGTGAGAACGCCTCTGTAGTTACTCTTTAAAGAGAGAATATACCGAAGTACCTCATAACTGAGGCGTGCAAAAGTTAGTGGCCCTGATACGTAAATGGCAACTGAAGGAACATGGTGGAATTTAGTCCGCAAAAGACCACTTGCTCCAACTAGAGCTGGATAACTACCTCAAATAAAAAAGAGGCAAATACTAAACCTTCTATTGACTTCAGGATCAGCTTTGTGCTGACCATACATATATTTTGACAACTAAAAACTACTTCATGCATTTTTTTGCAGCCTACATAAGTAAGTGCTATTTACACTTACTTAGTGGTGTTTTTTTTTGGGAAGGAGAATCATCAAAATGATTTCTCACGCTCTTGGGCGGAGCGGGAGGGCATGTCAGACTCTTACTGACTAAACCCCACCCCGTTCCCCTTCGTTCCTTCGATCTGGGGAATACGGTGAGAACCTTTCGGATTTTCCGTGTTCCCCAGAGGCTTTGGCCCTACCGGGCCCCTTCAGTTTGCTGACAGCTCCTTGAGGCGCGCGTGGAACAGAACGCGCCGTTGACGACTAGGCTTAGTCCAGGTTATTACCAGACTGCCGGACGGCACTCCTACGGTGGTCGGAAATCGGAATCGGGATCTCGGCGGCGGCGCTCGCAGTCGGCAGCCTCCTTTGCTAGCATTACTGCTTCGCAGAAGGAGGCTACCGCCCACCACCCCTCCTCGCTCTGGACCATGGCCTGCACCAGGGCCCGGAGCGAGAGGTCGCCGCCGCCGATAGATTCTACAAGGACACGGCGGCGCTCCGCCCAAGCAGGGCACATCTCTACCGTGTGCTCCACCGTGTCCTCTGGGCGGTCCACACAGTGGCGACACCCGGGCGTTCTTTCCTCCTTGATCTGATGCTGAGACCTCCCGAACTTACAGTGTCTACTTAGTGGTGCTTGGAATTCATTCAAGGTTAATATGATTTTTTTGGTCAGCAAATAATTTTAAAATCGTACATTTTTGTTAAAACGTAATGTAGACTAGAGACATATGTATATAAACAAACGCTTTTATCCACGGAGAAGGTAAATATTCAGATCAACTGCTGCAACCCTCACTTATTATTTCTGCTTCGTTAATGTTCGTAAGCCAATCGGCGTCTTCATCTTCATGGTGACCCATTATGTGGATCACCATTATGTGGAATGGTGACCCTTTATGTGGATCGCCCTGAGAACACGGTGGAGCATACGGTAAGGATGTGCACCGTTTGAACGAGGCACCGCCGTGTTTTTGTGGGGTTGCAGCGACCTCTCACGCCGGGCCCTGGCCCAGAGCAGGTTGGAGTGGCAGGCGTTTGCCTCCTTCTGAGAAGCAGTAATCCAGCCAAGGTGGCGGCCGCATGGATTAGGAAATGGCCCTCACGCCCCAGCGTTGAAGAAATAAGATCCCGACCTCGATTTCCAGCCACCGAAAAAGTGGGCTTGCGGACAGCGAGCAATGGGGCGCCATCCGACCGTTCGTTAACCAAATATCTACACCGAGACCGAGTCGACGGCGGGTAGTGTTCCAAGCGTGCCTCATGGAGATGTCAGCAAAACCATAGAGACCCAGCAGGGTCGCCAAGCCTACTGGGGTCATGGGTTCGCTTCTAAAAGGCATGCAGGCAGGCAAGGGGTGGGTTTTAGTCTGTAAAAGTCTGTCACGCCCTGCTGCGTCAGCTAAGAGCGGGAGAAATCATTGGATTATTTCCCAACTAAAAAAAGCAATGAAGTTAAACTGTTTTATGTGAAAGTAAAATGAATGAATTGGATGCTTTCGAAATTATTTGCAAGTGTAGAATTATTGGTTACTTTTGTGCAGTTTAACGAACTTAACGCGGACGAAGTCGCGGGCAACAGCTAGTACGTATATAAGGAGAAACTGACTGACTAAAATACATTTTCCATAAGGATTTCTTTTATGATATAAGGGAACACTAAGAGAGGACTTTCCAAAATTCACCCCCTAAAGGGACGAAAGGGGGTCCAAATTTGGTATGGCAAAATCTACTTTCACGCGGGTGAAGCCGCTGGCAGAAGCTAGTTTGTGAATAAAGCTAATTATTCGCAAGTCTATACAACGTCATTCACGTGATCCAGAGTCCAACAACCGTTATTAATGAGTAATTATGGATCCGCATGATTAAATAAACCGAGTAAGCCGATAATCTATACCAGATAAACTAATTTGTTACATGATTTGTAGATGTTAGAGTAGATTGCAGGTAAGCTTGAATGGGTTTGTAGTCACAACAGGTAGACATAGTCGCGACCATCATTAGCATTACCGGCCTTATAATGTTCCCACTGCTGGAACTCAGGCCTCCTCTCATGGAGAGAGAATGGGCCATAATCCACCGCGCGGGCCCTTTGCGGATTGGTGAATGTCACATGTCTTCGAATTGCGACCATCGCTCTTGTCTATTGCCGGCTGTAGAATTCTTTGAAAAGTTTTAAACACAAAAAACTTAGCTATATAATAATTATATACGAGTATGTATTTGTTTAAATTTGAATGTCCCTCGAAACATAATGTTAACTTTGACTTTGTCAACTCAATGCAGCACCGGCTAACGGCTGATGCAGCGCTTAACGCTACCACAAGATGGACCGATGACTTGGTGAACTTGGTGTTGAGATCCGATGCATATGTGACGCACTGGACCGGTCTTCGCCAGAACGACCGGACTTGGGCGAGGCTTATATCCAGCAGTGGACGTCTTTTGAGAAAAAATGATTATGATGATAATGCCGCAGTACTAGATACAGAGTCAATACAATGGTGTTAATTTATGAATCCCCGACCGGTCTCATAGGACCGCGCTGTTATTGTCTTACTATTGTGTCTCGTTTCGCGGGTATTGATAGGTTAATAATGATTGTCCTTTAACATACCCAAAAACATAGTTTTGTATTTCAAAAATACTCTGATATCTCTATCTGTTACAAACCCTTGTCTTCAATACTATGCACTAATCACTGTCTTGATTGTGTTTCAGTCACAATAGAATTGTCCTAATTGAAATAACAGATAGCAGCTCACCATATCTGTTGGTAATACATCATGCCTGCAATTAGTTCTAATCTGAATCAGTTATGGATGACCGACCGTAATGTATGAACACATTTGTTATTTTGTATAGACATTTGCATTAACTAAGGATTTAGTACTGGCTTAGATTAAGCTGTTGAATTTAGCTTTAGTCCTAAAGCCGTCTGATTAAGAACAGGTAATTTAGTTGGTTAGCAAGCCAATAGGGGTAGTCAGGCGCGAAGTCATATTATGTAGTGTAGGAAGCGAAGCATTTCCCAGAATTATTAGGGGACTAATGAAATTAGTAGAGAAAGATATGAAAAACAAGTGATGTGTGAACACATATTATGTTATTTTGTATAGACATTTGCATTAACTAAGGATTTAGTACTGGCTTAGATTAAGCTGTTGAATTTAGCTTTATTCCTAAAGCCTTCTGATTAAGAACAGGTAATTTAGTTGGTTAGCAAGCCAATAGGGTAGTCAGGCGCGAACTCACATTATGTAGTGTAGGAAGCGAAGTATTTCCCAGAATTATTAACCCTAGATTACTACTCTATGTCGCAGAGGCGCCTGCGTTTTTGATATATTGCTCTCTCTTTTTATCCTTCGCGCGTACGGCATTCACGTTCAAGGACATCTCAGTCATCGCCAGCACGTGTCACATGACGGTGGTTGCGTTACGGTAAGTCTGCTAGTTTTTTTGATATTACTACCCTTGGCGCTCCAAAGACGTATGAGTAGCTTGTATGAAGTTTTGCGCTATACATTAAATTATTTTGTTAGTGTTTTTTTTGTAATTTTAGTTACTACCGGTGTATCTTATCTTTTTTAGGTACGTTTTGAAATTTCAACATCATGACTAGTAATAGAAGAGTCACAAAAGATAAAACTAAGATAAACTACTGATAAAACTACAAAAAAGACTAGAAGCACCTACGTTGAAACGCAATATACGGAATTATATCGACGTCATCCTGAAAAACCTTTCGATTACTCTGCTGTAGAAAATGAGGGTCCACCACAGCCAAAAAAAGAAAATATTGCTCTTATTGTACATCTAAAGTGTCAAAAATCTATTTGCAGCGAACATCAAGTTCATGTTTGTATCGAATGCATCCAAAATATTTTTTTGTTACTTTGTTATATTTTTTAGTTAATTACTTCATTATTTACTATTTTTCAAGAGAAGTGTATACTTAAAAATGTTTTTTTTTTAATTTTTAATGAGAAGACAGTTTAATTGCCAAAGTTCCTTAAATTTGTTCCTAACATTTATTTGGTTAAATTATAATAAAAATATATAAATATTATTTAAAATTGGGGTTTTTCCTTTTTAGTAATATACACAATTATATAAACAGTTAAAACATTAGCAATCATACTTATAGGTTTTGAATAAATCATTAGTCAATATGATGCGCCTCGCGGGCGTATATGAGTAGTTTCTTTGTACGTCGCAACATGAGTAGTAATGTAGGGTTAATGAAATTATTAGAGAAAGATATGAAAAACAAGTGATGTATGAACACATTTGTTATTTTGTATAGACATTTGCATTAACTAAGGATTTAGTACTGGCTTAGATTAAGCTGTTGAATTTAGCTTTAGTCTTAGAGCCGTTGTACAGAATTATTAATAATAATGTAATTGCCAGACTGCCCCTCTAGAAATACGTAGGTTGTTAAATGGTTAGGACGAAGATTAGTAGGAGGTGGTCAATATTTTATTTATTAACACAATAATATTAGTCTCATTGTTACTCGAAATAAAGAATTATATTATTTCCTTGATTAATTTTTTGCACATGTGTTATAACTTTTAAATATTTCTAGAAACACAAAAAGAGACATTTCTAAATAAAAGTTGTAGTCTGGACTGAAATTAAACACAAAAAACTTCCATTCATCTATTTTACCTTTGGAAAAAAAGACCCATCTTCAGGAAAGTAAAATTTACCTTTATCCATAAGTAATTCATGTAAATTAAATTCGCAAGCGAGTATATAAAATAAATCAGTGATTGCACGCGCATCAAAAATTTATATTAAATATCCATTACACTATGGTCCATTATAAAAACATTAAGTCACAAAATATGGTAAAATAAAATTCATATTTAACACATCGTGTATTGTGTAAGCTGGTATGATGATGGTTTTAAGAATTCTGATTTTAATTTTTATATCGTGTGCTACTTCTTTGGAATTGTCTATTTCAAAAAATGCGAATAACTATGTAAGTTATTAAAACAACAGTGCAGGACTACTCTATTAAATTATAAACTTCTATATTTGATTAAGGGCCTGTTTCACAATGTCCGAGTAGGCACTACTCACTGAATAAATTCAAAAATGTGACAGAATTCGTATGAAATTATCTGTCAAGTAAGATACTCGAAACTTAATCATAGGTGGTGAAACAGGCCCTAATTAATATTCTTTAAATGTCTGCATTTGTTTTTGCATGTACTTGTATATATTCTTTATCTTGATTTTATTCAATCTTCTACATAAACAATGCACTTGATGTCGTATTTACTTTTGTATTTTGTCTATAAATGTCTTACGAGTATTCTGTTGCACTGTCTACCCAGAGTATTTTCACTTTATATTATTTATCTCAATTCTCAAGTTTTGCTTTTTAGTTTTATCATCATCTTCATTTTGTTCTAACTCTTTGTTTTTTTTTCAGGGTCCCTACAACTCAAAGTGGTACAATTTTAAATTATGCCCGGGCCCACGTGCTAAAAACGTTACTATAACACAAGCTTTACTCCAAATGGATCAGTATGGAGCCGTTGTTACTTACAATGTCACATTTACTATGCCTGCTAAATTGGAAGTGGTAAGGGTTATTATTATTATTATCGGCCTTATAATGTTCCTACTGTTGGGACTCAGGCCTCCTCTCTAGGAGAGAGAATGGGCCATAATCCACCGCGCGGGCCCAGTGCGGATTGGCGGATGTCACATGTTTTCTTGCAAGTGGAGGCAGTTACCACGGGGCACCACTGCTATGCTCTCTGCTCAAATTATTTGCAAATATAGTGGTTACCTACTGATAGACGGCACTACCCAATAAGGCGTAGTAAGACGACCTGAATGTGTACCATAAGGATTGATTTGTGGTGTCACGGGCAAGGAAGTTACTGTAAAGGCTAGTGTAGAAGAAAAAAAGAAACGAAAGCATAATTGTCTTGCTCTAGCAATCCGAAAAGCCAATTCAAAAGCGAGTTGTATTTGTATTCGCCGGTTGGTCATTGGTGTTAATGTTAAAGGAGTCTAAACACAGAGTTTACCTTTTGACCTGTCACACCTTTCCAGTAATAATCTTTAACAACGAGCTCCGAATATTGATGATATCGTAACGTACGAGTCCATAAATACCGGACCCGTCAATTTTTTTCGAAATTTCGAAGCCATCCTCAATGTATGGCGTCAAGTAAAGGAAAAGACTAGCCTTTTCCCAACTATATTGGGGTCGGCTTCCAGTCAAGTCGGATTTAGCTGAATACCAGTATTTTATGAGAAGCGGCTGCCTACCAGACTTCATGGCAAGACTAGAGTCAGATTTACTGGTTTCTTACTATCCGTAACGACTGTAAAGATCTACGAATGACAGCCGGGACCTACGGCTTAACGTGCTATCCAAGGCGCGAAGGAAACTCGGTATGTTAAGATGGTCAACCATCATCAGGTCGATCTTCAAGGTTAATCTTGAAGATCGACCCGTGTGGCTGTTTTTTTTTCTGGAAGGGGAATCATCAGAATGACTATTATCCAGCCATGAGCTCCTCAAGTTAAGGACTTAATAATTATGATACTTAACCTATCACATACCCACAAAACGAGACACAATAGTAAAACAATAACACCGCGGTCTCATAGGACCGGTCGGGGATTCATGAACTAATAATGATAAAAGTATTCTTACTTATCTTTATATTTCCTCAGATCAAAACTACTGTGTGGAACATAAAAGGAGATCAAAAAAATGTGTTAGTGAATTACAAATTGAATAAGCCATGTCAGCATTTTTTGGTCGCTGGAATCTTGAAGCAGAATTATCCTATTTCTCATAACTGTGTTATTCCTGCGGTTTGTATGCATCTATGAAATAACTGGTTTTATTACCTTATGGGTTTGAAGGTTTAGTACCTTTAGTTATTTAGCACCAAATTTTGGATGAAATCGAAAGAGTAAGCTCAAAACTCTCATAATGCTTTTCTACGATAACAGGTTTTTATTCTAAATACTCGTGTAATAGAACAGTTGATATTTATTTCAAGTAGTATTAGAAATCATAAAAAATATTGGGAGTATGAGAGTTTTTCACAAGAATGTTAACAAAAGGTTTTCAAAGGAAATTGCTACCTAATATACTATTATAAAATATGTTTTTCTTTACAGGGAAATTATAACTACAAAACTAACTACACTGATATTGCTTACCAATTCTTCGGAAGCTCTTTCTTCTACGGAGACTATTCGTTTAAGATGCATGCTATAGCTACAGAGGGAAATGTAATGTGTAGCCAGATTAATGCTTTGTTTTCTAAGAAAGTATAATTATAAAATAATTGTGCACTTACATTTGTAGGGGGGAATAAACTTAATTATATGTCTTACGTCTTTTATTTGTTGTTTTATTTTTTGTTTCCATTTTATACTGTCAATAGTGCGTAGCAGGCGTTACAAAAACATAATGGAGTAATTTTATTGAAAAAAGGTTACAACAATGAATTTCCAATTAACAGATAGATGAATATCGTAAAGTTCCAATTGAGAATTAAAAAGTACCTAAAATACCTGATCCATTCCCATTTATTGATGTGACTATCTTTTACTAGCATAAACATAATATCATATTATTATCTTATGCACACACTCATGGTCACTCAAAAATACTCTACAACCTCTTATCTTTCTTATATATCTATAGAGCGTGAGAACGCAAAATATGCAGTACGCAGACTTTCAACTAACTGAATGCATTTTGAAATTTTACAAATAATATCGAACAGAATTTTACCTCTTGAATTGACTATTATATTCTGTACCTAGATTGCGTTTTAGATGGCTTGCGCAATTTATTGTTACCTTTTGATACTTTAACTATACAATAGCTATTTGTTTATTCATGCCATAATGATGGGTTTTCATCAGAATCCCATTAGGTTTTTCACCACCAAAATAAACAGATAATGACATAACCCTACCAACTACAATGCCATCATTAATAGTTGTTTTGACAATAATGTTATCATTAAAAGTGGTTTCAGTATCTTCATTAAATTCGTATTTATCATTTGTATCAGTTCATGTACCATTTGAAAGTATTATTACAGCGTTTACTATTAGTTTTGCTACATAGTTAACACAATCGTCATGTTAATTTTGAATTTACTTTTATTGATAGCATTATTGCAATATGTGAGTTCACTACAATTTTTAATGAATGGGCCAAAAAATTCAGATAATTACGTAAGTAGGTTAAGGTTTTTCATTCACTTTTTTAAATTAAAAATGACAGTATATTTAATGAAATGTGAGTGCCGTTTTATAAACTAAACTCATACAAACATACTTTTTCATAAAAAAGTGCTGTATGTGCCTCATAACTCAAATGGAGAAAAAGGAATTTAACTTACTAATTCCGAGATTAAGCATTGCCATACAACGTGGCAATGGTGCCAGTCTTTTGGTTTTTGGGGTCTTTTTTGACGCCATATTTTAGATTAGAGTAAGAGTTAGTGTATAATCATTATGTAGTTTTAATTAGAAGAATTTAGTTTGAAATGTCATATATAGTGGTGGAGGGTGATAACGTCAAGATTCATTTGTGAATAAATTTTACTCACTAATTGTAAACTCAAAAAATTGGGTTCGTTTGGCTTTATTTAAATACCTAAAACACGATTAGTTGATTGTGACAGTTGTAACAAGTATTGTAAAAGTGGTAGTAGCAGGTACAGATGTCGTAGGCACATCGCATTACCAGAAGTAGAATAATTAATTTTTACCGCACTTTCTTTGCAGGGCCCGTATGCAGCCAATTTAAAATACTTTGGTTCATGTCCTCACTCAGAAAGTGATTTAGCAAACATCAGTATATCAGTGGAATGTGAAGAAAATATCTATAAGGGAACTATCAACGTCACGCTCAGTCAAGCTGTCCGGATAGTCGAGGTTCGTATAATAATTCGGATTTTTTTTTTTGAGACTTGATTCGGGAATTAAATTATTTTAACATAGGTAAGTTTGTACTTGGTGCGCGAGTCTGACAAGTCAGGCAATTACTATACTAAATTTGTTATAGGATGATTTCGTTGGCAGCTGTCAGATTCATACAATGGAGCTATCTATCCTTTTCTCTTATCTTAAAGATACATATTTTTGTCTTGCTGTCACCCAACCCATGCCATGCCATGTAAAAAAGATTATAAGACCCATAAATGTATGGTGTATGTTTGATATATTGTTTTATAAAAGTGATACTCATGCCCATGCTGATGTACTAAACAGTTATTATGCTTTTAATCAATAATGATTTGTTTACAGATGAAAGTCGTCATTCACAGTGTAAAAAACAATCTTAAGACTCATCTTTGGGACTTCACGATTCAGAAGCCATGTCTAAATCGCCTCGTTTCAGGGCAATTGAAATCTCATGTAGATATTCACACTTGTGTTCTAAGAAAGGTAAATTTTTAATAATGAAAGAGACTAACTAATAATAATTATTAATACAGAATGAATATGACTATGTTTTTCGTACCAAAAAATACAATGATTTTTAGACGTCATGACGTGGTGCTTTATTATGTAACTAGATAACTGGAACAAGAGGATTGGAACAATTTGCCTGTTGCGGTCCTCCCGTCCGATTATAATTTAGGTGTATTTAAGGCTAGCGTGAATAGGCTCTTAATAAACTAGTGCGCCTCACCATCTACGATTGCATTACTGCATACTATCAGGTGGGATCGAGGCCAAGCACTAGTTTAAAACAATAAAAAGAAACCATTACCCATGACAAGACTTTTCAGCTTTTCGTGTTGTGAAAATATGTTTTTTTTTTCTTTAAATTTTGAGGCGCGGACGCAAGTTTATTTTAGTCATCCTTAGACCGACCGAATGTTTGATTTATTTATTTTGGTTGCAGGGTATCCATAGAGTCGCCATAAATTTTTCAGAATCAATTCACATGTTCTTTGGAACCTCATTTTTTTATGGAGAATATACTGGTACATTTACTGTGGTTTCAGCCAAAAAGCAAACCATACTTTGTGTTGCTGATGATCTTGTTATTAAAAAACTGTCAACTAAAACGTCTGAATTATGCCATGCACCTAACACAAGCTCTCAAAATATTACTTAAGAGTAGGTATCACTAAGGTAGGATTGGTTAGTTGGGGCTAAATAAATTAAAGATTTGTTCCGTAAACTTGAATTTTATTTTTCCTTTAGACGATATGTCTTGCTTTTCGTTCGTTTTTCATCACGCTTCTCTTACATTGTCTCACATTTTTGACATAAAGTGTTTATTTTAATCCCTGAGACTAAATTGACACAGGCAAACGTCAAACTTACAATAATCATTATTTCAACCGGAATGACAACCCTCGTAATGTCATTTTAGTCTCAGAGATTAAGAATCAGACTTTAGATTACCTCTCTTACACCTCGTGTCTTTCAAACTTTCATGTCTTTTACTCAATCATGGTTCATAGATCTGTCAACAATCTTTACGTTTCATTTCATGCATCTGTCGTAACACTCAAAACGTTCCGTTTCTACATAAACTAGAAAGTGCCATTTTCACGATCCATCATGCAGTAGGTCTCGCCAATAATGCGACGCCAGACAGTAGCGTACACACTATTGTTTGCGCGTCCAGTGTGCTAGATGAAATCAATTTAATTTCACAAGGAGATATTTTGTTTTCGTAGTATCTAATGCTAAGTAGACGTAGATAATAACTCTTAGGGCCTGTTTCACCACCTATGATTAAGTTTTCAATATCTTACTTGACAGAGAATTTCATATATGTTCTTGGCAGTTAATTCTGTTCCATTTTTAGGGTTCCGTACCTCAAAAGGAAAAAACGGAACCCTTATAGGATCACTTTGTTGTCCGTCTGTCCGTCCGTCCGTCTGTCAAGACCCTTTTTCTCAGGAACGCGCGAAGGTATCAAGTTGAAATTAAAACCATATACACAGTATCACAGAAGGATGTGACCTTCTGTGAATCAGTAATGCTAACGCAGAAGGAGGCTACCCTCGCGAGGAAATGGCTCTAACGCCCCAGTCGCCAGGATTCCGATCCCAATGTCCAGCCATTGTAGGTGTACACTTGAGAACGGCAAGGAATGGGTAGCTCGTCATCTGGCCGTGTGGTAGCCGTCTGGACCGATCCCAAGTCGCCGACGCGCTCAAGGAGTTGTCAGCAAAACCCCAGCCCAGCACCTGTGGGCCTCTGTGGGTTTGTGTTATTATATGTATATTAAATTTTGTGGTATTTCATGCAGTAACTATGCATTTTCATCAGAATCCTATTAGGCTTTTCACCATCATCATGAAGTAGTAATGACATAATCGTACCGATTGCAATGGTAACAGTAATAGCTGTTTCAGTATCTTCATTAAATTCAAATTTATTTTTGATATCATTCTATGTAGCTTTTGAGTCTTTTACTATTGTATTCATTATTTTCGTATTATGCACCACGATACACGTCATCGTCATGTTATTTTTGAATTTATTTTTATTTATGACAGTATTGCAACATGTGTTTTCAATCAAATTTGCAATGACGGGACCAAAAGATTCAAATAATTATGTAAGTAAGAAAAGGAGTTTTATTTAATTTTTGAATAGAGAAGATAAGACGCTGAATAGAATGAAATGAAATGGAATTAATTCACTCAGGCAATGCAATGTAATGCTAACAACATAAAATAATAATTTAAAAATGTAAAACAAAATCTACGGTTTTAGACGTCCTTCGTATGTTTTAGAGACAACCATTACATTTAACATGTTTTTTTTCTAGGGTCCGTACTTATTGGGTTTCAAATACTTTGATTCCTGTCCACACTCAGATAAAAATTTAGCAAACATAAGTGTTACATTGGTATGTGAAAAAAATATCTATAACGGAACTGTCAACATCACGCTTACTGAACCTGTTCGTATGGTCGAGGTTCGTATTATTTTGTCTGATTTCAATAGTTCTTTTTGTTTATTATTTTTTTATTACTTTTATTAATTTTTAATACTCTCTCCACACTTGCCACTCGGGTAGACCAAAACCACCCTTTGAATTTCACCTTGACAAAGCCGATTGATTCTGCCCGAATCTTTTTCTTGAATTCATGTTTTTTGAACGGATATAAAAAAATAATAATAAAAACTTAACCGTTAAAAAAAAACAGTCATTATAAAATCAGACAAAAGGTCACACAAATTTTATCTTTTTCTATTACACCAAAAAATGTAAATTCTTAATAAAAATGTATTATTTTGATTACAGGTAAAAGTTTTAATTTATACCGTTAAAAACAATCGCAAGAATCTATTATGGGACTTCTCGATTGAGAAACCGTGTCAAAACCGCGTCTTTTCAGGGCAAATCAAAGCTCACGCAGATATTCGCACATGTGTTTTGAAAAAGGTAAATTTTAAGTAAGGTGTATAACCCCCGAAAGTTAAAATCAATCTGCCTAGCGTTCCAAATTAAAGTATTTATTTAACAATATATGCAAACACTTATTAATGGGCAAGACCTGCCAGTCAGAAAAAAAATGTGTCTAATTGCACTTCCCACAAAACATATGCAACAAATATCTGAACCTAGACTTCAACCTGCGAACAGTTAAACAAGAAATTGAATCTTACAGTAGGAATTATCAAGCAAAATTGGACCAACATATAAACATATTGGCTGCAGACTTGCAGAGAGAAGGCAGTTTAAAATACACTCGCCTTAAGAGAAATAGCATAGTGGACCTTGAGTTAAGATTCGCAGACAAATGATGAGACTAGCATCACTGGATGCAAAGCTCAGCTAAAGACAATTTAACGTGGGAAACCTGACAAATTATTAGATTATTGTTTGGAAAAACAGATTGCTAAGTTGCAGGATACAAAAAAAAAAAAAATTGCACTTCTGTAGCGTAATGTCCATGAAGAAGGTTCAAGAAACTCTATGGACTTTTGATATGTTAATTATTCGTGGACCAACCTACACAAATATTCATGTAGTGCAACTAAATTCACAAATAACTTATTATTTAGTGTAAGTCAGTACCTATTACTCTTTGCCCAAGAAATTTTACAATTGGACAGCTATAGGCTCTCTGTAACAGTTCCGTTCAGTTTAGTTCAGTTCTAGCTTCCTTAGCAGTGCTTCCTTTTTTTGCAAACGATTGCATGAAACCTAGACTCAGTATGAACCTGCACAAACATCTTCGGTGCACTACAGTAGCGAGACTGTCTCAAGAACATCGTGAATACATATTGGACGCTATTATACTAAATTTTTTATACGATGGTTTCGGTGACAGCTGTCAGATTCATACAATGTAGCTCTAGCTATTTATCCTTTTGTCTCATCTTAAAGATGCATATTTTCGTCCTGCTGTCACCTAATTCATGCTATGTAAAAAAGACTATAATGTTTTATTTTTTGCAGGGTACCCACAGTATCGCCGTTAACTTTTCAGAATCAGTTTACTTGTTCTTTGGAACTTCGTTTTTTTATGGAGAATATCTGGCTAAGTTTACCGTGCTTTCAGCAAAAAAACAAACCGTTCTCTGTGTTCTCATGAATGAACTAATTATTAAAAAATCGTCTGCAGCTACGTTAGACATATGTCATGAACCTGACATAGACCTGGAAAATGTTAATAAAATATCATAAATGAAATAAATAAGGCATTGGTTAGAGGCTCATTCTAAACATTCCTAAATAAATTACAGATTTCTTCAGTTCACTTGGATTTTATTTTTCCTGTTATTGTGTAAGGGTTTCTTCGTATTAAATTTTTGGCCTCACATTAGTTCATACAAATCCTGACATTCATATTACGGAAAGTTACATTCCATTACCATTCCATTACCATTCCATTACCATTCCATTACCATTCCATTACCATTCCATTACCATTCCATTACCATTCCATTACCATTCCATTACCATTCCATTACCATTCCATTACCATTCCATTACCATTCCATTACCATTCCATTACCATTCCATTACCATTCCATTACCATTCCATTACCATTCCATTACCATTCCATTACCATTCCATTACCATTCCATTACCATTCCATTACCATTCCATTACCATTCCATTACCATTCCATTACCATTCCATTACCATTCCATTACCATTCCATTACCATTCCATTACCATTCCATTACCATTCCATTACCATTCCATTACCATTCCATTACCATTCCATTACCATTCCATTACCATTCCATTACCATTCCATTACCATTCCATTACCATTCCATTACCATTCCATTACCATTCCATTACCATTCCATTACCATTCCATTACCATTCCATTACCATTCCATTACCATTCCATTACCATTCCATTACCATTCCATTACCATTCCATTACCATTCCATTACCATGCCATTACCATTCCATTACCATTCCATTACCATTCCATTACCATTCCATTACCATTCCATTACCATTCCATTACCATTCCATTACCATTCCATTACCATTCCATTACCATTCCATTACCATTCCATTACCATTCCATTACCATTCCATTACCATTCCATTACCATTCCATTACCATTCCATTACCATTCCATTACCATTCCATTACCATTCCATTACCATTCCATTACCATTCCATTACCATTCCATTACCATTCCATTACCATTCCATTACCATTCCATTACCATTCCATTACCATTCCATTACCATTCCATTACCATTCCATTACCATTCCATTACCATTCCATTACCATTCCATTACCATTCCATTACCATTCCATTACCATTCCATTACCATTCCATTACCATTCTATTACCATTCCATTACCATTCCATTACCATTCCATACCCTGCCGGAGTCTGGGTTTCCTAATAGCTACAACCCAGGATCAAGAGGGGTAGGAAGGTAAAACAGCCTACGATCTTGTCTCACAAATATATCTATACATTAATGAACCAATCATAGTCAGCAGCACTACTAACGCGCTACAGTCGCATTTGGAACGCGCGTCGGTAGCGCTACTAACGCTGCATCTACAAAACTAGTATTGCGTTTGCATCGCGACTGTAGCGCGTTAGTAGCGCTGCTGACGCGCGTTTGCTTCGCAACTGAGAATCGTGGTGTGGGCGGGAGTAAGCCGCTGGCGACTGCATCGCGACTGTATCGAAGCGAACGCGCGTCAGCCGCGCTACTGCATCGCTTCAAAAAGTTGCCGTGGGTGAGGACCCTTAAGATGTGAGAAACCATCCCGGTTAGATGAATGTATTTTTTAAGGATTATGTAAATAATAATAGGGTTTTGTCATCGTGTTTACATTATTGCATCGTACTTGCCTTTTTCTGCTCGCGTTTTATTCTTATTCAGTCTTGACTTAAACCCCTAAGTTGTACCTATCCAGGCCTTTGGTTGGTACTGGTCTACTCTACATCCCTAATTTGCTTGTGTTAGTATGAAACAAAGTCCCTTTAAGAATGTTGATTTTTTTGTTCCTGTATCTATCTCAACATCGAAATTACCGGTGAAAGAATTTTTAAAATCAGTCAATAAGTTTTTGATTTAGAAACGTAACTTACAAACAAACAAAAAGTGAAATCGTTTTCCTTTATATGAGTTTAGAAATATCCTTTCATCTATTTTTCATGTTTAAAAGAACTACCCCTGTAAAAACGATTCATCTCCGGTAAAATTAAATTTACCTGTATCCATAAGTAATTCATGTAAATTAAATTCCCAATCGAGTATATATAAATAAAAGCGGTGATTGTGGGCACATCAAAAATTTATTTTTAATAACGAATACACTATGATCTATTATAAAAACATTAAGTTACAAAATTAAGGTAATATTAAATTCATATTCAGCACACCGTGTATTGTATAAGTTGGTCTATGATGATGATTTTAAGAATTCTAATTTTGTTTTTCATATCGCGTGCTACTTCTATGGAATTTTCTATGAAAAAAAATGCGAACAATTATGTGAGTAAGAGATATTCGTCCAAGAATACTTTTACTGTTTTTAACTTATAAGTTCGTCATCGTGATAATTTTATAAAGGCAATTCTTCTCATGTGCACTTGGTGTCGCAAGCAACCTAATCGCAATCGGGTTTACTTTTTTCTTCCATAGTCTTAATTCCTTTTCCGTAAGCGTAGTCTTGTGGATGACAAGTCCACAACTTTATAGAGCGAGCCGAAGTCATCAACGGCGCGTATTGTCCCACGCAAGCCTTAAGGAGATGTCAGCAAACTTAGGGGCCCATCAGGGTCAAAGCAGGATGGGGCCATGTAGCATGTGCTATGTCAAAATGAGCCCTGGTGCTTTGAAACGAAGGCAAAGAAGGTACAGAAGTGGGTGTTAGTCGGCAAAAGTCTGACACATCCTCCTACTCCTCCTAGAGCGAGAGACGTCATTGAGTGATTTCAAACCTAAAAAAAATATATGAAATCCTTCAGAAGAATTTGCCACTCTTGCATTTCGGTAACTACTGCGTAATTTTCTTGCACCGATTAACCCAAGTGTTTCTGCTAATCATTTCATTCTTCATTTTCAAAAAACGGGTTTTCTTTAATATCAGCTTAATTTTTTTTATTCCAACCCGAAATCTTACATCCAAACTTTGTTTGTTTCAGGGTCCCTACAATGCTAAATGGTACGACTACCAGCTATGTGTAGGGCCACGCTCTAAAAACGTGACTATAACAACATCTTCGCTTAACACTAATCAATATGGAGCCGTGGTCACTTACAATATCACATATACAATACCGAGTAAAATAGAAGTGGTAAGAAAATATTATCACGTTATTTGCAAACACAGTGATTACTAAGCAAAAACCTCACAAAAATGTTTGCCTGTAGCCCAAAATAGAGGCAGCCAGAAGCTCTGGAGGAAATCATCAAATATCTTCTCCTGTTCAGAGTGAACCCAGAAAGCGAGTCTTGGACACTCGTTTAGGTTAGGTAGACAGACATTAAATTATATTTATAAGTGTTCTATATTATGTCGATCTGAACGCGTACCGTGAATGCTGAATTAAGATAGTGTAGGCAAGAATTTTCTGGAGAGACTGAATGAAGCCTTTGCACAGTTGTGGGAATATAGAGGCTAGTATAGAAGCTCTCTAGTAAGTTAATTTTAAACATATAGGTTCCTGTGTGCCTTTGGCAGAACGGTTGGTCGATACGGCTGCAAAATTATAAAGTGGCGACCTCGCACCGGTAGACGTAAAGTTGAAAGGCCTCTCACAAGGTGGAGCGATGGCCTGGTGAGAAACCCGGAAATATGATGGATGCGAGATGCACAAGACCGTTCGTTGTGGTCACACTTGGGGGAGGCCTATGCACAGCAGTGAGTGTCCTTTGGCTGAAATGATGATGATGGCAAAACCGGATCTTCAAAATGTTAAGACAAACCAGCCGAATCTTATAGGTATTATTATTATAAGCCCGGTGTGTCCCCCTGCAGGGCAAAGGCCTTCCTTCCATTTTTTCACTCTTTTCTGTCTTGAGCCACTACTGGTTTTTATATACATAATATATTATAGGAGCTGCGGAAATTATTATAGAAAAAATATTTTCCGCAGCTCAAAGTTACTGTGTGGAACGTAAAGAAAGATCAAAAGAATGTGCTGTTGAATTACAAAGTGAACAAGCCATGTCAGCATTTTATGATCGCCGGGATCCTGAAGCAGTATTATAGTAATATGCACAACTGTGTAGTTCCTCCGGTTTGTATGCATGTTTTGAATAACAGATTTTATTACTTTGCAGTTGCTCTGAAGGTTTAGGACCCGTTTTCTAAGCATCAAGTTTTAGATGCACTCAAGTGAGCAAGCTTGGTGCAATCATGCTTTTTAATGATATCAAGTTTTTTTTCGGTGATGGATAATTATTTGTTTTTAAGTATTTAAAGTAGTAAACCGTAGTTTGTTTATTTTTTATACCATAAAACAAACAAGAAGGTCTATCTGTTGGGATGTTTTAAAAGGAAAATATTCATTAATATTTTTTGAGATCGTATCTAGTGCTTGCAAAATACGAGTAGACAGTTCAAGAATTTAACACGATTTTAAGCCGTTAATGTAATTTTACCAATGCTTGAAGGAGACCCATCTAACTTTTCACCAGAATTTAAATAATGATGATATTTAAAAGTAGTATCCATTAGGTGGACTTAACTATGTTTTTTCTTTGCAGGGAAATTATAACTACAAAACTAACTATACTGACTTACCAATTTTTTGGAAGCTCGTTTTTCTACGGAGATTATTCGTTCAAGTCGAATATTATAGCCAAAGAAGGCAATGTAATGTGTATCCAGATAAATGCTTTATTTTCTAAGAAAACATGATTTATGATTAAAAAAAAATTACATTATTATGCAAGTAAAAATAAAATTGTTACTCTATTTCTATCTATTTTCGTTTTAGTCCTTTATTCCGCTGAGAAAATAGTCTGCATCCCTCCACGTTACACACTTAAACTAAAGCATGTACAACATTTATTTTATCGCCAGTATAATATCTGCCTGCAAATGATTATGAACTATTTGGATAAACTGCTCTAAAGTCAAAATCCATTTTGATGATATTTAGAACTTGATAGTAATATCTTTAGCCAATAGCTCCTCTTACACGTAATAGATAGTCTACAATCTTATAACATTAGGAAATATGGAGAGAGGGAGGTGTGAATAAAATTATTATATTAATACAACCTTAGGTAGTTCAACCAAACGATTGATGCGTCACCAATATAAGTGCAAAGAAACTAGGGCACTTTAAGTCCTTTTAGACCAAGATTCAAAGTGCTCACACATATATATTGCATTGCAGCTTTATTTATGGTTTTACAAAAGAACGTTAAAAAAAAACCTGCATTGCATTAATAAAGTTGTCAGTGCGATAAGAACATACTCGTATACAACAGTACGAAATTAAGTTGTCTTGACCAGACATAACACAAAAACGGAGGCTTGCTAGACTTTAGACATTATACCTGTGAAATATTTATATATTTAGTATTATTATCAAAAGACAGTTAAATATACTGAAATATAAAGTCAATTCTTTCATTCAAAAATACAGTAGAGTTTAGAAATTTAATTGATAACACGAAAGCCACAAACTTGAATACAAATGGAAATGGTATACGTTTATAAAAATAACATGTATATGGTAAATATTGGGATATTGCTTCGTTCATGAGCCGTGATGATATCGATATTAATTTCAATTACCATATCGTGAAGTTCAGATTATGATTTTATTTAATCTTATATTAACAGACTTTATCCAACGACAACTGTATTTAATGTTTAAAAATTGTTTAATAACACACCTTTCTTTACAAAATAATCCTCCAAAATATATATTATTCTATTAAAATTTTGCAGAACCATAAAGATTTAAAAATCGTTCAAATTTTAATAGTGTCACTTAAATCGAAAAATATCGTCACAATTGTATCCTCTATATCTCGTATTGTTCTAGTATGTATTTTAAAACTATAATAAAAAACATAACTAGAAAATTTCTCTTATTTATCATCTACTTAGCCTTTTTCCCTACTATATTGGGGTCGGCTTCCAGTCAAGCAGGAAATTGTCTCTTATTAATACATTTTATTTAACCTTCAAGCGATCGCGCGGCGTCGAATCGACCGCCCTCGATATATTTACGACCATAATTCCATAACTTCTTTTCAGAAGTCTGTATCATCTCTAGTAGCTTGTCATTAGTTTACTACGGACGAAAAGAACTCCATTTCCTCTTTCTCCACTTCTCCTAAGAGACACAGAATGTGTCTGTTTAGGTCGCAGCGCAGGCGTCGAAAAGACTACGCGCGCCTGCCCATACATTTTACATTGACGAGAAGACTGATTCTGAAGAAAAATAGACTTAGGTCTACTTTATGTTAATGAAAAAATCTTTGATGTCAATTATTCGATCTTTTGAAGAATATTAAAAAGAATACAAAATAATTGGAGTTTTAAGCAAGACTCGCCATCAGTCAAGCAGAATTGATTCCTAATCCGAAGAAATCAGTTTAACTTCAAAATTTTGCTATGATTTTGAACAAATTATTTGTTAGTTAATTAATAGATAATGTCTGAATATAAAAATGAAAAAATATGTATTTTATCGGTTTGATAAGTTCCTGAAATCTCTCGGCGATCTTTAAGGTTACGCGCGACCGCTTTTGTTTCAAATAGTAGCGCGCCCGCTTGAAGGTTAATAATATTTTACCAGCTTTAAACATCATATTACCAATTTGATCAAATTATTCAATGCTCCCGGCGACTAAAGAATAAACTCTTCACCTAGTTTTCTTTTATATCTTTGAAAGTATAGAGATATAAATATGCAGTTCGTAGACTTCCAACTAACTGAGCGCGTTTTGAAATTCAACAGACAGTATCATACAGAATTCTCTTATACCTCTTGAGTTGACAATTCCTTTGTATATTGTACCAATATCCAATTCTGTATCTCGATTATGCTATAGATGACTCGCTTTACTACTATCTAGTGTTTGCTACTTTAATATACAATTGCCGTCTGTCTATTGCAAGCAATAATTATTATCGTCTGTTTTTTATACCCGGAAACTAAATTGACACAAGTAATGCCAAATTTACTATAGGAATGACGCCAGTTCTTTTGTGTTGCAATATCATTTTAGTCTCAGAGTTTAAAAAACAGACCATAGTTTTTATCAGAATCTCATTAGGCTTTTCAACATCAACTTAATCGGGTAGTAACATAGTGCCACGAATTACAATGTCATCATTATTAGTTATTTCATTATTCCCATTAAATTCGAATTTATTTTTTATATCACTTCATTTGACATTTGAAACTATGGCTACTGTGTCCATTATTGTCCTATTATAGTCAACAGCAAACGCCGTCGTCATGTTAATTTTAAATCTTTTTTTATTGATAGCTTTATCACAATCTGTGGTTGCAGTACAGTTTTTAATGACGGGACCTAAAAATTCAGATAATTACGTAAGTAGAAAAGGGTTTGCATTTAGTTTTTTAGGATATGAATAAATAAATATTGAAGAATTAGAATTTCGTAATAAAATGGTATAATTTTGTGAGATATAAGTGGAATTTTATGGGTTGGTTAATATAAGAAGCATACCTTTTAAAAAAAGGGCCATTTCTGCCATATGGTCGCAAAACAAAATAGTTTAAATCGTACTCAAACAACTTGCATAAAAAGCGTCACTGGCCTTATGACGTTCCAACAGTTGAGAGAGCCAGTCTCAGAAGAGAGAGAATGAGCCATGATCTCCCACGCAGGCCCACGCATGGTTGGTGAAACTAACATATCTTTGGATTTCGGGCTGCTAGATTTAACTTTCTTCGCTTGTGGCAGTTTTTACTACTTCCTTACACTTATTTCACTAATGTTTCGGTCTGTGATGGAGAGAGGCAACTATAATAATATAAAATATGCTTTTATTTCAGGGTCCTTATTTACTCGGTTTGAAGTATTTTGGGTCATGTCAAAATTCAGAAAAAGATTTAGCGAACATGACTGTAGAACTGGAATGTGAAAAAAATGTCTATAAGGGAGTTGTCAACATCACGCTCAGTCAAGCCGTTCGAATTGTCGCAGTTAGTATTATTTATAGTTATATGCGCTGGTGTTCCATGGGCTGATTTTTAGGGTTCCGTACCTCAAAAGGAAAAAACGGAACCCTTATAGGATCACTTTGTTGTCCGTCTGTCCGTCCGTCTGTCAAGACCCTTTTTCTCAGGAACGCGTGAAGGTATCAAGTTGAAATTAAAACCATATATTGAAATCCGCGGTCCCTTGAAGTTGTGCAAAAATCAAACTTGTAAGTTGACGGGAAAAAAAGATACGCCCGTTTATATTGCAAAAAACGTACATTTCGACACTGTCAAAGGAATCAAAACTCATAGGGTGCTTCCCGTTGACCTAGAATCTTGAAATTTGGCACGAAGCAAGGTATTATAGCACTAATATCGGGAAAAGTCTGAAAACTGAAAATTTTTAGTTACGTCACAAGAAAAAAAAATTGAAAAGTTTTCAGGCCTAGATTCGAGAATTAAACTGTTTTTATAGGTAGGTTGGTACGAAACCCTCAGTGCGCGAGTCCGACTCGCACTTGCCCGGTTTTTGAATAATCAGAAACTTTTATTATAAGTGAAGAAAATTAATATTAATAATGCAATGTTAGATCAGTTGCAGCTCTGTCCCTGTCTATACATAAATTAGCTTAAAGAAGAGTTGAAAGATAATACAAAATGTAAAATATGCTCAATTAATACACAATGTATCGTTTGATTATTTTGAGGAGCTCGTGGCTAAATAATAACAGCCGCACAGGTCGATCTCCAAGGTTAAGCAACGCTTGCCTAGGTTGGTCTGTGGATGGGTGACCATCTTATCATAACGAGTTTCCTCCGTGCCTCGGAAAGCACGTTAAGCCGTTGGTCCCGGCTGTCATTTGTAGATCTTTGGCAGTCGTTACGGATAGTCAGAAGCCAGTAAATCTGACTCCAGTCTTGCCATGAAGTACCGTGTTACCCCATTTAATGGGTTGTGGAGGTCTGGTAGGCAGCCGCTGCTCGTAAAATACTGGTATTCAGCTAAATCCGGCTTGACTGGAAGCCGACCCCAATGTAGTTGGGAAAATGCTAGGCAGATGATGATGGTATCGTTTGATTATTTTCAGATGAAAAGCGTCATTCATAGCGTTAAGAACAATCGTAAGAATCAATTATGGGACTTCGTGATTGAGAAGCCGTGTCAAAATCGCCTCATTTCAGAGCAACTGAAATCTCATGTAGATATTCGCACTTGTGTGCTGAGAAAGGTACATTTTCACGTTTAACCACTATCTTACCTGATGGTAAGGGACAATGTCAGCGGCGAATTAGCATGCTTACCTGGAAGTAACCTATTTACTCTGCATTTAAAAACTTCCACACACAGATTGTACCTATAATGTAACCCAGACTTTACAGGTTTGAGACAAATTTACAGGCACTTTTGAATTGGTAGAGGTAGCCAATCAAAAAATTGATACGTACGAGTAAATCTATACTACTACTACTCTTTTAAACTCTCTTTAATTAATTAATATTTCAATAACTCTACTCTTTTAAATTAATTAATAGTTACAAATATATTCATTAATAGTTACAAATATATTCATTAATAGTTACAAATATATATTAATTAATAGTTACAAATAAAGTTACTAATAATTAATTAATAACTCTACTCTTTTAAATTAATTAATAGTTACAAAATATTATGAGGAACAGCGTGTATATCCAGCAAACTATTATTGAAAAACCAGACCTCCGACCAGACGAAAACTGCACGAAGAACATTGATACTTAGATGCAGGATTTTGTATTTATAGTTTTTATATGGCGACATATATGGCGCTACATGTTAATTATCCGTGGTCAGACCTAATGTTTACTTCATTGGTTTATTTGGTTTCAGGGTACCCACAGTCTCGCCATTAACTTTTCAGAATCAGTTTACCTCTTCTTTGGGACTTCGTTTTTTTATGGAGAATACATTGGTACATTTACTATGTTTTCGGCAAAAAAACAAACCATTGGCTGCTATCTTGCTGATGAGCTTATTATTAAAAAATCGCTTACTGCACCGATAGATATATGTCATTTACCTCATACAGGTCTTGAAAATGTTAATAAAATTTTATAAACAATAAAAATTATACTCTTAATGATAAATCTAGTTTTGTTACCATTCCGTTCTAAACATTTGTACTCTATTTCAATTCTAATTCCATCTGTACTTAAACCGCACTTAAGATTTAAAAATAAAATTTAAAAGGTCTAATTATTTTTTAATTTGTTTAAATTACAATAAGGGACATTTATTAATAATTCTTCAAACTTTAATTTAAAGCTATTTCTATCTCAAAGGAAATATTTCTCAGACAATTCCTTGACATTTTAAGAACAAGTGTCAATCTAATTTAGACTTTATTGACAAGCAACTACAATGTATGTACGTAGTGTTCAAATGAAAACCCGATACGCTACTAAATTATTAAGCTCTCCGTTAGTAGTTAATTGGACAAGGGATGTTCATAAATAATTAGAAAATGTCTATTAAATTAGAATTGGGAAAAGTGTAAATAATAAATGATTCAGTACTTGTGCGGATTTAGGTATTTATTTTAGTTTATTTATTGTATGTAAGTACTTAGCGTGTGTTTATCTATCTAGATTAAGGTGAATATTCGTTAACATAACATTAACATAACATTCGTATATGTTTTATATAAGTAAATTGAATATCTACTAAAATCAATTATTGAACTGTTATTTTTGAAGAACCTTCTAAAACGTCTTACACACGGCAAAGATCGCATCAAGTTTATTAGAGATAGATTTTGACCTATCTATAGCATATACACGGATTTTCCACAAAATCTAGGTATGAATTATTGAACGGAGCACAGTGCTCAGTATAATAAAACGAGAAATATGGTCCGCTCTAGAATGTAGGGAAGTAAATTTAAAAAAAAATACGATTTCACAACAGCAAATTAAGCAATAAAAATAATATAATTATGTAAAATATTGAGCTCGTCATATCACGGTAGTAACCTTTGACAAGACGTTGCGGCGCGATGTCCCGTGAGGACACACCACATGACGTAGGTCTGCACCTAATTCAAGCCAAAAAAACAACGAGCAAGGAATCTGTGGAGGTGTGCACTGTTTGGGCGGAGCACTGCCATGTCTTCGTGAAAGCGATCAGCGGCAGCAACATCTCGCGCCGAGCCTTTGCGTAGAACATGGTCCGAAACGAAGAAGGGGAATGACAAATCTAAGAACCGAAAGATAAAAATAATACTCTAGAAACCTAAAAATCCAGTAAACTACCCATCATCAGTATTCGATCTCGTTCACAAAAGCAGACTGATTGCGCCACGGATTAGTCTCAGGTACACTAGTGAATTAATTTGAAACGTGCCAATGATTTACTACCCCTGGTTTGGACGTAATTTAGTTATGGATGATGTGGCCGTGTAGTTTATCGTTGGCAATTAGCATTTATAGGGCTAAATTTAGTCACTTCTGAGTCTAGTTGTAGTCGGTTTCTGTTTCTTAGTTGTTTAATTGAGTGAGAAAATGTTGCTGAGTTTAGAGCAGGAGACTAGATTATCGGTGTCATAAGATGCTATTAAGGCTTTATCTTTCGAGTACCGTAATTAGAGACATAATAGAAAGACAATAGGTGTGCGGACGTCGGCGTCCGCTTGGGGGCTCAACAGATTAACCTATCACATACCCGCAAAACGAACACAATAGTAAAACAATAACAGCGCGGCCCAATGAGACCGGTCGGGGATTCATGAATTAATATTAAAAATAGAATAAACTTTATTGTACACCAAAATTGAATAAATTTTACAGAATCTTAAATATATGGGTACAATTGCGGTCTTAAAGCTGACTGCGATATTTACCAGACAACCTCAGGATGGACTCATCATCATCATCTGCCTAGCCTTTTTCCCAATTATATTAGGGTCGGCTTCCAGTCAAGCCGGATTTAGCTGAATACCAGTATTTTACGAGGAGCGACTGCCTACCAGACCTCCACAACCCATTAACTGGGGTAACACGGTAATTCATGGCTAGACTGGAGTCAGATTTACTATAAGAACTTAAATTAAAAATTAATAATAATACTTTATCTATAAGAATAGAGGCTGTGGTCAATAGAAACCCTTTTAAGATAATCTGCTACAATGACTGCATTTAATACTTTATCTTTTTTGTGATAGGTCTTATAATAGATAATTTATCTGGCTACAGCTCGCTGACGGCTTTATTGATTTATGTCTTCTTTAATATCTTAGGTAGAAGTTTTACAGATTTCATTGATAATCGAGGAGGTATTAGAAACGTGTCTTACTTGTTGTTGATTTCAAATAATAGGAGGAATGTTTTACATTTAATTTTTTTTATAAATATCATTTCCAACATCAACATTATTTCAGGCAAAAACCTCTCCAAAGCGTCGCTTCATCGAGGAAATTTCAGCTAAAACTGGAGGCTCGTCGAAAAAACTGTCAATTTAAGAATGATATTATTATAATACTAACACCTTACTAATTTCCAAATCTCATTTGAATTAAATAAGTGAAAAATACAATTACAAACTAGCTAAAGTATCTTGTAATAAATACGCTCTTGCTCTCAGTACAATTACTAAGACAGGTAAGTAAGTGTACATTGTGAAAATGTAATTAAGCTAAAATGTACCGAGGTTGAACACCAAAAGTTTGGTTCGGCGTAACACTAACCACGTGCCATGGTACTTACTAGTAGGAGCAACTTGGGAGATACTAAAGATACTGGAAGAGGTAGACGAAATAAAATAATGAAACTAAAAATAAGTTTAACTTGATTTAATGTTTAGGAAGTTTCTAGCACGTAGTTCGATGTAAGGATATACGAGAAATGAGTTCACATATGAATGGGTGGAGAGGGAAAAAGAAGACAAAAAAAAATATGAATAGATTGTGAAGTTAGTGATGGCATGACGAGTGACAAGATAGATTGGAAGCAACAATCTGTGTGTTGCTCCAATCTCAAATAACACGGGACAAGGACAGGAAGATAATGATGATCTTTGATTTAGAACGGAGGAATAGCCTCAACTTTCTGAAACATTACCCGAGCCTTTGGCAATTCAAAGTCTCATTTCATCGTTTGGGTTTTAAAAATGCACACCAAACCATAATTTAGGTGACATATCCGATCACTAAGACTACGTAATTTGAAAATAAAAAAACATCTTCATGAGCATTACATGGCTTGCGGAACGCAAAGGGCTACAGAAAGTACATCTGCCATTTTTTTTTTGTTGAGCGCAGATTGGGAGAAATTAATTATCACCAAAAAATTAGTAGGTATTACCAAAGTACCACCACACAAAATCACTATTTTCCCTTTGCAGTAATGTCTTCTGATTTGCCAAAGCAAATCATTCACAACACTAACAACGCAAGACAAAATCCCTATCCAGCAAGATTATATTTCCAAAAACTCTTCGCAGCAATGTGCGACGAAAGCACTTTGCTTAAAACAAATTACAGGGGCCCGTATAAAGGGTTCATCTATTTTTATTGTACACCTTAAGATACAAGTGCGGGACCTTAGGCCGAGGAGAATACGTAATGAGGGGTACTGATTGCGAGAATATAATAATAATGGTGAAATGGCCCTTGGAACCAGCCGTCTCTATAAGGTATATAAGATATAACGAAGTTCGTTAAACTAGATTGTTTTTGGGACGTACTTTTTAGAATTATTAAGGTCAATTCTTGCGTAGGTCCGGGTTGGAACAGTTTTTTTTTTTGGAGGTATGAAATAATTTTATTACTTCTTTTCGCTCTAGGATAGAACGGCAACGTGTTGCGCCGTCCCCAAGTAATATGGGATAAGGGCAGGAAGAAGAAGAAGAACGGCAAAACATCTTAGACTTGTTTTCAGAACTAATCATAATATGGTTTTAGCAGGTATCGGCCCTGCTAGGCTCTAACGGCTTATGCTGAGTGTTCATCGGCCAACGTAGGTGTGGGTTGGAACAGTGTGATTTACAAATATCTTGGGCAATTATAATGGAAAATGGAAATAATATGCGTTAATAAATATACATATTAATGTAAATAACAATACGCAAAAGCAAGAGACAAAAATAGAAAACTGTTGAAAAGTGTATAAAAAAAATTGTACACATTTTTATCAATGGCCAGTGCCAAAACTCATAACCATGATGAATGAATTTAGCAGGATTCTTCGAAAAAGTTACTGTGATTTTGGAATACAAAGAGTTACTGTAGAAACACAGGTGGGTTTTAGCTAGTAGGTAAAAATCTAACATTCCCTTTTGTTAGATTCGGAGCTCTATGACCTCAAAAAAAGAACAAATAAAATAAAATTTAATGACTGTCATCTTTGTATAGAATATTATTACAATGCAATATGAATAATAATGAATATTATTTTTTTATTAAACTTAGTCAAAATAAGGCTCAAATTGTGTAAGGTCTGAAGACCTAGCGCGATTTACGACGCTTGGATTAGTTAACCTAAAACAACGTTAAAATTTTTGATAGCTATGTACTCGTAAGTATATAATACAGAATAATTTGATCACAAACTTATTCAGGTATTAAGAAGAAACGGTGCCTTCTAATACCATTTAAAAATGCTCGAATAATTCAAAGTCTTACAGCAAATACAGATAAAGTTTTCAAATCTGTTAAGTATGTTTCCGAAGGAATCCAGAAATAATATCTTGAGTTATAAGGCTTTGAAGTTGGCGGGAATCAAATAATGGGGGAACATAAACTCAATGGAGTTGACGTACTAAATCGTCGTGAGAAAGTAGTATAAAGAAATAATTCCTTGTGATATTACTGGTTTATATTTAAATTCGAAATATTGTTACAACACTATAGAGCCTCTTTCATTAGTGTACTAGTACTGGCTAGTATGATAAATAAAATAAAAAAAACTAATTCGGATTTAGACAAAATACGTGGTCGTTGTTATTTAGGAGTGAATCCTCTTATAGTTGTTCATACCTACTCGTACTTACCACAGAGCTTGTGGTTTATACAAAAGAAAATTATTTTGACAAAAAACTTACATTCATTTTGCATGTCGATGAAAATTTATTTTTTGGGTAAATCTTCAAATATCTCCTCCCATTCTGGGCTCAGCAAGACGAAGTGTCAGAATTTCACTAACTGCAACCCAGCTCAGCCCAGATTCAGCTACTCTTTACGTTCCTGGACCGTGATATAACACTAATTTACTATTCTAAATGCAATTCTAGTAGCGAGATTATGAATTAAATTTAAAACATTTTGCGCACACAAATTGACTTTCTGAATCGCAAAAAATGAAAAGAGAAACAAACAAAATAATATGCACGTAACATATCATAATTCTTCTTTGTTTATTACAGACAATCTTATTTCAAATTCCCAGCAACAGTTTCTTCACGAGACTTCTTATGCGATAAACATAAAAATATATGCGGAATATAATATAAAATAAAATAATATCGCAGCGTAAAATAAATTCATGTGTCTCATAGCCCAACCATATCGCCGTATGGGGATTTTCTAATATTCGTATTGCTTTCCGCAGATCTTCGAAATTTGTCTCATTCCATTACGGATGAGGACTTACCTTCCCGGATATTTGTTTTCGAAAGAATTTTGTATTTATATTAATTCTTTCAATTTTATTCTCATAAATCCATTCTGGGGATTTTCATTTTTACACTCGAATGATGGATCTTTCTGGTTTAAAATAAGGAATTCAGTGATCATTGAGGAAATAATTTGTTACTTAATTTTTTGTTTCTAGTTACAAGGGACTTACTATAATAGATGGGTGTAATAAATAGATGGATGGTACTATTTATTTGCATTTAAGATGAAGTTGATGATATTATTTGTAGAATAGATAGTCATTTTCCAAAAAGTTGTGTATTACTAAGATTTTTCTCGTTAACTTCGAAATGGTACCACGCTGAAACGAAATTAAAAATAAGTTTAATAATTTTACCACTCTGAAATCATATTGATAACATCTATCGTAACTGTATTACAAATAAAAGTACCTACATTCCAAAACGCAACATTATCCTAGTACATTATAATAGCTTCCGTCAACTCGTTGCCAATTTACGGAGCAACAAAGAGTTGAAGCTACTGGCTGAAGACTACCAAATACCGTGGTAATTAGAACTGTAATCCTCTTATATCCTTACAAACGACGCCAAATTTCATGAAATACAGACGACATGTCGATATACTCTGCTGAAATGGTGGAAACATGATGTTATTAACAAAATTACCGTTTTCACTTTAAATTCAAGGAACAATAATTTGAAATGTTGATAGATAAAATAACCAATGGATGATTAATTTCGTTGAATTGATAACTACATTTACTAGAAATATGCTAACTCGTATATTGAAATTCGTTCACATTCGTACTGCAAGTCCTAGAAAAGTGATAACGATTTTGCTTAACAAAAAATTAGTCGCGATTTCTAAGTATTGACTTTACATGGCAGATATTCACACTACGCAAAACCGTAGGGGTCCAGCAGGGGCGCATCCGACTGGAGCCATGGGTCGTGCGAAAGAGAACTTACGGGTCCTGGAACGAAGACAAAGATGGTACATTGAAGTAGGTTTTAGCCAGTAAAACTCTCTCCTCCGCCTTAGTGCGGTAGAAATAATTGGTTGACTTTCGACCTTAAAAAAATGCCCAGAAACTCAGTGGATTTAAAAACAATGACTATCAAATTCACGAGTGTCAAAGTAATGAAACATTAAAAAAATATATACTGGCTAATTTTAATACACAAACACTTCAACACTTTTAGCAATTTCCATAAGGTGTACTATGCCAAATCGAATTACAAATAATCGAATATCAATTGATCGACCACTATAAATCGAACGTCTAATAATATCATCCTTCTTCTGTTTACTTTATGTGTTTGTATATTCATTTGAAAAAATACCATAATATATTTGGAAACAAACAAATAAATCATCCACAAACACTTCCATAAACCTAATGGAGAATAATAAATGTAATAATATTGTATCTAATATTTTCATACACTGAAATCCCAAAAGAGAAGGTTATCAAATAAGTTAAACCCAATAAGTTTCAGTTGAGATACTCCAGGGGGCGCGCGGAGCGTAAACAAACAACTCCACACCTTCTGAAATATATGTAAAAGTTTTTTTGGTACATGCCAGTGTTAACTTTCTATTGTATGATCTTGTTTTGAGATAAAGCAGACGAGGAAACTGCTGTGCAAACTTATGTGTTTAATAGCCTTCTTATCTTTTAGAAGTGCAAAACTTATTAATGCGTTGATAGAATAGGAATGTGATTTATTTTTATTATATATTTATGTTAGGACATCGCTGTACAGTAAAATACGATATTCGGGTACACCAAATAAGGCTGTCAGAGCCTATGATACTGTGGCGCAGTGCCATTAAGAAAATTGCAGTTCAAAAGGTACCAACAATCTGCAACCAAAGAAACACTGCTTCTTCAATCTTCTTGCAATCTTCAAGTTCTGAATTCTCACCAACTTACACGTTAAAGTCACTTAATAATATAAAGAAAAAGTCAATTTTCTTTTTTTTGTAAATGGCAATTTGTAATACAAAAATCTTTTCATTTTAAAATTAATTTTCAAATCAACGGGGTAAATATTAGCAAATTAATAAAATGTTCCATTTCAAACCCAAGATAATATTAGAAGGCCCTTCACTAAATCTGTCAGCAGCTTGTCAGTTCATAATAAAACTAATTAATTCAAAGTGACACCCAATCGGTTTTAACAAATAGATGTAATCGTTGGGTCTTTCAAAGATTTTGTAACATCCATTAGCTTAGTTTTCGGGAGACAGGACCATTCTTAGAAGTTCTAAGAGACTTTGCTAACTTATCTCAAAAGTTTCTTTCCAACATTTCAGTTGGTAGGTTTTGGTGCCAATTTTTCGTGATGTTTGGAAATTTTTGGTATTCTTTGCTTAGGGTTTTATAGGTCGTATTTTGAAACACTTAAGGAATACTTCATCATCATCATCATCTGCCTAGCCTTTTCCCAACTATATTGGGTCGGTCTCCAGTCAAGCCGGATTTAGCTGAATACCAGTATTTTACGTGGAGCGGCTGCCTACCAGGACCTTAAGGAATACTTATAAGTTGGTAAATAATAATGCCTATAAATTACTAGTAAGTAGTTGAAGTTGACGATATTTATGAGATCTCAGAAAAGGCGATAGTGTTCAATCGGGCAAAAAGGCAGGAAGGTGATGAAGATGAAGACGGTTATGGCTATATAATATACACGAATGGTCTAAAAAATCTAACAGGTATTACCAGGTATGGCCAGGTATTACCAGGTATTACCTGGTATTACCAGGTATTACCAGGCATTACCAGGCATTACCAGGCATTACCAGGTATTACCAGGTATAACCAGTTATTACCAACTGCAAAAAAGTCATTAGGTCAAAAAAACTATCAGCGATTAAACAATTTTTAAAAATGTGATGTGATTACCAACACAATATTATATTAGCATCTTGCACCCTAAATCAAAAGGTAGAATAGAGCAAAAAGAGAAAAAAGTAGTATGGATAGAGCCGCGAATAAAAAAAGATTGAATGTTGTGGCGGTAAAAATGAATGACGAGAATGAATTTTACAAATAAGTATGTGGCTGGGTGTGTGTGTGTGTGTGTATGTGGGTGTGTGTGTCTATGTGTGTAAGTCTGATTGTGTCACTAGAATCAAATGTATTATTTCCGTGTTTCTTCTGTATTTATAATTTGGATTTTTTTCACCACAGTGTTACCTACAGGATATTTCGAGTTAGTTCACTCTCATTCAAAAGATCTGATTTATCAATTCTATTAATTTTAAACTTCTTGATGATTTTTAGGGTTCCGTAGCCACTTGGCAAAAACGGAACCCTTATAGTTTCGCCATGTCTGTCCGTCCGTCCTCGCTTAATCTTTGTGACCGTTAGCTCTAGAAAGCTGAAATTTGGTCCCAATATGTGTGTCAATCACGCCGACAAAGTGCAAAAATAAAAATTGGGAAAAAATGTTTTATTAGAGTAGCCCCCCTACATGTAAAGTAAAACGTGATTTTTTTAAAAATTTCAACCCTAACGTGTGGTATATTTTTGGATAGGTATTCAAAAATGAATAGGGGTTTACTACAATCATTTTTTGATAATATCAATAATTTCGGAAATAACCCCCTCTAACTTTTGAACCATAAGTTTAGAAAATATGAAAAAAATCTGGAACGTAGAGCTTTATAAAGACTTTCTAGGAAAATTATTTTGAACTTGATGGGACGAACAGTTTTTGAAAAGTTGGGGACACTTATTTTGACGGACGGGAAACTACGGAACCCTACACTGGGCGTGGCCTGACACGCTCTTGGCCGATTTTTATGTTTTTGTCTCTCTGTTTTAGGCCCTCTGGACAGAATTTACGAGAGTCTTGCTCATGGTTGTAAATATTTAATCAAATCTTTAGAAGGAAAGATAAGCCATGCTAAAACAATGGAAAAGAAAAACAGAACTCGGTAAAGCCAAACTTCAATCCACGAGTTACGAAAACTGCCCGTATTCAGTAAGCTTTCCAGTTAATTGTACTGGTTAGCGTTGTAACGTTAACTTTAAACAGAGCCGACTTAACAGCGAAACATTAAGCAATTAGTCGGTGACTTCTTAGTTTAATTTTGCTGTCCTAAAAAGGAGGGATGCGATAGGAAACGTGTCGAGTTTTAGCCTTTTATATTAATGTTTTATCTATCCGCGTCTATGTGACGCATCCACGAGATGCTACATTTTATTGTGTCATTATTTTTGTAATTAATCTTATTAATATCAAGTAATTGATAATTTGCACCGGTTTACATAATTTAGACATACAATTTACAGAATTAGTACAATAATCCGTTGGTTGCACACCCAAGTATGCCGGGTGCAAACACAACTTCGAAAAAAGGTTTTATAGTCTCGTCTTATGTTCAATGTGAGTGCAGTGCTCCTGTTCAAAATATGATCCACACGTCAGAGTGCTCATACACCTGCAACGTAGCAACTTATTGGTCAACGAGAACGACGAAAAAATTTAACGAGTTTACCATTGATCTGAAGAGAAAATGAATCTTAGCTTGAGTGCCAATGGTCGATAATTATAACAACACAGTTGAATAGAAACGAAGTTTAATCTTTAAATCATGAAATAAACTATAAAAATAATACGAGTCTTAGTTGACATAGGTTTCTTTTACAATCTGAAGTGCACCATGTAAGGTATAATAGCATCATCATCATTAACAACAGAAAGAATGAGCTGATTCACATGGAGTTCCTTGCACTTTCTTCTGCATCGAGATCTACGCTTTTAGAACGGGTAAATAAATGATTAATTTGAACTAAATTCTTTAAGTTTGGGTGTCTTTCGGTTCGTTATCGCTACTTCAGAATCCTATCACCCTTCGGCCATTTGTTCTGCGAGCAGCAGTTAGTAAAACATATTTTTTAATGGTTTATTATCTGTTTATTCTTGAAATATTTATACAATTACATATTGCCTGTATTATACGGTCTTAATGTACTTATTTTTGAAAATTGTTTTAAAACAATTGTACGATCGCCGCAAATTTTTTATCCAGTCGACAAGTGCCATAAAAATGCGTCCATATTTTTAATTTTTTACAATTGGACTAGAACGCTGGACAAAAACTAGAGGAGCTCGTGGCTAGATAATAACAGCCGCTTAGATCGCTCTTCAAGGTTAAGCAACGCTTGCCTAGGTTGGTCTGTGGATGGGTGACCATCTTAACATAACGAGTTTCCTCCGTGCCTCGGAAAGCACGTTAAGCCGTAGGTCCCGGCTGTCATTTGTAGACCTTTGGCAGTCGTTACGGATAGTCAGAAGCCAATAAATCTGACTCTAGTGTTGCCATGAAGTACCGTGTTACCCCAGTTAATGGGTTGTGGAGGTCTGGTAGGCAGCCGCTCCTCGTAAAATGCTGGTATTCAGCTAAATCCGGCTTGACTGGAAGCTGACCCCAATATAGTTGGGAAAAGGCTAGGCAGATGATGATGGACTAGAACGCTGGACGTTATGTTGCTTTGTAGTCATGACGTTACTGCCGTTGTACTAGTATAAACAAAATCCCCTGATATTAAAATTAGAAAAGATTAGAAAGCAGTTTCATGAATCCCCGAGCGGTAACCGGTGACCGCACTGTTATTGTCTTACTATTGTGTCTCGTTTTGCGGGTATCTGATATGTTAAGCATAGAAGTCAGTTCAACAGTTGACACTATTTTGTACACGACCCTATGGTATACCGTCATGTTATTATTTAGGTAATTGAAAAACAGATTATAAAAGAAACAGACATTCTAATTCTTATTCTATGGTTTCCTTTTTCGCCTCAAATTGATGTCAGCAAACTGTAGGTGCCCAGCAGGGTCGAAGCCTCTGGGGACCATGGGTCAGCTTGCGAAAAGAAAACTTGGGACCCTGGAACAAAGGCAAAGAAGGAACGGAGTAGGGTTTAGTCAGTAAAAATCTGACACGCCCTCCCGCTCCGCCAAAGAGCAGGAGAAGTAATTCTGATGATACCCAACAAAAAAAAAAACTTTCAAACAATAAGTTTTCTATTTCTTTTATCTAAATCCTTTCGGATAATAAAGACAAGTGTGCCTTCAATATTGTCGAAAGATACTTTATATTTCAATTAGATAGGAAACATCACGGTAGGAGAGGATTATTCCGGCCGGATCAACTGTGTTCAAACCTAAACAATGTTCAACAACTGAGATCGAATCGAGTTATTACGCTGAAGTTATAAGCAGATGGCGGAATGATGTTGTTATTTATGGAAGAAGAAACATGATACCCGTTTTAGGACTTAGTTTATTCATTTGAGAACCATTCACTTAAACTAATAATTCTTTGTCAGGCTATATTGGACAGCTTATTTATCAGCACCTCCTATGATTCTACTGTCATCATTTGCCTAGCCTTTTCCCTACTATATTGAGGTTGGCTTCCAGTCAAGCCAGATTTAGCTGAATACCAGTATTTTACGAGGAGCGGCTGCCTACCAGACCTCCACAACCCATTAACTGGGGTAACACGGTACTTCATGGCAAGACTGGAGTCAGATTTACTGGCTTCTGACTATCCGTAACGACTGCCAAAGATCTAGAAATGACAGCCGGGACCTACGGCTTAACGTGCTTTCCGAGGTACGGAGGAAACTCGTTATATTAAGATGGTCACCCATCCACAGACCAACCTAGGCAAGCGTTGCTTAACCTTGAAGATCGACCTGTGCGGCTGTTATTATCTAGCCACGAGCTCCTCCTATGATTCTACTGTGATATATTCAAATGAGATTCATGTTATACCTATATACATAAATTCCAAAGTCTTAAGTAGTCTTAAATAGGAAAAATGAGGTTTCAGTTTTTTCTTACTTTTAGCCCAAAGGTCGGTAGAAAATTCCTTAATTCTTTAATTACACTTATGTACCACTTTTTTACTTGAAGTGTAAAACTGCAGGCCCCATATACATATTAGGTGTTACTACAATATTAAATTTAGAAAATTGATAACATGTTGACAAAGAAAAAATTAACATAAAGATAAATGGCATCGATGATAAACAATAAAAGAAAAATTCATTAAAAGAAAACAAACAGAGATACAACAAAATAGATAGAAGAAAATAATTACAGATAGAAAATAGGTCATGCCTACTGAAAATCTATCAACAACTAAAGCTCTACAGCATCAAATAGAATGAAGAATAAAATCCTCGCCAATGATACCATATCAATCTTTCCCGCTTCGCCCATTACAAGTAACAGCCTTATAAAGGTCTAAATAACGAACTTTCTGAGAGGATTGTAATTGAAAACGGCTGATAATAACAGAATTTTACTGCGAACATTCTCCCAATTGAATATTCCAATGAATAACCCAAGCTTTCTTATTGAAACGAGGATATTGGTTTGAAAACATATTTATATTTATGTATGATATATAATTTGTTTGCTTATTTATGAATATACTGTATATTATTGGTAAGTGTTCAGCGTTTCAAGTCGTACTGATCAGATCAAATCCGCAATCAAGACCACAGTCTGCAACGCTATCCATATTCTCAAAGTTAAGACAATATGGCAATATTATCGACAGCAAAGTTACTCGTTGAGGTTGAAACTCTCACCGTTTAGGACAGACCAGTCAAGAAGGAAGAGAGTCCTACATTTTAAGTTGACAAAAAATAAACAAAATATAGAAATTGATACATTAATTTCCTACTACAAAAAAAAATTAGCGACACGAAAAGAAAAATTGCAAAGAGTTCAAATAAATACAATCGGAGAAAATTTAAATGAGATACTTTCAAAAAATTCAAAAAACGCTCCAATCATTATTCTAATCTGAAGCAGTTGCTGATTTAATTACTTCAGATCTCGAAGGCAATAAACAAAAAACAAAGACACAAGAAAATCAACCATTCAGATCACGTAATCGTGCTGTAGTTATTTAAATCAAGTGCCATTGCGATTCCCAATTCAGTATTGGCTAAGGTAAAGGCCACTTAGTCTTACTAACTTGATGAGCCTAACTTTTATTTGAATTCTTAGGAAGCCAATAAGCTCACACTTGACTTGCGATGAGGAAACAGAAAAAAGGGAAGAAAAAAGTCGGTAGACTGATCAAGTGGAAAATTACTTGAAGGAAGCACGCTTATAAGGATTACACACCGATACGGAGATCGGAGAATAGAATGTTGTGAGGGGAAAAAATGGGGGAATATTTTCACGTATTAAAGTAGTGTTGGGCTCTCGAATTCTTGCATATCAAATAATGTACATAAGTCAATGATGATAAGTAACTAGGACCTGAATTTGCTCGGATTCTGTGGTACCTACTTCAAATAGTAAATTCAATGGATCAGACTAAAAAGTTGACGTTTTTGACAGTGTTTTTACATTAATTCGTTACCTTGTATACGAATTCTAAAAACAGAAATGACAGGAGAGAGAAAGAAAATGATTTATTCTTTTACAAAAAGGTCCTATTGTGTTTACATTAAAAACTCAGACCGGTCAACGGTTCCAGTATTATAGAAACTACTTTTTGCCAGCGGCTTCGCTCGCGTAAAAGTTGAAAATATATAATCAATATCATTCAGTGTTACAATTGTATTCTACTGGTAAAAGAATTGTTTATATCGGTTCAGTTGTTTTTGAGTTCATTCATAACAAACAAAAAATACAACTTTTATATCTTTATAATAGTAGTACAGCCAATGGAGAGTTTATCTGCATACCGCAGACAACTGACATAAATCACTGCCGAGGTAACAAAACTGCCATTTAAAAACAAAATAGAAACGGAATAATAACACAATTTCAATCGTTCAACTATTTTATATTGAAAACAAAACAATTTTGGTTCGCATCCAAATTGAATTACATATCAAACCGATGACAGTGTCGTCGTTATATTTTTTATTTTTATCTGTTTTTTGACGTTGATTGATGGGTTCGGGCTGGATAAATATTCTTTTATATCCAATATGATACTTGAGAAGATTCGCAGATTGTTTTTACAGCCTATTCCAAGCAAGCACCTATGTTGTAGTAATTTTATGAACGGTTTCGAGATTGTAATAAAAACCGATTCTAGTTACTGGAATCGGTCCATTCCGAAGCATGTAAAATGATACTTCAAAATATATGTAAAAAAAATCGTTTTTGCTCCTGTGTACGCATCGAAGAGACAGCGACCGAGCCAAAATAGGTGCTGGAAAACTAAGTTACAAAAGTTCTGGCCGCAGAGATGCAGTGCTCTCTGTAAACAGCCGTGTGGACAACATCTAGCCCAGAGACTGCCTGTACTGTCTATAACGAAAATTTTATAGACATGGATAATAATAATGTTTTCATGTTATAAGCTTGATTTTTTTAATGTTTGCAATTCAATTACATTTGTATATCCTGTAAGTATTTTGTAATTATTTGAGTTATCTATATGAAATCGTTTTATTTCGGGTTAGCTCTAATAGTATGTTAAATGTTATAATGTCCATTTTATCATCATCATCTCATCCGAAAGACGTCCACTGCTGGATATAGGCCTCCCTATATCCAGCAGTGGACGTCTTCGTCTCCTTACTCCTTACTTCATAAATGTTATTATTATGCATGTGTGTTGTAGCTGTTTGTTATCCCTCAATAAATATAATGAAAATAATAAGGTTCAGTTGCGAGGCATGTAAGTTTGTTTCACAGGATTTCCAGTCTGATTGGCATCCTGTGCCGACATACGTATGATTATTTTTACTAATTGTTACCGTGTGACAAACATAAACGAAAAAACGACTACCATCGATACTGGACCCTCAACCCAACAAACAATTTCAGTAAAGGAGGGGGTCCATAATGATAGTTATGTACTGGATCCATTATATTCATTTGTGTATCGATGTTTGACACACAGTGTATACTTTTGTACCCTTGTTTTCTTAATAATTTTCCTTTTTTTATGCATTGCCATATTATTTATCTCTACACTATCTAAGTTGAGTGATAGAAAATGCCGAAGGCATTAAATCCACTTTTGTACCTCTGTGTTCCATCAAGTGAGACAGTGGTCAAACGCGAGACTATCTATAACTAGCTTCCGCCCGCGGCTTCGCCCGCAACAACAAAATCGAAGAATAAATAAGATCACGCTTCTTTTTTTTCCTATAGCCTATATGTTAATCCAGGGTATAACCTAACTACATACCAAATTTCAACCAAATCGGTCCAGCCGTTTTTGCGTGAAAGAGTAACAAACATACATCCATCCTCACAAACTTTCGCATTTATAATATTAGTAGGATAATAAAAAATAAAACATTCAATTATTATTATTGTTGAACATATTCAGGTTTCGTTAGTAACTAGAACTTTCTGTAATTAAAATCTTCCATACATGGTACATTTACAAATTTTAATTACAACCCTCATTAATCTAAAATCTGACATAATAAACCCTAGCAAGGACTTTGGTGCCTAGGTAATACATTGGACACTGGAGTTATTAGTTTCATTATTAGCGACCCACCCGCTCTTACTTTGCACGAGTTAAATCTCGGTTAAACATCATGATTTCTTGGCTACATATACTCTATATTCGATAATCAACTGTGTAAGTTACGTTAGTAACAGAATCAAAATTCTATGAATTTCCTTCAACAAATTCAAAATTCTTTCAGTTTAGAAGAACTAAGTCTTGCTTCTTCTTTTCGTGTCGATCTAACTCAAATTTTGACCTACCAAATATGAAGCCACCTGGACATAATATTGTCATTTATTATAGTGCTATTCCAGAATATAGTCCATCTGTGTGCCCATCCAAATCCGTCACTCATTTGAGTGTAAAGGACTTTCGACTTTGTTATCACACTTTATTACATTAAGCCAGGGGGAAAGTTTGTGAATGTGTATGTTTCTTACTCCTTAAAAGTAATGTGAGAAATTATACCAAATTCCGGTAAAATTAAAATGTAAACTTCTGGATGTCCAAAAAATCAAAATAAATGTTGATATAAAATTGGGTCGGCAATGGTTCTGAAATACAGAGTAAGTTCCTTTGATAAATTTTTCGCTAAACTCGCGGGCGAAACCTCTCGCTGCAGCTAGCTTGGTATAATTTCAACAGTGACTATGTTTCAAAAGGCATTTATTTATCTTTCACACTAACCCTACTCAAAGCCTGAACGCTAGTCTACCTCCACTCTTCCAAGAACTAGAACATTACCCACACCTAAAGCGCGATAACATAACAATTACCCATTTTCATAGCTAACATTTTCACAGTAGCAGTTTAGCTCAAGCACACGCCAACCAAAACTCGTGTAATCCTCTCAGCTACGCCAAACAGGTGTTAAGTAATTAAATTGTGAAGTAATCCGTTCCGTATAATTACATTTTGGCTGGTGGTTAAGCGGTTGACTGGCGTTTATAACGCGACCTGACTAGAGAGGCAGTATGTCGATGTGTGACCGCAGTGGTACAGATGGCAACGGGTAATCTAGACTGCGTGTATTGGATTTTGTCATGAAATAATTTTAGTGTTGTGTTAGAATGTACAGCAGTGAGTGTTTTGATTTCACATGAGGTAAAGCCTTTTTTGATATAAGGGTCGATTAGATAATACTTTAAAATGGTTATACAAATATAAAATAGGATTTCAACTTGATTGTTTTTTTTTGCTGGGAAATCATTAAACGATTTGTCCCACTCTTGATAGGGCGGGAACGTGTGTCAGGCTTTTACTGACCAAAACCATCCACTGTATCTTTCAGTTGCTCTTTGTGTTCTAAGACTACGAGTTTCTTTTACAGAAAATCTTCGTGATTTTAAAAGGCATCGGCCCTGCTGGGCAACGCAACGGTTTTGCTGACATCTCTTTGAAGAGCGCGTGGAACACTACGTATTGTTGAAGACTTGGGCTCGGTCCGGTCGATTACCGGATGACCGACCTGACTACCACGGCACTTTCATTTTTACAGATGACTGTACTTAAATCATTTGACCAATTGCGTATTTGACGAATTCCATAATTTGGCAAATTCACGATTAGACGAACTACAGCTTTGACCAATTTCAAATTTGACGAACAGCGTACTTTACGAATTAAGGACTTGACCAATTACGTGCCACCCGAAAAAAGCAAAAGGGCGAAAGCCATTTCCCAGCAGTATCAGCAGATCGTTGGAAAGAATTATTTTATTTATATATTGTTATTTTTATATTGTTCAACGGTGGGACAGTACAGGCTAGAAAATAATAATGATAAATAATAACAATAGAGAAAAAAGAATAAGTTGATTTGTTGATGAATTCTATAAACACAAGACAATAAGCACTTTGTATTTTCAGTAAGTTGTATCTTACGATTAAAGTTAAAAGGCTTTACTCCTTGTAAGCATTTATATTAAAATCAAAATGTTTAATAGCCCGTAGCAATCATCTCACATAAGTACATTATCCTTTATTAAATATACTTCGGTAAAGCCCATGATCAAGGGTATACTCATGATAATGAATTTACGCAAAGACTGCTCAAGCGGAATCCCTCAAGTATCGAACGTGGATTTAATGAAACATAATTTGGTAATTATTGTTTGTTATGAGACGATGGAGAGCCATGCTTTAGTTATTAAATTTTGAAGTTTTTGATCTATTATTTTAGGTACAACCTATTGGTAAAGACCACTAAAATATTTTAGATACTATCTTTCCTTAAATTTAGTGGCCCTTATTGCCAGTCAAATATTATTTATAATAATCAAATCTTTAGTTCGAGCAAAACTCGTATAGTGTTAGTAGTTAGTAACAATAATCTTAAACGCAAGTGTTAGTTACCTAAAATTATAGCACGGCACATGTAAACTACAGCAAAGAACAATGTCGTGGTCGCTCACTATTGGCCTCATCAGAAGGGATAAAGTCACCTAAAGGGCACTGGAAAGGGCAGGACAATTATTACCATTACTTTCGACATACATGGCCTTTTTGAAATACAATACATTTCCCATAGGTTTCAACACAAATAGAAAGACCTTTCAAATGTTTATTTTTGGTCACTGGTGTACACTACCGACGAGTTCATTTTGGATTTGTCTGGATATCTTAAAAATCAGGTGGTCTGGGCTGTTTACATACAGCCGAACCCAATAAACTATCTCTCACACACCGGAGATAGTAAAACAAATGAAACAACAGAAAACATGTATAATTTTTGTATTTTATCATTTTTTTTACTATCTCCAGAATGCAAAAACTGGAGATAAATAGGTTATTGGTTTTGACCGTTAGTCAATAATTATCTCTATCACAAGCATTACTAAAATTTTAACAAAATATTTTCAAATCAGAATTTTAAGTTCTGATTTGAAAACATTTGAAAGCATTATGCAATCCGATCTATGTAATTACGAAGTCGATTATCCTGCGGTCGTGGGTTCCGCGGTCTCACTGTCCATTAATATGGACGGACGGAAGCTGGGCGAGTACAACGAGAACACGTTGACTCTGACCGCTCGATCGTGTAAAACGTCCATGAGTGCTTGTGAGTGTGACCGCGTAACATTTTTGTATGGGAGTCAGAGATTTGAGATAGTTGTGAAACTTTTTATGTTAGGAAATTTTAAATTTGAAAAAATAAAGAATCGTAATAGTATAAATGTCAATAACACAAATGAAGTGTCTCTATTGTTTATAGTGTTCTCATTTTTGCGTTGGAATTCATCTAAGGATGTCTCCACAGAACAGTTGAATGAGGTGTCTCCTACTCGAAAGCGGAGTGGGACTACGTGTTAGACTTCTATTGACTAAAACACACTCCTATTTTCCTTCTTTGCCTTGCGTTTAATTTTTTTTTGTCATGCAGGTGAGCCGTATCCTGGAAAAGCATTTAGGTTACTTTCTATCTCGGGAGTAAGTTCCCTTTGGATATTTTTTTACTTTCAGACGGGCGAAACTGCTGGCTACAGCTAGCAAAGAATAAACAACAGGATTGTTTCCCAGTGTAGTCCATCTCATACTAAATTTCACGGGAAAATTTACTGTCAGCTGATTTATCTGTACCGCCCAAATCTCGGAGCAGTATAAGTCGGGACAAAATAATTTCCTGGGCGTGGGTTATCGATTTTATAAAACGAGAAAGACCGGTGCAGCAGCAGTGATTCGGAGAATTCAATGAATGATAAATAATGTTTATTTTCCACATAGAATATAAATACCACTTTAATAATAATCTTTATTCAGGTATATTACACATACAACACAACACAAATACAAAACCGCAACTCACTTGTAAATATCTTAACATAATTAATAAATTAGAATAAATAAATAAAATTAAGTACCTCAAAAATTGAATTAATTAATAAAACACAATAATTACCTTAATTGTACAAAACATAATAAATATTTTAATCAGCAATATTAATAATGTAAATACTTTTACACGTCATTTTTTTTCCTTGATTTAAACTAGATGAGGCCAGTGTTTCCTAACTCAAGCAGTTAGCAATAGCAAGTTGGCGTCGGCTGCAATCAAACCGGGTACAGCTTTTTTTACCTGTAATTTTTATAGAGCGACTGTTTATCTAACCTTAACAACCCAGTAAGGCTTACTATCTATGTATATTATGAAACTCTGTTGACACTGTGACTGCAACGACATGACACGACGGCATGATTTTGCCGCTCTGTCGACAGAGTTTCATAGTTACCTATGTTTGAAAACTGTGAGCTGGCGTACAATACATGTCTATAAAGCTACACGTCAGAGGTCTGTGAGTAGTCCTAATTAGGTAACACGAATACACGATCCCCTTAGCAAAACTCGTGTCAGTAACTTATACCAAGTTACTTACACCAGTTTTGCTTGCCTTACCTACATCCTAATTTATTTTTGTCACGCGTAACTTCCAACACTTCTCAACAAAACGTTCATTACTTTTAATTATTAACGAAAATATGATTTTACCGAGTCAGTGATCCGACCGAAGATGCCAAAGTTTTCAAGACTAAGTTATTACCAAGTTACTTAAGTACATTTAGTTGGATAAACTTGGTTTGTTACCCGTTCTCGTGAAAAACATAATTTATTCTGTAGTGAAGGCTAGCAAAGAATATTAATAGGTAGCTCTCGAAAAAGCTTGTATTGAGATACTTGTACACTTGTTACAAATTGTAGTTCCGAATTGTTGAGAAATTTTTGTGTCGTGTTGCTATTTTGCTTGTCATTTCGGGGTATCAATGTTGTTTATTCGGAGTTATTAGTTTGGAGGAGTATATCAAAATTCATGAGATAGTTTTAGGTTTATAGTCCTAGAATGTAATATGCAAATGAAGGCAGTGCGCTAGTGGGTTTTAAAATTAGCCAATAAAAGTCTGACCTCACCCAGAAAGGGACAAAAAATTTGATGAACTTTTCACCTTCACCGTAGTTTCAAAGCGTCCACGTGGAGGTGATCGTTGGCGTAGTCTGTCGCATCAAGCTCTGGTTGTCGCAACAATCCATGGTCCGGAGCTAGATGAAATGAGAGTAATTCTAGCGAAAGAGCACGCGTCAGGGAACGGACATACTGTACGCCGTAGCTGTCTCGACAGGAGACGACCCAGTCGTCAGGAGTCGCAAGGCGATCCTCGGCCAATGTAAGCATGGGCTAAAGAAATGGAAAGATGGGAATGGGAGGGTGGGATGGTGTTTTTTTAGGTTGATTGGTAGAGAATGCCTAATTGTTGCATTAAGTCCGCCTATGTACCACCACTGTACATGAAGTTTAAATAAATAAATAAATGGGCCTGTGGATGACGATCAATAGAAGAGGTAGCTCCCCGTCCGTTCCACCCATGTTCCACCTGTTCCAGAACCAGAGAAACCGGTAGTCCTAGAATACAATGAGCAACTGAAGGGCACAAGTGTGATTTAGTCAGTAAAAATCTGACACGCCCTTCCGCTTCACCCTAGAGTAGGACAAAGACCAGTCGCAGACTGCGTTTTAAAGTCAAATGTGAAATGAACTTTACAACAGAACCCGGGAAGCGAATTATTAAGTACGATGATAATGAAGGGAGCCCGATGGGGTGAAAAAATTACGAGATTTAGGTACGCAATATGCTTCCAAACAGCCCTGCCTACCTACTTTATATTTAACGTCTTGATGTAGATACCAGATTTTTTTTTCTGCTGCCTTTTAACTTTTGGTGCATTTTTTTAAACCAGAAGATTAATGTACATAGCCAGTGTCAAGTTTAGAAAATTTAGAAAATATGTTTTAGATACCAAATACAGTTCATTTATTTTCCACTAATATGTGGATGTAACACATTCTTAGTCCTTCAACTATCTTACTGCACTTATTTTTAATTTATCAAAATATTGACCAAAATAAAACTGTTCTAATTTTTTTTAGATCAAAATATTCACTAGGAATCAATTTAGAGTTTAATTGTAGTGACATCTATGGTGTCACATAAACTATAAAATTCTGCATGCCTGTACCCTGTAGCTGAAGCCTGTAAACATCACTCGTGGGTGTGTTTGTCGCGAAAAGTTTTTAAAACTGGCGCCTACTAAAAATTAATAGCAAGATAACTTTTCGTGTCAATGTAAGAATTTTGATTTTTAGTAGGGAAAATTAAAAACATTTGAGAAAGTGGCCAAACATGAGTCGTATTCGCGGCCAAGCGTGACTTAGATTCGTACACGAAGGTTTTCGTATCATCTGTAGCATTGTAGTTATTCTGATGATTCACCAAATAAAAAAAAAACCATAATGTAGCAAAAACGGTAAAAAAATCACGATTGTTGTATGGGAGCCATATTTAAATATTTATTTTATTCTGTTTAAGTCATTGTTATTATAGCGGCAACAGAAATACACCATCTCTCAAAATTTTAACTGCCTAATTATCACGTTTCATAAAATACAGCCTGGTGACAGACAGACAGACGGAGTATTAAAAATAGGCCCCTTTTATCCATTAGGTACAAAACTCTAAAAACGATATCCCAGAGAGATATTATTTTATCTTATTGAACAGCTAAAAAAATAAACCCCTCCTTCAGCGTTCATCGAAAAGTAGAAGCCTGCTCTATTACGTAAAGGTAAATAGTTCGGAGAAGTTTATTGTAAGTTACAAATAAGCTTCGTAGTTTAATAGGCCCTTGACTGAAGTTTATGCAAATATTGTATTTTTTCCTTGTTTCTTTTCCCGCCTGACAACGGCGCTCGTAAGCTAAGCGATGAACGTTCTCCGGCAATATTTCTAGACTATTATTTATATTTTCCTTAGTAACTTAATAAGATGTTGTTTATTTTATTTTTTTGGGTTTTAATTTTTCTTGAGTTATTTTGGTCAAGTCGTCTTTAAACACTACAATGTAAAGGGCAATTAAAGGACATACAGGTGAGGTTTTAGTCAGTAAAAGTCTAACACTCCCTACAGCTTTCAAGACAGAAGTCTTTGGATGATTTTCACCTCAAAGTCTGAGCCCCCAAAGGTCTAAAAATATTCGTCTAACGAAGCGGTTGATGATCAAAATAACATTTGAAACCTCCATAACCTTTAACTAATTGAACAACGACACAAAATTCAAAGAAAACATTTAAATTATTTCAAAAGCCTATTTAGGATAAGCAAGGACTTCAGAACAATGTTAAGAGATTCGCCATTTAAAGTAACATTTCTCAGGCGGAATCGTGGGAGCCGATTGTTTAATGTACCGTACAGACTTTAGTCGGTGTCATAATCGGAGCAGTCAGCTGTGCTCTAAATAGATTCACGTTATCGAAGTTTAATGTAGACACAATGAGGTTAGAAGATTATGAGGCGCTACCTCATGAGAAGAGTAAATTGACACTCATGAAAAGAGAGAGCAAAGGGGTCGGGATGATGATGATTGTGCGATTGAAAAAGCTTGTGTCCTTTCTAGTAGTAGACTACAATATTTGTCTTTAATTAATGGAATAAAAATCCTCAAGGAAACGGTCAACGTGGTCGTCCTAAGCAGACCTGGTGATGAACGGTCATCGCAAAGACGAAGAATGAAGGAAAGATCTAGTGCGAAATTAAGTGCGAAGCTCAAGACCAAACGAGATGGTAGTGCGCTGTAGACGCCTTCTAGGAGACACAGGAACTTCAGTCAAATAAGTCATTATAGTGTAGCAGCAGCAGTCTGAAATATAATATAATTGGCCTAATCACTACCTGTTAGACTTGGACCAATTAGACTTAGATTGCTAGATTTCAGGAATGTTAAATATGGTAACTAAATCACAACGGATCAATTGAAGAAGACTATGAATATGTATGTATTAGACCAGTTAAAGAATATAAGGAAAAGAAAGAAGTGTTTGTACTGCAGTGCGATAATATAGACTAGAATATATACATATTTAAATGATGCATTACAGTGTTTTGCAGTTCCAGTAGTTTGAAACATAATTGCCCCAAATGACCATCACTGTTATCGGACGTGTTAAATACATGTACGTCAAATGTTTGAGAGAAATTACCCTGTGCTTAGAATTAGTTATATGGCTGGAAGGTGCATTGTTATCGTCAATTGCCTGTGATACAATGTTCCGGCCGAGCGTAGTAATCACTTGATGATAGACTGGAGTCAATTGTTAATAGGTTCAAGGTATTCATGCAACCGGATAAGGTCTAGTGTATAGTGTGAGAATCTATTAGTATGTCTTGGTTAACAAAAAGAAATGGTCAATAAACTAGGGATGTCGAAAATATTTACGAGCAAAAATTATAGAGGAAAAAATATCTATTTAAACCGAATGAAAAATTTCTGACAGCAGTGCGATGCCATGAAATCTCTTCTGCTGTTGCAAAGATAATAATTGCAACAGTTATTTCAAATCACGTTAAGACTCTGCACAAAATCTGTATCCTTAATCAGCCTTTCTACTTTTATAGAAGTTTGATGATGACAGTGTCAAATGTAAAGTGTAGTCAAATCAATGAATACAAGAGCTATGACAAATTTGCTTTGAAGCTATCTACGATAAATGATGTAAGTTTGAGTACCTAGCTAGTAAATTAATTTTCAATCCTAAAGCCGGCTTGCTTAAGATTTAGACTTGGCTAAAATGTTTTCTTACCACAATCTTCATAAAACCGTTCGTACATCAATGGCCCACAAATGTGAGCAAGTCATACTTACAGAGTTAGAAAACTACTTCACTGAAAGTTGAAGTGTTGTTAGTGGACTTTAAATATCTGACTAGAACTAATTCTTATAATGTTTCAGTAAGAACTAGTTCTTGTAAGCGGTAACTAATGTGAAAGGTGTTACTTTGGACTTATAATTTATTGGAAATTCGCAAAATGGTGTAACCCTCGACAAAAAATCTCTCCTTTTCCTAATGTTATTACTTTTTCTCTGTAGCTACCATTAATCGTTATGCACAGGACGACTTTTAAAAATTGCACATATTTCAGAGGATAACGGCACTCAAGAATATGATCAATTGTAAAACATACTCGTAAAACAAACAATTTGTTACTCATATTATTTTGCTTTAACTCGACATGTTTTTTTTTCTGATTTTGATTTTCTTTATAATAATAATAATATTCCACAACTTTTCACACAACGCTATCTAGTGCCAAGCTAAGCAGAGCTTGTGTTAAGGGTTACTAGACAACTGATTGTTTAGATATTTCAATATCCTACCTACTAAAAAAACTAGTATAGAATTGTATCGTCTAAGATAAAAATATTGCTATGATGTGCTATGGCTTATCATTCTCACAAAAAATGAATTTGGTCGTGATCCGGAGGCGCATATAAGCCTTTACAAAAAATGTATATTTTAATCTAATCCAAATTTTTACACACTACAAACATCCACAAAAAAAATATCTAGTGTAAACTTCACGCTGTACCGAACGGACGACATCAGCTGTGCGGACAGATATCTATAAATATGTATTTTTTGCTCGCTTGCTGTGTCTCACTTCTGGGTTTTGGGGGCCATGTAGGAGTACCATTTCTCTGTATCATTTCTGAGTAAACTCCTTGTAGGAGTAGAAAGATGGTATCTTTCACAAACCCATGTGTTCTCTGACCTAGGAACGGAATTACGCAAAATTGTACGCCAGTCGTACGTACGTAGGTACCATTTTTGTCGTCGGTGTAGTAAATACCGGTATCTCATTTGGTAGCATAGTCAACCTTGAATGGATTGTGTATATGCGTGTACGATGATAATAACACGATCAGATCAGTGTGTCCCTGACATCCGCAGTGTACACTAGCCTACTCAAATTCTTTAAATTTTTAATAGCGTTTAAATCTTATATAAAGAGTATTCTTATCAGTTACAAAGGTCAATTGCCTGAGATGAAGTTTTGTATGTGATTACAATAAAGTGTTTGTGAATGTGATAACAGTGGTATCAATTTAGAAGAGTGTTTGAAATCGTCACTTTGTTCAATTAAATCTTTTTTTTATAAACTGGTTTTGAATCGACTTCTATGAAAAGGTATGTATGAATATAAACTTATGTTTATTTTCTTGCTAGGGCTGTGGGCTGTTCGAAATATTCTCCATGACCCTAGAAAAAGGCCGTTGAATGATTTCTAGTTTTGAGACAGTCTGACACTCCCTCTCGCTCCACCCAGAGAAGGAGAAGTCATTGAATGATTTTCCACACAAAAAATGGTTTTCTGATCCTAATCAAAATTCAAAAATTTATTGAAGTCAGGTTCGGGTTGATAGCACTTTATTGCAGTTTTGTTGTATTTTTAAAGTGCAATAAAGTGCCTGATTAGTGGCATTGAGAATTTTCTAGTATCCGTTACTAAGTTTTGTTTGGTTTTGGATAATTATTAACAACACCACGGTCGACGTAAGTTGCAAGTGACAATAATTATGTCAAAAACTTGACAAAATTGTTTTCTTTTCTAAAACGAGTTTTTTTTAGGAAAACTAAACTAATTGTATGGAGTTAACTTGATTCATCATTACGAAGCAATCAAATCTAGTTTTTTGCTTCTCAGACATGAGAAGAGCACAATATAATATTACATGTCAAAGTCGAAGACACAAGTTAAAATTCTTATTCATTATTTCAGAAAACAATGGCAACAAAAAACATTCTATCAAGAACAGCCCAACGGCTATTATCATGCAGAAGTATTACCTTGACTTCAAAAAAACATAGTAGTCTTTGGACTTCCGATAACACCGTTAAATCACCTCACAAAGATGTGGATATACCAAACAGAACTGTTCCTGAGCATATTTGGGAGAATATGGAGCGGTGGGCAGACAAAACTGCAATGGTATGTATGACAGAAATCGACGATAATAAAATATTCGCGTATTATTGTCGGATATACAGGATAGAAAAAACTTTCCATGGTCCAATTTTTGGACACCGTCTATGCTATGTTTCATAGAAATTCCTTCAGCTGTTAAGACGTAAAGAGGTAACAAACAGACAGACAGATTAATTTGGACTAGGAGCCCGGCTTCGCACGAATAGCATTAATTGTGTGTGATGCATTCATTTGGATGATTAAGTATACACCTCGACTTTTTCATAACTATCTTCGTCTATCGATAAAAACTGAATGTAAATCCGTTAAACATTTTCTGAATTTACTGCAAACAGATAGTTGTCTGTCTCGAAAAGAAACAAAGAACGTACGTTTTTTTTTTAATATTATAAATAAAAATATCGTATGGATAGGATTCCAAAAACTGAAAATTTGGTTTAAAATAGCCTATATTCAACCGTAAGGCCAGACGGAGCTCTGCTTAATATTTTTAAGCCTCTGGCAATAAGTTTGTACTCTAAATGATAAAATAAAATGCATGCACATAATGTGGAATGAATTGGTCATGTTTAGTTAACTATTTATTTGGAGGCGCTCGTGGCTAGATAATAACAGCCGCACGGGTTGATCTTTAAGGTTAAGCAAGGCTTGCCAAGGTTAGTCTGTGGATGGGTGACCCTTAACATACCGAGTTTCCTTCGTGCCTCGGCAAGCACGGTAAGCCATAGGTCCCAGCTGTCATTTGTGGATCTTTGGCAGTTGTTACGGATAGTCAAAAGCCAGTAAATCTGACTCCAGTCTTGCCATGAAGTTCCGTGTTACTCCAGTTAATGGGTTGTGGAGGTCTGGTAGGCAGCCGCTCTTCGTAAAATACTGGTATTCAGCCAAATCCGGCTTGTTTTATTTACTTAAGTGCTTTTCAATTTCAGGTATGTGCATTAACAAACAGATCATATACTTACCATCAGCTCTATAAATACTCACGGAATTTCGCCGCAAAACTTCGAACACAGTTGAAGATCAGGGATGGTGATGTCGTTTGTATTATGATGCCCAACAGTCCTGATTATGCTATAGCCGCCCTCGGAGCGTTAGAGGCTGGAGCTGAAGTCACCACTGTTAACCCTATTTATACCCCATGTAAGTATTTAAGTGACTCCATCGTGTGTTGATTCGGACGACGAACCATGAGTAGCTCGCCCGAGCCCGAGTCATTGGCGTCACGTAGTGTTCCATGCGTCCCTATCAACATAACCGCTGGGGCTCAGCAGGGCCGAAGCCTATTAGGGTCATCGGCTGCCGTTAGAAAGGGAAATCCGAAGACTTAGAACGTAAAGGCAAAAAATAGCATAGGTGTGATTTTAGTCAGTAAAAGTCTAACGAATCAGAGCGCATCTAAAGCAGAGCGATCCCGCTCTGCTTTAGATGCGCTCTGAGCGGGAACATTAGGCGATAAACCAACACCCACTTAATCACTTTAAAAAAACCCGTTTTGAATATTTGTAAAGTTCTAAATCTCCCAAAGTCCCATTAAAAAAAAAACAGTTTTTTTCTGAATCTTGATAAGAGAGGTCTTTAAGTCAAGAATGAATAAATTACGTCTAGGCGTGCGTGCTTCATCGGCGACCATATCATTGCTTACAATAAGGTAAGATAGTGGTCAAAAGCGTACTTATCAATAGTAAAAATAAACATACTTACTGCGATATTTGCACTTTTAATACTCGATCTTATGTACTTGTTAATTAACTGCATGAGTTTGAATAGGTTTTTAGGGTTCCGTAGCCAAATGGCAAAAACGGAACCCTTATAGTTTCGCCATGTCTGTCCGTCCGTCCTCGCTTAATCTCTGTGACTGTTAGTACTATAAAGCTGAAATTTGGTACCAATATATGTATGTCTATCACGCCAACAAAGTGGTAAAATAAAAATTTGGAAAAAAAAAATTATTAGGGTAGCCCCCCTACATGTAAACTGGAAAGTGTTTTTTTTTTTAATTTCAACCCTGACGTGTGATATATTGTTGGATAGGTATTCAAAAATGAATAGGGTTTTACTAAAATCATTTTTTGATAATATCAATGATTTGGGAAATAATCGCTCCTAAAGTAAAAAACAATGTGTGTGTGCCCTCTAACTTTTGAACTATAAGTTAAAAAAATATAGAAAGTAAAGCTTTATAAAGACTTTCTAGAAAAATTGTTTTGAACTTGATTGGACGAACGGTTTTTGAAAAATTCGGGACACTTATTGTGACGGACGGGAAACTACGGAACCCTACACTGAGCGTGGCCGGACACGCTCTTGGCCGGTTTTTTTTATTATGTATAGGCTCGCGTTTCACTACTACCTCACCTGGGGGTAAGCAATGATTTGGCCGACGACGGAGCACGCTTGCCTAGAAGTAACTTATTCAGTTTTGACTTAATGACCCCTAAGCTGTAGCTATCAGGAGACACAGACTCCTGCAGGAAATTCCATTCCTTAGCTATCCTTAACTATACGCACAATAAATATGTCCCCAAAACGTTTTGTGCGTATGGGAATGGAAAGGTAGGTATAGTGTATATTAATTAAATTACAAGTTAATATTAATACAATCCCTAAAAAAGATGAATGACCTTAGATAAATGTAATTCCGTGTTACGAACGTATTCTGCAGTATTCACGTATGCATTAATACTGTTTATCAGAGAATTACCTTCTATTGGTATTCTGTATCTATTATTTAACTTCTTGATAAGTAACGTTTATCATGCCTCATAAAAGGTGATAATAATGTAACACTCTCAAGATAAAACACCTGTTACGTACATTGATGATAATGATAAAACATTATCTAATCTACTCTTAAATCTAATATAAACGATAATATAATCAATTGTTTTATTACAGATGAGGTTGAACGTCAAATAACACAATCTGATCCCAAAATTTTGATTGGCGTAGCAGAAACCGTGCCGATTCTAAAGGATGCTTTGTTTCTGGCTAAGAAAGATATACCGATAATTGCTGTGAAACAAGATGGTGAAGTTTTACCACAAAATACGATTTCCTTCCAAGAATTTGCTCAAGCTGATCATGTTGATCACAGTGTATTAAAAGAGGTAGCAAGGAATTCTGAGGATGTAGCTTTTCTTCCGTATTCTAGTGGTACTACTGGCTTACCAAAAGGTGTGGAGTTGGTTCATAGGAATATTGTTGTAAACTGTATTCAGCAAGATGTAGACAGTGTGCGACACTATGTTGAAACTACAAGTAAGTTGGATTTTTTTTCATTAACAATTTATTGACAAGGTCTGCTTGCACAGCAAGTCACTAATCTAAGAGCTAAAAAAAAAATAACCGAATACGAAGATTTTCTATATTGGCTGTTTTATATTTTTGTATCTTGTTTAGCGATATTTTTGCTAAAAAGACTGGCTTACATCAACTGCTGAAGTAAAATGCATATTACAATTTATGGATTATTATTACAAAAAAAAACTGTCAATCGTTTAAAGGTTAAGTAGGGTGTAGAGTAATGCTGTTCCAAATAAGTGAAGCAATGAACGCATTCAATGATTTTTGGTGCAAGTCAGCCTCAATGTAGTCTATATCCAAATGCAACATGTTGCTGCTATGCGAAATAAATCTTGATAGCAAACGATCAAACATCCGGGTATAACAATTGTTGCGTTTATTTATAACCTGGATAGAAGAGATAACTGGTTCAATTCAATGAGAAAATAGCAGTAGCGTTGGTTTCTTGTTGCCTAATAAAACTATGTAAGTTATATGTAAATCTAGTAGTGTTGGCACTACTCTAAAAAGGGTGAAGGAAAACATTGTGAGGAATCTGGTATATCCTACATTTCGATACCATACACCAATATGCACTGGACTTACATGGTAGATTACGGCCCACTCACCCTCCTAAAAGGGAGGCCAGTAGTGGATACAAATTATTAGGCTGATTATTTTAATATGCTATGATAAGTACTTAAAAATCGATTTCAGCTTTAATTCGTAAACGTGGGCGAGCAACAAAGATCACAACAAAGGTTTTCGGTAAACACGATATTGAAGTTTATGATCTGACTAAGGCCTGCAAAGTCTTCTGAATCTTAGCAGTACAGGATTTGTCGTTAAGGCTTGACCCACGGGACAGAGTGGCTTGACCTTTATCCAATACTAGCTTTTGCCCGCGGCTTCGCCCGCGTGAAAGTTTTTCTGAATTTACTCAGTTCACTTTTTTTACATAAAATATAGCCTATAGTACTCAGGAAGAAAGCAACTTTCTATCAATATATACATTTATGTAATCACCAGAATCTTCAGAGATTATTCCAGACAAACATAAAACAAACTTTATCTCTTCATTATGTTAGTATAGACAAATAATGATTTGGTTGAATTAATCGTCGATGTTGACCTACAAAAAGAAAGTTAACCTATAATAACATTTCCTGAATTTATGCATTTAAGCGGTATTTTTTTTTATTACAGAATATAATCAAGATGTAACATTAGGTATATTGCCATTTTATCACATATATGGACAGTCTGTAGTTATGTGGCATAAGCTATCCGTGGGATATAAAATTGTTACGCTGCCTAAGTTTCAACCTGACACATTTATTGAAACGTTGAAAAACCACAAGATTAATCTTTTCTGCGCTGCTCCTCCATTAAGTAAGTGACGTGGACTATTTAACATATATTTTAATATCGTCCTTGCTATCTTTTTTTCTGTTTTTAAATAAGACTACTGACAGTTCTTGGTCTAAGATCTTCTTGATTTTCTCTCTGTGGTTTTAAAATGTATGGGCTGTGTCAGACATCAACACACAAACGAATACCATGGATCTAGTTCATGATTCTGGACCCCCTCGGGATGGAATTTTTCGCTAGCTTTTTCTTATTACAAAAAAAATCTAGGTACGTAAAATCGATAAAGCAACATTTTTAGAGATGTCGTACATATTGGTTAGAAGAACGATTTTATCTACCCCGATGACTTCTTAATTCATTAACTTTAAATAAAAAAAAATTCTCCACAAATGTCATCGGGGTTGATTAAAATAACAATTTCATCCAGTTACTATTTAAAAATAATCATAATTTTGTTGAAAAAAATAGGAAAATGTCGACAAAAAAAATCTTTTATTTGTCGATGTCAGTCACACCTGAATCCTGATACACAAGTTTTATATTTTGCATTCTAAAGTTTAAAATTGTGACCATCTGTGTTAGCTAGCTATAGATACAGGCATCTACTTCTAACTACAATGAATTGTTATTTTATCTTAGTACCTTAAATCTTTTCCCAGTATTATTCCTTGGTACACATCCTGGGATTAAAGAAGAACATCTGGCATCAATGAAAACTATTACCTCTGGAGCCGCTCCGCTACCAAGAAACGACGTTTGTAAAGTACTAGATAAAGTTAAGGTGAGGTTGTAATACTGGTAAATAAACTTTTCGATTAACGTCAACTGCATGCTTCTTGAAAACTTAGATGAACATCTTATATTAAATTCAACAGAAATTGTTCTTTAATAGAGATGATTCCTTTCTTGTTCTTACGCGAACTGAAATATTTTATTTCACATACCTACGTGGGCACTTATTAAAAGATACATGCTAGCTACTGCTAAGTAGCTAGCGTCTGTACTGTTTTATTGTAGCTTTTAATCGAAGAATTGACATCAAAAATGTTTTTCGTAAAGTTCAAAAATAATATTTTTTACATTGCTAATGTAAAAGAAAAGTCATTGACTTTTACAAAGCTACTGACCCATAAAATAAACAACTTAGTATAATAAACTTAAGTTAATACAAATAGCGTTATTTTTTAAGAAACGAAACTAATGAAATCCTCATGGAGCTATTCTAGCGAAGATAAATGAACAAAACAAAAATAATCTAAACTTGCTTTGCATAATAAAATTAGTCGAAAAGTTAGTAACATTAATATCCTTCAAAGTCCTTTTTCTAGATTGAGTTTTATTTTCTCCTCAATGGCCTATTTATTTTTTAGTATAATTTGAAGACAAGTTATTACGTACTTACGATGGATATCTAAAAGAGCCTGCCAATTTTCTGGATTATTTGACGAAATAAAACCAGGAAATTTGTGTAAAATGTTTCCATTTTTTTAGCACAACATGGACTTTTTACAAATTTACGGTTTGACGGAAGTATCGCCGCTTGCAACTGCGATGTTGCCAGGATCTAATGACTACTCCAAAGCAGGTTATGGGGTGTCAAACACTGAACTAAGAATTGCGGATAAAGATTTACGGCCGCTGGGACCTAATGAGGTTTGCTATCAATTTCATTTAAGCCTAATTGTAAAGGTATACTTGGGATGTAATTATAAAATTTACGAAATCATGAGTCATATTTCCAGAAAGTATGAAATTAATTCAAAGTCCTTTTTAGTGCACCATAATTTCGTAGAACATGCAGAATCTTATCGAAAAATAACTGCAATTTATTTTATTACTTAGTCGTTATAATTTTATAACATAAAATATCATTAGAACTGTAAAACCTCATATCGTAAATCGATAATTTTTAATATACGAGTTTGTAGCCGGGACCCGTCAATTTGTTTTAAAATAAAATCATACTTAATTTTTCCGTAGAGCTGACTAAAAATAGTATTAAATTTTAGCATAGACCTTAATTTAAACTCTTTCATTAACAGATGGGAGAACTTTTAATTCGTGGTCCTCAAGTAATGAAAGGATACAGAAATAATCCTGAAGCAACCCGGGCGGCTATTTCTGAAGACGGTTGGTTTAGAACCGGTGATCTTGCGAACATCGACGAAAATGGAATAGTTACGATATGCGACCGTCTCAAAGAACTTATTAAGGTAGATATTTATAAATGTCATGATAATCTTATATTTTCTAAGTGTACTTTCCTTTTTCAAATCTACTAAGCATTGTGCGAAAATTAAAAATTTGAGGCATATTTATATAGCAATAGTAAAAGTTCCCGTGTCATGTGAATCAAAATTTTAGGTCATAAAAAAATGAATGAATGAAAATGATTGCATGCAGCTGAGATGAGAATATTAAGAAAGATGTGATTTAGATATGATTTAGTTAAAAACTAATGTAATGAATGGTAACTAATTATTTTCAGGTTAAAGGATATCAAGTACCACCAGCTGAATTAGAAAATGTACTAAAAGGACATCCTGGTATCCTAGATGCAGCAGTACTCGGTATTCCCGATGCAAGAATGGGAGAAGTTCCTAAAGCTTTCATAGTTTTAAAAGATGGCTGTAAATTAGACGCAAATGATGTAACTTCTTTTGTGGCAGAAAGAGTTGCAGTTTACAAAAGAATTAAAGATGTTATGTTTCTTGATGCACTACCAAAGAATCCTTCTGGGAAGATATTAAAGAGGGTTTTAAAAGAAAAGTATTGTTAAGAATAGATTATTTAAAATTAAATATACAGCCTAAAATTTGGATTTTTTATTGAAGTAAAAGCAGATGGTCCTGTCTAATAATAAAACGTTAGTGTCGACGTCTAGAATACCAAAGGTATTGTATATACTGTATGATGACAGTAAATTTGTAATATCTCATGTGCCTGTGAATATGTCCTATACCTATACGTACGTTTCACTTAGTATACAAAGTGACTTTCTATCGACAAAAAGGATTCTTAAAAGTACAAAATGGGTATATAGGGATTTGGGGTATTATTACTGAGTTGTGTATCAAGCGGTGTTATTTTGGTTTCAGTTAAACAGATAGTTGAAACGGATAACAGCTGTGAGTCATTTTAAAAAATCCCAAACATTTGTGGTATCCTTCACGTCTATTATTTGAAGTACAAGTTGATAATTTTCCAACTGCCACCATTTTACGCATTTAAGAAAATATTTGATATTTTCGAAGTTTATATTTTCAATTATATTTAATTTAGACGTTTTTAGTATCTAAAATTTTAATGACTAAATTTTTTTTTCTTTAAAATCAGTATTTGGTGTGGCTTGTAGGTTAGGTTTAAAGAAACTTTATTCTCAATAAAAAACATAACATGTCACTTACTTGAGAACATAAATTTTAAATATCTTAAATCTAGTTTGTGTTCGACAACATACGTCACAAAACAATCATAACTACCCGAAAAGGTTTAGGTGTTTTACTGTTTTAATTTTCGGGGAAGAACACTGTGACATGAAAGAAAAAATATACCTACTATGTGTATACATCGTTATTATGACTAATCTAGTATTAATAAGAAAGAAAAAAAATCAAAGGTGAAACTTAAATTTTATTTTATTTACCACGCAGAGATAACTGGTCTACTCAATCACTTAAAACTTTTTCTGAATAGACATAAAAGCATTTTACGTACATTACTCTAAAACATTACGTCAATTTGCATGGAAGGGTAAAAACGAAAACAAACATTTTACAAACAATGGTGTCGATGGAGAAAAAAGCTTTCAGCCCTGTAAAATGCTGTGCATTCTTTTAACAAAACCTTTTTATTTCATTAGCATGAAGGAAAACAGGTCTATAGAAGGATAGACAAAAAAAAATATACTCATCCAAAATTTGCTGTATTTTTTTCCTACAAAAATTTTGTGCTTCAAGCATAACGAGCATATTCGCCTAAGTTTTGACTTTATTGAAAGTTTTAAACTAGATTCCGAAGTCAATTTATTTCTGAAGTGATTGCTTCTAAACTAGTCAGTAGATCGAAGCTGTAAATGCGAGTCGATTGTAGTGAGCTAGTGAGAGACATGGACAATCGGACGTCTATCTATCTGGTTAGAGGGACAGATGGACAGACACTGACGGGTTACTCTGAACGCAGTGGTAGATGGTTTGTTTAGTGCGTGGTGACTGACGATGTCAAAGAGTTATAAGTTGTATTTACCACTAATGTTATGAAGACTAAAATTGGTGGTATAATAATTATGTTTATTAATCCTTCACGGTTAAATTTGCATTCATTGTTCGTACGGCTAAGGAGCGGAATTCTCTGTCGGATTCGGTGTTTCCTGATAGCTACAACCCTAGGGACATTAGCACAAAACTGAATAGGTAACTTCTAGGTAAACGTCGACCACTTCATCGCTTACTATCAGATGAGGTAGTGGTCAAACCTATCTATAATTAATTTTAATAAGTGGCTGAACGGATTTGGATAAAATTCAGTAAACAAAGTCCTAAAATAGACATATTATGTAAAATTATTTTATCTCAGGAGTATGTTTCCTACATTTTGTACTATCCACCCTGGCGAAGTTGCTGGCAGAAGCTGGTTAAAATATAATTCGGCCACATTGTGTTCAAGAATTAGAAATGACAAATAAGAAAAGTTTCATAAAATTTCTTAAAGCCATGAAGTAAGTATTCTATTATTACGTTATCTCGTTTCAGACAGACAATGTCAACAGTAGACTTGGACAAGTCATTAATAGAAAATAGGCTATCAAGTTAAAAAAATATTCAGCTCCGGGATTGTTCGACCTTTTCAGATTACTACTAAATAAGGTAGGCGTCACATAAACTTGAAATAACGGTCATTGACATTTAATGACAGTTTAAATTGTGAAAACGAAAATAAAGACATGAAGCACTGAATCGAAATCCATCGCGACCCTTTACATTTACTAATACTGAAAAACGGTTCATTGTTTGTTTTTGGGTAGCGTACCCAAAGCCTACACTAAAATATTAAGAAAAGGTCAATGTACTTTATTCTAACTTTATCTGGCGCCTTATAGATATAGCATAGCATCAGCTTTATAATGTTCCCACAACTGAGACTCGGGCCGTTTCTCTAGGAGCGGGAATGCCCATAATCCACCGTCTTCAAATTTTTGGTTCTAGGACATGCCGGTTTCCTCACGATGTTTTCCTTCACCGATTTGAGAGCAGTGGTAAAGAAAAAAATTGCACAAAGTAATGCGCCTGGTTGGGTTTAAACCCGCGACCTACAACTCGTAATTCAGGGCCGCTACCACTCAGCGAAGTAGGCTACTATTATTCTTGTAGGTATAGATAAAAGTAATGAAGAAGTAAAAATAACAAAACTCCCTTTAACCCAAACAAATCTTAATAAAAACATACTTAACACACGAATTTGTACCGCTACATCGTGTTACTGAAAAATTTACCGGTACGAACACCGTTTACCCAGTTATTATGGACATCAACCACAAAGTATGGAGGGTCACGTACGTTCATAACAACTGAACTTTAGCTACTGCCGCACCACTTTTGAATTTCGAACGAGGATAGCGAGCATGTTCTTTTTTTCTTTTCTATTTGCATTTTCTTATGGCTTGCAGTTTGAGATATAGAATATAAAGACCTTTTCAAACACATTTAGTGATATCAGGGATCTTTTTGTTTTAATAATATAAACTAGGGCTTGACTGCAATTAAAATTAATGTAAACAGTGATGCAATCGTTGATAGTGAGACACACTAGTTTATTAAGAACCTGTTCACTCTAGCCTTGAAGAAATCCAAATTATAATTGGACGGGAAGACCGCAGCAGGTAAATTATTTAATTATTTACCAATTAGGCATCAAAAACTACAAAAAAAACTCTCGAGAAATACTATTTAATTATTCTATTCTCTCATTCAGGGGCAGTCGGATAATAAATTCTGTGCCATTCTTGAAAAGACCCGTATACATCTGCATTGTAGTCACCTTTACCACTGCATTTAATTTTAAAAAAAACGAAGCTTGACAGAAATACTAAGTCTAACCTACCTTCCTACCTACACTTCCATCCAGTAACTTTACAGCCGATATTAGTTTCACACCTCACAGAGAGCGCTTTCATTCCTCTTCTTACCATCATGTTCGCAGAAAGCAGTCTGACTAACTAAGAAAACATTTCAAAACTTTCATCCAATCTTTCCCTTCAAAAATTTACCATATTACTCCGATATAAAGTCCAATTTCAAACAGTACCGTCCAGTCTCGGTTACTTAGTTTAAACTTATTAAAGCCACTTTTGAATCCCATAACTACCATTAGTCTAGGTTCTATTCTGAACAACTGAATCTACCATCAGACGTCAACTAGTGAAAATAAGCACATTACTAAATTGGCCCGACAAAGAGAAAACCATTTAAGTCCTGCTGTTTTCGTTCTGCTATGTAGGAATAGCGTGCCTTACACACCGAAGCGATTGCGAATATTATAATGTAAACTAGTGTTTTCATTTTTTACTATTGATATGCTCGTGTTTGATCACAATCATTCTCTACTATTTGATTTAAAAGAATCCGTCGAGTTTGACAATTCGAAAGTTTTTATAAACGGTATATTTGAAATAAACCTGTTTCTATTACTGTTTTTAGAAAAATATGTAATGCTGTATTTAGATTTTTCAGCAAAAGTAATTATAACAGTGCTATGTAAGTTTACGCCTTCACATTAAACAGCTTAAACTTTTTATTGCAGTTTTCAAGGCTCAAAATTAAATGGCAATTGAATTCGGGTAGACCAAGTTATGTAATAAAGAAAGGTTAAAAAAATTGAAAAAAAGATAAAATTGATAAAAGATATTTAGAGACATGCCAATCCCACATATTTTTGATTAATCAGATTATTAGATTCTTTTTAGGTTATGAACAACTTAATTTGTCATCTAACTGAAACTAGACAAAACTTCGTCATCAATGACAAAATGATGAATGATCCAGAAAAGCCTACGTCGAACTTAGTTAGAAATTCAAAACTTATCAATAAAGTTTGGCCATAAATAGGACGAGGACAAAACCGTATTAGGAGACAACCTTAACTTCAAGTTTCCTTAAACGACCCTCCTAAGAAATGTGGTAGTAGATTAACTGACTAGTTCAGGAGTTCACAAACTGTGCGTCGTGACGCCCCGGAGCGTTGCGGTACTGTCTTAGGGGAACCGCAAACCGGTACGCTTCGGTCGCCGAATTAGATCACCAAAAAAGAACAGCCATTTGATTCCATTTTGGAGCATTATATCTTAACTAACAAGAGCACTAAGGTTTTTTGGACACATGCCCAGGAGCAATGGCCACAACCTTGAACAGCTCATCGTAACTGGCATGCAGGTTGATGGCAGACGATCAAAATGGGCCGATGCTGCATTACCCCAAAAAGATGGGCAGATCAGGTAAGCTCGACACTGTTCACCCAAATTGCACGTCGCATTTCATGACGCCAAGAACCGACACAAACAGCTAGGCCAAGTAGAACTTCATCAGAATATTTTACTCTCAGTAATAGTGAGCAGTTTCAGCGAGTACTAATCAGAGTAATATTCTTCAAAGCCGTACAGCTTTGAAGATTTTATTGATGTTTGCAGCTCCGTATTTGCAGTCGAAATAACAATTACAAAGCAATTTATAAAAACGCAAGAAATGGTGGACGAATTTCTCGCTTGGACGAAGCGCCACCGTGTCCTTTTGGAGGCGATCTGCGGCAACGACCTTTCGAGCCAAGAGCCTGGTATAGGCCATGGTTTGGAGTGAGGAGGTATGGCAGGCAGTCGCCTGCTTCTGCGAAGCAGTAATGCTGGCGAACGCACGGCCGCACGCCTTTCCCTCAATAATATTACGTGACGGTGTAAAGGAATCCAATGAGATCACCCTCCCGGCAGTTCTAGGTTAACCCGTCGCCATTTCTGAAAGTATAATGGGAATCTCGGATTAAACTAAAGTTTTAATTAGTTGCAATAGCGAATTGGAAAAGTCAGGACGTCCGTTTTCGGAAAACACGGCCATATTGGAAAGTTAAATAGGCGGTTTGATACTAAACAATTAATATATTTTTGTTTCTCTTTTTGTTTAAACGGTTCCTTTTTATTTCTTTCGCTTGCTACTGGGGAAGGTTTGTAGAACTGATTTTATTTTGGATGATTGAACATTTTAGAAGTATAAATTTATCGTCAATTAGTTAAATAGAGTTAACATGGCTTTGAAGCGTAAAGAGTAACTGAAGGAATACGATTGGGCTTTCATCATCATCATCATTTCAGCCGAAAGACGCCCAAGGCTGGACTTAGGCTTCCTCGAAGAGTCGCAACGACGACCAGTCTTGTGCGTCAAGCATCCATCAGATTCCTGCAACTCTAACCAGGTCATCGGTTCATTTTGTGTAAAAAACCAATACTCCGCTTCACCCAAAACGGTAGTAGTTCAGTAAAAAAACAGCCAGAAACACAATTATGCTTTTAATAGAATCAAACAAACCAATATTGAATTTTTAACCACAAATCAATGTCAGTTCCATTAAATTTTTAACAGCTCTATTGTATAGTAACAACATTTCAATATGCCTACCCAACTTCCTATTCTGTATCAATCTATCGAAAACTAAAATCTCGTTCAAAAAACGGCATTCATCCGTGGATAGTTTTAACGAGGTTCGAAAAACAATAAAAATAAGGTCCTCAAAACTTTTCCCAACAATTCACCGAGTAACAATACAGTTTGGTTCGCGAAAATTCAATACGCCCAGAAACAAATGAGTATACTTTTTAGATTGATTTATTGTACATTTTATCCAATAGGGCTTTACTTTTTATGAACAGTTGGATCCTCTTTTTTTGCAAGCTGTGAAGTTGGTGCGAATTTAATCAGAAATAAAATATTGTTCCGTAGCAGTGGGTCTCTTTGCAATTTTTATTGTTTGTTTTTCTTTATGAGACGTCAGAAGTTTAACTGGGTTTTTTCATTGATTGACTTCATAAAGTTAGCAGAGAAGTGTGAAATGATTATATTAGAGGAAGTTTGAAAGTAGCACCAGTGACTTTAAAGTTGAAAGGAAATCGTTTGTGTCCATATGATCATGTGAAAAAGAGGGGTTTTTTCAGGTTGTAATCACCAAATGACAGAAGTCATTTGGTCCTCCTTGGGCGCAGCGGGAGAGCGTGTCAAACTTTTACTGACCAAAACTATACGGTCTGTGTCTTTCAGTCACCTATGAGTTTTCTTTTTTAGATATTCCTAGCGGTCCCAGTTACTTACGGTTTTCTGACATCTCTTTGAGGAGCGCGTGAATCATTACGCGATGTTGACAGCAGGAAACACGATACTTTTTGGATAGACGAATGGTCAGACTTTTTGAGTCAGCTAAGCTTCGAAAGATATTATGTACACAAATGAAAGCGTATTTAAATGAAACATCAAAGGACATTTTATAATAGAAAATAATAAACTTATTGTACACAAAAAAAGTAACACAAGAATAACCCGGGTCTCCCGTATTCCGTAATTGCAATCCAGCATTTCTATAATTATAAACAAAATTAACATTTCAACAACTTAAATCTTGGGAAAGCCGTAGTGTCAAAAGAACGAACACTCATAAAAACTACAACAGCCCCTTATAATTAAATCAGTTCATTAAATATAGACATCATAGGAACAATGAACAATCGATACACCGAACGAGTTCAATCATATAGTTTTCCCAAACGTTTATGTAAATGGTATAACCCATTCAACTTTATGTATACGTTATCGCAGACCAACTGTGGCCAATAAAGTTGGTAAATATGCAATTATTGTAACTAGTTAGTGCAGAGATAATGGTAACGGAAAACGTTTCCAATAGTGCCTTCGACGATTGCGTTCGTAAATATTTTTTAGCTTCCAAGATAGGCCGGTGGAGTTGCCGTCTATGGTACAATAAAAGTGATAATGTAAAGTTTACAAGCAAATAAATAGGTCGCTAAGGATGTAGTTAGATATTTACGCGTAATGGTAGTAATATCGGTTTTGAATTAGGTCTTCTATCGAATAATACTATAGGTGTGTCCTGAAAATTTAACCAGAACTACCTATAGTGTAAAATGAAAGATAAAATTTATTATTATTTTATGTATATATTTTGCAAATAGGTTTATAAAATGCTATCACACTTTTTTTCACAATTTAGACTAAATGAGGCTAGTAAAGACTACGAGTTAACTGACTACCTTAAGAAGAAACACCGAAATAAACTCAGAGGTTAAAATCTCTTTTAAAGTCCATACAGTAAACATGTAATAGTCAAATCATAATTATGCAGAGGAATTAGCAGATTATTGCTTGTCTCAGACAATCTGTTTGAGGAAAGAACTACAAAGATTTCAGTGAACCTGCTTAGTCAGTCCAAGTATTTGTAATTATTCATCTAGCTGAAAATCAGGACTAGGTACTAAGGAGCTGAACAAAAAAGAACAATCTAAATAACCTCTCAAAAACAAACAATTTAAAATATACTCGATCAATCAACAGACACAAAGGACAACGGTACTTATCATTCAATGATTTCCCTTTGAACACCTTCGTAGATAACAATATGCGAAACACAAATAAAAAATAATGAGGTCGTCATTCAAAAACAAATTAAAAAGCGAATCATTATTGACGTGTACTTCAAATCAAATCAAGTGTGAAAGTAAATTCATCAAAGCAGCTTTCTGTAAACATGTTAAAAGGGACTTCGCTTGAAAAGCTAATTCGATGGAATAGATATATCGAATTTCGCTGAACTGGTGCATTCGAGTGAGTGACAGTAATTGCTCGCTGCATCCCGGCGCCATTACGTTGCTTCGACAGATTTTTAATGGCACGAACACTGGAACAAGATTTACGAGATATTAACGAAGTCACTTTTTTGTTTTCTGATTTTTTTTTTTCGATTATAAAACGTTTAATAACAATTTTATCTGGTCTTCTAGAATTGTGATTGCTATAAAATTTTATGTTGTTAAATAATAAGCTTTATATTATTCTTCATCACATTTGTATTTTAAGCATACGAGATACATATTTTTGCATACAAGATTTATGTATAATATTTTATAATGGGTATTTGTGTGTGTGGTATCGTTGCGCTATGTAAGTCCCGAATACATGTTTTTACTACACGTTCACTTATATTCAGGTTCTAAGTTTACTATTAATACTTGTCAACTTTTTGGACGTTTTACATTCGAACAATTAACTCTTTATTTGCTAGTTGTTTTCTTACGGGAAGATCACTACCACGAGATTTAATATTAATCTCTCTTTTTTTTTCTTCATGAGAATTTGTTCCATTCGATTTATAAAATTTTAAAGTCACTTTAGCCAGTGACATTACTTGATCAGTTCTTACTCCAAAAGCGCACGCTTCTTTAATTTCATCCCGACATTCCCATTTAAACTTAAACGTTAGTTGAAATCCACTCAGCACTTCGACATCTGAAGTTCAAGGGTTACGACAGACACTATCTGTATCCGAAATCCTCCATTAGATCTTGCATTAATTTGAAACAATTTTGGCGACGAAACAAATTGACGGCCATTTGTCAGAACTAACCACGATTATTTGGCTGTCAAGACGAATAGAAATGAGTTATGACTATCGAAATTATGTTATGGTCGATGAAAACTATTGGGAATGGGACATTTGTCAAACGAAACGAATATTACATTCGTTTTTTTGGATCGTTTTTATATTCGATTCTAGAGCTGACACTTTTGAGTTTCGATGAATGATGTTCGAGATGAATTTTCAGCTTTTTATCTGACTAGATTTCGTTTAGTTATATCGTTAAAGTAATAAAATTTCTTTTAAACCACCTGATAACCAGCTCGATAATGCCCTTTTATATATCATACAACCATTGCTCAAAGTCATTTTGCCGCAAGGGACATTTACCTATTATGATTCCACCTGATGGTAAGTTATGCAATCGTTGATGGTGGGTTGCACTAGTTTATTAAAGTTTTACTCGGTTATAAATGATTAGCTTATAACTAGTCTATTAGGCGCACTAGGTTTTTCATCAACTCCCTTGCAGTGCTCGGGAGCATCAATACCTTACTGACGTTCGGGATTAAAATTTAGCAATCTTCGTTTTGCTCGGAATTGAACACGCCGTCCCCGACTTAAAGACACTGCTTTATTCCCTAGTCACATAATATATTATTAAATTTTCAATTGCTGATTCTTACAGCTATTATTTTAAAATAATACTCCTTACATAAAATGGAAGCACAAATGGTGTTCCACTTTTACAAAAGTTTCAGTAGTTTCAGATTAAAGTTTTTGCAGCGTTGATTCAAAGCTTCTTTGTAGTTGAGTCTAATAAATAACTCAGTAAAGAAATCTAAGAGTTTAGATGTCAGTTTAAGCTGTGAGCCTTGCGAGTATTGTAGTGGAGCGCGAAAGGCGCACTATACAGGTACGTGACAGAAGTAGAGATGAGAGAACTTGATCTGAGATTCAACCATAAGCTCTTAATGCGATTTTTTTGACGACGTAAACTGAACCGCTAAAAGGATTGAGCTATTTAAGGTATAAAGCACTATCACTCTTTCTCGATCGCACGCCTGTCGTTTTAACAAGTCATGGTAAGGCCCCTTCCCCATGACTGTGCCCCTTTATCCACTGTAAAAAAATTGTAAGATTCGTCTTCGTTCGTTGCATTGCTATGTCATGGTAGAGGGCTGCACTGGGCTGGGCTCATGTGTGAAGATAATTTTATTGATGTAATTGAAATGAGAATGCTCGTAGAACAGATGGTCGCTGGGGACGGAAGGTTCTAGAGTGGCGGCCACGTACCGGAAGACGCAGCGTCGGAAGGCCTCCCACGAGGTGGACCGACGACCTGGCGAGGGTCGCGGGAATCCGATGGATGTGAGACGCACAGGACCGGTCGCTGTGGCGACGCTTGGGGGAGGCCTATGTGCAGCAGTGGACGTCTTTCGGCTGAGATGAATTGAAATGAGGTGATGACATAGAATTTTGTCAATAACTTGTTACAGGCAATGTGTCGTCGGTCGTGTGTCGGTAATCTTGGCGATATTGTCCATCATAATCAAGTATATTGAGTTGGTTTTTAGTTTTGGAGTCGTATCGTAGTATCAAATATCATTATTTTCTGGCACTTATTAAGGTTTAACGCAGCATGCCTTTTGCAGCCTCTTTGAGATGACTAATACATTGATGTTTGATTAATGATAGTCAATTCATTTTCCATCACGGCCGTGTCAAAAAAAAATACTTTTGTTAGATACTTTTTCCCCTTGTTAATATTTAGAAAACTGAAAATCTCCAAGATCACATTATTACGATTTGATGTTGAAATTAACCTACCGCCATCTACCGGCCCTGTTGCAAACTAAACAAAAGAAGTCGCGAGCCAAATCTTTTAGCTCCGGATACATCTGTATCAGCTGCTTACGATCTGCTGTAAGGGCTGATGTATAAAAATAAATAAATAGTGTTGCGTAATTTTTCATTATGTCCCTGCATTTATCAAGATTTAAGTCCAGGCTCAGAATTATCATCATCATTTTAACGGAAATCATCGATCTGGTCCGATACTGTATCTACTTCTTGCATCTATCAGCTTCTTGACATCTTCGCTAAGCCTATCTATCGATATTGAAAGACGTATAATGAAAATCCCATTCCAACGCAAGAAGCAAACTTACCCCACCTGGCCCTTTCTCAACTATATTGGGGTCGACTTCCAGTCAAGCCGGATTTAGCTGAATACCAGTATTTTACGAGGGCGGCTGCCTACCAGACCTCCACAACCCATTAACTGGGGTAACACGGTACTTCATGGCAAGACTGGAGTCAGATTTACTGGCTTCTGACTATCCGTAACGACTGCCAAAGATCTACAAATGACAACCACCATAACTATGTCATGATAAATAAATATGTGTTGAAAACCTGAAGATTTGGCTCTACCGATTGCTGGTAATAAGCTCGCGCTCACTTATAAACATAACCTGCTTGGTAAATGTCAAAAAAATAAAGCTCTTCGAAGATTCTCAGAGGTTGTAAGTGTGATTGTCATATCTATGAGTTGTCATTTAATTTTAAACGTTCATGGTTTATCTATATTAGAAAATAATACCACAGAATGCCAAAGATATAAATCGTAGCATATTCTTAACTTATTATACGGCGCACGTAATAGAAGTCAGCAACGGAAAACAGCCAACGCAAGCGATGTAGGACAAAGAATTGGTTTCTACTGCGCTTGACTGTTGCCACGAGTAGATAATCTAATAGCAACAACCACTTTTTTAATCGAATATTTTCTGCTATGAACTAAAACCTCTATAATTTTATTAAATTAGTTTTCTCTTTGAAAAATATTTATCAGCTTCAAAATATAAAAGATAGTTTGGTTATTACAAAATAATGTGAAAACTGTTTTAATCAAATATTTGGCTTACATTTTTATAAATTGTTAATCAAAAAATCTCTATTTGTTGGTTGTGTGTTGGTTGCTTCAGTTTTCGTTTTTATTACTTTTTATTGATGAGTTTGTATTTTTTAACAAATCAGTCGGCTTGTAATCTCATAAGTAGCAATCAAAGTAATGCATTTTGTTTCTACAATGTTTCGTACGGTCCTTCGAGCCGGATACCAGATACTAATACCATAATTTTAATTTTATTAAATTTTAAAACGTTATATTGTAATCGTGAATGAATTGCAGTTATGAAGTTTGATCTCTATTAACTATCTACTCATGTGTCTCGTGCAATGTCGCTATGTCGAAACAGCTTATGTATTCAAACAAAGCCAGCTCTGCTCGAGATTGGAGGATCATTTTTCATTTTATTTTTTGGATCTGTTTTTTCGATATTTGATTTTTGAGCTTTTCCAAAACTTTGCATTTATTTATTTCATCTTCATGCAATGAAAAGTACAAATACAAACATAATATCATACGCATTCTCTACCAGTCAACCTAGGGTGGACTTACACTTTCATACCGATATTACAAAGAGGAAATATTTGTATCTTTTGAATTTCTGTTTGTGGTTAATAAAATTAATAGACTACTGGCCCGAAACCGAAACCTCTGGCAGACGTTAGTTATTTAAAAATGGCGTTTGAGGTGTTATCAATTCAAATTAAACTCTGTTGTATTTTTTTCAAAAACCAGTTTCTGAAAACGGTTTCGTCTGCTTGTCACAAAATAAAAAATCGTTTTCATCAAAACAGTAAAATAAAGTAACAACCCAACAGACAAACAGACTTAGTAGTAAGTAAAATAAGATTTGCACTTGTAACATTAGTAAAGATTTTCGGAGTACCTAATTTTTTTTCCATCCAACTGCTTAGCAAAATGATTAGAAAGCAGTAAATGGAGACAAAAAAATTAATATAAATCCACTAACAGCTTTAAAATTTTAACTCACTTCAAGATTAAATGACATTTCTATAGGACTGAACAAACCACTTTGCATACGAGTGCCTACTTGGAACTGAAGCTAGAACTAACTTCTCTTAACTTCTAACTAATTAAGTATACACCTCATTCGGAAGCCAACCTCTTGATCGTGTGGATGCACATTGCAAATATTCCTGCAACCAGACTTGAGTGGTTTACTCTGCAATTCTAATGCGGCTTAAAGAATACTGCTTTATTTACATGACTGGTTTATCTTGCTGAATGGGCACAATTCCAAACTTGCGCGGTTTTAGAAGAGTCTTAATAAACAAGGTTTTTACGATGTAGCCTATTTTGTAAATAAACCATTTCTTTTGTCACAATATACGCGTTCTTATTTTGTACTCTGACTTTGGGTCTACAGGTGCGACTATTATCCAAATATTGTCTTCAATATTTCAGCCAAAAGATGTCCACTAGTGGACTTAGGCCTCCCCTAAGTGTCGCCACATCGATCAGTCCTTTACATCTCGCATCTAGCATATTCCAGCAGCCTTCACCAGGTCATCGGTGCACTACATTTATAAACTACAAGTCAGCAGTTGTGTCCCATCCGAAAAAATACAACTGCAATCGTAATTCAACCTCATAGATTAATTGATTCACAAGTGTTCCCCCAAAATGTACAACTGAAAGTATAAATATACGGCACAAAAGTTCGTAAAACCGATAAATTACGTTTAATTGTGCGCCATTTTATGTGTCTTGTTTTAAGCGGTGTTCAATTCGTTCTGATTTATGGATTCGCAGTGTACGAGTAGAAGAAAAGTGATATTGGTTAATAAATTGTCTTATGAATGTCCTTTGTTTAATAGGTCTTTAAAGCCAAAGTCTTACTATTAATGAATTTCATAATTATGCTTAATAATGTACAAGTGGGTTTTAAAAAACGACAGTAGTTATAAAATTATGTTTTTGTGTATGTAGGCATTTATTTATTTTTTAAAGTTTATGCACATCTTAACGAACAAAGGCGGACTTAATGCTTTTGCTTTGTTGTTTTTTTTTTGCTTTATGCTTAATGCTATCTGTGCCATTTAGAAGTTTTAAAAGACAGGTTGCAGCTTTTAATACTATTTACTTAACTTGCTGTTCTGTCGTAGAAACGATTACAACAAATAAACAGTCGGATAATTCGGTTTCAAATTAATATAATTAATATTTACAACTTTGGTTATTAAAATAATTAATAAATTATCAAACACTACTTTGGTATACATGTCCTCAAAATCTTGTCTTGAAATTAATTTAGGCACTTGCCGACTATTTTACTTGATTAACGGAGAAGGACGGGCGCAGACGAAAATCCATTAATCAGTCCCGCCTTTTTATAGGTGCCGACTAAGCATTCTCTTTTGTAGTTCCCCTTATCTTCAATTACGTTATAATATTTTGTGAGATATTATGTCATTAGGGATTAGTTTTGGTTCGACTTTCTCTTGGGTTTCGAGAGGTCAATACTGTATTTTGACAGGAAAAAGATATGTCTTGTCAGTCTTACATATTTTTCCCATGGTGGTACAGTAATCTCAATATGATTTATTTTTTTAAGTAGATGGATTAGTCGTGATCAAATATTTCAATCATAAGTCACAAGTGATCAAACTAAATTTTGCCCAACACTGATATTAAAATTTAACCACCACTTTCATGGTGACAAAAAATTGTAATGAGCGGCGGGTCTTAGAGTTAGCACTTTAAAAATACAACAATAACCGACAGCGCATAGTGTTCTACGCGTATCTTAAGGAGAAATCAGCACCAATAAGGGCCAGCAGGGTCGAACCCTACTGGGGCCATAAGCATAAGCGAAAGATAAACCCATCGCCCTGGAACGAAGGCAAAGAAGGAACATAGCAGTGGATTTTATGCAGTAAAAGTCCAATTCGCCATCCCGCACCGCCCTAGAGCGGGAGAAGCCATTGAATGATTTCCTACCTAGAAAAAATAACGCCGACTAAGTACAGAATGCAATAAATCACCATTCATCTCTCACGTACGTCTGTACGTCAATCAACACTCCACAGGCATTTCAGTGGTGAACGTTTAGGAATATATACTGAGGTATCATTACGACACAGAACGGTGTCAGGTGCATGTATGTATATTTGATGACCAATTTGATATTGCTACTCCAAAGGTAGCAACATTTATAGCTTTGGCTTGACCACTTTGTACGTTATTGAGATCAGGTGCTTCTTGTTTTCCATCCATCTCAAATGTACTGAATATTACAAGATAAGTAGAGTCATTAATAGTGATAGTTATGTTTTTCAAAATACATATTTAGTTTTTGTATGCCTACATGGGCATGTAGAAAACGTCGGTTAAAAAACTTGCAAATGGTTGTCGAAACCTGCACGGTCCGGACAAAGCGCTTTGCCTCGTCGATTATACCGCGTACATCGAAGGATTGGAACAATTTGACTGCTGCGGTCTTTCCGTCCGATTATAATTAGGATATCTTCAAGACAAGAGTGAATAGGCTCTTAATAAACTAGTGCGCCTCACCATCAACGATTGCATCACTGCTTACCATCAGGTGAGATTGCAGTCAAGCACTACTTTACGGTATTATAAAAAAAAAAATTACACTTCACTAACTTGCAAAGTTCATACTATGAAGATATGTAACGGTCAATAATATGAAAATCGAGTGGGTAATATCTGATGTGATCTTTTAAGAAACGGACGATACAGATTTGAATAGACCGGTCCAGACTGCATGTACATATTTGTTGATATCGAGCAGTTCAACTTAAAGTTTGAAGGAGCTCAAAGGTGTGACGAACAATAGGTATCAAAGCATAGATATTAGACCACATAATGTACTACCACATAATATACCGGAAGACGCAGCGTTGAAAGGCTTCCCACAACGTTGAAAGGCTTCCCACAAGGTAGACCGATGACCGCGATGAATGATTATGGTGAGAGTCGCGGGAATGCGATGGATGCGAGACGCACGGCACCGTTTGTTGTGGAGACCTCCGTGGTGGAGACACTCGGGGACGACACTTGTAATGATGATGATAACAAGTACTTACCCTTAATACTATACAGGTTGTTGTGACCTTTATAGTCGTTCTATTCACAATACATTTTTTGGAAACCATAGGTACCTGTTCAATGTCGGAATTGGATTTATTGAGGAAAGAACGAAATATTGAATAATAAATTTTTGTTTAAATGAGTAACCGCGGTTATTCTTTGAAGTTATTACGCGTTTTCCATGAAAATTAGTAAAGAAATTCTATGGTTATTTTAAAAGTTTACGTTTTATAATGTTTATTATATGTATTTTTTTTTTTTCATTTTTAATAAGGAAATACGTTTCCCTTTTAATAATCTTCCTGGCATCATACCGATCTACCTAGTCCCTAAGACGCCTATACATTATTTAGTAGATAGAACCACAATAATTATCATAATTAGTATCTCATTCAGGTGTACTCGGTTGTGTATAATTTTAATTGGATTCATCTAAATAGATACGTGACAGTTAAGTAGGTAGTATTAATAATTGATCATAATTACCACGATAAATGTTATAGCATATAGCTATCTACTCATATGTCATATGAGTTTTGCATGCGTGTACTAGGTTCCTTAAAAATCCACTAGAGTCCATGACATTCTTGCTGTACAGACGCAGATCTTCAACGGACGTGGCCTTTTCAAGAGGTCCTTGATTCAGAAGCAAAAAATGCTTGGATGTCATCATTGTGCGGGCCACAGTCAGAACTTATGAAGGGCGTCTGCCCCCTTGAGCGAAGCAATCCCATGTTCTCGTGGAAGCGATCTGGCAAGGACCAAACCAGAGTCAACGACGTGCAGTGTTCCAGGCGTGCCTCAAAGAGATGTCAACAAAACTGAAAGAACCCAATAGGGCCGATGCTTACTAGGGCCGCAAAAACATTCCAAAACCTACGGCTATATAAAGGTTATTCAAACCTAATCCAAATACAGAAATTATACAACCACTAGACGAACAAAAACTTAATCAAAATGCGGACAAAAAAATTCGTCCAGTCACCGAAATCGTTTGACAATGCGAACCAAGCTGGAGCTAGACTAAAATCAAACCTCAAATCACACACACCCATTGTCCCCACGGTACAGAGGCGGGCACAAGTGAATTGTAAATTGTTCAGTGCACCCGACTGTATTTTCGCTCGCTAGCTCAAATCGCGCCGATTGAATAAGCAACTGATATCGAGAGATTTGGCATAGCTGCGGTTCGAGCGCTTAGTGTAATGTCGCGTTTAGAAATGTTATTTACACTTCTTGTTGGCCTCAAGTGTAGATTACTGTTGGTTGCTTTCGGGTGACGGTTTTTGGATGATGTGTTTGGTTTTGTTTTCAGTTTTGGCTCCAATTTTCAGTAGCTGCTTAGATAGATACTTGTGCATCGCTAGGTTGGTTGAAGTGAACAATTTGTCTCGATCTCTGTTTCTAAGCAAACGTGTGACAAGTAAGTCTAGAATAATCCATGTTGATTAGTTACAGCGTACCTTATCACATAATCTTTGGAAGTTATCTTCGAAGAATACAGAATATAAAAATAAATATTTTTTATAACCTAAATAGAAGGTTTATTACCTTCATTTTTTCTTTAAACACTCATTACCAAAAAGTACAAAAATATTTCAAAGGATCATGTGCAATTTAACGTCACTTTTTTGACTGACCAACGTTTTGAAAATTCAAAAGTGCCTGTAAAGTGGTTTATTTGAAATACATCTTTCTAGTTTCTGATTTCTGACATATTTAATTTATGTCTTACTATAGGACAAAGTTTACCCGTGTACCAAACTCAACCGATTTGGATGAGATTCTTTAAGCTGTTTGAGGTTTAAAAAGTAACAAACATGCACACATACAAATACATCGACACACACATTCGCCTTTCTAATAGTATGACACTCGACAACCAGATTCACTTTTCCTATAAATGCGAGTTCTATATTCAAATGCCAAAACCATTGTTTATCAAACAATTCAAATAATTTTTCAGTCATTTGTTTGCTAAACAATTGACAATAATAGGCTCTGTTTATTTCATGCCCCAAATCTTTTGTAAAAGATTTGCCAATAATTTCCTTTGAATGGCTGCCATCTTTTATTTTCACAAAAGCCGTTAAGTTCAAAATTAGAACGGTGTGATTTTTGGGGCTAATTAGATGCACGCAAAAGCATTTGTCCAGAGAAAAGTCAGGCACAGTAATGGGTTTCGGACTAATGGCTGGGTTTTCACTATCTAAAGTCCAAAGAGGCGTGATCAGGAGATCTGGACATTATAGGACCTATTGTCCAGTTTGAAATATCGTCGCCCGCGGTGACAGTGTGTTGGGAAAATTCCTGCTTTGTTAAAAGTGATTGATATCGGGTAATTTTGGAAGTTTGGGAAATATAATTGCGTAATTGAATTTGACTTTCATTGTGATTTCTACTAATGGAAAATCGTCTGGTTTCGTGTCATTAAATTATATCTGGAGGTGTTTTTTAGGGGTTTAATTAAAAAAAAATCTAATTTCTAAACTAATCTTAGCCCAAACCGTCAACGGCGCATAGTGTTTCACGCGCCTCAAGCAAATGTCAACAAATCATAGGGGCCCAGCAGGGTGGCAGCCTATTGAGCTGAGTGAAAATGAAACCTGATGCTTTGGAATGATGTTAAAAAAGGAACAGCAGTTCATTTTAGTCAGTAAAAGTCTGAGGCGCCCTACTGCTCTGCCCAAAGCGGAAAAAAGCTAAGTAAATGAATTATAGAGCTTAAAATTCCGTAATAATTTGACACCATTGGCTTACTTATGAAACAAGTTGATCAACCAACTATCTTCATTCATTACCATAAATTATGTTGAATTTTGCTGACAACCATAGATCAATGAATTGACTGGACGGTTCAGAGACTTTAATAAGTAGTACAGAACTTTCCTTTTTCTTTTAATTACGTAAAGGCCATTGTCATAGTTATCTGTTGTTCTGTCACACTAAAAATTTGTAATGTAAAAATTTGGTGTACCATAAAATGTATTATATTCTATGATAGAGTAAATTTGTTAACACTTTGTTTTCTATGTGCATAAGCTACTCGGTGTCTCAAAAACGGTGTGCACATAAATACCATTGTGCTCTCGTGAAATAGAATATTATATTATTATTCACTAAGTAACGTAGGTTATTAATTTTCTATCTACATGCGGGCGAAGCCACAGGCAGAAGCTAGTGTTATTAGATTTTACTTGTATTGCCGAAGAATGAGGATTAAAATGATTAAATAATTACTAATAATGAACATGGATGGAGAGAAATATTAAAATTATATAGAAATTATTATTAACAAAGAATGGAGAATATTTATTATGTATTTATTTATGTATTCTCCATACAACACAAAGTACAAAGGCGGACTTAATGCCTTAGGCATTCTCTACCAGTCAAACTAGAGGGGTGAAGAGAAATATGGTATAGTGATGATGTGGTGGTGTTGGTATGGTATGGTGTAAGGTATAGTGGTGTGGTTATAGTGGTGGTGGTATGTGTGATTGGTGGTAGATAATGATTATGCTTTACCAATAAGATTGAGCTGCAGCAGAGAATATATACCCAACCACTTCCTTCTCTACTCTACACTTAATTTCGAAAACTAGCCTTTTTCGGTCACTCTACGTTCGCATTCCCCACCCTTACGTAAGCAATTACGCACTTGGGGATCGTTAAAACGAGGGTTGGAATCGAGATAATTAAAGTTACCCGCAGTCGTGGACTATGTTCAAGGGTCAAACATTATGTTTAAATAATTAACTCGGTCTTCTCCTAAATACTTACGTAAGTGGTTATGAAAAGTTTCATATCCGGACACTGCTGGTATAAAGGGTAATGTTGGAGGGATAATGCCGTCGTTACGGTCACTTACAGTGATGTTTAGATACAAGTAGGGCTTATAGCCGTAGTACTTTAAAAACTATTACGGACGGTTAGACGTATTTAGCTAGGTTTAACGCTTGTTGATGGTATGATGTTGGAGATTGAGGAAATCTAGGTTTTGATTTGATTACATGTTTGAGTATAGTGTTACAACTTTAAACGTGTCGTCAATCGTGATATTTATTTATTAAATACTTTGTGCATACAAGAATACAGAGGCAGACTTAATAATAAGGCCATGGGTTAGTTTCTGAAAGAAAAACCCGGGCCCCTGGATCGCAGGCAAAGAAGGAATGGGGTGAGGTTCAGTGAGTAAACTCTAATTTAATCATACCCCACCTAAAAAAGAAACAGAAAAACAGGCCAAGAGCGTGTCGGGCCACGCTCAGTGTAGGGTTCCGTAGTTTCCCGTCTGTCACAATAAGTGTCCCCAACCTTTCAAAAACTGTTTGTCCCAACAAGTTCATAATCATTTTCCTAGAAAGTCTTTTTAAAGCTCTACTTTCCAGATTTTTTTCATATTTTCTTAACTTATGGTTCAAAAGTTAGAGGGGGGGGGGGACATTGTTTTTTACTTTTGGAGCGATTATTTCCGAAAATATTGATATAGTCAAAAAATTATTTTAATAAACCCCTATTCATTTTTGAATACCTATCCAACAATATATCACACGTTAGGGTTGAAATAAAAAAAAACTCGCTTTTTACTTTACATGTAAGGGGATACCCTAATAAAACAATTTTTTACAATTTTTATTTTCGCAGTTTGTCGGCGTGATTGACATACATATTGGTACCAAATTTCAGCTTTCTAGAGCTAACGGTCACAGACATTAAGCGAGGATGGACGGACAGACATGGCGAAACTATAAGGGTTCCGTTTTTGCCATTTGGCTACGGAACCCTAAAAAGGCGAATACAAGAATAGGTATTTTAATGAAATTGAAATGCTAAAAAAATATACTCCAAATAATAGATTACATATCTACACTAATAAATATAATTCAACAATTGGTTATTATACTACTGCCAATATCCTTTTTTCTTTTTGTTCAAACATTGAACTGACTAGCCTTAAATAAAGAATTATAGAAAATATTTACATTATACTTCTACGCACTTCTAAAACAGAAAGAATATAAACAAGTGTTGTCTTGCCTTATGCCGCCTTGAAAATAATATCCTCGAAGGATTCATAAAATTATTACATTTTATCATCTGGACTTTTAATATTGCGTGTTTTTTTTCAACATTCACAGCTGTTGTGACAAAATTTTAATAGACTCTTGTAAGAATTATTTGGTTTCATACTGTTTGTTTTTCCTCATTTTTAATCATAAATTCGTCCATAAACTTGAAGCGTGTTATACTTCAATGGTTTTCTTTTTTTTTCCTATTAATTAGGAAAGAATATAATATATTTGGCTATATTTCAAACATCTGTTGGCCTATTGATTTAAATGATTTATTTTAATACAGCCTAATAGCCATCAACACGTAATACCTACTTTAATCCTTTCACTTTCTCACAGAAGCGCAAACTTTCTAATAATATCATCGGAAGATGGATGAATGGAAACTCATCAGCAAACCAATCCAACCTAGGGTTGGTCTCCACGAGAGCGTTGACCATCGTTAGCATACGCGGTATAGGGGAGTTGGATCGAGCTACAGTGTGATAAAACAGGATTAAATAATTTATGCTCTCTAGAGCAATTGTAATTAGTATCATCAGCTATATTCATTAGGTATTCTTAATTTTTTCTTGTGACTTTGATGCGTCTTCGTAAAGATGTAGATAATACTTTCAAAACTTTGTAGTTGGTTCTCATTATTGTTATGAGTATGTGACATGAGCACCCCATTGCAATTTTGCACTGAGTGTTTGGTGTATAAAACTAAAACATTTCGAGACTGTTCAGTTCAACCGTTATTTTTCATAGTTCAGTTGAAAGGAGAAGGAAGTAAGGTAACATCACCTAAAGCTATATAAGTCAATGTCACATTGGATTAGCTGCTCTTTGGTAAAGTTTCTATCAGTTACGTTGGGATATAATTTAAAGGTGACAGCGGAGAAACATTACAAACTCGACCGATTGATGTTGAGGACGGCTTTCAGTCTAACTTGATACAGATAAATGCCAATATTTTACCTCCACATTCAACCCAGAAATATTGGAAAGTAATACTTGACTTGACTGCAGTTGTCTGATTTTCTAGGTTTTGATTATGTGTAACGACTGCCAAAGATATGTGATCCAACTTTTTATTTTTTTAAGTTTATGAATTTCATATAAAATATCATCGCCTATCAAAGAATAAAACAATTAAAAAAAACATTTCCATTAAATCAAAATAAAATGAATTAAAATCGAATAAATTTACACCCATTCTTCAGTTCCTTCACTACTCAAACAGGTGACTTAGCATCACAATTGAGGTATGCCAAAAGACCAACAATGTAACATTTCTTCCGCAGCATGAAGGAATCTCGGTATGGTAAAATGCTCATTTAATTCAGAGACCGAACTCGGTAAATATTGCTAAGTCTAGGAGATGCCCATACTGCTATTATCATTTTAGTAACTAGCTCCTTCTAAGTCCTTGGATCGTAAAATATTTAAGACACAAATTAATATACGAATAATCAATAGCATCATAATGTCAGCACGGTTGGCTTTGTGGTTGAGCAATTGGCTACTACACTGCGTTTTGCGGAGTCGATTCTCGCACGGTACAAATACTCTCCTACTAAATAGCCTTTGCTCCGAATTTAATTCCCTTGTGTATTCAAAATTCAAAAAATGGAAGAATATATATAACGGTTTGATATAATATTATTTGTTTATTACCTATATGTCTCAAATTGTGCTGATATTTTTTTCTGAGAATCAAGTTTTCAATTAATTTACGTTTTTTGGCTAGTACATAAGTATTTTCAAGTATTTCAAACAAAATAAGAGATACACTCGTGAATAAATAATTACAAATTCTTACAAATCTCTCCTAACTTACGACATAATACTAAGAAGACACTCTTACGAATCATTATTTTCACTAAGTTCTCGGAATACCGCTGTGAATAAGTAATACATGACTGATAGAGTATTAGTGGACGCAAACTCACACCTAATACGTCTCTCAATATTAATGATTAACTTCCACCAAAACCTTTGTCGTAATTGATGATATATCTAAGGCCTTTGATAGGGTTCGACACACTAGAGTAATTAGTAAGGTTCTTTAATATGTGATGAATGCCCGTCTGTGCAATTGGATATTCAGTGTTCTAACCGAACGGTCATTAGAGGTGGCCCTAGGGTTGAGTCTATCCTGACTAACGGCAATTAATTTTGGGGTACCTCAAGGGTCTGTTTTCGGTGTATTCTCATGTTCTTGTGGTTTGACTTTACTCGTGACGCGTAGGCGCGTATTACGTCAATGTTCGTAATAATATTAATAAATCCCCAAAATTTAAACGTTTTTATAAAAAAAGTTGTTTCGGGTAGATCTTAGGAAAAACGAAGATATAGAAACCAAAATTAACGGCAGAATGGGGGGAGATGTTCTGAAGTGGTGATAAAGTGGGGAGGTGGGTTTTGCTGCTTCCACAGTGCTCTTTCACATTTATGTCGTATAACTTTCATGACTTACTTGACTTAGACCGTTTTCACATTTTCCGATCCGATATCGGTATCGGACGCCGATACGATATCGGGGTAAGACCGTTTTCACATTTTCCGATCCGATATCGGTATCGGACGCCGATACGATATCGGGGTAAGGTAAATGTATGAGATATGTACCCGTCTTTCATATTGTCCGACCCGATATCGGATATCGGAGCACAGCATTTCATACATTTTACTTACCCCGATATCGTATCGGCGTCCGATACCGATATCGGATCGGAAAATGTGAAAACGGTCTAAGGTAAATGTTTGAGATATGTACCTGTCTTTCATATTGTCCGACCCGATATCGGTGTCGGACGCCGATCCGATATCGGGGTAAGTAAAATGTATGAAATGCCGTGCTCCGATATCCGATATCGGGCCATATCATATGAAAGACAGGTACATATTTCATACATTTTACTTACCCCGAAATCGGATCGGATAATTTGAAAACGCTCTTAATGTCCTATGTCCTAGGTGGGGCAGAGGGCGTCCACACTAATCCTCCATCGTGAACGGTCTTGAGCTTCCCGCTTAACCTCGCTCCACGTCATATATAACGTTTGTCACGTTAGATCATAACTTTCATAGTCTCATTAAAATAATACAAAGGTTATTATTACAACAATGTTATCATCACTTACCGTCGAAAATATAAATAATTTCTTTAACCGTCATATTTGATAAAATAATAGTACATAATTCTTTGCAACGGGCGCTCCCTAGGGTATAGCCAATGAAAACCAACAGTTTCCCCTTGTGCTGCGTAAAAAAATAGAATAAATGGAATGTCCGCTTTCAGCCCTAAGCAAATAACGTTTTTGTCAGAAACTTTTTAACAATTTTCTAACAAATTCACCGATGTCACAGTCTATGGAATTTTATAGGTTATCGTTCGATGGTTTTAAAATTTTGTTATTCAGTTTGTAACCAAACGTGATTTTACAAAGCCCAGGCTGTATCGAACGTTATTGAAATTTCATAAAGTGTTTGTTACAAACATTTTAACAATCACTTTATAAAATTTCAATAACGCGTGATTTCGTGATTTTTAGTATCGAATTGATTTAGCTAACTGAAAGGTGAATTTTTGTTTGAAATTCCACAGGTTATTAAATATTTACTAAATATTTACGGGATTTTTATTTGTATTATATAGGGATCTTTGTTTCTTGAGCTACTTCTTGTGGGTTCCCCTGCGTAAAATTAGGAAATTATCCCAAGGAAAAACCTACTTACAAACTAAAAAGTATTCTATGTGCTTTTCCAGGATAGTCTACGTGTGTATTCAGACGTGTTTAGTACAAATCATTCAGACGTTGGAGTGTAAAAGAGTAACAAACATACACACATAAAATAAACTCTTTCATTTCTAATATTAGTGATTTACGCACTTTCTAGCTTATTTGTATTCAGCTCAGAGTTTTAGAACATAAGCAAAATACTTATAAACTAATTGCAAACTAAAACAAAACTGAGTTAGTTTTATTTATCTCATAAACTGAGGTAATTTTTCATTCTTGAGTTACATAGTTTAGTTTGCGGCTTGCACACAAAAACGAAAAATGAGCTGAGTTATATTACGCAAACAAAGCTCATGACTAACTCTATATTTACAATCGATTTTAGCTTTTAAAAACAAAAATATGAGACGCAAAATTTAAAATGAAAATGCGCCGTCCGAAAATAGAACACGTCCCATCCCACTTCACGTATCCAAAACTAACGTTTAGTACGTATCCAATACATCACTTTGCATAAAGCCGTGCCGCTAGCTGACAAGTAAATTAAACTGTCGATCATGTTACATAAAACACGGGCACAAGTCGACTACAGCCCGTTTTAGTTTCTATATAAATTTTTGCTCAGGAAATCAGTTTTCTGATCAAATTAAAGTTTGGTGAAATTCTTGTTCTAGACTGAATTCTACTAGAATTAATTATAACTGCGAAAGTTTGTATGTATGAATGTTTGTTACTCTTTCACGCACGCCAAAACTACTAAATTTATTTCGACGGAACTTAGTTCATCTCATCTACCTAGCCTTTTCCCAACTATATTGGGGTCGGCTTCCAGTCAAGCCGGATTTAGCTGAATACCAGTATTTTACGAGGTAGGATCTGTTCCACGCGCGCCTCAAGGAGATGTCAGCAAACTGTAGGGGCCCGGTAGGGCCGAAGCCTCTGGGAAACACGGAATATCCGAAAGGTTGTCACCGTGTCCTCCAGATCGAAGGCAACCAAGGAACGGGGTAGGGGTTTAGTCAGTAAGAGTCTGACACGCCCTCCCACTCTTGCGCGGACCCAAGAGTTGGAGAAGTCATTCTGATGATGCCCCAACCGAAAAAATAAAGTTATAGACGGGAAGACCATGGAATAGAACATAAAATACTCTCAGGAGTATGTTCTCTTGGTATAATTTTTTACAATCAAGCTGGTGAAACCGTTGAAAGCAAACAATTGATAATAAAGAAGTTGCAGAAATATTTCTCGTACTCGTACAAATGAAGCAAATAGTGGAACAATAGGTTTCCTTTTTGTTATATGATCTTTATAAGATTTTTTTTGAGAAATTCCAAAATACGAGTATATCATGTGAAAATGAAAAAACAATTTTTATTTCTGTACACACAAAGTAACAATAATAGACAACAATGGATTATAAATATGAGTACAAAGGAACCGTTTATTTCTATTGAATTTTCTTTCAGCCAGACCTACAAAAGGAGAAATGAAAAAGTAATGTAGACTGCGTAGGAACAGGAACATAAGAGTATGAAGTCCTTATACAATGTGTAAAATAACTCTACACATATAATGTTAATCTATACTAATATTAAACTGCTGAAGATCTTATGAACATGGATAACATGGTCGAAAAATTATTTTAGTATTTGATAGCCCGTGTATTGAGGAAGGTTAAATAACATCATGATACGACCAACACGGAGAAAAGAAGCATCCACTGTCCCTGTCACTGTCTGTTCTAGCAAAACTATCAGAAAAGAAATACTTAAAAAAACGGTCATTAAGATCAGCTGCGTTGTTCGTAACATACATGGATCAACCAAAATTATTAATACAAATATGTAAATAAAATACTATAACTAAAATGTTTCTTAAAAGTTTATTCTTCAGTCTATGCAATTTGCGATAGTATATATATCTCAAATTGTTCAAATAAACCAAACAAAACCAAGAATATCTTCGTGGTTACATTTTCAGAAATAAACAAAAAACCATTCAACAAAATCTAACTTTTCGGCAAAATCCGCATACAAAATAAAATTACTCAGCTTAAGCGAGTTCAAAGACACTTTTATGCAGTTCGTCAACGAAAAGTTTCATTGAATTAAGAGCAGATCTTGAACAAAAAAAATTGAAACGTTTTCATTAAAACAGGGATTTCAATTATGAGAGCTAAAAGAAAAAGGTCCTTCACTAAATCCTTTCTTTGTGCATCATTTATTTAAAATGCTTTTGAAAGTAATACAAAAACATAAGAGCTGACAAGAAAATTAATTAGCAAAGACTGATCATTGAACAACATAAAAGTGGCACAAAGCTTCGCCAAATTTAAGTGGAAATGTGCAGGGCACATGGCTCGCAGAAAAGATGGCCAGGTTGGGGCCGAAAAGTTATAGAGTGGCTACCGCGTACCGCAAGACGAAGTGTTAGAAGGCTTCCTACAAGGTAGACCGAGATGTTGATGATGAATCATTAAACAAATTTTTACCGTGGAAGTGCAGGTACAGTACCCGGCGATAAAAAATGCACGTCGACCATTTTTACAATTTTTACCAAAGAATAATCGCAAGAAGCAAATCATAATTGTTTTTAACAGTTCCTAATAGATACTGGACTATTCGTAATTCGTGCGACGCTCCACGAAGCCGAAATTGGCAGATTGTGTCTTTCTAAAGGTTTATGTGCAAAATTTATCGCCGGATACTGTAGAAACTATATCAACTACGCATTAAATATTAAACACTAGAACACTTTCTCAAAAAACATGTCAAAATTCACTTCTAAACTAGATAGAAAATCATAAAACACCGGCCTAACCAATACCCAGAACACAATTCAGACCGTAAACGTCAACCTATAAAAGGTTTATTACGCCGACCGATCGGTTGATCACAGCATGAGTATCCTACACGATCTCTTTGTAACATTAGTAGTCCTTTCATTACAAAAGAAAGTTCCAATATGTCCGTATTCTGGATCCCCGATAAAATATACGATCTGTCCTGTTTCCAAAGATTATTATTACGAAGACGCCAAGAATAAAAAAAAGAATGTCAAAAAGGGATTTATTTGAAGCCCTTTGGGTGGCAAATGAGGTGGAATCGACGTCAGCATTATATCGTCTGGATTTAACGAAGGCATCGAGTTTAGACGGACGCCTGTAGAAAGGAAATTCTGATAGGGATGGTGTACAGTGTCACAGAGATTTGCAAGATGGAAGTATGGCCGACAATCTTACTGGCAATTTGTATTCGGTTTTTCTATCGCTTTACGTTCGAGCCTGTTTTGAAATTGTTGGCTGAATAAATGATGACACATGGCCATCATTCACAGGTCGCCAATATCAGCGGACTATTGATACGTTCCCTTTATATTATGGTTATGGTTACACATACAGAAATGATGTATTAAGTACACTTTGCTATACATTTAGAAAGTACGTAGGAAGTATTTATCGGATAGTTAGATATAAGTCCACCTTTGTACAGTATTTACTAGAGCATAAAGCTTTATTAATTAAATATAAATAAAATACATTATGTTAATCATGTGTGTTTTTATTACGTACATTTTTTAAGCCTATAACAAATTATGTATTTTTAATGAGCAATAGTGGCTCAGTGGAAACGGCTCTGATTTACGAGTTGAACGTCGTGGTTTCAAACATAAGCAGGCGTTTTCCTTTGTGTAATTTATTTAATTACCTCTGCTCTCAGTACTGTGAAGGAAAAACATACCAATGAAACTTTGGGACATTTAACAATCTGCAATGTCTTCATATGGTGATTGCTTTAGTGAGAACATTATAAAGCTGATTATGCTTTCAATACTTATATTTTTAAAGATAGTATTTATCAATTAAACAATCACATTAATTCATGAATCCCCGACCGGTCCTATGAGACCGCACTGTTATTGTTTTACTATTGTGTCTCGTTTTGCGGGTATTGATAGGCTAAAGCTTTTTTTATGATGCGTTACCTATAAAAGCGACTTTGCTTAAATACTGATATACTAAGTATAGTATACATTAATTATAGGTGACTACATATTTCATTTCATATACCAAAAGTATTTATGACAATGTGCCAGTATCACGTATGAAGTTCTATGAGTGAGTGTATGTATTTTGCTTATCTTCTATAACTAATGTTACTAGTAGATAGCCGTTTTTGCTAAAATAAAATATCATCATCATCTTCCCGCTCTTGTCCCGTGTTATTTACGGTTAGCACAATATTTTTTTTACTTCCATTCTATCCTGTCACCCATCACTCTGTCACTACCTCTTCACTCATAATTTATTTATATATTAAAGCTTTATGCACAAAAACATTGTACAAAGGCTGACTTACTTTTGCGAATTCACTCCTATACGATCCATCCGTCTATTCTTCGACCTTCTATGTCTATTCATCCACATGTACACTAATAACTTTATAAGTAACGTTCATTTCATACCTCCTTTTGACATGACCATACCCAGACAAAAGATTCCATTCAACTTTTCAGTCACAAGCGCCACTTAAAAACTTCCTCAATACATATATTCAGAGGAAATAAAACAATAATTGCATCATGAAAAAATACCCAGCATCAAAATTATTTATTTTTTAATAAAAGTAGTACGTTGAATATCCTTCTTATGTCTTGAGGAAATGAAGGTTCTTCGTTTAAAATAATACAGAATTAGAATAACGTTTTAGCGCTTCGGGCATAGTGGTTGTCGACTACCAAGAAGATATTAACTATCTTCATTCTAGGTGTCGAGCCACGAAAAATGAGATTTTCTTCATTATTATACTAGCTTCTACCAGTTTGAAAGCTTTTGGCCTTGTGACGTTGAAAATATCTACGTTAACCATCGAGTAATAAAGTAGCATAATAGTTAAGAAAGAATTTTTAAAGCCAGTCCAGTAGTTTTTGAGTTCATTCATACAAAAAATAAACATACAAAAGTATTGTACATTTTTTTATTAGGTATATATATTTTCTTTTTAATTTGAAATATAGCTGTCTATAATCAAATTAATTTTACCTAATGGAACAATTATAAGAAGACTATCTGATATACAGAGTTATTTGTAAAACACTAACAACCTCTCAGTACTATTAATATCACTATCATCATAAACAACTTTCAGTCTACAACTCTTTACAAAATATAATCTATTCACATGAATACGTCATGTGATTAGTTTTGTTCTTATTTGTCATTAACTCTCAAAAGGATTATTGGAAATCGCCTGACATTAAAATTTTCACGTAAAAATTTAAATGCACGTAAACAATTTCTTAGCTTCATGTCTGCTACTCGTTTTTTTGTGGTATCTATTCAAACATTCCTACCATTAGTCACGATTTTTTGATCCTCTTTTTCAAAAAGAAAAAGTGATGGGAAGCCTTTACCAAGCAAAAAATAGTCTTTACAGTTTTTCTTTTCCTAACACAATTATTATTTACATGCCGTAAAACTAGTTTAAAAAATGAATATAATAATTGACAGCATTATTTTGTAACATTTTTATTTCTGCAACTGGTAAAGCTTACCTTTTCTTAGCTTTGCATTCTACTCGGTTTTTTGTTATTCTTGCCCATTTTGTACTCTATTTTTTATTTCGTCTTTCCATCGTGTCGCCTGACGCCTTTTAAAGGGCGTCAGCAGAGTAAACGTGGCTAGTAAATAAAAAAAATAATAATATCAAATATTTAACAGTAGGATTCTATAATAATCAAGGTTTATTCTTGACAAAATTTACTGTACATCTCTCATTAAGAATTTCAACCCCTACTTAAACATTCTTTAAAAAACGCTGATGTCGTTGCTCAACCTAGAAATTCATTAAAGTCCCAAAGAATTTCTTGGAAACTCACAAGTGCCTGAAGTGGTAATTCCATTCTTTTAAGTGTCAAATAATAGGCACCTAATTATTTTAGCGAGCATTCTTAAAACTATAAGTTCTCTAGTGAAAATATATTGGAGCTGAACAGTGTGTAGTGAAAGAATATTGGATTTTTAATTGGTCTAAGGGAACTCTGAACTGAGCTGTGGTAAATGTTGAGAAACAGTTAAGGACCATCATTATATTTAGAGCTAGACTTGATTGCTTTTGGTGTTAAATGTTTAGCATTTAGTGAAGCGTTAGAGATAAGAAAATGATTCTATTTACTTTTAGGATGGAAGAGGAATTTACAATGATGGTCCAATAATAATGGTTCCTATTTACGAGTTTTACGTTACGAGGTAAACCCAGAGAGGCTGGCAAAACGAAAAAGAAAAACATCTTAAGGAAACCGGCTTGACCAAAAATTCGAAGACATGTAAAATCATGGCGATATCGAGGCGATATTATGGTGATATTGTGGCGACGTCGTGGCGACAGCAACTATCGCAATCCAGCCATAATCATAGAGGGAAGTTCCCTCTTTGAGGAGAGGCTGGATAGGCATTACGGCTTCCTCACCTTCCGCATAATGTAGGCCCTCACTGGACATGGTAAATTTTGGAGGTTCCTGCACCAGGTTTAGGCGGAAGAAACAGCCTGAGTATTTCTTTTGAACGGATCACCCGGAGGACACGGTAGAACATACGATGAAGGTATGCACCGCTTGGGCGGATAACCACTGTGTTTTCGTGGAAGTATTTGCGGCGGCAGTCTCTCGCTTTTAGTCCTGATTTAGGCCATGGTCCTGAGTGAGGGGAAATGGAATTCGATTGGCATCTTTTACGAAGCAGTAATGCGAAGCAGTAAAGGAGATGGCTGAACGTGTGAAGTCATAGACACCTCACAACCCAGCAATCGCGACCCTGGCCCCGACTACCAGCCAAGGTAGGTGCGAACTTGCTAATGAGGATCAATGAGTAGCTCGCCGTGCGATTGTTTGGTAACCAGGGTGCCCTTTAGGGCCACGGGGATTTTCTGAATAGGAATCTCGTGGCCCTAGAACGCTAAGTGCAACCAAAAGACACAGATATAGTTTTAGTCAGTAAAAATCTGATATACCCTTTCGCGCGACTCTGGAGAGGAAGAAGTTATTGAACAATTTACCAGCTTAAAATAAAAAAGACAAGTGATCCAATAATCCGTCTTGTGGTGAATTACGGTAGATACCCTCTCACTCTCTGTCATCACTAAGAGAGAAAAATATTGTAAGGCTGATTATGCTACGATAATGCTATAAGTGTAGGATCGGTTAACTTGTTTGTGAATTTCATAATAAATTAACGAATAGTCTATTGTATTGTCATAGAACATACCATGAAAGATTAATTAACTTATAAAAAATAAATTGTGTTACGCTAACAGTTGCTATGTTTTTTCTTGATATCTATCTCAGAAATTACTAACATAAGTTTTTATTATGAATAGATTATTATAATTTATCAGTATCAAATTTATAAATAGGTGCTCCTTCGATGTACACATTACTTTAAAAAGCCCAAAATCTCGTTATTAGATCAAAAAACATAAATCACTCAGACGGGATTTAATAAAATTAATGACATTACAAGTTCGAGACTCGTGTAATTGTGGAAAACAACTTCGTAGCGCGACAATTTCCTCCAAAATTGCATTAAATTTTTTAAAGAAACGGCTTTTTCGCGAATTTCCTAGTTGGAATTGGCAGCTGCATAGAAATTGCCGGCAAATATTCATTTTGTATTGCATTGCGCTCCCAACAGTAAGGTATGAAGTGACACAGGTGTTTTGAAAACACCGCAATTGGAAATTTTCATAATCTCATCCTGTGGTTCCCTAGTTCTATTTTTCTTTGTAGAATAACGACACGTAATATCCGGGGTCCTAACTGTATTATTGAAGTGAAGAATCTAAGTTGTGGATGTATAGCGTCTGATACTAGAAAATGTATGTGTGCAAAATAAAAATATTTAACACCAAAAGTTGGCACCTCTACAATCCAGAATAAGCGTTTCACCTCGTCGTTTATAACGAAGGACTGGAACAATTTGCCTGCAGCGGTCTTCCCGTCTGATTATAATTTAGGTGTCTTCATAAACTAGTACAATTCATTTTTGAATGTGCAATTCCCATTACTTTTCTAGACGACTGACTTATTGACAATTCAAAGGATACAGTAATAAACATAATTAAGATTTTATACTCAACTAGCTTTTGCCCGCGACTTCGTCCGCGTGAAATAATAGTTCCCGTTCCCGGGGGATTTCCGGGATAAAAACTACCCTATGTCCTTTCTCGGATTTCAGGCTATACCTGTAACAAATTTCATCCAAATCGGAACAGTAGTTCCAGAGATTACCCCCTACATACAAACTTACAAACCTACAAACTTACAAACTTACAAATTTTACCTCTTTAAAATATTATTATAGATGAGTGATTTTATAATTATTATAAATTCTTACGTATCTGTAATCTTTGAGTAGAAAGGGAACTGAGAACATTTCAATCAGCAACGTCTGACTATAGTCGTTACACACACAGAACAGTTGAAAGAGAAGTTACACACGTATCGTAAGAGTGAATGTTAGCCATTGAGTGCTGCCCCTGTTGCTTGCTTTGTAATTGGAGTAGTCAGGAAGTCTGCAGAAACTCCACCGAATAGTCTAAACAAAAGCCCGTAAGCACAGATTACCCGACAATCACATTTGCATGGCTTTGTGTTGGACAAATATTGGATCCAATCCTGTATACCGATGTTTGCTTGTTGGCCATCAAGCCTTATATCTTCATTCATCGGCTTGCGTTTCTACAAGTAAGTCAATACGTTAGTGTATCTAGGTGTTACATTGGAGCACCTAAACGGATGAATAAATTATGACACCGTTTTTTTGGAAGGTCCCTTCGTTGCGTCGGATAACCGCTAAATGATATTTATTTTGCAAATAAGTTTTGCTAAATGAGTGGTCTTGAATTTTTACGCCAGGTAATTTTTAAAGTAAGTAAATGAATTTATTTAGCACAATACAAGGCACGAAAATAACAACAAATACTACTTTTTTTTGACAATTTTTATTTTTTTATTGTTTACTACCTTATTGACACTTCGCGTGACCCAAGGGCTGGCTTTTACCTCGGACAGAGGATAAGCATTGCCATACAGCGTGGCAATGCCGCCAGTCTTTTGGGCACATTACCGGTCGACAGTGATGTGGAAGAGTTTTTTGACGCCTTACTTTAGTTAGTTTAGAGTTTTTTATAATACTACTTAGATAAAAATATTGTGTAACTCACGGCTGCCCCAAAATAGATCGTAGGTGATAATGATAGATATGTAGGTTGGTGGTTATCTAAGGTAGTGGGTGAATCTCAACTCTCCGTAATTTTAAACCCTATGGATGTATATCTGCCAGCATTAGAAGGCCTCCCATAAAATGGACCGATAACCTGGTGAGGGTTGCTTGCACCACTGCTTTGCAGAAAGACGACGCCGACTGCTTGCCATTCTCTGGTTCCATACTAAGGCCTGAAGCAGGGTCGGACACAAGAGGTCACCACCACCACCCGAGGACACGATGACACTTCGCCTGACAGGGGTGTCAGACCTCTACCGTATGCTCCACTGACTGTTTCTTTTCGCCGCATATCATTCAGCTGAGTCTGTATCAAATAATAAAGTACACCTCAAAGATTGGCTTCCGAAAGAAAAACCCGGGACCCTGGAACGAAGGCAAAGAAGGAACGGGTCGGGGTTTTAGTCAGCAAAAGTCTGACACGCCTTCCCGCTCCGCCCAAGAGCGGCAGAACTCATTCTGGTGTTTCCCACCTTTTAAAAAAAACTTCTCAAGATGAACCTACGTCCGTATCATTGCTATCAGCATCAGCACTAACACAAGAACAGTGCTATCTATATTACCCAAAGCTATCTTCACAATCAATATCTAATCGAATATTCATAACTTCACAGCAACATACGCATAAATTGTTATACCTAAGCAGCTATCAGAATGTATTGCGTCGTGCGATGAATCTCCAATACTATTGTTACTGTTAACACCGTCAAAATCCGGCTTTCACACTAATGTGTTTATTTATAAACGATTTCCTTCCACCCTTTGTTGTAAACGTACTGAGGAAAACTTTGGAACGGTACCGCAGCTTTTGGTTAGATTTTTATTTCTGGTTACGATTTTTTAGGAATCTAAGTAATCGTGACGGGATGCAAGGCAATATCTACTATGTAGGTAGAAAATGTTCTTACATGACATTCGCCATGTTGCAGTAATGAGGTGTCAGATCCAGGAAACTGGCAATACACTTATGATAATGGCACTAGTTAGACATCAACGTCAACGTCAAACGTTAGGCATCAACGTCATGTATACGTTTTCAAAGGAAATGTCCTGGCGGTTAAGTGGCGCTGGCTGGTGATGTGAATTTTCTTGAAAACCCCTTATTACACATTGACACATATAGTATTTTAACTCTCTTTAACTGAACAATTCCTTGACTGTTAGACAGGCTTCCATAAAAGTATGCTGCACCATCAGTGGTCAAACGACTGTCTCACTTGATTGTAAGAAGAAGTGACGAAGAGTAATTGGTGCGTTTGCAAGAATTTTCGTCACTTTTAAAAATAATGGCCACACTTATGTGCCAGTTTTTTTGGAACATTTAATTTTGAATGTCCCTTACAAGGTCAAATAGCTAAGCAGACCCCGTAACTCTAGTGCAATCGAAAATGTTTCTCAGTAGATAAAGATTTCTTTGTTTGCATTGCGTTTCCACGTTACTTTTCTCATCATTTACATTACAAACATTGTTGTTTGCATCGAAAAACCTAGCAAAATTACGTAACTTTTCTTCATTTTACGATATGCTACGCTTGCTCCTTATAATTCCAGATAAATAGAAAGACCGGGGACTACTTTCATCACCCATTTATATGCTACTATTTACAAAAAATCTAGTTTTACAAATCGTAGCGGTGCCGCATACATTTATCTTCCGAATGTTTTCACTCTTTCCGTATAATACAGAAGAGGGGATGTGTAGGGATGATAATACCATAATGGGAAACGGCTAATGTTGCGTGAGGGTGCATTTTCATATGCACTTGTATTATAAATGGATTAGTTGTGAGTTTGTGCCTATTTTATTGATGAAACGTTTATTGTTGGTATACAAAAATGAAGCACAACTAAAAACCACAAAGGCACATCTTTTAGGGTAAAAACTTAGAATACTCGAACATTACTTATTGCCTAACGCCCGTTTTCAATAAGCTAACTACCTCCGGTTTTGGCATACTGGAGACAGTAAAACAAATGATACATTACAAAAATTTAACATGTTTCTGTTGTTTCATTTGTTTTTCTATCTCCGATATATGATAGATAGCTTATTGAAAACGGGCGTTAGTATACCAAATGTATGGGATAGATAGGTAGTATAAGTAATTTGAATCTAACCTAGTGAGAGTCGCAGGAATCCGATGGATGCCGTTCCTAACCGTTCGTTTTGGCGAAACTTGAGGGGGCCCTATTTCCTACAGCAGTCTTTCGGCTGAAATGATGATGATGGTAAAGTAACGCTTATGGAGGTTGGTACCTATGTGAATAGGTGACCATCTTAACATACCCAGATTTCTCCGTACCTGAAAAAACACGTTACGCTTTATCTTTGAAAGATGTTACGGAATAGTTAGAACCCAGGAAATCTGACACCGGTCTTGCTAAGAGATATTATGTTACCCTATTGCTGGATTATTGAGGTTAGACAGGTATCAACTGTGACAACTGTGTTCTGTCTAGTGTCTATGATGTCATATAGTATGTCCACAGTAGGTCCACACATGCTCGACCGTTTAGATGTTTTTTATTGTGCGTTATTTTACAATTGTAAGATATTTTTAATGTATGTTTATTTTATTGTGTGTGTAACGTGTTTTCTTTCTTTTTACTATATGTATCCAGGTGCAATCCGTTTGCCCCTAAGCCGACCCCAACAAAACCGAGAAAAGGCTTGACAGACAGTCAGACATTTGCATGGTAGCAGTTGTAAGAAACCTTAACTGAACCACTTGGACTTCTCTCTGCTCATCCACTTAGGCCAAAGGATTTTTACAACGCAATACACTTACGGAACCAATTTGTAGAAATCAATGTCCAGACGTTTATGCCGTGTAGTCGATCGAATCTGATTAGAGAAAACTGGAGGCGGTATAATTCATATCCATACCAATATCATACAACATAGACTCCGGCAGGGAAAAATCACTTTAGCTGTACGATCATGAATATCTGACTTTCCTGCGGTCTAAAGTCACGATATTTCGAAAGCGATACTTTGTAGAAGTTAAGTGTACAGATCTTTTTTGTAGACAATTTTACGATCTACAAACTTTGTGTGAACCATTTTTCGATAACTCTCGTTGTTTCAGAGATATACGCAAAAAACGCAAATTTGTGACCTTTGACCTCGAATAAAAAACAATGCACAAGCGGGATCGATGGGGACTTTTGACATATCATTTGTAATGACGTATTCAAGGCCTGAACAAAAATCCAGCTTGTTGGGAATTGATGCAAACTGGAATGTCTATTTTCACTGGACTATAGCAATTGAAATAAATAAATAAATACGCTGAATGCCGCATCAAAAATTTCACTGATCCGTCTACTCCTTTCTTTTTTCAATAGTAATGTAACCTGGTGAAGGCGCCATTTCTGTAGCATCTGTTCAATTTTCCCGCTTTACTAGATTTTGTTTCGGCACAGATAGAAAAGTGTTCAGCCTACGGATATTGGTGCTATTCTCATTATGATAAAAGGTTCAATACCGGGATACCTTTGCTGTTTATACGTTTCTGTTTTTGTGATTTTATTTGATTTGGTACAATGTATAGGGTACTCCGTCCTTGTGTGTCAGGTTCTGGAATAATTGAATTTAAGATGTAAACATCTTAAGTACTGGACTCTCCCTCTCTGTCTTTTCTATTGTTTTAGGGTTCCGTACACAGTATGCTGTCTACGGAACCCTAAAAACACATAATATATTTTTGTACCTATATTATGTCCTAGTATATTATATGCTAGTACGTATACTAGCATATACCGAACCCAAGTCGTCGACAGCGCGTGATGGTCCACGTGCTCCTCAAAGAGATGTCAGCCAATCGTAGAAGCCCAGCACGGCTGATACCCGCTAGAGCTGTAGGGATAAATATCCTGAAACGGAAACCTGTCTGTGGTCTTAGAGCGCAGAGAGCAACTGAAGGACACAGGAGTGGTATCAGTCAGTAAAAGTCTAAGACGCCCTCTTGCTCCAACCAGAGCGAGAGACCTCATTGGATGATTTTCCACTCTAAAATGACTCACTCCAAATCTTATGTATCCGATTTTCCCAAGTATTTTCAAGATTCTTCGGGTAGCATAAGCGGTTACATGTATTTAACATTTTCGAGACAAAAGCGTCCTCAGATTTACGATAGGTTTGTGCAAATTGGAAACTTCCGTAAGACATATAGCATTTGTGGCATTATTTATGTCGTCCGCATCGGTATTCTCTAGAAAAAAGCTTCCAGGGTTTGAGGATTAGAACTAAAAGTGCCGATGTTTCTGGATCTCTAAGAGTAGGTTTTTTTTATTATTTATGAAGGCGGAAAAATATCCCGTTTTCAGAAAGAAATTTAAGGAATTATAACAAGCACAAGAACAAGCTTCTATTGGTGATTTTTTTGAAGTGAGTAGAAAATTATTCTCTGGGTTAAAAAATCAATAGTCCCATTCCATGACATAGTCTACGTGTGTGCTAAATTTCATTTAATTATGGTTACCCGTTTCAGTGTGTGTAAATTTTGTGCAAAATTTCATGCTCTTGGCAGTAGTTTTGGCTGTGCGTTGATATGTCAGTCAGTCGGTTTCTCTCTTGTTTACACAAATAAAGTATATCTTATCTTATCTTAAGTCAATACAATAAAAAATAAGATTAATGTGATATTTAATTATTTATATGTTTATCAACAAATCACCTATTTTAATAAATAGCCATTTTATTTTCTATAAACTAATTGTACTAAAAAATACATTGGCTATTTATTTTATCTATTGAGGTTTAGTTAAAGAAAACGAAAGTTAAGAATAATTAATATTCGAAGCGAAAAAGTAGTTATGTTCTACGAAAACAATATAATATCCTTTAAACTATTCTTATTTTTATAGTAAGATATATTGCCTCTATTTTTACTACAGAAAGTTTTTCGGTCTATCCATTGTCCTGATTGTCTCGGACATTGCTCTATCAAAATGCAGTTTGAAGTTTCTTCACACCACCCACAGTTGAATCTTTTGTCCAAAGCTTGGCATTCCGTACAGTCGCTGGCCATTAATTCGCACTTGTACACCACCATCAAAACCATATTGGAATATGGCTCTGCACCACCCCACACCAATCTTATGTAGCCCAATGTTATACTTTTTTCAATCCTTAAAGCTGTCATATCACAGAACAAAGTACTGTCACCAAGTGAACCTCCAAGTGTAATAATAGATTGTTCTAAATGTATTTCGCATATTATATCCCTATTATAAAGTGTTAAGTCATCTATTTTCAAACTAAGTTTGATAAATCTCCTTATGTTAGCAGGTACAAATATGGGATCACCAGATACAATTTCAGTACAATATCTTTCTTGAGAATTCTTGCCATATGCGATATCGAGGTTTACTTTTTGAGGGCAGTGAAGACTTGCGTAGTGTGTACATCCATTTTCATGACACCAATCACATTCATCTCCTGCTTTTTTGCAATCTGAACAACTGCTAAAGGAGGTGCAGTAACTCTGGACTGTGTCTATTGGGTATGTTTGAGTGTTATTTGTTTTGGTCGTCATGACCATGGACGTGAAAATAATTCAAAATATTTTAATATAGTATAACATGGTTCTTAGTGTCTGCTAGAAGACGTGGTTTCCATTAACACCATAGGTAAATGCTCTTCCTGAAATACAAAATTTTTTGTTTTAATATATTAAAAATATCTGTACACATACATTTATCATAGGTACAAAAGGTTTTGCAAACACGTTCGCTGTTGTACATTTAACTAGTAAACCTACCATAGCTTGTGTTTTCTGATACTAAAAACCGGGAGTATTTAACTTCAAAGGCCTAATTTTAACGCCCCTAAAATTGACTTTTTAGTTTTAATTATTTTTATTTGATTTTTTTTTATATTTATCCTAAGAATTAGCAATTAATTTTTAAATATTTCAATTATTTAAATTAATCTTAGAATACATAATTACGTTTTAGTATATTTAAAAAAAAAAAGCAGTTTTAACTGAATTTTAGAACATTTTTATTAGATCAAAATTTGTCTCTGTATCACCCAAAGGTTGACTGGTAGAGAATGCCCCAAGGCATTAAGTCCGCCTCTGTATCTTGTGTGCATAAAGAAATAATAATAATAATATCGTAAATAACAGTGAATGTAGTTTTCATTGCTAAACCTGTTTCATTATTTGTTTAAAACTTAAATTTTCTTCAAAATAAAATATGTCCTATCACATTTTATGTTGTCATATTTTGTCCTTCAGGCTATTTTTTAATTATGTATGCTTTGGACACGCATGTTCAGGTTTTAGCGTTCTCGGCTTAGAACCCTAGAAGGCTGAATAATTTAGAAATAGGAGAAAGAGTGAATAATTTATTTCTAAGCAAGTGTGCTTCAACGTCGGTTACATCCTCGCTAACCATCAGGTGAAATAGTAGTCAAAAGCAAGCCTATCAATAATTCTAAACTCTTTCTTAACTACTGTTTCCGAATTGATACTATTGCTTGGACAATCATAAAATAATCTATTTTTTAGGTGAAGCCATGCTTGCTGCAGTCGTGACGTAAATGGGTGACCATCCGTACATCCGTATAAACAGCAAACTTAAGTTGGCAGTCTGTTTTTTGTATAGCTTTCAGAAGCCAGAAAAGTTTACATTAATTTTGTCCAGGAAAGTCGCGAACACAGAGATAGTCATTCCATGTGAAAAACTTGTATTCAACTACATCCAACCAGCAAGAAGCCGACTCCAACATAAATATGCAAATTTTAGGTATATTGCTATTGATCAAGTATTTATTTATAATATTTTATTTTATTATATGAACAGTGCTTGTTTGCGAACCCACCTGATGGTAAGTAGTGATGCAATCGATGCTTGCACTAGTTATATATAAGTCTATTCACTCTAACTTTGAAGACACGTAAATTATAATCGGACGGGAAGACCTCTGCAGGCAAATTGTCCTAGTCCTACGCATATACGGTGTAAACGACGAGGTCAAATGTTTAGTCCGAACCAGATCTGGTTATTTCAGAGAGATTTTTTTAACAATTAAAAAATTAGCAAAAATTAAGGAAAGTGATAAAATTGCAAAATTGATCACAAAACCAAGTGAAGTACTCACAAATCACTGAAATCCAGTTAAAAAACAACACGACCAACAAGTAACTCTTTCAAAAAATAATCCTTACTAAACATGTTTAGTAGGGTGTCTACTATTTATAGCTTTCTATTGATAAATGTTTTTGAATACGACCATTGTAAACGGAAAGTGATTGAGTATCCATACAAAATGATATCAGTATTATATAACAATGGTTTGTATACTCGTATGTTATTGTTTGGACTATTACTAATCTTCCGTTATTTGTGATCCGTATATTTGTCATATCGGTTTTTTTTTCAAGTGGGATATCATCAGAATGACTTCTTCCGCTCTAGAGTGGAGCGGGAGGGTGTGTAAGACTTTCACTGACTAAACCCCACCCCGTTTTTACTTTGCCTTCGTTCTGGGGTCACAAGCTTTCCTTTCGGAATTCAATCCATGGCCATCATAAGGGTGGATAGTAAAATATTCGGAAGTAGTTATATTAAAAATATAGCTGCTACAGAAACGAATAACGATTTTTGAAAGGCTTCTGTAATTCCAATTAATGATTTCCTATTATTACTTCAGCTACTTTCTTATTATAACATAACATTGATAATGGTCGTTTAAACTCATCGTCATCGTGTGCTGTCCAGTCTTGACTTCCATTATTGTAGCTGAGTATCAGAGTTATACCTGCTAGACCTTGTTTCTCATTGTCAAATTCTCTTAGAAGAAACCCTACTTCTGTGTTATGTAGCATTTGTTCATACTGACTCGTTTCGGCAGGTCACTCTATTTAGTTATTATAATAATTTCTGCGTAAGATTTAAAAACTATTTTGTTCGGTATTAATAAACAAACCAAATAATAATATAGTTAGAAGAGTACCTTGGTTTTTACAGATGCACCTACAGGTTTTTTTTTACCTTTTAAAAATATATTATTTAAGATTTGAAGGAAAATATTGTGAGAAACCAATATTTCTTTCAACCAATAATTCAAAATCCTGGAACATTCACCAAACAGCACTGAGCCCGCATGGTGAACAACGAACCTTTCGAAGGAAAGGTTGGTTTGGGAAGCCATTGAAGGCCATCTGCAGCAGTGGAAACATTACGAGGCTAATTATTATGTCAAACTACAAATAAAAGTTATCAGATAAACAAATCAGCCTTTTGTGTTATAATTTATACTTATAACGAACTACTTACCATAGTTTTCACAAGTCATCCTGTTTCGAGTCCAATTAGATATACTCTGACATTTCTCTTTACTCACACATTTGGATATTGAATCACACCATCCACATCCATAAGCGGCTGGAATTCTCCTACATAACTCACAGTTTGGGGCCAATATTTCACAGTTGTACACAATCAACGGAACATGATTAGAATATGGTTGAGCTCCACCCCAAATAAGAGTTAGAGTACCTCTGTCCGACTCACCATACAATTTTGCATATGAGTTCAAAACAACTGGATAACAGTGCAGCACATCATTTACTAACAGTCCTTTTAGATGTGTAGTCCTCTGTCCAACCTTGATCTGGCATATTATTTCCTTATTATACAGTGCTGGGTCTGGTACATAAAGTTGAAGTTTTATCGTAGTCAGTTCCCCACTCGGGATAGCAATAGGACCATCTTGTACGACATGAGGACAAGCTTTTATTTCTCCAGTCAAATTTGATATTTCCGCTTTAGTTTCAGCGTATGGACAGAGGTATTCAGGATTTTCTGTGCATCCATAATTGTGGCACCATCCACATGGAAACCATAAGCTTTTCACACACTCGAAGCAATTATCAAAAGAACGGCAATAACCGCTCGGATCTTTCATTGATTTATGATCATAATTTTCTTTGTAACGGTTCATCGATTGCAGAAAATTTTTGATTCTGGACATTTCATCGGATCTTAAAACGACTTTGTGTTCAAACATTTCATTTTCAGGCACCACGGTTATTGCCTCCGATGCTTCCATAACTTTGAGTTTACTCATAATGAGTATTAACGGTAAAATTCCAATCAACATTATAGTCACTATTCAAACCAAGGACGTTATATCAAGTACGAGATTATCGAAAAGCGTTCGCCTTTTATACCCTGAGACTGGCACATTTCTTGTTATTTCCATGGGTGTGTGTTTAGTAAAATATTTTCTTTCCTGGGCTCAATGGATCGTGTGATTATTAGAAACAATACAATTATTATTGTCTTTCCCTTTCTATGGATCGTATTTACGTGCCATAAAACGGTATGTCCCTATGTTATTTAAAAACATCCTATTAAAACATTGCACCGCATCGTAATTATTCCTTATCTCAATGAGATCTTCTCACTTCGGATTATTTTAGGAATGTTAATATTGGATAGGAAGGAAGTTGATTTTAACGAATCTGCTCTAACTAAATGCACACGGAAGTACAAAATGATGTGAACTGGTTTATTTTCAGTTATTATTTGCTTTGAAAATTTTGTAGGCTTCAGCCGTCACAGGCGATCTTTGAGGCATTTAGAACTCATTGTATGTTTCAGAGACCTTCGGGCGGCTTGAAAACTCTGACACCAGATTGGCCACTAACCGTACGATAAGAAGAAGAAGAAGATTGTATGTTTGGCAGAAATACAACACGCACTTAATCAAACTGCGGCACCTCGTCGTAAGGCACAAAACTAACAAACGAAAACAAATGTACATTTCAAAGTTGAGAAATCTCAAAGAAAGAAACAAGTCCAGTTTTATTTGGAACAGGACACTGGTAGAGACGAAGTTGTAGTTGACTGTGACTAACTTGTAAATACAGAAGTGAATTTGGCGCCATGTTTCTAGAGAGTTGTAACGAAAAAGTTTCTAGTTAAGTACTAGGAAACTCTAAAAGCTGTTAATCGGGGCATTCATGTTCACGTCGAAGATAAAATTGGTCCTTATAAGACCAGTAGCCAATTTTAGCTCTATTTGGTTACTATAACGGTTAATATTGTTCTTTTAAAAACTATTTTGCTCATATTTGCAGTAAAAATGAACACAGGTCTATATTGTTTACCAGAAATGGCTCTGCTTTCGTTCAGTGGTTAACAAATTACATAGTGAATGCAGAGAATACTTTCCAACCCCATTTCATCATGATTATTCAAATATTTTTTGGATGAAAGTTTTTTAAGCAACTAATCGTTCGGCCGAACGATATTTGGTCTACTCCATGAGTAAAGTCGTGCGTTCATGTGTTTTCAGCTCATATTACGATAAAACTAAATTAAACTGATTTGCTCTTCAAAAAAACCAAATTACTCTCTGTACCAGGACCGTACGCGAGAGGTCGTTACCGCAGAGCACCTCCACCCGGAGTCCTGGAACACAAGGCGAAGAAGGAACTTATAAAGGTGTAGGTTGTAGTCAGTGAAAGTCTGACACCTCCTTCTGCTCCTCGCTAGAGTGGAAGAAATCACCTAAATTATAAATCGCCTTTAGTTCATTTTTTTTTAATTGAATGTACATATTTTGAAAACAGGTTGCAACTTCGTAGTTGTAAAATTTGTCTTCATTGTTTTTTTTTTGTTAAACAATAATAATAATATTTTGTGGTAATATTTTTATTATGACTGTGTAAAAAAAATTGTGAGAATACGAAAATATGTAAAAAAAAATACAGAAATAAAAAAAAGACTTTTCTAAAACACCTCTTGGGATTCGAACCAACATCGTGCTACGTTCCGGTCTAGTCATGAAATCATTGCGCTGCGACCTTCCATGAAAATCTAACAAAATAGGCGATCTCATTTAAATGTCATACTTAATTGACTGCTCTGACTCTTTGACAATGATAGCGTGATAATTTTCATTTCAATAGATACATTTGTGGCTAAAAGGAATAATGTAACATTGTAGTATGTGAATTTCGTAAACGCTTGGATTTTATGACGTGTTTTAATTAATCTTTACAAAATATTTAGTAAATATCAAATAGGAATGTTGATTTTCTTATGAAAAAATGGTAAAAAGTATTTTGTTTTTTTTCAAAAAGAATTAGATAAAATATTGACAGAAATATAAATTGTATGTGGGATTCGAACTCGGGGCAACTCGTTCGAAACCGACAAAATGCAATATTGCTCACCCCCCATAGCAAATAGCGTGATAAAATATAGCCTAAAGCCGAAAGTAGCCTATAAGGATCATGTATGCAAAGTTTAAACAGGATAGGTTCAGTAGTTTTTGCTTCAAGTGTGGCCATCGAAATACAATTTTACTGTTTTATTATATGTATATATATATATATAGAAGGCAACATTTACAACATTATTTTTACGGTCTGTGATCTATGGGTACCCAAGTAAGCGAAATAAAAACTGTAATTGAATAAAATTTATCACAGAAACCGATATCTAAGGAGATGTAACATTGGCGACGAGAATGAAATGGACCTCAAACAGACAACAGACACATTTCATTTCAAACACATCTTCATTATCACTTCTATTTCCAAACTTAATGGTCTTGTTAACATGTGACTCAGCAAATGAAGGTATAGCGTTATTAGAAACAGATATTTATGCCATCATTTTTGGAGTAAGTTCTACGATTTTTATGGCTTTTCTAGGCTATTTCTAGGGCGAAAATTTATTTTGTAAACTAATAATGAGCCACTATCAAAAATACAAGGCCACTTTTTCATAGAAAATTAAACATTTTTGGGATTGATGAAAAAAAGGAAGAAAAGCTTTGTTTAGACCAAAACTTTTAACGCTTACATCTAACATATCCGATGAACACGTATTTATTCCGTCAGGGTCGCACATCCACGACCAAATACTATTGACAGCTCTTCTGCCAACTTTGAAGATTAAAAAGCTAAACGAGATGGATTACTCAGTCACAAACACACGCCTGTAGCAAATACGACAGAAAAACACTCGATGGACCAAACCAACACAAGTCGTTAAAGGGTTAGGTAGCTGTTGAAAGGCTTTGACAATTAAATCCACGTTTCAGAAATGTAAATTATGTATTTACAAAAACCTGAATAACTCAAGGAAATTCTCTGAGGCAGGTTTCATGACTCTGGCGCAGGTTCTTCTGGCGTTTCAGGATTTTCTGGTTCTCCAGGACTTTCGGGATTTTCGGGATTTGCGGTAACACTATCATCTTTCTTCTCGTCGTCAGGTTCTTTAGGTTTGTCATCGTCAGGTTTCTTTTCATCTTTAGGTGCGTCATCCTTAGCACTGTTATCTGGACCCACAGTAGTGGGAATAGGGCCGTCTTTCTCGGCTTCGGTATTAGTGTCTTCAGACTTAGTAGTATCAGCAGCGGAATCAGTACTTTGAACAGTACTGGGAAGTGTAACGCTGGTGCTTCTGAATGTACTTGGCTGTTTATTTTCACAACCAACGTAAATGTTCACGGAAACAGGAAGCCTATAAGTCGATTTGATGCGAACGGTTATATATTTTTTCAACAAACCACCGCGAACAATTGTGGTGATAGGTCCTCGGCCCATTCCTAGACGGTCGACCACCCTGAAGTAAGTTATCTGTCAAATTAAATTATTGTATCATCAGTAATAATAATACACGGACTCCAGAGCCAAGCTGCAACTGGCTACAGTACTACCCAAAAATAATAATAAATTGTGATTACTCTTGTGTCTCTATCAAACAAAAGAAAGATCGGTAACGTCATAGTAAATTTAAACTATTGTTTAATTTAGTACGAGTAATGTACCTATTTTGTTCGTTTGAAAACTAAAAATAATAGGTATATTTCTCGCTCGTCACAAAAGGTATAAAATGAAAATTATCCAAAACGGGTAAAAAGCTAATGTCTTGGGTGGCCTGAATTCCTCACTTCCCTTATACGAGTATTTCTATAGTAACCTCCTCGCAGTGCACGGGAGTTAAATATAATAAGTTCCTCTCTGCGTTTCGGGATTGAAACTGAACAAGGTTTGTTTCATTCATAAATGAACATGCGTGTTTTTATCCCCGTGTCGCATAATCTACTAATTTCAAAGGGACACATCAATTTTATTTATTTACTAGTTGCTGCCAGCGGTTTCGTTTGCGTTAAAGAAACCTACTCCCGCGATAAAAAGTATCCCAGGTCATAATATACTTGACATCCAAATAGTAGGTACCGTATTTATTTCTGACTGTCACACGGGCGAATCCTCATGCAAATGCTAGTGATAAAATAAAGAACTTACTGGACATTTGAATAGTCTTCCATAAGATGCAGTAGTATAACCAAAAGGTGAAGGAGCCTTGTATAAAACGTCTTGAGCGACTAAAAAATCATTTCGCCTGAACATACCGAGGTAAAAATCCCTGCATGCTACAAATTGTGTAAAAGCTGTCAAAATCACTAAAGGCCATAATGTATTCATTTTATTTTTACATTAGAAACACTTAATTTTATGAAGCGCTTCAGTGTGATTGTTTCAGAAATCCAATACAGAAGAACGTGGAGACGCTGTATAAATAATTTCTAATTGTGTCCGTTTATTACCTGTTAATTTTATCGTGAATTTTATGTCATGAGTTAATTAGTTTTCTGTTACGTAGCCGTGTGTTACGTGTACCTACTTGCTAATGTCTTAAATTCTCATGCATCATGGTTAGTTTAATTCTTATCGTTAATTCGTTTTTTCTTTCAATGTTTTGTCATTTATTCATTTTTTAACTGGCCACAGAGTCTAGGATCACAGTAACGTTTTGGCAATCACTACTAGTAGTGGCATTATGGCATTATCAAAACTTTGTACTCAAAAACTTAAGGGTCCGTGATCAAGTTAAATTTTCTGATCTTCTTGGTGACGACTAACTCTATATTGATAGATATAATTATGCTTGCGAATAATAATATATATATTCATATATCCTTAATTATACCGGTTAAGCGACATTTTATGGCGCCAAATAAGTACTAAAAATACGAAATTTTGCATTGCGCAGAGTTCTCCGCGTGATTTGAACAACAACCTTAATTCATATATCGGGCATTAGCTTGGGGTCAGACAAAACATCCATCCCGTCGGAAGATCCTCCCTTTTGAATGGAAGTATGGGAGACTTTACATTCTGTTCTACGTACCCCTACGCTGGTTACTCTCGACTATAAACGTAAACGCAGCATATTGTAGTTCAGAAAATTCAAGAATTGCAAAGATTTGTAAAATCCGTTCGAAGTTAGAGTAGGTCCAGGGTCGAAGGATTAGAGGACATCCGTCGGCCCATCAATCGAGACCCGAGATGTTGTGGCGTAGTGTTCCACGCGTGCTTCTCTTAGATGTATAAGAGAGCTACTCTCCAATGCGGGACGAGACCCAAAGGTCACCACTAATCCGGGGCAGCGGAAGTCAAATTGCACCCTTAGCTCCCGACGCAAGTGTACGAGGGAACGCAGGGGTGACAGACCCCTCCACCCCAGAGCGGAGGACATCCATGAGGATTTCCGCTACGAAAAAACGGTCACCTTAGGAATAAGATTATTTCAATTTCAGGCACCTATTTTCAAATCGAACTTACCTTTTTCTTCATCCTCTTCGACAAAAAACCTCACTCTAATATCGCGACAGCCCTGTATATTATTATTCTTTCTTCGAAGCTTCGCAAGATATTTTCAGTATACATGAAATTTTTAAGTAAGCTGTATTTTTGTGTAAGAAGCTTACGGGTCTTACCATGCGTCTGCACGGTATAGAGACAGGCAAGTAACGAGAAAAGTGGATCACACAGGATTACACTGACATACTTGATATTATTCGCCCACGTTTACTTCGTATGTAGTAATTCGCAAGATTATATTTTTTACGCTTTAACTTGCTCTTTTAAATTTAGGTCGTTTTTTTACTGGAAATCATCCAATAACTTCTTTCACTCTTGAACGGAGTAGAAGGGCGTGTCAGATTTTTATTGACTAAATCCACTCCATTGTTTGGTTTCCTGTATTTATTACTTCTTTTGGTATACAATAAAGTTTATTCTATTCTATTCCTATGCTGTTTGCCTTGCGTTCCAGTGCTCCGGGTTTTCCTTTATGAAGCAAACCCATGGCCCCAGAAGGCTTCGACCCTGTTGAGTTTTATTTTTTATTTTTAAATAACATGAGATTATTTATTTTTAAATAACATGGTGAGATTGTGGTCAAACGCGAGCCTATGTATAATAATAAAAAAAAAAAAAAAAAAACATAAACTAGTGCTTAACTACAATCCCTCCTGATGGTAAGCAGTGATGCAATCGTAGATGATGAGGCGCACTAGTTTATTAAGAGCTTATTCACTCTAGTCTTGAAGATACCCAAATTATAATCGGACGGAAAGACCGCAGCTCAGGCAAATTGTTCCAATCCTTCGATGTACGCGGTATAAACGACGAAGCAAAGCGCTTTGTCCGGACCGTGCAGGTTTCGACAACGTAAGGATGGAGCTACTACGGTTCTGCTGACATCTCCTTGAGGCTCGCGTAGAATACACCATGCCATCATGGACGACCGTATCAGACAGTAAGCTACTTATTGCCCACCGTCCGCTAGCCCACCTTTGCGGTGACCGGGAATCAACTTGAAATAGCCGACAAGTTACTTTTGATGTTAAGGTAATAACTAAATAATTTGCCAGACTATACTTAAATGCAAGGGACATGAACATAAAATCATGAATATTCTTTATACTCCTCTCCAATTTCATTCATTGTCGTTCCATAAATCCAACGAAATTTTATACTCCGATCGTAATTCTTTTTCGTAGATAATCTATAATACTTTTCGAGGGCGACTGATCCCTGCCAAATAGCTCGTAAATCTGTCGACCAATAAAATTTTTGTTATACCCCTCGTTCTAGGTACTTCGGTGCACCTGTCACTGCTGTTGCTGTCTCGCTTCCACGCAGAATCCATATTGTAAAGTTAGATACACAATAAAGCCAAAGACAAACTGAACCCACGTATGCAACGTCAGCCATGTATTCTATGCATTATGACATCTAGAGTTTTGAATAAGCTTGAAAGCCGACGACTTAGGCCTCTCGCTTAAGGTGACTTTTTGTAGTGATGCAGTAGTGATGTTGTCAATAGCTGTTTGCCCTCATCCACACCACGATTTTCAGTCGCGATGCTAATGCGATACTGTCACGATGCCAAAACAATATCTACATTATTTGTTTTTTGTATTAGATAAAAAAGATATCTACATCATTTCAGACAAACAATGAAAAAATTTCATGTGAATCAGTCCATAAATCTCAAAATGATAACTATTTTTATAAAATCTACTCTCCTGTAAAGTTGCGATTGTATAGATGTCCGTTTCTACTTTGCTTACAAAAAAAATCCGTCTCGAAAAAGATACTTATGCATGTGAAAAAGTTGTTTTCTTTCCTTCGGCCCCAACTCTAACAAGATAATCAAAGGTTAGGGCGCGCTTCATAACAGAGAAATTATTATTTTATTAATTATTTTAGAAGCCCTCCGCCAGTCTCGTATTACAAGCAAAATGTTCCGTAATATGCGTTCAAGTAGTTAATTGCTTAACATCCGAAGCCTCCGTCGTCAAACTTTGTAAAACAATGATGTTTTTAATGAAATTCTTCTATGTTATGAGTATTATGTTACAATTTTCACAATTTTTATTGTTCTCTCTACCTGCTGTTATTGTTATTTTTAGGGTGGTTCATTTTATAATTTATTTTATGATCACTAATATCCCCTTTTTAAAACCTCTCGATATGAATTTATTTATTTTTCTTACGACAAGTTATAATAATATAATTAACTCTTATAATATAAACAACTCGCCGGATGAGTTACCCTTTTCTCGGTGCTCACAAGCCCGCGTTAACAATTATTAAACCAAATGAAAACAGTCATTACTTAGTTACAACACACACATCAAATAAAAGTACAGAAATGTGAATGATTTCCTCTGATGTTTTGATAATAATAAGACAAAATAATGTGAGTCATTTCTAAACACAGCATAGTTTGTTAAATTTGTCAATTGGTATGAAATCTTTAGGGTTCTGTAGTTACCTGAACTCACAACATAGAGAAACGAATTTTATAGAAACTATTAAGTGAAAGCATTTTTAATAAGGTGGGAAATCATCCAATGATTTCTGTCGCTCTAGGATGGGGTATTAAGATAGGAACAGATGGAGGAACATCATAAGAGCTAAGGTGATGAAGCAGGGAGGTCACGACCCACAGGATTGAGGAATACGACGCAGGGGGGGGGGAGGATGGGGTGAAAGCTCCTGTCAGAAATTTACTGACTAAAACCACAACTTTTTTCCTTCTTTACCCTTTGCTTCTTAAAATTCCTTTCAGAAGATTTAAGGCCCCAGTAGGCTTCAGCTATGCTAGTCCCTTAAGGTTTTGCTAACATTTTTTTGAGGCGTACGTGAGACGCTGCGCGCCGTTGACGACGTGGGGTCGGTCTGGACGGGAACTTATCAGTTGGACGTCAAGCTATTCCTTACTTGCCGCTTGAAATGTCAACGTTTACGGCGGCAAAAATCAGAGTTGAGGTCCCGGCGGCTGGGGTGTGAGTGAGGACGTCTAATCCCTGACGCGTTCGACTGACATATGCCAGTCCTCCTCGCTCCGAACCTTGGCCCGTACCAGGGACTGGCGCGCCAAGTCGTTGCCGCCTATCATCCCCACGAGGACACGGCGATTCTCCACCCAAGCGAAGAACACTTCCACCGTATGCTCCACCCTTGCTTTGCCCTTGGGGTGTGTTTGTAAAGATTATTGTAAAAAATGCAAAGAAAATTTTTGAGAAAGCTTGAAGATCCCAGTCACTTTTGTTTCTTTTTTTTTTGTAGCCATGTAAATAGCTGTACCTAACATACTCGTAAATCCGAAACTCTGCGAGCAAATTTTAAAAATTCTAGATGGCTAATGTATTGTAATTTTGTATTTAAAAGTACTCATACACAATACACTTTTGCCTAATCCAAAAAAAGGTCGATATTCTTTCCAAGAAATCCAGTTTCTTAAAATCATTACAGTGCAGAACACTATTATTGTTTTCAACTCGCCTTGGCAGATTTTGGCAAGCAAAACAAAATTTCTTACCCATATTTGTACGAGTATATATAGCTTCGATATTCCTATTCAGTTGTGTACTCGTACTTACATTCGACGATTGACCAAATGTAAGTTTTTTTATTTCGTTTATGGAAAATTTACCACAGAATTGGTTACATTTCAAAATATTCCCCGCGATCCTAGCAAGCGGGGATCGGCCCTGCTGGGACCCTACGGCTTGCTTATATCTCTTTGAGGAGTGCATGGATCACTATGTGCTGTTGACGACTGACCTCGGTCCTATCGATTACTAGACGGCCGCTCGGCGAGCTACACATTGCTCAACGACAGCAAGCTCGTATCTACCGGTACTGGAGGTCCGGGTCGGTATCTCGGCGGCCTCTTCTTTCGCTAGCGTTACTGCTTCGCAGAAGATGTCAGCCTGCCATTCCTCCTCGCTCCAGAACATAACCTGAACCAGGGCATGGTGCTAGAGGTCACTGACGCCAATTGCCTCCAAAAGGACTCGGCGGTGGTTCACTCAAATGGGGCACTTCTACCTTATGCTCCACCGTATTTCCGGGATCGAGATCTCGGCGGCGGCAGAGTGAGGACCGTTCTCTCACGCGCTTGCGGTCAGCAGCCTCCTTCACTAGCATTACTGCCTCGCAGAAGGAGGCGACCGCCCGCCACTCCTCCTCGCTCCGGACCATAGCCTGAACCAGGGCATGGTGCAAGATGTCACTGCCGTCAATTGCCTCCATAAGGACTTGGGGTGGTCCACTCCAACGACGGGGCATTTCCACCCTATGCTCCACCGTGTCTCCGGGTGGTTATCATAATGGTGACATGCGGACATTTCTTCCGCCTAAATATGATGAAGAAACCTCCTGAACCTATTCTGTCCGGTGAAGACCTGCGTCATGCGGAAGGTGAGGACAACGTGTTGCCGCTCCAGCCAGTTTTCAAAGAGGGGCCGCCGATTATGGCGTGCCCTACCAAATGTGAACCCGCTGAAGTGTTTGTCGATTGTGATATTGTTGCCTAAGAAAGTATGGTAAATATCTGTGTACAAGTAGTCGATGGTATATTATGGATTGCGCTTATGAATCTTGTGTAAAATAAAGCTTAAAATATTATGATAGGAATCATAGAATCAAAAAGATAAGTAGAAGTGATATGTATTTTATTAAATTATTTTATAGAGGCGCACCACCCATCAAAATTAAGAGGGGGTCAAGATAGAAATCATTTTAAAGTGAATAAAAAAGTCGAAGTACCTAATAGAAACGGAGGTAAGGATACACATGACTTCAAGAAGCACTTTAATTGATCGTAACTCATTTTGTTGCAGGTGTAGCACTGACCGTCTGATGCCGGTGTTCGTATTGTTTACCCTTTTAAGTTCTGCTCAGGCGTTTAAAGAATTGAAAGATATGAATTGGGAGAAAAACCCCGCGGAGGCGTGGCCTTATACAGACCATCACTACGAACAAAGGGTTGTATTACTTCTCCTTAATATACCAAACTACTTAGATAACAACAAAGAATGGACATTTATCGCTTCAGGGGTTTTATTAGACAATAGTCGTATTCTTACATCTTATAATCCATTTAGACAGTTGATACGTAACCCCAACGTTACCGATAACATTTTTGCTTTAATATCTACAGGATCAAGTCATAATTTACCAGCTTTAAAAGTAGCAAACATAGTGTGCGGTCGCCAAATAGCATATGTGCCAGATAAAGTGCATGATATTTGGCGTGATAAAGAACACTCGCCAATTCACGACCTTATGATAATAAGAATGGAAGATGAAATTGGAATTGCCTCTGCTTCAGCGAGAGTTGCCCCAATTGTTAATTCAAAAACTCATGAACACGGGACCTGGTATTGGAGTGGTCAACTTACTGAACATGATTATAACAGTATAATTTCTTTCACCGCTCGCCTCACAGATGTAATAGATCCTGAAGTCCAGATTTTCACTTTAGGATATTTAACCAAACAACAAATGCGAGATTACGATACAATACATGAGATTTCATACGAAGCTGACGATGATGCACTAGTGGACTGCGACGAGTGGTTGCCGCGCCTATGGGGTGCTTTTATTTGTATTAGAAATATTGGAAGTTTCCCCGGTATAGGGTCTGGTGCAACGCTATTTTCTAAAAACAAACTCTTTGGAATTGGTAGCTTCGCAATGTTTAAAAACAATGTTGGGATTCTAGTATTCACTGATGTCCGACGATACGAAGAGCTAATAGAAAAAACATGCGGTGACGAAGAGTTCACTTAAAAAAACACTGGTCTCCAACAAACTAAAAAAAAATTGTAATATTATTCAACTAAAACACTAAAAATAAACACTTTTCAACATGAATTGGCATACAAATCTTTAAAAAACAAAGGTTCTAAAATTATGCAAAGCTTCAAACCAATTATCACAAAGATATAGGTACTGTTACATTACAAAAAATGTTAAACCTTTTGAACTCAGGACAATTATGTTAAAAATTATTTTTTAAGATATTGTTAATAACCAAAATCACAAGACATCTTGGTGGAATCTGTGAGCAACATCAGAAAAACCATGGCGTTGAGACAAAAAAAAACACGACGTTATTACCATGACATCTTGCCGTTCGTTAAAAAATATGTTTATTGATTTTTAAGAGTAATATGTCAACTTGTGCCGCAAATCATCATCATTATTTGCTGCCATGTTTTTAGCGTCAAGTGATGCAAAATGTACATAAGACATAAATATATAGATTCGAAACCATTTGGTCTTTGACACTTAATGATATCATTAAAATTATTTCCTCGCTATTGTGCTATGTTGTCCCTTAAGCATACCGTCAAATATGACACAGATCATTAAACGCCTTGTGTATGCATGTGTTCTTGACTTGGCCAAAGCATTCGACCTTGTGGTGTATGACCGGTTGTGGGATAAGCTGCTGAGGAGCTTAGACTTGCCCCAGGAGCTTTTCAGCGTATTCCGGTATTGGAATGCGCATCAGCAGGATGGTTTAACCTCTCATCATCATCTGCCTAGCCTTTTTCCCAACTATATTGGGGTCGGCTTCCAGTCAAGCCGGATTTAGCTGAATACCAGTATTTTACGAGGAGCGGCTGCCTACCAGACCTCCACAACCCATTAACTGGGGTAACACGGTACTTCATGGCAAGACTGGAGTCAGATTTACTGGCGCTTCTGACTATCCGTAACGACTGCCAAAGATCTCCAAATGACAGCTGGGGCCAACGGCATAACGTGCTTTCCGAGGCACGGAGGAAACTCGTTATGTTAAGATGGTCACCCATCCACAGACCAACCTAGGCAAGCGTTGCTTAACCTTGAAGATCGACCTGTGCGGCTGTTATTATCTAGCCACGAGCTCCTCGATGGTTTAACCTCTCATACCCTGTTTAATTTATATTTAGTTGGGCTGATTGTTGTGCTCAGCTATCAGCATGTCGGCTGCCACATAGACCGTGTTTGATGTCAATAATCAAAGTTATAACGATGACATGTTGCTGTTGAGCGCGTCGGTCTGCGGACTAAGGAAGCTGATGAATGTGCAAATTTATTTGTATGTGAAAGGAGCTCGTGGCTAGATAATAACAGCCGCACAGGTCGATCTTCAAGGTTAAGCAACGCTTGCCTAGGTTGGTCTATGGATGGGTGACCATCTTAACATAACGAGTTTTCTCCGTGCCTCGGAAAGCACGTTAAACCGTGGGTCCCGGCTGTCATTTGTAGATCTTTGGCAGTCGTTATGGATAGTCAGAAGCCAGTAAATCTGAACCAAGTCTTGCCATGAAGTACCGTGTTATCCCTGTTAATGGGTTGTGGAGGTCTGGTAGGCAGCCGCTCCTCGTAAAATACTGGTATTCAGCTAAGTCCGGCTTGACTGGAAGCCGACCCCCAATATAGTTGGGAAAAGGCTAGGCAGATGATGAATCAAAGTTATAACGATGACATGTTGCTGTTGAGCGCGTCGGTCTGCGGACGAAGGAAGCTGATGAATGTGCAAATTTATTTGTATGTGAAAATTCTATTAGGTATATTTGACCTGAAATAATTTTTTATTATTTTTTCGTTAATTTTCGTTTTAATTCATTTAATACGTTTTTAAATATTTCTTAAACATTATACATTTTAAAATAGAATATTATTACTTTTAAATTACTGGACTGATTTGCATGTATGAGATATACTCTTTTAATCGGAATAGACGAGTAAAACAAGAAATTCATTTCTACCATTTGGTTACGAAGCCTCAACTTATAAATATCAAAAATCAGCGCTAAAATGCTAGTCAAACATGCACTCGAAGAATTTCTATACTATTATGCAATTACCATTTCATGTAAACTAGAACCAACCTATCATTGTATTTAAATAAAAATATTTTCTCCATACTAATATTTTTTATTTTATTTTTTTAAATTCCCTTTCCTGTCTATATATGGAAAATCGTCGAATAATTTATCTCGCTCTGGATGAAGTGACATGTAGTATCGAACTTTTGCTGACTTAAACCCACACGCCTTCCTTTAGTTGCATTTGGCGTTCTACTTCCGATGTAACTCTTTCAAATAATCTCGCAGCTCTAACGCCCGTTTTCAATAACCTACCGCAGTTCATAGATACATAGTTATCCCCGATAAACAGTAAGATTCTATCTATCCATCCACATCTTTGGTAGGAAATGCTATCCGTCGGTAGGTTATAGGAAAGCAAGTAAGAGTAAAAGGATAGATTTGTTTATCTTCAGTAGCTGCAACTGTTGATAGATAGCTTATTGAAAACGGGCGTAAAATCTCCGCAAAAACAATTGACCGTTCCAATTGCTAGCCGTAGTTAAACTATTAACATATTCAGCAAAACAGTTCAGTTAAATAATTCACACGTAATTAAATTTTCTTCAAGTCTTCGCGAGTGCGTCGTTGTTTGTTCTATAAATGACGCGGGGAGGGCGTAATGTGTAGAAACGGCCTGTTTCATTAAGACAATGGCTTTAAATTGCAGCGGTTAGATAGACGGACGGAAAACGTCGGTGGCGTAAATTGTAGGCGAGAGCGACGAATTGAAAGATTCATCATCATCATTTGAACCGAAAAACGTTTACTGCTGGTCCTAGGCCTCCCCCAAGTGGTCACAAGTGTACACTGAACGGTCCTATGTGACTAGCCGACTCTCCTATGCGACTCTCATTAGGTCATTGATCCACCTTGTGGGAGGTCTTCCAACGCAGCGTTTTCCGGTGCGCGGTCGCCAATGTAGAGCAGAAAAAAAAAGGAGAGACTAGGAGGCAATTACAGATAATCGTTCCGGGTCTGGATGTCGTGTAAGTTTAAATTTTTTTGAAGGCTCCCATGACACAAGTGAAAAGCCTAATGTGATGTGGATGCATTCTTGATTGTGTGATATAATAAACGCGAGATATACCAAGTTGATAGAAATAAACAATTGAAATATGTATCGTCTGTTTTTTATACCTTGAGACTAAATTGACACTTTTAATGTCAAACTTACTATAGGAATGATGCCAGTTCTTTTGTTATAATGTCATTTTAGTCTCAGGTTATAAAAAACAGACGGTAGTTTATTGTGTGGTATTGTTTTAGCATGAAAGATTTTACACACCTCGAAAAAATTGCACCCTAAGTTGAGAAAAAAGTTAGAAGGCAGTGTCTTGGTGTATTCGGAACAATTGCCACACTCAGAAATGCTAATTAAAAAACTGTTGTTGTTTTCAAACTAGAATCCCTTTTTTAAAGGCTAGTAAAGAATCCTTCACTGAATCCGCTACCGCTTATAACCTCCGCCATACACCGTAGACAGACGAGTAAAACCGAGGCATAGTTAATTCCTGGCCAAGGAAATAACGTGCATTAGTCAACTGCAGCCAGGACTAACTGTAATGAACCTAGCTCATATCAGTTCCTCAGTAATTATTTAGATAGCATTCACTTGCTGCTCCATACGTTTTAAACCTTAGAGTATGAGATCGCACAGCACTATAATAATAGTACTAGGTTTTTCCATTTCTAATCAACTTCAAAAAAGGAAAGAGTTTCGCAAATCGGTTATGTTTTTGTTTCTTGAAAGGTTATTCTTTTAGATCGGTTCCATTTCTATCAAAGTCCAGTTTTCATGGATCCCATTTTATCAGAACTAGATTGTCAAATATTACAGGCATTGTTATAAATACAAATAGCGATTTTGGTATTTTCATCAAGCATTTAAGTACTTTTTGAATCATCATCATCATCATCTCAGCTGAAAGACGTCTACTGCCGGACATAGAAATCGCCAGGTCGTCGGTCCACCTTGTGAGAGGCCTACCAACGCTTCCGGTACGTGGCAGCCACTCTAGAACCTTTCGTCCTGCACTCGCGCACTGAGGATTCCTTACCAGCTTGCTTATGAAAACAGTTCAATTTCTGAATCGAATCTTGAAGATTCTTTCAAATCGTAAAACACATTTTTCGGGAACTTAAACTACTTTTCTATTTACAGACTTTTTCCTTTGTATTTGTACCATGAGACCTCGATTTACGCCAAATATCACGATTCTTGGTCAACAAAGGGTGTCAAAATGTACTTTTTTGCCACATTTCTAGTTTTTTCTAGTTTAAGTTTGATTTTTGCAAAGTTTCAAAAGACCGCGATCTTTTGAAGCTCTACCTATATAGTTTTTCAATATCAACGCGACAACGCCACGCTTTCTTGAGATACAGACTCTTGATAGGCAGAGAGACGGACAACATTGTAATCCCACAACGTAGCCGTTTTTTCGTTTGAGGTACGGATTCCTAGAAAAAAATATTGAGGTGAATGTTTCCGAAAACCGTGGATTTTTTCTATAAAATTACATCGGTACGTAGATACCACTAACTCCAGTATTTTACCAGTATTTTACGGCCACGAAAGCCCCGACTGGCTTCAACTGGCTAATGCCGTTATCTGAATGGTTGCCTTGAATAATCAATAGATTCTTACACAGTCTAAATATTTTCTTAGATCAGGTAAAGCCGTACCTTCGAATAACTTAGTTACCGTTTTATTCATCGTTAGTATTTTCTTGTGAGATGAGTGTCTATGGATTTGAAATTTAATTTTAGATATCTATTAATTTTAAGTATAAAAAGTTCGTTGATTGTTACTTAATGGAGTTATAATATATTTTTATATAATAAAATATATTATAGCATTTGGTCATCAAAAGTTATTAATTAGTAAAATTTATACATGGTCCTGGGAAAATGACTATGGATGCATAGCTTCCTATGAAGGAAGCTTTGTTAAGATGGTCACCCATCCAGACCAACCTTGGCAAGCGTTGCTTAACCTTGAAGTCGACTTGTGTTCTATTACTTACACTGAGCCACCAAAAAACATTTGCTGTGGTTAAAAACATTTCCTGTACATTTAATTTTCTCAAACATTAATTTGCATCAAAGGAGCTCGTGGCTAGATAATAACAGCCGCACAGGTCGATCTTCAAGGTTAAGCAACGCTTGCCTAGGTTGGTCTGTGGATGGGTGACCATCTTAACATAACGAGTTTCCTCCGTGCCTCGGAAAGCACGTTAAGCCGTTGGTCCCAGCTGTCATTTGAAGATCGTTTGGCAGTCGTTACGGATAGTCAGAAGCCAGTAAATCTGACTCCAGTCTTGCCATGAAGTGCCGTGTTACCCCAGTTAATGGGTTGTGGAGGTCTGATAGGCAGCCGCTCCTCGTAAAATACTGGTATTCAGCTAAAATCCGGCTTGACTGGAAGCCGACCCCAATATAGTTGGGAAAAGGCTAGGCAGATGATTAATTTGCATCAATACAATCATTTTTAGCACCTACTTCAAACGCATTTCTCTTCGTTTGTTGTCAAAATACATTTTAAAGCTGACTCGTTAAATAACATTTACAGAAAAACAACGTGCCTTTGATCCAAATAATTGTATTTAGGTATTTTTATTTCCGCGTAAGCCAGATATATTATACGAGAAAAATACATTTTGTTACGTTGCGTTGCGCACTGTGCAAATAAAGAGAGTTTGGTTTGACTGTGGGCGATGTAAATATTGAATAGAAAATATTTTTTTAAATCATTGAGAGTGCGTTTTGGGTTTTTGGGAAAGCTTGTTTGTTTGTTGGTTAGAGATATACGACTATGTTGCTTTTATCTGGTAATTGATATTTACACTGGTTCTTCCATATAAAAAACTGTAAAATCCCGCTAAACCACTTCGTTATTAAGAGGCCTGCGGAGACCGCGCGCTATCTCGAGTTGAGACGAAATAAAATACGTTTTTGAGGTTGATAGAAGCAATCCAGATAGTATAAACAATTCTTGGACACACCGACTGGAGTAAAGTCATCATCCGCACACTGAAAGTTGCTTGCTGTGATAGCAATACAAATTATTGGAAATTTGGGAGAGGTTCCGTAATACCAAAAATGATGAATGAAAAATTAATGTATTTCCAATATTGTTTCGAGTATTTATAACTTGATAATAATATCTGTGTTCCTACGAAAAGATATATTGAAATATTGTTGTTTATAATTATAGAAAAAACAAAATAAAAACATGACATTTTCGGTGTGAAAATGTGCAAATTTAAATTCGCTTAAATTTCGTTTGGGTAAGTTTTTCAACAAAAAGACGATGTAGGAACCTAGATAATTATTGTCTGAATCCGAATAACATCATATTATGGTGTAAATATGCTTAAATTGTAAATTATTTTGGTATTACGTTTGTATGGATCATTCTAACGTCGCGCCCACCTTAAAATAAAAACTATAGGTTTGAAATGTTTCCGAAAAACCTAATTTCTGTATTTAAAAATAATGAAATTAAGAGTAAGTATTCTATTAGACTCAACGTATTTTCATGTAAGAAAAAAGTATTTTAAATTACAATCACAAAGTTCATAAAGACAAAAAATACGTAATACAGGATAACAATAAATATGCAATTTATATCTTGGAAGTTTGCACCGGCCAGACACCGTGACCATGATGAATACCCGTGTCAAAAACAGACACTCGTATCTGTTCAGAATTTTAAAGTACTTTCACTGAATTTCTAAATTCCTGTTTTGTAAGCACTACTAAGGACCATACTATGTGAAACGAGGATATCCTCACGTCCCAGTCGCCGCTGCAAAAGACGCTTTCACATTTAGGAGTCGCCGAAAGATTCCTGGTCACCATATTTGCGGCGCTTATCTGGTAACAAGTAAATTCGAGTCACCTGAAAGAAATGTCAGCAATACTGAAGACACCAAGCAAAGTCGATGCCTGCTAGGGCTGCGGGATTGTTCGAAAGAGTTGTCGTGGCCTTATAACACAAGAGATAATTGAAAAACAAAACAGGTGTGTTTTAATCTGATAAAAAAGTTTCTAGATAAGTCTGACTCGCCCTCTCACTTCACCTAACGGCACGGATCATTGTTTTAAGTTTTACTATTTTTTTTACTTAATTCCCTGTAAATCTTGTTTCGTTTCGTAAGGATTTATAAAATGGGCCCTCAATCCAGATGCACACCTTTTTTCTGTATAATATCCGACTCTTTACCCCTATTATGAGTATTTGAGCTGTATTGCTGTACAAGTTCGCAGGAGGCAAGCACTGTGATCCTTTTCCGCAGGTCAGAAGCCTGTTGCTTACGATGATTTCTCTCAATCGCTTTTTACGACTGGAGTAGATAAAAACTTTATATACTGACCTTTATTTTATGATCACGTCACGTTGGATATTATGGGCCTATGGAGGGCATCAGATATGAGGGAATGTAGCGGAAATGGATTAGATGGTAGAAGTGTACGATGCTTCTATTAATTCAAAATATTCTTAGCGTGTTGCAAAAAAAAAAAGTGAAATGAAATCCCGTGGTCTTATTGCTCTTAATCAATTTTTCTGATGATCGATGGGGACGGAAGGTTCTATAGTGGCGGCCACGTACCGGAAGACACAGCGTTGGAAGGCCTCCCACATAGTGGACCGATGACCTGGCGAGGGTCGCGGGAATCCGATGAAGACCGGTCGTTGTGGCGACGCTTGGAGGAGACCTATGTCCAGCAGTGGACGTCTTTCGACTGAGATGATGATGACGAATTTTTGAAAAATCTGTACTGTACTGCTTTTTGTTTAGAATGCTGAACGAAAAAAGATCTCCGTGTAATTATTGTGCTTTCTTCGGTGTTAAATAAAAAAGAGAAATCAATTGTAGAAGCACCGACTTCCGACAATAAAGTAATTTTGTACGTTTTAGTGTTTAGTTTAACATTGAGGTCGGTGTTATTTTTTTTTGTATAAAGTTTTTTATTTAATCACTAATGGGCGTATCTTAGGCCAGCACCTCATCTCATGGTCAACGATGGAACCCGTCTATCTAAAACTAAGTTATTCCTTTAATGTAATTTTTACCCGCTGATCCCTCTCACTGCGCCTCTACACTGAAAGTCGAACAAAAAGCGCGAACAAAGTCCTCTCAGTACACTCACGGGTGGCATTTAAACTGGGATGCTTAAACTTTTTCGCGTTCATTAAATCATTGTTATCTTGCATCTCTTTTTTTCGTCTCTCCTCCGGGTGCAGTTGTATTCTGAAACTATTTACTCATTTAAATCTATTTTTTTTCTTTTTTAAGTCTTGGTTTTTTGAAGCTGTTCTTTTATTAAATAGACAAGAAAGGAGATGTTTCAAAAATGTATGGAGCCTGGGTCCATCGATTTTTCTGTCCAGGTCTATATACACCATATTAATTTTCTTTAATATCACTTCGTTAAGTTGTGCTTTTAGATTAATTTTGTCAAGGATAATCGACAAAAAATCAAACATGGTGGTGACATTCCGACAATTACATTTGATTGACGTTTACGGAACATGTTAGAAACTAGCTATACTAAATTTGTTATAGGATGGTTTCGATGACAGCTTTCAGATTCATACAATGTAACTATCTATCCTTTTCTCTCATCTTACAGATGCATATTTTTGTCCTGCTGTCACCCAACTTATGCTATGTAAAAATGCTATATAAATAAGTATAAATAAGTATACTTGGGATTCGATAAAAATAATAGTTGAATTATGTGACAAAAGCTAATGGGCAAAGACAATCTTGCCAGAGCAGCAAATAATGTATTTGTTACGATCGTGACCTATTTATTTACACTTTGTCCGTGATAAACTTACATTTTAAAATATTAACCATTTCATTATAACCAAACGGCTCCCTGAGGTATTCCGTTAATAATGTTGTGATAAATCAAGAAAAATGCACTGTACGTCAGAAGGGACACTCATCTATCTCTGTCATGTGAAGTCCTTTAAAAATGACATGTTATTATTGGTGGTGCCTTGAGGCGACACCAAACGTGTCAGTGAATAAAATCTTATCGCTAAACAGAGAAAAGGGCATGAAGATGTATACAAGTCACATTTTTCTGCAGACCCAGGGCATTTTTAGGGTTCTGTATCTCAAAAGGAAAGCACGGAACCCTTATAAAAATGATCACTTTGTTGTCCGTTTGTCAAGACTAGGGCTTTCAAATACCGGATTTTTTGAATACCGGTATCAATACCGGTATTGGAATAGTTCAATACCGTGATTACGTGATCACGGTATTGAATTCAAGTTTTTTGTATTTTTTTTTAAATTTTTAAACTAGAGTTCCTTCTTCGAATCGTAATATTTAAATAAATAATTAAATTATTGGTTAAAAAAATATTTTTTTTTTGTTTCCAATAAAACCCACGAAAAGAGAGATACGAGACAGATTTTACCTTATAAGAGTAATTAAATAGGTGTTTCAGGTACCATTAAAGCAAAAATATTTTTTCAAGTCATAATTTTGAATATATTTATGTACTTAACTCGATTCACAAAACTAGCGAATCCACAAAGTTGTAAATATATTTTTGTAGCATGTGGCACATCACTAGCAAGAGGATAGACTAGAGAATTATTGAGAGAGTTTGAAGATTCCAGTCACTTTTGGTTCTTTTTTTGTAACCATGTAAATAGCTATAACATGAACAGCTTGAATTTAAGTACGAAACTTTGCGAGTAAATTTAAAAAAATCTAGATGACTAATGTTACTAATTTTGGATTTAAAAGTACTCTTATACAATACACGCCTAAATAAAATTCAGAGTCTACGCCTTATACATTTTCTAATATTTGAATTTAAATGTAAAATTTTCGTCTATTTTTCAAAAAAACCGGGCAAGTGCGAGTCGGACTCGCACACTGAGGGTTCCGTACCAATTTATCAAGATGAAAACAGTTCAATTCTCGAATCGAGTCTTAAAGATTTTACAAAAAAGAAAATCTTGTAATGTAACTAAAAATTTAAGGTTTTCGGAATTTTTCCTTTATGTGTGCTATAAAACGTTGCTTCATGCCAAATTTCAAGATTCTAGGTCGACTGGAAGTACCCTTTAGGTTTTGATTCCTTCCCAGTACTTGCGAGTTTCAAAATATGCAGCTTAAATTGCTGTTTCTTTTGATTGCGTTGACATAGAAGTTTGATTTTGTTACAGCTTAAAGGCATTATAGACCTGAGTATTTGGTATGAATTTCAATTTAATACCTCTACGCGTTTATGAGGAAATGGGTAGTAAATTTAAAATTATTAAAAAAAAATATATTATGTGATGTAACTAAAAATTTATGGTTTTCGTAATTTTTCCTTTATCTATGTTATAAGACGTTGCTTCGTACCAAATTTCAAGATTCTGAGTTCACGGGAAGCACCCTGTAGGTTTTGATTCCCTTGCAAGTGTCGAAAATTTGCGGCATAAACGGCTGTATCTTTTGATTGCGTTGGCTTAGAAGTTTGATTTTTTCACAGCTTCAAGGGACAGTAGACTTGAGTAATTGATATAAATTTCAGCTTCATACCTCCACGCGTTCCTGAGAAAAAGGGTCTTGACAGACGGACGGACAGACGGACAACAAAGTGATCCTATAAGGGTTCCGTTTTTTCTTTTTGAGGTACGGAACCCTAAAAACACTAAAATGTCGATGAAAAAAAATCCACAAGGCATGTGTAGTGTTTAAGCGGCCTGAAAGGATAGGAGATGACCCTTCCAGTCAACCATTTTAATTTGGTACACGATGCACCAAACATGCGTGCGTCAGAATGGCTGGTGTTTCTAAATACATATCATCATCATCTGCCTAGCCTTTTCCCAACTATATTGGGGTCGGCTTCCAGTCAAGCCGGATTTAGCTGAATACTAGTATTTTACGAGGAGCGGCTGCCTACCAGACCTCCACAACCCATTAACTGGGGTAACACGGTACTTCATGGCAAGACTGGAGTCAGATTTACTGGCTTCTGACTATCCGTAACAACTGCCAAAGATCTACAAATGACAGCCGAGACCAACGGCTTAACGTGCTTTCCGAGGCACGGAGGAAACTCGTTATGTTAAGATGGTCACCCATCCACAGACCAACCTAGGCAAGCGTTGCTTAACCTTGGAGATCGACCTGTGCGGCTGTTATTATTTAGCCACGAGCAAATACATATCATATGTAGCAATTATTTATTATATACGAGTATGTAGCAAATATAAGCAATTATGTAACGATTTTCGAATCAACTCCCATAGACCAACGCCACATACAACCAGCCATTCTGACGCACACCCAAACATCTTGTACATATATTAAAGATTGTAATACCGTAATCACGGTATTGGCTAGTCAATACCGGTATTGAAAAAAGACCAAAATATATCCGTGATCACGGTATTACGGCATCCCGTAATACCGGTATTGAAAGCCCTAGTCAAGACCCTTTATTTCGTTGGACATATGAGTAGGCATCTACAATCTACCAAGTGTTGTCACAAATTGCGTTTTCCAGTACAATAGATATTAAAGACCATTTTTTTTCACCTTTGAAAAACATGCCCTTGCCTTGCCCTTACTATAAGCATAGCTAAAATTAAAATTTGACTGAAACCACCTAAAACCAATACAAAAACAGTAGTTTGACTACCAATTTGGAATCTTTTCTGTGCAACGCCGTCGCCGGTTAGGGAACATTCCTAAGAAGGCTAAAAGGGTATCCCATAAGCCTCCCTGTGCACGGCAACACATGATAACTGTACCATCATCTTTCAATAAATATTTTATGGCTACGCAGATGATAATTTCTACCCACTAAATTAGCATCCCCTATTGGATATGAAAATAAATTTGCTGTACAATCATGAATTTTACCCAGTGGTGACTGCCCCGACTAATAAGTTGTACTCGTAGGTCGCGGGTTCAAACCCAACCAGGCGTATTACTTTGTGTAATTTATTATTTCATCACCAGTGCTCTCAAAACAGTGAATGAAAATATCGTGAGGAAACCAGCATGTCCTAGAACCAAAAATTCGAAGACATGTGACATCTACCAATCCGCACTGGGAGCGCAACGATTGGTAGTTAGAGCACGCATTAAAACGAATAGCATAATTTGGGTAAGAAGAGGCCACTGCGGGCTTTGCAATAATCATAAAATACCGTCTGGTAGTTACCAACTTTATTGAACGTTACCAAGAAGAATTCTTTTATTGCTTCCTTTACGGTGTATGGTAACGAGGTACATAATGAGAGATTTGGTTTTTCGATTTAGACAGTTCACAGATTCAAAATCTACTCAGCTGTTTTTTAGGGTTCCGTAGCTAAATGGCAAAAACGGAACCTTTATAGTTTCGCCATGTCTGTCCATCCGTCCGTCCTCGCTTAATCTCTGTGACCGTTATCTCTAGAAAGCTTTAATTTGGTACCAATATGTATATTTATTAATAACGTCGACACAGTAGTAAAATAAAAATTAAAAAAAAAAAGATTTATTAGGGTAGCCCCCCTACATGTAAAGTGGAAAGTCATTTTTTTTTAATTTCATCGCTAACGTGTGATATATTGTTAGGTAGGTATTCATGAATAGGGCTTTACTAATAATATTAATAATTTCGCAAATAATCGCTCCAAAAGTAAAAAATAATGTGTGTCTCCTCTAACTTTAGAACCATAAGTTTAGAAAATATGAAAAAAATCTGAAATGTAGCTTTATAAAGACTTTCTAGGAAAATTATTTTGAACTTGATGAGACGAACAGTCTTTGAAAAGTTGGGGTCACTTTTGTGACGGACAGGAAACTACGGAACCCTACACTAAACTTGACCCGACACACTCTTGGCCGGTTTTTAGGGTTCCGTACCTCAAAAGGAAAAAACGGAACCCTTATAGGATCACTTTGTTGTCCGTCTGTCCGTCCGTCCGTCTGTCAAGACCCTTTTTCTCAGGAACGCGTTAAGGTATCAAGTTGAAATTAAAACCATATATTGAAATCCGCGGTCCCATGAAGTTGTGCAAAAATCAAACTTGTAAGTTGACGGGAAAAAAAGATACGCCCGTTTATGTTGCAAAAAACGTACATTTCGACACTGTCAAAGGAATCAAAACTCATAGGGTGCTTCCCGTTGACCTAGAATCTTGAAATTTGGCACGAAGCAAGGTATTATAGCACTAATATCGGGAAAAGTCTGAAAACTGAAAATTTTTAGTTACGTCACAAGAAAAAAAAATTGAAACCCTCAGTGTGCGAGTCCGACTCGCACTTGCCCGGTTTTTTTTTTTGTCTATGTCGAAATCAGTTTTTGATTCAAATAGGAAAGGGAGATACTCGTACAGTCGAAAGTTTGTTTTTGAGTTTGGAAATAATTCAAATCAATTTGTTTTGGAAAACGAAGATATAGTAGTCCGGTCAATTTAGACATCCAAGGTTACAATAATTCGCACTTGGCTGAAAATTGGTAGGATTGTTCAATACACTATTATAAAGGAAATGTGAAAAGTCCTCATCGATCCGGCACGTGCAAAAAAAAATACACGTGGTCAAAAGTCACCAAAATGGGTTTTTCGCGATTTTCAGCGAAATGATAAGTTTTATCATAAAATTAGCTCAGACAAAAATTGTAGATCGGACAATTATCTATAAAAATCTCTAACTACTTTTTTTCCTAAGAGCCACCGTTTTTGAGATATAACGATTCAAAAAGTTGAAACAGTAGCAAGCGCAACCTGAGAAAAAGCGGTTGAATCCAAAAATTTTGCATGTGGTATTACTAACTAGTAGTGTCAAGACATGATTCTTCATATCTTGACACTTCACAACTTTTTTTATTTCGGACAATTGTGGCTGAATAATGTGGCCCATTAAATCAAAAACTCCAGGTCATTCTATCATTAGACGCACTCTAATAGCATTGAATGTATTCGGCATAGTAAAATAAAGCAGGTATACGACCCTAGCCACGCAGACAATTGAATGGGAGGCAGATGTTGCTGAAGGTTACACTGGCGTAGAAGATAAGGGAATGGGTTTTTTTTACCCCAAATTTTCATATTTTATATGTGTTAGTCACACTGACCGATAGAACGATATTTTTGCTTGTATTACGGCTTCAGTGATGTACGAGTATATACGTGGTGTACTTATTCATATTTTGACGATTACAACTCTTTCAATATTTTGAATCGTTATATCTCAAAAATGGTGGCTCTTAGGAAAAAAGTATTTAGACATATTTATAGATAATTGTCTGATCTATAATTTTTGTCTGAGCTAATTTTATGATAAAACTTACCCTTTTTCTTAATAACGCGAAAAACCCATTTTTGTGACCTTTGACCGCGTGTATATTTTTTTGCACGTGCCGGATCGATGAGGACTTTTCACATTTCCTTTATAATAGTGTATTGAACAAACCTACCAATTTTCAGCCAAGTGCGAATTATTGTAACCTCACCCCAATTAATTAGTCTATTTTGACCGGACTATAGACTGTTATTATTATATACCGTTTTAAATTCCATAGGTACTGCTACAGACGATGTTATCGTTTGAATCCCCAACCGGTCCAATGAGACCGCGCTGTTATTGTTTTACTATTGTGTCTCGTTTCGCGGGTATCTGAGTAATTAAATACACTTTTTATACGCATCAAGTTTGTCACCCTTTTACTCGCTACGCCAGTGGTGCATAGAAACTGACGTCTATGGATGCAACCGACACAATTCTGCGTTCCCATTTTTTTATCGCATTTTAGCACTTTGAATTTTGTTATTACTGTCGTCTTTCGGTTGATGATGATGATTCTGCCACTAAATAACCGTGATGGTTTTGAAGAAACAGAATAGAAGCGAGAAGCCTTGTTGATGTCAATAGTATATTAATAATTAAATATGAAGTCATATGAATCCTTAGGGATTTGTCACACTGGATGCGTTCTGCGGGCTGCGGTCAGGTCAAAGTGAACGCAGCCTGCATCATATATGAACAACGTTGTCGGTCGGTCCCTCCCCACCGCCCCGTCGTCGGTCCAACATGCGTTCCTTGGTTGTGCTCGCGCAAAATTTATTGATACCGACAATGTTGTTCATACATGATGCGGGCTGCGTTCGCTTTGACCTGACCGCAGGCCGCAGAACGCATCCAGTGTGACAAATCCTTTAAACCTGAGGCAATAACACAATGTGTTTTTTTTTACAAATGTCTTCTCTCGCTCTGGTTGGAGCGGGAGGGCGTGTCAGACTTTTACTGACTAAACTCTACCCTATTTCTTCTTTACTTTTCTTCTTTGAAGGGTTTTCCTTCTGATGATTCGAAGTCATTCTGATGACACATCACAAAAAAAATGAAAAAAAATTGTTCGATATCAAATTGATATCCCTGACTCTACTAATAAAAAATAGCTATTTACTTATCACTTACCCGCAAAACTGAGATACAATAGTAAAACAATAACAGCGCGGTCTCATAGGACCGGTCGGGGATTCATGAATTAAAGCTTTAGCTATTATAAATTACATTGAAACTTTGTTCTAATCTAAATACAAGCTTTGTAAACGAAGAAATAACAATATTTTGTTGCTCCTCGTACTTCGCTAAAACGAGTGTTGTGGCGACATCTGTTTCAGCTACCGTGAACTATCTGGTTCACGCATAAACAAAATAGATGGCGTTATGCCAATGAAACTTAACAAGGAATGAAAGACAATAAAATTAAGGGCGATGAAATTGCAAATGTTTGCTAAAATCTTTACTCATCATTTACATGATTATAATATTATAGAAAAAACTATTAATATTTATATAAATATCAGGTAGATATTCAACTAAGTATTATTTTAGTGGAATTCTCAGAATAAAATCTATTTTTACCGACTCCATAAAAATAATAAGGCTTTCAATTCGGTAATTTTTGAACACATTTTATTATTATTGTTGATTTTAATTCTAGATAGGTCTTAAACTTCAAGTCTCATGATAGGATCCATGTAGCACTTTTGGTATTTTCGTCAAGGAATCTATTTAATGTTGGTTTAAAAAAAAACAAACAATTATACTCCGTCGGTTTAGGTAGTTAACTAAAGGTAAACAATCTTGGCATGTCTTTTTATCTAAAAGTTGTCTATAAATTGTATGTAAAAATCTTTGCAAATAGGTATTTACCTAAATCGATGTTAGCTAATAAACTAAATTTAAATAATCTTTGTGTATATTATATACGACCTCTTTAATATAAAAAGACATACCAAGACTGTTTACCTTTAGTTAACTACCTAAACAAACGGAGTATAGGTATTCACAAGTAAAAAATATATTACTGTTTAAACACTCGTTATTTTTCAATTAATTTTTCGCTAGTAGTTGCTCGTATGTTTCACGGGTGCACATTTTTGAAAAGTTCTTACTTTTTACGTCATCGAAGGCCGTTATGTCACGTTCCAATTCCGCATTGCTGGGCAAAGTGCGTGACAGCAAATAATCTGATTCCCAATGTGCAGAAGCTTTCGGTCCATTCCTCACGTAAATCAACGAGTAGTTATCGTTCACTTTTTTGATAACACTTCTATAATTGAATTCCTTGTCAGCGCAGTTGCAAGTGACGTTCATGAGTGACGCCAGATCATCGTCGTTGTCAGCAGCCTGTATAGGTCCTGATACTATATCTTGATTATAATTCTGCTTAGATTGGGTAATTCTTTGAAGAAACTTAACTTCCACAAGCGGGCTTTCAGTTCCGTCAGAGCAGGTACACTTAATCTTTCGGCTATCTTCAGAATAAGACATCACTACGCACATGGTTGTAGGAAACGGGGTCGGTGCCACCATCACAACTGTGTAGTTCCCGTAGAGTTCTTCAATGTTAGCGCTTTGGACGATATTGAGCAAAGATAAAAGGATTATAACTTTCCACATTTTGGACACTCAATGCTGGTTACTCAATTTACTGAAACGCACGATGTGGTCTGATGTTGATTTTGCACTAACAATTAAAAAGCAAACCTTTTTATAGGTAACTTTATTCACTAAATGATGATAACCTATGACTTTTTTGTTGATAAAAATGCTACACAATTAGAAACTATAATGATGTTGTTATTCCAAATACGACACTAATTTAGCTGTTCTCTTAACAACACTGAAATAGATGGGTTGGTTTAATAAAATGTCATTATGATGCAAGTTGACAAACGTTGTCATTGCAGCTGACATGAAATATACCGCCCGAGAAGAAAGCGATAAGCATAATATAAATTGAATAGGATTGGAGGTTAGATAGGATTTTTTTTGCAACCGTGCGAAATATTGTATGCCTATAAATGGTTCTGTAATACCCAGTTTCGAAAGAAGTGTGTTGAAAAATATAATCTTATAATTTAAAACAAAAATACTCAAGAAGGGTTATTAAGGTGGTAGTTATCTGTGGTAGCCTCGTTTTGATTTTCAGTTAAAGATCTGGGTGCTTACCATGTGTTCAGGCCGCTGAACGTTATATCTTCCTCGAGATTTTGATAAAATGCTGTCTACATGTAGGTATACATTTTTATAAAAATAACTTTAGAGGTTAAAAAAAATTGTAATCATGTCATCATCATAAGACATGATGTTATTTGTTTCCTTTGCTTTATACACTAGTCGAATTACAAAAACACCAACAGTCATCCAAAAAATATAAAAGAATAAGTGTTCATTGCGGTGAAACTTGGGGAGGCGTACGACCACCATTGAACGTCTTTCGGTTTAATAATAATAATATTTTTTTGTTGATACATAATTTATAATTTGGATTATAGGATTCCTTAACGCCTGCGCGACTTGTTGCGAAGCTGTCAAGGAATCATAATATATAATGATCTGGTCCTGCCCAAAATAATTTTTCATTGAAGGATTCCTTTAAATATATTTTTATAAGTGCCTTAAATAACATAACCGTCCTCTACAATAGCATCAACTACAAATCTACAATTATAGTTGCTGAAATTGTAGAATATATGCGGTTAAAAACGGACTCGACCACTCCAACATTGAATGCGTTTAACTAGCTCTCGAAACCTCTCACACACTGCACAAACAAATACACATGACTTCCGCAATCTAATCCCAATTCACCGAGATCATTGGAGCGCAAAAAATAACAGAATACATGCACTAAATTAATAACGTTCACACACGAATTTTTCGTTTCTGAAATTCCTCGAAATTGAAACCAGAGCTGTGTACGAGGGTGAAAAAATAAAAAAGTAGTATCAATAGCTGAAACGTTCACCTTTTTGGCCGCAACGCCGCTTTTTGCAACAGAGGGAGATCGATCGAAAAATAAATTGCCGCGTTGTTTGAAATTCGGCGTTCGTCCAACGAAACCCGTTTTCAATTTGCGGTCGTATTATTTTTGCATGCGAAGGTTCACTTGAGACGGTATAGAGTATGAAGGATGTTAAGGTAAACTCCTTTAATCTGTGTTTTCCTGGAGTTTGATATGTGATCTGCTCCGTTACTACTCAACTCTTTTAAAAGAAACAGGTAAACACAATTATATAGTTCATATAATTGTGTGCGTATAGTTGTGTTGTACCTGTTCCCAACCAAAGATCACGGAATCTTTCCACTAGTGCTATCTATTCCATTTTTATTTAAAACACTGCAAACCGAAAGGATCTGTTTTCTACGCATAATAAAACAGAAAATTGCACTGACAAAAGGTAAAGTGGTCACTTAGTGGTCATAAAATCGTAATGAACCACATCCCTATAATACCCAGTACAAAGTTGACACGGAGCTACATCGGTTGTATTTGCTCATCATGTGGAAAGTAATAACTCTATCAGTGGTACTCAGTGTCGTTCAAGGAGCAGTTGTAAATGACATCTATGGAAATTACACGTTTGTGTTAGTAAACCCAAGTCATATTATTACGGGGCCTACGTGTGGAACCATTACCTTTTCTGAAGACCCACGTAACATTACGTGTAACTGTTCCGATGGAAGAAACTGCACACTAGTGAAAATTAGACTACCAGAAAACGAACTTCAAGGTTCTGTCAAAAACAACCTCACATATATTAAGCCAGTAATACTATCAGTACCAGTGTTGGTAGTAGACGATGTTGATGATCAAATTTTAGTGAACGCGACTTGCAGTTATGCAAATAATCCGTTATGTGATCGAAGTGTAATTGAAATTGTGAACGAAAACTACATACTTGGATATGTGATAACAACTAAAAATGATACGATGATGCCAATGATTTTCTTGATGGCAAGGGAATTGCCAAGTACTGCAGAATTAGAACATGACATTACACACATTGATAAACTAAAAGACAGAGACTGGTCACGGATATGCACACAAGAAATATTTGATCAACTGAATCCACAAACATAATTTTTTATAGGGTAAATCAGTTATACATGCCCCAGTCGGTAAGTGTCCCCCACTTGCAAAACTAAGACACTCATTTATAACTACATAAACTATACAGGACACGTTAAACTTGTACCGTATTCGTTTACTTCACCGTCATACGCATAAACTAACCAGATCGGCTGAAATCACAAATGCTTAATACGTGTCTTTGTTACCAACTGGAACATGTATGACTGGTTTATCATATACCTACCTGATAATAATTTCAAGAAATATTATAAATTCTAATCAGAGAACTAATAATTGTAATTTGCCAAAAAATATGAAATTTCTCGAAAGACTCTTGTCAAAACTTTGATAAGTTATCTGCTATGCTGGTTTACATAAACATCCTATTTGTAACTTTAATTAAAAATACTTATTTTGATTCAGTAATCGTATTTTTCCGACGAAATGTCGTTTAGTGTTTGAAACTTGAGGCGAAAACAACAACAAGATAATCTTGTCATTATAATTATGATTGTGCCAAAGGTGTTTTTTGTAGCCTGTACATGGGTAGTTTTTATTTAAAAGTCCGAAACTTTACGAGTAAATAAAAAAAAGACTAATGGCTAATTTCACTCATTTTGAGCCCAAAAGTACTCTACTTAACTATAATACAAATGTAAATAACATTACAATTCAGAGTCTACGCCTTATACATTTTCAAATATTCATTATTAATATTACGGTGATGGTATAATTTATAAATTTTTCATATTGATTTTGATGTTCTGTTACGGGGTCAAAAGATCTGATAATGTTTTTTTACACTAATTATTTTAATAAATAACAACTTTTGATCTCTCAAAGAGGTAATGATTTATTTGCAAAGAGAGGCGAAGAGGTTGATCCAGATTTAGTTAAGACTAATTATTTACCAAGCCTGGAGCGCTAACGTAGGATAATCAGCCTTTCAGAATTCTATAGGATGCACCGTCGTTTATACCGTATCCATCGGAGGACTGGCACAATTCGCCTGCAGCGGTCTTCCCGTCCAATTATAATCAGATATCTTCAAGGCTATAGTGAATAGGATATTAATTCATGAATCCCCGACCGGTCCTATGAGACCGCGCTGTTATTGTTTTACTATTGTGTCTCGTTCTGCGGGTATGTGATAGGTTTCGATTTACGATTTACGATTCATCATTACTTACCAGGTGGAATCGTAGTCAAGCACTGGTTTAAAAAATTAAAAAAAATTAAAGATGTAATTAAAATAAATTGTGAATGAATTTTGTATTTTCACAACTTGAAATAAGCAAATTACAATATAAAAGAAATAAAAAAAAAATGTTTTATTTATTTTCTTTTTCTTTTTATTTATCTTTTTTTTATTTCTGTTTTTTTTTTCCTAAGATAAAAGAAATAAAACAGTTTCATTTGATTATTATTATAATTTAAATGTAATGTAAAATTAATATGGTTGTGTATGGTTGTTGTTTTGGTATGGTTGTTGGTTGATATTAAGGGTGTGGAAAGCGAACAAATTTCCCCGTCCAGGTATTAGGTGAAAGCGTGAGAGAAACAAGGTCCTGTGGCAAATAGTATATTTATTTAGTTTGGATTGTGCCACATCACAAGTTTGCAGTGTTATACTTAGACCTATAGTAACGCTATTGAGACAGGTATGAGCCACATAATCACTTTGTCTATTTACACTCGACCATTCTCTATTTGTACATTACTCACAATATAAACAGAACAACAAACATTCATGGTGACATCAACACTGGCCACTTTACCACAAAGTTTCGTCGCAATAGTGTCATCACAAGATTTTCATCACTGAGGTCCATTATAATTTTCTACCGCACACATTACAGCTCCTTCTCTATCTCTCAGATCTTCTATGCTTGTCATGACGTCAAACAATTTCGGTTCCGACACAATTATCTTCGCAAATAGGTATGCAGCGTTTTGTTCTGTCTTATCACTCCGAGTAGCTCCAACAGCCGTTGGAACATAATGGTACATAATGAAATAGTTATCGTCCACCAACCTTGCAACGGCGTGGTCATTGACCTCTTCGTTTCCACATTTACAGCCAATGTTCAACGCTGGCATCACTTCTCCAGGAGTATCAACTAACCTCATGGGCATCGCATACCGTTCCAATAACTCCCCAGTTTCAGTCATCATGGAAACTTGAACCGAATGTGCTTTCCTTCCGTCATCATACACACATTGTACAGTTACAGGGCTTTGGTTGAATGAGAATCGTATGCAAACTGCTTCGTTTGTAGTAGCTGGATATAAAGCAACCATCATCCAGTCCCCATAAATGTGTTCTATATCTTTTGCTTGAACAGTTAAGAGAACAGACAAAACTATTACTTTCCACATGGCGAATAAGTTGACAAAGATCACTGATGTAAAGTAGAGCACACACTGAAGCATGCGTCATGTTGTACATATCTAATTTGGGATGTAGTAAACTTCGACCTCTAGTGATAGATATAACGTATGTTACTGAGCGAACGCGGCTCCGTGCGCGTGGGAGTAAGATAACAACATTAACAAGTTGAGTCCTGAGTAAAATGAAACGTTCATGTTCCTAAAACCAAAGAAGAATAAGTAGATTTGTAGAAGATGTCAAAAAGCGACAAAAATGTTTTTATGATCACTATCTGGTCGACAAATCGCATGCTTTTGCGTTTATTTTTGTTAAAACTTTTATACACCAATGTTATCAAGGTGAAACTTTTTACGTGTGTGTTTGTAACTCTTTCACGATTTAATTGCTAGAAGCTCAATCGAATGAAACTTGACCCACGGACAGACCACATCCTGGAACAGGACATAATAATAACAGTAAAATGTTTCTTTAAGAATCAGGTTTCATATTATCTTGTTAGTAACAATTTAAACTTAGAACTAGTGTTAGTAATATAGAAAACAAACAGATACTTATTGTATACAACGCTTAAGGACAAAAATAAGACGAATAAATGATGTATGTGTAATAAAAATAGTAGTTTCTTTTTATCGTTATTCATTCCTTTAGATACCAACATATTCACTTTCACTTTAAGGATAAAGAAACTATTATATCAACTAAAATCATGATCAACACTGGTTCTATTAGTGTTCGGAACTGGGTAGTGAAACAGACGAAAGAATATGGATAGCAGATTCTCCCGGTATACAGATGCACTTAAAACTCCTTTATTTAAAGCGTATTATACCTCAAAGTATGTGGGAGGTTTGTAAGTTGACAAACACCCAGAGAGCATACAAGCTCTCTGCGGGTCCAATTTAACAACGCGTTCAGGTCCCTGTTAGAGATTCCACCAGGAAGGTTTGTTAAAGCAGACACATAGGGTTGTGTAGCTATGTGACGCAAAAAGACCGCATCACACTATGACCAGGTACAAAAATCTAAGAATAACTGAACAGCCGTATGTACCGTACCGCATGACTGATATTAGAGTGTATTCTGTTGATAAAGCTAACAACTGCATCTTTATGAAAATCAACTATTTAGCTTTGGCAAGTGACTTCGTTTGCGTGAACATCCGAAGTTACTCCTTAGGAAATTCCTAATTCATGTCCTCATGGTCTACAATTTAATAGGTCTCATTTAAGCCTTTTAACCTGTTGATGCGGGATTTAGTGGTAAAAACCTTAACGCCGATACTTTAAATTTCAAAAGCTTCCAGGTGGATTTTAGTCAATAAAAGTCTAACACTGCCTCTCGCTCCACCACGAGCGGAACATTTAGTTGATTATATTTGAAAGTCCTATCCCTATTCATTTTTTTTTCTAATATTTACCTACACTATTTCCCTCATCCGCAACAATATTTTAGTACAATTTTAACTGTTTATTTTCATAATTACTTACATGTTGATGGATGAGCTCGTGGCTAGGTAATAACAGCCGCACAGGTCGATCTTCAAGGTTAAGCAACGCTTGCCTAGGTTGGTCTGTGGATGGGTGACCATCTTAACATAACGAGTTTCCTCCGTGCCTCGGAAAGCACGTTAAGCCGTTGGTCCCGGCTAGGGAATGCAAATCCGTCGTGTTTTAAAAATCCGGATTTTTTAAAACGGATTATGGGTCAAATCCGGATTATCCGGATTTTACGGATTTTTAATAAAAATTAAACAAACCTACTTATATTAGTTTATTAACATGATGTTTCCCTTCACACGATTTCCCTTCGAGCGGAAACATCGTGAGGAAACCGGCAAGTCCTAGAACCAAAACTTTTGACATGTAACATCCACAAACCCACACTGGGTGCCATCCGCAAGCCTCCGCCTACGGTAGCTGGATATCGGGGTCTGGATCCGCCCCTGCCTCCTTTGCTAGCATTACTGCTTCGCAGAAGCAGGCGACCGCCTGTCACATTCCTTTGCGCTCCGGTCCATTGGTTGTACCAGGACCCGGCGTGAGTGGTCATTGCCCAAACGGAGTATACCTTTAATAATAGTCCTCCAGACCGTATTTTGATCACGGTGGCCTGATGCCTACTGAAACCTGAAAGTCTGATGTATACTGCAGATATTATAGTGCACAAGTGTGAACGCAAACATTGGCGCACTCTCTATTCATTTAATCTTATAGTCAGATGGGAAGGCAATTCAACACGACCGGAGAGAGATCAGGTGCAGGACACACAGCTTGTCGTGTTTTCAGAGGCATGGGGGTATCATACCACCAACTTCCAAACTCCGGGCAGCTATATAGTAATTCCCAATGGAAAAACCCAATAGCATTATTTGCTTGACCTCTAGTTCGAGCCCAGTACCCTCGCTAAGCATTCGCCCTTACGAACGCTAACCGGCAAGACAGTTAAACATCACACCTTAACCATAAGCTCCACCTGGCAATCGATCTGCACAATAACGACACCTGGGCGTTTCTTTTGCACAAATCCGGCGCAGAAACCTCTCGAACTTACCACGTCCGGTGAGGACCTATGTCATGAGGAAGGTGAAGACGCAGTGACGTCTTTCCAACCACTTCTCAAAGAGGGGACTTATAGCCATAATTATGGCGTGCCCAAAGAATGTAGTAGGGTTGGTAATTAGTTCATACTTTTTTCTGTCAGCATGATGACGCTTGGCGCCTTAAAAGACATTCAGTCTTTTTTGGGCACGCATGCATTGCAACATATAGACCACGAATTATATTGGACCCACGTTACGATATTTTTTTCTCTGAATTTACTTGGTTATCGGTCTTCCACACGGGTGAAGCCACGGGCAAAAGCTAGTGCTAAACTAATAATAAAAGTAGATAATATCATCGCGAATTAAAATTTCTTATTATTCAGAAAATCCGCGGATTTGATTTTCAAATCCGGATTTACAAGTCGAGTAAAATTGTGCGGATATCCGGATTTTTCGGATTACGGATAGTCCGGATTGCATTCCCTAGTCCCGGCTGTCATTTGGAGATCTTTGGCAGTCGTTACGGATAGTCAGAAGCCAGTAAATCTGACTCCAGTCTTGCCATAAAGTACTGTGTTACCCCAGTTAATGGGTTGTGGATGTCTGGTAGGCAGCCGCTCCTCGTAAAATACTGGTATTCAGCTAAATCCGGCTTGACTGGAAGCCGACCCCAATATAGTTGGGAAAAAGGCTAGGCAGATGATGATAACTTACATGTTGATGTTTAGCTTACTACAACAACCCTGACATTGATATTATTATCGATTCAATAACTCCTTCTATCAGACTCAACTCTGATATTATATCAAAGTGCCCATAGGTCACGATCGTGGCCAACAATCGATTGGATAAAATGTCGTTTGGATAAAACGATCGATTGGATAAAACGATGGCAAAACATAGATCAAGTATATTATAATATTTATAAACAACAGCATTAGTAAATTTTAATTATCTCAAACAGGAAAATAGATTTCTTTTGTTTGATATTTGTTGCGCATCCGCTGCGGATCAGACGCAACCTTGTGGGAGGTGGGTTAGTACGCGGAATCCTCCCACGTAGTCCCTTACCATCCCACGTGTGCCGAGATAGTAGAAAGGTCGCGGGTTTTATAACGATGAAAGCTGAAGGTCACTCAATAATAACCATTCATTGTCTTTTTAACTGCACTTTATTGTCTGGTGGTAAGTACACAATTACTTATTAACTTAGTAAACACTATTGTGGCAGCCACGCCGTAAATTACTATAAACCACGAATAAACAAAACTTAATGTAGAACAAGATTTGCAAAATGGCGGCTTCGCCGGTAAAGGTGTCGTGTGCGCTACGCACGGCGGCCATCGATGAAGTGAAGCGCCTGAGCGAACGGAAGTGCGCTCGCGTCATCGGTCACTAGTGACGCCCACGCGACTAGTGATGTCACTTGATGTCATTATTGCGTGAACATTCCCAGGGGCCCCAGCAAAGAGGTTGGGAAACCTAGTCCGTCTCTACAGGTAACTTAAATAACTTAACTACTGGCCTAACAAGCTCGCCAGATTGGGTTCGTAACCTTACAGATCTTATGACATTATCTTTACCCCTATGTAACTCTATCACCCTACCTAGCTTCCAGTGTAGTGGTGGAGTATTTTCATCTTTAATGAAAACCAAATCATTAATATTCAAATTATCAACATCATGATACCATTTGTTTCGCGACTGTAGTGTGCTAAGATACTCGAGATGCCAACGTGCCCATATGTTCTGGTGCAGCTTCTGCAACATCTGAAATCGAGATAAACGTGACATTTTGGTTTCCGACCAAGGAATCACAGGCACTGCTACCAATGGCTGACCAATAAGAAAATGTCCTGGCGTCAAGACTTCTAAATCCCCAGGATCTTCAGACATCGCTACGAGAGGCCTGGAATTCAAGATAGCTTCTATCGTGCACAGGAGCGTCGATAACTCCTCAAACGTCAGTATAGTATCACCAATTTCCCTCTTCAAAAGCTGCTTCACGCTCTTGACAGCAGCCTCAAACAATCCACCCATGTGTGGTGAGGCTGGCGGGTTGAACTCCCAGTGGATATGCTGCCTTCTGAACTGCTCTTTCAGAATATGTTCCTTTTCCAGCAAGAATTGGTTAACCTCCTTGAGATATTTGTTGGCACCAACAAAATTAGTACCTCTGTCTGATCTTATCAGACTAGGAAGTCCGCGTCGACTTACAAACCTGGTAAATGCAGCAATAAACGCCTCGACTGATAGACTAGATACCAACTCCACATGGACGGCTTTTGTAGCTACACAAACAAAGACGCAAAGGTAGGCCTTTACCGACTTTGCGTTTCTTAATAAACTTGACTTTACCAAATAGGGTCCAGCGAAGTCTGTAGCGACTCCGTTGAAAGGTCGTGCACGACAGACGCGATCCGCGGGTAGGTCTGCCATACGCGGAGGTTGTTCTGCCACAGAAAACCGAAAGCACCTCTTACACCGTCGAATGGTCCGCGCTGCCTGCTTTCGGACCGACGTTATCCAATATTCCCTGCGGAGAATCGCAATTAAACCATTAGCGCCAATGTGACAATAAGTTTTGTGATAATGCTCCATTAACAACTGGACAAATTTAGTGTCCTTAGGTAACAACACTGGGTGCCTTGCCCCATATGTGAGTTCCGAGTGTCTAAGTCGGCCTCCGACTCTGATGACCCCCTCAGAATCCAAAAACACACTCAGCTTCTGAAGTGACGTAATTACTCGTTTTTGCTGCTTCAACAACCTTATTTCTGTCTCATATTCCAATTCTTGAATTCTCTTAATCCAATACTTGACAGCATCTCGCGTCTCTGGTAATGAGAGTATACAACTCTCGGGCCTCATCAACTTATCTGTCCTCAGATTCCTAATAAATCTCAATACATACCCTGTAGTATTGATGAGCTTGGTAAAGCTACTTACCCTTTCCAATAGACTAATATCCCATGGCTTCAGCTGAACAACATTAGTGTTAACTACCCTTTTGAATCCTGGTAGTTCTGCAGGTCGTACATACTCGTTAGGCCACCTAAATTCTTCCTTTCCCAGCCATGGTACTGTCCACCATAATGGATGGTGAATTAAATCTTCAGCTGACAAGCCACGTGACGCACAATCTGCCGGGTTCAAATCCGAAGGTACATGTCTCCAATTCAGCTTTCTAGGTGAATTTTGTATAAATTGTACTCTATTACACTCGAAGGTCTGCAAGCAGTGTGGCTGCGTCTCCACCCATGCTAGTACGATGGAACTGTCTGACCAAGCATAAAGGGTATCGATCTTGATCGATTTTTCATAACCATCCGCCACATGGTTAAGCAGTTGACAAACCAGATGCGCTGCGCTAAGTTCCAACTTCGGAATTGTTTGTCGGGTCTTGATGGCGCTACCTTAGATTTCGCCATAACCAAATTAACCTTCACGTTACCTCGTGCGTCCTCGCTGCGAAGGTAAATACATGCTGCGTATCCTGCTTCTGAAGCATCCCCAAAGCCGTGCAGCGTGTAAGACACTGCGTTTGGTAACGCAAGACACCTAGGTATTTTCAGTCTTTCCATATTGTATAGATCATCAATCATATACTTCCAGTTTTCTACTGTCGCTTCTGGCACTGCCTCGTCCCAATGTAGGCCATCCATGAACAATTCCTGCAACAGGTTCTTGAATCGTATTATCACCGGTGCACAATAACCACACGGGTCGTATAGTCTCGCTATAGTACTTAATATTGACCGCTTCGTCACTGCCTTGTCTGAGGGTATATTTATCCGATAAGACATTGTATCTGATATTGGTTCCCATTGTATCCCTAATACCTTAATGAAACTCTTGGGGTCATTTGCGTCAAACTCCCTTGGTTGGTCACAGTGGTCCTCTGGTAGATCTCTCAGTAAATATGGCTCGTTTGTCGACCACTTACGCAATTCGTAGCCTGCGCTTCGCATAAGCTCGATGAGTTCTGTCTTCAAGACTTCTGCTTCCTCTATGGAGTCCGCTCCAGTCAGGATGTCGTCCACGAACACCGCGTTCCTCACGACATCTGCTGCCTTTGAATCAGGATGTGCCTCCATCCATTGTGCCGCCAGCTCCAGCAGTGTCCGTATTGCTACATACGGACTGGACCTTAGTCCATAAGTATTAGTGTTTAATTCGTATACCTTCATTTCCTGCGACGGATCACTCCTCCAGAGTATAAGCTGATACCTCCTGTCCTCAGGGTGTATCCAGGTCATTCGGAACATCTGCTTCACGTCCGTGGTAAACACAACTTGGTGTCGTCTAAAATTTATCAAGATTTTTGTAATGTCATTCTGTAATGCTTCACCAGAATGTAAACACTGGTTTAACGAAACCCCATTAGTTGTCTTACAACTCCCGTCGAATACTACTCGAATCTTGTCAGAGTCTCGTTTAAATATACCATGATGTGGTATAAGATAGTGTTCAGTGTCAAATTGGAAGTCTGACTCAGACATGTGACCAAGCCGCTCATAGTCTTCCATAAACTCCTTGTATTTCTGCGCAAATGCTGGATGCCTCTCCATCTTTTTCTCAAGCGCGTAAAATCGTCTAGTTGCAGTATCCAAAGAATTTCCCAGCTCCGGTCGGTCAGATAATAAGGGCAAACGTACCATGAATTTTCCACCAGCTAGCCTCACTGTCGTGGATTTATACAACTTCTCACATTCTTCGTGACGAGGATCCTTCGAGGCGGGTGACGGCGGCTCCTCCGACGTCCAGAAACGCTTGATGGCTTCCGTCAGCGTTATGGTGAAGACCGGCTGCGGCACCTCGGAATTGTACCCGTCCACTGGTCCCATTACAGCATGCCCAAAGCATGTTCCATAGGCCGCCGCGCCACCTGTTCCAATATCAATTTTAGAACCATCTAAAATGTAATTTAGTACATCAGCTCCGAGTACTATGTCTACTCCATGTGGTAGTGTAAAGTCATTGTCTGCAAGACTTAATGTGGGCGGTCCCTGTTCCAATATTCCTTGAGATGGAATATTTACTGCCGGTAAATCAGCTGTCAGCTCCGACATTACCATCGCTACAGTGCAGATGACCGGTACCTGCTTATCCAAGGGTTTTAGAACTATTTTAACTTGGGTAGCTGATGTTTTCACCATAGTGTTCCCAATACCCACTATGTTAGTTGAGCTCTTCTGTCGGTGTAGTCGTAGTCGTTCCACTAAAGCCTCTTTAATGGCGGTCATACTAGCCCCAGTATCTAGAAGGGCACGAGCCTCCTCATACTTTCCTTTGTGATTCCTTATACCTAATAACACCGTAGGGTTTAGACAGGTTTTAAAACCGCTACCTAAGGAATCAGTGACACCGACAGGAGCCTCGCGTCAATAATCGTCTTCGTTTCGATCCCGCTTCGGAATAAAGACAGTTGGCCATACCTCATCCTGTGTTTGTTGTTGTTGGTACCTGTTACCAACCGGTCGCCTTACCTGCTCTAGGGTGTGCGACTGCGGTTGCTCTTGCTCTGGAGCACGTCGCTGCGACGTCGATGGCCGGTTGGATTCCATCAGGCTTGAGCGTCGCGGAGGCGTCTTCGCACGCTGCGGCAACGGCGTCCGCGCCTGGGGCGTCGGATGGCGCGACGTTTGTCTAGGTGCCTGCTGTGTCGTGGGCCTTGTATTTTCTCCGGCTGCGGTACATAGAAGGGTGTGGTGATGCCCAGATCCACACAAATTGCATCCAGTCCCTTCTGCACATTCCCGTGCATAGTGTTGCCCCAAGCACACAAAGCATGCCCCATTATTGCGCGTCCATGTCTTGCGGGCAGTGCGATCCAGACGCTTGAACTCGTAGCATTTTGCTATACTGTGGCCATTGTGATTGCAATAAATGCACCTTACCTCCACTGCCGCAGTGGTTACTTGACCACGAATCCTGTTCGATGGCGGCGGGTGGCGTCCACCCGTTGATGTAGTGCTCCTGCGCGGCGTATTCGTGGGTGACCTCTGTGGCCGCGACGACTTAGCCCGTTCCTGTTCCATGCTTGATGAGGCGACGAGTTGCCTCCTGCACACTTCGTCGAGAAAGCTCATCAATGCCGAGAAAGATGGAAGTTCTCCTGGAGCCGTCCCGTTTCGCTCCTCGAACTGATTTCTTAGACGGGAGGGTAACTTCTGTAATACAATAAAAAATAATAAATAAGACCACTCTGCTATAGGAAGCCCTAGCTTTTGAAGAGCCTGAGTTGACTCCAGCAGAGGATTGTAGAAGGACTGCCGCAGTCCCTCCATAGTCGAAGAAATGTTGGGTAATGACACAATCTGCTCCAGATAGGTGTCTGCTAACAATCGGGTGTTTTGATACCTGTCCCTCAACAAGCCGAGGGCTACCTCGTAATTCTTGGCATCAACAGGTAGGTGCTTCACCAATGTCAATGGCTCCCCTGATAAACAGCTACGTAGGTAGTAATGTTTTTCTGTCTCTGGAAGGTTTGGTCTGTCATGGACCAATGACAGAAATAAATCGTAAAAACTCACCCAATCCATTGGGTTACCATCGAACCGTCCTAATTGAATGAAGGGCAGCTTAGCCGCTAAGCTGCCTCCATCTTGCGAGCCACTTGCAGGAATCTTGGGTTTAACCAGTGGAGAGGATCCAACCTCACTCTCCTCTGCCTTAGTTTCCACTGAAACTAACAAGCTGTTAATTGCAGAGAACTCATGCCCCAAGTCCTCGATATCGTCAACTCCGCTGGCGACCAGCTCTTCATAGGCCTGTAAGAAATCTATATAATATTTATCAAATTGCCGTTTGATAACCTTGACCGCAATTGATGAGGCGGTAGCTTCAACTGAGCTATGGAAATCCCGGAGCATCTTAGCTCGTATCTTAAAATTCTGCCTAGCTACTTTGACATCCATTTTGATATTGATAAAATTACTCCACTTACAAATTCAGAATTTAGCAACTATCATTAAATATTAAACAGTAGGTACACAAACAATTGATGTCCTATACAAAATACAAATATTATCAACAAACAGGTTTTTTAAACAAAATACAATACGACGACACCCTGGTCTCAATTTTACGTACTTACAGGTTTCAAACAAAACCTATTATTTCTTGTAATTTTACTTAAATGACACAATTGTATCAACTAAACTTACTATTTCTAGTATAAACAGACAATGAACACTGCTTTTGTTTCAACATAAGCACTAAACCTACATAAGCGTTATCCCACTTATTACAATGTACAATGTATTGTATGTACACGTTTATATTTTGACAATCGTGACGACGTCAAGGACACAATAATTATAAATAACATATCCACTAATATGCTAGACAATTGGACAATTAAAATGAGGGTTTAGACTAACTTACAGATTAGGACGTCCGTAACGTAACGTAAACAAAACACAGTTCACTTCACTGCCGTACGCACTCGTCGCTTCGACGCACGCACGTTGCTCGTTGTTATCACTGATAACAGTCCGCGCCGGAACCCGTCGCCGCCCGTCGGCCGCTTCCCGCCGTGCCGCGCCGTGAACCCGTAGCCGCCCGTCGGCCGCTTCCCGCCGCGCCGCGGCGGTCGTTGCAGGACGACGTTCTAAGTTGTCTTCAACTTTCCATGCGATGATGTGAAGACTACAAGCTTCTCGAATCTTCACTTGTGATGGGGTGGCTCCTTCCCCTCATGGGCCACCAAAAATGTTGCGCATCCGCTGCGGATCAGACGCAACCTTGTGGGAGGTGGGTTAGTACGCGGAATCCTCCCACGTAGTCCCTTACCATCCCACGTGTGCCGAGATAGTAGAAAGGTCGCGGGTTTTATAACGATGAAAGCTGAAGGTCACTCAATAATAACCATTCATTGTCTTTTTAACTGCACTTTATTGTCTGGTGGTAAGTACACAATTACTTATTAACTTAGTAAACACTATTGTGGCAGCCACGCCGTAAATTACTATAAACCACGAATAAACAAAACTTAATGTAGAACAAGATTTGCAAAATGGCGGCTTCGCCGGTAAAGGTGTCGTGTGCGCTACGCACGGCGGCCATCGATGAAGTGAAGCGCCTGAGCGAACGGAAGTGCGCTCGCGTCATCGGTCACTAGTGACGCCCACGCGACTAGTGATGTCACTTGATGTCATTATTGCGTGAACAATATTGTTCAAAATAATTGGTAAAAGATAAGTCGTTTAATGGGTTTATTTGTACCAATTAAGATAAATAATTAAAACAAATATTTTCTCAATGCTTAACAGAAAATTTGGTTTCAGTTGGGATCGCATTGAACATCTAGACAACAGTCTGGATAAACGGTTCCCTTTTTCAAATCAACAATTTTGCACTTTGGGTCATCTGTAAAAGGTTTATCGCATCTGAAAATAAAGAAAAAGAAACAACAGTTACTTTTTGCCAAACGAAACGCTTTACACATCATCAGCATTTCAGCCGAATGGCATAGGCCTCCCCAAGCACCACTATAATGACCGGTCCTGTGCGTCTTGCATATACCTGATTCACATGACTCTCACCGGGTCATTGATCGACTTTAAGGGGGATGTTCCGACTTAGCCCGCGAAATTCAAATTTTATTACGTTTTTTGCAATTTGAAAGCCAGTGATAAGTTGTATAAAGTTAAAAATACTTAAGCGGCTGTAAAACGTAACTAGTTACATAATTATAAACATAAAAATCATTAATACAAGCCTCCAAGCTCACCTAAGTGTAGGAACGATTTTTTCGAGGTCAAAAACGTTCTTGCAACTAAGTGAGCTTGGAGGCTTGTATTGATGATTTTTATGTTTATAATTATGTAACTAGTTACGTTTTACAACCGCTTAAGTATTTTTAACTTCATACAACCTACCACTGGCTTGCAAATTGCAAAAAACGTAAGAAAATTTGAATTTCGCGGGCTACCTGAAGCATTCACCTTAAGGAAGACCTTCCAACGCTGCTTCCTCCACTACGTAGGTATTTGCCACTTCAGAACCACCAACTAGAATTTAAGTGACAGTGGGGAGGGCACGGAAGACTCACTAATGAGATGTCACTTATTAGAGCATTTTAATTAAAATATTTGAACTATCAAGTTCAAAGGTCATAAGTTTATTTTACGTTCTTGTTGTGTACTAACATAGTTTTAAGTAAATATTGTTACTAACTTAGTTTTAAGTAGTTAAATATTGTAACTATGAGTCTTGAGTTACTCGCAATAAATACTTAAAAAAAAAAATAAGTAACACCTTTAAAATTTGCCAAATAAAAACATAATTCAGAGTCTATAAAGTGTGTACCTACTATGAGCTCTGCTGCCCAAGAGGACGGTGTGATTGCAGGTTTGTTTTTTTATTCAGCCTATACTTTCCCACAGCTGGGCAACGGCCTCCCAAAACTCCATTCAGTTAATTTTATCTCAAGCTGTCTTGAACTTGCTCGTGTAGTAGGCATCTAAGTGTCCCGCCATATCTTCCCGGGTTGACCTTGATACTATGACATGTTATTACAAGTATTACTCGGTTCAACTGATACCTAGGTTCTGAAGGTCAGGAAACAAGTTGTTCCATGTAAAATATTGATACTCAGCTGAATTGTGTTGAACTAGAAGACAACCCCAACACTTTAGGAAAAGTCTGGACAGATAATATAATTATTGATTCAGTGTCATAACGGTTGAATATGACTTACGCAGTGTATATAATCGAATTAGTAGTGCATTCTATTAACGAACAATGGTCTCCAGGTATTGTTACACCGAAAGGTATCACTTTATTTTCTTGCCGCAAGTAACAACCCGTTTGGCCACCTGAAAATTAAAAATTGTTTTTAATTTTTATTTATATATTTTTGTATTGCTTGTGTCCTGTAGCCACATTTCGCTGCGGTCAATGTAAGCGATGACTGGTCAACTTATATACGTTATACAGTATATTTTCTGTTCCCTCACTTTAGTCCGATCAAACCTTTCGATATGACTGGAAAGAGATCAGGCATTTCACAGGCTTATAATCTATAATAAGCATGGAAATTGTATCCAATACAAATCTAAGACATACCTATCACATGTACATACTTCTGTATGAAAACAGAACATATATTGTGATGTTTAATTCGGGACCCTTAAATCTCGGAATAGTACATACTTTACATAATCAAACTGGCACCTCATAAATAAATGATAATGATCAGTCTCTTAATAATCCCATTGCTGAGACTCAAGCCTCTTCTCTGGGAGAGGGAACTGACCATAATCCACCACGCGGGCTCAATGCAGGTTGGTGGAATCTTTGAATTTTTGATTCTAGGACATGTCCTAGAATCAAAAATCTTATGACCCCATGATGTATTCCTTCACCTTTGTGAGAGAAGTGGTAACGAAATAAATCGTTTGGTTTTGACCCAATGACCGGCAAATAGTAAGTCGGGGCTGTTATTATTGCGCCACCACTGCTCCTTTTTCTAGCAAATTTTACTTCATAGGGTCATTTTTATTGGAAGCTTTTCCTTGACTTTCACATATAAGTAGGTGTTCAGTTTAGTTCTTCAAATGGATTGCGTTAAGAACTCGTGGTAGGGCCTCTAAGCGGATTTTCAATAAAACAAATGAACACGCGACCTCAAGCCGGACAGAACGGAGTCAAGCAGGTTTAGATGTAATTTTTTATGGAGTGCAGAAGATTCCCAGATTTAATTATTTGAAGACTATTTACGGCGTGACTGTACTGATGTACAAATTGCTGTACAAATATCCTGGTTTTATGAGCTACTAGCTTTTACCCGCGGCTTCGCTACCGTCAAATGACTACCCTACATATCCTACGCTACCCTACCCTACCTTCCGTACCTACCCTACACTACCCTACCTACCCTACACTACACTACCCTACACTACACTACACTACCCTACACTACCCTATACTACCCTACACCACCCTACACCACCCTACACTACCCTACACTACCCTACACTACCTTACACTACCCTACACTACCCTACACTACCCTACACTACCCTACCTACCCTACTTTACCTAACTTTTTTTTTTTTAGAATTTTTCTCTCCGTAAGAACCATCATTGAACTTCAAGGAACATTTTAAAAAAAGAATCAGCCAAATCGGTCAAGCCGTTTTCATGTGATGTCGTGACAACGGAAAACGGGTTTCATTTTTATATATATATAGATTCAGAAAGGTATACTAGCTAATACTTTTGCATGTGTGACAGGGACGAGAAGAGTTTTATGCGGAGCAGGTAAAATTATGAGACGGTCGTGATTGTGACTGGAAGCCGACCCCACTATACAGTGGGTAGGCAGATAATGATGGTCGTCAGCGTTAGTTACTCGTAGTTTCAACTCTACGTCACTTATGTGACGTAGAGTTAAGAGCTCACGTTTTGAAGGTTGTTTGAAGACCTTTAATCTATTTTCAAGAGTTAAAATACCTAAAACTCTTGAGAATAGAATTGATATTCAATATTTAAATAATTTTGTAATGAAGTCAAAGCGCAATAAGTAATTTGATTGTTTTAAATTTCATAAATCCCGGGATTTAGTCATAGGTAGACTAAATCCCGGGATTTATGACGATAACATTTAGCTAATTTAAAAAAAAAAATGGAAACGACTTTAAAACTGTTTTATGATAATTATCTCTAAGATTATTTTATTACCTTACCTTAAAAATTAATTATAATATTAAAATTAATTATTTGCAATGAAGTAAAGCAACAAAACAAAAACTTACTGAAGGCTGCGGGTATTTCCGGCAATTTCTCCTGGTATAGCACAGCATTCGCTATACTAGCGATGAAAAGGACGAAAAATACTTCTGGCAACATTTCCGTGTAAAATATTTCGTTGACGTTTCAAAGTAGTCTTATGTTGTTGCACAATGTTTTTAAAATTAACCATTGCAGTATTTTATATTTATACTAACTCAATTAAATACATTAATTATGATTTTTATTTCAATTACTAGAAATCATGTTGTAATTAAATCTTTAGACGTAACTACTTTTTGATTAGTTTTAAGCAAACATTAATTAGTTAAGTGAATTAAAAAATACCTTTTTGCGTATTTAATTTTCTTGTTTTATGAAAAGAATTTCTTCTGTATTTACTTTTCTTTCTCATATTAGTTTTTATTTATTTTGGAATAACTGTTATCCATGCCGAAATGAAACTGATAACTGAATGGAGTTTTCTAATAAAAAAAATATATATATATATCTTGTTGTTATTGGTCAGTGAGGAACAGAGTTAACATTTCTGAACTTCTTCTATTTATATTATAACATCTTAACGGACGCATCTAAGGTACTCTTAGAACGAACACTTAAAATATATACGAGTAGTTATATCATAAAACTAATTCATCATAATTTACTAATACTACCATAATTATATCATAAAACTAATTATGTTTATAAATTAAATGACCAGATCCTTCTCAATAATTAAACGACATCAATAGGTACAGATTATAGATACATCAACGTGCGAGTCGGATTCGCGTACTGAGGGCTCCGTACCGGTATACCTATGAATCAAAAAAAAGATCAAATTTCGAATCAAGTCTTGAAGATTTTTTATTGACATTTATTTATTTATTGAAACCTTATGCATAAATAAACATTGTACAAAGGCGGACTTAATGCCCTAGGCATTCTCTAACAGTCAACCTTAGGGTGGTATAATATACTTGGTATAACTTTATATATTATTTATTTTTTATATTCTTCAGAAATATGATCTTCACGATAAGTTATATGGAACTTAGTGCTGACTCTCTGACTGAAATTGTCTGGACTTGTTTGTTTAGTACAAATGACATATAATGATAAGTTGGGACGCCAACGTCTCAACACAATAATCTTCATGGACCTTGACAAAGCCTTTGGCACAGTCTCTGACTCGCTGTTGGCGAAGAAGCTGAAGAACATCGGTGTTAAAAATATGTAATTAAAGTCTTCAAGTAACTAACTTTAAACCAATTTCAGAAAGTGAAGGTTCAGGATTGAAGTAATAATAATAATCAATCTGTGATTCATGGAATCTCACAGGTCAGTATCATTAGTCCTCTTTTATTCCTAACTTTCATTAATGTTCTAAATAGATGGAAAAAAAGATACGTCGGTTAACTGGGTTTATTTGTCAATAAAAAAAAAATTAAAACCAAAATAATTTATTAAAAAATTCAATGCTTAACAGAGAATTTTGTTTCAGTATTTAATCACATATCACATCTAAGCAACAGTCTGGATAAACGCTCCCCTTTTTCAAATCAACTATTTTGCACTTTGGGTCATCTGTAAAAGGTTTATCGCATCTGAAAATGAAGAAGAAGAAACGACAATTACTTTTAGCCTCACAAAACGCTTTACTCGTCATCAGCAAACCGACAGGCATAGGCCTCCCCAAGCCTTTCTAACTTCGCTTGCATCCATCGGATTCCCACGACTCTCACCAGGTCATTGATCAACTTTATGTAAAATGAAATAATTTTTGATTTTGATTTTATGGGAGGTCTTCCAACGCTGTGACCTCCAGTACGCAATTGCCACACCAAACAGAATTTAAGTAGCAGTGAGCAGGGTATGGAAGACTCACTGATCAGATGTCACTTATTAGAGCAGAAATTATTCAAAGTTGAAAATTCAAACATCATCTTAGGCATTATCTAATTTAAGTGAAACTGTAAAATAGGTCAAAAAACAAATTTATAATTGACATATTATTTGCTGATAAAGTATGTTCTATGCTGCTTAACCAATACCCAGATTCTGGAGGTCAGATAAGCAGTTGTTCCATGTAAAATATTGATACTCAGCTGAATTGTTTTGAACTGGAAGCCAACCCCAACACTGTTCAGGAAAAGGCTGGGCAGATAATTGATTTATGACTCAGAGTTATAACAGTTGAATATGACTTACAAAGTATACACAATCGCTTGAGTAGTGCATTCTATTAACGAACAGTTGTCTCCAGGTAGCACTTCACCGAAAGGAAGCACTTTATTTTGATCTTTCAAGTAACAGCCTTTTTGGTCACCTGAAAAATAAAAATAATAATTAAAATCAGATTTGTATAGATTGTGCCCTGGACAGTCAATCTAAGCGATGACTGGTTTTTGTAACGGAAGATATTACGAATAGTAGAACTCACTTGTGTGTACAGTATATTTCAGTTCCCTCACTTTAGTCTGATCGAACCATTTGATACGACTGGAAAAAGATCAGGCGCATGATCGATGGCGTGCAATCTATAAGTTTTTTTTTTAAATATATTTTATAAGTTGACGATCTGTGTTGAACACAATAAGCTATTCAGTTGTGATGTCACGTTCGATGTTTTAGTAGCTAATGGGTTCTTGAGAGACCCTTGCCTATCTTGGTTTGACCAAATCTCGCGGTAAGCTTAGGGGCACTATGTCTTTTCAATCGGAAATGTATAACACTTCCTGTGCCTAATAGATTTGATATCAGTTCATTGACGTATATTCTCATTTGATAGCTTTCTGAAGTATTTTGCCAAAACCTAATGATTAAGTATACAGAATTGTGTAAGTATTTAATATAAACATTCAATTAGAGGCGGAAGAGGATTTCCTCGCACTTATGATTGATGGTCTATAACGCGGAGAATCAAAGTTTGACAGATTTATACTCGTTTCTTTGAATGCTTATAGTAAATTGTATAGAGAAACTATGCGGGGTTATTCGTAAAACACTAGCAAACTTGCAGGGCTGTTTTACTGACATCATAAACAAGAACTATTGTTCTATGACCTTTTTAAAAAACATAATACATTTACCAAAAACAAACCTTCAAGATCTCGTCGTTCTATCTAACAGATTTTAACTCTGTATTTTGCCGTACCTACCTACGCCTCCCGCGCACTGTTCTTGCAGCTCCAGGAACTAATATTTGTATGGCCTGCCTGAGTTTACATATTTATAAATACTACCACGATACAGGAGCACCTAATTCCTAGATGAGGGGCAAACGTTTTAAAGTAATTATTTAGCATTAATCAAAAGAGCAATCATACCTTTACGTAAATTTTGTTGTAATAAGTAATTTTGTTTAACTTTTAAGGATTTAACTTATGAGAATATGACACATTCACAATAATTTTTAAACACAACGATTTAAAAATTATTGTGAACAATTCTAAATTTTTAGACTCTTACTTAAGTATTTCACACATTGAAGTCATTGTAAGATTATTATTATTATTATTATATCTAGCCTATATTGTCCCACTGCTGGGCAAAGGCCTCCCTCCATTCCTTCCATCGTTCGCGGCTTTGAGCCACTTCATGCCAATTCTTAAGGAAGGCATCCAAGTCGTCCCGCCATCTCCTTCTTGGTCATTGTAAGATATTGTGCGATATTTAAAAATACATGAAAATTATTTTTAATTCACAAAAACCTTTTATTGTTTTTGTACCTACAGATCTTGGGAAGTATTTGTGAGACCTTGACACCGTGAAGAAGGTTTTTGCAAGTCGAAGTATAAAAAGCTTACTTGATTTTTATTTGTCTGTGTATTTTCTTTTGATTATAAATATATTTTTATTTTAACTTGACAATCGAGACAAACTTATTAAACGTCGGTGCTGACAGAGAAATACTTTGTAGGCAGATTTTCATATTGCGACATATGACTCTCTTAAAGAAAAAGTATGCTTGTATCAGAACTGTTCAAGCCATGGTGTAATTCTAATAAATGTATAATAAAATTGGTTTTAACCTGATATAAAGGAAAAGCAGAGAAATTATATAACTTTCATGTAGTTTCTTTATATATATACGATGTGGAAAGACGTGAATTTCAAAAGTGTCTAGTTAAAAAAAGCAATACGAAAAACACAAAATTTTAAGAAATTGTGATCATACTGACGCCCGTTTACGAACATGGCTATTGACTAGTATTTATGAACGTGCATAGAATTTTGAAGGGAACCATCGTTGTTGTACCCTAACTGCACTCTCCAATCTTTAGTAAAATGGGCTTCCGGACTATTTCCACGGATCCACCCGATGCCAAATAAAAAACCATAAAGATATTGAACAGAAGTTTGTGAACAAACCCAGTAATAAATACTTGTACAAAATAACTACAGGGCACTATTCAGCGCTATGTATTTATCATGTTCCTTTATGAATCTCATTAGTCATAATGAACGTTGTCGAATTAAATGACAAAACTGGTGATGTATCAATTTTGTATTTTTGTTCGACCATGATTACGTAAAACGAAGGTTTTTGTTTACGGTAAATTATATTTCTCAATCATACAAAGCTATTTTTTATAAGGTCTACCATTGGCAGCGCCCGCGTGAAAGTAAAGATTTAGTCTGTACAAAAATGGATATTCCTTTAAATAAGAATTATGACATTTAAAAGAATTAGCATTAGCATTATCGGCGTTATAATGTTCCAACTGCTAGGACTCAGGCCTCCTCTCTAGGAGAGGGAATGGGCCATAGTCCACCGCGCGGGCCCAGTACGGATTGGCGGATGTCACATGTCTTCGAATTTTTGGTTCTAGGACATGCCGGTTTCCTTACGATGTTAAAAGAATTATTTGCAACAAAATAAAATTAAAAAACTTACTCAAGGCTGCGGGTATTTCTGGTAATTTCTCCTGGTATAGCACAGCATTCGCTATACTAGCGATGAAAAGGACGAAAAATACTTTTAACAACATTTTCCTATAAAATATTTCGTTAAATATCTCAACGTAGTCTTTTTGGTGTTCGCACAATGCTTTAAAATAACTATTGCAGTATTTTTTATTTATCTTCACTCAAGTAAATTTATTATTATAGGTAATGTACATTCTATGTGAATTATGTACCAGAATTCATTTAGTAATAAATTCTTGTATCGTAACAAGTTTTTGATTAGTTTTGCACTAATATTAGTTGGTTAACCTTTAAACAGACGCCTCCGCCGACAAATCCTGTGCGGTCGATTCGATCATGATTTCATTTTTTTTTTTTGTCAAACGTACGTATTATTTCTAGTCGTCATTAATTCACTACGGACAATAATAACGAGGCGTTTTTCAAAACACGGGAAATGGTGAAATTTTAAACAGTTTGTCTCCCTTCTACCATCGGACGAACCGTCGTACGGCGGGTATTCATCCTTACGTTGTCGAAACCTGCACAGTCCGGACTAAGCGCTTTGCCTCATCGTTTGTACCGCCTACATCGAAGGACTGGAACAATTTGCTTGCTGAGGTCTTTCCGTCCGATTACAATTTGGGTGTCTTCAAGACTACAGTGAATAGGCTCTTAATAAACTAGTGCGCCTCACCATCAACGACTGCATCACTGCTTACCATCAGGTGGGATTTCTGTCAAGCACTGGTTTATGTAATATAAAAAAAATCTTCTCCTTCTTATTATTTATTTATACTTTGGAGTATCATGCTTTTCTAAAGCCTGGGTATTTTTCACCACTTACAACTTTAACTGATTTAAACACATAGGTATTTCACGCAAATAACATTTGGTTAGTTCCGCCATGTTATTAATCACTTAGCTATACTCTAGTTTCGCTATGCTCGACTTGTCAAGGCACAAAATCACATTCGCGGGAAATGACGAAGAAAAGTTTTAGTGTAATAGTTTAGTGTAATAGTTTATTTGAGATATCATATTCATCTTAAAGTATCATGTAGGGATTAAATAATTCAACACGAACGGATATATTAATGAAGATTTCTGGAATTTTGGAGGGAGCATATTGATGACGAACATTTGACAAAAACTCCTTCGTAGTTTCTGTCTTACTGGCACAAAAAATGCATTTGCGTTATTTCCAATACGGAGTGGACTGACTCTTGCAGACCAGTGTATAAATCTACATGAAATCGCAAAATTTTAATGTTTGAAACAAAAATTATGTTTTATCAAATTGTTCATGTAGATTAAAACGGCGCCATTTTATTAAGATGGATAAATCTTAGGAGAGTCATCAGAGATTTAAAACCAGCCAAGAGCGTGTCAGGCCACGCTTAGTATAGGATTCCGTAGTTCCCCGTCCGTCACAATAAGTGTCCCCAATTTTTCAAAAACTGTGCGTCCCATCAAGTTCAAAATAATTTTCCTAGAAAGTCTTTATAAAGTTCTACTTTTCAGATTTTATTCATATTTTCTATACTTATGGGTCAAAAGTTAGATGGGTCCCGGACACATTGCCTTTTACTTTTGGAGCGATTTATTCCGAAATTATTGATATTATCAAAAAATTATTTCAGTAAACCCCTATTCATTTTGGAATACCTATCCAACAATATATCACACGTCAGGTTTGAAATTAAAAAAAAAACACTTTCCACTTTACATGTAGGGGGGCCTAATAAAGCTATTTATTTTAATTTTTATTTTTCTACTTTGTCGGCGTGATTAATATGCATATTGGTACCAAATTTCATCTTTGTAGTGCTAACGGACACAGAGATTAGGCGAGGACGGACGGACGGACAGACATGGTGAAACTATAAGGGTTCCGTTTTTGCCATTTGGCTACGGAACCCTAAAAAGCGGTCCTGGGACGCAAGACGCAAGGAGAAAAAACATGGGAGTGAGTTAATGCCAAAACAGTAAAAAACCATTTTGATTAAATGGGTTTATTTGAACCAAAAAATAAAAATGAAATATATATCAATACTTATGAGAACATTTTGGTTTTAGCTTTTAATCACATACAACATCAGGACAACATTCAGGAAAAGAATTTTTTATTTTCGATGGAACTACTCTGCAGCCTTCACCTGAAGGTAAAACAGGGCTGTCGCATCTGAAAAGTAAGAAAAAGAAAGAAACAATTACTTTATGCGAGACAAAATGCGTTAAACACGTCATCAGCATTTTAGCCGAAAGACGTCCACAGTTGGACATAGGCCTATTTTTGTTGTTATTATGATGACGTTATTTATTACTCAATACTTAGGATTTGAAGCTCCGTGTAAAATGCTGGTACTCTGAAGACTTGAAGCCAATCCCAACCTTAGTTTAGGAAAAGGCATGACACAGACTGATTAACTCCGTGTGGGTGAATAAGACTTACTTGTCGTACTCGATCGCGTAAGTACTGCATATTATCCTCATACATTCTTCCGAAAACATTGATGCGCCGAAAGGAAGCACTGTATTTAGATTCTTCAAGTAGCAACCTTTTTGGATACCTAAAAAAAAAACAACTCTTCAATTTTTATATAGTAGCAGTTGGTGACTTCTTGACCGCGTTTTGGTCAGTACTCTATACCAGCAGCAACTCGGCACGGAAGATAATATAGAGCATAGAACTCAAGTTTGGGCGTATAATATATGTATACGTGATGTATACAGTAGACTAGCGACCCGTCCTGGCTTCACACGGGTGCAATGGCTCGCCATGCCTTAATCACGCTGGTTAGTCTTCTTTAAGGAGTGGCTGGACCGGACATCAGCGTTCTCAATCGTGGAGGCAATCGGCGGCATCGAACTATCGCGCCCCTGGTTCAGACTATGGTCTGAAGCGAGGAGGCATGGCAGGTGGCTGCCGAGCTTCTGACCCCGACGCGGTACATACCCACGGTAGACGCGGGTATGCAGACGCCTGGTTGTCGAACGGACCGAGCCCAGTCGTAAACAACACGTAGAGATCCACGAGCTCTTCAAAGAGATGTCAGCAAAGCGCACGGGCCCAGTATGGCCGATGCCCGTAAACTAGGACCGCGGGGAAACCCGTAGTCCTAGAAAGCAAAGGACAAAAGGCAGTAAGTATTAGTATATTTGGATCCATCTAGTAGGGTTCCGCAAGTGTTTGCAATGTATGCGCAAAATAATCTGTTTATCTTAAGCAAATTCCAAACAGTAAATTTTTCACACAGAACTTTGAGCACAAGAACAAATTCACTTGTTGCTGTTTGGTAATGGAATTAAGGAGTCTGTTTGTGAAGGAAATGTTGAAAATGTGTTTCAATTAGATTAGCTGCCTACGTACTCTGTGTCACTCACACACATTTCAATGTAACAATTCGAAAATACTTCGCGTAATTCAAATTTATTTAGATGCTCTCACTCAAACTTGAATCGTTTTTGAGAGTAAATAAAGTTCTATTTTGATTGAGTATATAAAAAATACGATCAGAGTCACATCGCGTTCCCTCCCCGTGTGAGCCGACACTAAAGGTTACAGCAATACAGCAGTAAAAAAAAACACAATATATTAAAATGAACATATTAAAAACACTTAACTAATTAAAACTAACTCTTACTCTAAACTAAAATATGGCGTCAAAAAATTCCTCCGCATCGCTGTCGACCGGAAGTGTGCCCAAAAGACTGGCAGCATTGCCACGTTGTATGGCAATGCTTAATCTCTGACCGAGGTAAAAGCCAGCCCTTGGGTCACGCGAAGTGTCAACAAGACGCTTCGAAAGATCTTTAAAAAGCGAATGAGCACTCGGGCCCCACGGTCCAAGAGTTTCAACCCCAAACGGCTCAAAAATATAACTGCCGACGAGGTTGTTATATTTTCGCCGTTATTTATTCATTGATTATAAAATTCTGCCAGACTGTAGTTCTAAAATTAAAACAAAATAAAAATTGAAAAAAAAAAAAATATATATATTAAAACATTTTGATTTAAAAACGGGATTCGCCCAAGGGTTCAACTTAAAAGCGTCACTTCTACCTACTATTCAAAAACATTTTATACCTAAGGTAAAAATACGAGTACATTCTAGATAATTTATTTATTACTAAAAAGGTTCCTACCAAAAAAACTGCTGAATAATATTTTGAAAATTAGAACTAGCTGACCGGGCAGAATCTGAAGTTGACCACAGTTCGTAGTGTGATCCATTTTCAGACCTAAACTGAACTGTTAAAGGGATAAAGGTATATAGGGTGTATAGCTCCACGCCCCTTTCTCGTTCGCCTGACATTTTCTATTTACAATGGGTTTCGTCCTAGGAACTATAACTTTGTTCCACTTTTGACCGTTGACGAAGGCTTCTGTACTGGTCTATCATCAGAGTTATAAATGATATAAAAACCAAAACCTCACTTTTGAAAGTGCACTCCTACTTCTGACAGAAACTATAGCGTAGAATAGTAACTCTGTTTTACATATAAAATAACCAATTCCGACAGTTCATTAATCTCTCATCCACTTCATAAAAATAATAAATGACGAAGTTATTCAACTATACTCGTATATTCGCGAAACTAACGGAATAACATTCTTAAGGAAAACCCCGCATTGTGAACGAATAACACAACAAATAACTCATGTTGTATCCAAATGTTTTGCTTTGACGACCTCGAAATTAAAATTATTTTGCATCAGTAGATCCAGAGTCTCAATATGCATTCAAGTTATTTAATTCGTTATTTTTGAGTTTATCATAGTTTTTTTAGGGCTTTTAAGTTGAACAAGAATGATATAGGTACATTCCACCGAATATTATGTAAGCCGACTTCCGATTCCGGTTATAAAGAAAAAACTGATAAAATAAACAATAAATCCTCTAAAGAAGTAATAATGATGTTAAAAATAAATAACCATCAAATATAACTACAAAATAGAACGCACAGGACCGGTCGTTGTGGCGACGCTTATACGAGTAGGGTTATGTCTGTTGGACATAGAGGACGTCTTTCCGCTGAGATGATGATGATAAAAACTAAACGGGACTAGGTAAAATTGGGCGAAGGTGAAAACTGATTGGATTCCGAACAGCAAGAACCGGTGACGCGGTAGGCCCAGAAGAAGATGGCGTGACGATTAGTCAGAAGTGGCTCAAGACAGAAAAGAGCGAAAAAATGGAGGGAGACCTTTGCCCTGCAGTGGGACACGACAGTCTCTTTATAATAATAATAATCTGAAACTGATTGCCTTCAACAATTTGCAACTAATGGAACTACTGAAGGTTACTGAAACTTTCAGTAGTGCCATCAGGATGGAATTTGGTGTGGACAAATGTGCAGTCATGCATGTAAAGCGAGGGGAGATTGTGGAATCTGCGGGGATTCAACTCTCGGATTCCATACACCTTAGATCCCTCTCCTCGACCGAAACCTATAAGTATTTGGGTATGTCGGAAGCGTTAGGCATTAACGTCGCTGACATGAAGCAATCATTGAAGGAGCGCTTCTTTGGCCGCCTGAAGAAGGTTTTAAACAGCCTTCTGTCGGGTGGAAATAAGGTGCGCGCCTTCAATGGTTGGGTCATGCCGGTCTTGATGTACGCTTTTGGCATACTCAAATGGACTCAGATTGAGCTAGACGTTCTGGATAGGCGAGTTCGTACATTACTGACCGCAAATCGGATGCATCACCCACGATCGTCGGTAATGAGACTGTACATCCCGCGGAAGTGTGGAGGTCGTGGCTTTTTAAACGCCAAAACTGTGTAAAACCGCGAGGTGTGCAGCCTCAGAAAGTATTTTCTCAAAACCGACGTGGGTATGCACCGATATGTGGTAGCAATGGACGTGGGCCTAACCCCGTCCCGTTGTCCATGGCTAAAGAGAACTGGCACAAACCTGTAGTACTAACTACTGATGACCGCAAGGAAGTATGGAAAAGCAAGGAGCCCCACGGGCGCTTTTATCGGGCTCTCCATGAGCCTTATGTAGATTTCTTAGCGTCCGTGGCCTAGTTACGTTTCAGTGACCTCTTCGGAGAAACTGAAGGTTTCGTCTGTGCAATTATGGACGAAGTTATCTTGACGAACAACTACCGGAGACATATAACGAAAGACGGGACGGTTGACGAGTGTCGGGCATGCCATCGTCCAGGTGAGTCTATCAGACATATTATCTCTGGCTGTTCTCGTCTGGCTAACGGCGAGTATTTGCACAGGCATAACCAAGTAGCCAGGATTATTCATCAGCAACTTGCCTTGAAATACAACCTTGTTGATTCTGTGGTTCCGTATTACAGGTATGTGCCCACCCAGTTCTCGAAAATGACCATGTTACGCTGTACTGGGATCGGTCTATCATTACTGATCGGACTATTGTAGCCAATAAGCCGGATATAGTGGTGATAGACCGATTAGCGGGATATACCGCGCAATGATAGTCGATGTCACCATCCCACATGACGAGAATCTCGTGAAAGCTGAGAAAGAGAAACATATGAAATATCTCGACTTAGCGCACGAGGTTGTCGACATGTGGAATGTGGACTTGACTGTCATTGTGCCGATTGTCGTGACCGCCAACGGCCTGATGGCCAAAAGCTTCGACGACCACCTGTCGAAGCTGTCGTTGCGTGGTTGGATCAAGGGCCTGATACAGAAGGCAGTACTCCTTGATACGGCTCGTATCGTGAGGAGGTTCCTGTCTCTGGAGCCCTAACCACCGGTAGCTTGGACCCTGCTCTCGCTATCGGTGGCATTCTATTTTTTGGAGTTTTAAATGTTTTTTTTTTGTATTTGTAAGAAATATTTAAAAATATAATTTATATGTATATTGTAAAAGAATAAAGAGATAATAATAATAACAACAAAATAATTAGAAACTCACCGAATTCTTCGGGTACTTCCGGCAATTTCCCTAATAAAAAATTTGCGTTCGCTTTACAAGCAATTAAAAGAACTAAAATTAGTTTTGGCAACATCCCCGTACAAGTAGATTTCGTTTTAGGCTTCAAAGTAGTATTATTGTGTTCACACAATGATTTCAGTTTAACTATTGCAGTATTTTATATTAATCTTGATTCTATCCGATATTTTTACAACATTTTCAAAATTTACTAAATTTCAATTACCAGAATTCATGTCGGCATTAATCCTATACTCGTACCCCTACTATAACAAGTTCTTGATTCGTTTTACACAAACAGTTCGATAAATTTTCTTGCTGCTATTGTCATGAATTTCCTTATCATAATCCTTTCAAGTTTACTTTTCTTGTATGTTTTCATATCATTCGTATTTATCTAAACAGAGGAATGATGTCTTGTCGTTATTGATCAATGAGGAACAAAGGTAACATTTCTGATTTGATCCTCTTCTGTTATAGGCACATTATTGTTATTAATCATCATCACTTCTGATTGCTCACCGTTCACTGCTTGAAATTATTACGCCTTCTGAACTCACACTTCCACTATGCCAACAGATGCTATACGCATCCTTTTGCAATTTTGCTACCTTTACCAAAGCATCGGTGCACTTTTTGGTCTTCGTTTTGTATGTCTGTTACTTTTTTAGTTGTTTTATCTTATAAAAACAACTGGGCTAACAATAATTCATTATCATCATCATTTCAGCTGAAATACGTCGACTGCTGGACATAGGCCTCCCCCAAGCATCGACACAACGAACGCTCTTGTCAGTAAAGAACCATGGGCAATAATGTGTAAAGCGTAGGCTCTTCCACCAACAGAGATACGGCATAAATTCTATTGGAAAAAATTCCCAACAAACCTATTTAGGTGCATATCTTTTTTTGCTATGGAATTGATGGTTCTGCCAATAGTAAAAATTTAAGTACGAACCGAATCCTTCACAATGCTGTATTTCTGTTGAACAATGAGCCCAATTTGTCACATGGTCCTTTAAATCATTTATAGACAAATGTATTAACATGCATTCATCTGGTGTAATAAATAATCTGATCTAGTGAAATGAATTTCAAATTACGGTAAACAGGTATTTCCATGAATTACATAATTACTATTTCCTTATTCTTCTCCTCCTTATTCTGTTATTTTTCAAAGTTTTCTAATGCCTGTGTATTTTACACTTCTACTGATTACAACGAAACTACCAGAATATATTATGCAAATAATTTTTCACGATTACAGCATAAAAATTATTTAACGATAAAATTTATTTAATGGTTTTGAACAATTTTATGTGATTTACTGTAGAACAGGCCATAAAAGTGTAAGCAAACCACGAACCAGGTGAATTTGCGACCTGATGGGTGTCGTGATGTCCTAAAAACAGAGATGTATGTATATGAAATTCCGAATCTTGAAATACGGTTACGGATATAATAATTTTTAAATTGTAAAAGTTTAAATAATTAGCAACATTTGTATTTTATTTTTAGTCCACATTACCATTTGTTTAGCACGCTAAAAAAAACTAAAAAGCCGTCGTAATCCTTCATTTAGTCTCCGTTTTTATCCATAACTATTCGAAATTTTCACGTCGTTTTCGGTAACGGATTTCTATTTTCGAATTTCCGGCAGTTTCTTATTTTAAGATTACCTATGGTGTGAAAAAAAAAGACAGAGCTACACCAAGACGAATACCACTAACCTTTTCCCAACACAAAAGTATTATGATGGCATAGGTACTTCGTAGACACTGGTCTTAAAAACAGGCAAGAGTTGGATGCAGAAAATCTTGTTCTAGTGGTCTGAAATTAAACGTAGTACGGAGGAGAATTTTAGTCAGACATAATTACTCGTATGAAAATGGTTGTTTTGGAACAAAAACAAGATCAGGTGTTTTATTCGGATTCTCAAATAGCTTGAAACTATACATAATTTTTTATAACAATGCAGCACGAGTCATACTAAACCTAAACAAAATATAATAATTGTTTACTTGTATTTAAAGTAAAGGATCCGTACACTCCGTACATCGTTTTATCTGAACAAGTGCGACCTTTCCACACAAAATGTTGTTAAAAATGATAATACTTGCCTTTGTTGTTGGTACCGCGTCTGCTGCAACTTGAATTGAAGAACTTCCTAAGAAGCCCTGTGAACTGGGTGGGTTTATTTTATTTATTCATTTTAATTTTTTACCTTTTTTTTAACAAAAAAAAAGATTTTTTTTCTTCCATTCGTACCTGCGATACGATTTGACGCCACATAATTTAACTCAAAAACTACTTGACCGATTGCAAAAAATCTTTAAACATTAGAAGGCTACATCTTCACTAAGTAGCATAGCCCATTTATTTTTTACTTCCATGCAAAGCGAAGCCACTGGCAGCAGCTGGTGTAAATTACAATTAGCAATAGTTTTGTTTCTAGGTTAGATAATATTATCATTTGTTTGACCGATCAAACAAACACTCTTTATCCGAATCTTCGATATCGGTTTCGATTACGGATATTTTCTATTCCATAGCTTCGCGTATTATGATTAACGTATGGGAGAGAGAGACAAAACGGTGCAATTCGAGTCATAATACCAAACGCGAATAAAATATATTCAAACATTGTTTACTAGTATTCTAAGTGAACAGTTCATACATCGTTTCTAGTATTTTCATCTGAATAAGTGGGACTTTTACATACAAAATGTTGTCAAAAATTATAATACTTGCCTTCGTTGTTGGTACCGCGACTGCCGCAGTTTCGTTTGAAGAACTTCCTGCGAAACCCTGTGAACTTGGTGGGTTTTTTATTTATTTATTTGAAGCCCAAGTGCCCGATCAGTGCCATAAAATAGTGACTTTCTGAAGCCTATTCTTCGGAAACTCTACAATATTTGAAACATATGATTTTTTCGTATGACTAATACTTTTGGCAAAAAAAAATAACAACATGATATTTTCCCACTTGTTTTCCCTACTCCTACTATACTAGAGTTATTCATAAAGAACTGTAATTACGTGGCACAATATTGAAGTCATTTCAGATGGTAGTACAGATATGTAGTATATACTCGATTTAATTTGAATTCGTTTATATATGGCTATCGATCATATTTTGTTCCAAGTACACTCTATCAGCAACTGTCGAATTTTAGTAGAGTCTATGCCTACTGGGTCATGGATTATGGGAAAATGAGCCCCCGTACTCTGGAAAGAATGCAAAGAAGAAACAGGAGTGGGTTTGAAACAGTAAAAATCTAAAACGCCACCCTGATTTCCCACCTAAACAAACCGAGTCAAATTATACTAAAAAAGTTACATTATTATGAGTCACATACATTGTTGTGTGTACATGTGTGTAATTACCTCAACCTCAAATTAAGTGAACATACTACGCAGCACAAGTTTTAGTAATCGAACATGAAATTAAGCAAACTTATGTACTTTTCATGTTTTCATAACTCATTAAACCTTACTAGCGCGTTTTTCTAATGACTAATCATTTAATTTTCAGCTCACAAAGAAGGCTGCTATGTTAAAATGATTGATGACGTAATCCCATATGGCAGCACCAGGGATCCTTTGGGAACTTGCGTTAGAATACAATGTTCAACCAGTGGTATACAGTATATGACGTAAGTAGTTTTCGCTTTGTGAATAAAATAGTTATAGTCCGTCTTATGAAAGCGCGACCTGAGTAAAAGAATGTATCACGGAAGATATCCCGTAAATGACATTTTAAATTGTGAAATAAACCGTGATAGCCTAAAACAGTGTTTACTGAGAAAAAGAGGTTAAATCCAAAAAAATTGTATGTGGTATTACTAACTAGTAGGAGAATCATGTCTTGACACCTCACAATTTTTTTATTTCCTACAATTGCGGCTGAATAATGTTGCCAATAAAATTAAAAAAAAAACTCCAGGTCGCGCTTTCATTAGACGCACTCTAGTTATGAGTATACATGTGGATGAATAAAATGGAGAGACAGGCCAAAGAAAAGATGGGAGGATTGTGTAGGGAGCGATATTAAAGAAAAGAAAGTCAGTGATAGCGATAGACGGTTGACAAGAGAGAATGGAAGAAAAAAAAACTTGCTCCGTCCATCCGAAGTCACATTAAGACACGGGTAGAAAGATAAAAATACTCTAGTCCCAAAATAAGCAGAGTTAGTGCTATGAACACTAACAGACAACTGATAAATATGCTTATACAAATGTATACTCGTATTGAAATACATACATAATGTTGTGTCTGGGTGTAGACCCAGACACAACAAATGATCGTGCTCTTCACACAGACATTTGTCAATTGAACCCACGAACCTGAAATGCTGAAGGGATGTGATATGTTACGTTTACAGCGGTGGGATCTTTCTATAAGTACCCATCCTAATTATATCGGCAATCAAACGGTGCATTAAGTCTAAACAGCGCAATAATTTGCTCATAAAAAGTTAGTGATCAATAATTTAACTCATAGGATAATCAAAGTGAAATCATGACTAAAATAAGTTGTATTTAAGTTGGTTTTCATTTTTTTATCAAGGTTTTTTTCTGATCAGATCCTTTAGGATATCTCTTAGATTATAGATATTATTCACAGTCGTCGGTCACAAAGTTGTTTTTGGTAGTCATTATATTGTAAGCAACTGAAGGAGAGGCCGTGTTGGCAACTGGAGGCGAGGCGACGTCGTGACGTCACACCATCAGGCGGTGGCCGACGCGGCGATGGTAGTCTATAAAAGAGGCGCGCGGTGCGGCAACCCCCCCTTTTTTCGTTTGGTCGGCGTTGAGGACGGACTTGCTACTTGACCGTTATCGTGTGATTTTATTTCATTAATACCTACTTCATATTCTTATAATTTTGTGAAAGTGTGATTAAAGATTGTTTATTTATTTTTTATCTGTTTCACTTCTGATCCCTAAAAATATATTATTTATCCTCGACTTATCAGTCGTTCTGGATAGTAAAAAAAATTAATAAATCAAAATTGTGGGTAATTGGTTTTTGTGATAGTTACGGTGGCCAGGTGAGGGTAGCCCGGTCCGTCCGGTGGTACATCAATCAATCAACAAAATGTACCAATGAGTATCGTGCCACCCATTGGAGTGTGGACGTGGAAGGTGAATTGGTGATTAAAGAAATAAACTAGTATTCGGCTACATTTGGGTAAGTATGGAATCCATTGATCGTGTACTAACAATTAACGAAATTCTTATTTTTTTTCAGGTGCGGGGTCGCTGACACCGATGATGAAAATTGCTATATTACTGATATAGACGTCAGCAAACCGTACCCAACCTGCTGTCCTGACATCGAGTGTTATTATTGAAATAATCGTGTTAAAATCTTGGCAATTTTAGGACTCAAAAGTGTAATTCTTCAAAGTGTTTTAAATAAAAAAAAGGGCAGAAAGGGGGGCCTCTGTACGTTAACTTGTGCATAATGTTTTAAAATAAATAAATTAAGGAAATTGGAAGCAATTTTATGTGACATATACCTATTTATCCACTGCAGTTGGTTTACTTTTACGTACGATGACTACGTAATTTGGCATACGGATAGACCTTCTCTTTTCTACCGGGTTTTCCATCACCCATTCCCATTCTCTTTTCTATCATCGAACAACCCGACGTACGGCGATCTACCCTTACATTGGTAAAACCTCTACGGTCCGCCTCGGTCGAAGTACGGGGCCTCTGCGGTCTCTACGGTCGCGTACATCGAAAAACTGGAACAATTTGCCTGTTGCGGTCTACCCATCCAATTATAATTGAGGTGTCTTTAAGGCTACAGTCAATTAATAATAAATTAGTGCGCCATCGACGATTCCATCACTGCTTACCAGTAGTTGGGATCCCAGTCAAGCATTAGTTTGTATATACGAGTATACATATATTGGTAGCTACATACCTACATATCAAATATATATTTTCTAACCCTGACTCTTTTTGAGTTCTTTGAGGGAAACGTCTCATGCACCCTTTTGTAGTTTCTCTGTCTCGATAACTTTCATAACTCAAAAAAAAGTAGATGTTTCTTCTTTACCTATTTCCCAATTCCCAACATTATTTGACATTTGTTCTTCTATCCCCTCTTGGTCCCTTAATTTTATAAGTCGGAATAAGGTGATAATTATAATTCTTGAGATTTCATTAAATCGAGCAGAAGTGGGGCTTTTCCCCTTAGGAGGAAACCACTTTCACACCTTCATGTAGGATAATTCAGGGAAAACGAAAATTATATTAGCCTTGGGTAATTGAAGAACAGTCACACAATATAATGGGTATTCTGTTTTACATTAATTTGGGACAAAAATAAAATTCGATCTATTTTATTGAAGTCATTGATCGTATACGGAAAATGACAAAATTTGTTGTAAGCAAATCATATTATAATTTTTTACAGATGTGGAGTCCTGTTCAACAAGGATCCAAAATGCCATTTCACTAATAAGGACGTCAGCAAGCCATACCCAAATTGCTGCCCGAACGCCAAGTGTGATCTCGACAACAATTAGTCTCAAATAAGTTATTATTAATATTAGATTGGGTCAAAATGATCGTGTTAGAATTCTGGCAATATTGGGACTCAAAAGTGTAATATTCTTAAAAGTGCTTTGAACACGGGGTCTCATACAGAACAAGGGAAATTTGGTTCAAATAAATGTCACTAGATGGCGCGACATGTGTTGATCTGTGGTTGAAATGTGTATTATTTTCATGGTTTTTATTTTTTTGACTTTCTTAAGGTTTATTCATACATAATCAACTCATAAACACACAAAATTATAAAACAATAATCAAATTTCTAAGATGATTGGAATGGATAATTAATATTTATACCAGTAGATGGCGCTGTATTAAATTTTAAAGGTTAACATCTGGATTTTATAAATTTTGTTTGGTTTAATAATATCACTGATAATATGAGTACGTAGCAGCAGTACAAAAGTACAGTGTACAGTGCGCTTATAACGTCATCTATTAGGAATAAAAATATAATGTAACCCTTCTTGCAAAATCGCTGCTAACACCATCTATTGGGAACGAACGCGAACAAAACTAGCCAGAATAGCCAGTTGAAATCCGCTCTTTACGCTGGGACAATTTCTTTGTATGGGATGAGGCATCTGTATGCTAGTATATTATAATATTGTCTGTGGTTTTGAATAAAGAACGGGGATTGGTTTTTGAAAGACATTTATATCTAACATTATTATATTTATCGACTGGGTTTAGTTTACTTTGAATGTAATTTGGCACACTAATAAACCTAGATTAACTCCTCGAACGCCGATGGTGGTGGTACAACTTGAATGACTGGAGTGTATAAAAATGATTTGGTCTAAAATTTTGGTTCCTAAAATAACTGCTATGTATTGCGAAAAAATCGAGCATTGAAAACTATATCTTCTATCTTGTTGCAAGATCAATTCAAAATATAAAACGAAGTTTTTTCGTTAAGGAGTTCGGGAGACTAAAATAGGAGCTGCATATGCTGTTCTGCTAAGCATGGAGTCACTCGTGGTTTGGAAATGTTTCTGAGTTTCTTTTCTCGTACACAAAATAAAAAAAAACAACACTTTGTTTTAACCTTTATACTATCGTAGAACATCTCGGTCTTAAAAATTCCATAATCATGATAAGATTTCAGTTAGTTACAAGGGCAAAAAAAATTATTTTTTTTTTAATAGAGCTATCTTTGAAATTATTATAGAGTCCGTCTAATGAAAGCGCGACCTGAGAAAAAGAGGTTACATCCAATAATTTTGTATGTGGTATTACTAACTAGTAGGAGAATCAAGTCTTGACCCTTCACAACTTTTTTTCCTACAATTGTCGCTGAATAATGTTGCCAGTTAAATTAAAAAAAAGACTCCAGGTCGCGCTTTCGTTAAACGCACTCTATAGTAATTTCAAAGATTGCTCTATTAAAAAGAAAGTTAAAATGTTCATTCATTGTTTGACATTAATTTATCAATATTTCATTGTTAGTCGTATTTTTTACCCAAGGGATGTCTTCATCATAGCACTTAACCATTGGACAGCATTTGGGGAAAGGTTCTTCAAACTGTGCTTCTGTTATATGACAGTTATCATTAACATCAGACGTGACACCGCATCTAGACAAATAATATGTATCGTTTAGTTAGTTAACTGTTGGTCATCACATATCTACATAAGGCGAAAGCAAAAAAATAAACTTTATATTGACTGGTGCGTCTAGCATCCAGAATTGGTTTTCACCAATCCGATACACTTTTTTCGAATTTTTTTTTTCACGGGTTAAAGGCAATTAGATCTAAGTATTTGATATGAATTTCAACTTGATAGCTCTACGCGTTCATGAGGAAAAAAGTAATAAGTTTATATTTATTAAAAAATAAATATATATTTTGTAATGTAACTAAAAATTTAAGGTTTTCGGAATTTTTCCTTTATGTGTGCTATAAAACGTTGCTTCATGCCAAATTTCAAGATTCTAGGTCGACTGGAAGTACCCTTTAGGTTTTGATTCCCTTGCGAGTACTTGCGAGTTTCAAAATATGCAGCTTAAATTGCTGTTTCTTTTGATTGCGTTGACATAGAAGTTTGATTTTGTTACAGCTTAAAGGTATTATAAACCTGAGTATTTGGTATGAATTTCAATTTAATACCTCTACGCGTTTATGAGGAAATGGGTAGTAAGATTAAAATTATTAAAAAAAATATATTATGTGATGTAACTAAAAATTTATGGTTTTCGTAATTTTTCCTTTATCTATGCTATAAGACGTTGCTTCGTACCAAATTTCAAGATTCTGAGTACACGGGAAGCACCCTGTAGGTTTTGATTCCCTTGCAAGTGTCGAAAATTTGCGGCGTAAACGGCTGTATCTTTTGATTGCGTTGGTTTAGAAGTTTGATTTTTTCACAGCTTCAAGGGACAGTAGACCTGAGTAATTGATATAAATTTCAGCATCATACCTCTACGCGTTCCTGAGAAAAAGGGTCTTGACAGACGGACGGACAGACGGACAACAAAGTGATCCTATAAGGGTTCCGTTTTTTCCTTTTGAGGTACGGAACCCTAAAAATTACAAGTTACAAGTGTTATTTTTTTTTTTTATAAAGTGCGATTCCACCTGATGGTAAGCAGTGATGCCATTGTCGATGGTGAGGGACGGTCTAGCCTTAAAGACTCCTAACTTATAATCGAACTTAGCTTCTACCAGCGGTTTTGCCCGTGTGAAAGTAGTTTTCTCCATATGAACTTTGGACCCTCGGGTCATCCCCATAGGGATGAATTTTGGAAAATCCTCTCTTAGTGCTCGATTACGTCTTAAAAAGAAATTTAGTGTAAAATTTCACGCTCTTGGTTGTAGTTTTGACTGAGCGTTGATATGTCAGTCAGTTAGTTTATTTTTTTGTTTATTCACTTGTAGATAGATAAATACAATAAAAGAATATGAATGTGATATTTTTAATATTTTTCACATAAATGTTTTATAAACAGATATCTATTTAAATAAATAGACAATTTATTTTCTTTTTAAAACAATAATGAGGTAAAGTTAAAGAAAACGAAATGTAAGAATAATTAACATAAAAAAGCAACAGGCCCAAACGAAGCAAAACAGTCATTATGTTCTACGAAAATAATATAATATCCTTTAAACTATTCTTATTTTTATAGTAAGACATATTGCCTCTATTTTTACTACAGAAAGTTTTTCGGTCTATCCATTGACCCGATTGTCTCGGACATTGCTCTATCAAAATGCAGTTTGAAGTTTCTTCACACCACCCACAGTTGAATCTTTTGTCCAGAGCTTGGCATTCCGTACAGTCGCTGGCCATTAATTCGCACTTGTACACCACCATCAAAACCATATTGGAATATGGCTCTGCACCACCCCACACCAATCTAATGTAGCCCAATGTTATACTTTTTTCAATCCTTAAAGCTGTCATATCACAGAACAAAGTACTGTCACCAAGTGAACCTCCAAGTGTAATAATAGACTGTTCTAAATGTATTTCGCATATTATATCCCTATTATAAAGTGTTAAGTCATCTATTTTCAAACTAAGTTTGATAAATCTCCTTATGTTAGCAGGTACAAATATGGGATCACCAGACACAATTTCAGTACAATATCTTTCTTGAGAATTCTTGCCATAAGCGATATCGAGGTTTACTTTTTGAGGGCAGTGAAGACTTGCGTAGTGTGTACATCCATTTTCATGACACCAATCACATTCATCTCCTGCTTTTTTGCAATCCGAACAACTGCTAAAGGAGGTGCAGTAACTCTGGACTGTATCTATTGGGTATGTTTGAGTGTTATTTGTTTTGGTCATGACTACCATGGATGTGAAAATAATCCAAAATATTTTAATATAGTATAACATTGTTCTTAGTATCTGCTAGAATACGTGGTTCCCATTAACACCATAGGTAAATGCTCTTCCTGAAATATAAAAAGTTTTGTTTTAATACATTAAAAATATCTGTACACATACATTTATCATAGGTACAAAAGGTTTTGCAAACACGTTCACTGTTGTACATTTAACTAGTAAACCTAGCATAGCTTGTGTTTTCTGATACTAAAAACCGGGAGTATTTAACTTCAAAGGCCTAATTTTAACCTGTGGCGCCCCGTGGGGACCGCCATTATTTATTATTTATTTATTTATTTAATATTAATAAATTAATATAAATAATATTAATAATATAAACTGTTATTGCTCTGTTTCTGTGCTTCTGTAATTATACTACTAGAGTATAATTTTTAATCGGTCAGGTTTTGGTGGCACAATTTTTTTCCAGCGGTTCTCAAAGTTAAAAGGTAATTACTTGTTTACTGGCACGTTTTTGTGCCACGGGGTTCTACAAGTTAACGCCCCTAAAATTGACTTCTTAGTTTTAATTATTTTTATTTGATTTTTTTTTATATTTATCCTAAGAATAAGCAGTTATTTTTTTAAATATTTCAATTATTTAAATTAATCTTAGAATACATAATTACGTTTTAGTATATTTAAAAAAAAACAGTTTTAACTGAATTTTAGAACATTTTTTATTAGATATCATAAATAACAGTGAATGTAGTTTTAATTGATAAACCTGTTTCATTATTTGTTTAAAACTTAAATTTTCTTCAAAATATAATATGTCCTATTACATTTTATGTTGTCATATTTTGTCCATCAGGCTATTTTTTAATTATGTATGCTTTGGAGACGCATGTTCAGGTTTTGGCGTTCTCGGCTTAGAACCCTAGAAGGCTGAATAATGTAGAAATTGGAGAAAGAGTGAATAATTTATTTCAAAGCAAAGTGTGTTTCAACGTCGGTTACATTCTCCTAACCATCTGGTGAAATAGTAGTCAAACGCCAGCTTATCAATAATTCTTAACTCTCTCTTAACTACTGTTACCGTATTGATAGCTTTGGTAGACAATCATAAAGTGATCTATATTTAGGTGAAGCCATGCTTGCAACAGTCGTGTTGTGGATGGGTGACCATCAGTACATCCGTATAAACAGCAAACTTAAGTTGGCGGTTTGTTTTTTGTATGTCTTTCAGAAACCAAAAAAGTTTACACTAATTTTGTCCAGGAAAGTCGCGTACACAGAGATAGTCATTCCATGTGAAAAACTTGTATTCAACTACATCCAACCAGCTAGAAGCCGACCCCAACATAAATATGCAAATTTTAGGTATATTGCTATTGATCAAGTATTTATTTATAATATTTTATTTTATTATATGAACAGTGCTTGGTTGCGAACCCACCAGATGATAAGTATTGATGCAATCGATGCTTGCACTAGTTTATTATAAGCCTATTCGCTCTAACTTTGAAGACACGTAAATTATAATCGGACGGGAAGACCACTGAAGGCAAGTCCTTGAATATACCTATATGTATAAATGACTAATATGTATAAACGACGTGGCAAAATATTTAGTCCGGACCGGATCCGGTTATTTAGGAGATAACCCCTAACATATTTAGCAAATATTAAGGAAAGCGATGAGATTGCAAAATTGATCACAAAAGGAACTTACAAATCACTGAAATCCGGTTGAAAAACAACACGACCAATAAGTAACACTTTCAAAAAATAATCCTTACTAAACATTTTTAGTAGGGTGTCTACTATTTATAGCTTTCTATTGATAAATGTTTTTGAATACGACCATTGTAAACGGAAAGTGATTGAGTGTCCATACAAAATGATATCAGTGTTATATAACAATGGTTTGTATACTCGTATGTTATTGTTTGGACTATTACTAATCTTCCGTTATTTGTGATCCGTATATTTGTCATATCGGTTTTTTTTTCAAGTAGGATATCATCAGAATGACTTTTTCCGCTCTTGAGCGGAGCGGGAGGGTGTGTCAGACTTTCACTGACTAAACTCCACCCCGTTTTTACTTTGCCTTCGTTCTGAGGTCACGAGCTTCCCTTTCGGAATCCAATCCATGGTCATCATAAGGGTATGATACTCGTATATTGGATAGTAAAATATTGGGAAGTATATTAAAAGACGTAGTTGGGATTTTATAAAAAAACTTTTAGTATGGTTAACGTTTTTATAAAGGCTACCTTAGTTCTGGCAAAGCTGGTGACTCGTTTTTAACCGGTTTTTTTAAATGTATTTTTTAATAATTTCTTACTATTACTTCAGCTACTTTCTTATTATAAAATATTGAAAATGGTCGTTTAACTTCATCATCATTATTTGCTGTCTTGTCCTAACCTCCACTCTTGCAACTTAGTACCAGAGTAATTGTAACTACTGAACCTAGGTTCTCATTGTCAAACTCTCTTAGAATAAATCGTACATCTGTGTTATGTAGTATTTGTTCATACTGACTCTTTTCGACAGGTCACTCTATTTAGTCATTATAATAATTTATGCGTAAGATTTAAAAACCATTTTTGGTCGATATTAATAAACAAACCAAATATTTTAATTGAAGATTGACTGATTTGAAGTGAAGGAAAATATTGTGAAGAAACCAATATGTCTTTTAACCAATAACAACCGAACCGAACGAAACGAAAAATTCAATCACCGGGGGATTCAGAATCATGTACTAGAGCTATAATATTCGTTTGTGCGTTAATGTCTGACACACCCTGTATATGTCAAACTACAAATAAAAGTTATCTAACAAGAGAAGCCTTTTGTTTTGTAATTTAAACTTATAATAAACTACTTACCATAGTTTTCACAAGTCATCCTGTTCCGAGTCCAATTAGATATGCTCTGACATTTCTCTTTACTCACGCATTTGGCTATTGAACCACACCATCCACATCCATAAGCGGCTGGAATTCTCCTACATAACTCACAGTTTGGGGCCAATATTTCACAGTTGTATACAATCAACGGAACATGATTAGAATATGGTTGAGCTCCACCCCAAATAAGAGTTAGAGTACCTCTATCCGACTCACCATACAATTTTGCATATGAGTTCAAAACAACTGGATAACAGTGCAGCACATCATTTACTAACAGTCCTTTTAGATGTGTAGTCCTCTGTCCAACCTTGATCTGGCATATTATTTCCTTATTATACAGTGCTGGGTCTGGTACATAAAGTTGAAGTTTTATCGTAGTCAGTTCCCCACTCGGGATAGCAATAGGACCATCTTGTACGACATGAGGACAAGCTTTTATTTCTCCAGTCAAATTTGATATTTCCGCTTTAGTTTCAGCGTATGGACAGAGGTATTCAGGATTTTCTGTGCATCCATAATTATGACACCATCCACATGGAAACCATAAGCTTTTCACACACTCGAAGCAATTATCAAAAGAGCGGCAATAACCGCTCGGATCTTTCATTGATTTATGATCATAATTTTCTTTGTAACGGTTCATCGACTGCAGAAAATTTTTGATTCTGGACATTTCATCGGATCTTAAAACGACTTTGTGTTCAAACATTTCATTTTCAGGCACCACGGTTATTGCCTCCGATGCTTCCATAACTTTGATTTTACTCATAATGAGTATTAATGGTAAAATTCCAATCAACATTATAGTCACTGTTCAAACTAAGGAGGCTATATCAAGTACGAGATTATCGAAAAGCGTTCATCTTTTATACCCTGAGACTGACACATTTCTTGTTATTTCCATGGGTGTGTGTTTAGTAAAATATTTTCTTTCCTGGGCTCAATGGATCGTGTGATTATTAGGAACAATACAATTATTATTGTCTTACCCTTTCTATGGATCGTATTTACGTGCCATAAAACGGTATGTCCCTATGTTATTTAAAAACATCCTATTAAAACATTGCACCACATGGTAATTATTCCTTATCTTGATGAGATCTTCTAACTGCGGATTATTTTAGGAATGTTAATATTGGATAGGAAGGAAGTTGATTTTAACGAATCTGCTCTAACTAAATGCACACGGAAGTACAAAATGATGTGAACTGGTTTAGTTTCAGTTATTATTTGCTTTGAAAATGTTGTAGGGCTTCAGCCGTCACAGGCGATCTTTGAGGCATTGTATGTTTGGCAGGAATACAACACGCACTTAATCAAACTGCGGCACCTTGTCGTAAGGCACAAAACTAACAAACGAAAACAAATGTACATTTCAAAGTTGAGAAATCTCAAAGAAAGAAACAAGTCCAGTTTTATTTGGAACAGGACACTGGTAGAGACGAAGTTGTAGTTGACTGTGACTAACTTGTAAATACAGAAGTGAATTTGGCGCCATGTTTCTAGAGAGTTGTTACGAAAAAGTTTCTAGTTAAGTACTAGGAAACTCTAAAAGCTGTTAATCGGGGCATTTATGTTCACGTCGAAGATAAAATTGGTCCTTATAAGACCAGTAGCTAATTTTAGCTCTATTTGGTCACTATAATGGCTAATACTTTTAGAATCTAGATTATTCTTTTAAAAACTATTTTGCTCATATTTGCAGTAAAAATGAACACAGGTGTATATTGTTTTCCAGGAAAGGCTCTGCTTTCGTTCAGTGGTTAACAAATTACATAGTGAATGCAGAGAATACTTTCCAACCCAATTTCATCATGATTATTCAAATATTTTTTGGATGAAAATTTTTTAAGCAACTAATCGTTCGGCCGAACGATATTTGGTCTACTCCATGAGTAAAGTCGTTTGTTCATGTGTTTCCAGTTCATATTACGATAAAACAAAATTAAACTGATTTGCTCTTCAAAAAAACCAAATTAGCGTCGATAACTGCCTTTAGTATTTGCCTCTTTTTTTTGTTAAGGTAGCCATCAAATAGCTTCTTCCATTCTAGGTGAACCGAGAGAGAGTATCATATTTTTACGAACTAAATTCCACCAGTGTTCTTTCAGTTGCAAATTATATTCCAGGGTGGCTAATTTTGGCACACCATAATTATAGCTATTATAAATTCACTCTTTAAAGAGTTACTAAAAAGTCATGACGTCCTCACCTTCCGCTTTACGCAGGTCCTAAAAGAACATGAGAGTTTCGGGACGTAGATGTTTCGGATTCGGCGGAAAGACACGGTGGACTTTACGGTCGAAGTCCACCCTGCTAGAACAGATCACCACCGTACTGTTTGCAGGTCAAAATCATAATCCTCCTGCCCTTGTTCAGGTCATGGTATGGGCTGTGAGGAGGAATGGAAAGCAGTCACGTCCTAGAGTGAAGCAAGGTGGCTGAAACCGTGAGAAAGAAGACATCCTTAGGCCCCTCCCATCACCACTTGGATCCAGATATCATGAGTACGGGACGTGTGAACGGTAAACGTCATTGATAATTTTTTGGTGTTTATATTACCCATTTATTCAGGCAGGAATTTTCTGGTGCGCTATTTGACTGACACCCTAATACATGAAATGAATGTTAGTGAGAGGTGTTAATAATAAAAGAATTCTTGTGTGCGAGTATTTTCACCTTGCCGACTTCACATGTTGATGCTTTCCATACCTTATTTCTCTGTACCAGGACCGTACCCGAGAGGTCGTTACCGCAGAGCACCCGCACCGCAGTACCCGGAGTCCTGGAACGCAAGGCGAAGAAGGAACTTACAAAGGAGTAGGTTTTAGTCAGTGAAAGTCTGACACCTCCTTCTGCTCCTCGCTAGAGTGGAAGAAAGCACCTAAATTATATACATATATATATATATATATATATACAGGGTGTCCCAAAACTCAACGATAATCAGGGACCGGATGAAAGGCCAAGCTATACCAGTTCTGGGAAAAATAAAAAATAAAATCCATATCACTCAGTTCAGCGATAATAGACATTTTAAAAAAAAAGTTGAAGTTCGACACCCTTGGTCGCATTTTCAAGGATTGTGATCACCAATGTCACAATTTCGCTGTGATTTTTTTAATTTCGTGATCTTCCTTAACGACGCTATTAATCGCAACTACAAATTATTGCAAAAAACATTGTTAATTTAATAAAATAAGTTAAGTTTTAGTGAGTCATGGTTCACAAAAATATTGTTCGTTAACTTTAACACTTCATATTGAAAAAAAATGGTACTACACTACCCTTGGCAAGTCATTTCAAAAGATGGCGCATTTAATCAAGATTTCAAAATGTTGCAACACTTGCCACTTTTCTTGCCATTAAAAAAAATATTTCTTATTTTTTTCAAATCGAGCTCAATTTTTAACAACTCAACATTAGGAATTTTTGTTTCTAAAAGGAGATTGACAGGGTGTGGACCAAGTGCATTTTGCTCCTCAGCCCAATACTAACTAACTCTTCAAAATCTGCTCCAGGAGTCAAGAAAAAAAAAGAGTTTTTCCAACCTAACCTAGCCTAAGTTAGAAATCGTTTTAAGGAAGTTTGAGCAAGTTCTGCCCAGAATGAACATCTACTGCATTTCATACCTCAGACCAATACTAATCAGCGAACCAAGGTGCTTCAAAATCTGCTCCAGGAATCAAGAGAAAAAAAGACTTTTTCCAACCTAACCTAACCTAAGAAATCTTTTTAAGGAATTTTGACAAAGTGCTGCCCAGAATGAACACCTATTTCCTTTTTTTTCTCAGGCCAATACTAATCAGTAAACCGTAGCGCTACGAAATCTGCTCCAGGAGTCAAGAGAAAAAAAGACTTTTTCCAACCTAACCTAACCTAAGTTAGAAATCTTTTTAAGGAATTTTGACCTAGTGCTGCTCAGAATGATCACATTAGTGCATTGTATTTCTGAGGCCAATACTAATCAGCAAACCGAAGGTGCTTTAAAATCTGCTCCAGGAGTAAAAAGAAAAAAAGAGTTTTTCCAACCTAACCTAACCTAAGTTAGAAATTGTTTTAAGGAATTTTGACTAAATGCTGCCCAGAATGAACACCAAGTGCATTTTGTTCCTCAGGCCAATACTAAGAAGCAAACCGAAGCGCTTTGAAATCTGCTCCAGGAGTCAAGATAAAAAAAAACACTTTTTCCAACCTAACCTAAGTTAAAAATCTTTTTAAGGAATTTTGACCAAGTGCTGCTCAGAATGAACACATTAGTGCATTTTATTTCTCAGGGCAATACTAATCAGCAAACCGAAGGCGCTTTAAAATCTGCTGCAGAAGTAAAAAGAAAAAAAGACTTTTTCCAACCTAACCTAACCTAAGAAATCTTTTTTAGGTATTTTGACAAAGTGCTGCCCAGAATGAACACATTAGTGCATTTTATTTCTCAGGCCAATACTAATCAGCAAACCGAAGGCGCTTTAAAATCTGCTCCAGGAGTAAAAAGAAAAAAAGACTTTTTCCAACCTACCCTAACCTAAGTTAGAAATCTTTTTAAGGAATATTGACCTAGTGCTGCTCAGAATGATCACATTAGTGCATTGTATTTCTCAGGCCAATACTAATCAGCAAACCGAAGGTGCTTTAAAATCTGCTCCAGGAGTAAAAAGAAAAAAAGACTTTTTCCAACCTAACCTAACCTAAGTTAGAAATTGTTATTTTGACCAAATGCTGCCAAGAATGAACACCAAGTGCATTTTGTTCTTCAGGCCAATACTATTAAGCACTCGAAGCGCTTTGAAATCTGCCAAGAAAAAAAAAAAAGAACCTAACCTAATTTAAGTTAAAAATCTTTTTGAAGAAGTTTGACCAAGTGCTGCCCAGAATGAACATCTAGTGTATTTTGTTCCTCAGGCACATACTAAGAAGCAAACCGAAGCGCTTTGAAATCTGCTCTAGGAGTCAAGAAAAAAAAAACACTTTTTCCAACCTAACCTAACCTAAGTTAAAAATCTTTTTAAGGAATTTTGACCAAGTGCTGTTCAGAATGAACACATTAGTGCATTTTATTTCTCAGGCCAGTACTAATCAGCAAACCGAAGGCGCTTTAAAATCTGCTCCAGGAGTAAAAAGAAAAAAAGAGTTTTTCCAACCTAACCTAACCTGTTAGAAAACTTTTTTGAGAAGTTTGACCAAGTGCTTCCCAGAATGAACACCTAATGCATTTTGTTCCTCAGGCCAACACTAATTAGTGTTTTACTGATTAGTATTGGCCTAGGTTAGGTTAGGTTGCAAAAACTCTTTTTTTCTCTTGACTCCTGGTGCAGATTTTGAAGCGCTTTGGTTTGCTGTGTAGTATTGGTCTGAGGTATGGAATGCACTAGATCTTCATTTTAGGCAGCACGTGGTCAAAATTCCTTAAAACAATTTCTGATTAGTTTTGGCCTGAGGAACAAAATGCAATAGGTGTTCATTCTAGGCAACACTTGGTCAAAATTCCTTAGAAAGATTTCTAACTTAGGTTAGGTTAGGTTGAAAAAAGTCTTTTTTTTTTCTTGATTCCTGGAGCAGATTTCAAAGCGCTTCGGTTTCCTTCTTAGTATTGACCTGAGGAACAAAATGCACTAGGTGTTCATTCTGGGCAGCACTTGCTCAAACTTCCTTAAAACGATTTCTTACTTAGGTTAGGTTAGGTTAGGTTGGAAAAACTCTTTTTTTCTCTTGACTCCTGGAGCAGATTTTAAAGAGTTAGTTATTATTAGGCTGAGGAACAAAATGCACTTGGTCCACACCCTGTCAATCTCCTTTTAGAAACAAAAATTCCTAATGTTGAGTTGTTCAAAATTGAGCTCAATTTGAAAAAAATAAGAAATATTTTTTTTAATGGCAAGAAAAGTGGCAAGTGTTGCAACATTTTGAAATCTTGATTAAATGCGCCATCTTTTGAAATGACTTGCCAAGGGTAGTGTAGTACCATTTTTTTTCAATATGAAGTGTTAAAGTTAACGAACAATATTTTTGTGAACCATGACTCACTAAAACTTAACTTATTTTATTAAATTAACAATGTTTTTTGCAATAATTTGTAGTTGCGATTAATAGCGTCGTTAATGAAGATCACGAAATTAAAAAAATCACAGCGAAATTGTGACATTGGTGATCATAATCCTTGAAAATGCGACCAAGGGTGTCGAATTTCAACTTTAAAAAAAAAATGTCTATTATCGCTGAACTGAGTGATATGGATTTTATTTTTTATTTTTCGCAGAACTGGTATAGCTTGGCCTTTCATCCGGTCCCTGATTATCGTTGAGTTTTGGGACACCCTGTATATATATATATATATATTCCACAACTTTCACACAACATCATCTAGTCCCAAACTAAGCAGAGCGTGTATTATGGGTACTAGACAACTGATAAACATACTTATATACTTCTAAATACATACATATTATAGATAAATTACACCCAGACACAGAGCAAATGATCGTGCTCATCACACAAACATTTGTCCTGGGTGGGAATCGAACCCACGACCTCCGGCATAGCAGTCAGGGTCACTAACCACTAGACCAACAGGCCAGTCATAAATTATAAATCGCCTTTAGTTCAATTTTTTTAAATGGATGTACATATTTTGAAAACGGGGTGCAACTTCGTAGTTGTAAAATTTGTCTTCATTGTTTTTTTTTTTTTGTTAAACAATAATAATAATAATACTTTTTGGTAATATTTTTATTATTACTGTGTAAAAAAAATTGTGAGAATACGAAAATATGTGAAAAAAAATCACAAAAATAAAAAAGACTTTTCTAAGACACTTCTTGGGATCCGAACCAACATCGTGCTACGTTCCGGTCTAGTCATGAAATCATTGCGCTGCGACCTTCCATGAAAATCTAACAAAATAGTCGCCTATTTTGTGTTGTGTTATGTTTGTGTTCTCATTTAAATGTCATACTTAATTGACTGCCCGGCTCTTTGTCGATGATAGCATGATAATTTTCATAATTACATTTGTGGCTAAAAGGAATAATGTAACATTGTAGTATGTGAATTTCGTAAACGCTTGGATTTTATGACGTGTTTTAAGTAGCTTTAAAAAAATATTTGGTAAATATCAAATAGGAATATTGATTTTCTTATGAAAAAATGGTAAAAAGTATTTTGTTTTTTTTTTTCAAAAAGAATTAGATAAAATATTGACAGAAATATAAATTGTATGTGGGATTCGAACTCGGGGCAACTCGTTCAAAACCGACAAAATGCAATATTGCTGACCCCCCATAGCAAATAGCGTGATAAAATATAGCCTAAAGCCGAAAGTAGCCTATAAGGATCATGTATGCAAAGTTTAAACAGGATAGGTTCAGTAGTTTTGGCGCCAAGTGTGGCCATCGAAATACAATTTTACTGTTTTATTATATGTATATATATATATGTATATATATATATACATATATAGAAGGCAACATTTACAACATTATTTTTACGGTCTGTGATCTATGGGTACCCAAGTAAGCGAAATAAAAACTGTAATTGAATAAAATTTATTACAGAAACCGATATCTAAGGAGATGTAACATTGGCGACGAGAATGAAATGGACCTCAAACAGACAACAGACACATTTCATTTCAAACACATCTTCATTATCACTTCTATTTCCAAACTTAATGGTCTTGTTAACATGTGACTCAGCAAATGAAGGTATAGCGTTATTAGAAACAGATATTTATGCCATCATTTTTGGAGTAAGTTCTACGAATTTTTATGGCTTTTCTAGGCTATTTCTAGGGCGAAAATTTATTTTGCAAACTGATAATAAGCCACTATCAAAAATACAAGGCAAATTTTTCATAGAAAATTAACCATTTTTGGGATAGATGAAAAAAAGGAAGAAAAACTTTGTTTAGGACAAAACTTTTAAGGCTTACATCTAACATATCCGATGAACACGTATTTATTCCGTCAGGGTCGCACATCTACGACCAAATACTATTGACAGCACTTCTGCCAACTTTAAGGATTAAAGAGCTAAACGAGGTAGATTACTCAGTCACAAACACACGTCTCTGGCAAATAGGACAGAAAAACACTCGATGGACCAAACCAAACCAACTGGTTAAAGGGTAAGGTAGCTGTTGAAAGGCTTTGACAATTAAATCCACGTTTCAGAAATGTAAATTATGTATTTACAAAAAGCTGAATAACTCAAGGAAATTCTCTGAGGCAGGTTTCATGACTCTGGCGCAGGTTCTTCTGGCGTTTCAGGATTTTCTGGTTCTCCAGGATTTTCGGGATTTTCGGGATTTGCGGTAACACTATCATCTTTCTTCTCGTCGTCAGGTTCTTTAGGTTTGTCATCGTCAGGTTTCTTTTCATCTTTAGGTGCGTCATCTTTAGCACTGTTATCTGGACCCACAGTAGTGGGAATAGGGCCGTCTTTCTCGGCTTCGGTATTAGTGTCTTCAGACTTAGTAGTATCAGCAGCGGAATCAGTCTTTTGAACAGTACTGGGAAGTGTAACGCTGGTGCTTCTGAATGTACTTGGCTGTTTATTTTCACAACCAACGTAAATGTTCACGGAAACAGGAAGCCTATAAGTCGATTTAATGCGAACGGTTATATATTTTTTCAACAAACCACCGCGAACAATTGTGGTGATAGGTCCTCGGCCCATTCCTAGACGGTCGACCACCCTGAAGTAAGTTATCTGTCAAATTAAATTATTGTATCATCAGTAATAATAATACACGGACTCCAGAGCCTAGCTACAACTGGCTACAGGACTACCCAAAAATAATAATAAATTGAGATTACTCTTGTGTCTCTATCAAACAAAAGAAAGATCGGTAACGTCATAGTAAATTTAAACTATTGTTTAATTTAGTACGAGTAATGTACCTATTTTGTTTGTTTGAAAACTAAAAATAATAGGTATATTTCTCGCTCATCACAAAAGGTGTAAAATGTAGACTATCCAAAACGGGTAAAAAGCTAATGTCTTGGATGGCTGAATTCCTCACTTTCCTCATATGAGTATTTCTATAGTAACCTCCTCGCAGTGCACGGGAGTTAAATACAATAAGTTCCTCTCTGCGTTTTGGGATTGAAACTGAACAAGCTTTGTTTCATTCATAAATGAACATGCGTGTTTTTATCCCCGTGTCGCATAATCTACTAATTTCAAAGGGACACATCAATTTTATATATTTACTAGTTGCTGCCAGCGGTTTCGCTTGCGTTAAAGTAGAACATTGTCCTAAGGAAACCTACTCCTGCGATAAAAAGTATCATCATCTACCTAGCCTTTTCCCAACTATATTGGGATCGGCTTCCAGTCAAGCCGGATTTAGCTGAATACCAGTATTTTACGAGGAGCGGCTGCCTACCAGACCTTCACAACCCATTAACTGGGGTAATACGGTACTTCATGGCAAGACTGGAGTCAGATTTACTGGCTTCTGACTATCCGTAACGACTGCCAAAGATCTACAAATGACAGCCGGGACCCACGGCTTAACGTGCTTTCCGAGGCACGGAGGAAACTCGTTATGTTAAGATGGTCACCCACCCACAGACCAACCTAGGCAAGCTTTGCTTAACCTTGAAGATCGACCTGTGCGCCTGTTATTATCTAGCCACGAGCTAATCGCGATAAAAAGTATCCTAGGTCATAATATACTTGTAATCCCAATAGTAGGTACCGTATTTATTTCTGACTGTCACACGGGCGAAACCTCATGCAAATGCTAGTGATAAAATAAAGAACTTACTGGACATTTGAACAGTCTTCCATAAGATGCAGTAGTATAACCAAAAGGTGAAGGAGCCTTGTATAAAACGTCTTGAGCGACTAAAAAATCATTTCGCCTGAACATACCGAGGTAAAAATCCCTGCATGCTACAAATTGTGTAAAAGCTGTCAAAATCACTAAAGGCCATAATGTATTCATTTTATTTTTACATTAGAAACAATTAATTTTATGAAGCGCTTCAGTGTGATGGTTTCTGAAATCCAATACAGAAGAACGTGGAGACGCTGTATAAATAATTTCTAATTGTGTCCGTTTATTACCTGTTAATTTTATCGTGAATTTTATGTCATGACTTAATTAGTTTCCTGTTACGTAGCCGTGCGTTATGTGTGGGTACCTACTTGCTTTAATGTCTTAAATTCTCATGCATCATGGTTAGTTTATTTCTTATCGTTAATTCGTTTTTTTCTTTCAATGTTTTGTCATTTATTCATTTTTTAACTGGTTACAGAGTCTAGGATCGCAGTAACGTATTAGCAATCACTACAAGCATTATCAAAACTTTATACTCAAAAACTTAAGGGTCCGTTATCAATTTCAATTTTCTGATCTTCTTGGTGACGACAAACTCTATATTGATAGATATATGCTTGCGATATAATAATATATATATAGTCATATATCCTTAATTATACCGGTTAAGCGACATTCTATGGCGCCAAATAAGTACTAAAAATACGAAATTTTGCATTGCGCAGAGTTCTCCGCATGATTTGAACAAAAACCTCAATTCATATATCGGGCATTAGCTTAGGGCCAGACAAAACATACATCCCGTCGGAAGATCCTCCTTTTTGAATGGAGGTATGTGAGACTTTACATTCCGTTCTACGTAGGCTACGCTGGTTACTCTCGACTATAAACGTAAACGCAGCATATTGTAGTTCAGAAAATTCAAGAATTGCAAAGATTTGTAAAATCCGTTCGAAGTTAGGGTAGGTCCAGGGTCGAAGGATTAGAGGACATCCGTCGGCCATCAATCGAGACCCGAGATGTTGTGGCGTAGTGTTCTACGCATGCTTCTCTTAGATGTATAAAAGAGCTAATCTCCAATGCGGGACGAAACCCAAAGGTCACCACTAATCCGGGGCAGCGGAAGTCAAATTGCACCCACAGCTCCCGACGCAAGTGTACGAGGGAACGCCGGGGTGTTTTTAGTCAGTAAGAGTCTGACAGACCCCTCCACCCCAGGGCGGAGGACATCCATGAGGATTTCCGCTACGAAAAAAAAGGTCACCTTAAGAATAAGAGTATTTCACTTTCAGGCACCTATTTTCAAATCGAACTTACCTTTTTCTTCATCCTCTTCGACAAAAACCTCACTCTAATATCGCGACAGCCCTGTATATTATTATTATTTCTTCGAAGCTTCGCAAGATATTTTCAGTATACATGAAATTTTTAAGTAAGCTGTATTTTTGTGTAAGAAGCTTACGGGTCTTACCATGCGTCTGCACGGTATAGAGACAGGCAAGTAACGAGAAAAGTGGATCACACAGGATTACACTGACATACTTGATATTATTCGCCCACGTTTACTTCGTATGTAGCAATTCGCAAGATTATAATTTTTACGCTTTAACTTGCTCTTTTAAATTTAGGTATTTTTTAGATCGTTCTCCTAGAGAAGTAGGGTCCAAAAAGTGGAAACATTACAAGACCAATAGTAATAATATTTTTTTAGGTGTAATACTCTTGGGTGGAGCAGAAAAACGTGTCAGATATTTATTGGCTAAATCCGATTCCTATGTTCCACGTTTGCCTTGCGTTCTAGTGCCCCGGGTTTTCTTTTAAGAAGCGAACCCGGTTCTGCTGACATCTCCTTGTGGCTCGCGTGGAATACACCGTGCCATCATGGACGACCGTATCAGACAGTAAGCTACCTATTGCCCACCGTCCGCTAGCCCGCTCTTGCGGTGACTGGGAATCGACTTGAGACTGCCGACAAGTGACATTAGACGGTAAGGTGATAACTAAATAATTTACCGTACTATACTTAACTGCAAGGGTAAGTAACATGAACATAAAATCATGAATATTCTTTATACTCCTCTCCAATTTCATTCATTGTCGTTCCATAAATCCAACGAAATTTTATACTCCGATCGTAATTCTTTTTCGTAGATAATCTATAATACTTTTCGAGGGCGACTGATCCCTGCCAAATAGCTCGTAAATCTGTCGACCAATAAAATTTTTGTTATACCCCTCGTTCTAGGTACTTCGGTGCACCTGTCACTGCTGTTGCTGTCTCGCTTCCACGCAGAATCCATATTGTAAAGTTAGATACACAATAAAGCCAAAGACAAACTGAACCCACGTATGCCACGTCAGCCATGTACGCTATGCATATGACATTTAGACTTTTGAATTAGCTTGAAAGCCGACGACTTCTCGCTTAAGGTGACTTTTTGTAGTGATGCAGTAGTGATGCTGTCGATAGCTCTTTGCCCTCGCTCACACCACGATTTTTTGTCGCGATGCTAATACAATACTGTCACAATGCCAAAACAATATCTACATTATTTGTTTTTTGTTTTAGATAAAAAAAGATATCTACATCATTTCAGACAAACAATGAAAAAATTTCATGTGAATCAGTCCATAAATTTCAAAATGATAATTATTTTTAACTAAATCTACTCTCCTGCAAAGTTACAATTTTGTAGAATATGTCCGTTTCTACTTTGCTTACAAAAAAATCCGTCTCGAAAAATATATGCATGTGAAGAAGTTGTTCTCTTTCCTTCGGCCCCAACTCTAACAAGATAATCAAAGGTTAGGGCGCGCTTCATAACAGAGAAATTATTATTTTATTAATTATTTTAGAAGCCCTCCGCCAGTCTCGTATTACAAGCAAAATGTTCCGTAATATGCGTTCAAGTAGTTAATTGCTTAACATCCGAAGCCTCCGTCGTCAAACTTTGTAAAACAATGATGTTTTTAATGAAATTCTTCTATGTTATGAGTATTATGTTACAATTTTCAAATTTTTTATTGTTCTCTCCACCTGCTGTTATTGTTATTTTTAGGGTGGTTCATTTTATAATTTATTTTTTATGATAACTAATATCCCCTTCATTAAGATGGAAAACATCTCGATATGATTTTATTTATCTTTCTTACGAAAAGTTATAATAATATAATTAACTCTTATAATATAAACAACTCGCCGGATGAGTTACCCTTTTCTCGGTGCTCGCAAGCCCGCGTTAACAATTATTAAACCAAATGAAAATAGTTATTACTTAGTAACGACACAAACATCAAATAAAAGTACAGAAATGTAAATGATTTCCTGTGATGTTTTGATAATAATAAGACAAAATAATGTGAGTCATTTCTAAACACATCATAGTTTGTTAAATTTGTCAATTGGTATGAAACTTTTAGGGTTCTGTAGTTACCTGAACTCACAACATAGAGAAACGAATTTTATTGAAACTATTAAGTGAAAGCATTTTTAATAAGGTGGGAAATCATCCAATGATTTCTGTCGCTCTAAGATAGGAACAGATGGAGGAACATCATAAGAGCTAAGGTGATGAAGCAGGGAGGTCACGACCCCCAGGATTGAGGAATACGACGCAGGGGGGGGGGAGGATGGGGTGAAAGCTCCTGTCAGAAATTTACTGACTAAAACCACAACTTTTTTCCTTCTTTACCCTTTGCTTTTTAAAATCCCTTTCAGAAGATTTAAGGCCCCAGTAGGCTTCAGTTATGCTAGTCCCTTAAGGTTTTGCTAACATTTTTTTGAGGCGTACGTGAGACGCTGCGCGCCGTTGACGACGTGGGGTCGGTCTGGACGGGAACTTATCAGTTGGAAGTCAAGCTACCCCTTACTTGCCGCATCACTGCTTACCATCAGGTGGGATTGCAGTCAAGTACTAGTTTATGATATATAAAAAAAAAATGTCCACGTTTACGGCGGCAAAAATCAGAAGTCAAAGTCAAAATATTTTTATTTCACACTAGCTGTCCCCTGCGGTTTCACCCGCATTTTTCGTTACTGCTCCGCTCCCGTGGGTCGTAGCGTGATGGTACATATATAGCCTATAGTATTCCTCGATAAATGGGCTATCTAACACTGAAAGATTTTTTCAAATCGAACCAGTAGTTCCAGAGATTACCCCCTACATACAAACTTACAAATTTTACCTCTTTATAATATTAGTATAGATAGGCCTACATGGGCACTTATAAAACAGAGATGGAAATGCACCAATCACCCTGTATAATTGTTCGCGATCCTGAAAAACAAATGGCAACAAATTAGTTGTATTCAGTAAAAGTCTTGCCTAAACCAAAAAAATGACGATATTATTACTAAGAAATCTAGTTTCTTAAAAAGCATTACATTGCAGAACACTAATATTGTTCCCAACTCGCCTTGGCAGATTTTTGTAAGCAAAACAACATTTCTTACCTATATGTGTACGAGTATATATAGCTACGATACTCCTATTCGGCTGTGTACATTTGACTAATTGTGGACGGTTGTTGTGAAATGTAAGTTTTATTATTAATTTCGTTTATTAAAAATTTTCCACAGAATTGGTTACATTTCAAAATATTTCTCTAAAAAAACCGGGCAAGTGCGAGTCGGACTCGCGCACTGAGGGTTCCGTAGTAACTTACCTATAAAAACAGTTCAATCGAACAATTCGACAGTCTCGAAATGTACGTTTTTTGCAGTATAAACGGACGAATCTTTTTTTCCCGTCACTTTACCAATTGAATTGAAAATTGATTTTTGCACAGCTTCAAGGGACCACGGACCCAATTATATGGTGTTAATTTCAACTCAATACCTCTAACTTACCTATGAATAAAGTTCAATTCTCGAATCGAGCGTTGAAGATTTTTCAAAAAAATAATTCTTGTGACGTAACAACAAATTTTCAGTTTTCAGAATTTTCCCTATATGAGTGCTATAAAACGTTGCTTCATGCCAAATTTCAAGATTCTAGGTCGACTGGAAGTACCCTTTAGGTTTTGATTCCCTTGCGAGTACTTGCGAGTTTCAAAATATGCAGCTTAAATTGCTGTTTCTTTTGATTGCGTTGACATAGAAGTTTCATTTTGTTACAGCTTAAAGGTATTATAGACCTGAGTATTTGGTATGAATTTCAATTTAATACCTCTACGCGTTTATGAGGAAATGGGTAGTAAGTTTAAAATTATTAAAAAAATATATATTATGTGATGTAACTAAAAATTTATGGTTTTCGTAATTTTTCCTTTATCTATGCTATAAGACGTTGCTTCGTACCAAATTTCAAGATTCTAAGTTCACGGGAAGTACCCTGTAGGTTTTGATTCCCTTGCAAGTGTCGAAAATTTGCGGCATAAACGGCTGTATCTTTTGATTGCGTTGGCTTAGAAGTTTGATTTTTTCACAGCTTCAAGGGACAGTAGACCTGAGTAATTGATATAAATTTCAGCTTCATACCTCTACGCGTTCCTGAAAAAAAGGGTCTTGACAGACGGACGGACAGACAGACGGACAACAAAGTGATCCTATAAGGGTTTCGTTTTTCCTTTTGAGGTACGGAACCCTAAAAAAAACAATTATGATCTCAGTGATTTCTCAAAATATGTAGATGCAAGCTACTGTTGGTTAAGAATCCAAAAAATGAACCTCCTAACAGGGGTTGAGGTTGGAGATAACTATCGACTTTTTACCCCCTCTTTTGACTTTTACTACCTAAACCAGACCTGTGTCCTTCAGTTGCCCTGTACATTTTGGGACTACAGGTTTCCTCTTCAAAAATTCCTCGCGGTCCTAGCAAGCGGGGATCAGCCCTGCTGGGACCCTACGGCTTGCTTATATCTCTTTAAGGAGTGCATGGATGTGCTGTTGACGACTGACCTCGGTCCTATCGATTACTAGACGGCCGCACGGCGAGCTACCCATTGCTCGACAGCAGCAAGCTCGTATCTACGGAGATTGGTAGTCGGGGTCGGTATCTCGGCGGCCTCTTCTTTCGCTAGCGTTACTGCTTCGCAGAAGAAGATGTCAGCCTGCCATTCCTCCTCGCCCCAGAACATAACCTGAACCAGGGCATGGTGCAAGAGGTCACTGACGCCAATTGCCTCCAAAAGGACTCGGCAGTGGTTCACTCAAATGGGGCACTTCCACCCTATACTCCACCGTGTTTCCGGGATCGGGATCTCGGCGGCGGCGGAGTGAGGACCGTTCTCTCACGCGCTCGCGGTCAGCAGCCTCCTTCACTAGCATTACTGCCTCGCAGAAGGAGGCGACCGCCCGCCACCCCTCCTCGCTCCGGACCATGGCCTGAACCAGGGCATGGTGCAAGATGTCACTGCCGCCAATTACCTCCATAAGGACTTGGGGTGGTCCACTCCAACGACGGGGCATTTCCACCCTATGCTCCACCGTGTCTCCGGGTGGTTATCATAATGGTGACATGCGGACATTTCTTCCGCCTAAATATGATGAAGAAACCTCCTGAACCTATTCTGTCCGGTGAAGACCTGCGTCATGCGGAAGGTGAGGACAACGTGTTGCCGCTCCAGCCAGTTTTCAAAGAGGGGCCGCCGATTATGGCGTGCCCTACCGAATGTGAACCCGCTGAAGTGTTTGTCGACTGTGATATTGTTGCCAAAGAAAGTATGGTAAATATCTGTGTACGAGTAGTCGATGGTATATTATGGATTGCGCTTATGAATCTTGTGTAAAATAAAGCTTAAAATAATATGATAGGAATCATAGAATCAAAAAGATAAGTAGAAATTATATTATTAAATTATTTTATAGAGGCGCACCACCCATCAAAATTTAGAGGGAGTCAAGATAGAAATCATTTTAAAGTGAATTAAAAAGTCGAAGTACTTAATAGAAACGGAGGTAAGGATACACATGACTTCAAGAAGCACTTTAATTGATCGTAACTCATTTTGTTGCAGGTGTAGCACTGACCGTCTGATGCCGGTGTTCGTATTGTTTACCCTTTTAAGTTCTGCTCAGGCGTTTAAAGAATTGAAAGATATGAATTGGGAGAAAAACCCCGCGGAGGCATGGCCATATACAGACCATCACTACGAACAAAGGGTTGTATTACTTCTCCTAAATATACCAAACTACTTAGACAACAACAAAGAATGGACATTTATCGCTGCAGGGGTTTTATTAGACAACAGTCGTATTCTTACATCTTATAATCCATTTAGACAGTTGATACGTAACCCCAACGTTACCGATAACATTTTTGCTTTAATATCTACAGGATCAAGTCATAATTTACCAGTTCTAAAACTAGCAAATATAGTGTGTGGTCGTCAAATAGCATATGTGCCAGATAAAGTGCATGATATTTGGCGTGATAAAGAACACTCGCCAATTCACGACCTTATGATAATAAGAATGGAAGATGAAATTGGAATTGCCTCTGCTTCAGCGAGAGTTGCCCCAATTGTTAATTCAAAAACTCATGAACACGGGACCTGGTATTGGAGTGGTCAACTTACTGAACATGATTATAACAGTATAATTTCTTTCACCGCTCGCCTCACAGATGTAATAGATCCTGAAGTCCAGATTTTCACTTTAGGATATTTAACCAAACAACAAATGCGAGATTACGATACAATACATGAGATTTCATACGAAGCTGACGATGATGCACTAGTGGACTGCGACGAGTGGTTGCCGCGCCTATGGGGTGCTTTTATATGTATTAGAAATATTGGAAATTTCCCCGGTATAGGGTCTGGTGCAACGCTATTTTCTAAAAACAAACTCTTTGGAATTGGTAGCTTCGCAATGTTTAAAAACAATGTTGGGATTCTAGTATTCACTGATGTCCGACGATACGAAGAACTAATAGAAAAAACATGCGGTGACAAAGAGTTCACTTAAAAAAAAAACACTGGTCTCCAACTAACTAAAAAAAATTGTAATATGATTCAACAACTTTACAATATTACAATTTTTTTAGCACATAAACACTTTTCACCATGAATTGGCATACAAATCTTTAAAAAACAAAGGTTCTAAAATTATGCAAAGCTTCAAACCAATTATCACAAAGATATAGGTACTGTTACATTACGAAAAATGTTAAACCTTCTGAACTCAGGACAATTATGTTAAAACATATTTTTTAAGAAATTGTTAATAACCAAAATCACAAGACATCTTGGTGGAATCTGTGAGCAACATCAGAAAAACCATGGCGTTGAGACAAAAAAAAACACGACGTTATTACCATGACATCTTGCCGTTCGTTAAAAAATATGTTATTGATTTTTAAGAGTAATATGTCAACTTGTGCCACAAATCATCATCATTATTTGCTGCCATGTTTTTAGCGTCAAGTGATGCAAAATGTACATAAGACAAATATATAGATTCGACACCATTTGGTCTTTGACACTTAATGATATCATTAAAATTATTTTCTCGCTATTGTGCTATGTTGTCCCTTAAGCATACCGTCAAATATGAGAAAGATCGTAAAACGCCTTGTGTACGCATGTGTTCTTGACTTGGCCAAAGCATTCGACCTTGTGGTGTATGAGCGGTTGTGGGATAAGCTGCTGAGGAGTATAGACTTGCCCCAGGAGCTGTTCAGCGTATTCCGGTATTGGAATACGCATCAGCAGGATGGTTTAACCTCTCATCATCATCATCTGCCTAGCCTTTTTCCCAACTACATTGGGGTCGGCTTCCAGTCAAGCCGGATTTAGCTGAATACCAGTATTTTACGAGGAGCGGCTGCCTACCAGACCTCCACAACCCATTAACTGGGGTAACACGGTACTTCATGGCAAGACTGGAGTCAGATTTACTGGCGTTTCTGACTATCCGTAACGACTGTCAAAGATCTACAAATGACAGCCGGGACCTACAGCTTAACGTGCTTACCGAGGCACGGAGGAAACTCGTTATGTTAAGATGGTCACCCATCCACAGACCAACCTAGGCAAGCGTTGCTTAACCTTGAACATCGACCTGTGCGGCTGTTATTATCTAGCCACGAGCTCCTCGATGGTTTAACCTCTCCTACCCTGTTTAATTTATATTTAGTTGGGCTGATTGTTGTGCTCAGCTATCAGCATGTCGGCAGCCACATAGACCGTGTTTGATGTCAATAATCAAAGTTATAACGATGACATGTTGCTGTTGAGCGCGTCGGTCTGCGGACTAAGGAAGCTGATGAATGTGCAAATTTATTTGTATGTGAAAGGAGCTCGTGGCTAGATAATAACAGCCGCACAGGTCGATCTTCAAGGTTAAGCAACGCTTGCCAAGGTTGGTCTGTGGATGGGTGACCATCTTAACATAACGAGTTTCCTCCGAGCCTGTCATTGTAGATCTTTGGCAGTCGTTACGGATCAGAAGCCAGTAAATCTGACTCCAGACTTGCCATGAAGTACCGTGTTATCCCTGTTAATGGGTTGTGGAGGTCTGGTAGGCAGCCGCTCCTCGTAAAATACTAGTATTCAGCTAAATCCGGCTTGACTGGAAGCCGACCCCAATATAGTTGGGAAAAGGCTAGGCAGATGATGAATCAAAGTTATAACGATGACATGTTGCTGTTGAGCGCGTCGGTCTGCGGACTAAGAAAGCTGATGAATGTGCAAATTTATTTGTATGTGAAAATTCTATTAGGTATATTTGACCTGAAATAATTTTTTATTATTTTTTCGTTAATTTTCGTTTTAATTCATTTAATACGTTTTTAAATATTTCTTAAAAAAAACATATAAAAAACTTTTTAAAATAGAATATTATAATTACTTTTGAATTACTGGACTGATTTGCATGTATGAGATATACTCTTTTAATCGGAATAGACGAGTAAAACAAGAAATTCATTTCTACCATTTGGTTACGAAGCCTCAACTTATAAATATCAAAAATCAGCGCTAAAATGCTAGTCAAACATGCACTCGAAGAATTTCTATACTATTATGCAATTACCATTTCATGTAAACTAGAACCAACCTATCATTGTATTTAAATAAAAATATTTTTTCCATACTAATATTTTTTATTTTATTTTTTTAAATCCCCTTTCCTGTCTATATATGGAAAATTGTCGAATAATTTATCTCGCTCTGGGTGAAGTGACATGTAGTATCGAACTTTTGCTGACTTAAACCCACACGCCTTCCTTTAGTTGCATTTGGCGTTCTACTTCCGATGTAACTCTTTCAAATAATCTCGCAGCTCTAACGCCCGTTTTCAATAACCTACCGCAGTTCATAGATACATAGCTATCCCCGATAAACAGTAAGATTCTATCTATCCATCCACATCTTTGGTAGGAAATGCTATCCGTCGGTAGGTTATAGGAAAGCAAGTAAGAGTAAAAGGGTAGATTTGTTTATCTTCAGTAGCTGCAACTGTTGATAGATAGCTTATTGAAAACGGGCGTAAAATCTCCGCAAAAACAATTGACCGTTCCAATTGCTAGCCGTAGTTAAACTATTAACATATTCAGCAAAACAGTTCTGTTAAATAATTCACACGTAATTAAATTTTCTTCAAGTCTTCGCGAGTACGTCGTTGTTTGTTCTATAAATGACGCGGGGAGGGCGTAATGTGTAGAAACGGCCTGTTTCATTAAGACAATGGCTTTAAATTGCAGCGGTTAGATAGACGGACGGAAAACGTCGCTGGCGTAAATTGTAGGCGAGAGCGACGAATTGAAAGATTCATCATCATCATTTCAACTGAAAAAGGTTCACTGCTGGACCTAGGCCTCCCCCAAGTGTTGCCACACTGAACGGTCCTATGCGACTCGCATCCATCGCATTCCCGCGACTCTCACTAGGTCATTGACCCTCCTTGTGGGATGTCTTCCAACGCTGCGTTTTCCGGTGCGCGGTCGCCACTGTAGAGCAGAAAAAAGAGACAAAAAGAGTATTAGGAGGCAATTACAGATAATCGTTCCGGGTCTGGATATCGTTTAAGTTCAAATTTTTTTGAATACACCCATGATACAGGTGTAATGCCTTATGTGATGTAGGTGCATTCTTGATTCAAACTGTTGTTGTTTTGAAACTAGAACTCTTTTTCTTAAAGCCTAGTAAAGAACCCCTCACTAAAACCGCTACCGCTTATAACCTCCACCATACACCGTAGACAGACGAGTAAAACCGAGGCATAGTTAATTCCTGGCCAAGGAAATAACGTGCATTAGTCAACTGCAGCCAGGACTAACTGTAATGAACCTAGCTCATATCAGTTCCTCAGTAATTATTTAGATAACATTCACTTGCTTCTCCATACGTTTTAAAGTATGAGATCGCACAGCCATTTTTCGACTTCAAAAAAGGAAAGAGTTTCGAAAATCGATTATATTATTTTTTTCTTGAAAGGGTATAGATTGGTTCCATTTCTATCAAAGTCCAGTTCTCATGGATCCCATTATCAGAAGTAGATTCTCAAATATTATAGGCATTGTTATAACTACAAATAGCGATTTTGGTATTTTCATCAAGCATTTAAGTACTTTTTGAATGCATATCATTATGCATTAAGTGGGGCAGTAATGGCAAAGACAAAATTAAATTGGTTACTTTGATGTGTTACACTAGGTACCTATAAAAACTGGGCAAGTGCGAGTTGGACTCGCGCACTGAGGTTTCCTTACCAGCTTGCCTATGAAAACAATTTAATTTCCGAATCGAGTCTTAAAGATTCTTTTAAGTCGTAAAACACAGTTTTCGGGAACTTAACTACTTTTCTATTTACACTTAATAACTTAAACACTTTTTCACGCTTGCCTAGCTTGCCTAGGTTGGTCTGTGGATGGGTGACCATCTTAACATAACGAGTTTCCTCCGTGCCTCGGAAAGCACGTTAAGCCGTTGGTCCCGGCTGTCATTTGTAGATCTTTGGCAGTCGTTACGGATAGTCAGAAGCCAGTAAATCTGACTCCAGTCTTGCCATGAAGTACCGTGTTACCCCAGTTAATGGGTTGTGGAGGTCTGGTAGGCAGCCGCTCCTCGTAAAATACTGTTATTCAGCTAAATCCGGCTTGACTGGAAGCCGACCCCAATATAGTTGGGAAAAGGCTAGGCAGATGATGAACTTAAACACTTTTTCCTTTGTATATGCATCATGAGACCTCGCTTTACGCCAAATTGCAGGATTCTTGGTCAACTGAGGGTGTCAAAATGTACTTAATTTGAGACTGGTTTTTTCGTTTAATTACAAGTTTTCGTTTAATGTTTGCAAAGCTTAAAAAGACCGCGATCCTTTGAAGCTCTATATGGTTTTTCAATTTCAACGCAATAACTCCACGTTTTCTTGAGATAAAGGGTCTTGATAGGTAGAGAGACGGACAACATTGTAATCCTATAGCGGAGCCGTTTTTTCTTTTAAGGTACGGAACCCTAGAAAAAAATATCGAGGTGAATGATTCCGCAAAACCGTGGATTTTTTTCTATAAAATTACATCGGTACGTAGATACCACTAACTCCAGTATTTTACGGCCACGAAAGCCCCTACTGGCTTCAACTGGCTAATGCCGTTATCTGAATGGTTGCCTTGAATAATCAATAGAATCCTACACAGTCTAAATATTTTCTTAGATCAGGTAAAGCCGTACCTTCGAATAATTTAGTTACCGTTTTATTCATCGTTAGTATTTTCTTGTGAGATGAGTGTCTATGGATTTGAAATTCAATTCTATCTATAAATTTTAAATATAAAAAGTTCGTTGATTGTTACTTAATGAAGTTATAATATATTTTTATATAATAAAATATATTATAGCACTAGCTTTTACCCGCGGCTTCGCTTCCATCAAATGACTACCCTACATATCCTACGCTACCCTACCCTACCTTCCCTACACTACTCTACCTACCCTACACTACCCTACACTACTCTACACTACCCTACACTACCCTACACTACCCTACACTACCCTACACTACCCTACACTACCCTATACTACCCTACACTACCCTACACTACCCTACACTACCCTACACTACCCTACACTACCCTACACTACCCTACACTACCCTACACTACCCTACACTACCCTACACTACCCTACACTACCCTACACTACCCTACACTACCCTACACTACCCTACACTACCCTACACTACCCTACTCTACCCTACACTACCCTACACTACCCTACACTACCACACACTACCCTACACTACCCTACACAACCCTACACTACCCTACACTACCCTACACTACCCTACCTACCGTACTTTACCTAACTTTTTTTTTTAGAATTTTTCTCTGCGTAAGAACCATCACTGAACTTCAAGGAACATTATAAAAAAAAAATCAGCCAAATCGGTCAAGCCGTTTTCATGTGATGTCGTGACAACGAAAAACGGGTTTCATTTTTATATATATGTATATAGATTTGGTCATCAAAAGTTATTAATTAGTAAAATTTATACATGGTCCTGGGAAAATGACTATGGATGCATAGCTTCCTATGAAGGAAGCTTTGTTAAAATGGTCACCCATCCAGACCAACCTTGGCAAGCGTTGCTTAACCTTGAAGTCGACTTGTGTTCTATTACTTACACTGAGCCACCAAAAAAAATTTACGCCGTGGTTAAAAACCTTTCCTGTATATTTAATTTTCTCAAACATTAATTTGCATCAATACAATCATTTTTAGCACCTACTTCAAACGCATTTCTCTTCGTTTGTTGTCTGTGGATGGGTGACCATCTTAACATAACGAGTTTCCTCCGTGCCTCGGAAAGCACGTTAAGCCGTTGGTCCCGGCTGTCATTTGGAGATCTTTGGCAGTCGTTACGGATAGTCAGAAGCCAGTAAATCTGACTCCAGTCTTGCCATGAAGTACCGTGTTACCCCAGTTAATGGGTTGTGGAGGTCTGGTAGGCAGCCGCTCCTCGTAAAATACTGGTATTCAGCTAATTCCGGCTCGACTGGAAGCCGACCCCAATATAGTTGGGAAAAGGCTAGGCAAATGATTAATTTGCATCAATACAATCATTTTTAGCACCTACTTCAAACGCATTTCTCTTCGTTTGTTGTCAAAATACATTTTAAAGCTGACTCGTTAAATAACATTTACAGAAAAACAACGTGCCTTTGATCCAAATAATTGTATTTAGGTATTTTTATTTCCCCGTAAGCCAGATATATTATACGAGAAAAATACATTTTGTTACGTTGCGTTGCGCACTGTGCAAATAAAGAGAGTTTGGTTTTACTGTCGGCGATGTAAATATTGAATAGAAAATATTTTTTTAAATCATTGAGAGTGCGTTTTGGGTTTTTGGGAAAGCTTGTTTGTTTGTTGGTTAGAGATATATCTACGACTATGTTGCTTTTATCTAGTAATTGATATTTACACTGGTTCTTCCATATACAAAACTGTAAAATCCCGCTAAACCAGTTAGTTATTAAAATAAAAACTATACGTGCGAAATGTTTCCGAAAAACCTCATTTCTGTATTTAAAAATAATGAAATCAAAAGTGTACTATTTGACTCAACTTATTTTCTTGAAAAATAAAATAATTTTCATAACAATCGTAATTTTTACAAAGACAAAAGATACGTAATACAGGATAACAATAAATATGCAATTTATATCTTATCCAGACACCGTGACCATGACGAATACCCGAATCAAAAACAGACATGTATATCTATTCTGAATTTTAAGGTTTACACTGAGAACTTTTAAATTCCTGTTTTGTAAGCACCAAACTAATGTCTGTGAAACGAGGACATCCTCTCGCCCCAGTCGTCGCTGCAGAAGACTCTCTATAAGTCGGGAGGCGCAGGAAGATTCCATGCCACCATAGGCGCTTGCTCGTAAGGATTAAGTCTGAGTCAACGGCGCCTAATACCAATATTACGCGCACCTGAAAGAGATGTCTCTAATACTGGAGAGACTCAGCAGGGTCAATGACTGCGAGGCTGCGAGATTGTTCGAAAGAGTTGTCGTGGCCTTAAAACACAAAAGAATAATTGAAAAAAAATAGGTGGGTTTTAATCATTAAAAGACCACCTTCTGTCCCCCAGTTCGAAAGTAACGAAGGAACGGGGTGGGGTTTAGTCAGTAAGAGTCTGACACGCCCCCGCTCCGCCCAAGAGCGATTCAATCATTCGAATGATTCACCTTTCTAAAAAAAATATCTTCACCTAGACTGGTAGAAGTTATTTAACGAATTCCCACCTCAAAAGACCGTCCAATAAGCACACCTTTTTAGGGTTCCGTAGCCAAATGGCAAAAACGGAACCCTTATAGTTTCGCCATGTCTGTCCGTCCGTCCTCGCTTAATCTCTGTGACTGTTAGCACTAGAAAGCTGAAAATTGGTACCAATATGAATATCAATCACGTCGACAAAGTGCAAAAATAAAAATTGGAAAAAAATGTTTTATTAGGGTAGCCCCCCTACATGTAAAGTGAAAAGTATTTTTTTTTTATTTCAATCCTAACATGTGATATATTGTTGGATAGGTATTCAAAAATGAATAGGGGTTTACTAAAATCATTTTTTGATAATATCAATAATTTCGGAAATAATCGCTCCCAAAGTAAAAAACAATGTGTGTGTGTGTCTCCCTCTAACTTTTGAACCATAAGTTTAGAAAATATGAAAAAAATCTGGAATGTCGACCTTTATAGAGACTTTCTAGGAAAATTATTTTGAACTTGATGGGATGAACAGTTTTTGAAAAGTTAGGGACACTTTTTGTGACGGACGGGAAACTACGGAACCCTACACTGAGCGTGGCCCGACACGCTCTTGGGTTTTTTTTCTGTATAATAATTATCCTACCCTTTACCCCTATTATGAGTATTTGAGCTGTATTGCTGTAAAATTTCGGTCAGGAGGCAAGCAGTGTGATCCTTTTCTGCAGGTCAGAAGCCTGTTGCTTACGATCATTTCTCTCAATCGCTTTTTACGACTGGAGTAGATAAAAACTTTATATACTGACCTTTATTTTATGATCACGTCACGTTGGATATTATGGGCCTATGGAGAGCTTGGAGAGCATCAGATATGAGCGAATGTAGCGGAAATGGATTAGATGGTAGAAGAGTACGATGTTTCTATTAAATTCAAAATATTCTTAGCGTGTCGAAAAAAAAATGAATTCCCGTGGTCTTATTGCTCTTAATCAATTTTTGAAAAAGTCAATTCGATTTTTCTTCTTAGTACCTGTATTGTACTGTTTTTTTGTTCAGCCTGCTATACAAAAACATATCTCGGTGTAATTATGTGTTTTAATTCATCGGTATTAAATAAAAAAGAGATAAATTAACTATAGAAACACTGACTTCCGAAAATAAAGTTATTTTTTACGTTTTAGTGTTTTGTTTAACATTGAGGTCGGTTGTTTTGATAGGCGCTCGTTTGACCTGCACCTCATCTAATAGTAAACTATGGTATGATCAACGATAGAGCAGTTAAAAGTATTTTTTTATTAAATATTGGTAGGCTTACATTTGACCATAACCTCATCTGATGGTAAACGATGATATAATCAACGATGGAGCATGTTTATCTAAAAGTAAGTTATTCCTACATATAATTTTAACCCGCTGATCCCTCTCACTGCGCCTCTACACTGAAAGTCGAACAAAAAGCGCGAACAAAGTCCTCTCAGTACACTCACGGGTGGCATTTAAACTGGGATGCTTAAACTTTTTCGCGTTCATTAAATCATTGTTATCTTGCATCTCTTTTTTTCGTCTCTCCTCCGGGTGCAGTTGTATTCTGAAACTATTTACTCATTTAAATCTATATTTTTTTTCTTTTTTAAGTCTTGGTTTTTTGAAGCTGTTCTTTTATTAAATAGACAAGAAAGGAGATGTTCCAGAAATGTATGGAGCTTCGGTTAGGTCTATGTATACCATATTAATTTTCTTTAATTTTACTTCATTTAGTTGTGCTTTTAAATTAATTTTGTCAAGGATAACAAAACTCGACACAAAATCAAACATGGTGGTGACATTTTGACAATGATAATATTTGATTTTGAAAATCTTGGGTTTCGATAAAAATAATAGTTGAATTTTGTGACAGTGGGCCAGGTCAATTTGGCCAGAGCAGCAGATAACGCATTTGCTACGATCGTGACCTATTTATTTACACTTTGTCCGTGATAAACTTACATTTTAAAATATTAACCATTTCATTATAACCAAACGGCTCCCTGAGGCATTCCGTTAATAATGTTGTGATAAATCGAGAAAAATGCACTGTACGTCAGAAGGGACACTCATCTATCTCTGTCTTGTGACGTCCTTTAAAAATGACATGTTATTATTGGTGGTGCCTTGAGGCGACACCAAACGTGTCAGTGAATAAAATCTTATCGCTAAACAGAGAAAAGGACATGAAGATGTATACAAGTCACATTTTTCTGCAGTCCCAGGGCATTTTTAGGATTCTGTAACTCAAAAGGAATAAACGGAGCCCTTATACCGTCTGTTTTTTATACCCTGAGACTAAAATGATATTACAACACAAAAGAACTGGCACCCTTCCTATAGCATAACTAAAATTAAAATCTGACCAAAACCATCTAAAACCCCAAAATACCACATCAGAATCTTTCCTGTGCAACGTCTGTCGCCTGTCCTGTCCCATGACGCCTGTAACCTATCACCTGTGCACCCTAGCACCTGAGGAGGTTAAAATAGACCCTTGTGAGCCTCCTTGAGCACTGCAACACATGATAACTGTACCATCATCTTTCAAACTATTCGATGGGTACGAAGGGTACTCACATAGCACTGACGGTAATTTCTAACCACTAAATTAGCAACACCTATTGGATATGAACTGCGAAATAAAATTGCTGTACAATACCTAATGAATATTCAGTTTTTGCTATAACCTGATTTATAGTAGTAATATAATTATTATGCTATGCTCTTTGATTATGCTATGCTATGCAATGATCCATAGCAACCTACTTTGGCAGAACCGCAGAACAGGAGAAGTCAATTGACAAAAGACCGTTATTTAAACCAAGTGGAGAAAAGAAAATTAAAAAATACCAGCGCAACGATTGGTAGTTAGAGCACGCATTAAAACGAATAGCATAATTTGGGTAAGAAGAGGCCACTGCGGGCTTTGCAATAATCATAAAATACCGTCTGGTAGTTACCAACTTTATTGAACGTTACCAAGAAGAATTCTTTTATTGCTTCCTTTACGGTGTATGGTAACGAGGTACATAAGGAGAGATTTGGTTAATTTTCGATTTCGACAGTTCACAGATTCAAAATCTACTCAGCTGTTTTTTAGGGTTCCGTAGCCAAATGGCAAAAACGGAACCTTTATAGTTTCGCCATGTCTGTCCGTCCGTCCGTCCGTCCGTCCTCGCTTAATCTCTGTGACCGTTATCTCTAGAAAGCTGAAATTTGGTACCAATATGTATATAATTATTAATAACGCCGACACAGTAGTAAAATAAAAATTGAAAAAAAAAAAGATTTATTAGGGTAGCCCCCCTACATGTAAAGTGGAAAGTCATTTTTTTTTAATTCCATCGCTAACGTGTGATATATTGTTAGGTTAGGTTATTAATAATTTCGGAAATAATCGCTCCAAAAGTAAAAAATAATGTGCCTGTCCTCTAACTTTAGAAAATATGAAAAAAATCTGAAATGTAGAGCTTTATAAAGACTTTCTAGGAAAATTATTTTGAACTTGATGAGACGAACAGTCTTTGAAAAGTTGGGGTCACTTTTGTGACGGACGGGAAACTACGGAACCCTACACTAAATTTGACCCGACACACTCTTGGCCGGTTTTTTTTGTCTATGTCGGAATCAGTTTTTGATTCAAATAGGAGAGGGAGATACTCGTAATGTCGAAAGTTTTTTTTTGAATTTGGAAATAATTCAAATCAATTTTTATTGGAAAAAGAAGATATAGACTCTTAGGGCCTATTTCACCACCTATGATTAAGTTTCGAGTATCTTACTTGACAGATAATTTCATACAAATTCTGTCACATTTTTGAATTTATTCAGTGAGTAGTGCCTACTCGGACATTGTGAAACAGGCCCTTATTATTATATACCGTTTTAAATTCCATACGTACTGATTGGAGACGTCTGTGACTACTGCTACAGACGATGTTATATACACTTTTTATACGCATCAAGTTTGTCACCCTTTTAGTCGCTACGCCAGTGGTGCATAGAAACTGACGTCTATGGATGCAACCGACACAATTCTGCGTTCCCATTTTTTTATCGCATTTTAGCACTTTGAATTTTGTTATTACTGTCGTCTTTCGGTTGATGATGATGATTCTGCCACTAAATAACCGTGATGGTTTTGAAGAAACAGAATAGAAGCGAGAAGCCTTGTTGATGTCAATAGTATATTAATAATTAAATATGAAGTCATATGAATCCTTAGGGATTTGTCACACTGGATGCGTTCTGCGGGCTGCGGTCAGGTCAAAGTGAACGCAGCCTGCATCATATATGAACAACGTTGTCGGTCGGTCCCTCCCCACCGCCCCGTCGTCGGTCCAACATGCGTTCCTTGGTTGTGCTCGCGCAAAATTTATTGATACCGACAATGTTGTTCATACATGATGCGGGCTGCGTTCGCTTTGACCTGACCGCAGGCCGCAGAACGCATCCAGTGTGACAAATCCTTTAAACCTGAGGCAATAACACAATGTGTTTTTTTTTTACAAATGTCTTCTCTCGCTCTGGTTGGAGCGGGAGGGCGTGTCAGACTTTTACTGACTAAACTCTACCCTATTTCTTCTTCTTTTCTTCTTTGAAGGGTTTTCCTTCTGATGATTCGAAGTCATTCTGATGACACCTCACAAAAAAAATGAAAAAAAATTTTTCGATATCAAATTGATATCCCTGACTCTACTAATAAAAAATAGCTATTTACTTATCACATACCCGCAAAACTGAGACACAATAGTAAAACAATAACAGCGCGGTCTCATAGGACCGGTCGGGGATTCATGAATTAAAGCTTTAGCTATTCTAAATTACATTGAAACTTTGTTCCAATCTAAATACAAGCTTTGTAAACGAAGAAATAACAATATTTTGTTGCTCCTCGTACTTCGCTAAAACGAGTGTTGTGGCGACATCTGTTTCAGCTACCGTGAACAATCTGGTTTACGCATAAACAAAATAGATGGCGTTATGCCAAAGAAACTTAACAAGGAATGAAAGACAATAAAATTAAGGGCGATGAAATTGCAAATGTTTGCTAAAATCTATACTCATCATTTACATGATTATAATATTATAGAAAAAAGTATTAATATTTATATAAATATCAGGTAGATATTCAACTAAGTATTATTTTAGTGGAATTCTCAGAATTACCGACTCCATAAAAATAATAAGGTTTTCAATTCGGTAATTTTTGAACACATTTTATTATTATTGTTGATTTTAATTCTAGATAGGTCTTAAACTTCAAGTCAAATGATAGGATCCATGTAGAAATTTTGAATTATTTTCGTCAAAAAATCTATTTAGGTAATGTTGGTTTAAAAAAAAACAAACAATTAGGTATTCACAAGTAAAAAATATATTACTGTTTTGAAAACACTCGTTATTTTTCAATTAATTTTCGTTATCAGTTGCTCGTATGTTTCACGGGTGCACATTTTTGAAAAGTTCTTACTTTTGACGTCATCGAAGGCCGTTATGTCACGTTCCAATTCCGCATTGCTGGGTAAAGTGCGTGACAGCAAATAATCTGATTCCCAATGTGCAGAAGCTTTCGGTCCATCCCTCACGTAAATCAACGAATAGTTATCGTTCACTTTTTTGATAACACTTCTATAGTTGAATTCCTTGTCAGCGCAGTTGCAAGTGACGTTCATGAGTGACGCCAGATCATCGTCGTTGTCAGCAGCCTGTATAGGTCCTGTTACTACATCTTGATTATAATTCTGCTTAGATTGGGTAATTCTTTGAAGAAATTTAACTTCCACAAGCGGGCTTTCAGTTCCGTCAGAGCAGGTACACTTAATCTTTCGGCTATCTTCAGAATAAGACATCACTACGCACATAGTTGTAGGAAACGGGGTCGGTGCCACCATCACAACTGTGTAGTTCCCGTAGAGTTCTTCAATGTTAGCGCTTTGGACGATATTGAGCAAAGATAAAAGGATTATAACTTTCCACATTTTGGACACTCAATACTTGTTATTCACTCGAAGGAGACGAACGATGTGGTCTGATGTTGATTTTGCACTAACAATTAAAAAACGAACCTTTTTATAGGTAACTTTATTCACTAAATGATGATAACCTATGACTTTTTTGTTGATAAAAATGCTACACAATTAGAAACTATAATGATGTTGTTATTCCAAATACGACACTAATTTAGCTGTTTTCTTAACGACACAGAAATAGATGGTTTGGTTTAATAAAATGTCTATAGTATATTATGATGCAAGTGGGCAAATGTTGCCATTGCAGCTGACGTGAAATATACCGCCCGAGAAGAAAGCGAGGTCTTTATGGAGCAGAGAGACTGCAATGACCAACCACTATATTAATGTATGATTGTACACATGCATTACCTTGCTTCCACATGTACTACTCTGTCAAGAAAGTACCGGGAAAAGAGCAATAATACACAAAATGTCTGTTATTCATCCAAATTTATTTTATTACCTACGAAGTATGCTCCTTTAGAAACGATACAGTTGCGCCAACGAATAATCCATTCATCAAAACATTTTTTGAACGCTGCTTCCGGAATTGAGTCAGTTCTCACCGCGAATTCTCCAATTGTTGGTTTCGGTTCAGTTGGAAGGCGCCACTCCGAAGCTTGTTGACTAGTTTGCATGTCAAACTCGTAAACTCACGTCTTGTCACCAGTAACAATGCGTTTCATGAATGTTGGGTCCGAACTGACTCGTTCTAGCATGTCCTCAGCGACTTTCATGCGATTGAGTTTTTGGAGAAAATTCAGATCTTTTGGGACTAGCCGAGCAGCAACATGTTTCATACCCAAATGATTAATTAAAATGGTACGGATCGACTCGTGAGATACAGAAAGTTCGACGGCTATCTCTCTCAGAGTTGAATGGGGATTTTCAGTCACTATTTTCTTCACTTTTGCGATGTTAACTTCAGTTGCAGACGTTGACGGCCTACCAGAGCGAGGCAAATCTTCCATCACATCTCGAGCGCTTTTGAACGCTTTGAACCACTCATAAGCACGAGTTTTTGATAAAGTCGAATCAACGTAAGCCTTCTGTAACATTTTCAGTGACTCCGAACACGAAATTCCATTGGCGATGCAAAATTAAAGACAAACTATTTGTTCGATATTTTTGTCCATTATGAAATTCGCAATACACACTATATATGATATTACTAAAACCAGCACTGTATTTAATATAAATAACAGATGCAACTCAAACTCCGCGCCAAAATGGAAAACAGTTGTGCCAATCTAACAACTACAAAAACAAAAATTTTAATTTTGAACCATAAACAAATCATCCATTCCCGATACTTTTTTGACTGAATGTATTAATTAAGTAATGCATTTCAATAAATATTAGCATTAGCATTATCGGCCTTGTAATGTCCCCACTGTTAGGACTCAGGCCTCCTCTTTAGGAATCAGAATGGAATGAATAAAATTACTTGAGGAAAAATCATAATCACAAATACTATTTAGTCATAAATTATTGTAAGGAATAGTTCGCAGATTCTTAAAATCGGAGTAACCAGCTTATTTTTGTGGGGCCGACCAATGTGGGGTCCCCAGCGAACAACGATCGGAGGTTAACTAGAACATTTGTTCGCAACAGTGGGAAATATTGTGTGCCTAAAAATGGTACTGTACTCAGTTTTTAAAAGAAGTGTGTTGAAAAATATAATCTTATAATTAAAACAAAAATACTCAAGAAGGGTTATTAAGGTGGTAGTGGTCTGTGGTAGCCTCGTTTTGATTTTCAGTTAAAGATCTGGGTGCTGACCATGTGTTCAAGCCGCTGTACGTCATAAATCTTCCTCGAGATTTTGATAAAATGCTGTCTACATAAGGTACATATACATTTTTATAAAAAAACTTCAAAGGTTTAAATTTCATGTCATCATCATAAGACGTGATGTTATTGGTTTCCTTTGTTTTATACACTAGTCGAATTATTGTCAACAGCACCAATAGCCATACAAAAAAATAAAAGAATAGTGTTCATTGCGGTGAAACTTGGGGGAGACGTATGACCACCATTGAACATCTTTCGGTTGAATAATAATAATATATTTTTATTGACATAATTTACAATTTGGATTATATGATTTATTATAAAGAATCATATAATGATAGTGGTCCTGCCCAAAATAATTTTTCATTGAGGGATTCCTTTAAATATATTTTTATAAGTGCCTTAAATACCATAACCGTCTTTTTCAATAGCAGCAACTACAAATCAACAATTATAGTTGCTGCTATTGTAGAACATTTGCGGTTAAAAACGGAATCCGACCACTCCAACATTGAATGCGTTTAACTAGCTCTCGAAACCTCTCACATACTGCACAAACAAATACACATGACTTCCGCAATCTAATCCCAATTCACAGAGATCATTGGAGCGCAAAAAATAACAGAATACATGCACTAAATTAATAACGTTCACACACGAATTTTTCGTTTCTGAAATTCCTCGAAATTGAAACCAGAGCTGTGTACGAGGGTGAAAAAATAAAAAAGTAGTATCAATAGCTGAAACGTTCACCTTTTTGGCCGCAACGCCGCTTTTTGCAACAGAGGGAGATCGATCGAAAAATAAATTGCCGCGTTGTTTGAAATTCGGCGTTCGTCCAACGAAACCCGTTTTCAATTTGCGGTCGTATTATTTTTGCATGCGAAGGTTCACTTGAGACGGTATAGAGTATGAAGGATGTTAAGGTAAACTCCTTTAATCTGTGTTTTCCTGGAGTTGGATATATGATCTGCTCCGTTACTACTCAACTCTTTTAAACGAAATAGGTAAACACAATTATATAGTTCATATAATTGTGTGCGTATAGTTGTGTTGTACCTGTTTCCAACCAAAGATCACGGAATCTTTCCACTAGTGCTATCTATTCCATTTTTATTTAAAACACTGCAAACCGAAAGGATCTGTTTTCTACGCATAATAAAACTGAAAATTGCACTGACAAAAGGTAAAGTGGTCACTTAGTGGTCATAAAATCGTAATGAACCACATCCCTATAATACCCAGTACAAAGTTGACACGGAGCTACATCGGTTGTATTTGCTCATCATGTGGAAAGTAATAATTCTATCAGTGCTACTCAGTGTCGTTCAAGGAGCAGTTGTAAATGACATCTATGGAAATTACACGTTTGTGTTAGTGCACCCGAGTCATATTATTACGGGGCCTACGTGTGGAACCATTACCTTTTCTGAAGACCCACGTAACATCACGTGTAACTGTTCCGATGGAAGAAACTGCACACTAGTGAAAATTAGACTACCAGAAAACGAACTTCAAGGTTCTGTCAAAAACAACCTCACATATATTAAGCCAGTAATACTATCAGTACCAGTGTTGGTAGTAGACGATGTTGATGATCAAATTTTAGTGAACGCGACTTGCAGTTATGCAAATAATCCGTTATGTGATCGAAGTGTAATTGAAATTGTGAACGAAAACTACATACTTGGATATGTGATAACAACTAAAAATGATACTATGATGCCAATGATTTTCTTGATGGCAAGGGAATTGCCAAGTGCTGCAGAATTAGAACATGACATTACACACATTGATAAACTAAAAGACAGAGACTGGTCACGGATATGCACACAAGAAATATTTGATCAACTGAATCCACAAACATAATTTTTTATAGGGTAAATCAGTTATACATGCCCCAGTCGGTAAGTGTCCCCCACTTGCAAAACTAAGACACTCATTTATAACTACATAAACTACACAGGACACGTTAAACTTGTACCGTATTCGTTTACTTCGCCGTCATACGCATAAACTAACCAGATCGGCTGAAATCACAAATGCTTAATACGTGTCTTTGTTACCAACTGGAACATGTATGACTGGTTTATCATATACCTACCTGATAATAATTTCAAGAAATATTATAAATTCTAATCAGAGAACTAATAATTGTAATTTGCCAAAAAATATGAAATTTCTCGAAAGACTCTTGTCAAAACTTTGATAAGTTATCTGCTATGCTGGTTTACATAAACATCCTATTTGTAACTTTAATTAAAAATACTTATTTTGATTCAGTAATCGTATTTTTCCGACGAAATGTCGTTTAGTGTTTGAAACTTGAGGCGAAAACAACAACAAGATAATCTTGTCATTATAATTATGATTGTGCCAAAGGTGTTTTTTGTAGCCTGTACATGGGTAGTTTTTATTTAAGTCCGAAACTTTACGAGTAAATAAAAAAAAGACTAATGGCTAATTTCACTCATTTTGAGCCCAAAAGTACTCTACTTAACTATAATACAAATGTAAATAACATTACAATTCAGAGTCTACGCCTTATACATTTTCAAATATTCATTATTAATATTACGGGTTGTGTTACGGGGTCAAAAGATCTGATAATGTTTTTTTTACACTAATTATTTTAATAAATAACAACTTTTGATCTCTCAAAGAGGTAATGATTTATTTGCACAGAGAGGCGAAGAGGTTGATCCAGATTTAGTTAAGACAAATTATTTACCAAGCCTGGAGCGCTAACGGAGGATAATCAGCCTTTCAGAATTCTATAGGATGCACCGTCGTTTATACCGTATCCATCGGAGGACTGGCACAATTCGCCTGCAGCGGTCTTCCCGTCCAATTATAATCAGATATCTTCAAGGCTATAGTGAATAGGATATTAATAAACTAGTGCGCTTCATGATCAACAATTCATCATTACTTACCAGGTGGAATCGTAGTCAAGCACTGGTTTAAAACATTAAAAAAAAATTAAAGATGTAATTAAAATAAATTGTGAATGAATTTTGTATTTTCACAACTTGAAATAAGCAAATTACAATATAATTAGATAAAAGAAATAAAACAGTTTCATTTGATTACTATTATATACACAACCATATTAATTTTACAATACATTTAAATAATGTATTGTAAAATTAATATGGTTGTGTATGGTTGTTGTTTTGGTATGGTTGTTGGTTGTTATTAAGGGTGTGGAAAGCGAACTAATTTCCCCATCCAGGTTAGGTGAAAGCGTGAGAGAAACAAGGTCCTGTGGCAAATAGTATATTTATTTAGTTTGGATTGTGCCACATCACAAGTTTGCAGTGTTACACTAAGATCTATAGTAACGCTATTGAGACAGGTATGAGCCACATAATCACTTTGTCTATTTACACTTGAGCATTCTCTGTTTGTTCATTACTCACAATATAAACATAACAACAAACATTCATAGTGGCATCAACACTGGCCACTTTACCACAAAGTTTCGTCGCAATAGTGTCATCACAAGATTTTCGTCACTGAGGTCCATTATAATTTTCTACCGCACACATTACAGCTCCTTCTCTATCTCTCAGATCTTCTATGCTTGTCATGACGTTAAATAATTTCGGCTCCGACACAATTATCTTCGCAAATAGGTATGCAGCGTTTTGTTCTGTCTTATCACTCCGAGTAGCTCCAACAGCCGTTGGAACATAATGGTACATAATGAAATAGTTATCGTCCACCAACCTTGCAACGGCGTGGTCATTGACCTCTTCGTTTCCACATTTACAGCCAACGTTCAACGCTGGCATCACTTCTCCAGGAGTATCAACTAACCTCATGGGCATCGCATACCGTTCCAATAACTCCCCAGTTTCAGTCATCATGGAAACTTGTACCGAATGTGCTTTCCTTCCGTCATCATACACACATTGTACTGTTACAGGGCTTTGGTTGAATGAGAATCGTATGCAAACTGCTTCGTTTGTAGTAGCTGGATATAAAGCAACCATCATCCAGACCCCATATATGTTTTCTATATCTTTTGCTTGAACAGTTAAGAGAACAGACAAAACTATTACTTTCCACATGGCGAATAAGTTGACAAAGATCACTGATGTAAAGTAGAGCACACACTGAAGTATGCGTCATGTTGTACATATCTAATTTGGGATGTAATAAACTTCGACCTCTAGTGATAGATATAACGTATGTTACTGAGCGAACGCGGCTCCGTGCGCGTGGGAGTAAGATAACAACATTAACAAGTCGAGTCCTGAGTAAAATGAAACGTTCATATTCCTAAAACCAAAGAAGAATAAGTAGATTTGTAGATGTCAAAAAGCGACAAAAATGTTTTTATGGTGGGTTTTTTTTTTGTTAAAACTTTTATACACCAATGTTATCAAGGTGAAACTTTTTACGTGTGAGTGTGTTTGTAACTCTTTCACGATTTAATTGCTAGAAGCTCAATCGAATGAAACTTGGCCCACGGACAGAACACATCCTGAAACAGAACATAATAATAACAGTAAAATGTTTCTTTAAGAATCAGGTTTCATATTATCTTGTTAGTAACAATTTAAACTTAGAACTAGTGTTAGTAATATAGAAAACAAACAGATACTTATTGTATACAACGCTTAAGGACAAAAATAAGACGAATAAATGATGTATGTGTAATAAAAATAGTAGTTTCTTTTTATCGTTATTCATTCCTTTAGATACCAACATATTCACTTTCACTTTAAGGATAAAGAAACTATTATATCAACTAAAATCATAATCAACACTGGTTCTATTAGTGTTCGGAACTGGGTAGTGAAACAGACGAAAGAATATGGATAGCATATTCTCCCGGTATACAGATGCACTTAAAACTCCTTTATTTAAAGCGTATTATACCTCAAAGTATGTGGGAGGTTTGTAAGTTGACTCACACCCAGAGAGCATACAAGCTCTCTGCGGGTCCAATTTAACAACGCGTTCAGGTCCCTGTTAGAGATTCCACCAGGAAGGTTTGTTGAAGCAGACACAGAGGGTTGTGCAGCTATGTGACGTAAAAAGACCGCATCACACTTTGACCAGGTACAAAAATCTAAGAATAACTGAACAGCCGTATGTACCGTACCGCATGACTGATATTAGAGTATATTCTGTTGATAAAGCTAACAACTGCATCTTTATGAAAATCAACTATTTAGCTTTGGCAAGTGACTTCGTTTGCGTGAACATCCGAAGTTACTCCTTAGGAAATTCCTAATTCATGTCCTCATGGTCTACAATTTAATAGGTCTCATTTAAGCCTTTTAACCTGTTGATGCGGGATTTAGTGGTAAAAACCTTAACGCCGATACTTTAAATTTCAAAAGCTTCCAGGTGGATTTTAGTCAATAAAAGTCTAACACTGCCTCTCGCTCCACCACGAGCGGAACATTTAGTTGATTATATTTGAAAGTCCTATCCCTATTCATTTTTTTTTCTAATATTTAACTACACTATTTCCCTCATCCGCAACAATATTTTAGTAAAATTTTAACTGTTTATTTTCATAATTACTTACATGTTGATGGATGAGCTCGTGGCTAGGTAATAACAGCCGCACAGGTCGATCTTCAAGGTTAAGCAACGCTTGCCTAGGTTGGTCTGTGGATGGGTGACCATCTTAACATAACGAGTTTCCTCCGTGCCTCGGAAAGCACGTTAAGCCGTTGGTCCCGCCGGCTGTCATTTGGAGATCTTTGGCAGTCGTTACGGATAGTCAGAAGCCAGTAAATCTGACTCCAGTCTTGCCATAAAGTACTGTGTTACCCCAGTGAATGGGTTGTGGATGTCTGGTAGGCAGCCGCTCCTCGTAAAATACTGGTATTCAGCTAAATCCGGCTTGACTGGAAGCCGACCCCAATATAGTTGGGAAAAAGGCTAGGCAGATGATAATAACTTACATGTTGATGTTTAGCTTACTACAACAACCCTGACATTGATATTATTATCGATTCAATAACTCCTTCTATCAGACTCAACTCTGATATTATATCAAAGTGCCCATAGGTCACGATCGTGGCCAACAATCGATTGGATTTAAGCAAAACATAGATCAAGTATATTATAATATTTATAAACAACAGCATTAGTAAATTTTAATTATCTCAAACAGGAAAATAGATTTCTTTTGTTTGATATTGTTCAAAATAATTGGTAAAAGATAAGTCGTTTAATGGGTTTATTTGTACCAATTAAGATAAATAATTAAAACAAATATTTTCTCAATGCTTAACAGAAAATTTGGTTTCAGTTGGGATCGCATTGAACATCTAGACAACAGTCTGGATAAACGGTTCCCTTTTTCAAATCAACAATTTTGCACTTTGGGTCATCTGTAAAAGGTTTATCGCATCTGAAAATAAAGAAGAAGAAACAACAGTTACTTTTTGCCAAACGAAACGCTTTATACAACATCAGCATTTCAGCCGAAAGGCATAGGTCTCCCCAAGCGTTGCTACAACTACCGGTCCTGTGCGTCTTGCATAAATCTGATTCCCACGACTCTCACCGGGTCGTTGATCAACTTTATGGAAGGCCTTCCAACGCTGCGTCCTTCACTACGTAGGTAATTGCCACTTCAGAACCACCTACTAGAATTTACGTGTGTACTATGACTATGAGTTCTGCTACCTAATCCAAGAGGACAGCGTAATATTTTGTTTGTTTTTTTATTCAGCCTATACTTTCCCACAGCTGGGCAACGGCCTCCGTCAACTCCTTCCGGTTATTCTTATCTCGAGCCATCTAGAACCAGCTCGTGTGGTAGGCATCTAGGTGTCCCGCCACCTCTCCCTGGGTCGACCTCGATATCTAATATGACATGTTATATTATTACTCGGTTCAAAGCTCCCCCCCCCCCCCCTCCTACTCCTCCTCTCTTCGGTTCCTTGGTTTTGGAGGTCAGAAAAGCAGTTGTTCTTGAAAATATTGACTGATTTGTGATGAAACACATGTTACTAAAAGAGTTATGAGTTTACATGTGGATGGATGGAGAGGGAGAGGGAAGCCAAAGAAAAGATGGATGGATTGTGTGAGAAGTAATATGGAAGAAAAGGGAGTGAGTGATAGCGTGACGAGTGACAGGACAGAATGGAAGAAAATAAAACGTGTTGAGCCGACCCCAAATAAAACGGGAAAAGGGCAGGAAGATTATGAGCTGAATTGTGTTGATCCAGAAGCCAACCCCAACACTTTAGAAAAAGTCTGGGCAGATAATATAATTGATTCAGTGTCATAACGGTTGAATTTGACTCACGCAGTGTATACAATCGAATCAGTAGTGCATTCTATTAACGAGCAGTGGTCTACTGGTATTGTTACGCCGAATGGTATCACTTTATTTTCTTGCCGCAAGTAGCAACCTATTTGGCCACCTGAAAAATAAAAACAATACCTAATAATGTTTTTGTACAAACACAAGTAATATGTGTTCTAGAGCCGCATTTTGCTGCGGTCAATGTAAGCGATGATTGGTCAACGTATACCTATACATTTTACAGTATATTTTCTGTTCCCTCACTTTCATCCGATCAAACCTTTCGATACGACTGGAAAGAGATCAGGCACTTCACCGATGGCTTATAATCTATAATAAGCTTGGAAATTGTATCCAATACAAATCTAAGACATATGACGTGTATACTTCTGTATGAAAACAGCTTATATTATGACATTTAATTCGGGACCCTTAAATCTTGGAATAGGATCATAATTTCAAATCTCGTACTTTACATAATCAAACTGGCACCTCATAAATAAATAACAATGATCAGTCTCTTAATAATCCCATTGCTAAGACTCAGGCCTCCTCTCTAGTAGAGGGAATTGATCGTAATCCACCACGCGGGCCTAGTGCAAGTTGGTGGATGTCACAAATCGGCACCAAGTTTTTCGGCACCAAACGTTTCAGCACCCAAGCTATTACCGTTTCGGCACCAATAGGTATTTTGGATTGACATTTTGTATTGGTTACTCATCATCATCATCCGCCTAGCCTTTTTCTCAACTATATAGGGGTCGGCTTTCAGACAAGCCGGATTTAGCTGAATACCAGTATTTTGTATTGGTTACTACCAATTAAAATACCTATTGGTGCCGAAATGGGAATTGCTTGGGTGCCGAAACCTATGGTGCTGAAACAGGAATACTTCGCTCTTTCTCTTTCTAACATGCTGATTATCCTGTTATAAGGTTAACTGTTTTGATTCATCATTTATTTTGTGTAGTATGACATGGTGACCGTTGGTACACTCCACCCGGTCAGAACATACTCAATGCTTTACCGGTAGTCTTTCGATTGAATTAACGATGAAAGCGCTGACCAAACAAAGGAGGTACGCAAATGCCCTTAACCTATACTAAATTTGTTATAGGATAATTTTGGTAACAGCTGTCAGATTCATACAATCTATCCTTTTCTCTCATCTTAAAGATATCTATTTTTTTGTCTTGCTGTCACCCAACCCATGCTATGTAAAACCGGCCAAGAGCGTGTCGGGCCACGCTCAGTGTAGGGTTTCGTAGTTTCCCGTCGGTCACAATAAGTGTCCCCAACTTTTCAAAAACTGTTCGTTAGGGTTGAAATTTAAAAAAAAATGCTATTTACTTTACACGTAGGGGGACTACCCTAATAAAACATTTATTTCCAATTTTTATTTTTGCACTTTGTCGACGTGATTGACATACATATTGGTACCAAATTTCAGCTTTCTAGAGCTAACGGTCACAGAGATTAAGCGAGGACGGACGGACAGACATGGCGAAACTATAAGGGTTCCGTTTTTGCCAATTGGCTACGGAACCCTAAAAAAGACTATAGTGTATGATTCATCTTCTGTTACCAAAAAAAACTACGTCAATCAAGTAAAAATAATCACTGATTAACATTAATTTTCCGATTCACTGTAATCATAAAGTTGTTTTTAACTCAAGATGACGTAATGCCGCTGATTCAGAAACGAAGTATTTTGCCAAAAACCAATGATTGAGTATACAAAACTGTGTAGTGTGTCCGTCATTATATCATCATTTAATTAGAGACGGTAGAGGATTTCCTCGCACTTATGATTGATGGTTTATGACGCGGAGAGCCTAGGTTTGACATCAATAAAATCAGATGATTATGTATATTCACGTGATATGCTTAGATAAAGCCGGTCCTGCTCCACAGCCACTTTTGCCTAAAGTTTTTAATTTATTATTATTAGAAAAAGGTTCTTTTGGAACGACAAATGAAAAAATATTGAGCAGAAAATTAGAAAATTGCAGAAAATTACGACTATAACATTGCGCGTTTGCTAGTTCATTGTTAACATCCAGTTTTTTGAAAACAAAAAAAAAATAATGAATTAATATCAATGAAATATAGCTACAAAATAAAATTAAAAAACTTACTGAAGGCTACGGGTATTTCAGGCAATTTCTCCTGGTATAGCACAGCATTCGCTATACTAGCGACAAAAAAGACGAAAAATACTTTTGGCAACATTTCCTTTTAAAATATTTCGTTGACGTTTCAAAGTAGTCTTATGTTGTTGCACAATGCTTTTAAAATTAACCATTGCAGTATTTTATATTTATACTAACTCAATTAAATACATTAATTATGTTTTTTATTTCAATTACTAGAAATCATGTGGTAATTAACTCTTTTATCGTAACTAGTTTTTGATTGGTTTTAGCAAACATTAATTAGTTAAGTGAATTAAGAAATACCTTTTTGCGTATTTAATTATTTTGTTTTACGAAAAAAAAATCCTTTATATTTACTTTTCTTTCTCATATTGGTTTTTATTTATTTTGGAATAACTGTTATTCATGCCGAATTGAAACTGATAACTGAATGTAATTTTCAAATAAAATAATAATAGGTATTTAACTTGTTGCTATTGGTCAGTGAGGAATAGAGTTAACATTTCTGAACTTCTTCTATTTATATTAGAACACCTTTACAAGACGCATCCTAGGTACTATTATAACGAACACTTAACATAAATATAGTTATAATATAATATAATTCATCATCATTTACTAATACTACTTTAATAATATCATAAAACTAATTATGATTATAAACTAAAGACCAGACCCCTTCTCAATAATTAAATGACATCAATAGGTACAGATTATAAACACAAATCAACGTGCGAGTCGGATTCGCGTACTGAAGGTTCCGTACCGACTTACCTATGAAACCAATTCAAATTCCGAATCGAGTCTTGAAGATTTTTTATTTATATCTATTTATTTATTGAAACTTCATGCATAAATAAACATTGTACAAAGGCGGATTAATGCCCTAGGTAATTTCTAACAGCCAACCTTAGGGTGGTGCAGAAACATGGCGTAGTATTTTTTTATTTGATATAAACTAGTAGGAGCAACTTACTGGAAAATAAACAAATAGAAAATAGTTATACAATAATAATACGTCTTATAGATATTTTTTCGATCCGCATTTTTTTCCTTTATCTGTGCCATGAAACTTTGCTTTATCCAAATTTCAGGATTCTAGGTCAACGGGAAGTACCCTATGAATTTTGATTCCATTGAGAGTGTTAAAATATAATTATGTTTTTGTGACATAAACAGTCGTATATTTTTTTTTCTTTAGCTTACATATTTAGCATATTATATTCCCAATTTGGTACTTTGAAACTTTTATACAATACTTTCATATAAGATTTTATGTTTATAAACAATCTAGTACTCTGAGAAACATTAATGTTCTCACAATATTTTCATTCTTAATTCTATTTTACAAAATTTATGCAGTCACGAAAAGTTATGCAGAATGCTGACTCAGTAAAATTGTCTGTACTTGCTTGTTTAGTACAAACAATATATAATGATAAGTTGGGACGCCAGCGTCTCAACACAATAAACCAACGCACCTTCACAAAGGCTTTGACACAGTCTCTCGCTCTCAGTGACTCGCTGTTGGTGAAGAAGCTGAAGAATTTTCTTTTTCGGTGTAAAAAATATGTAATTAAAGTCTTCAAGTAACTACCTTTTAACCAGTTTCAGATAGTGAAGGTTCAGGATTGAAGTAATAATAATAATCAATCTGTGATTCATGGAATCTCACAGGTCAGTATTCTAAGTCCTCTTTTATTCCTAACTTTCATTAATGTTCAAAATAGATGGAAAAAAAGATATGTCGGTTAAATGGGTTTATTTGTACCAATAAAAAAAATTAAAACCAAAATAATTTATGAAAAAATTCAATACTATAACAAAATGTTTCTGTTAAAGAAACATTTTGTTATAGTATTTAATCACATATCACATCTAAGCAACAGCCCGGATAAACGGTTCCCTTTTTCAAATCAACTATTTTGCAGTTTGGGTCATCTGTAAAAGGTTTATCGCATCTGAAAATTAAGAAGAAGAAACAATAGTTACTTTTTGCCACACAAAACGCTTTACTCGTCATCAGCATTTCAACCAAAAGGCACAGGCCTCCCCAAGCTAACTCCCCTTGCATCCATAGAATTCCCACGACTCTTACCAGGTCATTGATCAACTTTATGTAAAATAAAATCAGTTTTGATTTTGATTTTATGGGAGGTCTTCCAACGCTGCGACCTCCAGTACGCAATTGCCACACCAAACAGAATTTAAGTAGCAGTGAGCAGGGTATGGAAGACTCACTGATCAGATGTCACTTATTAGAGCAGAAATTATTCAAAGTTGAAAATTCAAACATCATCTTAGGCATTATCTAATTTAAGTGAAACTGTAAAATAGGTCAAAAAACAAATTTATAATTGACATATTATTTGCTGATAAAGTATGTTCTATGCTGCTTAACCAATACCCAGATTCTGGAGGTCAGATAAGCAGTTGTTCCATGTAAAATATTGATAGTCAGCTGAATTGTTTTGAACTGGAAGCCAACCCCAACACTGTTCAGGAAAAGGCTGGGCAGATAATTGATTTATGACTCAGAGTTATAACAGTTGAATATGACTTACAAAGTATACACAATCGCTTGAGTAGTGCATTCTATTAACGAACAGTTGTCTCCAGGTAGCACTTCACCGAAAGGAAGCACTTTATTTTGATCTTTCAAGTAACAGCCTTTTTGGTCACCTGAAAAATAAAAATAATAATTAAAATCAGATTTGTATAGATTGTGCCCTGGACAGTCAATCTAAGCGATGACTGGTTTTTGTAACGGAAGATATTACGAATAGTAGAACTCACTTGTGTGTACAGTATATTTCAGTTCCCTCACTTTAGTCTGATCGAACCATTTGATACGACTGGAAAAAGATCAGGCGCATGATCGATGGCGTGCAATCTATAAGTTTTTTTTTAAATATATTTTATAAGTTGACGATCTGTGTTGAACACAATAAGCTATTCAGTTGTGATGTCACGTTCGATGTTTTAGTAGCTAATGGGTTCTTGAGAGACCCTTGCCTATCTTGGTTTGACCAAATCTCGCGGTAAGCTTAGGGGCACTATGTCGTTTCAATCGGAAATTACATATTTCCGATTGAAACTCCACCAACCACTTCCTGTGCCTAATAGATTTGATATCAGTTCATTGACGTATATTCTCATTTGATAGCTTTCTGAAGTATTTTGCCAAAACCTAATGATTAACGTTTGAATCCCCAACCGGTCCTATGAGACCGCGCTGTTATTGTTTTACTATTGTGTCTCGTTTCGCGGGTATCTGAGTAATTAAGTATACAAAATTGAGTAAGTATTTAATATAATCATTCAATTACAGGCGGAAGAGGATTTCCTCGCACTTATGATTGATGGTCTATAACGCGGAGAATTAAGGTTTGACAGATTTATTCCCATTTCTTCAAATGCTAATAGTTAATTTTACACAGAAACTATAGGGGGTTATTTGTAAAACACTAACAAACTTGCAGGACTGTTTTATTGACATCGTAAACAAGAACTATTGTTCTATGACTTTTAAAACATAATACATTTACCAAAAACAAATCTTCAAGATTTCGTTGTTCTATCTAACAGATTTCAACTCTGTATTTTGCTGTACCTAGCTACGCCTCCGGCTCACTGTTTACGCCCCTCCTCGCTTCCCCCGCTATTGTACTATCATATAATTGAAGACGGATAAGTTTAAGATTAAATATAAACTATTCTTAATTCACAATAATTTTTTATTCCATATGTACCTACAGATCTCGGGAAGTATTTGTAGGACCTTGACACCGTGAAGAAGGTTTTTGCAAGTCGAAGTATAAAAAGCTTACTTGATTTTTATTTGTCTGTGTATTTTCTTTTCATTTTAAATATATTTTTGTTTTAACTTGACTATCGAGACATACTTATAAAATGTCGCTGCTGACAGAGAAATACTTTGTAGGCAGATTTTCATATTGCAACATAATGACTCTCTTAAAGAAAAAGTATGCTTGTATCAGAACTGTTCAGGTGTGATTCTAATAAATGATTAATTAAATTAGCTTTAACGTGATATAAAGGAAAAGCAAGGGAAACAAGATGACAATTATACATATACGATGTGGAAAGACGTGGATTTCAAAAGTGTCTAGAGAAAAAAAAGCAATACTAAAAACACAATCGCGATCATCTCTCCAGATGACCAGTCCTTACTACTGACGTCCGTTTACGAACATGACTATTGACTAGTGTTTATGAACGTGAATAGTATTTTGAAGGGAACCATCGTTATAGTGCCCTAACTGTAGTCTACAATCTCGAAGCTTGTTAACATATTTTTTTTGAAGGTCAGGAAAATGGGCTTTTGGACTATTTCCACCCGATGCCAAATACTTCAATAAACCGTAAAGATTATTGAACAAAAGTTTGTGAACAAACCCAGTAATAAGTACTTGTACAAAATAACTACAGGGCACTATTCAGCGCTATGTATTTATCATGTTCCTTTATGAATCTCATTAGTCATAATGAGCGTTGTCGAATTAAATGACAAAACTGGTGATGTATCAATTTTGTATTTTTGTTCGACCATGAATGAATTACGTAAAACGAAGGTTTTTGTTTACGGTAAATTATATTTCGCAATCACACGAAGCTATTTTTTATAAAGTTCTACCATTGGCAGCGCCCGCGCGAAAATTAAGATTTAGTCTGTATGAAAATGCATATTCCTTTAAAAAGAATCATGACATTTAAAATAATTATTTGCAACAAGTTCTTTGGCAGTCGTTACGGATAGTCAGAAGCCAGTAAATCTGACTCCAGTCTTGCCATGAAGTACCGTGTTACCCCTGTTAATGGGTTGTGGAGGTCTGGTAGGCAGCCGCTCCTCGTAAAATACTGGTATTCAGCTAAATCTGGCTTGACTGGAAGCCGACCCAAATATAGTTTAGAAAAGGCTAGGTAGATGATGATGATGATTTGCAACAAAATATAATTAGAAACTTACTCAAGGCAGCAGGTATTTCCGGCAATTTCTCCTGGTATAGCACAGCATTCGCTATACTAGCGACTAAAAGGACGAAAAATACTTTTGACAACATTTTTGTATAAAATATTTCGTTTAATGTCTCAACGTAGTCTTTTGCTGTTCGCACAATGCATTTATAATAACTATTGCAGTATTTTTTATTTATCTTCACTCAATTAGATATTATGTGTAATGGCGATTTGTATGTGAATTACCAGAATTCGTTTAGTAATAAATTCTTGTATCGTAACAAGTTTTTGATTAGTTTTGCACTAATATTAGTTGGTTAACCTTTAAACAGACGCGCGGCGTCGAATCGACCGCACTGTAAATCCAGTGCGGTCGATTCGATCATGATTTCATTTTTTTTTTTGTCAAAAGGACGTATTATATCTAGTCGTTTGTCATGGGTTTACTTCGGACAAAAATAACAAAGAGGCGTTTTTCAAAACACGGGAAATTATGAAATTTTAAACAGTTTGTCTCCCTTCTACCATCGGACGAACCGTCGTACGGCGGGTATTCACCCTTTTACGTTGTTGAAACCTGCACGGTCCGGACTACGCGCTTTGCCTCGTCTTTTTACCGCGTACATCGCAGGACTGAAACAATTTGCTTACTGAAGTCTTTCCGTCCGATTCAAATTTGGGTGTCTTCCAAACTAGAGTGAATAGGCTCTTAATAAACTAGTGCGCCTCACCATCAACGACTGCATCACTGCTTACCATCAGGTGGGATTGCAGTCAAGCACTGGTTTATGTTATATAAAAAAAAATCTTCTCCATCTTATTTATACTTTGGAGTATCATGCTTTTCTAATGCCTGGGTATTTTTCACCACTTACAACTTTAACTGATTTAAACACATAGGTATTTCACGCAAATAACATTTGGTTAGTTCCGCTATGTTATTAATCATTTAGCTATACTCTAATTTCGCTATGCTCGACTTGTCAAGGCACAAAATCATATTCGCGGGAAATAACGAAGAAAAGTTTTAGTGTAATAGTTTATTTGAGATATCATATTCATCTTAAAGTATCATGTTATAGGGATTAAATAATTCAACACGAACGGATATATTAATGAAGATTTCTGGAATTTTGGAGGGAGCATATTGATGACGAACATTTGACAAAAACTCCTCCGTAGTTTCTGTCTTACTGGCACAAAAAATGCATTTGCGTTATTTCCAATACGGAGGGACTGACTCTTGCAGACCAGTGTATAAATCTACATGAAATCGCAAAATTTAAATGTTTGAAACAAACATTATGTTTTATCAAATTAAACACATTACATACGGTTTGCATTTCATGTAGATTAAAACGGCAGCATTTTATTAAAATGGATAAAACTTAGGAGAGTCATCAGAGATTTAAAAAGCGGTCCTGGGACGCAAGACGCAAAGAGAAGAAACATGGGAGTGGGTTATTGCAAAATAGTAAAAGACACTTTGGTTAAATGGTTTTATTTGAATTAAAATAAAAATAAAATAAATTGTCGATACTTATGAGAACATTTGGTTTTAGCTTTTAATCACATACAACATCAGGACAACATTCAGGAAAAGAATTCTTTATTTTCGATGGAACTACTCTGCAGCCTTCACCTGAAGGTAAAACAGGGCTGTCGCATCTGAAAATTAAGAAAAAGAAATAGCAATTACTTTTTGCAACACAAAATACGTTACACGTCGTCAGCATTTTAGCCGAAAGACCACAGCTGGACCCTATGTCCAGCTGTGGTCTTTCTTTTTTTACCATAGTAATGTATATATTATTTACACTAGCGCGCCTCACCATCAACGACTGCATCACTGCTTACCATCAGGTGGGATCGCGGTCAAACATTGGTTTATTTATTTATTTGATCTTCATGCAACAATTAAGGTACACAGGCGGCAAGCAGGCAGGCAGGCGGCAGGCGGCAGGCGGCGGCAGGCGGTTTATAAATTATAACATTAAAAAAATTTACTAAATCCAACCTATACTTAGGTTTTGAAGCTCAAATAGGCTTCCTTGTAAAATAATGGTACTCTGAAGTCTTGAAGCCAATCCCAACCTTAGTTTAGGAAAAGGCATGACACAGACTGATTAACTCAGTGTGATAATGGGTGGTTAAAACTTACTTGTCGTACTCGATCGCGTAAGTACTGCAGATTATTCTCATACATTCTTCCGAAAACATTGATGCGCCGAAAGGAAGCACTGTATTTAGATTCTTCAAGTAGCAACCTTTTTGGATACCTGAAAAAAAAACAACTCTTTAATTTTCATATAGTGGCAGCTGGTGACATCTTGACCGCATTTTGGTCACTACTCTATACCAGTAGCAACTCGGCACGGAAGATAATATAGAGCATAGAACTCAAGTTTAGGCGTATAATATATGTATACAGTAGACTAGCGACCCGTCCTGGCTTCACACGGGTGCAATGGCTCGCCATGCCTTAATCACGCTGGTTAGTCTTCTTTAAGAAGTGGCTGGACCGGACATCAGTGTTCTCAATCGTGGAGGCAATCGGCGGCATCGACCTATCGCGCCCCTGGTTCAGACTATGGTCTGAAGCGAGAAGGCATGGCAGGTGGCTGCCGAGCTTCTGACCCCGACTACCACCCACGGTAGACGCGAGCATGCAGACTCCTGGTAATCGGACGGACCGAGCTCAGTCGTAAACAACACGTAGAGATCCACGAGCTCTTCAAAGAGATGTCAGCAAAGCGCACGGGCCCAGTATGGCCGATGCCCGTAAACTAGGACCGCGGGGAAACCCGTAGTCCTAGAAAGCAAAGGGCAAAAGGCAGTATTAGTATATTTGGATCCATCTAGTAGGGTTCTGCCAGTGTTTGCAATGTATGCGCAAAATAATGTGTTTATTTTAAGCAAATTCCAAACAGTAAATTTTTACACTGAACTTTGAGTATAAGAACAAATTCATTTGTTGCTGTTTGGTAATGGAATTAAGGAGTCTGTTTGTGAAGGAAATGTTGAAAATGTGTTTCAATTAGATTAGCTGCCTACGTACTCTGTGTCACTCACACACATTTCAATCTAACAATTCGAAAATACTTCGCGTAATTCAAATTTATGTAGATGCTCTCACTCAAACGTGAATCGTTTTTAAGAGTAAATAAAGTTCTATGTTGTCTGACTATATCAAAAAGTACGCTCAGAATCACATCGCGTTCCCTCTCCGTGTGAGCCAACACTAAAGCTTACAGTAATAAAGGAGAAAAAAAAAATTAAAACATTTTGATTTAAAACAGGGCTTCGCCCAAGGGTTCAGCTTAAAAGTGTCACTTCTACCTACTAATCAAAACCCATTTTATACCTAAGTGAAAATACGAGTATATTCTAGACAATTTATTTATTACTAAAAAGGTTCCTACCAAAAAAATACCTGAACTGGCTGATGTTCGCGATCCATTTTACGACCTAAACTGAACTGTTTAAGGGATTAAGGGTTTATGGGGTGTATACTGAGACATTTTCCAATGGGTTTCATTGTAGGTACTATAAATTCCACTTTTGACCGTTAACGAACGCTTCTATACTGGTCTATTAGAGGTATAAATGACAAAAAAAGAATAAACACAATCTCATTTTCGCAAATGCACGCCTACTTCCAATATAAACTATAGCATAATATTATAGTCAAAATATTGAGATCACATTCCTCTGCTTTACAAATAAAATAACCAATTCCGACAGTTCATTAATCTCTCATCCACTTCATAAAAATAATTAATGGCGATATTCAACTAAAACATATTCGCGAAACTAACGGAATAACATTCCTAAGGAAAACCCCGAATTATTTTGATCGAATAACACGACAAATAACTCATGTTGTATCCAAATGTTTTGTTTTGACGACCTCGAAATTAAAATTATTGTGTATCAGTAGATCCGGAGTATCAATATGCATTCAAGTTTTTTAATTCGTTATTTTTGAGTTTATCATAGTAAACCTTGAAGATCGCACGGGTCGATCTTCAAGTTTAAGCAACGCTTGCCAAGGTTGGACTGTGGAAGTTACCATCTTAACGTAACGAGTTTCCTCCGTGCCTCGGAAAGCACGTTAAGCTGTAGGTCCCGGCTGTCATTTGTAGATCTTTAGCAGTCGTTACGGATGGTCAGAAGCCAGTAAATCTGACTCCAGTGTTGCCACGAAGTACCGTGTTACCCCCGTTAATGGATTTCAAAGGTCTGGAAGGCAGCCGCTCCTCGTAAAATACTGGTATTCAGCTAAATCCGGCTTGACTGGAAGCTGACCCCAATATAGTTGGGAAAAAGCAGATGATGATTTTTGAGTTTATCATTGTTTTTTTTAGGGCTTTTAAGTTGAACAAAAATGATATAGGTATATTCCACCAAATATTATGTAAGCCGACTTCGGATGATGAGAGAAAGTTGTTCGATTTTATAGCCCTGATCCATTGATCTCTTTTGAAATAATAATTGTCTTAGGGTACGATGGGACTGACATAGGTACGCTGTGCGTTATAAAGGTCCCTAAATTTAAAAAAAAACCATGGATTTTATTTAATCTTTACCTAAGTACAAATTGGATTAAGTACCCCATATTCATAGCGGTTTAGTTCCCTTTTCTTCTTTTTGAGTCGATGGTATACTTGTCAATCTCTTTGAGTTCAGTAGGTGGTTACGTTAACTGCAGCATCAGTGGCACTCATTAAATCCTCCAAAGTGCAGGTGTATGGGTACTTGGGGCACTCCAACGTGCAGTACACACCGCAGCATATCCGTCAGGTCTAAAAAACCCCATTTGGCCAAATTGTGTTTGCAGCGGCCTGCCTGAGTGCGCCACCCATTTAGGGCCGTGTGCACCGACATAAGTTTAAACATTGATTTTGCAATCCACCCATTATAATTTAATCAATGTTTAAACAAGGAGCGGTTTTTTTGTGTTCACCATCATCTTTCGGCGTTCGGTTTCCTAATCGAAACATAACTGAGCGTTTTTGAACGAATGAGTGAGCAATTGCAATACTACTAAATAAAATGTAAGACTACATCTTGAAATTTCGTTCACGCTTACAACTTTTTAACATGGCCAGATAATAGTTTATGCCATAAAATGTGAAAGTTGCTGTTCATTGTTTCTTAGGCTTTACGGGAAACACATTTTATGTTGGAAGGTTTATCAACGCGCTCTTTCTTATCTGTGGCTGTCATTTTTTAAAATTCTCTGATAAAGTTTCGTGGTATTTTTGTTGTAAGAATCGTATATGAAAAATTATCAATTTAGAGTAAATGTGTGTGTATGTGCAGCGTATGAGGTTTTGAAGTTCTGTGTAAATAATAAGATAGTGTTCGATTGCTTATTTCAACAAGTAAAAGGATGTTGAAAGATATTAGGTCTTCTCGTCATCGTTTCTACTCATTAAAATAATCTAACATACATTATAAAATTAAAAGCCATTATTTCTCAAACATAAATAAGTACTTCGTCTGTAAATCAAACAAAATAACCTACAAAAGTTCTGTCAAATGACAGTAACCGACGTCTAGACAACGTCTTGTAGCTCGATTAAGATAACCATCTGATTAACGTCAATAACAGGAAATATTGCTAAAACAGCCGTTTTAATATTAAAACAGTCGATTTGGTGTCGGTGAACATCACCCTTAGTGCTTTCCATACAGACCACTGCAATTCAAGTTCCCTCTTTGAGGTGGGATTATTCCAGGGCCCAGGTTCGCATTCACAGAACACATGGGCATAAAGAAAGACTGATAAAAAAAACTATAAATCCCATAAAGAAGTAAAAATTACATTAAAAAAAAAAACCATCAAATATAACAACAGAACAGTACGCACAGGACCTTGGGGGAGGCTTATGTCCAGCCGTGAACGTCTTTCGGCTGACATAATGATAATGACAACGATATGGGACTGATATCTGCCGCATGTCGCAACAAAATTGGGCGAAGGTGATAACTACTTTACCGTTTTAATTAACTATAAATAAATAAATGAATCTAACTGGATTCCGTTTGTCTGCCGCATGCCCGACAAACCGTGGGCCAAAGTAGCACAGAATTGGTGCCCTGAAACAGTACGACGGAGTCGCGGCAGACCACGAAGGAGATGGCGGGACGAATCGGATAGATTCCGCCAGAACTGGCAGGAGGAAGCGCGGGCTCGCGAGAGATGGAAAGAGTGGAGGGAGGCCTTTGCCCAAGAGTGGGACAGAATAGGCTCATAAAAAAAAACTGGATTCCGAACAGCAGGAACAAGCGAGACGGTAGACCCAGAAGGAGATAACGACACGACTTAGACTCTTTCCTAAAGGATTGGTCAGAAGTGGATCAAGACAGAAAAGAGTGGAAAAATGGAGGAAGACCTTTGCCCTGCAGTGGGACACGACAATCTAATAATAATAACAACAAAATAATTGGAAACTCACCGAATTCTTCTGGTACTTCCGGCAATTTCCCTAATAAAAAATTTGCGTTCGCTTTACAAGCAATCAAAAGAACTAAAATTAGTTTTGGCAACATCCCCGTACAAGTAGATTTCATTTTAGGCTTCAAAGTAGTATTATTGTGTTCACACAATGATTTCAGTATAACTATTGCAGTATTTTATATTAATCTTGATTCTATCCGATATTTTTACAACGTTTTGAATTTCAATTACCAGAATTCATGTCAGCATTAATCCTATACTCGTACCCCTACTAAAACAAGTTCTTGATTCGTTTTACACAAACAGTTCGATAAATTTTCTTGCTGCCATTGTCATGAATTTCCTTATTATAATCCCTTCAAGTTTACTTTTCTTGTATGTGAAACATTAGTATTTTTTCCTCGCTGTTTCCCTTCTTGCTGGCTTTCGGGCTGGCTTTTATCTTGGTCAGAGAATAAGCATTGCTATACAGCGTGGCAATGCTGCCAGCCTTTTGGGTACTTTACCAGTCGACAGCGATGGGGAGGAGTTTTTTGACGCCATTCTTTAGGTTAATTTTTAGTTAGTTCTTTAGGGTTTTTTTATTTTATTTAGTATAATTGTAAATAATTTGTAATAAATAAAAATAAATTAAACCTAGAAAAAAAAAAAAATAAGTTTGATAAATTGTCTTGTGTAACGGACACAAGACAATTTATCTAAACAGAGGAATGATGTTTTGTTGTTCTTGTTTAATGAGGAACAAAGGTAAATTTGATCCTCTTCTGTTATAGGCACATTAATGTCTCTTCCGCCTTCTAACCTCACACTTCCACTATGCCAACAGATGCTACACACATCCTTTTGCGATTTTGCTACCTTTACCAAAGCATCTGTGCACTTTTTCGTCTTCGTTTTGTATGTCTGTTACTTTTTTAGTCGTTTTATCTTATAAAAACAACTGGGCTAACAATAATTCATTATCATCATCATTTCAGCTGAAATACATCGACTGCTGGACATAGGCTTCCCCCAAGCATCGACACAACGAACGCTCTTGTCAGTAAAGGACCATGGGCAATAATGTGTAAAGCGTAGGCTCTTCCACCAACAGAGATACGGCATAAAAGAAAGAAAGAAAGAATTCCCAACAAACCTATTTAGGTGCATATCTTTTTTTGCTATGGAATTGATGGTTGTGCCAATAGTAACAATTTAAGTACGAACCGAATCCTTTACAATGCTGTATTTCTGTTGAACAATGAGCCCAATTTGTCACATGGTCCCTTAAATCATTTATAGACAAATGTGTTAACATACATTCATCTGGTGTAATAACATCGATTTAGATAAATACCTAGTTGCAAAGATTTTTATATACAATTTTTAGACAACTTTTAGACAAAAAGACATGCCAAGATTGTTTACATTTAGTTAATTACCTAAACCGATAGACCCTAGTGAAATGGATTTCAAATTACAGTAAACAGGTATTTCCATGAATTTACTTCATTACTATTTTCTTATTCTTCTCCTCCTTATCCTGTTATATTTTCAAGTTTTCTAATTCAAACTTTTTTAATGCCTGTTTATTTTCCACCATTTACACTTCTACTGATTACAACGAAACTACCAGAATATATTATGCAAATAATTTTTCACGATTACAGCATAAAAATTATTTAACGATAAAATTTATTTAATGGTTTTGAACAATTTTATGTGATTTACTGTAGAACAGGCCATAAATGTGTAAGCAAATCACGAACCAGGTGAATTTGCGACCTGATGGGTGTCGTGATGTCCTAAAAACAGAGATGTATGTACATGAAATTCCGAATCTTGAAATACGGTTACGGATATAATAATTTTTAAATTGTAAAAGTTTAAATAATTAGCAACATTTGTATTTTATTTTTAGTCCACATTACCATTTGTTTAGCACGGCAAAACAAAAACTAAAGAACCGTCGTAATCCTTCATTTAGTCTCTGTTTTTATCCGAAACTATTCGAAATTTCACGTCGTTTTCGGTAACAGATTTCTTTTTTCGGATTTCCGGCAATTTCTTATTTTAAGATTACCTACGGTGTGAAAAAAAAGACAGAGCTACACCAAGACGAATACCACTAACCTTTTCCCACAACAGTATTATGATGGTATAGGCACTTCATAGACACAGGAGACGCTTAGAAACAGGCAAGAGCTGAATGCAGAAAATTTTGTTCTAGTTAAAGTGGCCTGCAATGAAGTACGGAGAAGAATTTTAGTCAGACATAATTACTCGTATGAAAATGGTTGTTTTGGAACAAAAACAAGATCAGGTGATTTATTCGGATTCTCAAATAGCTTGAAACTATACATATTTTTTTATAACAATGCAGCACGAGTCATACTAAACCTAAACAAAATATAATAATTGTTTACTTGTAATTAAAGTAAACGGACTTGTTCAGATAAAACGATGTACGGACCACATCGTTTTATCTGAACAAGTGGGACTTTTACACACAAAATGTTGTCAAAAATTATAATACTTGCCTTCACTGTTGGTACCGCGTCTGCTGCAGCTTGAATTGAAGAACTTCCTAAGAAGCCCTGTAAACTAGGTGGGTTATTTTATTTATCATCATCATCATCATCATCATCATCATATCAGCCAAAAGGCGTCCACTGCTGGCCTTAGCCTCCCCCACGCGCTTTTTTTATTTATATATTTAAATTTTTTAACTTTTCTTTTTAACTAGGTTTTGAAACGAAAGGCTTCTATACGTACCGACGATGCGATATAACACCACATAATTTAACTCTAAAACTACTTGACCGATTGCAAAAAATCTTTCACCATTAGAAGGCTACATCTTCACTAGGCTGTTTTTTTTTACTTTCATGCAAAGCAAAGCCGCTTGCAGCAACTGGAGTAAATTACAATTAGCAATACTTTTATTTCTAGGTTAGATTATAATTGTAATTTATTTGACCGATCAAACAAACACTCTTTATCCGAATCTTCGATATCGGTTTCGGTTACGGATATTTTCTATCCCATAGCTTCGTGTTTTATGATTAACCTATGAGAGAGAGAGACAAAACGATACAATTCGAGTCATGATACCAAACGCGAATAAAATATATTCAAACATTGTTTACTACTATTCTATGTGAACGGTTTATACATCGTTTCTAGTATTTTCATCTGAATAAGTGGGACTTTTACACACAAAATGTTGTCAAAAATTATAATACTTGCTTTCGTTGTTGGTACCGCGACTGCTGCAGTTTCGTTTGAAGAACTTCCTGCGAAACCCTGTGAACTTGGTGAGTTTTTTTTATTTATTTATTTAAGGCCCTAGCGCCCGATCAGTGCCATAAAATAGTGACTTTCTGAAGCCTATTCTTCGGAAACTCTATAATGTTTGCAACGTATGATTTTTTCATATGACTAAAACATTTGGCAAAAAAAAAACAATATGATATTTTTTTACATGTTTTCAATACTCCTACTATACTAGAGTTATTTATAAAGAACTGTAATTACGTGGCACAATATTGAAGTCATCTCAGATGGTAGTACACATTATGTAGTATGTACTCGCTTTTTTTTTTATTTCTTATTGAATTATGAGTACTATAAATTATATTTACATATACAAACTAAAGATACAAACCTATATATATACAAAAATAAAAAGGGATTTACTGGGCATACTCGATTTAATTTGAATTCGTTTATATATGGCTATCGTTCATAATTTGTTCCGAGTACACTCCATCAGCACCTGTCGAATTTTAGCAGAGTCAACCTACTGGGACCATGGGTAAAGTGAAAATGAGCCCTGGAGCCCTGGAACGACGACCAAGTCAGTAAAAATCTGACACGCCATCCCATTCCAACCAGAGTGAAAGATATCATTGGAATGTTTCCCACCTAAACAAACCGAGTCAAATTTTACTAATAGAGTTACATTATCATGACTCACATACATTGTTGTGTGTACATGTCTGTGATTACCTCAGCCTCAAATTAAGTGAACATACTACGCAGCACAAGTTTTAGTAATCGAACATGAAATTATTCAAACTTATGTACTTTTCATGTTTTCATAACCCATTAAATCTTACTAGGACGTTTTTCTAATGACTAATCATTTAATTTTCAGCTCACAAAGAAGGCTGCTATGTTAAAATGATTGATGACGTAATCCCATATGGCAGCACTAGGGATCCTTTGGGAACATGCGTTAGAATACAATGTTCAACCAGTGGTATACAGTATATGACGTAAGTAGCTTTCGTTTTGTGAATAAAATAGTTAGGAGTATACATGGACGAATAAAATGGAGAGAGAGAATCGAACCCACGATTTTTACCATAGATGATGAAGAACCTTTCCTTATTGTACTGAAGTTGAAATGTTGAAGTAGTCCAGTGCCTGGGGGTTTTTACTTAGAACTTTTTTAACTGTAGATGGACTTTTAAAAGAAAAACTGAGATGTGTAGCTAATAACAAGCATAAAAAAGTGTACCTATTTAAAAATTGTGACCCTGATTTTGAAAAAAAAAATTGAGTATTAAAATAGTTCAATTAGTATCTCAGGACTTACTAGTTCGAATTGAAAATTTCTTTAAATGTTGGATAGCCTATTTATACGTATTATTAGCTACTCAAATAATATTTCCTTTTTAAAATCCATCCACAGTAACAAAAGTTCTGGGTTTCGACGATTTTACCAGCCCAGGCACTGGAATAAAGGTACTATATATTTTAAGCTACGCTTACCGCGGTGGGGTCTCTCAATAAGTATCCATCTTAATTATGGCGTGCTCGAATATTTACGGCTATCAAACGGTCCATTTAGGTCTAAATAGCGCAATAATTTGCTCATAAAAAGGTAGTAATCAATTAACTTCATAGAATAATTTAAAATGTCAATCATGACTAAAATAATTTGAGATTTGAAGTTGGTTTGATTTTTTTTATTAAGGATTATTTTTCTGATCGGATCCTTTAGGATATCTCTTAGGTTATAGATATTATTCACAGTCGTCGGTCACAAAGTTGTTTTTGGTAGTCATTATATATTATTTATCCTCGATCTTTATCAGTCGTTCTGGATAGTAAAAAAAAATAATAAATCGAAATTGTGGGTAATTGGTTTTTGTGATAGTTACTGTGGCCAGGTGAGGTTAGCCCGGTCCGTCCGGTGGTACATCAATCAATCAACAAAATGTACCAATGAGTATCGTGCCACCCATTGGAGTGTGGACGTGGAAGGTGAATAGGTGATTAAAGAAATAAACTAGTATTCGGCTACATTTGGGTAAGTATGGAATCCATTGATCGTGTACTAACAATTAACGAAATTCTTATTTTTTATTCAGGTGCGGGGTCGCTGACACCGATGATGAAAATTGCTATATTACTGATATAGACGTCAGCAAGCCGTACCCAGACTGCTGTCCTGATATCGAGTGTTATTATTGAAATAATCGTATCAAAATCTTGACAATTTTAGGACTCAAAAGTGTAATTCTTCAAAGTGTTTTAAATAAAAAAAAGGGCAGAAAGGGGGGCGTCTGTACGTTAACTTGTGCATAATGTTTTTAAAATAAATAAATAAAGGGAATTGATTTTTGGAAGTAATTTTATTTGACATATGCCTATTTATCCACCGCATTTGGTTTACTTTTCCGTACGACGACGACGTAATTTAGCACTCAAATGGATATTTTCTTTTCTACTGGATTTTTTATCATCCATTCCTATTCTCTTTATACACCGCACGACGAATCTACCCCTACGTTGGTAAAACCTCTACGGTCCGCCTTGGTTGCCTTGAAAATTGGGTGTATAAAAATGATTCGGTCTATAATTTTGGTGTCTAAAATTCTCAAGATAGCTGCTATTTGCGAAAAATTCGAGCATTTAAAACAGTATCTTGTTGCAAGATCAATTCAAACTACAAAACGAAGATTTTTCATTAAGGAGTTCGGGAGACTAAAATTGGAGCTATATATGCTGTTCTGCTAAGCGTGGAGTCCTGAATTCCACTCATGGTTTAGAAATGTTTCTGAGTTTCTTTTATCGTATACAAAATAAAAAAACAACACTTTATTTTAACCTTTATATTATTTTAGAACATCTCAGTCTTATAAAATCCATAATCATGAAAAGATTTCAGTTAGTTACAAAGGCTACTACAATAATTTCAAAGATTGCTCTATTAAAAAGAAAGTTAAAATTTTCATTCATTGTTTGACATTAATTTATCAATATTTCATGGTTAGTCGTATTTTTTACCCAAGGGATGTCTTCATCATAGCACTTAACCATTGGACAGCATTTGGGGAAAGGTTCTTCAAACTGTGCTTCTGTTATATGACAGTTATCATTAACATCAGACGTGACACCGCATCTAGACAAATAAGGTGTATCGTTTAATTAGTTAACTGTTGGTCATCACATACCTACATAAGGCGAAAGCAACGTCATATCGACGGGTGCGTCTGGCATTCAGAATTGGCTTTCACCAATCCGATACACTTTCTGAGAGACTTTCATACCGCAGGAATTTTAAAAAGAATTACTGTGACCGTGTGAGGCATAAAACAAACTGAAGAACACAGGTAGGTTTCAGGCAGTAAGTCGCTCACTCAACCCGAGAGCCGGAAACATCATTTTATTGTTAGCATTCATCATTATCATAATCTCAGCCGAAAGACGTCCACTACTGGACATAGGCCTCCCCCAAGCGTCGCCACAGCAAACAGTCCTGTGCGTCTCGCATCCATCGGATTCCCGCGATCCCCACCATGTCGTCGGTCCACATTATCAGTCGATTAGCATTATCGGCCTTTTAATGTTCCCACTGTTTGGACTTAGGTCTTCTCTCTGAGAAAGGGCATGGGATTTAATCCACCACTCGGCTCAGTGCGGATTGGTGGATGTCACATGTCTTCGAATTTTTAGTTCGCACATGCCGCTTTCCCCATATGAGGAACAAAAATGCTTGATAAATATTGTCAAAATAATGCAAGTTTGTAGCTGTAGGTACTTGAAATAGTAAATCTCTGTTTTTCTTTAAAAAAAATAGCACAAACATTTGTCACCACGATTGCTCAATGCATGCGGGCACTTTCAGACTTACATGAACTAATGTAATGTAATATTCCACAACTTTTACACAACGTCATCTAGTCTCAAATTAAAGCGAGCTTGTGCTATACAACTGATAAGCATATACTTATATACTTCTAAATACAGCCATGTATTATAGATAAATTAAATCCAGTCACAGAACAAATGATCGTGAATCGAACCCATGACCTCCGGTATAGCAGTCAGGGCCATTGACCATTAGACCAACAGGCCAGTCAAACTGGAAGTTCCAAGGGTCAAAAAAATATTAGTACGTAGGCCAATTGCATTAACCTACTACTAGCCTTTTCCCAACAATATTGGGGTGGGCTTCTAGTCAAGCCGGATTTAGCGGAAATATTTTACGAGGACCGGCTGCCCACCCCATTTACTGGGCTAACACGGTAATTCATGGCAGGACTGGACTGGAGTCAGATTTACTGGCTTCTGACTATCCGTAACGACTGCCAAAGATCTACAAATGGCAGCTGGGACTCTACGGCTTAACGTACTTTCCGAGGCACGAAGGAAGGCCAATTGCATTTACATTATGTAATATTTAAAATGTGTACTTACGAAATGTAGTCGATTTGTGTGATTGTGCAATGAATGATATAGCAAAATCCTAGAGCGTTGACAGTGTCGCTGAAGGGAATGACGTCATGTATTTCCTTGATATAGCATCCCGTTAGATTGGCTGAAAATTGTATTTAAATTGTAAAATAGTTATTTGTGCAACAAGAGAGCAAAGTTGGTTTTTGCCGCGAGTGTTGATTTTGAATCCCGAGTAAGCGAAGGATTCACGAGATGCAAATAACTTTGGTCTCGTGTAGCACATACAATTTTTCACTTTAGCAGCGAGAACAAATAATGTAAAGGTAATAAAAAATACAACTTGGTAATATTTAAACCACATGTATATTTGTAAAAATTAAAAGTAAAATTATTGCAGTTTTATAATATTATATTATATAGGTACATTATTTCATTGATTAAAAATATCATAAGCTTTAAGATATTTTTCGCGAGACTTTTCAGGCAGGAAACTTAATTCTGCATTCTTTACACACTGCTTCAATTCTTCCGGTGTTAAATCGCAGACATCATCACTGGATTCACTCATATTTATTTATTATTATTTTAATAATATCCAACGTGTATCGCACTTTGTAGCTAGCGAACAGAAGAAGAAAACAATAAAAAATTAAAGCCCGCTATTTTTTAAAGATGCGTTCGGAAATAGCACTATTACTTAATTATTCTGTCACAATAAAGATTGTTAAAACTTTAAATAATTATGTAGATACATGATGAACTTCGTATTTTTTAATTCAACATCTCTTTATTTGATCATAAAAAAATATAATTCGATTATTAAGAGAAAAGTATAATAATTACATTTAAACCTTGATTTGAAATTTTATAGGTGACTTGTTTCCGAACGTTTTATTGTTGGTTTCTTTTTTGAGCCTATTACTCGTATATATGGAATTTGAAAATCGAACTTTGAATCGACTTGTTTCTATCTCTCGCTCTTTTCGTATCGAAGTGAAAGTGACAAAACAAAGTGAAGTTCATATCTTTCGAATGTTGTGAGTAGACCCACCACTGACTCGGCATTTAAAAAAAAACAATTAAAAAGTTACTTTGTCTCACGCTCGCAGCAAAATCGAATTTTGCTCACTGTCTTTAAACTGCAAAACATACTTGTTTGAGGTGCTGAGGTGAAAACATAATTATACTTATCCTCGTAAGGCTGACGATGCCATGTAAGCGTTCCGGAGGTGGTAAACAGAGTGTTTTAGGTGATGTGTGATCATAAAATTCTCGTAAATCATAGTAAACAAAGGAATAGCAAAAGGTAACTGAAAGAAGACAGGTGGGTTAAAAGTCTGACACCAAAGCAAAATGGACTGCGTAATCAAAAATTAAGACAGAGATGCGACCATTTGATTGTTGAACACTCGATAAAACAGTGCATACTCTTGAGAAATATCCAGCTTAGGCAGTGCAGTGCTATGATATCAGTGGTCAGGGCTACGGTATTCTAGGATGGAGGACATTGGTATTAGAATGATAAAGCCTCATACATTTTAGGGGCAATTGCCCCTATCATGACCCGCAACGCAATATCTAGGTGTCCCGCAAATAGCCTCTCAATTATTTTACAACGCATTCGCTTGACGCGGAACGTGATTGTTTGGATATTTTGAGAGCCTTTCGCGTCATGTTGGGACTATTTTGTTCCCTAATATATCGGAGGATTCAGGGGATACCGTATGATGTCATCCGAGACCTCAGAATTCTTGCAGAGTTGAATTTGCGCAGTTCCTCGAAACAGAGAGCAATAATAATTGAGCTGCGAATTTTGTGCTGCCAAGATATAAAAAGCAGCAGCAAATAGCTCATTATAACTACATAAATGAACGAGGAAGGCGGCTATCAAGAAGAATGGCGGCGTACTTATTGCGAAACTTGCCACAAACACCTGAAGTGATGACCACGATTACTCTACATGACTCAGACAAAAAAGAAGAAGATATAAAAAATACTAACCAAATTCTTCGGGTTTCTTTGGTAACTCAGTGCTCCAAGTAATTGCATTAGTGCCAACGATAAGTGCAAAAACCAAAATATTTGAGACCATTCCTTTTTGGTTGCTGATATTCATAATATTTTTTGAAAAATTGGTACTTAAATTACAAATTTTATTATGATCTTTAACACAGCAACTTTGCATGTATCCTAATGAAGGTTGATGGTCGACATCTTGCAACAATAATTTTTTTAATCTGCACACTCACGACTTTTCTTGCGATTTTGCAATTTCTCTTTATCAATCTAACGATAAAAACTAATGTAAATTGACGTGTTTCCGACATGTAAAATGTAGTTCCCCGAAACAACTTGTTTTTGTTAACATTTACTTTTACTTAGCACTTTTTATTTGTTTACCGAACACACATTTTCTCTCACGTTAAAAGTTTTATTTATTTTTCCATATCCGTAGTTAGCAATCTAATCGAGTGAATGTTACTTCGTATTATCGTATTTTTTTTTGTTTCCATGTCGGTTTGTGAGTGAGCAAGTCGTAAGTAGGTACTTAAGTGGAGAATTAAATTGAATAAGTCTTAATTAGCCGGTTCACGGTCTGATGCTGTGGGAAGCATTATTTTAAATTATTACAAGCCTTTTTAAACAAGTACCTGGTTTAATCAGTGGTACATTTTCAGCCTTCACGGTTATTATCACTGAAGGATCAGGCAAGGTAAGTACATAGAGAAGTGAGTACTTTGTAGTGCTTTCTTTACTTCTTTAGCCTCATAATTATGTGAGTATTATTAAACATGTTCGTCCGCAAAAATGTACTTTGAACCAACCATCATAATCTTTATTAAGATGGTTTTCATATAGATTACATCATTACATTCATTGCTTCGACTTTGACCTCAACTTTTAGTACGGTGTTCCTTCTCAGAGTATGTAGTCAACTTGGAAATACCCGAATCTGAATCTATTTGACATTTAGTAAAGGTGTCGATGATGGAAAGGGTCTGATTTTGGTTGAAGGTTATGAATGAGATAAAACTGAATTATAATAATAAATTGAAGCGACATCTACGGCACTACATTGGAACTAAACGATGAAATCCTGCATTGCATAACTAAAGTTCTCCAAGCGATTTGAACATAAACAAGAGCCCAAAATCATCTATTGGTTAGTTGCTCAGATCACATAAAACATCCGTCTGGTAGAAGGATCCTTCCTTTTCAACGGAAGCATGTGGGACTTTACAAGTTTACATTCGGTAGCGTATTCCTCCAAAAAATAAACAACTCATTAATAAAATACAACCTGAATACTTATCAAGGAAATAAGTTGACTGTACGTACCTATCAGAAAAAATACGTTATATTATCCCAAACTTTATCCTTCTAACTTTGACACAATATATGAGAAAAACTTACAATAAAAACGTTAACCAGTTTTTGATAACTCAATCATCATTGTAACATCCACTGCCTGACTGCGCCCAGTGCGCATGACCTTTCTCTTCCTGCACAAATCTCCACACTCCTCTGCCAGCATCATTCAAGCTCTGATAATAGTGACAATTACTTTTAAAACTAGTTGCTACCAGCGGCTTCCCCCACCGGATAGTAGAAAATTAGCTCAAGAGAAAAAAAAAAGTAATATTTATTATCATACATATTTGACATAAGCTTTAAAGTACAAAAATCACTTGTAATACAATCGTCAATTTTAAACATTGACCCCTGACTCCAAAACTAGGAAGATCCTGTATCTTAGAAGGCAGTGTCTTCGCAAAATACTTCCGGAGTAAAAAGTGTCCTATGTGCTATTCCAGGACATGGTCCACCCGTGTGCTGAGTTGCATACGAGTTTTGCGTGAAAGAGTGGCAAACATTCAAATATACTAATTTTCACATTTATAATATTAGTATTATCAAAATGACCCATCATCGTCTACCTAGCCTTTTCCCAACTATACTGGGGTCGGCTTCACGTCAAGCCTGATTTAGCTAAATACCACTATTTTACGAGGAATGGCTGCCTACCAGACCTCCACAACCCATTATCAATATGACCCATTACATAATATTATACCAGTCAATTGATAAAATATGTGGATTCAAAATCTGCGCCCACTGCTTAGCCTTTCTCTTCTTGCACCAATCTCCACGTTGCTGTTGCTTGCAATATTCCATTTCTAACAATTGCTTAACAGTTTTGAAAATCAGTAGAACGCATTATATACCAATGAAGTCAATTGATTTCAGGACTCAAAACCCTAATATTTACCAAATATGTACTAATCCCGCTAATATTATAAAGATAAAAAGTTTGTTTGTTTGTCAAATAACTAAATGAATTTGAAGACAATTTAGCACCTAAATTCAATGTGGAATAGTACTAAGGATATTCTTCTTCTTCTACTAGGCGTTAGTCCCGGCTTTTGCCAGGGTCCGCCTTCCGGCTTAGCTTGCTCCACTTTGCCCGGTCTTCTACATCCCTGACAATAAGGCCATTGGCTCTCATGTCGGACTTGACGACGTCCAGCCAGCGCTTGCGAGGGCGACCACGAGACCTACCGCCAAGGACAGCCATATTCATGCATCTCCGGCCAACGTACTCCATAGGGCGACGCATGATGTGGCCATACCATCGCAGACGATACTCCTGCAGTTTTTCCCCCACGTCACGGACACCAAGACTACCTCGGATGAACGAGTTGCGTATGCGATCGGATCGCGTTACGCCGCTCATCCACCTCAGCATCTTCATCTCCGTGACGCGAAGCTCCTGGGTGTGTCTGCTTAGTGCTGGCCAACACTCGCCGCCGTACAGGAGGACAGGACGTATGATGCATTTATATATCTGTCCCTTAAGCTTCGGAGGCATTTTGCGGTCGCATACAACGCCCGTTACCTCTCGCCATTTTGCCCAAGCCGCGCCTATACGTGCTTGGACATCGTCGTCCACGTTGCCAGACTTGTGTAGCACAGATCCAAGGTACCTGAACGTATCGAAGCTTGTGATCCGGTCCGAACCTATTCGGATGGTATTTGAATCCGCGCCGCCACAGGACATGTACTCAGTCTTCGCCACATTTAGTCTCAGACCGCCGTTTTCCAGCGTGTCCTTCCAAATGTTGACCCTCCGCTCAAGTTGGGCTCTGTTCTGGCCAACGAGGGCGATGTCATCGGCATACATCATTAGCCATGGAGGCTGATCTTGGATGTATGCTGTAACTACATCGAGCACAACGTTAAACAAGAACGGGCTAAGAGCCGATCCTTGGTGAACGCCAACAGATATTGGAAAGACTTTGGATTCACCAACCGCGGTCTGGACAGAGGACACGGAATCGCAATACATGTCTCTGATAATGTCAATATAGGCCTCGGGCACACCCTTGAAGCGAAGTGCCCACCAGATGGACTGTCGAGGAATACAGTCGAAGGCCTTCTGCAGGTCTAAAAAGGCCATATGCAGAGCTCTCCTTCTCTCTCTGTAAGCCTCAGTCAGAGTCCGCAAGGCGAACACTGCGTCCATGGTGCTGTTACCCGCTCGAAAGCCATATTGACACTCAGAGACAGTACACTCGCTACGGAGCCGTGTGTCAATGATCCGCTCGAAGAGCTTCATGGTGTGGCACATGATCTTAATACCGCGGTAGTTACTACAATCCTGTACGCTACCTTTGCCTTTATAAATAGGGATAATGAGGCTTGATCGCCACTGGTTCGGCATTTCCTTGGTGGTCAGGATGCGGTTAAATAGATCCGTCAGAAGGTCCACACCATGTGAGCCCATGGCCTTCCACATGGGCCCATGGAAGGTTATGGGGATGCTGTTTGTTATACAGCTCCTCGAAGTATGTGCACCATCTCTCCTTAACAGAGGGGGCATCATAGAGCAGCTTACCCTGGGCGTTCCTTACACAGAGGCATTTGCTAATGTCCCGTGTAGCTTTTTTCCAGGCACGCTCCAGCTTAAAAATAAGCTTTTGCCCCTCCGCAGTTTCCAGCTTGTCGTACAAGGGCGCCAAACTTTTGCTGCGGGCTCTGGCTACAGCTTTTTTAGTTTTTTAGTACTAAGGATATTATTATTGCCTAATGTATGTTCTCTTGGGATAATTTACTACTTTTACGTAGAGGAAGCCGTTGGAAGCCAGTAATATTTTAAATAGGAAGGTTAGGATATTGGTTTAATCGACTACGGTTCAATGACATACCTAACGGTTTCGATACACAAGCAGTCCCTGGGATAAGACCTGGGCTAGTCATTATCTGCCTAGCCTTTTCCCACCTATATTGGGGTCGGCTTCCAGTCAAGTCGGATTTAGCTTAATACTAGTATTTTAAGATGAGCGGCTGCCTACCAGACCTCCACAACCCATTAACTGGGGTAACACGGTACTTCATGGCAAGACTGAAGTCAGATATAGATAAGACGTGGGCTAATCATAAGATATATTTTATCAAAATCTTCCATTGCTGCATTGGGAAAGAAGTTAACACCAAATAAAACAGTCACAATTATGAAAGTAAATTCTAATTCAATAAAAATAAATTAAAACAACAATTTGGTGGCAAGATAGCTTCTAGAGTCTGTTAACAGACCCTTTGAAAAGGAACTCTATCTATCAGTCATAGAAAATGACTTTAGACTTCGTGCTGTTAAAATCATGGCATTACTGAACACACTAACATTCGCACATCCTTTTAATTTGTTCGAAAAACCTTTTTTCTACGATTTTTTTTTCCTATATCGTCTGCTTCTCATTCTGGTATGTTTTTTTTCTTTTTTAATCTACCAACTGCAGTTGATAAACATATGTCACATATAAATTTCATTCCAAAACCAAACCCCGTTCTTTATTCAAAACACTTTTAAGAATTACACTTTTGAGTCTCAATATTGCCAGGATTCTAACACGATTATTTTAACTTAATTTAATATTTAACAATTATTATTAACTTATTTATAAGATGTTGTTGTCGAGATCACACTTGATGTCAGGGCAGCAGTCTGGGTATGGCTTGCTGAGGTCTGTTTCAGTTACATGGCATTTAGGGTCATTGGTGGCAACGACACCGCACCTGAAAAAAAGAATTGATTATTTTTTATTTATTTGAACTTCATGCAACATTTAAGGTACACAGGCGGACTTAATGCCGTAGGCATTCTCTACCAGTCAACCTAGGGTGTAGGGGTTTATAAAAATGATTACGTATTTTACTACCTCGCTATTAAACAACAAAACCTTAATAAAAAAAATACATCTGCAGTACTATATCTGGCTTCGCATTTTAATAATATAACTAATTTATAATCCTAAAACTAAACAAAAAAGAAGGTTATTAAAATTGATATTATTATGTTTCTTTTTTATTTAACCTATACTTTCCCACTGCTGGGCAAAGGCCTCCTCAAAATTCTTGTAGGCTTTCTCTAGCCAACTCTAATCAGCTCTTGCGGCAAGCTGGTTTTTTATTCATCATCATCTTCCTGCCCTTGTTATTGTTATTTAGGGTCGGCACAATATGTTCAATCTTTCTATACTATATAGTTTTAACAATATCACTGACTGCCTTTTTTTTTAAGTATACTACTTCTCATACAAACCATCCTTCTTTTCTTTGACTTCTCTTTCCCTCTCCATCCATTTACGTGTACTCATAAGTCTTTTATTTACAACTTTATTTGTTAATTGTTATAAACTAGTGCTTGAGTGCGATCCCACTTGATGGTAAGCAGTGATGCAATCGTTGATGGTGTGACACACTAATTTATTAAGAGCCTATTCACTCTTGCCTTGAAGACACCCAAATTCTAATCGGACGGGGACACCGCAGCAGGCAAATTGTCCCTCGATGTACGCGGTATAAACGATGAGGCGAAACGCTTATTATCTATGTTATATGTGTATATATAGAAACATAAATAAAGATACTTACGAGGCATAATCAATCATCATAGTTGAACAGTGTATCCTGAGGCATTGTCCCAATGGTGTGATGGTGGTACCGAAGGGAATCACGTCTTTGACTGTATCTATATAGCAACCCTCTTTGTGAGCTGAAAATGAAATTATTAAGTCTTTAGAAAAAATCCTAGGGAAGTTTGATGGTTTAAAATATAAAAAAAAACTGGCTCACGCTGAAAACCAGCGCTGTGGACTAGTCGCACTATAAGTGTGCCTACAGCATTATGCTGAGCGTTCGGTCGTTTTGCACGGACGTGGCGCATATTTCTTGTAGTTCTTTTTTATATTTTTTTGTTTAGCATGTTTGTAAATTTGCCACTGTTCATGCAAATAAAGAGTCTTTCTTTCTTTCTTTCTTTCAAAATGCGAATATCAAAAGTTCCCTTGATTTTACGTTCAATTACTGAAACTTGTTGTGTAGTATGTTAACTCAATGTGAGACTGAGGTAATCAATACGATAGTGTATATATTTTTTATGCAGAAAGTACGTAGACGGACTTAATGCCTTAGGCATTTTCTACTAGTCAACTGTAAGTCAGTCAGTTGTAAGTGTGTATGTGACTGATAATATAATTAATATATTTTAGTCAAATGTAACCAGGTAACAGTGTAACCTTCCCCTACTTTCTTGGGGTCAGACTCCTGTCTATATGTAAAATGTTTAATAATAAATGGTACGATTATATTATGACCTTTCACAACCCAATAACTGAGTAACACAATCCTTAATATTAATGTAATCATTTGACTTCTGATTAACCAAACTAATAGTGACTATCAAAGTTTTTCAAATGACAGCAACGAAGTAACGTGCATTTCTAGGCACACAAGCGTCTTGATATGATAACCCATCCACGGGGTTGACCTCGGCAAACGATGCTTAACCTCGAATATTGGACTCATACGGCCGTCATTACATAGCTTCGAGTTTCTCTCAAACAACAACTTCAGATAACATTATTCTTAATTAGTTGATTAAACGAGAACCAGTATTTTATTAACTGGTTAATGGTGTCTGCTAAAATACAATTTAAATTCGGATTTTTAACAAATCAATATGGTAAAATCATATTTGCGTCATCACTATAGTTCTGGTTTTAATTATGTTTGAAATTAACATGTTGTAGCTTAATATAACAAAATAAAGTAGTTTTGTATCTACAATAATATAACAAAATAAAGTATTTTGTGCCTACTCATATATAACAAAATACAGTACCTACAGTTTCCTTTTTGTACTTTTATTTTCTCTTATCATATTTTTTTAAGTTTTCTAAGATCTAGTAACCAAAATCATCATATCAGCCGAAAAACGTCCACTGCTAGATATAAGCCTCCTCCAAGCGTTGCCAAGTCAACCAGTCCTATGCATCACGCATTCATCGTATTGCCACGACCCTCACCCAGTTTATAAATGTTATCAATTATCACTGCCTCGTGTTTAATTCTTATCATAAAACTTCATTTTAATATAATAAAAGTTCACGATAAACTTTGGTTCAACAACAATAAATGGTTTTAAGTTATCATAAATTATACCAAGGTACTAATATCACGCTTAATATATCATCATCTGCCTAGCCTTTTCCCAACTATATTGGGGTCCGCTTCCAGTCAAGCCGGATTTAGCTGAATACCAGTATTTCACGAGGAGCGGCTGCCTACCAGACCTCCACAACCCATTAACTGGGGTAACACGGTACTTCATGGCAAGACTGGACGTTTAATATATTATATTAATCATTATACCAAGTAATAAGTACAGTATAGAAAGACAACTGTGACAGGTCACAAAAAATCCCATCTCAGTAGTACAAGTTAAGAAACTATTTAAAAGTTTTAAAAGTTGTAGAACCCGGAACTAAGTATATATAATTTTAAAGTCCCCTGAAACTTAATTTGATCTTTGTCATAATTATTATATTTTGACCTATATTAAATAATACAATATTTGACATTAATCATATCATTTATTTGTTTACTATCAACAAATTATATGTTTTTATCTAGTACTTATTGGTGCTGATTTTAATTTTAAGTATTGTTTATGTATTATTGTTAACCTACTTCCAATGGTGGACTGACAGGTAACGCACCATGCATTATCTGTCAGACCACACATGTACATAAAATTTAATAATAAAATAAATCTACACTAATATAATAAACTGGTAAAGTTTGTTTTTTGGTTTGTATGAGGTAATCTGTGAAAGTACTGGTCCGATTGCTAAAATTTTTTCACCAATAGAAAGCTGCTGTATTCCTGAGTGACATAGGCTATATTTTATGTACGCGTGCGAAGCTGCGGGCTAAAGCTAGTAAGAAATGAAACTCACCAAGTTCTCTGGGCTTCTCAGGAAGCATGCTTATAAAAGTAGCGGCACTCGCGGTACCAACAACGAAGGCAAGAAGTAAAATTTTCGACACCATTTTGTCTGCAAATGTCCAACTTATTCCAACGAAAATACAAGAACGACGAACTGTTTAGTTTTGATACTAAGTAAACAATGTTTTATAATATTTAATTCACGTTTGGTATGACTCGTATCGCACCGCTATTTATGTGTAGTTTCAAGCTATCCGAGAATCCGAATGACCGCCCGGCGGCCGTGATCTTGTTTTTGTTCCAAAACAACCGTTTACACACTTACGATTTTAGATAGTTTATACGATTATAATATGGTTTGCCCTCTAGTAAATACATTTTTTTTACTTCAGCTATGCAACTCGTATCAACCTAAATCTGCTATCCTCTATTGTAAGCTTATCTGGTGATCGATTTTCTGCATCCAACTCTTGCCTGCTTCGTTGATCAGAGTCTGTACTACAAAGTGCCTATGCCATCATGTTGTAAAAAAAGGATAGATGTATCCACCCAGTACCGTTTTTCTTTTTCCCTCAGGCCGTAATCATGATTTTTAAGCCATCGATCCACCTAGTAGACTCGGTGAGAGTCGTGGGAATCCCATCTTTGCAAAGCACTGAGAGGAAGCCTAAGTCCAGCAGTGTTTTGGCTGAAATAGTACATAATTATTATATTTCGCCATTTAGTTGACACCTAGGCTTTTTACTAAATGGCGACATTCAACTAGCTACCTAAATTATATTCAACTGACATACTTTTTTATACGAAACTTAATGGGACACTAACTTGTCATGATAGTCTAAGTTTCCAAAAAGTAGTTCTGAACTATAAATAAAGGACCTTATATCCAATGTTTCAATATTGGATATTAAGAGCCATAATATAAACGAGGTATCTAAGATTATTAACACTCTACAATCCACATATTTCTAGGGTTCAAAGACATTTAAAAATGTGCATACGACAAAAGATCTTTATTTACAAAAAATATTAACGACTCACAACTACTTCAGTCGTACGGTGTGTGGCCAGCCTAACGAAGGTCGCAAGCAGTGTCGGAATGCGTACTTGGGATTTACATGTGATTCATCATTTTAAATGTAAACAAACTTTTTTTATTTCCATAAATGTTCTCATAGATCCGTGAAGTATTTTTACTAAAGCAGAAGTTGTCGCCAAATTGGCGTTTTTTTTTTCTTTAACGAAGACGTAAACCGTTTGTTGTTATGTTTTTATTGAGCATGTATTACCACATTCTTGCTTCTTACGTAGAGGTCAGCGTTTCATGCCGTACCTACTGTGACATAATATTCTGCGAAAGCGCCCGCGTGGGTATATTCGAAAGGTAGATTGGCATTTTGTTGGTGATTCCTTCAAAAAATGCGAAAGCAAATATTATCTTTATTTGAAGATATAAAGTTAGGGTGTTTTTGTAAATTATGCTATCACCATGCTGCATCGGCGTGCATGTGCATGATAGCTAGGAGGAAAAAAACCCGGTTACATTTAAATTTACCTATATAATAGTTAGGTTACTAAAACGATACGGTTTTTGGATATTTTCCTTATCTGTGCTATATGGCATTGCTTCTTGCCAATGGAACATGGGACAATTTGTACAAATAAAATTGCTTTGTAACTATGAGCAAAAATATGAAGCGTATTCATATATTTTTGCTCTGACTCGAGTATTTGATATTGCATATGCGTTTCTAAGAAATAGGGTCTTGAAAGGCGGTCAGACGGACTACAAAGTAATCCTATAGGGGTTCCATTTCTGCCGACTGACGTACGGAAGTTACCATGTCCGGTAAGGACCTGCATTATGCGGAAGGTGAAGCTGCTATGTTGCTTGTTGCAACTTCTCAAAGAAGACACAGTCATACTTATCTATACTATACTAATATTATAAAGAGGTAAAATTTGTAAGTTTGTAAGTTTGTAGGTTTGTAAGTTTGTATGTAGGGGGTAATCTCTGGAACTACTGGCCCGATTTGAAAAATTCTTTCAGTGTTAGATAGCCCATTTATCGAGAAATGCTATAGGCTATATACCATCACGCTACGACCCACGGGAGCGGAGCAGTAACGAAAGATGCGGGTGAAACCGCAGGGGACAGCTAGTATACTATACAGGTTAACAATAACTGGGTTCCAAGAGATCAAAAACTGGGATGAAAACAAGTTTTCATTGGAAGATTAAGATACCTATTTTACGATAAAGGAAAATACTGACAGTTCCTTTACCTACTTACAAACTTAAATCTAAAGCCTGATGAAGGGCTTTCAGTGAAAGAATAAAAAAAATGGAATTTTGAAGGATGAGAGGCACCTTCAAGTTTTAACTACCTTCGAATCCTTGGAACAATCAAGCTTTAGCATTTTTGCAATAATAAAAACTTTCTTTCGCCATCATTGTGCATTGGTCTCATCTATTCTGCGTGCAACGTACCCCTGCCCATAGCCACTCAAATTCTGGTTGATGTTTCTAGAGAGGTAACCGCTGACGCAGCGTTGCCGCGTTGGTAGGTCTCCTACAAGCGGGAAGCGAGACGAACGGGACAGGTCCTTGTACTTGTTGGAGACCAATGTCCAACAGTGGACCTATTTTTTGGCTGAAATGATAATGATAATGACAAAAAGTGTTTTCTTACTTTTCTTTCTTTTCGTATCCAATTTAAATTATAATAAAAACGGTCACAAGATGACTATGTTCAAGCAAGGTCCATCAGGCGCTGGTAACAGAAAAGATTCCTCATTTTGATACACAGTAGCAACTTCGTACTTCCCAGCTAGTTAAATTTCCCCCAGCCTCGTAAAGCTTACGGCGGTTTTTATTGCGCAGATTTTATATTGTATGACAAATAGGTTTAAAGGATAAACATGAGTGATCTCATGCACGAGTAACTTGTGAACGAGACTCTGACCACGTGTAGCATTTATTTTCGATATACACACATCATATTATAGAATAAATATAGAATTGGTGTTTACATGTTTTTTTTTTTTTTTTTTTTTTTTTTTTTTTTTTTTCTGGTAGGGGAATCATCAGAATGACTTCCCCCGCTCTTGGGCGGAGCGGGAGGGCGTGTCAGACTCTTACTGACTAAACCCCTACCCCGTTCCTTCGTTGCCTTCGTTCTGGGGGGGACTCGGTATCAACCGTTAGGAATACCACATGTTCCCCCCAGAGGCTTCGGCCCTACCGGGCCCCTACAGTTTGCTGACATCTCCTTGAGGCGCGCGTGGAACAGAACGCGCCGTTGACGACTGGGCTCGGTCCAGATTATTTCCAGACTGCCGGACGGCGAGCTACCCAGTGCTCGCCGTCCGCGAACCCGCGCCTACGGTGGTCGGAAATCGGGATCGGGATCTCGGCGGCGGCGGCGTGAGGACCGTTCCCTCACGCGCTCGCGGTCAGCAGCCTCCTTCACGAGCATCACTGCTTCGCAGAAGGAGGCGACCGCATGCCATCCCTCCTCGCTCCGGACCATGGCCTGAACCAGGGCCCGGCGCGAGAGGTCGCCGCTCCCGATAGTCTCCACGAGGACACGGCGGTGCTCCGCCCAAGCGGGGCACACTTCTACCGTGTGCTCCACCGTGTCCTCCGGGCGGTCCACACAGTGGCGACACCCGGGCGTCCTCTCCTGCTTGATTCGATGCAGGAACCTCCCGAACTTACCGTGTCCGGTGAGGACCTGCGTCATACGGAAAGAGAGGACACCGTGACCTCTTTCCAACCACTCCTCAAAGAGGGGCCTAACCGCCTCAATGACGGCGTGCCCAGCACTGGGTTGCGACAGTCGCAGTCGCCATGCCACCCTAAGATCCCGCCGGAACTCTGTCCGCCATGCCGCGACTTGTCGCGGCAGCGGAGTACATGTAAAATGCTTTTTTTTAATGGAACATCAACCAATGACTTCTTGCATTCTAGAGCGGAGTAAGGGTGCTTTTTCAGTTTCTTTTTTCAGCTCACATGCTCCTGCGGTTTTGCTGACACCTTTTTGAGGCGGGCGTGTAACACTACACGTCAACGATGACTAGGGCTCGGTCTGGACGGCCAACTACTCATTGCTCGGTGCTGCGGTGGCTGGAGGTCAGAGTCCAGTGGCTGGGGCGTAAGGATGTCCGATTGTCCGTTCCCTCACCCGTGTGGCGTGGCTCCTTCGCTAGCATTACTGCTGCGCAGAAGAAACCGTGTGTCACGGACCGTCTGCCATTCCTCTTCATTCCGGTCCAATGGCCTGTACGTTCGGCGCCCTTACTCGAAAACGTCGCTGCGGTGTTCAGCCTAAGCAGGGTATACTCCACTATTCATGTAAAGTGCAGGTATCCAGTTCCATCAGGGTAGTTTGGGAACTGATTCAAAATAGTTGAGAAAAGGCTAACCAGGTTGATAATTTGTTACGTACTTACAAAAGCTCACGTTTGTTCCAGTGGGGAGGACAGAAAGCCCATAAAAGCATCTGGAACCATCTCAGAGTACCCGTACCACCCATATTGCACAAACAATTTGGGGCACATAATATACCTAGGTACGTTGTAGAATTCCCTGCTGGCATGTGTGTATCCCGATTGTTACAATTAGGTCTAAGCGTGCTTTATCGTCGACCACATCGATACTTTTTTTGTCTATAATCGATTTATAATCTAATTGTCAAGGTTTGAATAATATTTATGTTTCTCAGAAATTGATTCACAAGTTCTTAACAAGTAAATACGTAAGTACATTAAAAAATGTATGCCGCTATTCTGAAAAGAGTAACAATTTTGTTCTAAGAATTGGCATTTATGCGATATTAATAACAATTATTTTGAAACATCGAGATAACTTATTAACTCGAGTTTCTACGATTAATTACTCAGATACCCGCGAAACGAGACACAATAGTAAAACAATAACAGCGCGGTCTCATAGGACCGGTTGGGGATTCAAACGTTAACGAAGATCGTAAATAGGTCACGGTCACGGATGTGTTATAAACAGAACAGATAAATCTTATTACTAAGGCATAAAACAATAACATGTATTTATTATCAAAAATATTGAATTTGGACTCGCCTCATGGCGAAGCATCTTGGATTCGATATCCAGTTAAAACCGGATGATGTTCAGTACTATTATAGCTTATTTTTTTTTATTATTGTTATTGATAGGTTCCCGTTTGACCACTATCTCACCTTATCGTAAGCGATGATGTGGCCGACGATGGAGCGCGCTTGCCTAGTAACCTATTTACTTTCGACTTAAAGACCCCTAGGTACATTTGTAGTCACATTGCTATCAGGAAACACAATTTATGGCAGGGAATTACACACTTTAGCTGTACGTATAATAAATGTGTTCCGAAAACGCTTCATACAAACGGTTAGGATGTACACCATATACTGATGACGCAACGATGATACTTGACTTGGAGTGGTTCGATGATCGAACGGACTTGGTGAAATTATATTCTGCATTTCCAACACACATTCCCCGAAATCTAAATGATAGAACAAACGTGGACTACCCATCTCACCTCCACCATCCAGTAACATAGTAAGTCTTGCGCAAGACTGGTTATCAGACCTTGGGTCTTGACTACCCGTAACGATTGACAAAGGCCTCAAAATAACTGGGGAAATAGAACTCTGAGCGTATATTCTGAAACTGCACAAAATTGTCTTAAGGGAACAAACTTCAACGAATAAACAGTGTTCTATGAGTCCATCCAAGACATGTTTAACCCCATTGCCAATTTTTATGTAAATTCGTTAAACAATTCGACCGTAAAGGAGTAAGTAACAAATACACAGGCACATACACAAACTTTCTTCTCTATAAAATCCTTAGAAAAGATCAAATTCAGACTTACAAACGCACTCTCATTCAGTGACATCTGGTAAAAACCAAAGTATTTTGGAGATATCGGACTTAATCCGCTTCAAAATGATGTACATGTCATTGACAAAGTGTATATTTATAATCGTAAAATTATAAATCGCTGTATGGAAGGCTGAACGGAGGTCAAGAGGTCAACAGGCGAAGTAAAGTGTGTTGAACATAATAATGTTAAGATCACTGGGGATATACGCTTGCTCAATCATGCTTGAAGAGAAGTTGTATAGAAAATGTCTACGGCATTCTTTTTTATTTGAAGTCTTCTAAATCTAAGCGCTTTGTAAATCTAAGAACTTTTTGCTTTTATCTTCTTATACGTTACCTAGCCTTTTCCTAACTATATTGGGGTCGGCTTCAAGTCAAGCCGGATTTAGCTGAATACCAGTATTTTACGAGGAGCGGCTGCCTACCAGACCTCCACAATCCATTAACTGGGGTAACACAGTACTTCATGCCAAGACTAGAGTCAGATTTACTGGCCTCTGACTATCTGTTTAACCTAACATATATTTATCATATTCGTTCTGTTTCATGACATCTGTAACGATTGAGTTACTGACTTCCTGGCCATTCCTCCACTTAGCAGCTTCTGCCTACAATGATAATTTTATAAGAGCTTCCAATTTCCTATCTGCAAGCTCTTAACCATTCACCGAATATTCACCAACAGCATCTAGAGATAAACTTATTAAATCAAAAATTCTATAGAACATTTTTATGACTCTCGTTAGCATTTTAAGCGATTGTATTTTTATTGTCCCAGGCAATAAAAGATCAGGACCAAACTATAGAGCACACGATTCTCGATATAAATTCTTCTCAATAAATCAACGCAGTCAAATTGACTGACGATGCTAGTTTTTTTGTAACGTCTAATGATCGTTTCATAAATAACTTTGATGTCTTTAAACACGATTTTGGTAAGTTCGATGTCTATTCCGTCTGATTTATTGGTTGAAGTCCAAACATTCTTTAGGAACTTGTTTCTATGGAAAACGACCTTGCCACCAGTTGACACGGACATGCAACTATTCTACTTTTTTAATTGATGGAAAGCGATAAAGCGATAAAATATTAAGTCTTTCTAGAAGTTTCTTTTTTTTATCATTTATCGTGGTGTTCTTCATATTGCTCTGTTTTTTTTTATCTCATTTACAATGTCACTTAAGCAAATAAATAATATAGAGCTCAACAGTTAATGACTTCTCCCACCCTGGGTAGAGCGGAAGGGGGTATTAAACTTTTACTGACTAAAATCTACCCATGTTCTTTCAGTAGCTGCTATTTGCGGTCTTAGACCTTGTTGACTCTTTCTAATATCATTAATGGTCATAGTAGATTTAAGTATACTAATAATGAATGCTTCCACTGATGGGAAGACGGCTGGATTCCTCGACCGAGAGGACATTATTACCTTGGTAGTTAATAGTCTAAGGGCCTGTTTCACAATGTCCGAGTAGGCACTACTCACTGAATAAATTCAAAAATGGAACAGAATTTGTATGAAATTATCTGCCAAGTAAGATACTCGAAACTTAATCATAGGTGGTGAAACAGGCCCTAATAGTCTGTAATGCAACACAAAGACCTAGTGCAGGTTAGGAGATGTTACATGCCATTGAATTTTTGGTTCTAGAACGCAACAATGGTTTTCCTCATAATCACAAAAATATGCAGTCTAGAAATAAAAATATACCATGTCAAAAAAACAAACACCAAAATAAAACATTTACCATTAGGGAAAAAAAGGCTAGGACGCAGCTTTTTATATGAAAAATATAAAAACGTAAAATGGGAAAACACGCGAGTGTTTGACAAATTCCACACATACCAACATAGTAGAATTCCGGTGACGATGACGTTTAGTTACCATGTAGATTTTTTATCAAATATTTTATTTTGCAATCTTCTCTCGCAATATTGACCTTTGTTTTTTTGGATTAGACGTACGAGAGTAAAGAAAATAAAAGAGGACGTGGCTGAAAAGTGGGTAACTTGAGTATGTGAAAATTCTCACTGATGAACCTGAGGTGCCTCTCATACTCCTTAGCTCTTCAATAATCAGGGGTATAGAACCGATTAAAGAAATAGGAATTGATAGGAACGTAGATGGATGATAGACTTTTAGTCAATAAAAGTCTGACACGTCCTCTTGCGTGACGAGAGCATAGAGTGGAAGGAGTCATTTGATCCATTCTAAATTTAAAAAACATTCGTCCGTGGTCTGATTATAGTGGACAGCCTAGGTATTTACTGTCTACCATCTTTATCATTTTACCTGAAGGACGTTCACTGCCGGACATAGACATCCCCCAAGTGTCGCCACACCGAACAGTCCTGTGCGTCTCGCACCCATTGTATTCTCTCTCACCAGATCCTGCTGCGTCTTCTGGTACTCGGTCACCACTCCAGAACCTTTCGGTCCCACCTACCATCCATTCTATGAGCAATATGCTATGCCCACGGCCACTTTTATCTGCCTAGGTTACAGTCATAGCCTCTAATGAGCATATTACATAAAGACTCTTCGAAGGCGCATTTATTATCAAACAAATGTGTGTCCAAGCCAGCTAATTAATAAATGTTATCTCCTATTGTAATCAGAAGAAACTAATTAAATTCGAAACATTGTCGCGACGTGCTAAATTATTTTAATAACCTATAAATTATTATTTTCAATTTAAAAAACCAAAATGTCTGACATTTGTTATTAGTTTCACAGCTTAATCATGTAAAGCGCTGCAAATTAGAAACTCCTGCTGTTTTATTAGACAATAATTGTCAATCAACATATTAATTAGCAATATTTTATAATAATAATATAATCGAATAGTAGTCGGTGCGTTACTACACTTTATGATTAGTAGTAAAGATTTGAATGATATCTACTAATTTAAACAACCACTTTTTTGCATATTGTCAGTTTATTAGGACCTAAGACAAGGAATAGAGACATATTATAATATATTATGTGGTTTTATCTTGACATCATAATCATCCTTGATTTTTTTTTCCTATAATATTAGCCTAACTGGATGTTTCTGTGTAAATGTTGCAACATGATTACTCACAGTTTATGCCTGAATGTAGAAAATTATGCCAAGAGAACATATTCCTTGGCTTAAAAGTATACTAATTGCTATTCCAGGATATGGTCACTGATTCACATTGCTACTATTTCATACCACGTACAATTGAAATATTTACCAAGTTTGCGGCTGATTACTATGTCAATCGGTCATCTCCGCAACAACAAGACAGTTATCATTTAGTTTTACAGCTAAGGATGTCTCTTCTACGATTCGTCCCGTTCTGATAGAAAGGTAGTCAGCATAATTATGTATGCCGTTAGATACTAGATTAATAAAAACGACTATACGGAACTAATGTTTTTTTTTAGAATGCCTAAATTATTATTTTTTAGTAAATTATGTGACTAGGAGACAAAACAGTGTCTTAAAATCGCAAGTAGCAGGTTGAATTCCAAATATAGGAAAATATAGGTTGGTGAGTTTTAATCTCGAATGCAGTGAAGGTATTATATAATTAACTCCCAAGCATCGCGAAGGAGTTAATTTCCTCCACTGCAATCAACATTCAAAGCATAGTCATGACAACAGAAAAGAAAATTCTATGAATATCAATAAATAACAGACATCAGCTGTTAAAGTTTTTGTCCAGCAGTGGACTTCTTTTGGCTGGAATTGTGATAATTGAGTAAGGAGTAAAAAGTTATTAACGTTTGAATCCCCAACCGGTCCTATGAGACCGCGCTGTTATTGTTTTACTATTGTGTCTCGTTTCGCGGGTATCTGAGTAATTAAGAACACACTGATGTTAATTTATTTATTTAAACTTCATATAGATTCAGATGCAAAATTGCATGGATAGTACAGGAAAAAATCGTGTGAAGCGAGAAATGACGCGATGAGTATTTTTCGAACACTTGAACTGAAACGTTCACGGGAAAATATACATTAAAGTTAAATACCTTGCTATTTGCATCGTACCTTACAGTAGTTGTCACAGCAAGGCATTTTCTATCAGTCAACCTTTGAAAAAAGACAACACCGTGGTAGGTTTGCACAATAAGTAAATAATAGATGCTTTAAATAACTTGGACCTAAAACTTGACTTGACTTTGACTTGGCTTTAAATAGAAGGAAGTACGAGTATATAATAATCAATGCTGTCTTTTTTGAAGGTACCAAGTTGGACTTCAGAGGATATGTGTACAGAAAGTTCAATTTGTTTTTGGCAACTACCTATAACTACCATGTAAAATGTTGGTCATTCCTTTAAGAAAAGTGGTATATGAAATATGAAAAAAAAACCAAATCGATTTCCGTTTCACCAAACATAAATTTGGTTCGAACCGCTGAGAGATTTAGGAGCTATATTTATAACGCATTTCACAATACGAAGTCGTTGGACATATATCATAATCTAAGCAACTCTAATCTAAAAACGGGCTTACCATCGATTCTCGATATACCTAAGCCTTTAACGATTTCCAGAATACGGCCTTAAGAATTTGTAAAGAATGTCTAAGTTAAATCCCCATGTCGCCATAATAATTTAGCTCGTCTATCCTTAATAAGCCATAAAAGATGCCAATATGATGTCTTTATTGATCCATAAAGTTAAGTTATAGAAACAGAATAGATCCTACAGTTAAATGGATCGCTTTATACTGTTTATGATGATAAATTCCAAATATTCGTCGAATTTACAAAAGAGATATGTAAATCTGACTTTGTCCGTCGTCCGTAGGTATCATTGATCAAGGAGAATTCCAGTCAATATTTTTATCGACATTCGGGTTAAAAAAATACAAAACAATATCAGTCCGCGATGGCGCCAAGCAAACAATACTAAGTAAAAGTATTACATAAAAAGTTGAGATATACAATTTATTTTATAATAATCGTATGCTAATATGTTTTGAGCCGGAATCCAGTGTTGTTTTGATAGCTATTGAACTACCTACTGAATATATTATTGTTAATAAATCGTCTGTTGTATAATTTTTGATATAATCAGCCACGAAATGGTGGCGCCTGCATATCAATAGATTTATGTAAATTGTGAGTTCGCAAAATTATAGTCATTTACAAAAAATGCCTTTTTAATAAAATAAAACGGAATTTTTATTTTCTATTTTTATACATATATGTTTACAAAATGACTTGAATTATTATCTAATTACGAGTTTTTGTAACCTATCTGCGTGCTTTTGTGTGTAAAAACACAATCAAATGCATTAAAATTCACTTTAAAAATAGGTCAATACAGTATTATTTTTGGAGCACTCGCAAACACACGTTGTGGAGATCTGGTAGGCAGCCTCTCTTCGTAAAATACAGCTAAATCCGGCTTGACTGGAAGCCGACCCCAATATAGTTGGGAAAAGGCTAGGCAGATGATGACTCGTAAACACAGGATATACCATATTTATAGGATACACTATAGGAGAATATCGTATGAAACTCGGTGATCTAAAATTAGTGTTAGAGGCGTCGGGAATTTAAATGTGGCATCAGTTCAAACAGACAAAAAAGTTTTCTCCTCGATCACTTATAAATAGATACTATATTCTAACATTCTAATTATGTTGATCTGTCTAATTATTAAAAGACTTAAATTCACGACAGGCAATTAATTTAGGCTTTCTTTAGAAATGCTAATGGCAATACACATATTGTTCGTAGCTTTTTTTTACGAAATAATATGAAAATATGTGCTTATGCACAATTTTATATTTGAAACCAATTCAAATAGAAAATTTGTCCTCTTAAGCGGTCCTGGATCCTTGTCTTAAGTTTGTTCTTAAATTATTTGGGGATAACTTTTCTGTGAGTTACTTTGTTAAAATAATAGATCAATCTCATCTTTTCAGCCGAAAGACGTCCACTGCTGGACAAAGGTCTTCCCAAGCGTCGCAACAATGGTCTTATGTGTCTCGCATCCATCGGATGATAGACTAATCTATCGTTTCTAAACTAATATATTAGACTTTTAAAATAATTTTTTGTCTCGTGTTATTGTGAAACTCGTGCGACCAATAAATTCATTACGCACGTGAATTCTTTATAACATTTGTGTAGAACCACTAACATCTTCCAAAATTGGCTATACATATGGTAATCATTTTTATTGTAGCATATTATCATGAATTTTAATGTACAAATACTTTGTTATTTAAGGTCGTATACTAATTATAATTGGTCGCTCTCATAATGTTCTTTTTTTATTTACGCGAAATTTATACAGCTATTTATTATGTGGTGCTAGTTTAACGGAATATTTGTGGTTTATTTTTCAACTTTTCCAATCAATAAAGATAAAATTTTATTAAAGAATACTGTGGATAGGTAGTAGATACGACAATCTGACGCCTTGTGTGCGTCAATTTGGCGTCAGTAATAGGTTCATTCGCTTGAAAGGATGAGAAGTGAGCATAATAATTTTGTGATCAATACACAATGGTCAGTTCTGTGCCATATATCAATGTAAAAATGCTGCCGTTGTGGAAAAGGCGCAATATTTTTTGCATGGCCTTTTTATCCACCATAAAACTGGAATTTGCCCACAAAATTTTTTGGTGAGCAAATTTATCAAATGAGGAGTAATTTTGGCTCACAGTTTCATAGGCACTGGATGTAGCGAGCGGAAATGACAGAATGTTTTACTGTCTAATGTCTTGTGGTCCTTCAGTTCCTTTTGCGATCCAAGACCCTGGTAACTTATTCGAACAATCCCTCAGCCGTAATGTTATACATGTACAACCCCTGGTCAATCATAGTTTTTCTCAGTTGCAAAATTTATTCCGCTAACCTGCATCCTTGTGCTGAGATGAGTAGCATAAAAGCAAAATAGTCAGGTCTATTCATTTTTATCAAATTATCTATACCCATACAAAGTTCGAATACAAATATTTTACTGTTGGATAGCCCATTTATCGAGGAAAGCTATATGACATCAAGCTATGACCCACGAGAACTGAGCAGAAACTAAAGTTGCGGGTGCTAGTGAAAATAAAAAAAAACTTTATTTCAAAGTTGCTTTCATTATCGTCATTATTTTAGCCAAAAGACGTACACTATTGAACATAGGCCTTCCTTAAGCGTTGTCGACCATTCCTGTGCGTCTGTCATTTTTCAGATTCTCGCGACCCTCACCAGGCCATTGGTCCACCATGTGGGACCAACTTCCAGTGCTGTATCTTCCGGATTACGGCCCCATCGACTATCACCATTGCAAGACCGCCATTGCCCCATAGATTTAAGCTTCTGCATAAATTGTTAGTTTTTGGTATACAATAAAGTTTATTCTATTCTATTTTTTCTTTTATGTGAGCGATGTGGCTTACCCGCTGCCACTTAAGCTGTTCATCGTTGATTGTGTGGATATTTTCACTTCTAATTTGATCGCAAAATAAATCTCCGAATATAGCCGTCTTTATTGCCTTTTGGGTGACTTTAAACCTTATGATGAGGCCCATTGTGAGCGATCACGTTCAAGAGCATTCATTTGACGACTGAAGCAGGTCCTCACCAGCCTTCACCGGTTCGAAAAGTTCTTCTTTCTGATTCAGGTAGAAGAAACGCCTAAATATCATAACCGTACTGATCTCCCGGAGATACGGTGGCCCATACGAAAAATGTCTGTCCCGCTTGGACCGAACACCACCAAGTCCTAGTGAAAGCGATCGGTGGCAGCGACTTATTGCGTCTGGCTAAGGTTAAAGTCACATTCCTTCGTACTTAAAGCGGCCGCTTCTTTTTGCGAAGCTATTTTTAGTGAGTAAAAGTTTTACATGCCTCTCTATCCTATTGCAGGAGTAATTATTTAATGATTTCCCATCTCAACCATATAAAAAAGTGTGGTTCTGCTATTTTGTTTTTGTGGGAAATTTTCTCTCGCTTGGATAAAACCAAGTGGTCGTATCAGACATTTACTGACTGAAACCTACTTCTTTGTTTCTTCTTTGCTGTCGTTCCAGGACCCCGGATTTTCTTTTCTGAAGGTTTTGCTGACGTCTCTTTGAACAGTACGCGTGTGGAACATTGTGCGCTGTCGAAGATTTAGGCTTGGTCCGGATTATTACCAGACTGCCGGCTTTAAATACTCGTAGTCGCATTAATATTGTGTTTTAACTGCCAGTATGGTTATTTTTAGAATACTTGTATTATTTTTTATCTATTCGTGAATGTTTTAAAATAGACGGTATTTACTAATCATCGGTCCCAAAATACGTAATACGAACTCATTAAAATAATATTATATAAAGAATATTATTATTGCTTTTTACAAACACCTGTCTACTGGCTATATTATAATTATTAGATTATGAATATTAAAATCATGATCATAACAGGAAATAAAATAAATTATTTCTCGTTTTATTTAACCTGTAGGACCCTGTGGCACAAAAACGTGCCAGTAAACAAGTATTTACCTTTTAACTTTGAGAACCGCTGGAAAAAAATTGTGCCAGCAAACCCTGACCAAATAAAAATTGTACTCTAGTAGTATAATTACAGAAGCAACAGAAACAGGGCAATAACAGTTTGTATTATTAATATTATTTATATTAATTTATTAATATTAATTATATTAAAATACAAAAAAATAATGGCGGTCCCCCCGGGGCTCCACAGGAAGGTGTTAATTACGTAAGTATTTAGCGCCTTTCAAAATTGTTATAGCTGATATCACACGTCCTTCTACCTACAAATTTTATATTTCTTCAGGCGCTTTTACATTTAAATGGTATTATATAGACCAACTCAACCGGATTTACATTAGTGTTATATTGTCCCAAAGAATAGCTTTATTATTACCGATAAGCTTACTTTTGACCCTTATATTTTCCCTAACATTTATTGGTGAATCTTAAATTCTATCAGACTCTACTTTATTTAGTCCTGATGAAAAAAACAATATAATTTGGCTAATACAACACTCAAGGTAACAATTGCTATACCAAAAAGACAGCAGTTCAGACACAAAAATTTTACCTATTATAAAATAAAGTCCCCTGAGGAGCTTGTGGCTAGATAATAACAGCCGCACAGGTCAATCTTCGAGGTTAAGCAACGCTTGCCTAGGTTGGTCTGTGGATGGGTGACCATCTTAACGTAACGAGTTTCCTCCGTGCCTCGGATAGCACGTTAAGTCGTAGGTCCCGGCTGTCATTTGTAGATCTTTGTCAGTCGTTACGGATAGTCAGTAAATCTGACTCCAGTCGTGCCATGAAGTACCGTGTTACCCCAGTTAATGGGTTGTGGAGGTCTGGTAGGCAGCCGCTCCTCGTAAAATACTGGTATTCAGCTAAATCCGGCTTGACTGGAAGCCGACCCCAATATAGTTGGGAAAAGGCTAGGCAGATGATGATGATGATGATAAAAAAAAATCCCCCACCGCTACCCCACCTATCTGTGAATATTTTCGCAATCCATCATCTCTCTAACTTTTTCCCAAATAGCTTGGGGTCGGCTTTCAGTCTTATCGTATACCCGTTGCTGGGAAACAAGATACTCCCTGATAAACCAGATAGCTATTAGCTAAAACACTTCTCTCATTAGGATTCTGCATGCTTCTGGCGACTACTAAACAATATCAAAATATACTACAAACGTAGCCACAAGAGACACTGTCAAGAGACTATCAAGTTTAGTCGATACTATTTACTTGAACACAAAAGATGTACCATTTTTTTATTTTAATTACTGATATGTAGAAATAATTAGTGGTAGATTTAATTATAATATCCCTCAAAGACATGGATTTGGGGTTCATAACAGTCATCTTGGCAATACAATAATATTTTAGTGGTGATTACGTTTTATCGAATGTACTACGAGAAAGTAATATGTAGTCAGTGATTTTAATTTTAATTTTGTTTGGGGATCAATTATGTTGATAGTTTATCAAAACTATTTTGATATTATACTCAATTAATTTGAAACATACAATAAAAAAAGAAATTACATCCAACAACCAAGTTTATTTACAAAATTCTGCTTTCAGCGATTTCCTCAGTATTTTTCCGGACGGATTCTTTGGTATTTCATTCAAGAAGGTAATCTGTTGAATCTTCTTATACGGCGCTACTCTCTTACTGACAAACTCAATGATTTCTTTATCAGTTGCTTTGAATCCTGGTTTGAAAACTACGAAGCCTCTTGGTCTTTCTCCAGCGACTGGATCGGGGACACCAATAACTGCAGCGTCTAATACAGCTGGATGTTCTTTTAGAACGTTCTCTAATTCTGCTGGTGGGACTTGATATCCTTTTACCTGAAACACAGAAATAATTTTTAAGTTGATAAATATTTTTAACAAATATCAAATAGCCTCAAAATTGTCAGAAAATTCTTGACAGATGAATTGAAATTATTAAAGTAGTAATTTTTATTGGCATTAGGTAAGTACGTGGACATGTTATGAAGCCTCTATCTCCCGAACTAGGCGGGCCTGTACTATCCTAAGAGTCTGCTCTGTTCCAATTTTATTTTGAACAACTTTTTCAAAAATGTTATAATTTAAAGACTAAAATTAACAAATTAAATCAACTTTATCGTGATGTTTGTGTAGTTTTCGTGTAGATGATGATCAGATACTTGTCATGTTTCAATCATCATCTGTTATTAACCTTTCAAATTGCACATTAGTGACTCTCACACAGTTTTAATCGTGCAGCCTTTTCACCTATTCATAATTTTAAGTAGCGTGATTCTACCGGCCTCCTGCTTTAAATAGTGGCGTCAATATTATTTTTTGTAACTGCCAGTATGGTTATTTACAATAACTTGTATTATATTTTATCCATTCGTAAAAATATGTACGGATGGTCCTAAAATACTTAAAATTTGCTTATCAAAATAATATTAATTCGTTGATCGTTAATTGTTATTGCTCTTTACAAACACCTGTCCATATTATAATTATGAATGCTAATGATCACTTATTATGATTATCATCTAATTATCATGATCACGTAACAGGAAATAGAATAAATTATTTCTTGATTTACTTAAAAGGTGTTAAATGCTTGAGTACTGAGCGCCTATCAAAATTGTTATAGCTGATATCACACGTTTGTCTACCTAAAAATGTTATATCTGTACAGGCGTTTTTGCATTTTAATGCTATTTTGAAATCAAATTCACAACCAACTCAATTAGAATTGGATTAATGATATATTGTCTCACAGAGTGACCTTTTAATACCAATGAAGTCTCTTTTGACCCTTATATTTTCCCAAGCACACATTGAATGGTAAACCATCAAATTTAATTTCGGTTAGACCTGTCTTGATTCGACCATAAAAATAATGATAATTTTACTAATACAGCAATCACAGTAGTTATAGCTATACCAAAAATATAATGGTTGAGATATTTAGTTAGAGAATTCTAAAGATTTAACACCACATACACGGCAGGGACTGGATGCAAGCTTTAAATAATTTAAGACTATATATCCACCTTGATTAGTTCCTTGAGCCTATCCGATATTGTAATGAGTCCAGTCTCGTCGACCTTAGCTAAGTCACCAGTTTTGAGCCACTCTTCATCGACAAACACTTCGCTGTTAGCCTGAGGATTCTTCAGATATCCTTTCATTACGTTTGGGCCTTTCACCAGAAGTTCTCCTACCTGGAACAGATAATATTGTTTGGTTACTGTATGTAAAATGTTTGTGAAGTATATTTTGGATTTTTCAGATATAACGTGACGTCTTGTATTCTTGGACGAGCTAGGTAAAGGTACCATTTATTACATCTGCATTTCACCAAAAAAACCCATGTGTAATGAAAAGGCTTAATGCCATCAATCGGGTAGAAATATTGACCTATGACAAATTTTTGCTCCGTACGGAATTTGATCCCGGGACAGGCAACGTAACGCAAGCAGCTCAGACTACTGCGGGATTATTCGAAATAGTTACCCGGGAATGCAGAGGGCCACTGAAAAACACAGGGGGGATTAAGTCAGTAATAATCCTACATACTCTCTCATCCTACCCTGACAGGACAGAAGCATTCGATGATATCTCAAAGAAAAAGTAATTAATGGTTAGTCAACACAGAGATATGACTTTAACAACTTAAAAATAAAACTCCACACTCACCTCTCCAGGTCCTAAATTATTCTTGTTACCATCCACAATCCTCATTTTTATGTTTGGCAGTGAATAACCAACTTGTTCATAGGTTTTCTGACCCATAGGTGTCACGCTAACAAGAGGGGATGCCTCCGTCAAACCGTAACCTTGGCAGAACTGAATATCACGCTGAAAAGGAAAGAAAATATTTTTTATATTACGGCGTACAGGACCGTTCATTGGCGTCACTTGGGGGAGGCCTATGTCCACCAGTAGACGTCATTCAGCTGAACGATAATATGATGTGATATACCTATGCGTTAACTACTCATAAAGAAATCTCTAAAACTCGGAGACCTCTTTTACAGTTTATGTATTTCCAATACAGTCGGAACGTGACAAAGACTCTCATACTCTGCACTGTAATTGTATGCAAGTAAATGCATGGTTAACTAAAACCGCTTTGTGGGTCCAAAAATCCACTTTAGTAAACTCGTATGTAGGATAATAATTATGAATCATATTCTTTCCATACGGCAATATTAACCCAGAATATATTATGATTCTAATATGAAACTAACTGTGTGGTGTGGCTTATTTATGCAATCATTATCCGAATATTAGAAAAAATGCTTATGATCTGCTAGGAATTCGAGATATGATTTGCTTTTGGATGAATTGCTCAATGTAGCCTTGTTAGAACCGCTGATCTTGTCTCGTTCAATTACAGTGCCATAAATAGTGGCTTGTGAAAGTTTAACCAATAGAATAAAAATTTTGAATCCGACTATAACGCAGTATCCTTTAGATGATTCAACGTGACAGCGAATCTCAAGCGATGTGGCGGATGAAACAAAAACTTGATACTCTAGTCTACTGCGGCGGTAACCAACCACACGTGGATACAGTGCGGCAACAAGTGAAGCGAAGTGGACACATAGGTATAGTTATTATAATACTTTTCATCATACTTTACATCAATTTCGTGTGCACATTGGACTAAACTGCCGCGTCGTTTTGTATTCACGTGAACCGTTTTGGATCGTCCACATAGAACTACTTACATAAATTATGTGCAATGGTATAAAATTCAATTGATATTATGATCAAATGTTAAAAAAAAAATTAATATTGTGATTGTCTTTACACTTGAATTGTGTCAATTTATTTATAAATTCCCATTACCTGTAATGTTAACGAACTCAAAAAGCATTCTCATACGGTATTCATTGTGTTCAGTGGAAACAAAACAGATTTTTAGAGGTTTACCGAAAAAAAGATGTGTCAAGATTAGGAATTTTCGAAATGCTGAATCAAAAACTCGATATCCCGATATCTTTCGCTACCGGTTTTTGCATATAATCAACAGTCAAGCAAAGCTGGAGCAGGTGGCTACAAACTAAAATTAAGTATGCTCAGATGGTTTGATGAGGTTGAAATAAATACCTCTGCCTTTTCAAAAAGCCTTTGGATGTCTGCGGAAGGCAAGGGTGCACCTCCTGAAGTTACGCATGTGACTCGTTCTAGGTGTTTTTTAGTCACCTCAGGAAACGATCCGAGGAACAACACTGGAAAGTCAACAATATACAAGATAGAATAGAATCCAGATGTTTGACAAGGCTCTAGGGTTTTATTAAGTTTTGATTAGGTAGACCGTTACCTCTTAAAAGTAAAATGGGTAAGTTATACTGTCTACTCTCTTGTTGGTCTAATTTTGAAAACGCTAATGTAAAGCACATAGTCTGACGTGTTATCTACAGGGTGGTCAACATTTTTTTTTTCTTTAGGGTCTGTGTCTGCCTAGGTGATAGATTCTACAAGAGTAAAACCTGCAGTCAGTACACCCTGTAGTGTACGAAATTTTTGCGATCCTCTGGTGACCTAAACGAAAAAAGGAACCAGTGTCATCTCTCTGCATTTCCACCACTTCGTTTGCTTGTCAATGACCTTAGCGCTTTTGTTCCTGACAGTAAAGTAAATGACTATTGGAACAGCTTCATAGCTATAAACTTACACACTAGCTTCGACTTTTTATAAGTGCCCATGTAGGCCTATGTAAAATAAAAACATTTTTTATTTTTTTATTATTATTTTAACTCGATCCGGCTACCTGCATATTTCTAAAATATAATTGAGGAACATCAAAGAAAATTTTGGTGTGACTTTAAACAAAGATTGTAAACAAATTACCGGTAGGCGGTGCCAGATACAGCAACTGCAGTTGATACTCCAGCAACGCGTTCAGGAAAATATCTGGCTGGAACTTTGGTAAAGTAACTAGCCTTAAACCAGCAGAAAACTTGTGCAGCATACAGATGCCAAGCCCGTAGGAGTGAAACATGGGCAAAATAACCAGAGTACTGTCTTGATGTGATTCTGGAAAGTATAAAAAAACATGTGTTCAAGCAGCTCTATATTTTCACTCAAACCCTTATAAAACGCATGAAATGCAAAGAGGAAATTTACAGTCCTATTCATGATCTTATTGTAATTTGTCAATATAATTTTTTTATTAAGCCAAAAGATATCCACTTGCACAGAAGCATATCCCTTTTGACCTCTTATGCTGATTTATTGAGAGTTCACAGATAATTATGGTCTTATTCTATTCATTTTATAGTGACTACATCGAGCCAAATCAACTCTCTAACTTTCTACACATCATTTGTATCTTTTTTCTACAGCTGTCAATTTTTCAAGCTTAATAATAAGGCTTTCTTTATTGTCAAGCAAGCTTATACCATTGCTACCAACAACTAGACAAGCGATCCATCATTTTGTGTCTTTTGAAATGTCGTGTACAATAATGTATGTAATATCTTACCAGTAGTATACTCATATTGTCTTAATTCAGTATTCTGCTGTTCACAATTTGATACAATATTCCCATTCGTCAACTGTACTCCTTTTGGAAGACCTGTTGTACCACTTGAATATGGCAAAAACGCTACATCATCGTAATTCCTGTTAATTCCATTTAGCACACTTAAGTCTGTGTGGTTATCTTCAACTAATTCTTTGTAAGAAACGGTTCCTTCTGGTAAACTTTGGGTCATATTCAGTGATATGATTGGAAATTCTTTCTTTGCTAGTTTTAATGCTTCTTTTACTGTTGGTACAAGTTCTTCATTTGTAATGATCAGCGTTGTGTCTGATAACTGGATTTGTCTTTCTATTTCATCTGTAAATTAAATGAAAGTAATGTCAAAAAAATATACAATTCCTGTCAGGAGTACAATTTATATATGTAGATTTTCCTCTCATTTATATTCCATTTCAATAACATTGAAGATAAGTCATATTTTTTTACCGTCTTTAATATTTTAAACTCACATTTATAATATTTTTTATCGTAATAAAATATGGACTTTAATCATTTTGCTTTAAAAAAAAAAGATAATTTACATACTTATAATATGAGTACAGGCAGTCTAGTCAAGTTAGGTATTTTGCACCAATATTAAAAAAAACCTGCTGTGAAACAAATAAGGTATCTGCTGATACTGGTTACAGTATTTCATTCGTCTTGAACTTGACCAACACAAAAATGAACTTACAAGCAGTATAAATAGGGTTCATAGTGGTAACCACGCCACCAGCAGCAAGAATACCAAAGGTGATGATGGGGTACTCTGGGACGTTCGGTAACAGAACTGCAATAGTGTCACCATCTTTCACTTTGAACTTTCTTCTTAAATTTGCGGCAAATGTTCTTGATTTCTTGTAAACTTGCTCGTATGTGTAACTTCTATTTGATTGTCCACAAACCTGAAAATTTAATTGGTTGATATAAGCATATCTTTGTTCTTATAACACAGGTGAAATCAATTTTAATTTTGACTGTGTCTATCAATAATGTCTTGATAGTTATTGTCTATGTCATAGTTTTCGGGTTGGAAAATCAATAAATATTACTTTTTCTGCTCTAGTTGAAACGGGAGATTCATTATTTTACTAATTTAACCGACTTAACCTAGTTTCTTTATTTTACTTTTGCCTTCTAGGCGTGGTAACTATTTCAGATAATCCCGCAGGATAATTTTTGTTTTAGTCATGAGGTCGCCCTTAAATTGATGTAGTATAGGTGTTATTTTCTTCGTAGTTTTCATTATAATTATCATATTTTAATACGACGTGTGTAGTATCTCTTTTAAGATCATAGAACTAATAAAATATTTTAAAGAGACAAAGAATAATATGAATTTTAAAATTAAATACAAAGAAAGATTGTCAGACAGATATTAGGACGAGGTGGTCAGGGTGGTACCGCTGCCGGTATGCGCGAGTAATTTTTGATAATAAATTGAAAAAAATAATAAAAAGTAAGTAGAAAAAAACCTTCGATAATACGCGAATAAGCCTTTTTATTACGAGTATCTCCAATCTTTACAGTACCTAGACTCACACCAGCGGGTGCACCGATTTCGACTTAGGTTCATTGGCCTCTTTAAAGATAAACATTATGTGTACCTAAATACCATATTCTAGTAAACTACAGATTAACTACTATTAAACTAGGTTATGTTGTTGTAACTACACTGTTAACAATTTAGAAGAATTTTATTTTCTGCTTTTTTTTTTAATATACCATAAACTAGTGCTTGACTGCAATCCCACCTAATGGTAAGCAGTGATGCAATCATTGATGGTGAGGCGCACTAGTTTATTAAGAGCCTATTCAGTCTAGTCTTGAAGATACCCAAATTATAATCGGACGGAAAGACCGCAGCAGGCAAATTGTTCCAATCCTTCGATTCATCCAATCCTTAGTTCATGACAACAGTGTTTTATTGGAACCGATCAATGAAAAACATTCGTTGCCCGACCTTTGGCTTTTGCATACTAAATTTTCTGATAATGCATTCAAGACTATCAACAATGATGAGTCATATTATTTTCTGTACCTACTTGAGAATGTCAAGGGCTTAAGATAAGTTTTGAAGAGCGGTTATCACTCATATTCTTCAAAATATCAGCTATATCAGTAGATTGGCAAAAAATGTATACGAATTAATAAACTTGTTTGGGATTGAGTGACCTTTGATCGAACTAAAACAGACACCTAATCAGATAAGAAAACTTATCTGTAGCGTCAATGGTGACTACGATCACTCCGGCAAGAGTATACTGACTGAGAAGAAAAAGAATCTGTAGTGTTTTTTTTTTGTTGTGTATATAAATTGATTTTTATTAAAGTACTGTAAGAACTAAACCTTATTTAATTCATGAATCCCGCTGTTATTGTTTTACTATTGTGTCTCGTTTCGCGGGTATTGATAGGTTAAGACAAACTGCTCGCCACCGGTTTGAAAGAGACATATGTTTGAATATTCTGAATGATATTGTTTTAGATAGAGACGTCAGGCGCGGCATATGAGCAAAGCATGTAAATTAAAATATGTGATAATTTCTTACGAGATTTCTTGAATATAATTATGTTCAATTCTATACCTAAGTTCTATAGTATAGTTCTATCACACAGTACTACGACGTAACAATCACAGACAATCACAATTTTTCATATTTTTTTTTGTATAAGGTTGTCTATAAAAGTGAAAGTCCGATTGTGCTTTATTCCTGAGTGACATAAGCTAAATTTTATGTATACCGACCAAGCTGCAGGCAAAACTAGAGTCTAATAAATAGCGAATTATTCCATTGTTTGATGAAACTAAACTAGCAAAATATTTCTACTTTTTTACTATCATTGTAATAGGCATCATTATCTCACTGGCCGGCCTTGGATTTATTATAATTATGTTATGACTATGTATTCGTTTTGTCGTCCTTATTATTATTCTACTAGCGACCTGCCACAACTTCGCACAGGTGTTTATGCATCTTTAAAACCCCCGGCTTTTATCTTTTATAATTATAAACCTAATTTATAGGTATTATATTATCTAAACCATACTCATGGATCAATTTATCTATTTATTGATAACTGCGAAAAATTTGTTTAGTAGTTTTTAATTTGTCGCGAACAGACATACAGATAAACGTAGTGAGAGACTATATCTTTAAATATTTAAGAAAATAAAATGGGATTATCACCTAGACCTAAAAACATAAGTTGTGATATCTCTCTGTCACTCAAAGGTTTGCTGCGAGAAATCTCATTGTTGAGTTAAAGTCGCCTTTGTATGTACATGCATTGTCAGAATCACTGTACTTAAATATAAGATTTTGTGTACAATAAAGAATTAAGTTACTCACCACAGCAGTTTTGCTAGCCCATTTATCCAAATTCCTGAACATATACTGGTCCACAGACAACTTTGGAATCTCTATATCCTTGCAAGGAGAAAAAATTTGTCTCTCACTACTCCACACACTTTTTTCTCTGATACACACACTTGAACTCCTAAAACGAGATTTAAAACGAAAGATTCTGGACGACATTGTTCTAATAAAAGTAAATAATTTTAATCAAATTCGCCAATCAGATGTGTGAACGAACTCGAGGTCGAGCGTGTTCTAGTATCTAACAGTGTGTAGTGAATGAATTTATTTATTTACAACCGACAGGTAGATAACAGAAGTATGATTTATATCGTATTATACTCGTATAGTAACTTTTTATACAACTTTATTTATGTGAGTACAGTGTAACACCAAAAGGATAGGTAGATGAAAAAAATGAAAAGAAAAATAATCATTAAAGGATTTTAATATAGAGACTAACTTTTAAATAAATGGGCTGAGTGGAAAGTTGTAGAATCTAAAGGACTTCCGAAACTTAAAAAAATAATTCCAATTGAAATTGTACTTACAACGTCTCTCTAAATCTCGTCGGCCTACTACTTTGACTGTTACACATCCCTTTCCAAACATTAACAACCTAGCCTTAATTTTTTTCATAATCTGAACGCCTAGTGCGAGTTTGTTTTACGTTAATGCGATCGACACGATTATGACGTTCGGCGCTCCGCTTGGCCCACTCTAAGTTACCAATCGAAACGGTCAAAAAGTTGTGATATGGTAGTGGTTTGGCTGCTAACTCTTTGAAAAAAAAATAGCACGATTGGGCTCCAGAGCCAAACGCGGTAGACGTTTCGATCGTGTTAACGTAAAAACAACACGCATTGATAGATCATGGTCACGTATACACGAACACTTCTGTCGTTGATATTTTTAGCTCTTATGAACTTGACCGTGACTGACTGTCGCATTTTGTTGATAGAGTCCGTCTAATGAAAGCGCGACCTGAGAAAAAGAGGTTAAATCCAAAAATGTTGTATGTGGTATTACTAACTAGTAGGAGAATCATGTCCTGACATTTCACATTTTTTTTAATTTCCTACACTTGTGGCTGAATAAAGTTGCCAATTAAATTTAAAAAAACACACCGGTCGTAGTTAGACGCACTCTATACAATTTAATGCTTTGTTTCAAAATCTATTGTGTTTTCGTGTATAGACGATCCTTTCATCTAACTTGTACTCAGTTTTCTTTATAAATTTGTACGTGGTCAATAAACCATCATTATTATTATAGATAAGCATGCTTCTGGCGATAATAAACAATATCAAAATAGCACTATTTAGTTTTTGTAAGTTGTTCCTACTACAAACGTAGCCCCATTCGTAAAACCACATGCCACAAACGTAGTAACATGATAGTTTAGTCGATGCTATTTATACTTACCGTTTTCTATTTTAATCACTGATATTTAGGGAAATAATATCAAAACGTTGTTTAACTCAACTCAACTCTTGTTTAAATATTTCTAAAATAAATGTCTAATACAATTTGATTAAGATTTTAGAAGTCAGTTTTTGTAGTAATATTTGGGGCTTGGACACCATAGAGGCTAAGGCATTCCCCTTTATTTTTAAAAGTAAAGACTGGCCAACCATATGGCTACACTCTCTGGGCACTTGCTGTCTACACTATGAAATTTGCGCTAAGGCACCTATAGTGCACCCTCCAAAATATAGTTTTTTGAGAGTTCACTAATGATGAGTACTTACTCATAGTGAAAGAAATTGGTCAGCAATTTATAGTTGTTCGATCCTACTCCAAGTCTTCATGGCGAGAACTGGCTGAATTTGTAAAAAGAAGAACAGATATTCACGGTGAATTTAAAGAATCGATGGTATTCTACATTTTTTACAGAATCGTAAGGACTGCTTCTTCATATCCAAGCTGTGTTTTCGAAGACATAATATTTTAAATACATTCGCCGGAGAATTTCGTTTTTAAAGCACGCGCTAACGATCTCCGTGGTTCATGTCTCACGCATCTCCGTCTCTGGCGTTGACCGTGGGATCCCCGATTCTGATATGTAACAGTATCCAGCTCGGTGAGCAAGTCTAATAATATTTATAATTGTCTGTCCTTTGGCCTTTAGGTTACATCTGCCATTTCATTCAAAGCATTGGTTAATTTAATTGTCTTCGAATTTATGATCAGATCTTATTTTTAACCGAAATATGTCTTTACCTCGCTCGGCCTGACGTATATTTAAGAGTTTTATAATAAAAAAAAAACAAATTAAAAAAAGAATGACATATTCTGATAAACGTATATTTCTTCTGGCACTACATTATAATATCATTATAGTAAGGAGTTTGCAGTTAATTCTTACTAACAACAATAAATTGATCTTTGAACTAGGTGGCAATTGTCTAATTTTTAATGTATTATAAGATATCTAAAATTTTCTGGACATTTTTAAGATTTAAACTTTACCTGCTGATACAGCTTGATATTTCAATGGTTGTACAAATATCCGCACCTCAGTGTAACATTACATAGCACATAGTTACATGATAAAAGAGTGAATATTGTCGAATTTTAATAAAAAATTGTAGCGATGTTCTATGTTAAATAATAGTACATTATGATACAAGTGTGTAATGTGCGTCATTATCGTCGCGGTGGTATTAAGACCCGAGCCATGGCGAGGGTTTTAAGAGAACCAAGAACGATAATGACCAATTACTCTCGTGTATCATACGACGTTTTTCGACACACTTGTGAAGAAAATAAAAAAAAATCAACTTTATTCAGTAGGTATATGAAAAGTTTATCTAAAGAAACAGTTCGTAAATGTGCAGTCAGTAAAGTTATATTTAACTATTTTGACTGTATAGTGGTCCCATGACATAGATTTTCTTGCGTACAGCACAAATCATTTTCCTCACAAATAGTTGTTGTAGACATATTTATAAAATCTGTATTTTATTTTTAAATATGGCGGCAAAAAATTGACTTTTCTTAAACGCGCGCATGCGCGAAAAATGGTGGCCATAGACTAGCTACTCTAGCTGTTGGTTTAGAAAAAATAAGAATGAGGTTGCATATAAACAGAAAATACAAATTTGATAAAAGATTTAATTAATTAAATATGTAAAATTTTAAATAGTTTATTTAAACACGAAATTGCATGAAATAAGTAAGTAAAACACTAATTTATGTTATTAAACGCAATAACAAATTTTATTCTTTTTAAACTTAAAGGTTCTAACTACATTACCGCACATGTGCATAATAGTAATCAAAATATCACAGTTTGGTAACGAGCCCCTTTATATACCTAAGTACAGTGCAATAACAGCCACTTTATGAGGAAGTGTGTCGAAAAGATTATTATAATAAAATACAATGACTCTATTCCTTGGACATGCGATGTTGATACGAACGATACTACTATCATTGTCCTGTTCAATGGCATTATCTTAAAGTTTTTATTATGTTATTATAAAATATTTTGTCTATCTTTATCTGTACTTTGCTATTTTACCATCTTCATCTAAATACCAATTAAATATACGAGTATGTAAGTAAGAAATATTTTTATTTAATAATTGCTGCAAACATATAAAATACTTAACTAACATATTGTACAAGTTTATTACTCATTATTTACTGTACTTGAGTTTTTAGTTTTATTAAACGACATAGATAGTTCAGGAACTATCTTTATCAGGTTATTATTAACTTATTATTCCTGCGTATCACGTAGACTACTCATTTAACCACAGTTGATGATAATGACCAGACACGTTAGATGCCATTATTAATAGATTTACTGGGACCAGATTATTATCACAGACAAAACAATTCTCTATAACAACAGATCCTATATTACCGTTCACGACAAAGCCATAAAACAATTTATCTGATAGACATATCAATTACCTTAAACAATGTTTAAAGTACAATCTCCGATAAGTATAGTATCGCAAAATCTTGATAGAGAATACTAAAGCTTCATACAGGTACATAAATAATTATGTAAATATACATGGTAACTGGTAATTAGTGACTGTATATACTTAAACATGTTATTGTACTCATGACAACAAACAACTTTTACTAAGGGACCAAATATGAAATCGCAAAAAAATAAGCTGTTCATATTGAATAGTTAGTAGACGAACATGAATGTACTCTGAACAGCAGATTTTTGTCGCTATCACACTTAAATGAAACAAGCATGAAGTTTAAGAAAATATCAAAAAACTTATATTTGTTTCTAAAAATATTAACACTGGCTTAGCAAAAACAGAAGGTTTAATTCTCACTCACAAGCAGTAAGCCAATACCAACGACTTAAATCATCAAAAAAATAGTTTAAAATTACAGAATCCGGACAAACAAGTACAAATGGCCTTGTGCAAAAGTAGGTAATAGCAAATCACAAACTGACGCAAACATACTAGGTATTTAGTTAGCAGTTAGTAAAATTATTATTCTTTCTTGTATACGCAGGGAAGTCATTGAACAATAATAATAAAGAACTTCTCCAGTTCTGGATGTTATTTAATTAGAGAAAATGTGTCAGACTTTTATTGTCTGTAACCTATCAGTGTCATCATCATCATCATCATCATCTCAGCCGAAAGACGTCCACTGCTGGACATAGGCCTCCCCCAAGCGTCGCCACAGCGACCGGTCCTGCGCGTCTCGCATCCATCGGATTCCCGCGACCCTCGCCAGGTCGTCGGTCCACCTTGTGGGAGGCCTTCCGACGCTGCGTCTTCCGGTACGTGGCCACCACTCTAGAACCTTCCGTCCCCATCGACCATCTGTTCTACGAGCAATCAGTGTACCTTCATTCAATGGCATTCTGCATTCCAGGGCTGTGTTTAAAAAAAAACCGGGCAAGTGCGAGCCGGACTCGCGCACCGAGAGGGTTCCGTACCAACTTACCTATGAAAACAGTTCAATTCTCGAATCGAGTCTGGAAGATTTTTCAAAAAACAAATTCTTGTGACGCTACAACAAATTTTTGGCTTTCAGACTTTTCCCTATATTTGTGCTATAAAACCCTGGTTCGTGCCAAATTTCAAGATTCTAGGTCACCGAGAAGTACCCTACGAATGTTGATTCCTTTGACAGAGTCGAAATGTACGTTCTTTGCAACATAAACGGGCGTATCTTTTTTTTCCGTCAACTTACAAGTTTGATTTTTGCACAGTTTCAAGGGACCGCAGACTTGAGTATATAGTTTTAATTTCTCGATGCCTTCACGCGTTCCCGAGATAAAGGGTCTTGACAGACAGACAGACGGACAACGAAGTGATCCTATAAGGGTTCCGTTTTTTTCCTTTTGCACGGAACCCTAAAAACAGAACATAACTTCCATCTGGGCCTGACCTTAAGCAGACGTCAACCTGCCTATTGAAACAATCCCTCACCTATGGTGGCTGGGAATTGCTCAGCGATTCCCAACGCTCCGTATTAATTAGCCATTGGGAAAGTTGAGTTCTTTTGTTATTGTTCTACAATTTTCAGATAAATTGTTTGTTTGATCATAAGAACAACCAATTTAGAAGCAACTTAGTACTGTGGGATTTATAAATAGAGACGACAATAAGACCACAGCGTTATCTACGTAAGTAAGAGAAAAAACAGGTAAAAATAAAATCTTGTTTTACTTAAGGTAAAAACATCAAACATCTATTCTGCCAAAAAATTGGGTGGAAACAACCTCTGACTAGATCCTGAATAATAGGAACCGGTACTAAAGGTGATGTAGCTAGGGACAGAGAACATTGGAAAATTGAAAGGGAGGCCTTTGTTCTGTAGTAGGACACAACAGCTTCATTTATTAACTAACAGTTAATAAACTGCATAATGTTTTAGTAAATTTTACCCATTACACAAAAAAAGAAAACTTCGTTCATGTAAAAAAAACCGGGCAAGTGCGAGTCGGACTCGCGCACTGAGGGTTCCGTAGTAACTTACCTATAAAAACAGTTCAATCGAACAATTCGACAGTCTCGAAATGTACGTTTTTTGCAGTATAAACGGACGAATCTTTTTTTCCCTTCACTTTACCAATTGAATTGGAAATTGATTTTTGCACAGCTTCAAGGGACCACGGACCCAATTATATGGTGTTAATTTCAACTCAATACCTCTAACTTACCTATGAATAAAGTTCTATTCTCGAATCAAGCGTTGAAGATTTTTCAAAAAAATAATTCTTGTGACGTAACAACAAATTTTCAGTTTTCAGACTTTTCCCTATATGAGTGCTATAAAACGTTGCTTCATGCCAAATTTCAAGATTCTAGGTCGACTGGAAGTACCCTTTAGGTTTTGTTTCCCTTGCGAGTACTTGCGAGTTTCAAAATATGCAGCTTAAATTGCTGTTTCTTTTGATTGCGTTGACATAGAAGTTCGATTTTGTTACAGCTTAAAGGTATTATAGACTTGAGTATTTGGTATGAATTTCAATTTAATACCTCTACGCGTTTATGAGGAAATGGGTAGTAAGTTTAAAATTATTAAAAAAAAATATATTATGTGATGTAACTAAAAATTTATGGTTTTCGTAATTTTTCCTTTATCTATGCTATAAGACGTTGCTTCGTACCAAATTTCAAGATTCTGAGTTCACGGGAAGTACCCTGTAGGTTTTGATTCCCTTGCAAGTGTCGAAAATTTGCAGCATAAACGGCTGTATCTTTTGATTGCGTTGGCTTAGAAGTTTGATTTTTTCACAGCTTCAAGGGACAGTAGACCTGAGTAATTGATATAATTTTCAGCTTCATACCTCCACGCGTTCCTGAGAAAAAGGGTCTTGACAGACGGACGGACAGACGGACAACAAAGTGATCCTATAAGGGTTCCGTTTTTTCCTTTTGAGGTACGGAACCCTAAAAACAATATATTTTTCTGAACTTAAAACTACTCTTACTTGACTAACAATTTGGAATCTAGATAAAGTGATTTTTAGGGTTCCGTACCTCAAAAGGAAAAAACGGAACCCTTATAGGATCACTTTGTTGTCCGTCTGTCCGTCCGTCTGTCAAGACCCTTTTTCTCAGGAACGCGTGGAGGTATGAAGCTGAAATTTATATCAATTACTCAGGTCTACTGTCCCTTGAAGCTGTGAAAAAATCAAACTTCTAAGCCAACGCAATCAAAAGATACAGCCGTTTATGCCGCAAATTTTCGACACTTGCAAGGGAATCAAAACCTACAGGGTGCTTCCCGTGAACTCAGAATCTTGAAATTTGGTACAAAGCAACGCCTTATAGCATAGATAAAGGAAAAATTACGAAAACCATAAATTTTTAGTTACATCACATAATATTTTTTTTTTAATAATTTTAAACTTACTACCCATTTCCTCATAAACGCGTAGAGGTATTAAATTGAAATTCATACCAAATACTCAGGTCTATAATACCTTTAAGCTGTAACAAAATCAAACTTCTATGTCAACGCAATCAAAAGAAACAGCAATTTAAGCTGCATATTTTGAAACTCACAAGTACTCGCAAGGGAATCAAAACCTAAAGGGTACTTCCAGTCGACCTAGAATCTTGAAATTTGGCATGAAGCAACGTTTTATAGCACACATAAAGGAAAAATTCCGAAAACCTTAAATTTTTAGTTACATTACAAGATTTTCTTTTTTGTAAAATCTTTAAGACTCGATTCGAGAATTGAACTGTTTTCATCTTGATAAATTGGTACGGAACCCTCAGTGTGCGAGTCCGACTCGCACTTGCCCGGTTTTTTTTAAATTTCAGTAACAATTGTCAAAAAATCACAATATTTGAGATTGACGACGTATGTAATTTTATGCTTTTTGTTTGTCAATTGTTTCTGCCTGCCTAGCCTTTTCCCAACTATATTGGGGTCGGCTTCCAGTCAAGCCGGATTTAGCTGAATACCAGTATTTTACGAGGAGCGGCTGCCTACCAGACCTCCACAACCCATTAGCTGGAGTAACACGGTACTTCATGGCAAGACTGGAGTCAGATTTACTGGCGGTTTTGTCAATTGTTTCTGATAGTAGGAATAATTCTACTAAGGTATTTTTTTTTTTATTACAGAGGTAGTACCAGTTGTCACAATATGAGTCACTACAGACTTAAATCCTGTTTTATAAATAATCCTAACAGTACTTATCTTTCAAAACCCTTCTTAGAATCTTACCAGCTGCACTTTTAGGAATACTGTCAATAAACGTAATATCATTTACATGTTTGTACGTTGCTACTTTCTCATTGACAAACTCGCTAATCTGTCTTTCAGTACATTTGTGACCATCCTTAAGTACTACGAAGGCTCTTGGTGTTTCTCCTTTGCTTTGATGAGGGACTCCAATGACAGCTGCGTCGTTGACTGAAGGATGCTCGCGTAACAGGGATTCTAATTCCGCTGGAGGTACTTGGAAGCCTTTGACCTGTAAAAGATATGCAATTTGAGTTTACCAGGATATATTTTATGCCAAATTTAATTGTACAGAGTTGCCTTTTTCTATTATGGTTAAAGTTTAAACGATAATTACTGGTATAATTGTAATGTAATAATATCAAAATGAATTTAATTGTGTGATGATATACAAAAGGACTTATAAAATTGCAACCAGCAATATTTTTGCATAGAGGCTCATAATAAAGTTTTTTATATCATAAAGGTTCAAATTTATCAAATAACAGAGTAGAAGCATTCTGGGAAGACCATGGCACGGGATTTACTGACTAAAACCCTTTGAGTTCCAAGGCCACGGTGACTTCATTAATGCTGAATTTTATCAGCGTTGACGAATATAAGACGCATCAACTCATCCAAACTCACCTTGATTAGCTCCTTGAGTCTATCAGCAATAGTGATGATTCCTTCTTCATCAGCGACTGCTAGATCTCCAGTTCTGAACCAGCCATCTTCAGTCAAAGCTTCCTTGTTTGCCTGAGGGTTATCTCTGTAGCCTCGCATCACTTGAGGACCTCGAACTAGGATCTCTCCAGTCTGTATGATTTTGATAAATGTTTTTTCAAAAGGTAAGGATACTGTTAGACACATACTTAAAAGAGGTATATATACCCTTACAGCCGTAAGAGTAATAACCACCAATCACTTAACTAGATTTAAAACTCGGTTCAAATGAGTGGAATTAGTAAGTAATTTCTTCCATTTTATGAGTTGAACGCGAATAAAGTTGCAGATGAGCTAGTGTGTAACAAAAACCGTACATAAATGATTGAATGAGGGATCTGTAAAGATCCGTAACTTAATTATTTAGTGCATTAATGAAAACCTGTTTCAAGTTTACTAGATGCTCTACTAAATCGTTGTTCCACATACCTCATTAGGTCCCAAATTTTTCAGGTCCTTATCTACAATCCTTAGTTCCGTACTTCCTACCGGTGGTCCTGTAGTATCGTGTCGATTCAATCCTCTGGGACCGATAGTTACTGTCGGAGACGTCTCAGTGAGACCATAGCCTTGTCTGAAGTCAATTTCATGCTGGAATGAAAACGAGCATTTTTGTTTCGATAAACAATTTTATATTAAAGATCGACAGATCAGTACTTTAAGTAAGTAGGCTAAGATTTTCAGGTTAAAAAATGTATAGCTGAGATATAACAGAATCTCGCATATACTATAGAATTAGACATAATAGTTGATATAGCTTGAAGCGTGCAATTGTGTCAATTTTCTAGTTGTGTTGGCAAAAATTTGTAACCGTACTAATTCCACGTATAGAAATAAAGCGTTTCTGTTACAAATAGCTGCCTATCTGCAGTTCGTGGAAAAAAAGCACAACCTATGCCAGCCAGCCAGTATATGTATGGCTGTTGAAATTCCTTGGAAAGGTTAGTAAAACCGGAAAATATACCTCTCATGTTCAATAGCAGCATCTCTTTATGTATATCTATTTTGTTCTATTTCGACTGAACATTGATCAACTTACTAAAGGAAAATTTTAAAAGAATAAAATTCTTACCTTGGCCCTATGCAAGAAACGTTCCGCATCGCTAGCTGCTAATGGAGCTGCACCATTGCATACGGACCTCACATGCTCAAAGGTTTTCTCAGTAGCTTCGGGATGAGAGCCCATCAACAGAACTAATAAGGATAAAAATTTATTAGACACAACTAATATACCATACTTCTCTCTTCTCTACTCTTGGAATGAGAGGGCGTCTCATATTTTTATTGACTAAAACACACCCATGTTCTATGTGTTTCATGGATTGGAAACTCGATCAGAATTTACCTTTGAATCGATTTAAATAAAATAACAACAAAGTATATATGGAGTTGTGTGCGTTAAGTGCAGATAAAGTAAGAAAGATCCGAAAAGATAAATCTAACCGTGACACATTCACTGAATTGGTATTGGTTAGAAATGGTTCTGTGTAGATTCCCAAGCCCTTAAAAATCAAATCTGTTAATCCAGAAGTTCTTTACGTTAATAAACCACTTGCTTGTTTTCTTTAACTTTCAACGGCATATCTATCGGTTGGTTTTTAGCTGTCACTTTATTCAAAACATTAGGTACTATTCAAAATATTTTTTTAATGTCATTCAACTTAGTCCCACAATCTATAAGTTTTATCGTTGTTATTTCATTGCGGTATCTACTTTTATGTCATTTTATATTCGTCAATTTTACGACTATTTATCTTTAACATATCATATCACCTGCCATTATGTAAGCCTACAGGAGGTAAACATGATAATAATTTACAATACAATATGATCGTTTTGAGTATGTTGTATTAAATACTTACTTAATGGTGGTGCTACCATCAGAATATTAGTCTTGTGCTTCTCTATTGTTTTGAGGAATGCTTCTGGCTGGAATTTTGATAAAGCCACCAGCTTGGCACCAATGGAAAATTTATGGAACATGAGTACTGTTGCTGCATAGATGTGGAAGAATGGTAATACACCCATCACAGAATCTTGGTGAGTGGCTGAAAAAGTAAAGAGAAAAATTGTGAGACCCAAGTAATTTTTCAATCATCAATGACAATGAAAGTCAAGCTTCTGCTTGACTTTCGTTGGTCGCATCTAGACAATAGATTTTTTGCACTCCTTTAAGACTATGACACAAACATTATAATTATAGTGTCCAGTATATGTACGGGATACATCCAACTTGCTAACTTCACCATCAATTTAACAGCAACAGGCTGTGTGTGAACGTTGCTGCGCAACTGGTAGCCAGAGTAATACTCAGCCGATGCATCTGATGGCTGATTAGTCAGCCAGCTTAGGCCATATTTATGCAATACTAATATAGTACAATACTGTGAAAATTCGACCACCGAAAAACAACTATTATGCATACCGACACAGACAGGTCAAGTTCCTTGAAACCTTGCAGACAGAAATATTATTATCTAACTAACGACAGTCATTTGGCTAGCTCTTTGATTAAATGGCTGAATATCATTCAGGTGGGTCATTATCACAAACGGTGCCATAGCACCGTTTAGTAAAAACGCCAAGATTTTAACTGAATGGCGAATATTTAAAGTATTTATTAATATTTTAACATTAACTTACGTGTGGTTTCATTGTGCATTGCGAGTATTGGATCATTAATCTGCTCGCAATTAGCAATAATATTCCTATGAGATAGTTCTACACCTTTTGGTAAACCCGTAGTACCACTAGAATATGGCAAGAAGCATATATCATTGGGGCTTCTTCTGACTTCCTTCAATACGGACGTATCAGTGAGTATATCTTCACTTAGTTCATTAAATAAAGCTGTTCCTTCGGGAGCAGGATTATCATTTATCTTAACTACAATTATTGGAATGTTTATTTTGGCAATATTCAAAGATTCTTTTATAACTGGCACAATCTCTGGTAATGTTACAATCGCTTTTGCTCCTGACATTATTAATTGACGCTGTACTTCATCTGTAATAAAAGAATAATTGTGTTATAAATTTAATATTTATTATATTTGACACCTGATAATGTTAATAAGACACTTTATACATAGAAATAAGTATACAAACCTTTAATAATTATATATTTTTTTAAAGATCTATCTAAGGTGAAAAATTTACAACCCGTGAGAACTACATAGTTTGTGTATGTATTTTCTTCTCGTGTTCATGCTTCTGTTCTGCCATCAATTGAACCTAAACCATGCCCATTCAAGTTTCATTGAACTAGAAATGCGGAAAATATCGTTTCCACAAGTTACTTCCGATTTCAAACTTGGACACTTCTCGGTCACTCCGATAATCCACCAACATATGTATAAATTGATAAAAATACTACTTACGAGCAGTGTAAATTGGATTGATACTAGTAATCACTCCTCCAGCTGCCAATATACCCAAAGCTACCAGAGGGTAGTCTGGTATATTGGGCAGCATCACCGCAACTGAGTCTCCATCACAAATCTTGAACTTCGTCCTAAGGTTCGCCGCAAATCTGTTAGATAGCTCGAATGCTTTCTCGTAGGTGTAGCCCCTGCCTGTTTTGGCACAGACCTGGAATTACAGATTGACAGGCTATTACAATATTCGTTCATCATCATCATCTCAGAGCAGAGCAGTTCATCTGAGAGCAGTGGTGGCCCAGTGGTAACTGCTCTGAATTACAAGTTGTAGGTCGCGGGTTCGAACTTGACCTGGCGCATTACTTTGTGTAATTTATTTCATCACCACTGCTCTCAAAACGGTGAAGAAAAACATCGTGAGGAAACCGGCATGTCCTAGAACCAAAAATTCGAAGACATGTGACATCCACCAGTCCGCACTGGGTCCGCGTGGTGGATTACAGCCCATTCCCTCTCCTAGAGAGGAGGCCTGAGTCCCAACAGTGGGAACATCATAAGGCCGATAAGCCTAATGTAATGCTAATCATCATCTCAGACGAAAGACGTCCACTGCTAGATATAGGCCTCCCAAGCGTCGCTACAACGACCGGTCCTGTGCGTCTTACTGTTCGTTACTTTATTTGAAATCTATTCAATACACAACAAATATTAATAAAATATTTTTGCTTGGTATGCTTGAGTCGTCTGAGCTCAACAGTGCAATTTTAGAGGTTGATTGTTTGCGAAATTAATATTCACAAGTTTCGTATGATCTTCTTAAGATATAAAGTAAACAATGTTTATTTGTTATTGTAATGATATGCCACTATTCTTATTTATTTTCTATCGCAGATCTATTTGAAGACATTGCTATTGCTAAGCAGTAGGCATTGTATTCCTTAGACAATTAAACGCGCGCGCAATTAAAAGCGCGTGACAATTAAAATTGTATTTTAGTATATACTTACACTGAATTCAAGTATGAATACACACTGCTCTTTTTTATCTTTTATTCCTATATATTTATTTTTTAGTATAGTACGGTGTGTCGAATATTGCTTATGGATTAATACCTCGACATGTTTTGTAAGAGCTTACTTAAGAGCTTGCACGTTGAGCAATCTCGGCAGCTCCTAATATAGTTTTGGGGGCCAATACACTGGTTAAACAGTAAGTGATCAAGTTATACAATTGGTTATAGAGAATTGACGGACGGTTATGTAAATTCGTTTTAGAAGTAGCGAAACAATGCCACATCGGATGGTTTTGAAGGTATACAAAGTGTAAAACTTAAAGGATCAAGTTTAGATTTTGATCTATGCTGATTGCTAGGTAATTTAATTTGTTCCAGTTTTGGGCAAGGGCAAACAATGTTAAGAGTACATTCGTGGGAGATTATACATTGATTCTTAGACCACTGTAATAATCTGAAGCCGATTAGACCTCTAACTATTCATTTGCGATATAGATATTTTTAGCTATGGCTCATCACTCATGTTTGTTTTTACAGATGCTGTATAAACGTAAAAATATACTCACAGAAGCAGTCCTCTCCGGCCATCTATCCAAATTCTGCCAAACATAATCATACAACGTCAAATTCGGTATTTCAACATCCTTGTAAGGCGACTTGATCACTCTATCTTGGGTCCATACACTATGCTTTCTAATCACAACGCTTGAATATTTTGAATTCTGTTTCACTGAATTTAAAGTTCTTTTTAGCTTGAACAAATTTTTTGACACCATCGTCCTACTTCGTGTTACACTCGTCAAAGACTGGAAGTTTTTAAATGATATAATGATGTTTATAGTAGCTGATATGAGTATTATTGTTGATAGCGGTTTAATATCAGTTGAGTAGAGAAGTGAACGATAAACTTTGTTTGGGTTTAAAGTATAAGATTGTATACTATCATTTTATCTTATTAGTAACAGCAGTATCAGTGATCTCTCGTGGTATTTGAAATTATGAAATTTGTTTTTGTACTCTATCATATCTGCAGAATTGCACTAGTGATTTAAAATTGCATGTTGTGTTTTTATTCAAACTTATTAAGACAATATGAGTAACTAGACAGGTCAAAGCTTATTTAGTGTTTCACAGTTCTTAGGTACTAAGTCTGTGAATGTATGGCCGTTGCTCAATGTACAATTATTGAACGTATCGTTAACTCTACCAATTACTTTGAGGAGTGGTTGGAAAGAGGTCACGGCGTCCTCTCTTTCCGTGTGACGCAGGTCCTCACCGGACACGGTAAGTTCGGGAGGTTCCTGCATCGAATCAAGCAGGAGAGGACGCCCGGGTGTCGCCACTGTGTGGACCGCCCGGAGGACACGGTGGAGCACACGGTAGAAGTGTGCCCCGCTTGGGCGGAGCACCGCCGTGTCCTCGTGGAGACTATCGGGAGCGGCGACCTCTCGCGCCGGGCCCTGGTTCAGGCCATGGTCCGGAGCGAGGAGGGTTGGCATGCGGTCGCCTCCTTCTGCGAAGCAGTGATGCTCGTGAAGGAGGCTGCTGACCGCGAGCGCGTGAGGGAACGGTCCTCACGCCGCCGCCGCCGAGATCCCGATCCCGATTTCCGACCACCGTAGGCGCGGGTTCGCGGACGGCGAGCACTGGGTAGCTCGCTGTCCGGCAGTCTGGAAATAATCTGGACCGAGCCCAGTCGTCAACGGCGCGTTCTGTTCCACGCGCGCCTCATGGAGATGTCAGCAAACTGTAGGGGCCCGGCAGGGCCGAAGCCTCTGGGGGGAACATGTGGTATTCCTAACGGTTGATACCGAGTCCCCCCCAGAACGAAAGCAACGAAGGAACGGGGTAGGGGTTTAGTCAGTAAGAGTCTGACACGCCCTCCCGCTCCGCCCAAGAGCGGGGGAAGTCATTCTGATGATTCCCCTACCATAAAAAAAAAAAAAAAAACTCTACCAATTAGCTATTAACCTTCATCTGCTCATTGAAGTCATTTAGTTATTGGTACACCTTGAATATTTTAAAATAGTTTATCTATCTTTATCTAAATATCATAAAAATATACCTACGTGAGGCATTAGATTTATTGTTCAATATTCACTGTAGGTAAAAATTTGTTTTATACAATGATAAGGTTAGTTTCTAGTCTAATTTCTATTATTCTGAGGGCTGAGTGTAGATTATTTTGCGTTAACGCGATCGAAACCACCGCCAAACGTACTCTAAAAAATTGGGTCGCAATTAAATAAAACAAGTTTTTTTTATATTCTTTTTTTTCATCTTTTGCCTACAAAACAATAAACCTTTTAGCAGTTATCACAAAAACAAAAAAAAACGTTAATTTAAAAAACATTTTTAAGATTTTATCAGTCATTATATTTAAGGTGATACACATAGGTACATGATTCATAAAAGATGAAAACATAATTAACAAAAAAATAATAATTTTAAATAAATAGCAATTCTTATTACCAACTTTATGTGTCAATTTTACTTATTAAAGCTTTGAAATTTGTAGTAGTAATTAATTATATTATATAAGTAAATTAATATAAATACATTACATTTTTATTTTTACAACCATTTTTTGTTCGGTTTCTTTGTTCTAATACCATTATTTTTTTAAATTAATGAATCAGGTAAAGCCACTCTATTATAAAGTTCTCCAGATCAGATACTACTACGATACATACTAACTACTTCATCAGTTCAAACAGCTAATACAAATTTTTCATTACATTTCACAAATCACCATGTTCAAATTTCAATACAATATTTTAATAATCCAAAATTATATAACTCCTCAATCTTCTGATTACACTTAGAACCAACTAGTACATTCTATTTGCAATAACGATTATCGACAGTCCTCAATGTTTGAAATTGACTACATTGTCAATTTTTAGCATTATTTTAAGCCTTTTGTCAATTCCTACTGATCATATTATGTAAGTATATCGAGATCCTCCAAATAGATTTAGACCCTATTTTAACAGTTAACCTAACAGTATTGATCCTTCAAAACCCTTCTTAGAATCTTACCAGCTGCACTTTTAGGAACACTATTAATAAAAGTAATATCGTCTACATGTTTGTAAGCTGCTACTTTCTCATTGACAAACTCGCTAAGCTGTCTTTCAGTACATTTGTGACCATCCTTAAGTACTACGAAGGCTCTTGGTGTTTCTCCTTTGCTTTGATGAGGGACTCCAATGACAGCTGCGTCGTTGACTGAAGGATGCTCGCGTAACAGGGATTCTAATTCCGCTGGAGGTACTTGAAAGCCTTTAACCTGTAAAATAATAATAATAAATCTTTATTGCGGATCATATTATCCATAGTTATACAAGTAAATATTGAATAATTAAGATACAGAACTCGAGGTTATTTAAAAATGGTCTATCTAGGAACTAAGTTGTGTTTATTAATATTGAATTCAAAATGGAAATAAATCTGAATAATATCTGCTAAAAATTAAATTTCCGATAAATTGTATTCTGTGACCTCGTTTATACCAATGGCTCTATAGATCTCAATAACAACGCCGAACTAAATTGGAATAATATATCGACGACCACACACCAAAACAACATCATGTTTTACTACCCAGTCAATTCATTCGCTTGAAGAAACTTATAATAATGATAATGTATCATTGCTTGCACATACTTTCTGAAGCATGGAAGAATTTTGACATCTTGTGCATGTTGTGATGGTCACCTATCTACAGATCAACCTCAGCAAGCATAGCTTAACCCTGAACCGTTGTGACTGTTAGTACTTTAGCCTCCTCATTTCTTACTTTTTTAATACTGAATATTTTCAACTTCGACGTCTATTAGACACTACAATTCATCAAAACTCACCTTGATTAGTTCTTTAAGCCTATCTGCTATAGTAATGACTCCGTCTTCATCAGCAACAGCCAGATCTCCAGTCTTGAACCAGCCATCTGCTGTAAAGGATTCTTTGTTTGCTTGAGGGTTGTCTCTGTATCCTTGCATAACTTGAGGTCCTCGGATTAGGACCTCACCAGTCTGGAAAATTTTGATAAATGTTATTTTAAAGAGTATGACATAAAACTTCAAATGTTTAAATGGTGTGAAATTAGTAAAGTCTAGTTTCACAATTTTTATCATTTATGTCTAGATGATTCGAGTGAGAGGTCTACTGCAATAATGTTTTGTGCATTTCCGATTAATATACGAGTTTTAGCCTACAAGATGATAGTACATCATCCTTTTTCCAAATACCTCATTAGGTCCCAAGTTGTTGAGATCGCTGTCTACAATCCTGAGTTCTGTGCTCCCTACCGGAGGACCTGTTGCTTCGTATCGCTTTGCTCCTTTGAGAGTGATAGCAACTGTCGGAGATGTTTCGGTTAAACCATAGCCTTGCCTAAAGTCGATGTCACGCTGGAACAGAAAATGAGTTTATGAAAAATATTATTATTATTAACGGCTGCTTAATAATAAATCCTGTCTTAGATTCAGGTCGGCAGAAAAAGTAGTACCTAACCATACTAATATGGCCAGTTCCATCCATATTAATAAAGCAATTTCGTCCGACTGGCTCGTTGTCTGTAGTGTGTGGAGGTGAAACATTCTCAATAATTGCAGAAAGAAAAATATTACATTTATTTATAGAACTTGTTGCAACACAGCAGCTGCTAGGAAACTCGGCGAATTGGCAAAGGTCATACGGTACTTCACACCAGGACAGCTTCTAATGTTATAAAAAGCACAGGTCTTATCGTGTGTGGAGTACTGCAGCCACGTACGGGCTGGAGCTGCAAAATGCCACCTGGCAGCTTTGGACTTAGTGGAAAGGCGTGCGAAGAGGCTTATTGGGGATCAAGATTTGGTTAAATCCAATCTACAAAGCCTTGAGCACAGGCGCGGGGTAGCCAGCCTTTCGGTTTTTTACAGGATACATTTCGGAGAGTGTGCGCAGGAATTGCATGAACTGATTCCGCCAGCCCCTTTCTACCATCGGACAAGCCGTCGTACGGCGAGTATACACCTTTACGTTATCCAAACCTCTACGGTCCGGACTAAGCGTTTCGCCTCGTCGTTCATACCGCGTAGATCGAGGGACTGGAACAATTTGCCTGCTGCGGTTTTTCCATTCGATTATAATTTGGGTATCTTCAAGGCTAGAGTGAATAGACTCTTAATAAACTAGTGCGCCTCACCATCAACGATTGCATCACTGCTTACCATCAGGTGGAATCGCAGTCAAGCACTAGTTTATAAACATTAAAAAAAACACAACGGTATAATAAAAAAAGGCATTCTTTCTCAGTCAACCAAGGGTGGTGGACAACCAAAATAGCATAGGCTCGGTACCTATAAACTTCTTGACAGACAAAAAAAAAACATTTTATGAAAATCTCCTTACCTTGGTTCTATGAAGGAAACGTTCTACATCGCTGGCTGCCAATGGAGCTGCGCCGTTACATACGAGCTGTACATGTTCGAAGGTTTTCTCAGTAGCTGCTGGGTGAGAGCCCATCATCAGAACTAAAATGAAGGATATAAATTTATTAAATATACTCTATACGCCATATTTTAGGTTAGAGTAAGAATTAGTGTACTAGTCTTAGTTAAGTGTTTTTATTATTCATGTTATATCTATGTTTATCAAATGGCTAAATAACACTATATGCTTAAAGTGCCCACATCTACATCGGAAAAATCGATGCGCAGAATTTTACCGCCTCTGTACTTTTTGCTGTTTTGATTTTTTGATATCAGGTTGACCATGTCCTGCAATAGCATAAAAACAATTTATATCGTGGGAATCAAAATTTTTTTCGTGGGAATGTGATCCCTTGGGACAAATTTCTACCAACGGCTAGCATCAGTTAGTTTGAAATAAAAATAAGAATAATTTAACTCGAAAAATAATAACATCATCTATGTAGTGATAGGGAAGGTCCAAGACAACAACAGCTTTATAGCCCATCTGTTAGATATAAAACCTCCTACCTTATTGCATTTAATTTTGATTTATATGCTAATGGTTATGTCACTCTTTGTAATAAAAACGGTGTATGCAATTTACGTAAGTAGGTATTCATTAAACACGTAATAAGTACTTAAAACCGTCAATTTAATAGTACTAGATTTGTAGGATCCAAACACATGAGTAAAACGACTTTGTAAAAAAGAATTCGCGAATCGCTTCAAGTAAACAAACAAAATAGGTATGAAGGTGTGCAACGTGCGATAATTTGTTAAGTAATGAATAAACCAAACTCAAATATTCGCCAAATTTGTTTTGGCTAGAAATGATTATATGTGTAAACTAAAGGCACATTCTTGAAAATCAACTTCTTACTGACTCATGTCTGTGTGTTTATATTATTAAGTTTCGGGGACTAAATATTGAATTAACCATTTTTGTTTTTTCTCTATTGTCAACGCGATTTATACCTGCTTGTTTAATATCAATGCTTTTGAAACAATAACTTTAGTCAAAACTAAAAAATACTACGAACCAAAATAATATTTGAATGCAACACTGTTTATCTACAATCTGTGTTTTCTGTACACTGGGGAATCTTTCTTTCGTGTCATATCTTTTTTTGTTTTCTTCTTATTTAGTATCTCATATCACCAATCACCTTGTTAGCTTACAAGATGCAAACATGATAAATAGATTTAAATCACGCCCTTACCCGCCTGTCATTTAAACCAGATCTATCCAATCAGATGTGATATTATACTTTATTCTAAGGCATACGTGTGCTGTTCAATCCCTGTATTCCTTAACCGTCTGTGGCAATTGCTGAAAGGTGAAGTAGACTATGTGCACATTCCATTCCTAAAAATTAACTCTCGGTTGACCCATGTGCATGTGTTTGTAATTTTATTTTGCACGATTGATTACCTTCCTATCGAACATGCAACATGGGTGCTTCTTTTTCCTTTCTTTTCTGATATCGTCATCCATGGTGGTATCTGGCAATCAGGCACCCTTTGATGATAGTTATAACTTACTTAATAAATCAATACTCACTTAAAGGTGGTGCAACCATCATAATGTTAGTCTTCTGTTTCTCCATGGTCTGGAGGAACGTCTCTGGCTGAAATTTCGTCACAGCCACCAGCTTGGCACCAACGGAAAGCTTATGAAACATAAGGACTGTAGCTGCGTAGATGTGGAAGAATGGCAACACGCCCATCACAGAGTCTTGATGAGTAGCTGGAATAACATAAAGATAAAATTTGTAAAACAAGTAAAGTTTTTTGATCATCCAAGTCAATGAGAGTTAAGCAGATGATATCTCTGAGTATCACGATCTTCATCTAAACAATGAATTTTCTTTCACTATTTGAATACCTGTTCTCAAAAATTTTGGTTTAACTTTTAAGTAAGTCATATAATTTCAAATAATAACTCACGTGTTGTTTCATTGTGCATTGCGATTAGTGGTTCGTTAATCTGCTCGCAATTAGCAATAATATTCCTATGCAGCAATTCTACCCCTTTCGGTAATCCTGTAGTGCCACTAGAATATGGCAAGAAACATATATCATTAACGCTTCTTCGGACTTCTTTCAATACAGACATATCAGTGTGTATGTCTTCGCTAAGTTCATTGAATAAAGCTGTTCCTTCAGGAGTAGGATTACCATTTCTTTTTACTACGATTATTGGAATATTTATTTTGGCAATATTCAAAGATTCTCTTATAACTGGCATAATCTCTGGTAATGTTACGATTGCTTTTGCATCTGACATCTTTAATTGGCGCTGTACTTCATCTGTAATGAAAAGAAAAGAATAAATATATAGAATCGTAAATAAAATATACTTTATTTTAGAATTGTCAACTTAAACAGGTCAACACAGAATTTATAAAAATAGATATACAATGGGCGGTCTCATCGCTTAATCTCTAATATAATAATGTAATTAACACATTAACATAATTACAATAACAAGTTTTTCCCGTAATACGAGGGCCTCTTTTTCAGTTTTTGTGTCATTTATTAGATAAGGTAAGTGCCATTGGCACTAGTGTTATTATGGTTATTTTACGTAAGAGTTATAAAATTATCAAGTGCACCGTTTACATTTTCTTATCATGTCTATAAAAAGATGAGGATTTTAAAAACCGTGGGAAAACTGCTTTAGTTCACCCATTACTACATTTAAATTCATCAAAATACTACTTACGAGCAGTATAAATTGGATTGATACTAGTAATCACTCCTCCAGCTGCCAATATACCCAGAGCTACCAGAGGGTAGTCTGGTATATTGGGCAGCATCACTGCCACTGTATCTCCGTCACAAATCTTGAACTTCGTCCTAAGATTCGCTGCAAATCTGTTGGATAGCTCAAAAGCTTTCTCGTAGGTATAGCCCCTGCCTGTTTCGGCACAGACCTGGAATTTTAGGTTGTCACGATATGTTAATGGTTGTAACTTTGCTAGAATATATTAGAGATTGGAGACACTGTTTATTTTGCCATGATATGACATTGGTCTTTCTTATCTGCTTGAAATAAATGTTTATTATTCCTAGCGTGATCACATCAGAAATGAAGATATACGCAAGAGAACCAAGGTTACTGACGTAGCCCAAAAAATCGCCAAACTTAAGTGCCAATGGGCAGGGCACATTGCTCGTAGAACAGATGGTAACAGAAGGTTCTGAAATGGCGGCCACGTAACGGGAGAGCTCCCACAAGTTGGACCGATGACCAGGCGAGAGTCGCAGGATTCCGATGCGAGACGCACAGGACCAGTCATGGTGGCGACGCTTGGAGGAGGCTTATGTCCAGCTGTGGACGTTTTTCAGCAGAGATGATGATGTTAAGCAGTATAAACTTCGTTCCATAGATGATTAAAAAAGAATTACGGAAGAAGCGCGAATCCAAGAAAAAATAGATAAGAGCTAAAACTAATAAACAGTGTTTACCTTTATGCTTTTTTATCGTATTTTTTACCATACAATTGTTTTTTGTGTACATAAGTAAATAAAGAAAAAGGTATATACATGTATAGTGAGAAGAGGGATAAAAGAATAGTTATTTAATGAAAGGAAAAGGCTAAGAAAAAGCCAATTAAATGTTAGTATGAAATCGTAGAAAAGGGACTACATGATATGATGATAGTGTCACGGTTGACACAAAAAACATGAAAACCGTAAGTTGTGCCGCCCCAAATAACGATAACGAAAATTATCTAAAGCGTTATGATGCGAAAAACAAAATCATTCAATCATTTACACCGGTGGAACTTCTAGGTCACGACATGTAATTATATCTATTTTTTCTATTTTGTCACATGAAAAAATATTTTAGACTTGCTTCTACTACTTTAGAAATAAGCATCACTCTTGTACCTATTTTCTATCTCCTTCTTATTATCAAATTCTTTTGTGTGTGTACATAAACTGTTAAATAAATAAATATACTCACAGAAGCAGTTCTCTCCGGCCATCTATCCAGATTCTGCCAAACATAATCGTACAACGTCAAATTCGATATTTCAACATCTTTGAACGGCGACTTGATCACTCTATCCTCAGTCCATACACTATGTTTCCTAATCACAACACTTGAATATTTTGAACTCTGTTTCACTAAATTTAAAGTTCTTTTCACTGTGAACAAATATTTTGCTACCATTGTCCTGCCTTGTGTTACACTCGTCGCCGACTGGAAGATTTTAAATGATATAATGATGTTTATAGTTGCTGATATGAGTATTTTTGTTGATAACGATTTAATATCAGTTGAGTAGAGCAGTAATGGATAAACTTTGTTTGGGTATGAAGTGTAATCGTGTGTGCCAACCTTTTATTTTTTTAGTAGGCAACAACAGCTGACTGAGTATCAATGACCGCTCGTGGTATTCTTAGCCATTTGAAATTATCAGCTCTGTTTTTGTTCTCACGTCTATAGAATTGCAGACGTCATAGCGTAAAATATTTGTAACTAAAAATGTAAGTTAATTAATTTGACATTGTATGATTTTTTTTACTCGAACTTTTCAAGACTAAAGAATTACCTAGATTATTGACATAGTACGATAGTTCAAAGCTTGTCTGGTAATTCATAAGTACTTGAGCAACGGAAACCGCCCTAACTGCTATGGTTAATTAAGTCAATGTATCTACAATTAGTGGACGTTTGGTTAACTCTACCAACTTACTACTGACCTTTATCTTTCAATAACGTTGTTTAGTTATTTTTCTATGTTACATTTAATCATTTCGAACGTTTTATCTTTCTTTATCTAAATAGCATTGAAATATACCTCAGAAAGGTTTTGGTAAGGTAGGACGTTGTCAGTTACTATGATAAGGATAGTTCTAGTTCTTATTACTATTATTCTGGGTCCTGGGTGTATCACGTAGGCATAGTGTAGAAGTAGTGACTAATTTACAGTACAGACGTCTTACGTTATCTTAGTACTTATTTATAATATCGCGGGTCTCAAACCATAGGGGCGTATAAGCAAAAAAGCGATTTTTCGTTTTTAATGCCATTAGATTCTACTATAACTAATACATTATCTCAATTTTTCTTATAATTTAATATTAATTACTTTTTGCGTAAATTGCAAAATATTATCAGCCGTAACCTAGACAGCCTACAATTATTCCCATGCCATACAGCCGTATGATAGACGTAAGAGCAATATTATTGGTTATTAAAGCAGTTTCAACGTGCCATACAGACGTATGCACGTACGAATTTAAATTTTGTTATGATCCAAGGAAATAGTTTCAGACCATAGAGGCGTATGCACATACGACCATCAATATCAACACGATCCTGGGGATATTTAGTCATTACTGCAGACGTATGCACATACGTCTACATATTTATAGTATGGCTGTCTCAAGATTTCGTCAATACGCGGACGTATAGTCACAAACAACACCCAACACAGTCATTCAGCGGCGAGCTGCCATAGCGAGTAGATGTTACTTTAATGCGTGGAAAACTTTGGCGAATTTAGTGTGAATAATTAAGCGTAGAGACAATATCATATGTTTAGCCCTACAGCAGTAGCAGTAATACTGTATTTATCATTGACTAGCTTTTGCCCACGGCTTCGCCCGCATGAAAGTCGAATAACCAAGTAAATTCAGAACTAAATATTATGATATCGCAATGTGGGTCCAATCTAAGTCATGACCGTAAGACATAAGTATCACAGGTTTCATTCCGTCTTCTAAGGCACCAAGCAACATATTACTGACAGAAAAATGAACTAATAACCAGCCCTCTACTTTCCATTCTTTAGGCACGCCATAATTTATGGTGGTAGGTCCCTTTTTTGAGAAGTGGTTGGAAAGTCGTCACTGCCTCCTCACCTTCCTCATGACGCAGACCCTCACCGGGCATTGTCGGTATTGATCTTCCGGAGGACACGGTGGAGCTTACGTTAAAAGTGTGACGTTTGACTGCTCCGTCGGTCTAGTGTTCTCAAGGGTGACTACTGCGCGTGGGTCCTGGGTTCGATTCCCGGGTCGAGCAAAAGTTGCTATTAGGTTTCCCATTAGGAATTACTCTATGGCTACCCGGAGTTTGGAAGTTTGTGATGCGATATCTCCGTGCCTCGGAAAACATGTAAAGCCGTTGGACCTGCATCTGATCTCTCTCCGGTTGTATCGGATTACTGTCCCATCCGACCATGAAAGTTAAGGAACAGAGACTGCACCTGCGTTTACGCACATACTTGTGCACTTAATATCTTCTATGTACTTGGCTGATTTCTGTTAAGATTGGCCATTGAAATCGAAGTTCGGTCTGGAGGACTATTATTAAAGGTGTGCTCCGTTTGGGCAGAGACTACTCACGCCGGGCCATGGTACAGCCAATGGACCATTGCAGAGTGAAACGAAATGACAGCTGATCGCCGCCTGCGAAACAGTATTGCTGGGGAATGAGGCGGCCGCACACGTGAGGGAATTACCCTCACGCCGCAGCTGCCGGGATCCCGACCCCGATTTCCAGCCACCGTATGTTTGCGGACAGCGAGCAATAGGTAGCACGACGCCCGGTCATCCGGTAACCGTCCGGACCGAGCCCAAGTCATCGACGGCGCGTAGTGTTCCACGCGCGCCTCAAGGAGATGTCATCAAATCGTAGGGGCCCAGCAGGGTCGAAGCCTACTGGGGTCATGGGTTACGTGAAAGTGAACCTCGAGGCCCTAAAACGTAGACCAAGAAGGAACAGGAGTGGGTTTTAGTTAGTAAACGACTGACACTTCCGTCAGTTGTCGTTTGAATTCCAGTATCACGGTTTTTCAATCGGAAGTTAACGCATATTTCCAATAGGCTTCGCTGACATCTCTCCCAGGCACGCGTGGAACACTTCGCGCCATCGACAATTCGAGCTCGGGGACGACTGGGTGGCGAACTACCCATTGCTCGTTACCTTGTCTATGATGGCTTGAAGTTGGGGTTCGTTCTCTCGTGCCTGCGGCCGCCCACTTTGCCAAAATTACAACGTCGCATAAAGAAGCGTCTGGTACCTATTCCCCCTCGCTGTGGACCACGGCCTACACCAGGGTCCGGTGCGAGAGATCGCCAGTGCCGATCGCCCACGCAAGGAAACGTCGGAGCTCTGCCCAAGCGGGGCTCACCTTCACTGTGTGCTCCACTATGTCCTCGAAGCGGTCCACACAGTGGTAACCGTGCGCTTCTTCCATCCGAATCAGGTGCCTGTCCCTCCCGAGCTTACCATGTCCATTGAGGACATGCGTCATACGGAAGGTGAGGACGCCGTGACGTTTCTCCAGCCACTCTTCAAAGAGGGGCATTTATCTACCACCATGACGACGTGCCCCAGTAAGAAAAAGTTAAAACATGCATGGAACATTCTACATACGTTTTTACTTAGAAAACTTTGTGTATTTACTACCATTTCGTTTTTTTCTAGATTGTACAACAAAACGGGTTTATACTTCTACTCTGAATTCAACCACCTCGTAATATTAATGGCATGCCATACAGGCGTAAGAAATTTAAAAAACACGTAAATAACGTTAATTTTGGTAGGTTCTCATTCCTAATTTGCAATATTTAAGGTCATCAACTAAGTAAAAATAAATACTGGTAAAAATATTAAGAATTTAATGAGATGGATTTTACGTCCATAAAATCTATGTATTTTTGGGTGAATTTTTACGGAGTTTTACCGTTTAGTCGTCATGCCAAATAGATGTATCAACCGAAAACAAGTGTTACAGAGGAAATGATTTAAAATCAAACACCCTATATTAACTACAGTGTAAATATATAGCTACATGCAAAAACTCAACAAGCTGGCTTAACCACGAAAAAAGTTATTAAGTTTTTTGTCGCTCCTGAAAAGTAGGGGTTTTGTGGATACGCCCCTATGGTTTGAGACCCGCGATATAATAATAATATAATTTAATAACCTCTGCCCCTGTGGAATCATCACCTACTTCCTATCTTCAAGAGGCAATTTCAAATATATTTTTTATTTTTTTAAGTGATTTTCTCGCATAAAAATTAATGCAGAATCGATATAAAGTCTCTGTACTAAGTAGTAAGTGCCTCGATCCTCTGAGCTTACTTAAGTATGACTGACTTAAATCAAAGTCTGCCAAAACAACGAACCCTATTTATAACAACAAGAATGAATAAGATTTCCAGTATTTCAATCATGATCATTATACTAAGGAACATTAAAAAACCGTATGCGCATTTAAAGTTTCTTACCAAAAGTAGAAGTTAAAAATAAAAATCCAATAGTTAAATTGAATTTTTGTTCATTAATAGAAAAATTAAAAAAATATTCGAAATTAATAGGTTACTTCTAGGCAAGCGTGCTTCATTTTCGGCCTCATCATTGCTTATCATCAGGTAAGATAGTGGTCAAAATAAGCCTATCAATAATAACGAAAATAAACTGTAATCACCAATATGTCGGTGATTATGACAATTTAGCGATAAAAATAAGGAGGAGCTCGTGGCTAGATAATAACAGCCGCACAGATCGATCTTCAAGGTTAAGCAACGCTTGCCTAGGTTGGTCTGTGGATGGGTGACCATCTTAACATAACGAGTTTCCTCCGTGCCTCGGAAAGCACGTTAAGCCGTTGGTCCCGGCTGTCATTTGGAGATCTTTGGCAGACGTTACGGATAGTCAGAAGCCAGTAAATCTGATTCCAGTCTTGCCATGAAGTACCGTGTTACCCCAGTTAATGGGTTGTGGAGGTCTGGTAGGCAGCCGCTCCTCGTAAAATACTGGTATTCAGCTAAATCCGGCTTGACTGGAAGCCGACCCCAATATAGTTGGGAAAAGGCTAGGCAGATGATGAGCGATAAAAATAAGATAATTAATTCTTTAGTTACGACGTGAGGGGAACGCTCTGAAGTTGTAAACGAGTCACGTAAGCAGAATCGTGAAGGACACATTTACGAACAGCAGTCTCGGGCAATCCGTTGAGCAGTTTGGACGTTCCTAGTGAATTTGCGGGTACTCTCGGGTTGTGATACAGTCTGTAATTACTAAATTATATCATCAACTGTAAAATTCTACGCCATAAACCTCTACCGTATCGGCTGTACCGCTAAATTGTCGATATCAGCTTCAAATATATTTAAAAATTTGTCAGTAAATATACATAATTAATAAAAACTATATAACAGGCTTTTTTGTGTACCAATTTGGTATTATTTTGATATCGATTTGTCTTTGGATACTGAGGTATAAAATATTATTATAATATTATAGCATTCTTGAAAAAACAAAACTTTGATTTTGGGGCAATACGAGTGTGATATATACACTTGAGAGCAAAAAAATCGCACATGGCTTGTAATTTGGTTTAATGCTGATATCCCCTTAAATCTAAAGAAATGGAGTATACATTATTAAGCAAAATTAAAGCATACAAGGTTAACTTTACAAAAACACAAAATTAAGATCCCTGACCTTCACGTAATTCACAAAAATCAACCATACACCCAATTCCCCAAATTCACTCATTCGCATTTCATAACTTTCACCTTTACCCAAAGCTACAAAAAGGGTATTTTTTTTAATGTTTACTCTGTTTCCGTCAATGCGATAACGTCTCAAATGCAAACAGACGAATTTACTGGAAAAATATGGATACCACGCCCGCAGAAGCTGTTCAAGTAGTACCTTGCTCAAAACAGGCCATAAAACAAATGAAGTTGCTCGACAGCCAAAATTTTTCCCTGATCTTCGGGTATACCAAAGGTTTCAAGAGACCAGTAGGTTAATTGAACACATCTGGAATGATCTTAAAAGAAGAGTTACAGCAAAAAACTCGTTTCTTCGCGACACCAAGAGCGTCAATTTATCATTGACGAGGTGTGGGAGGTTAAACCATACAACTTCATGGTAAAATTGATACGGTCCATGAGACATCGATTAACAGCTGTAATTAAGGCTAAGAGAGGGAATACACTTTATTAATAAACTGGTTAACCAAGAATTTTAAGTTTGACTCTCATTCTCTCTTAAGCAAAATTTGGTAATTTTACCCTTATGTTGGATATTGTGTTCTAAAACTTTTCAAGGGTATTTTTTTACACTGTATTTCATATCATTACAAAGATAATGAAATGGTCTTTAAACTTGTGTATGCATTTCTCTCAAAATCTTTTCATATTCATGACAAAATCTGCCTTAACATAACAAGTTATGATGTGCGATTTTATTGCTCTCGAGTGTAGTAGGTTCATAAATAAAACTAAAAAGGTCAAAAAAAAATAAAAGAACTTTGTAAAAAAATATTTTACCACTTTATAATGTCATACGCACAAAACTCATCACGTCAGTATTCGTCACAAAAAAAAACACAATATAAATATAAAAAAATTTGAAAGATTTTATCAGTCATATTTGATGTCTCCCACGATCTTCAGCCCCTACGCGGATGATCTGATAGTCGCATTCAGCAGCATGCATATCGGATGTAGTATTGATGTGATTAGAATCTACAACATCAGCTATGCAAGTGACATGGTGCTGCTGAGTTCGTCGGTGGGAGCAATCTGAGAGCTGCTCGAAGCCTACGCTGCCGCAATGTAATGTGTCTTCGAAGTCAGTGGCAAACGCCGAGTAGAAGGTCCCAAGATGCTCTAGAATGGGTCATCAATTAGTAGGATGTTAACTTTTTTTAAAACCTAGTGCATCTTCTTGCGCTGACCCCAGGAATGAGATAGATATTGAGAGATCATCTCTAGCGACCTGGAGTATTACGTTGTCCTGTACATTTGCTCGGTGTATAGTACTCGGCGTGTACCAAGTAAAACTTACAGTAAGCCTAGCAAAGCATCAATGGGATAATTATACTTAGAAATCTTTGGATATCTTGCGCATCTAATAAAACAATGCCTTCAGGATGTTGTTAAGGCTGCCTCGTTTCTGTAGAGCGTCGGTATTATTTGCGTAAGCCTTTACCAACGGTTCCTACTCGACTAAATGCAAAAAATTTGCGTTGCTAGTGAGGAGAGTGAGAGACAGTCAAAACAGTATCCTGAAAACTGTAACTGAGTGCTTTAGCTCTCCGATTGCTCAGAAACTTGTGCGGAGATTGATTGTCACTAACACGAGGCAGATAAGATTTTTTTGTATGTTACTAGTACTCTATAGATTTTTAATTACCAAAATTAAAATATTATTATTACATTTCGATACATGTCTCATAAACTCATTTAAATAAGTTTTACGTTTCAATTTACCGTATTAAAGCTTTGAAATCTTTAGAAAGAATACTTTTTTTAATGCTACATTTTAATTTTTACAACAATTTTACGTTTAGTTACTTTATTTAAATATCATGGATGTTTTTACACTACATCAGTTCAGACAGCAAATACAACGTTTTATAAATTCCATTACATATCACAATTCACCATGTCAAAATTTCAAGAAAATATTTCCATCATCAAAAAATATACTAAAACTTCTCAATCTTAAAACTACTCTTACAATAAACGACTTGTACATTCTATTTTCAATAACGATTGCCGAAAGTCCACAATGTTTGAAATTGACTACTTGACATTTTTTAGCATATTTTATGCCTTTTTTCAATTGTTGTTGTTACTGATCATATAATGTAACTTTATTGAGACCCTCTAGATAGATTTAGGCCCTATTTTAAAAGCAAACCTAGCAGTATTTATCCCTCAAAACCCTTCTTAGTATTTTACCAGCTGGACTTTTAGGAACGTTACTAATAAAAGTAATATCATCTACATGTTTGTAAGCTGCTACTTTCTCATTGACAAACTCGCTAAGCTGTCTTTCAGTACATTTGTGACCATCTTTAAGTACTACGAAGGCTCTTGGTGTTTCTCCTTTGCTTTGATGAGGGACTCCAATGACAGCTGCGTCGTTGACTGAAGGATGCTCGCGTAACAGGGATTCTAATTCCGCTGGTGGTACTTGGAAGCCTTTAACCTGTAAAAATACACAATTTATGAATTACCTTGAAGTATTTTATACCATCTTATAACTTATAATAAATCTGCACAAAATTATCTATTCTGCTGGTATTTTGATAAATTGTACTGTGTCACCCTTTCTATAGAGGGCTCAATAAAATGTAATAATTATCGTACTAAATTGGAATATGTCAAAGACCACAAATAAAATAAATAATTTCGATAATTATCATCTTTTACTGTCCAGTCAACGTAAAGACAATTTACAAAAATGGACACGGAGGAATCTAGATATCTTTTGAATAATTTCATCGTCACTGTCTATCAAACGCTCTATTTTATCCAAACTCACCTTGATTAGCTCTTTAAGCCTATCAGCAACAGTAATGGTTCCTTCTTCATCAGCGACAGCCAGATCTCCAGTTCTGAACCAGCCATCTGCTGTGAAGGACTCGGTGTTGGCTTGAGGGTTGTCTCTATAACCTCGCATAACTTGAGGCCCTCGAACTAAGATTTCACCAGTCTGAAATATTTTGTTAAACATTATTATTTAAGACTATGATAATGATATTGCATTATAATTATGCTCTTCGACTACACTATCGTGTTAGATTGGTCCTTTGATGCTCTTTATATATTTTCTCGTCGAAAGAAGGCCACTATTGAATGAATGACAAACAAAAATTGGTAAACTAGATAGGTATATCTAGTTTTTTAAAAGTAATTTCAAATGGTGTGAAATGTGATTCTTCTATTTTACGAGCTAAACACAGAAGAGAAGTCAAAAGTTTCTACTTTATAAATACGCAAAGTGTTTTTACATTTCATAAAGTTTTTTACAACATGTAGTGGATATATCATTCTATACTTTCAAATTTAACAGGATTCAAATGTCTATGGAATATAAACTGCAGTATTATCAGTACGATGTCTGCATAACAATTTACATGTCAATAAGTTGGCATCTATTTTTTTCATTAGAACTGATATAACTGTACAGTGTGGTTAGTGTACCTAGAAAATTTGTTACTCAAAATAAATATAAAGTTTGCTCTATCTATTAAAATGATGAAATTTACCATTTTCTTTACTTACCTACTACAAGTCAAAGTAAAAAACATTTGTTTCAAATTGACCTTTTGAATACTTTTGAATAGTCAAAATGTAGGTCTGGCAAAAAAAAATAGATGATACGAGTAAAGATTTAAAGCAACACTGCTTGATTTACATCATTTGTGTTGTAGCTGTTCACATTTTTAATAAAATGTTTCGTGCATTTACAATTATGGTCTTTTTTTTTTCCGGTAGGGGAATCACCAGAATGACTTCTCCCACTCTTGGGCGGAGCGGGAGGGCGTGTCAGACTCTTACTGACTAAACCCCTACCCCGTTCCTTCGTTGCCATCTGATTTATTAATTATTTTTCCCAAATACCTCATTAGGTCCCAAGTTGTTCAGATCGCTGTCTACAATCCTAATTTCTGTGCTCCCTATCGGAGGACCTGTTGCTTCATATCGCTTCGATCCTTTAGGACTGAGGGAGACTGTCGGAGACGTTTCGGTGAGACCATAGCCTTGTCTGAACTCGATGTCACGCTGGAACAGAAAAATGAATATGAATATTACTCGTACTAGTATCATCCACATAGTATAAAACAAAGTCGCTTTCCACGTATTTCTGCTTAAATCTGTCAACCGCACAATGGATTTTGATTTGGTGTCACCTATAGAAAGAACGAAAAACGAGGAAAGTTTTTGAATATTTTATGCACCTGTGCAATGACAGAGCGGATTCCTGGTTATTTCTAAAAGTATAGTTTTATTATTTCTTATAGAGACTGGAGGGACAAAATTTTATTGATAACCAACACACAGCTCACATTTAACGTAGAATGCGTGAAGTTAGATCTCAATGTTTACAATACTATTTTAATGCATAAATTAATAAAGCAGTTGCGTTCCGACTGGCTGACTGTCTGTAACATATGGAAGTAACAGAGGCTCAAGTATTGCAGCAAGAAAAACTATTTAATATATTTATAGAATTTCATGCAACACAAAGGTACAAAGGCAGTCTGTCCCAATCCATCAAGGGTGATCAACAGTAAGCATGGCAGAGACGTGAGAAACGAATAGATAATTACAGAAATATAGAAGTATAATACATATTTTTAATATTAATTTACATACATGTATATCAAATAATGTAAACAAGTTCAATTCTGCTATTTGTACAGCAAATAATTTGTCTAATCAATAAATGGTCTTAAAAATAAGCAATGTTGGTAAACTACTGAAAAATATTTGTATTTCATCTGCATGCAGTTATTTGTTTATAATTACGAGTACTACAGTTGGCGATATGCCAAATACACAGTCGGAGTCGGTACTTATTAACTTATTGACAGACAAATTTAAGAATCTATACATATAATAAATAGATTACATATACATATAAGAAAACGCAGGAAAAAGTGAATCTTATTAAATTAAAAATGAAATACGATAGAGGGTACAATTCATTTAAATTGTTTGTATCAAAATGCAAAATACCATTGTTCCTTGATGAAAATTTATGGCCTGATGGAATAAAATTTCGCCGTTTTGTGAACATGAAAAGGTGGCCAGTTGATCAAAACGTGAAAAGAAGTGTGGAGTGTGTGCGGTCATTGTGTCAGCGCGCGGACTTGGTAGCACTTCAGGAGACGTGGTTGGTGCCGCATGACTTGCCTTTCCTCGGTAGTATCGATGATAACTTCGGTTATATCGGAAAATCAGCGATTGATATGACATCCGGAGTGCGGCGCGGTAGACCGTTTGGTGGTGTCGCTATTCTATGGCGTAAAAGTGTGTTTACAAATGTGACAGTTCTGCATAGTGAAAGTGACCGTATTACGGCAATTAGAGCGGATACAGGTAACAATCGTGAAGTTATAGTTATATGTGTGTACATGCCTACCGACCAGTCTGACAACCTACCTTTGTTTACAAATTGTCTAGGAGAAATTAGTGCTATTGTGGAACAAAATAACGTGGAATCTGTATTTATTCTGGGTGATTTTAATGCTCACCCGTCAGCTCCTTTTTGTGACGAGTTATTAGAGTTTTGTTATGATAACAAATGGTTGTGCGCTGACATAGATAAGCTTGGTAGGTTGTCCGATACCCACACGTTCTATAGTGATGCACATCATTGTAAGCGCTGGTTGGACCACTGTTTGGTCACGGAATCAGCTTGGCAAACAATAACAACTATTCATGTTGACTATGGAACGTATTGGTCCGATCATCTGCCTTTAATTGTTAATTGTAACCTTGACGTAATTAAGGTTAAGTCTAAATTTAATAATTGTGTGTCTAATGATATTATGTGGGGTGAGAGGAAGAATAATGAGATTAGAAGTTATTCTGACATTTGTAATAGTAAACTAAAAGACATTGACTTTCCTAATGAATTTTGTGTTTGTGCTGACAGTATGTGTAGTAATATTGGACATAGGTATATTATTGACCATCTTTATGATTCCATTGTAAATATTTTACGTGAGGCTTCTGTACAAAGCAAGAGGGTAAAAAAGCTCAAAAGGGGTAAAACGGTAGTAGGGTGGAATAATCTCGTTAAAGAGGCGTACAGTCAGGCTAGGGAGGCTTACCAAAAGTACTTAGCACAGGGTAAACCGGATAGCGGCCCTGTTCATGCCGCGATGTATCTTACACGTAAAAAATTTAAATCTAGACTGAAGTTTTGTCAAAATCACCAAGACCAACTTAAAATGGATTTATTGGCCTCCCACGTTACGGATAAAGATTTTAGAACCTTCTAGAAGAGTACTAAGAGGATAGGTGATAGGGTTGGTTTGCCAGTGAGTGTGGGCGGGTGTAGTGAGCCTGAAGGTATAGCTAACCTTTTTAAGAACCATTTTAAAGTTGAGGCTCCACTTACCAACAATATTTTCGTGCCCAGGGTTGAGTCCGTGGCTGTCTGTGGGAACCCGATTGGGTTTTCGGCTCGTGAGGTTTAAAGTATTATCAAGAATATGAAACGGGGTAAATCGCCGGGCAGTGACGGGCTCAGCATTGAACACCTTCAGCACGCAGGTACACATTTGTTTAGAGTGTTGGCTATGCTGTTTACTTTCTGCATACGTCATTCGTACGTACCGCCTAAGATGACTGAAACTATTGTTGTGCCTATAGCAAAGAATCGCACTGGTGATGTGACTGACACGTGTAACTATAGGCCTATCTCCCTGGCTACTGTGATGGCGAAGGTCTTCGATGGTCTTCTGGATGTTCAGCTTAGCAAGCATATTAAGCTGCACGATGCGCAGTTTGGGTTTCGTGAGAATCTGTCAACTGAAAGTGCTATTTTAACTTTAAAGCATACAGTCGCATACTATGTGGACAGGAAAACACCCATCTATGCTTGCTTTCTTGACCTATCGAAGGCCTTCGACCTAGTCGATTATAATAGGCTCTGGTCTAAGCTTGGGGAGGCTGGAGCCCCTGCTGAACTCATTAATGTACTTTCCTTCTGGTATAACCAACAGGAAAACGTTGTCAAGTGGGGGAACGCATATTCTGATGAATATAAGCTTGAATGCGGTGTGAGGCAGGGGGGACTGACTTCTCCTAGACTTTTTAATCTGTACGTCAATCAGCTGATTGATGAGCTCAGTAACAGTCGTGTCGGATGTCATGTTGATAACATTTGCGTCAATAACATCAGTTACGCGGACGACATGGTGTTGTTGAGTCCATCTGTTGGTGGTTTACGGAAACTTTTGCGTATATGTGAGGCCTTCGCTGGGGGTCACGGCTTAAAGTACAACGATAAAAAGAGCGAGTATATGCTTTTCAGAGGTAAGATTAAACAACCGGATTTTATACCGCCAGTGTACCTTAACGGAGTATCTTTGAGCCGGGTCTCTCAGTTTAGGTATCTAGGGCATATTGTAACCGAAACCCTAAATGATGACACAGATATTGAGAGAGAGCGGAGGGCGTTGTCGGTGCGAGCCAATATGTTGGTTCATAGGTTTGCGCGGTGTACAGCACAGGTAAAGATAACATTGTTTAGAGCCTACTGCCAAAGCTTCTACACAAGTGCGCTATGGACCGGCTACACGCAGCGCGCCTACAATGCTCTCCGAGTTCAATATAACAACGCTTTCAGGATTCTGTTGCGACTACCTCGTTTTTGTAGTGCCTCTGGCATGTTTGCCGACGCTAGGGTGGATGACTTTTATGCTATAATGCGCAAAAGGTCAGCGTCACTGATTCGTAGATTGAGAGGTAGTGGCAATGGCATCCTGAAAATGATTGCAGATCGACCAGTATCGCCAGTGGTGGGGAGGTTTATCGGACTACACGTGGTCTGATATATACAATTTAATTATTATTAATTCTGCTGAATATAATTTTATTTTTATGTAAAACAATTTAAGACATTAATTACCTTCTTATGTAACCTAATTCAATTCAATTTAATATAATTCTGACAATTCAACTTAAATTATGACATTCAATCTTATTTATTTTCTATTAATGTATTTCTGTGTCAACTTAACTAACATAGATTAAGGTGATTTGTAACTAACAAAAAATATGGACATATGATTAGTCTGAATAAAGAACGATTTATTATTATTATTATAAAATCGTAGGAAAGTCAAAACTGTACATTGAATATTTTTTTAAAAGAATACTTGGGGCGTGATCTACAATCGATACCGACGCCAAAAATATAGTTTTTAGAATTCATGTCTGTTTGTCTATTTATCTGTATGTCCGGGCAAAACTCAAAAAGTACTGCATGGATTTACTTCAAATTTTGCATGAATATTACTGAGAGGTCGGGAAAACAAATAGGCTACATATTATCACGCTATCACCTACGGGGGAGGAGCTGTGAATCTTTATTTTTCTTACGCATTATGTGGCAGCGTATAATCTAACGTACGCATATATAAATGTTGTTTTTGAGTAAGCCATGCTATTATTTAGCTTTACAATATAAAAACTACGCCATTTAAGTAACTTGGGCAGAAAAACATAATTTAATGAATGTTAGTAGTATAAAGGAAATTTTAAAGCAGCGCCATCTATGACATTTCATAAAAATCAAATCAAGTTACATATTAACACTTTTTGGAAATTTATAATTAAAATTTTATCATGTTGGCGAGGTTAGTAGTTAGTTATTCTTAAAATTCATAGATGCCGTTTTGCATATTCTTCATAACAGTTGTATCGTAGTTTGTTTGACAAATACAAGTTCCAACAAAACCCTCAAAATCTTGAGCAGAGTTGAGGAAGACAATTTAAAAAAAATGCGGTGTTAAGTATTACAAAAAAGTGATGTTCTTGATGATGAAGTGACATTGAAGCTCATTTATCGCAAGATCGTGACAGAATCCAAGAGAAAAGCGTGCGGCACAAATAGAATAAGATCGCCTGTGTCGTGACATAAATCAACTTTCGACATCTGATGATGAATCCACGGTTTACGATATCGAAGAGCAAACGGCTAAATAAAGAAGGAAGTGGATTTATCTACAATATCGTGATTAACTACGCCGCCCATGGAGATATGGTTGCCTTAGAAGAAGTTTGTACCCACTGCCAAGTCCGCAAATGGAAAAGGGGACTAAATGGCGAGCATTCGAAGTCAAGCCATTTTTTGAAATACATTCGAGCTTATAACAGCGCCTTCCAGATGACTTCGTTTGGTGAACAACAAGCAAGTGTTGAAGTAGACACATCCTCAATTTGGTTTGGAAAATTGTTCAAAGAATTGCAAAGTATGTTGCATAACGTTAATCCGCAAATTAGCAACTTCAAAGCAGCCCTCGCGTCGGTGCCTAAGAACGAGCGCAACCGCTTTAAGTTCATCATCAGCGCAGATAGAAGGCCGATCACAGCCCATCCAGGGTGGTATAATGCTCCAACGATGAATGAGGTAGCTGTTGTGTTAGTCGATCAGGAGTGTGATAAAAGAGACATCGTTTTACGCACGCATGATGACCGGCTTCGAAGGATCAGCGAGACTCACCGTGCGTACGATTCTCTTCAATATCCTCTCATTTCAGTTCTGTCGCGGAGAGGTTGGCTACCATTTTGCCCACTATGATATAGACCCCCAGACAGGCACCCCAAATCATAAAAAAAAACATACACCATGCATTTCTACAGCTTCTTGATGCAGCTGAGGGTAAACAATCTCCGCCATTATCGTACGCTCTTTACTCAGTTTCTTAGGAAATGTACGCCAAAATTGAGACAGAGCGTTTGGTATTTATAAGGTCCAACCAAAGAAAGCTCAAAGCTGAGAACTACGTCTATCTCTATGCAGAATAATACAAATGCTCATTCATGATCATTCTCCCCTCCACCTTCACAAAAGGTCCGTGGTACATGCACGAGAGGACCCAAGATGCATTTTGTTACGTGCAAAAGTTTGGTCGCCCGGACCTCTTCACTATCATCACTACCAACCCGAAGTAGCCTAAAATAACAGCTCAACTCCTTGCAGGATAGGCTTCGTACGACAGGCACGACTTGATCTCTCGCGTATTCCACCTGAAGTTAAGTTCAATCAGAAATGCTAATTTTTAATGCTCAGTTTGGAGACAATGCACGTGTTCAGGAATTTTACGATGTCCTTCTAAGTCATGGCAAACGCACACAAGAAGAGAGAGGTGGACATGTGGTGCTGCTAGAGTCTCTCGGTAGAGTGGTACACTCTCTTGGTAGAAGTACAGAAGCGGACTTAATGCCTTAGGCATTTTCTACCAGTCAACCTTTGGGTGATACAAAAAAATAGTATCCAGCTTAGGAAAACTCATTCGCTGTGTGTACGGGGATGTCAGTCGTATACTGCACCAGTAGAATTCTTGGGTGTGTGAGTAGGCCATTTAGATGCCCATAAATGATCAGGCTGCAGCAATTAACGAATGCATTCTCTGGGAAATTGAGGGGAATGATGTGGTCTACACCTCGATAAACACTGTTGTCGAGCAAGATAACGCTACACATTATCCCGTGGAATTTCTGAACACCCTGTCAGCAAATGGACTTTCAGTGCATATCATCCAGCTGCAGGTCAGTGTCCCAATTGTGCTTCTTCGAAACTTATCTCCTCCAGAGCTGTGTAGCGAGACTCGCCTTAAAGTCGTCTCACTCCACAGACACACCATTGGAGCAGAAATTCTTATGGTTGTGGCATCGGCGAGGCAGCATTTATACCACGCATTTCCCCCCTACCTTACAACTTCCCGTTCCAGTTCAAGCGCGTACAGTTCTCAGGACGAGTTGCTTCTCACAAAGGCAACTGTACGGTGCTTGCTCCCGCGTCACCAGTCCTGATTCTCTTTACATTTTGGCACCTGGCAACGCGATTTATAGGGAAGTGTTGTAAGGTACGATATCTTTGTACGTATTTTTACACTTTTGTGTCCTGGAATGGAATACATTCCACACAAACATCACCATCATCATCTGTCTAGCCTTTTCTCAACTATATTGAGGTCGGCTTCCAGTCAAGCCGGATTTTGCTGAATACCAGTATTTTACGAGGAGCGGCTGACTACCAGACCTCCACAACCCATTAACTGGGATAACACGGTACTTCATGGCAAGACTGATATTCCACACATACATCATTTTCTCTATTTCCTTCAGTCACAACTTATGACTGAACTCAGCAGGATTTCCATATAATTCTCTAAACTTGCTGCGCTTGCAAAAAAAACATGTATTTTAATGCTATTTTAAAAGTTGTTTACTTATAATGCTATAGCGACATCTTAAGTATTTTTGGTGCTGTAGAGCCTTCACGCAGACGACGTCGCGGGCAGCAGCTAGTATAGAATAATTATGTATATATAAAATATCGCAGGAAAATTTTTACCTTAGTCCTTTGAAAGAAACGTTCTACATCGGTGGCTGCCAAAGGAGCTGCACCACTGCATACGACATCCACATGCTCGAAGGTTTTCTCAGTAGATGCTGGGTGAGAGGCCATCATCAGAACTAAAATTGAACAATGATAAAAATTTATTGAACATACAGTATACAGTATTCCAATCTATAGATTCTCGGGTATACCCGAACGTGCCAAAATGTTTGCACTTGAATATTATGTTTTACTTAAGATTGCTAAGATGCTAATGTGATCTCGACATCGATCGTTACCTATATAGGTGTCAAAAGTAACTGCGACAGTAACATAGACTTGCATTCTACTCTATTTACTAATAACGTATATTGAGCATATTCTGCAAATTACTATATTATATGAAAAATGTTAAGAAATATTTTAATATTTTGCTACATGCTTTAAATGAAACGTAAGCGCTTGAAAATATCAATAAGCTAATATTTATTTCTACAAACATTTACCCTATCAAAGTGTAAACAGAAGGACCAAGTCAATGCCTTCTCCCGTCAATTTAATCCAATAGGTTTTATAAAATCCGAACACACACATAGAACGACGTTGAACAAAAGTAATCGCGAATCGCTTGAAGTAAACAAACAAAGTAGATGTGGAGGTTGTGTGTTTCATATTATGATTATTAAGTTATTAATAAATGAAGCTCACAATGTATTCACGGTATTTTTATCGGCTAGAAATGATTGCATGACATTAGCACGTCTGTGACGTTTTTGTCTGGGGTAATTACTAGTATTCACGCAATCTGTTATTTAATAAATTAATACTCACTTAAAGGTGGTGCGACCATCAGAATATTAGTCTTTTGCTTCTCTATTGTCTTGAGGAATGTTTCTGACTGGAATTTCGCCAAAGCCACCAGCTTGGCGCCGATGGAAAGCTTGTGGAACATAAGGACAGTAGCTGCGTAGATGTGGAAAAATGGCAGCACGCCTATCACACAGTCCTGATGATTGGCTGGAAACGGCAGAAGATAAACTATGTAAAACAACTGAAGTTGAGAATCAAGCAGATGATAGCTCTATAAAGTTTTTCATTTGATTCTACAACATACATTTTCTAATACTATTTGAAAACCTCGACACAAAAATATTAGTTAATTTATAATTTGTAACAAGAACTTACCTGTTGTTTCATTATGCATCGAGAGTAGTGGATCGTTAATCTGCTCGCAATTAGACATAATATTTCTATGTGATAGTTCTACACCTTTAGGTAAACCCGTAGTACCACTAGAATATGGTAAAAAGCAGATATCATTGGGGTTTCTGCTGACTTGCCTCAAAACGGACTTATCAGTGTGTATATCTTCGCTTAGTTCATTGAATAAAGCTGTTCCTTCAGGGATAGGATTATTATTTGTCCTTACTACGATTATTGGAATCTTTATTTTAGCGATTTTAAAAGCTTCCTTTATAACTGGCACAATTTCTGGTAACGTTACTATCGCTTTTGCTACTGACATTTTTAATTGGCGCTGTACTTCATCTGAAATAATAAAAAAAACTTATTTAATAGGAAATACGATTTTCCTCCACACTGTTTCTTATAAATTATTCAATATCTTTTTGTTAGATATGGCATATGTAAATATGTAGATTTACGTAAGATTTTAATAACTATCATTCACTGCATATAATATTTTCCTTAAAATGTAAGTTAACATTTAAAATCTCATAATTTCTAGGCATAGATAATAAAATATATCAAGTCTAGTTTCGGGATCATCACTGTCGCCAGCTTTTGCTTGCCTTTTATTGTCTATAGGCTTCTTTAAAGGGACGGCATACAACTTGATCTCAGCGTATCTCTCACTTTTATTCCAACTGTTGGACGCCGTTTGATCACTGCGTTAGTCTATTGACCCAAAAATTGGAACAATGGCGCCACCTAGCCAATGACCAAAACTTTCTATTTTAACCCTTGGTCACTGCTTTAGTCCGTCTCTCATTAACTTGCCTTCTTTAATTGTTAAAAATTTAAGTGTTGACGAAAATACTACTTACGAGCAGTATAAATTGGATTAATACTAGTAATCACTCCTCCAGCTGCTAATATGCCCATAGCTATCAAAGGGAAATCTGGTAGATTAGGCAGCATCACCGCCACTGAATCTCCATCACAAATATTAAACTTTGTCCTAAGGTTTGCCCCAAATCTGTTGGATAACCTGAACGCCTGTTCATAGGTGTACCCTCTGCCTGTTACGGCACAGACCTGGAATTACAAAAATTCTAAGTTATTATAATTTTTACAACTCTACTAACTCTGTACTTAACAGAGTACTACATGGCTGTATATTTACAAAAATTGACAAAGGCCGAGAAAATTAGAAAGAAAGAAAAAAAGAAAGGAACAATGTTCATTCGGATAGCATCAAAATAAAATTAAGTAAAGAAAACAAACAATATGATAAAATGGCACCAACTCAAGCATTAGAGTCGACTCTTACCAAACTAAAACGATATACATCTTATTAGTAAAGAATTACTGATACCAATAGGTTAGAAATTTTACCGGCTAATATATTTTGTCCTTTATAAAAATATAACGAAAACTAAAGTTTCAAGAACCTTCATCAAGTGGAAAAGTTTCAGTATTTTACTGACATCCTGATAACAATCACCATACTGTCTGCTATCATAATCTGTGTATTTGGCATTTGTGTTGATTGTGATAATGTTCCTTCATGACTATTGTTGTTTTGGTATTTTATACACGTAATAATATGTTTTTGACTGAGTTTTTTATTCACCAAAGCATCTTCGCCCATTAAAATATATGTGCTGTGCTATATCACGCAGATTGTAATGATAACAAAAAGTACAAGATTGACTAAAAAATCGTAAAAAGTTGATGAATGGAGGGAAAAGATTGACCAAGAAAAAATTAATGATAAAAAGAAAAGGAAGTATGACAGAAATCACAAACAACAAATGCCACCTACAGTTAATGGCACATATTGATAAGCATAATTGATTAAGATTAAAAATACTCACAGAAGCAGTCCTCTCCGGCCATCTATCTAGGTTCTGCCAGACATAATTGTATAACGAGACATTCGGTAATTCCACCTCCTTGTACGGCGATTTGATCACTCTGTCCTCAGTCCATACACTGTGTTTTCTTATCACAACACTTGCATATTTCGAACTCTGTTTCACTGAATTTAAAGTTCTATTTACCGTGAATAAATTTTTGGCTACCATTGTCCTGCTTTGTGCTGCATTCATCGAATACTGGAAGTTTAAAATTATATCATTATAATTTCTAGTAGATAATATGAGTATTTTTGTTGGTCGGAGTTTACTTATAATTGAGAGGAAGGTAAAGGATAAACTTTGTTAAGATATTAAGTGTAAAGATGTTTGCTGTTTAAATTGCTTAGTGAGGAATGATAGTCGATAGGCATGATCAGCAAACAATATTGGGAGGACAAACTGAGCAAGTTATCTGAAATTAACAGCACTAGTTCCCGTGGTAAATTTTCAACCACTACAAGCTAATTTACTTATTATACTACTAGTACAAAGTAGTGGTGACTTATTGGCAATACGAGTACTAAAAATTCATGATGTGTGAAAACTAAATCATCATCATCTGCCTAGCCTTTTCCCAACTATATTGGGGTCGGCTTCCAGTCAAGCCGGATTTAGCTGAATACCAGTATTTTACGAGGAGTGGCTGCCTACCAGACCTCCACAACCCATTAACTGGGGTAACACGGTACTTCATGGTAAGACTGGAGTCAGATTTACTGGCTTCTGACTATCCGTAACGACTGCCAAAGATCTCCAAATGACAGCCGGGACCAACGGCTTAACGTGCTTTCCGAGGCACGGAGGAAACTCGTTATGTTAAGATGGTCACCCATCCACAGACCAACCTAGGCAAGCGTTGCTTAACCTTGAAGATCGACCTGTGCGGCTGTTATTATCTAGCCACGAGCTCCTAAAAAAAGAAAACTAAATAAACAATTAATTTAAAATTAATAAATGAAGATCTTCATCAAAATACGTTTGAGCAAGACCGACATATCCACAAACATCTACTAGGTACAATATTCTGTTTTAAATGAAATTATTCTTAAAATAATTTAACTATCAAATTAATAATTACCACGTTTTTAATGGCATTTTAATTAACTGATAGTGTTAAACTAACGATATTAAAGTAGTATTACCATATAATGCTTCTCTGTTTTATTTAATGGATGAAAACAACAGTTGCGAAACATAAAAAAACCGGGCAAGTGCGAGTCGGACTCGCGCACTGAGGGTTTCGTACCAACCTACCTATAAAAACAGTTTAATTCTCGAATCGACTCTTGAAGACTTTTCAATTTTTTTTTCTTGTGACGTAACTAAAAATTTTCAGTTTTCAGACTTTTCCCGATATTAGTGCTATAATACCTTGCTTCGTGCCAAATTTCAAGATTCTAGGTCAACGGGAAGCACCCTATGAGTTTTGATTCCTTTGACAGTGTCGAAATGTACGTTTTTTGCAACATAAACGGGCGTATCTTTTTTTCCCGTCAACTTACAAGTTTGATTTTTGCACAACTTCAAGAGACCGCGGATTTCAATATATGGTTTTAATTTCAACTTGATACCTTCACGTGTTCCTGAGAAAAAGGGTCTTGACAGACGGACGGACGGACAGACGGACAACAAAGTGATCCTATAAGGGTTCCGTTTTTTCCTTTTGAGGTACGGAACCCTAAAAAATTGCGTAATTTCTAAAAATCTGCCTTTTAGATAGCCAAATACAACAAGAATAGCATTTGTTTTAGAGACGATGCTTAATTGAGAAGAATTTGTTTCAGATATGCGATGCTTTTAAATGTAATTGACAAGAATTTGTTTTAGATATGCGATGCTTCTAATGTTACTGACTTTTAACCTACGATATCAATTAATTGTGATTAGCTAACTAAATATACTTTAGTGCATGACTTTCTACGCAATGCACTAAGCGGCCTGTTATTGCGATAGATCCAAATATATTCTGCCTGCCTGCTTGTTTGATTGAATAGCTAAATATGGATATACGAGTCGCTGGTTGAAAGGCACCGTTTATTAAAAAAGGCTAGGCTATTAACTAAATGATGAATTAAACTGCTATTTATAACTAAAAAAAATAAGCATAAAAGTATATAAACTTTATTTGAACTGAAAATTCGAATTAAACCTTTTATCACATAACGAAATGTGTAGTTTCAAAAAACGACACTTTCATAAGTAAAAATCTTGTACAAATAGAAGATTTTAAAGCATTGTAGATAAGCAGAGTCTCTTCGAGTACAATGCACAAGTTACCAACATCTTTATACCTAAAGATGACTATAATTGTTCAGGTGTTTAATATAACGAATTGTTGTTGGTATTGTATGTTAATGCAGCAGTCAGTTTGCATTGCTGTAATTTGCAATGTGTCTGCATAAAATGCAATGGGTATCTTGAAAAGGCTATTATATGAAGACACTTTGGGAAAAACGATTCATGTGTACATTAAAGATTATTTTTAAGTTCATAACAAATTGGTATATGTAGGTATGGCAATTTTTATATTTTCAGCATCGATATTTATGTTTCTTGCATGAGGGCAATCTTGACTATTACAACTGACTACGTTAGTTTACCCAAATCTAATAACCAAATACAATAGGCCTATAAAACCAGAAAATTATAAATGGAACAATAAAACAGTTTCACAACAAAAATTATGTTCGGAAAAAGAGTTCCCGTGGAGTATTTATATGCTATATATGTACGTTTACGTATTGTTTACTTCACCGCTCGACCATGACCTTTCTCAGTGCACATTGTCGTCAAAGGAAAGTTTTGAACAGAAGTTCCGAAGTGACTACAGTTTTTGGTGCAAAAGAATCGGAAATCGATTAATTACTCAGATACCCGCGAAATGAGACACAATAGTAAAACAATAACTGCGCGGTCTCATAGGACCGGTTGGGGATTCAAACGTTAAATAGTTGATTTCGGATCAATTTTTTTCTCATCATCGTCATTTCAACAAAAGGACGTCCACTGTTGGACATAGGCCTCCCCAAAGTGCCGCCTTAAGGACCGGTCCTGTGCGACAATTGGATTCCTGCGATGCTCACTAGGTCATCGGTCCAACTTGTTGGAAGCCTACTGATACTGTGTCTTCCGATACGTGGTCGCCACTCCAGAATCTTTCATCTCCATCGAATATCTATTCTGCTAGCAATATACCATGCTCTTTGCCACTTAAGTTTGGCGATTCTTTGGCCTTTAAATTTATTATTTTCTTATATTTCGTACTGCATTATCTATAGTTCTGTACTCATTCATAAGTTTTTTGTAATACGTTCTCAGAGCTCCTATCTTGTTATCATATTATTATCAATGTTACAAAATACATCGTTTGCTTCCTTATCCTTCAGATCATCTCTCAGCATTGTTGTTTTGTAAAGTTAATCTTCTGTACTGATGCATATTTTGTTACATTTATAAAACTGCTTTTTACGATTATAGTCAGATGAACATGGCCCATTCATTCTATAAATAGGGACTACTGTTTATACATGTCTGTCTGTCTGTATAAAGGATGTTTAACATCGAAGATAAAATATAAATTATATCGTTCTTGTTAATTGTTTTGTTGAAATCGAATATCAGGGCCATACGTAATTTAAAATGTGTGAACTGAATAATATGCATTACACATTGTCATATATATTTCTGTAAGTACATCACACAACAAAGAAGTTTCAAGTTTGTATAACAAAGTGAATGGTCTGTTATCGTTGTTATTAATACATTTTATAAAAATAAACACGTTCATTGAAACAAAGGAACTACTAAAGTGAGAGGAAACTCATACAGAAGGAATTTTGAACAGAATAACTAGTAAACTCGTGAATATAAAAAAAAACAGGTATTAAAATTTAACATGCATACGTTTGCTTAATGCCTTAGGCATTTTTACATATATAGACCTAAGGTGCAATTCAATAAGAAGACAAACAGAAAATTACCTTTTTGAAGGTGTAAAATCATCAAATGTCCAACTAATTGATTTTTGTTTTGTTTTTATCAAATCATGTTAGTGAATTTATGTAATTCCTATGAGAACATCGACCTTATTTCTTAGAATAAATATGAATAATCTTTTGTTAGAATAATTCTATTAAATACAGACTTGATATATAAATAAAACATCTTATTGTAAAAAAAAACGTGACCAATCAATCAATACTGAGATAAATAATCTACCAACTTCAATCTTGCGAATAATTTTCTTCATGTACCTTCATTTTAAAAGAAAACCGGCTGATTGCAGTTGGTCGTGATGTTCTATGTGATAATTACGATTTTTGTTGTTATAATAATTACCACTACTGTTAATGCTAAAACAAAATATATACAGATTCTTTTACAAACTTTAGAGGGGTTTGATTTAATTATAAAACTGTCCGTTCATAGTTAGCTACCAATTGCACTAAATAAACCATTTTACGTTTGAGATAACTTATCTTTAACATTTGCTTTAAGAATGGCATCGGAAAGAATTATAATAATTATAATATTTTTTCACAGATTGTGTAGTGTATTAAACCAGTATATTGCAGCAATAGTGGCTTAGCAGTTATAGCAACCCATTAAAAGAACTTGCTTTGAATTATTTATTTCTTCATCATTGCTCATGTGAAATACTTGGCTAGCTTGGTCTACTTCTTCTCAAAGAGTGTCGGCCCCTAATCCAGTAGCAGATAAATCATAAGCCAATAATGCATTTTAAGCTTGTTACCCGCAATCACATACCCGCAAAACGAGACACACTAGTAAAACAATAACAGCGCGGTCTCATAGGACCGGTCGGAGATTCATGAATTAAAATCAAATAAATTTTCAATATGAAGTGTTTTTTCCAGTCATCATTTTCGATATCTATATTTTATCGCATCAATGAATTGTTTGTTTATGTTGATGTTTTGATAGTGTCAATATCAATGTCAATTTTTTTACATATAAATCATGGTCAGGTTATTTTCCTTTCGTGTATTCGTGATTGCGATCTACGAGCCTAATATAACAATGCACTCATGATACTGTTAGGTTACCATGGCGATGCAGTGCGTCTGGGATGTTCGCTGAAGCGTGGGTTTATAGCTTTGCTGCCATAATAAAAATATGAGCTCCCCTACTCATTCACGCTCGTAGCAACACCAATACTATCTAGATATACTGAGCGAGTGTTTTTACAGATATGTGCTGACTCCAAAGTCAATAGGTACTAACATTAGTTTTTAAGATATTGCTACTAATACTTTACTAATGAACCTTGTCTGAAATAAATGTTTATTTATTTATTATTTATTGTGCACATTGTAGTAGAAATAGGTAGGTAAGATATAGGTAGTGAAAGATCATTTTGGCGTGATCTCTCACTACCTAATATTTCTACTACAATGTGCACAATAAATAATATCATGTCATCAACAAATATTGCTACTAAGTGTTGTATTATTCCGTCTCATTATATTTCTGCAGTCTCTTGCGTAATACCCTGCGTCTTCCTAGTTTAGACATCCCGACTATCAAATCTTAGTCTTATTTGGTCTATGTTGTGTTTGGTATATTCATAACATGTTGTAAAAACTATAACGACGCCCACATGGCGTGTCTACGTGACACTTTCCATCTAGGCCTATAGCAATGGCCTATGACAACGCGACATATTTGTCACAAAATTACATAATTATCGAGCTACGTATGGTATTCCGAAATACCGCTCACCGAAAGGACGGTTTTCCGATAACACTCTACTCCGACGGTTGGTAGTCCGAATGAATCCTTCGCCGATGAACGGTTCACCGAAAACACTCTTCAACGACGATTGGTTAAACGAACGAATCTTTCGCCGATAGCATTCAGTTTACGCTAGCTATTATATTTTATAATAATGTGCAATGCGGCTAAACAATACTCGAGTCCCATGTTTAATTTTATCAGCATAGATGAATAAATAAATACCGGGAGCTTCCGTATTAAAGGCAAGTCCCTAAATGACGCATAATGCACTCGCATTAATAATGTTACTGAGATTAAACGAGTATCGAATAAACTTGCAATAGTTACATGTAACAAAACAAAACTATTGTTGTTGTGAAATAGTTATTTGTGCAACAAGAGAGCAAAGTTGATTTTTGCTGCGAGTGTTGATTTTGAATCCCGAGTAAGCGAAGGATTCTATATTTGAATCACGAGCGTAGCGAGTGATTCTAGGTTAGAATCCTGAGTGCAGCGAGGGATTCAAAGACACGAGATGCAAATAACTTTGGTCTCGTGTAGCACATACAACTTTTCACTTCAGCAGCGAGAACAAATAATGTAAAGGTAATAAAAAATACAACTTGGTAATATTTAAACCACATGTATCGTTTGAATCCCCAACCGGTCCTATGAGACCGCGCTGTTATTGTTTTACTATTGTGTCTCGTTTCGCGGGTATCTGAGTAACTACATTTGTAAAAATTAAAAGATATTTTTCGCGAGACTTTTCAGGCAGGAAACTTAATTCTGCATTTTTTACATACTGCTTCAATTCTTCCGGTGTTAAATCGCAGACATCATCACTGGATTCACTCATATTTATTTATTATTATTTTAATAATATCCAACGTGTATCGCACTTTGTGGCTAGCGAACAGAAGAAGAAAACAATAAAAAATTAAAGCCCGCTATTTTTAAAGATGCGTTCGGAAATTGCACTATTACTAAATTATTCTGTCACAATAAAGATTGTAAAACTTTAAATAATTATGTAGATACATGATAAACTTCGTATTTTTTAATTCAACATCTCTTTATTTGATCATAAAAAAATATAATTCGATTATTAAGAGAAAAATATAATAATTACATTTAAACCTTGATTTGAAATTTTGTAGGTGACGTGTTTCCGAACGTTTTATTGTTGGTTTCTTTTTTGAGCCTATTATAATATATGGAATTTGAAAATCGAACTTTGAATCGACTTGTTTCTATCTCTCGCTCTTTTCGTATCGAAGTGAAAGTGACAGAACAAAGTGAAGTTCAAATCTTTCGAATGTTGTGAGTAGACCCAGCACTGACACGGCATTTAAAAAAAATAATTAAAAAGTTACTTTGTCTCACGCTCGCAGCAAAATCGAATTTTGCTCACTGTCTTTAAACTGCAAAACATACTTGTTTGAGGTGCTGAGGTGAAATAGTTATTTGTGCAACAAGAGAGCAAAGTTGGTTTTTGCCGCGAGTGTTGATTTTGAATCCCGAGTAAGCGAAGGATTCTATATTTGAATCACGAGCGTAGCGAGTGATTCAAGGTTAGAATCCTGAGTGCAGCGAGGGATTCAAAGACACGAGATGCAAATAACTTTGGTCTCGTGTAGCACATACAACTTTTCACTTCAGCAGCGAGAACAAATAATGTAAAGGTAATAAAAAATACAACTTGGTAATATGTATGTATATTTGTACATACCATACCATACGTACCATACCATACCATACCATACCATACCATACCATACCATATGTATATTTGTAAAAATTAAAAGTAAAATTAAATATCATAAGCTTTAAGATATTTTTCGCGAGACTTTTCCGGCAGGAAACTTAATTCTGCATTTTTTACATACTGCTTCAATTCTTCCGGTGTTAAATCGCAGACATCATCACTGGATTCACTCATATTTATTTATTATTATTTTAATAATATCCAACGTGTATCGCACTTTGTAGCTAGCAAATAGAAGAAGAAAACAATAAAAAATTAAAGCCCGCTATTTTTTAAAGATGCGTTCGGAAATTGCACTATTACTAAATTATTCTGTCACAATAAAGATTGTTAAAACTTGAAATAATTATGTAGATACATGATAAACTTCGTATTTTTTAATTCAACATCTCTTTATTTGATCATAAAAAAATATAATTCGATTATTAAGAGAAAAGTATAATAATTACATTTAAACCTTGATTTGAAATTTTATAGGTGACGTGTTTCCGAACGTTTTAATGTTGGTATCTTTTTTGAGCCTATTATATATGGAATTCGAAAATCGAACTTTGAATCGACTTGTTTCTATCTCTCGCTCTTTTCGTATCGAAGTGAAAGTGACAGAACAAAGTGAAGTTCAAATCTTTCGAATGTTGTGAGTAGACCCAGCACTGACTCGGCATTTAAAAAAAATAATTAAAAAGTTACTTTGTCTCACGCTCGCAGCAAAATCGAATTTTGCTCACTGTCTGTAGACTGCAAAACATACTTGTTTGAGGTGCTGAAGTGAAAAATATTTTTCACCTCAGCACCTCAAACAAGTATGTTCGTAGTAGTAACGTTCGGAAACACGTCACCTATAAAATTTCAAATCAAGGTTTAAATGTAATTATTATACTTTTCTCTTAATAATCGAATTATATTTTTTTATGATCAAATAAAGAGATGTTGAATTAAAAAATACGAAGTTTATCATGTATCTACATAATTATTTAAAGTTTTAACAATCTTTATTGTGACAGAATAATTTAGTTATAGTGCAATTTCCGAACGCATCTGTATAAATAGCGGGCTTTAATTTTTTATTGTTTTTTTCTTCTGTTCGCTAGCTACAAAGTGCGATACACGTTGGATATTATTAAAATAATAATAAATATGAGTGAATCCAGTGATGATGTCTGCGATTTAACACCGGAAGAATTGAAGCAGTATGTAAAAAATGCAGAAATATTATTTGTTCTCGCTGCTGAGGTGAAAAGTTGTATGTGCTACACGAGACCAAAGTTATTTGCAAAAACCAACTTTGCTCTCTTGTTGCACAAATAACTATTCCTCATTTGATTTTTAACTTGCTGGCTGTAACTACCCTTTTTTAGAATGTGTCAAAAAAGTCCAATCAAGTTATTATAATGGTTAACGTTTGAATTCCCAACCGGTCCTATGAGACCGCGCTGTTATTGTTTTACTATTGTGTCTCGTTTCGCAGGTATCTGAGTAACTACAGAGTGTTCCTGTGACTATTACAATTTCTGTCGATCAATGATACTTAAATGGATTATCGAAATGTGTCATTCAAAATATACTGATGTACAGTGACGTCCGAATATGGCTTATCTTTTTAGATAACAGACTAAAAATAGTTTTTATGCTATGGGTAGGTCAAGAACAATGAAATTGCACCCAGTTCCTACGCAGGTCGTTGACCTCTATGTGGCAATGTTTGTTGTGTTAGTTCGCGCGAGGCACAACACAGCCGATGTGTGTTGTAATAGAAAAATGTTTATGTAATGTGTCCAAATAGACTATCAACACATAACATTGCCGGCATTTCCAAAATGTTAAGTAAGAGGTGAACTTTTATAATTATATTAAATACACCCACCATTGTGGAAGCTATGCTAAAATTCAATGAAACAATAAATAATGGCAACAGCTATAAGTCAGGGTTAAATCCTAAGTCCTGGATGTTGTTGAGTAAATTTGGAAGAAACCCAATAAATTAATACATCGTAATAGTTTTATTAGTAACATTTGACGGAAAAACCTACAAAAGATTTAGTTACTAATATGCTGTCTTGGCAATTCACGAATTTATATGCGGTATTCCTATAGATTCTCGAGGTGGACTACCTACGGCCTAGTCTCTCTCCTAAAGAGGACTGGACTGTGTCCTAACTGTGGGAACATTAGAAGTTGATATACTTGTTACTATACTATTCAGTTCTATAATTATCCATATTCACGTACATATAGGGAAAATTTTACTGCAACACTGATAGACGCGTCAAAGTTCAAAACATTGCTCTGCACAAGTGATAACGCTTAGATGGCCTAGACTTATCTATTTGCCATTTGCAATGACATTACAGCTATAAAATCTAATGTTTAGACTAGTTCGGGTACTTGGTGATAATTGACTATGCATAGCGGTCATAAGTTAAGCATCAGAATTGCACGTATGTTAGTATCAAAGTTAAAAGCACCCATATCATCTTCAAAATTTGCAGGTACTTACATAGAAATACCTATATAACAAGTAATCACTATGAGGTTAAAACACAGAAGCACACACGAATATTGGGTATAAATGAATATGTTTTTGAACGGGACAGAAATGCCGCGATGCGCCCGTTTGCGGTGAAGTCGAGTGGTCAACTGAAGTGAACAAATGAAGACCAAATAGTTAAGCAGAGAGTGACGTGAGCTTGGTAGCGTAGTTTATTAATTAGAGTCAGTTAGTGGCTATCAAAAAACATGTTTATGTCTTGTCGATGCATTTGTTTACTTGTCTGCTACGTACACCATGTTGCCGACCTAAAAATAGATTGTGGACAGGTGACATTTTTGTGGGTGTGTCTGCGCGTGAATAGAACTTGTTTGTTGGGTTATAGAAGAAATATTTTTATGTAGTTGGGTCCAGATAAAAACTTATTACCTTACCACTGTATTTTTTTTTGCTTGGTGTTATGAATTATATTGAATTGGATCATTCTTTTTTCGTAAGTAGGTAAAGTACCCACATAAAGAACAGATTTTAAGAGCGATCAATACCCCTTTTAAGCATTTGGGGCTTAGGGGGTAGTGATCGGATGACTTAAAAACTATGATTATCAAACCCGTGATTTACATTATTTATTAGGAAATATTCTTGTCCAAATAGTTAAAGAGGGTTTTATATAAATTAATAGCCCGCTTGTAAACAATTTTTTTTTAAATACCCTTGATTGATAATGTCTATGAGCGTCGTAAATTTAGTCACCAAAAATATTGATCATCAAATTCGCGCATTATTTATTAAACATTGATACAGATGTTTCAATTCAAAATTTAATTAAGAATAAGTTATTGTTATAACGATAAAAGAAAGTTTCATCCATAACTTCGTAATAATATTTTGTTACAAGCTTTTATTTAGTTTCACCTGTCCTGATGTCTGTTTGTCTGATAATCAAATCATGCAAATTAAATTTGATCCACTGTCTGGCTATCGATTGAGCTAAAGTTTTGCATCTATGTGTAAATCAGATGACAATGCAAAAATATTATGACAGGGAGCTGATCTGATGATGGAACAGGAAAGTGGCCATAGGAACTCAGTAATTAAATGACATAAACCCATCGAGTTTGGGGTAGTATGATTCGTCTTGACGAGTGTTTTGGTGCTAAATTCTAACCAGGGTCTGATGATGGAGCTGGAAGACGGCCATAGGAACTCGATAATTACATGACACAACTCCTTCCAGTTTGAGCTTGTATGATTCTTTTTGACGAGTAATTTGGCACTAGATGGTAACCAGGGTCTGATGGAGCTAGGAGATGGCTATAGGATAGTAATTACGCGACATAAGCCTATCGAGTTTTGGGTCGTATGATTAGTCGTGACGAGTAGGATCTTGGATGTTAGATGGTAATCAATGTCTAATGATGTAGCAGGAAGATGACCATAGGAACTGAGTAATTATCTAAGCGGCACAACCGCGTCGAGTTTAATTCGTCTTGATGGGTAGATCGTTTTTGATGGGTGGTGAATGGTAGTCTTTGGGTAGATGTTAGTATGTGACCCTATCTTAACGTTTGAATCCCCAACCGGTCCTATGAGACCGCGCTGTTATTGTTTTACTATTGTGTCTCGTTTCGCGGGTATCTGAGTAAGTAAGGAAAATAAATTCGTTTTTTCATTCGTTCCTTTTCTTATGAATATGATTGTATTCTGTCTTTGATTAGATCGATTATGGTCTATCGGTTTAGGTAGTTAACTAAATGTAAACAATCTCTGCATGTCTTTTTATCTAAAAGTTGTCTAAAATTTTTTTTTTTTGACCTAAATCGATGTCAGCTAATAAACTAAATTTTAATAATCTTTGTGTATATTATATACGACCTCTTTAATATAAAAAGACATACCAAGATTCTTTACCTTTAGTTAACCACCTAAACCGATAGAGTATAGATGGATGACCCAATGCCAAGGTGAGCACGTGCCGAGGGCTGAATAGCATGAGAGAGTCATAAACTTGTCATATCGATAACCTTGCACCTCAGGGCACCAGGGCGAACCCTGTTGTACTGAACCCTTATCCGCCGTCAACGGAAAACGGTATGGTTAAAAAAAAATTGGAAGTCGGTGTAAAACTATTAGAGAAACACAGTCTTCCAAAATTATAGTTATTTTGTAAATTTTAGTTTTTTTTTTTGTACCATTGAAGTCGGTATCTTTTCTTTAGTATAAGTAAAGTTTTTTATTTTACACATTTAAGGGGGGGGAGGGGTACTTCTCCACCCGTTTTTCCTTTCGGTCAATCATTAGCTATACGCAAAAATAAAGCAATTTTACTTTGTTACAACATTTACTACTGCTATGATCCTACTGAGTTCCATTCCATAACTTTGAAGTTCATCATTAGATCATAAAAAAATTTCAACGGAATTAATTCGAGAATATAATAGAGAAAACGAGTCGTGAGAAGAACGCACTAATAGGCAATATCTACATATATCGATAAAATACAAACCTACTCAAGAGAGAAGGGAAACTAAATCACCTGTGCTTTCTAGTAAAACCCGCTCTTATGTTCCTTCTTTGGATTAATCTGGAGCCCCATTAAGAGTAGGAAGACCCTGCTAACACAGACCTTGCTATTTTCTATCTGGGTACTATCGCTATTAGGCATATAGGTACAATGATGATTTAAAAACATATCTGCTAGGCTATTTGCGAAACCATCTATACCTCACTCTAAAAAAACTGGCTTATGTTTACTCACAAATCTCAAGGTAGAATGAGAAAACCTTGAGATTTGTAAGTAAACAAGTGTATGAACACTTAAATAATAAACTCGGTGTCTCTAGTTTGAATGCGGTATACCGGTTCTGCGCTTCGATAGTTTACGTGTGACGTTAGCTGCATACAAATAGTTATATACGTGAAGTCCGTCATGTAGTCATAGACTACCACGGAGTAAAAAGAAATGGAGTGTTTATTTAAAAGGTGTCTGGAAGCGAATAAGACCATAATTTCTGGATTAATATTAATCTGATAAAAATGTGATAGTGTAACATTCTAGCAGTATCTAATAAAAGATTAAACAATGCCACCCACAATAAACCCAATAATAATAATGGACCCAGGTTGGCCGCTGTAAAAACAACATGACCAAATGGGGCTTCCTCGAGCCATCCTTACAGTAGTGCCAGTGTGGAGCAGCTACCCAGGACATGCGGCACTTATTATGCTGTCCATCCTGCACAACCACCTGCACTTTGCAGGATCTAAACGAGGCCAATGCCAAAGCCATACAGGTTGCCAAATACTGGGCAGAAAAAGTTTAATGAGAGCATCGATACGAAAAGAAGAAGAATGCTAAAATGCTGCTTCACTGTGTTTTTATACCACAAATTATCATTTTAGCCGAAAACATCCAGTGCTGGGCATAGACCTACCGCAAGCGTCGCCGCATTCACCAGTCCTGTGCGTCTCGCATTCACCAGTCCTGTGCGTCTCGCATCCAGCCGATTCTTGCTGCCTCCACTAGTTCATTGGTAAACCACTTTTCAAGAGCCCTCCCAATGCTTCATCTTCCTTTACATGTTTGCTACTCCAAAATCTATCGACCCTATCGACCCATAAATTCTGTGTGCAACACGTTATACCACTGCTATTACGTAAACCTCCATTCATTAAATACTCCGTAATATTTTTAATTTGTTTACACGCACATACCTATTTAATTATGACATGCCATTCGGTAATCATGGAGTTTGTACCGTGATAAAGCGGTAAAGACTACCTTTGTAGTGTAGTTATCAGCAAGTGTGCAGTGGTTGAACATCTTATAGCTTCAACATAGCTTACCTACTGTTGTAGGGTCAAAGATGAGCATTGCAAGAACTAGTGATACCATTTTTTTAAGTGGGGCATCAGGAAATCATCCGATGTCTTCTTCCGCTCTATGATGGAGCGAGATGGCGAGTCAGACTATTGGTGATTAAACCCACTCCTTTGTTCCTTCTTTAACTTGCGATTGACCCCGGGGCACCCTTCGGACGACCTATACCTATGTTTGGGATTAATACTATACAAAATAAATATCCTAAGTGGTGTATTAATTCTCATTTAATAATGAAATTCGTTCAAACTAACTAAATTCATAATTATAATTATGAATAGTTATCTGTATATCAGTGGCGCCATCTAGAACAATTCCACAGAAGCTTTAAGAAATGTTTGCTGCTGCCACTACTAGATGGCGGTACTAACTCGAACGTTTTCGTGTTGACAAATTACTGAGATACCAAAAGCACTGGAATGTTCATTGACTTTTATCGTAGTAACCAATTAACGCTAATTTAGGTTTATCAATGACGTACTTTAGTCATTGAAGATCAAAGTTCATCGCAATAAATATCACCTTATAAATTAATGAGTAATTAATTATTATTATGTAATCTAAGTTTGAACCTCCGGCTATTTATCGGAAATGAACTATCTACAGGGTAAATGCCAAGGTTATTTAGTAGAGCACGTTTACCATTGAGATAGACTAAACTGGACCTAAATTATAGGTTTTTTTCCGGTAGGGGAATGACTTCTCCCACTCTTGGGCGGAGCGGGAGGGCGTGTCAGACTCTTACTGACTAAACCCCTACCCTGTTCCTTCGTTGCCTTCGATCTGGGGGACACGGTTACAACCTTTCGGATTTTCCATGTTCCCCAGAGGCTTCGGCCCTAGGTAAAATCTTGGTTTTCAGCAGTATCTAAATTATGGTAAAAAATAGAAGTAGGTATAAACTGGCAACCTAATAGTACCTAATGGTTACAATCGGTTGAACCTCTTTCATCAAATCACCTAAAAACATAGGATTTTGATGGACTTACTCTTGGTCATAATTGCATAGACTCTTGCCTTTGTAGTAATAATACTTTTTCCCTCTTTTAATGTAACATGTATATGTGTAATGGTTTAAAATAAAATAGAATTAATTCAAAAATTAATTTATTACTTAAAAACTAGCATATAAAACAATTTATCCTTAAAAGTACTTTGCACCTACCCAAATTATCATATTAGATAATATAATTAACTTTCCTCAAAATAAGGCACTCTTGATTTTTCTTTAAAATAACAGATTTTTTCAAATACTTATTTTAACAACATTTGAATTGTTGCTCAGAGTGCGTAGTGCCAGTTGATTTTACGTTAACGCAATCGACAATATTATGACGTTTTGCGCTCTAATTGGCCTGCACCAAACTCTGAACCAATCAAAAAGCTCAATGAGGTAATCTTTTCGATCGCGTTAACGTAAAAACCACTCGCACTAAAGCCTCTAAGCATTTTTTTCAAAAGCAGACGCTATGTGTGGTCTTTTGTTTGAAGAGATCAATAGAAAAATATGTTTCAATATTCGAAAGTCAAATACATATAATTTAAATAATCCCACTCTACGATGGAGCGATAGGGTGTGTCAGACTTACTGACTAAAACCCACCTATGTTTATTTAGTTGCCCTGTGCATTCCAGGGCCGTGATAACTCTTTCGAAAATTTTTGCAGCCCTCACAGTTTAATTCTGAGTGCAATTTTTTTGTGTAATTTCATTTTTAATTTGTATCTTAAAACATATACTTATGTAATTAATTCCTACCATCGGTTTTTTATAATCTGAGACTAAAATAACATTAAAACACAAAAGAACTGGCATCATTCCTATTGTAAGTTTGACATTACCTGTGTCAATTTGGTCTCAAGGTATAAAAAACAGACGATAAACTAGAGATGAGTCTATATAGCTATATAAGATTTTTCAGAAAAATCTCTGTTGAAGAAGATATGAACATAATTATTATTGTCTTCTTTTTTGTGATGCGTCTCCATTTAAATTATATTTATAGTATTTACAACAAGAATCTAATTTTACAAAGAAATAAACATTACAAAGATCACTTAATATTTTTTAAATTAGCCGCAACGTCCTATTTACTTAATACAATACAACAATAAGGCACTTCGGAAATATCTAACTTGTCCACTATTGTAGGATTTTATAAGAACTAGAGTCTTACACCAAATTGTATAATTAAAGAGAAACTTTATTCCAATTATAAATCTACTAAGGTGTTTGAAAGTGATTTTTTCCTAAGAAGAAATCACTCAAGATTATGTATTTCTCAGCTCCTGTAAAAATGCACAAGAACTTGATGACGTTCCCTAAAAAATATTAGTTCTTCAAATATAATCTTTCGCCAAAGCAAACTTAGGCCTCATCTTTAAACCCTTATGCTGGATTAAGGTGTAACTGCCCAGACTTTCGCATTATAATAATAGCATTTAGTGTTTAAGATCTCTCTTTTAATTTTGATTGGGCAAATATTCGCATTATTACGAAATATTTGCCCAATAACGCCAACAACGTTACAAAATGCAGCCAACCTATTTCTTCTACGCATACATTTTCCTGAGCTCCTTTCTCAATATCTTGCCAGACGCTGTCTTAGGAATCTCATCAACGAACATAACTTCTTCAATCTTCTTGTACACTGCTACCTTACTCGCGACAAAGTCTTGGATCTCTTCTTCAGAAATCTTCAAGCCATTCTTTCTGATGATGAATGCTTTGGGCACTTCGCCGAAGAATTCGTGGGGGACACCGATGACGGCTGCATCTGCCACTGCTGGGTGAGACCGCAGGAGGCTTTCTAGTTCTGCTGGGGCTACTTGCATGCCTTTGACCTGATGATAGAGTTGAGGTTAGATTACCCTTAGTCAAGATCGCAAACATTGTAGATGACGAACTGAATCAGGAATCAGGTTCAGGAGGTAAAGCATTATAAACGGATAGGAATTGTTCTATCCACGCGAAGCATATGGGTATTAAATATGTGTATATTGACGGTTTTTTCATTTCTGTTTGCATACACTTGATGTACACATAAAAAGAAAAACAAAAATAGTGAGCACATAAATCTATATACACAACTAAGACCAATGAAACAAAACAAAATGCGGATGGCTATACCGATAACTATTGTTATCGGTATAGCCATCCGCATTTTATTTTCCGATAACTATTCCTAGCCACATTACTAGAATCAGTAGAATTACAAACAGTAAGGAGACTGCTTTTACTATCATGATATGAATACTTATCGATAACAGACACACGATCAAGGACAAAAACTGAATGGAAATTTACAATATATTTGACGAACTCTTATGTTTCTAAATATAAAAATAAATAAACAAACAATACGGAAGATTCTACCAAAGATACAAATTTATCAAAAATTTATCATATCTTACCTTAATAAGTTCCTTAATCCTATCAGTAATGAATAACCCAACACCAGGTTGGAAGTAGCCCATGTCACCGGTCTTGAAGAAACCATCCTTGGTCATGGATTCTTCAGTTGCTTTAGGGTTTTTGTGGTATCCCCTCATGACTGTAGGACTCCTGATGTACAGTTCTCCAGACTAAAAACAAAAGTAAATGATATGTTAGTCAACATTTATATTGTAGCGACATCTATGGCTACACATAGGAACAAAACTAGGAAATCCTGCATCGTACTACACCCTAAAATCATCTATCAAACAGTTACCGAGATCAGACAAAACATCCGTCTGATGGGATGATCTTCCCTTTACGGGATATATTAGATTTTTTTAAATTTTGTTGTTAATGTTTCTAATTCCCCCTGTTTACGTAGGACAGATGTAGTATGTACCCAAGTATTGCTATACCTACTTAATCACTAATGGTAATAGTCACCATTGAGTTTAGCGCTGTCTAGCGAGAACATGGTCATTATAAAGTCGATCAAAAATTGCAATTACTCAGCTTTTTTCGAATAAATGTCGTAACAATACCTTTCAATTCTGTTTTTTTTTTCCAAACTACTTACTTGTCCAATAGGCACAGCTTGTTCAGTGCTTGGATCAGCAAACTTCATCTGCACACTAGCCATGGGGACTCCACAGGCGTTGAAGTTCACGTTCTTCGTGCCCTTAAATGTAGATGTTCCTAGTGAAGTCGTTTCTGTCATACCGAAGCCTTGGTTGAATTCGATGGCATGCTGGAAGTGAAAAGTATATGAAGTTAAATCTTTGGTCCTGACATAGGTAAGGCTCAGTTGTGATTATTTAAAAACGTGGTTACAATTGCTTTTAGATTTCTGAACTATATCACAAAAACGGAGGATGAGATGGCAGTACGAACTAGATTCTTTCCTACGATTCGAAGTACAAAGGCAAACAACTCTATGTGTAAGGAAGAGATTTGATAGAGGCTTTTGCTTAGCAATGGGATTTACGAGTACTGTACTAAATAATGGCAACACTAATCACTTTTTATTTGGGTATCACTCTAATACGTAACTATTTATTTACGCACAAACGGCTTAACGGATTTGCATGAAACCTAACACAACGGATAGGTCATATCTAGGAATACAACACAAAATAGATTTTTTTATCCTGGGAATATTCCCAGGATAAAAATTTCCTTGAGATAATTTTAGACTATTGCGTAGGCCACTCCGCTGTTAAAAGTAAGCTGTCACATAAATTATTGCGTCTTTATGTTTTCAAAACATAACAGAATTAAATTATGACATTCGTGATTAACGCTGTTCCGTTAATCACGAATGATTACGACAAATTTCTTAACATAATCCACGATAAATAGGCAGGATTGAAGAGAATCAAAAAGCCTAAAGCTTGTAACAGGCAATCTCAAAAATTTCCTAAACAAATCCATGATAAATAGAAAGGTTTGAAGAGAATCAAAAAGCCTAAGCATCAAGCTAGTAACAGTCTATCTCGAGGAGAATCATCAAAGTATTGACACTTGTTACTATGACAGCCTTTAGGACAAGGACGGACCTATTGCCCTATCTCATTACAGTAGTCGGCACGTGCTCTTTGTTAGAGTTGATGGATCTTGATTTAAATAACTAGGACAAGAACATATTTGGTATTGGTAATGTTGTTTTCCTTAACAAGCAATTAGGTATGAGTCCAAAGGTCGATTACGTTAGATAGGTCAGTTTGTATACTGCGCCATCGTAGATTCTACTTTAAAATTGGTGTAAGTTTGAATCAAAATTTTTCATTTATTTACAAAATAAATTAAAAAAATACTGAAATATAATTACAGAAGAATAAAATCTTTAAACTAATTACAATGAACTAAAAGCAAACCAAAATATGACGTCAAAGAACTACCACAAAAAAGTCACATAACATAAGTCAATGTCTTGATTCAAAAATATAAGTTACAAATCTTGAAAAATATTTATTATATTATAAGATAAAAAAAATATGACCGGTTTTTCCAACTGCTCGATAGGTATATTAATTTTACTTATAGTGGATTACTGGGAAATGATATCTAGTGGATAGCGCCTTTCCAGATACTGTAAGAAACGTTGTTAAATTCAACGTTTCTTACAGTATCTGGAAACAACAAGAGTCAAGATATGTGTAATCGACAATAATAGATGGTGTTATGAAACGTTTATAAAATAAAGCATCAAGGAAAGATGACAAGGTTCAATGGACACACAAGTGAGCAAGAACAATAAAGGATGTCACAATGACGCAAATATGAATGATAGTAATCAAAATCTTCTTCTGTCTGTCGGTTCTATCGTAATAAAGATTTTTGTGAAGGCTTCAGAAGGTTTAAAACAAATTGCACATTAAACACTAATAAGAGTTGTATAAACTAAAGATTAATGAATATTGTGAGATTGAGGTTGTTCGTCGCTATGGTTTTCGTATCATCCGAATAAGCTTACTTATTATCTCTGAGCCCTATATTAACTACTTACTAGTAATATGTTCAAATATGTTCTTTATGCACGTCCCAAAAAACTCCTGACATAATGATGTATATAGATCCATCACACTCTTCCCTTTCCTTCAAAAACATTAGAATATTCACTTTTTTATTCTCACGACACAAACTATAGCAGCACGAAATATAAATGATATATTCAACGATAGTAAAGATAATGACCGGTAAAATGGATGGATTGTACAAAGAAGTTCACAGATAAAAAAAGGAAGAAGATGATATTTTAGTCTAACTACAAGTAGATGGAAGGAATAGAGGGAGGCCTTTGCCCAGCAGTGGGACAATATAGATTAGGTTTAATAATATAATAATAACAAGTAGATAACTGAGGCCGGTAGATTTGTAGAAGTAGTTATAGCAAAAAGTGACCTAAAAATTATTTGTTAATACTTACTTTACTCTTCTGTAAGATAGCTTCAACGTCTGAAGCAGCCAAAGGCGCGGCTCCGCAGATGATGTGTCTAACGTGACGATAGTGAGTTTCATTCACGTCAGGGTGCTTGCCTAGGAGGATCGCTGCAATGAAAATAAATATGATTACAGTTTATTTGATTACAGTTTTTAGGTGGTATAGGAAAATGCTAAGCTACAGGTTTAACATAATAGTCAAATCATCGTTTTTAATGCATATAAGAGACGCTTTAAACACCTTACACTGTAAAAAGCATAATCAAATTTTTGTTGTTACAAGACTTTGTTCATAAAATGACTGTAACGTGCTTAATATTGTATCGTTTTTATTAAGCGTTTTATAAGTATAAATGTTTGAAAAATACTGCACGTAATGTTTTAATATTATTAAACATCATTCGTTTGTTATTATTACTTAGCAGAAATACGCTGTACGTGTAATGATTATACCAACAATTCAATTCAATAAAACAAAAATCGCTGTTTTACGGGCAAAAAAGAGCGGCGTACCTCAAGAATATAAAACAACTAAGAACAATTTGAAAGTTAAAGTAAAAGTACTTACCAACAGGGGGTACGATGTAAAGCAAGGTAGTCTTCTGAGTCTTTAAGATGTCCAAATATGAGCTCGCAGAGAATTTAGCCATAGTCACTTGTTTGCAGCCCAAAGACAGATGTCCCATGAGGCCAATCACGAGACCGTATATGTGGAAGAAGGGCAGGAATGCTGGGAGAACTTCTTGGAAATCACCTGAAAGAATGTTAATTAAGAAATAAGTATTGAAGAAGAATACTTTGAGTTCAAAACAGAAAGAATGTAGATAAGGGATGCGTGATAACAATATCATAAATCAGATCTTCCCGCTAATGTGATATAGAAGCAATTTAGCTGTATTGCTCCTGGATATAGAGAATGCTGGATATAAATCTGCTTTTTGTGCAGAAAACAATCAAACAACGGCAAACTGCGTATCACTGGAAGCATGTTGCGGATCTTACTTTTATTTTGGTAATAATATAGTTACTTATTTTAATACGGCTTAAAATTAATATAATTAAAAACTTTATTCAGCAACTATCAGACGTTTCAACAAATGTGTTAATTCAATTGTTGTATTGTCTTTAATTTTCACAGACCATGAATAGGCAATATCATTAGGTACCAAATTAATGAAATTATCTAAAATTGTTTACCTACATTTTATTAAAATTAGTTTCATGCAAACGTGTTTATGTACATGCATAAATAACCAGTAACATTGAAAATATACAGACGCCAGTTAAGATTTTTAAATTATTTTTTGTTCTCTAATAATATAAGCATTATTAATCAAATTGATGATTATGAATCCAAAAATACCACTTTTTGAAAAATACTCATATTAGTATATCTGGCCCTACAATCAGCACCTATTCCAAAAGAAATGGGACTAATAATGTCTATTTGAAAAACAAACTTACCGTTTGTAACATTCGGGAAACAGGTCTCCTTTTGTTGCATAACTTCAATTCCAGCCATTAGATTATCAAAAGTAATCTCAACGCCTTTAGGCAGCCCTGTAGTTCCACTTGAGAATGGTATGCAAGCCAAGTCATCTCCTCTTCTCGTTATTTTATCCAATAAACCATAATCAGGTTCACCCAATTCTGCTACTTCTGAATATCTTGTTACACCATCAGGAACGGCATTGTTAGGATTATCAACTAGGACTATTTTGCATTGTAGTTTTGCTGCTTTCAGAGATTTTGTAACAGTATCGTAACATTCTGGTAACGTTACAAAGACTTTTGGCTCTGTGATGGTTGTTTGATGTACTAGTTCGACTGCAAAGAAAAAAAAACATGGAATAAGTATATTTGTATAAATATTTTATTTGTAAAACATAAATAATAATATACAGGAGATACAAGAAGTTAGAACTGCAAGAATAGATATTGTGTTTAAAGCAATATCCTACATATTTTGTCAAATTTTAGTGTAACCAGCGTCTCATTTTGTTCAAATTGTTTTAGTTAGTTGAATATAACAATATACCTACATATTTTTCCTTGAACCATTAAACTCGCAGTCTATATCAATGTCATTGTCTTTGACATAATACATCATGTGTTTTAATGATATTATGAGTGAGACACGTATTCTTCATCATTTTTTATGCGTACAAATGTTTACATTTACATAACATATATTTAATTTTTGTTACATTTTAATTTAAAAATTAGTTTACGTTACGTAAGGGTCGTATCGTGTAGTTCATTGTTTTAACTTAAACCTACTATTTTAAATAAATAACTTTTCAGAATTTTTATTGCAGATTTTAAATAGATTCCTAGAGAGCCCTATGTTTTGCGATTAGGTGAGATTTGATGAAATGGTATTTTTAATTAAAATGCAACGCGTTGTCAATTTTAAACTGTTTTAACGATCAATCGACAATACCTTAAAACTTTGCTAGAATTTCCAGTTTTGAAAATGTTGAAGTCGATTTTTATTTTCTTAAAACCTCCGTTACATGTAATGCATTAAAGCTGTACTATCCTTTAACAGATAGGTATGTTTACTGCAACCACACCTATAGGATTTCGGCTTTAAGATATCTTACAGGCAATGACCTGCACCAATGTAAATAGCTGTAAATATTATTTAGATATTGATAAGTCAAAAAATATCTTAAGCCAATTCAATCCTTATCAAGCGACTTCAAAAAAGAGGGAATTTCAATTTGTATAACCGAGTTAAAATCCCTACAGTATATTTTGTTTAATGAAACTTCTATATCCTTTTTAAAATTATCGGCTTATTGGTCTGGTATTTACCAATGGTGCTGACTTTTCTCGACAGGGACTTGAACCTAAAACTTCAAACTTAGCAGTAACGCTTGAAGCGGGTTACCTGAAAAGCAAATGGCAACCGAAGGAACATAGATGGTTTTTAGTACTTACTAACTTTCACTACACTCAGACTCAAGATTTTAAGAAATTTTCAGCAAGCAAAAATTTCTGAAAATTTCGTCAGGAGTTGCGATCGGATAAAGGTAATAGGATCAGCTCCCTGTCTGTGGGCATAGTTACTATACGAGTATATATAGGTACGCCGCAATCTAATCATTCATTTACAGATCATAGGTTTTTAAATATTTCACAAAGCGCAAAATCATTAAATTGTTACTATCTGGCTAATCTCTATTCCTAGGAGTGACTAATATTATATCATCATCATCTAATATATTTATGATCTAATATAATTAATTGGATTATTTTATTTGTTTAATTTACTACGTTCTGGAACTATTAATCGAATTGAAAACAATCTTGCTGAATAGAACACCCAGATTCATGACGCTACATATTAAGATCATGTTACCTACGGAAGCGAAGCAGTGAGCAAAGACGCAAAAAACCCCGGGGACCGGCAGTATTTTATATAGAAACTAATACTTTAATCAGTCATAAATATTTCAGCAATATCTAAATCCTAAGTCCAAGCAAACGCCTATGGTATTACGTGTTTTATTTTATTACAAAACATAATAAATGTGACTAAACCAAGCAGATATAATATAATTCTGTATCTGGATCAAACTATATTCATATTCATATTTCTATATTTATATTTCAATATCAAATATCCAGAACCTATATTTGGAATTTGTCTATCAATACAGGATGTTTACTCAATGTAATTGTTATTCTCTACCAGTGAGAGTAAAATTGTTTTATTCGCTAAATTTACCATTCAAAGGCACATTGTTTTATTATGGAGTTCCCGAGCCTACTTTCCTTCCGGCTTCATCATCAAATAACACATTTATTTTGTTTAGTGTTAGTCGCTTATTGTAATTGAGATATCTGTAGGTATGTTTGTTAAGTTAAGTTGTCCATCTATAGTCTTCTTCATCAGTTCCATTTCATCGGGTTTTTTTTTTAATTGCAAATGCTTGCAAATGCTTTGCATCTTGAGGAAAATACCAAATTTGCTACATATACGCTTACAATATTTGAAAAGTTCTAACGGATACCTCATGGATGTGTTTGATAAAAATTGAGACGAATCTGGAGTATCATACATAACATCTCATCAAGTAGAACTAGACTTTTCTAAATCAGTTTATAAATGACGGAATTCTGATGTAACAAACGAAAATAGAATTGAGAACCACTTCCTTTTTTAGAAATGGGTTAATAGGCAAGAAACGGCTGCAGCAAGCTATTATTCTTGTTGTGGGTATAGAAAACCACAAATATTATGTATTTTAAAGTGACACATCATACTATTTAGGCATAATAACTTATTTGTTTGATAATTTTAATTGTTATTTGTTTTGTATAACTGCTATTATGAAAGTTACAGGCTTCCTTTATGAGTGGAAATATATAAACCACAAAATGGTTTTGCCCACTAGCTGTTGATCTGATTGTAGGCATTTTGTGCTTGCTATGGTCTTAGCATCCTTATGTTTCCTAAACTAGGTTAGCACCGTGTATGTTATAATTGTTAATGCCTAGAATTTTTTTTTAATTTTTTTTTTTTTTTTTATTCCGCAACTTTCACACAACATCATCTAGTCCCAAACTAAGCAGAGCTTGTATTATGGGTACTAGACAACTGATAAACATACTTATATATTTGTAAATACATACATATTATAGATAAATTACACCCAGACACAGAACAAATGATCGTGCTCATCACACAAACATTTGTCCTGGGTGGGAATCGAACCCACGACCTCCGGTATAGCAGTCAGGGTCACTAACCACTAGACCAACAGGCCAGTCATCAATTAGGTACCTACTTGTTTTATTTCTTTATATTATAAAATTCTTCCGTACGTATGTTTGTCATCTAACTCCTTATAACTGGTTTCACCGATTTATATGAAATTTTGTTTGTATATTTGAAAATTGCATCCGAAGGCGCTGCAATCGAGTTGTCAATTTTTTTTCTTCCATATAGCCATCCTTTGGGTATATGTATAATTTTTGTAATATATGTCACTATCATACCTATTTTATAAAACCGTGGAAATCATAAAAAAACTAAATAACTGATGAAATTGTTCTAGGAAAAGCTGCCTAATAGATATTGTTTTCATGAAAAAACACAATCAATTATACAAGTTCCGCATTATCAAATACCACCGTTGTTTTACAATGGGGTAATGACATGATAAAAGTATGTAGGTATATAAAACTTATCAGTTCCTATTTTTAATGCCTGTAATATTCTTATCAGCGACGCTGGTGTCATTCGTCGGCGAATTTTTATCATAATATGCAATAAATTTGATCGTAAGGAAATCTCTAATCATAGGGGCATGGTTTCAGTACATGATTTTTATCATTTGGAATTTGCTCTGTGTTTCAGTTTTTATCTAATCAGAGGAACACAGCTCAACTATACTATCTTCATTCTCTGCTCTCTTGTCATTTTGTTTCTTCGTCATCATTACTTGACATCTTCTTCTTCCTGCCTTTATCTCATATTACTTGGGGTCGGCGCAACACGTTCTCTTCTTCCATTTTGTCATCATATCTTGACTAATAGATCGAAACATATTGAACCTAAAGTCGTGTAACGATTTAGTGATAATGTGATTTACAAACATTACACAAACTTTCATACCCGCTTTAACTCTCTTAGATGACTAAGTTTCTAAAATCCATCCACTCAATTTTACTAAATAAGGAACTGTATTGAATAAATTTCTTCTACGAGTAGAACAGTAGGTAGGTATAGTTAAATTTCATTAGTTAACCTATCACATACCCGTGAAACGAGACACAATAGTAAAACAATAACAGCGCAGTCTCATAGGACCGGTCAGGGATTCAAACATTAAGTAATTATCTTTCGACTAAACTTAACCTTTCCCAAAAGATGTTAGTCATTAGTTGTTAGTCAAATGATGTTAGTGAAATCAAAGCATCAAATGGGACAACGATGATTAGTTCTCCGTACGATGTAGACCTGGCCAGGGCCAAAGTCGCGATCACTTACGCCTCACAGAGATGTAAGCAAAAAAAAAGAAGAAGAAAAATGAAAGGCCTTGAAACGCAAAAGGTAACTGATAAAATACAGGAGGGTTTTATAACGGTACAACACATTCTCTCATCTATACTCTACATACAACTGTTCCCGCTCAGAGTGGAGAATGAGCGGCAAAAGTAATAAGTATATGATTTTGCCCAACAAAAAAATGGTAGCTCATCCTAGGACAAGCTACTTGTTGGCATAGTATTTAATTAGCTAAATGTATGCAGTCAGCAAATCATAACTTGTGACCACATCACTACGTAATCTTACAGGTTATTTTAAGAGATTACAACTTTATTTGTGTCCTTATGTGGCACCTTTTGTCTAGCTCCTTATTGATCAATAAGGAGCTAGACAAAAAGCGTTGCGCTCATCGCAGATCTATGATTAACACTCATCGTTTGCTTTCCGAGTTAATAAAAATATCAACCGCACAAAAGTCTACAATGTTAAAAATCTTAGCGTTAAAATGTACCTACACTTATCATACAATTTTGTTCGCAGTATGTAAATATTTGACGAGTAGATAAACTTTGTAAGCTGTGTCAACGACTTATCCTGTTTCTACGTCAAACTGTGAAGATTATGTTGGTTTGTACTCAAATTTTTATCTTTCTGAAATATGACTAAAAGACTATTTGGTTAGGTATATTCGTTTATTTGACAAAATTTCATAGCTATGCTCTGGGCATATGCAAGTCAAGAGTGAATTTCTTACTTCTATGCAAGCGTGCTCCATCGTTGGCATTACGGGCCGTACCATCGCTCACTATAGATAGTGTCAAATGCTTAGAGATCTTAAAAGATTTCTGTGGTCAAAGGCAAAAGTTCATCAGTCAAACAATTTCAGTTTTTTTCGAGTTTTCGCGATTTTTTTTTTTCGATCTTGTCCATTAGAAAGCGAAATGTTAGAACAAGCAAACCCTGAAGATACATTTTCTTCGAGATTAGATATTAACTACTGATTTTGGTCGCTTTAGGGTGAAGAGACAGGGTCTTTGCGTTTTAGAGTTTTACTGACTAAAATCTATTTGAGCTCCATGCCTCGCAAATCAGCACTAACTGCCTCTCTACATATACATAAATATATTTAATGCACATAGTATTTATCAGTCTCGGGCATTGACTAAAAAAAGCAGTGGACCCAGTACCCTGCCCTGAAGTACTCCAGTTTAGACTTTTTTCACTATTTGTTTTTTTTTCTTTCATATCTTTTAGAGACCTTGACTAATTCCTCTTATGTGTCATGACTTTACATAATTTGTTTGAAGAACACGTTCATACATTTTTGAATAGATTTTGTGAGTTGTGAACTCACACCTCGTAACAGACGCAATTTAAAATAATTTGTTAAGCAGTTGTATGACGGTATGGATATGCTGGGTTTTTATACCTGGTGAGTTTAGAATTTAACACTTTCTGTCTATCTTTTCAATTAGTCATGATTTATTTTGTATTTTGGAGAAAGCCGTATGGAGATCTGTTCAGTAGTTTATCGGGAATAGACTTAGTAGATGCAGGTAGGGGCTTCGTTTTATGTTATTCCATTTCACGAAGATACACATCTTCGTGAAATTAAATAATACCTACGTGTGTACGTGAATATACATAATTATATATCCAGGATCAAACCGCTTTGCAGAGATACCAGATATGAGTTTATTTTATTTTACTCGTAATATTTACATAATTATTTTGCGCGTTTTTAATACTCACGAATGTTATTTGCAATATGATTAGATGATGCCTTGAGATTAATTTAACGTCCACGAGGCACGAATAATATAACATTGTCATAATAATTACATGAACCAACAACGTAGAGATGTTGAAGATTTTAAATATTTTATATGAATGGGTATGAATTTATCCTTGGCTTACAATGCGGAAACAAAAATTTAAAACACACAGTATGGGGAGTGCCGACTTTAAAATAAGTAATACAAAAATTCCAATATTTAGGTGGCCGCCAAATATTGAAATTTTTAGTTGGTTGAATATACCTTAATCTCCGAGTAAAATGATTGTGTAACATTCAAAATTCCAGATTGAAAGGATGAAATTATGAAAGTTCCAAGTTTACTATTAGTTACTTATTCCCAAACCATTGACAAGCTAAAGTATACTCACATTCTTTATAAATAGGGTTGACAGTCGTAAGCACGCATCCTGCTTGTAAGCACCCAAACGCCACAACGGGGAATTCGGGGCAATTCGGTAACATGACTGCCACGACATCTCCCGGCTTCAAACCGAACTTCTTGACGAGAGAAGTAGCGAAAGCTGATGTGTTTTTTTCCAGCTGTGCGTATGTATAGTTCTTCTTAGTTTCTGCACTTTCCTGGAAAGAAAGAAATAAGTTAGTTAATACACAAGGTCATATAATATTAAGCAGATAGTTTAGGGATTGCCTCGTTGATCTATTGGTCGCGCGGAATTGTTCGAGTCAAAACGGCCTTGGACCCCAAAGGGCAAATGAAGAAACAGAGTTTTGGTCAGTAAAAATCTAACAATCCTTCTCGCTTCACTTACTTACGCGATATTTAGAACGGGAGGAGAATTTGATGATTTCCCAAGATCTTAAGCGGTATTGCTGAACATAAGATCCCAGGTTCCGGAGAGAAAAGTATCCGACCACGATTTAAAATCTGGAATCTCTCGCAAGCATCCCAGTCTGGATTTCTGCCCAGTTGATGACTCACCCCTGATTACATAAGACTTATTCATAATTGATGAAAATATATGCCTTCTCCCTATTCTCAAGACTAAGGTCTACAATGATACGAGATTGAGAGCCAAAACTAAAAACATACAGAAATGCACAGTGAAGGCCTGGGCACATAATGAACCAACCTACTTCCGACAAATTAGTTTATAGTCCGACATTTCCACTACCGGAGAACTGGTTAGTGCAGTATCCTATTATATTTTAGTTCAGATATTATATCAATGCTTGGATTTCGGTCAAGGTCTAAATGCGATGCAAATCAGTGATAAAAATTCAAATTGTAAAAGATAAATCTGCTTGTAGGAGGTAATCTCTGAAACTAATCTGATAACAAAAATTCACTTGTAAAAAACAGAGTGACATGGGCCTATCTTTTTATCTAGAGAAAATACAAGGTTTTTGTGCGATAAGACACTGCAGTGAATCTTCCGCAAATTTAAGGAAAAGAAGAAACGGATTGACATATCAACGCACTTCTAAATCTACCGGTACTAGTTGCGTAAAATTTGGCACAAGGTTTCCTTTTTAGGCATTTCTAAAATCCTTAAGGGGATAAAACGGAGGTCTAAAGTTTGTATGGAAAAACTCTACTTTGACGCGGGCGAAACCGCTAGCAGAAGCTAATTTTGAATAAATAAGATCCGTTGTCGTCTTCGATCAACAATGTACCTACGTTGTCGTACAGAATTTTTTAAGTAACCAACATAATAACTATGTGCCGAACGAAACGGAAAACACGGTTTATTAAGTCATCAAAACAGTAAAAAAAGCCATACATAAGCCGTTAAATAACAAGAGTGCGCACGCGCCGATGATGTTGATTGCATCGCACAATGAACCGGCGACTAATAAAACGTATCTATTGTTGTTCACATATAGACAATATATTTTAAGAGACAATGAATGAAAGAAAACAGTGTGATAGCTTCAATTTAGTGGTATTTTTAAGAGTTAGTATATATATTTATATAGGAATAGGAAACGAACTCCACCATTGACCACAATAATTATCACTCATTAACAGATAAAATAGTGGACAAATCATACACTACTAAAATTAAAACAAAATTGTCCATGACTGCTAGTCTCAGTCTATTACTCTTCTAACTACAGTCGTAGATATCATGGAATATATAAAGATAATAGTATAAGTCAAATAGAAGCGCCATCTTTCTTTAATTACTCAGATACCCGCGAAACGGGACACAATAGTAAAACAATAACAGCGCGGTCTCATAGAACCGGTCGGGGATTCAATCGTTAAAAGTGAGAGTTCTAATTGTAAAACCCAATCATCATACCTTACCGGCTTGGGTTTGGTAGTCCAAACTTGTCAAAATCAACAATTATGAAGCCAATGATTGACAATTCTGATACTATTCTAAAAAGGCTCTGTAAATTTAATCCAGTACTTCATGGCAGTTGCATTTGTGGCCGCAAGACCAAATGGAGTTTTGGTATGCTGCATAAGCAGTCAATCAAGGGTTTGGAATATGGAAGCTTCAATAGCTGGGCTCGTAGCTACATACACTTAAGTGTATGCAGATTACTCAGGGTCGTGATTCCACCGGTATGTCCTTCTTTGTTCATACCTCATTCCATCTGTACCAGTACTTGCTATGTTCATCGTCTTGTTTTGCTTCATCGTATTGCAGACCGATAAGTACAGCAGATTGATAAGAAACTATTCCCGCCTCCTAAGTCCATTCAAAGCATGTGATGTTCACCTTACCACACATGATCAAGCTATTGATACCTCAATGTTATCTCCCTCGTGACAATTTGCAATTAATCGTCTAGAGTGTGTAACCTACATAAACAGAGCACTTGATTGCAGAAATTCCATTAATTAGCTGAACAGACGATTCAGTAAGCGGATATAAGCATTAGCAGATAATCATAGTTATACCTACTGTGATTATTTTACCCACACGTGAAATACTCGTGGCTTAAGACTGCATAGCGCAAATCATCTTAAAATTCTTCGGTTCATACAGATGCACACATCTCTAAAGTGTAAACCCTTAACAACTGGACTCTTAGCTTACATGGACAATGGACATTGTCTAGTAGTAGTCAGTGAAATGTATTCTTCAACACCTTTCGCTTACTACACTTTGGGGGTATACGAAGCAGAGTGTAAATCTGCGCTTAACTTCATCGAAAAGGAGGGATCTTTCAACCAGACGGGTGTTGTATCAGAAAATAAACTACAGCCCGAGAGATTATTTCAGACTGTTGTATACGTTCAAATCGCACGGAGAACTCTAATTTTGCTATGCTGGATTTCTTAGTTTAGTTCATATGTGTTGCCATAGATGAAGCTACACCACCTTTAATACAGACCTTTGAATGCGAGCCCTTTTTATCAAACGTCAAACTCATCTCATTTGGTCAATAGCGCTATTGTTATTGTCCCAAAACTAAACAATGTTATTATAACTGACCCTGACCCTGGTGATCAAAGTCTACGCATGGACACAATTGAGTATGTCAACATCATCAATCATAACAGTTTACTGCTCCAATTTACATAGCAAAAATACCCATACAAATGAACTTTGTACATACAATCGATCGATTCGACAATGGTCGTGGTCTATTGACTATTTTGTACAGCGACCATTCCATGACGTGTTAAACTAACAGGCATGTAACCGAGAAAGAGGGATGTACCTATACCAACCGTTAACTTAACAATATAGTTTAATTCATCAAAACAGTTTGTGGTAGGACAAGGTTCAGTGAAGCCACTTCAGGTAACTTGATAAAATGATACAGGATCAATATTGATAGTTGAGATAACACGCCAGCATCGGCTAATAGCCAGCAAATATGTCAAGAGGAAGCCTCTTGAGATATTAGACAACTGGAGGAGGCTTAGCCCTGAGAAGGTACCTAGTAGGTAGGGTCTTCTCTTTTTTTCGAGGAGAGTATTATCCAATGATTTCTTCAGTTGTTCTTTGCATTTTAGGGCTCCAGTCATTCTAGCAAGCTTGGGCCCTACTTTCTTAGTATTGCTGAAATCTCTATGCTAGCATTACTGCTTCACAGACGGAGGCGACCGCATCCCATTGTCTTTCCCTCCGTACCATGGTCTGAACCAAAGCTAGACGTGAGGTCTACTCTCGTAAATAGATAATTTATGCTTTGCATAGACATATTTAAAAAGACTACAAGAGTGATGAATAATATTTATCTAAAACTATGTAACAAGCCATAATAGCATGCAAATGAGATGATAATAACTACAAGCAGAAAAATAATCCTTCATTTAATGTACATTTTTGTCGCAAATCTCGGTGACCTTAGCTCACTCAGTTAAAATTAAAAGGCCAGCCAGTGTACCTAACTAGGATGTAGTTCTCTTAATATAGGTATTAACCAGTCTTTTGAATGGAAATAGCTGTCGTCAAAACAGAAATGCAACAACAATTAAGGCAGACGTTGTTTTTACAATTTTGTTTTGCGATTTTTACAAATATTTACGAACAAAAATAACACGGAAAATTTACAAAAAATATTTTTTGTTTTAAAATTGAGAAACAGGAAAAATCGTTTAATTAATATTTCTGCTTAAAATATATTTTGCGGAAAATTGTTTTTTTTCTATGGGACGTACTATATTATCGTTTCCAACATCATTAAATTTCATGGTATGATTCGGTAGAAAGACTTTCTTTTAGAAATTGATTGATCAAGTCGGTATTTCTTATGTTGGCTAAAGTGGCCACCTTTTGCAAAACAATAATTTGACTAGGAGTCGAAGGTGAGGGGGTGTGGAGAGGGTAGCTGGAGTATCAAACGGCAATTTTCAATACAGTTACGAAGAAATAAATAAAGGGGGTTGACCAGCAACTTGTGGGCCTGTGGGGGTAGCTTAGCGCACAGCTTGATACGATAAATACAATAAATTGTGGCGTCTCGCACACTTTCCCGCACTAGTATCCAAAACAGTAAATTGCGTGCCTAAAGGCGTGAAGGATAGGAGCGGATTTTCGAGGAAGTGTATTTAAAGGCGCTGATTTTTTCGCAGTTAACACTGGAAACTGAAACGAATATAATTTATAACGAATTATATTGGGAAAAGTTTTATTATTAAATTCTCAGTTGAATAACAATCTTGCCTTCGCTGCAAGTGCATTGAAAAACATCGCAACAAAAATCTCGAATGATTATAACTAATTTTAAATATATTTTAGGTTTGTTAGGTGACTAAGCTTCACCTTGACCTTCCTTATTATACAATATTACATGGCCAACAATGTTTATAAAAGAATTTGTGTTTGTATTCAATCAAATTGCAAATCTCTAAAGAACTAGCTAATAATAATAATATTCACGGTCATTGTCTAAAATTCTGTGTTCACCGTGAACTAATCTGGCAACACAAAGTTTAATCTATATATCTATATATATAAAAATGAAACCCGTTTTCCGTTGTCACGACATCACATGAAAACGGCTTGACCGATTTGGCTGATTTTTTTTTTGAATGTTCCTTGAAGTTCAATGATGGTTCTTATGGAGAGAAAAATAAAAAAAAATAAAGTTAGGTAAAGTAGGGTAGGTAGGGTAGTAGTGTAGGGTTGTGTAGGGTAGTGTAGGGTAGTGTAGGGTAGTGGAGGAAAGTGTAGGGTAGTGGAGGGTAGTGAAACCCGTTTTCCGTTGTCACGACATAACATGAAAACGGCTTGACCGATTTGGCTGTTTTTTTTTTTTAAATATTCCTTGAAGTTCCGTGATGGTTCTTACGGAGAGAAAAAATCTACAAAAAAAAAAAAGTTAGGTAAAGTAGGGTAGGTAGGGTAGTGTAGGGTAGTGTAGAGTAGTGTAGGGTAGTGTAGGTTTAGAGTAGGGTAGTATAGGGTAGTGTACGGTAGTGTAGTGTAGTGTAGGGTAGTGTAGGGTAGTGTACGGTAGTGTACGGTAGTGTAGGGTAGTGTAGGGTAGTGTAGTGTAGGGTAGTGTAGTGTAGGGTAGTGTAGGGTAGGGTAGCGTAGGATATGTAGGGTAGTCATTTGACGGGGGCGAAGCCGCGGGTAAAAGCCAGTATATATATAAAAATGAAACCCGTTTTCCGTTGTCACGACATAACATGAAAACGGCTTGACCGATTTGGCTGATTTTTTTTTTAAGTGTTCCTTGAAGTTCAATGACGGTTCTTACGGAGGGAAAAATAATAAAAAAAAAGTTAGGTAAAGTACGGTAGATAGGGTAGGTAGGGTAGTGTAGGGTAGTGTAGGGTAGTGTAGGGTAGTGTAGGGTAGTGTAGTGTAGGGTAGGTAGGGTAGTGTAGTGAAGGGTAGGTAGGGTAGTGTAGTGTAGTGTTGGGTAGTGTAGGGTAGTGGAGGGTAGTGTAGGGTAGGTAGAGAAGGTAGGGTAGGGTAGCGTAGGATATGTAGGGTAGTCATTTAACGGGAGCGAAGCCGCGGGTACAAGCTAGTAAGGTATATATTTTCAAATAAACGATCAGCCATGCAAAAGCCAAACCCAAAAATAGGTCCTTACCTGTGAAATTGACCTTTTTTGAAACGGGTTACTTTGGACTGGGATATCGTCGAACTGAGCTGGTATAAAAAGTTCAAATCAACTTTATATTAAAAGTAGTTTACCCTTTTATTAAAATTTGATATTTATTGGTTTCTTTGTGTTTTGCAGTTTCTGTATTAATGCAGTACCTATATACTTGTAAAAAAGGCAATTTCATAAGTACGAGTATTTCATATTACTCTAATAGCCTGATAAGGAAATAACGGTCTTTATCTAGTTTTTATTGTCAGGATCAGATCACGCTAGTAATAATAGCAGCCTATTGTCATATTGCAGTTCAAAGGCCACTTCCTGCTAAGAGAATAAAGGATCTTTGATCAACATTGCTGGCTTAGTATCTGATAAAACAAAGCATGATGCCTTTGGTAATGCAGAAATAGAGGTACCCAAGTCAACCACAATATTCCCAATTAGATATTTCTCCTGTATTCGTTTTTATACCTATAATATTTTTAAGTGAACAACAAATAAAACAATAAAATATTAATGAAAATCGCATCAAAATTTATTTTTAAATGAAGCAGTAATTAGCACTTTAGATATTGGTGTGAAGAAAAGTGACCGATTAGGGAAAACATCTCGCTGTGTCTTTAATATGCGTCTAATGGCAATAACGTCATATTTCAATTTGTGCATCCTCTTTATGTTACGTTTTCCCTTTCACTTTTCAATGTCTGTATTTGAATATAGTTACTTTTTTAAACCAAAAATAAAAAAACGGTCTTGGTCAGGCCATAAAATTTGACGAGTTTCTTAGAAAACTGTTTTATACCGCAGCAAAATTAATCAGAAATGAAGATAGAGAAGAAATAAGGAAAAGTGGTGCAGTATCTGTAACCAGTGAACACAAAAGTGGTTGGTTATAGTAGGATGTTACTTCGCCAACGATCGAAAAACAGCTATACTTCTACTAGCCTTACAGATAGATACAATCCAATTGCATCTGCAAAATCTACAAATATCCATCCCAACCTTGGTTCTAAATCTCAAAATATTACCGTTTTACTTACGTCAATGGCGACCATGAGTCGATACATGCACTATAATTTGCTAGCCTAGTTGGAAAACTGTGGTATAATTAAAGAGACGCATGTCGCTTTGTCATTGTTCATTTCTATGATTGGCAGAAACAGAGAGAGACCTTATAATATATAATATACCAGAGGCCTTAGCCTTACCTATATTATGCTTCTTTTGTTGGGTGAGTTCAAGCAAAGATTTCATTTTAAATGAAGTGTAAAAATAAAATATAATTTCATCTTTCTGTCCCAGACTTTTCGGGCTACTGCAACACCAGAAAAGTACCAAAGCAGTGAAGATAACTTCCTCAGATTCCGTAAAGGAGTTAATTAGAAAAGAATAGCAAAAGTAGTAAAGAATAAAAACATAATTTCTGCTCGTCTTCGCATTAAGCAAGAAACAGAAAATATTAATCGGACTAATAGGCTCAAAAGAACACTTATAATTGGTATTTTTATTGGTTTCAAGCCCGACAGATTAAAATTTATAGTTATGACTGCTATATTTGAAGCTTGTTGGATAATAGTTTCTTCTGAAGAACAACGAGTACAAAAGTCCACTTATCTTAAAAACACAAGAGATGACAACGCTTGTATCTATTACCAGGGATTACTCATATCTATTTATGTTAGGTAACATAAAATATCTTGAGACAGTAATGAAATATCGAGTTAGCGTGTACTGCTTTCAGTTCATTGAACCGTTCGCGCTAAATACACTTTCAATTAGAAGATGTTCAGTGGTAAGTACGTGATTTAAGGAAATATAGAGTTGTCTTATCACCATCAAAAATATAGGCATCACGCCAACTTACGATAATATGATCATCAATAAAAGGATACAGGGTTTATAAAAAGAGTTAAATTGTTGTTACAATCAGAACTTACTATGTATTATGCCAATCCATTTTCTATCTCTGTAATTTACAACAGAACAGTACAGCATCTTTTGGCAAGATTTCAAAAACATCTCTAACTTTTCTAAATCTTTTTCCCGAAATTTCTAAACATTGATTGTCGTGGAGTTGTTATGCGAGTAGAGTGTTACACGACATGAATAATAATGATTTTTAGGCACGAGTATTACGCTTCTAATCTAGACAGGAAGAGAAGTTTCCGTAAATATTATTGAGTCTTTAATTTCCAACTGAATTCCGACCGACACTTTCGTTCAAAGGATTAAAAGATGATGAATTGGCGACAGCTAAAAAACTATCACCACCATCAACGCCAGATATACCATCAGGTGAGATAGTGGTCAAACGCGAGCCTATGCATAGTAAAAATATATGCGTCTCTAACTTCTGATCGAAGGGCTCTAACAAGCATCGCCGCAATACTCAGTTCTTTGGATCTCGTATCCATCTCACTGTTGTAAATTTCATCAGATAAATGTGCTTAATCAACTCTTGGGGAAATCGGATTGTAAGTGGGTTAGAAGAAAGATAACATAATAATAAAGGGATGATTATAGAGATGGTGGTAGGTAAGCAGAAATATATGAACGAAGTAGTCAAGCAACGATTATCGATAAAAACAAATTGAGGAAGGAAAAATTAAATTAAATTTTAGATATGGTGTTGCTGCTACATTTCTATCTTCATTTGAAATCAGGAAAAGAGGACCAATCGTAGTTAAAAAATACTAACAATAAGTCAATAGATTTAAAGTCTATCGTAGAGCGGTAAACCACCGTGCACCGCATTAAAACAGCTGCTGTTGTATTTTAAACTCTATTACAGAAAGGTTCATAGTACAGAATTTATTTTTAGTTCCGAGTTCGTTGATAGTATTGTGTCTAGACTAGAATTCGGTAGTTACTAGGTGATACGGATACATTAGTACTTGCACACTGTTTATGATTTCGTATACGTAGACATCGAAAGTTTAAACGCGGTAGAAATAGTGATGAGCTCAGCAATAGATTTTATGGATAGGAATTTTGTTACATGGTAGAAAATAGAAGACAATTTTTTTGTTCCTTGCTGCCAAATTTTCGTTGCGAAAAAATAACAATTTAAATAAAAAATAACCTTGAGAAGCTTGTTTACTGAAAACATTTGTTAAACAATTTTATCAAAATGCTTAACAAGCTAACGTCGGTTTAAGTCGATAACTGTTGTCGTTACAACTTCCAAAATGTATTATAAAAGATTGACACATACATTTTGTTCTAGACAAAAATTGAACGCGATAATGGCAGTCAAAACAAAACCGCTTGACTAAAAACCGGAAAAAAGAAGTTAAAAACAATACCTAATTAAAGTAACCGGCGACGATAAGAAAAAAAGAAACGGCAATTCATGATACGCGTAAGTATTATTGCAGAGAAAGATAACACTTTACATAGAGATAAATGTAACGATAAAACACTTCCAAGCGAGGACAGTCATAACAAATCTCTTAATGTTCAATATAATAAACACGGACTTTGACAAATATCTTATTGATAGGTACAACTAAATGATTAATACCTCATTAATTTAATTGAAGAAACACGATTCCGCATTAACTGCATTTATTCCAAGGCCACCTACTGAACCTGAACAGCGTTCTCATGTGATACATATCTTCGAAACGAAAGAAGATGATAGATAGAATACCATGTAAGAATATTGATAGAAGATATCAAAGGAATATGAATTCGATCATGTTAGAGACGATACGAATGAAAATGGATTAAAACATTCATGTGAAAAGACAAATGTTTTAAGTCGATCCCCAATAATATGAGTAAAAGACAAAAGATAGCAAGGCCAACGAAAGAGCTGTCCAGGTGGCTAAATATTGGTCGGACAAAATTTGAGTTGAAGTCGACACGAAAAGAAAAAGAAAAAGAAGACGACAAAAGATGAAGATACAGGTACCATTTCGTAAAGAAATTACTAAATCACTATTGATAAAAATATTCAATTCAGTGGTCAGTAGTGGTAGCTCAGTGAAAACAGCTTCAACTTACGAGACGTATGTCATGGGTGTAAATTAAACCTAGGCAAGAACTTTACTAATATGTTTCTTTACTTAACTGCTACTTTCAAAACTATGAAAGACAAAATTGTGAGGAAAACGGCATTTCATTGGAAAAGGAGGCCTGAGTAGAATCAGTGTGGTAATATTATGAGGCTGATTTTACTTACATTTATGTAGAAAATTGTTTTTTTAACGACTTTCCCATTATTTTGTAGGTATAAAATTGTCTAACGAAGTTAAAGATAACAGCTGATTCACAATAAAAATAATAGTAAACAAATAAAAAAAATGTTGCGAGGGTTGACCCTGCGGTCAATAGTGCGGTCTGCTATGTAAGTAGGTTATATCGTCTTTCTGAAAATGTTTTTTTAGTACACAGTCCAAACTTAAAATTTTTATTTCGTTCGAACGATAATTACTATACAATATAAACATCAGTAACCAAATACAAGATTTTGATGCCAGCATAATATAGAATTATAGCTGTCCCCTGCGGTTTCACCCGCATTTTTCGTTACTGCTCCGCTCCCGTCGGTCGTAGCGTGATGGTATATAGCCCATTTATCGAAGAATATATATATTCTTCGATAAATGGGCTATCTAAAACTGAAAGAATTTTTCAAATCGGACCAGTAGTTCCAGAGATTACCCCCTACATACAAACTTACAAACCTACAAACTTACAAATTTTACCTCTTTATAATATTAGTATAGATTAATAACTTTTGATTATTTATAAGTGCTCATATAGGCTTGCCTATGTGTTGGAGTTTTCGTAGCTTCAGCCAACGATATGAAATTTGAAAATAAAATTTGAATATTGTTATCGAACACATTTATGAGCTAGTAAATGTATTAGATGTTTTATCGCAAATATCGTACGACCATAAAATTTACTGATACCGAAATAAACTAAAAAAGTTTTAGAGCCTTGGACTTTGAACGTTTAGACTGAAAAATCTTGAACAAACATTTAAATAGATGTCCGTTTTGCCGAGGAGCAAAACATCTTACTCATCAATTACTAGCCTATTGGGTTAAACAATTTGTCCCACTTCGGAATTTGAACTAGTTACATTACACATGATTGTTTTACCAATTATTAAACCACCATTGTTTTTTTTTTTGAAAGAATGCATTTCAACGGGTACATCGACTAAAGATCAAAAGTTAACCTACGAGTATGTAAATGTGAAAGTAAAATCAAAACTAAACAATCGCAAATAGATTAGTTATGTACTAAATAGTTGTTGTCAGGCAATTTGGTGATTTCTATGTGGTTAATTAGAGGCATTCATAATATATAAAGTAAAAGGGATTCTATTTTCCCCAATTTAAATAAATTTTATTTACAATTTCAATAAAAAATACCATACACTTCGGATAGCTTTTTTCTGCAATAGATATGCATCTATTACAGAAAAAAATTTGCAAAGAAATGAATATCTACTAAAAATCTTGGTGCTGTTTTATATACATATTTATTTTCTTAAACAAAATTGAAAATATTTTGTTTTTAATTACTTATAAATAAAATATATTTGAGGATTGACATCTTCACAGTAAGTCGTTTCGTTTGACATGGCCGCGGTAAAACAATGTTTTAAAACGTTAATATGTATATCAAACAAGAGCCTATGCTCACGTTTAACCACTTTTCACCTAATAGTAAGCAATGACTTGGTCGACGATGTAGTATGCTTGCCTAGAAATATCCCATTTACTCTTGAAAGCCCTTAGATTGTAGCTATCAGAACACAGGCATGGAATTTCACTTCTTAACTGAACAGAAAATAATTGTGCTTCCAATCTTTTCGGTAGTTTCTACATTCCTGCCAAAAGTTATCCCGGATTTTAAGCTATTTATGAAACACGTCTGTATCTAAGTCACTGAAATTCATATAATAAATGTGAACCAAATTTTAACAGAAATGGTCCAGTAGATTCGATACAAATCGACCGTGACTGACGGACAGGCCGAAACATGAGTGATAATATAACATACAAACAGATGTAAGAAACCATAATGAAAAGATTGTTACAAGCGAAGATAACCCGTTTTTAGGCCTACAAAATATAAACAACAAAATAAGTGTACTTACAATTGCAACATGGTTCTTGTAACCGGCTGACTTAGCCCACATACGGTCAATAAACCTTTGTTTTGGCACAACAATATCAGGAATGGTTGATTTAATTATAAAATCATCATTTCTGAACACAGCACTAGTGGACAGTTTCCTTTCCCATTTCAAGTTTTTAATTTCCCGTAAGAGGAGTTTTCGCGCCATATTTTGCATGTTCGCGCGCGAATCGGCCGGCAGCGAGTGAGCGACTGTCGCGATTCGATTGATTGCCCAGCGATCAAATTCAAAGCGTTCTGAAACCAAACGATTCGATTTCAAACGTTACTTTGAAACTGATAATTTTGCTAATTTACACCGAATGCAGTGTTTAGGCTTGAGGTACGGTATAGCGCAATGTCTGGTAATGATTTAGCCACATAAATGTAGATAAATTCGCTAATTTCGTACTTTTAAAGATTTTGCTTGCCTATTTTTTTTCTCTTTTGGTTTTATCAAAACCATTGTTTAAAGAACTTGTCTTATTTGATAATAAACACTCTCACACGCTTATTTTTAATTTAGGTAATTAAGTTGTATTTTTTTAGCCTCTACCGATTAATTGTTTTCAGTCAGCAAATTACTGCTCCGCTCCCACTTTGGTGGTGGATTGGAAGGGAATGTCAGACTTTTACTGACTAAAATCCACTTCTGTTATCGAACAATCCCTCAGCCCTGACCAGAACTTACCAAACTACAAAGTAGGTAGGTATAGAGGTCTGATTCAGGATAACAGATTTGAGTAAAAAATAAGTCCTCTAGTCGACGTTCAGTCTGAGTCTGACCGAAGTAGACTTAGGGCCTATTTCACCACTTATAATTAAGTTTCCGATATCTTACTTGGCAGATAATTTTATAGAAATTCTGTTCAATTTTTGAATTTATTCAGAAAGTAGTGGCTACTCAGACATTGTGAAACAGGCCCGTACATTTACAATCAGTGGACTTTACCCCCTTCTTTGGCAAACAGCCTTTCCAGGAAACATAATGACTTCAGAACCAGTTATAAATGACCTACTTACTTCAATACATGTGTTAGCTATGGTTAATATGTACCACGAATGCAGTTGACTTCATTCATTCACATTACTCATTAATTCGTAGGTAATAATGTACTGAGTAGGTATATACATGGTCATTATTGGTACCTAGAGCGAGCAACTACGCTTAAAAAAGAAATAGGTATATTTTTTTTATTTTACAGAAAACAGGAAATTAAATAAAATCTCAGTAGATATACCTAGGTACATTATAGTAGATTATGTGACTAGGGAGTAAAGCAGTGTCTTTAAGGCGAGGGCGGCATGTTGAATTCCGAACAAAACGAAGGTTGCTAAGTTTTAATCCCGAACGTTAGTGAGGGATTTATATAATTAACTCCCGAGCATTGCGAGGGAGTTAATAGAGAAACCTGAGTGAAGTGAGGAATTAAAGCCGCCCAAGACAAAGACAGCTTTATTCCCGTGTTAGATACTCTACTTTTTACACTATCTGTGAGATAATTACAAGTCTATTACGATTAATTAACTAGGTACTATATATCGTATAAAACAAATTATAAATAAATTAAAAAATATACAGCATTATTTACAAGTTAATCTCAACTCGAAATTAGAAACAAACAAAATTCACTACTTCAATATTACTCTATAACTTTACTCTTTTTTAGAACCTCCTCAGTATGTAACTTCATTTTTTTTTTTTTTATTAGTGGCCAGTTTTATTTTTGAATTTTGTTTGATGCACGTACATTTTAAATTACTGAAGGCGTATTTGACATTCTAAATTAAAAAAAAACCATTATTCCCTAGAGATCGGCCATACTGTATTATCTCCCTAGGTGATAACGAGTTGCTTTACGAGTAAGTGCAGGTTACATGACACATAATAGGGCCATTATCGAGCAGGTGGTGTAAAAAAATAATTTTCTCAAATCCTACGCCCAATTAGGAAACCATATTTTTGTGGATGAATGAGTAAGCAGGACCGTTATTTACGAGTATAAACTAAAAACTCAGGTTCTGAATTCGATTCTGATATTGAATCACTTCCGTTACATTTTAGTAGTGCCTGCTCATAGAGAGATACACTGAGAGAAAGGGAAAGCTATATGGCTGGTGTTAAATTTTCTCCCTAAGCACACACAGACGCAAGTCGCGTTTATGAACTTCGTACCAATAAAACGGAAATAAAGCTTAGCTATAGCAACCTTGTTTACGATGCCACGGTAGTTAAGGTCGAGGATAACTTCTTATGCACGAGGTTGTAGATTAAAATCCGGCCAAGTTTTAATGTGACCAGTTTAATCTTAACTAGGATTGTTGGTACTTACTTACATATGCCAAAGAAAAGACGAATGGATGATGTGAGATGTGATATAAAAGAGAAGGGAGTTAGTGATAGCGTAACGAGTGACAGGACAAAATGGAAGAAGAAAACGTATTGCGCCGACCCCAAATAAAACCGACCTTGCCCTTGGGCAGGATGATGATGCTGATATTGGTACTTAGGTACTTCTAAAAGTAACCATGAAGTTTCCATAGGAAACGACCAATCGGAACCGTGCACTAGCTTCTGACGTTTTAGAAATGCCTATGTAGGCCTATGTGAAATAATAGTAGATTATGATACAAGTGTGTAATGTGGGAGATTACCGTCGAGGTGGTATTAAGAGCCAAGCCTTGGCGAGGCTCTTAAGAGAACCAAGAACGGTAATCTCTAATTACTCACATGTATCATACGACGTTTTTCAATACACTTGTGAAGAAAAACAATATAACTATCACCAAAATAGTACCTAAAACTAGAAAAAAACATAACAACACAAATGTGTCATGGCGGTAAAAATTAAATGTTTTTTTTGTGCCTTAAAGGTGAAGGCTAAGGTATTTTGATCATATTGCCTAGTTTTATATTATCCTGCGTCAATTTTTTTTACGATAAGTAAATGTCTTTCGTTGTGACAATAGAATGCGGATGTAACCGTTTGTAATGATTGAATTAAATACTAGGTACAAAGTATTTAATGTTATTACATTAACACAGCCCCTTAACGTCATTAAAAAAAAAACGTCTGCAACCGCGCGCACATCTTAAAATGGCGGCCATAGACCACAAATTAAAAAAAAACAAATTTATTTTAATTATTGATTTATTTATTAAATATTATTTAAATAAATCGTTAAAATGGACCGTTATTGCATGAAAATAAGCAAGTAAGACACTAATTTATACTATTGAAAGCAATAAAGTAATGAATTTTTATCCTGTTTAAACTCTTTTTGAGAAAAAAAAAGGCTTAACAAAAAGGTTTTAATTACATTACAGCACTTGTGTATAATGGTAATCAAAATGTCACAGTTTGGTAACAGGCGCCTTTATATGCCTAAGTGCAGTGCGATAATAGTCACTTTCTGAGCAAGTGTATTGAAAAAACATTTTGTATTTTTCATTTTCAATTTAGAATTTTTATTTCTTGGTTTATTTTAGACATTAATCACTGACATCAAGGTGAATAGAAAAGGCTGTGGGAAAACCTGATCCCCTGTGGGAGAAAATCATAATAGTACATTATGATACAAGTGTGTAATATGGGTCATTATCGTCGCGGTGGTATTAAGACCCGAGCCATGGCGAGGGTCTTAAGAGAACCAAGAACGATAATGACTAATTACTCACGTATATCATACGACGTTTTTCGACACACTTGTGAAGAAAATAAATTTAAAATCAACTTTATTTAGTAGGTATATGAAAAGTTTATTTAGAGAAACAGTTCGTAACTGTGCAGTCAGTAAAGTTATAATTAACTATTTTGACTGTATAGTGGTCCCATGATATAGATTTTCTACTTGAAGGCGTACAGCACAAATTATTTTCCTCATAATTAGTTGTTGTAGACATTTTTGTAAAATCTGTATATTATTTTTAAATATGGCGGCTAAAAAATTGAATATGGCGACCATAGACTAGCTACTCTAGCTCTTGGTTTAGAAAAAATAAGAATGAGGTTTGCATATAAACAGAAAATACAAATTTGATGAAAGATTTAATTAATTAAATATGTAAAATTTTAAACAGTTTATTTAAACACGAAATTGCATGAAATAAGTAAGTAAAACACTAATTTATGCTATTGAACGCAATAACAAGTTTTATTATTTTTTGTCTTAAAACTCTTTTTGACAAAAAAGAGGTTAAACAAAAAGGTTCTAACTACATTACCGCACATGTGCATAATAGTAATCAAAATGTCACAGTTTGGTAACGAGCCCCTTTATATGCCTAAGTGCAGTGCAATAATAGCCACTTTATGAGCAAGTGTGTCGAAAAATGACTTTCTCAGTCTAAGGTGGAGCAAGACTTTTACTGATTGGAATTAGCCTATGTTCTCTTATTTGGTCTTTGCATTTTAGGAAGTATTTCCGTTTCAGTACCCACATTTTTGGCACCCAAGGTATACCCAATTCGGCACCAATAGGTATTTTGGATTGGGATTTTGTATTGGTTACTATCGTCTAAAATACCTATTGGACGGGAATAGTTTGGATGCAGAAAATTTTGGTGCCAAAAATCTGGGTGCCGAAACGGAATACTTCCATTTTAGGGCCATAGGAACTCTTTTGAATAAGCATTTCTTTCTCTTGATACACGTGCAAAACATATCCTAGAATTAGGGTTGTATTTAATTCTACAATGTATCCCACGTGCTAGTCAAGGGATGTTTGTTTGGAATAGCTTTAACCTATCAATACCCGCGAAACGAGACACAATAGTAAGACAATAACAGCGCGGTCGCATGAGACTGGTCGGAGAGTCATGAATTAAACATTCACGCGAGCGAAGCCGCTAGTAGAACCTAGATGTCTATAAGAACAAAATCAATCAATATAATGTCTTTACCGAGAAACTGATGCATTAAAGCTGTAGGTGCAAGAAGTTAGTGCGTCGGTGAGCAAACAGGTTTCGTTTCACTAAAGACTGGAAGGCATTGCCCTTAGAAAGCGTTCAGATAATGTGCTGTTGTGTTATTATGCGACAACCTGAGAACAGGTTCACTTTAAGGGGATTGGTGGGATGTAATCGCGAATTTTATCATTCGCAAAAGTGATTAAGTGGTGTAAACAGAATCGTTAAAATATTGATGTCATTCTTCAAGATACTCGTATTTACGAGTATCTCGAAGAAGGACATATATATTTTTGCGAATTATGCTTGATAGACAATGCGTTCAAAACATAATACTTGCAGCGAATTTAACGATAGAAGAACTCACGAAGATGCCTCTAAAAGTTGCTTAACCTATCACATACCCACAAAACGAGACACAATAGTAAAACAATAACAGCGCGGTCTCATAGGACCGGTCGGGGATTCATGAATTAATCTATCACATACCCGCGAAACGAGACACAATAGTAAAACAATAACAGCGCGGTCTCATAGGACCGGTTGGGGATTCAAACATCAATCTGTTATCTTTCTATTATGTATCAATTTACGGTACCGTACTCGAAAGATTAAATGTCAATTAAAAACTAATTTATTATTTAGGTAGGCTAATATTCTGATTTTTTTAAAGATTATTCTTCAAGCAACGTTTTATTATAACGTTGTAATTTTATAATCAAATCTGTACAATGCGTTCTAAATAAGAGTAGGATCAATTTCGCACTGTTGTGTCGTCATAGCTGTCAAATCGACTTGAAATTGGGTAGGGTTAGCAAAACAATTTTTTTTTTTCAGTTCAGAATTCAGTTCTTCAATTTTGCTAAACCTACGTCATTGTTTGAAGTGTCTGAGTAGAAAAAAAGGTGAATTGTTCCTTACAATGATAATAGGAAGAAAATAGTTTTTTTTTATGACTTAAATAATATATTTGGCTAATTTGGATTAAACAATAACTTTTTTACTGCACCTACATTTAAGTAAGACTCAGTAATACAAAGCAAAAAAAAAACCGTTATTAACACGCAATATATATTTTCTTTGCAAACCTTACTTTTCAATCAACAATTGACAGATCGGGGTTATTGACTTTCCTATTCTTATTTGGAACGCATTCAAACAATGATAGAGACATGAGCGGAACTGAATAACTAAATTCTGATATATTTTACAATTTAAAATTTCTTGTTTCTCTCACCCTACCCAATTGTTTTTCAATTTGATAGCTATAAAGTTACAGCATGGCGAAAAATCGGTTTGTTCTTCGTTCGTCTCACTGCGTTCTGTCCCACATAAAAAATTCCTGGTTTGTCCCAACTCATATGCTTCGTTTGTCCCAAACTATTATTTTAATTATTTTATTCTCGATTCGACCCAGTTCATATTCCTTATCTGTCCCATATTTTTTTTGTATAGGCTTAATTGACGTTTTTGTACAGTCAACAAAACGGATATCTAACTATTTTATTATTACTATAGCTCTTACCAGCGGCTTCGCCCGTGTGATAATAGCAAATATTTACCTAGCTATCTAGTGGTGGAAGAATGTTTAAAACCGGTCTTGTAGTTTTATGTTTTATTACAACTTAATAATTTGTTTTTTTTTTACCAAAATACATTTTTTTTCTCTTTATAATATTAGTATAGAAATAAAGATTTAACGTCAATAAACTATTTAAATAATCGCTCCTCATTCGGATAGCGGAGGTATACATTAAAGTTTAATGAAATATTTAATATCTCATCTGTAATTTTATAACATTCGTGGGTGATTCTAAAAGTTGGAGTAGAAGTTAGAAAAAAAATTGAATAAATGTAGGTCGCAATGATACCGAAGTGTATGTATAGAAGTAAATGAATGGATGTATGTTTGTATACATGCGTACGTATACATATAAGTGTAAAGGAGTGTATGTTTCGTGAAATGGTATCTGGTGATTTTTTACGCAGTGGATTCAAATAATAGTTCCGTATTGTCATAATTCAATGAATTTAGAAGGTTAAAAATTTCAGTTTTAGAAGCATATTTATTAAGATGGCGAATTTGAGTCAAGTAGTACGACTGTCATCACTGGAATCTGTGTAGAAGAGTTTACCTTCCCTAATGGTCAATCCCTTTTTTATTGCGACCTTTGTTTTTTTGCTTGTAATGACTAATTTGATCAATAGTATTATTATTCAGCTTCAACTGAAAAGTGCTTCTACATTATGCAATATAATAATACTCTCAATTTTAAAACAAAAGTAATTGAATTGATCCAGGTTTTCTTTAATATGATAATATTTTTATCTGAATAGTTGTTATTAATACAATGCTGCAAAGCTTCTAACGTTTTATAAGTGCCCATGTAGGCCTATGTGAAATGAAAAGATTTTGACTTTGACTTTTTAACTTGAATGAAAGTTTATTTGTACGTAATCGTTATTATATTACTTACTAAAGCAAAAAAAGATGCAAACAATTTAAGATACATAAACAAATTTATCATCTAAAAATTATGTGAGTTTATGCTACTACCTACGATTTAAAAATCAAGTATCACAGAATTTGAATGTTTGATACTTAATACCCGCTTTTTAGTATAAGTGAATTTACTTGATTTTTCGTTTAAATCGGCTTATGCTTGTGAGGAGCTAATAACAGCCGCACGGGTCGATCTTAGAGGTTAAGCAACGCTTGTCAAGGTCTATCTGTGGATGGGTGGCCATCTTAGTACGGTAAGCCGTAGGTCCCGGGTGTCATTTGTAGACCAGTAACTCTGGTTCCAGTCTTGCCATGAAGTACCTACTGTGTTACCCCAGTTAATGGGTTGTGGAGGCCTGGTAGGCAGCCGCTCCTCGTAAAATACTGGTATTCAACTAAATTCAGCTTGACTGGATGCCGACCCCAATATATTTGGGAAATGAGAATTACAAATGAAGAGAGATGATGAAGAATTACAAATAAGTACTTACGTGTTTTAGTTGACTGTACTTTTAAAGAACTTGGAATGTGGGACGAAACACCACATCAAAAGTGATGTGGGACATACGAGGAATTTTTTGGAATGTGGGACAAAAATTCGGGACGAACGAAGAACAAACCGAAAAATCGAAAGTATTCTGATTCGGAACGCATTGTAATTTTTTTTTAATTAATGAATAGCTCGAACTTGACCACTATCCCACCTCACCAGGTTTTTAGGGTTCCGTACCTCAAAAGGAAAAAACGGAACCCTTATAGGATCATTTTGTTGTCCGTCTGTCCGTCCGTCCGTCTGTCAAGACCCTTTTTCTCAGGAACGCGTGAATGTATCAAGTTGAAATTAAAACCATATATTGAAATCCGCGGTCCCTTGAAGTTGTGCAAAAATCAAACTTGTAAGTTGACGGGAAAAAAAGATACGCCCGTTTATGTTGCAAAAAACGTACATTTCGACACTGTCAAAGGAATCAAAACTCATAGGGTGCTTCCCGTTGACCTAGAATCTTGAAATTTGGCACGAAGCAAGGTATTATAGCACTAATATCGGGAAAAGTCTGAAAACTGAAAATTTTTAGTTACGTCACAAGAAAAAAAATTTGAAAAGTCTTCAAGACTCGATTCGAGAATTAAACTGTTTTTATAGGTAGGTTGGTACGAAACCCTCAGTGTGCGAGTCCGACTCGCACTTGCCCGGTTTTTTTTTTTTTACCTCACCAGGTGCGACTAGGGGCTACCAACTTACAGCACAATCGGTAGCATTTATTAGGAAGAGGGATAGAATCCTTTATTCACCATAGTACAAACTACAGAAGACCGGAAACCATGGATCATACATTCATACATCGTTTCGAAGATGGGTTCGAGGAACGAAAGATGATGACGATTAAAATTAAATATAATTTGTATATAAGAATTTTGATAGAAGGAATAGAGAAAAACCAAAGCAAAAACATGGATTCTATCACTCTAGAATTGATAGGTACGAATGAAAATGGAAATAAACAGCTGTAAGAAACAAAATAACAAATGTCTAAGTCGGGTCATCATCATACCAGCCGAAAGACGTCTAGTGCTGGATAAAGGCGGAGACCGGTCATTGTGGTGACACTTGACTCCTCAAGTCTCCACAATGATCGATCTCGACTCTCATCTAGGTATCTGATATCCTCGAGACGAGTAGTATGTACCTTGTCGAAATAGCCAGCAGTATTGGAACGACAAAGTAGATTCTCCAGTCACCCTTGCAACTAACAATAAAGCAATTAGATAGAAGCAAATAACAAAATAGGTACACTAGAGTAGGTATCATTTCACTTTCTGTGCTATAAACAGTTTTTGACGTAAAACAAACGCATTTATCTGTGACACACCCACCGGAGCAAATCAGCTCCACTACGCCGCTACTAAAACGACGCGGGTTCAAAATAGTTTGCGAAAGCGCAAAGTTCAATGCACGCCGATAAAATGGAATGTGTGCAAGGCCGTGAGATGCTATACATACACCTTGGTACTTGCTACTTGTGTACTTGCGATAAGGTATTTATAGAAGTACCCATACCATATACCATACTACCAGCTACTTGCTAGTCTACGTAACTACATAATGAATGCTATGAAAGAATTTGTAGGTAATGATTGAATTTGGCATTCAGAATTTAGTAATTACAGCGTCGGAAGGCCTCCCACAAGGTGGACCGACGACCTGGCGAGGGTCGCGGGAATCCGATGGATGCGAGACGCACAGGACCGGTAGCTGTGGCGACGCTTGGAGGAGGCCTATGTCCAGCAGTGGACGTCTTTCGGCTGAGATGATGATGATGATGACAGCTCAACACAGTTATTGAAGCAATGCTTGGGGGATAGCCTATGTTTAGTGTTCGACCGAAACTACATTGTTATCACGACTCAAATACACGCAATAATCATGACAGTAAGTCCCCTCTTTGAGTAGTCGCTGGACGGCGACACGGCGTCCTTACTTTACGAATGACGCAGGTGACCGGACACGGTAAATTCGGCGGTAGCGGTGTCTCGCGACGAGCCCTGGTACAGAACATGGTCCTTGGTCCGGAGCGAGCAGGTATGGCAAACTGTCGCCTCCTTTTGTGACGCAGTAATGCTAACGATGGAGACTGCTGCACGCGTGAGGGAAAGGACATCCTCACGCCTCAGCCGCTGAGACCCCAACCTTGACTACCAACCACGGTAGACGCGGGCTTGTGACTTGACAACGAGTAATGGCGAGGTCGCCTTCCGGCCGTTTGGTAACCGTCCGAGCCGAGCCAAAGTGGTCGACGGTGTATAGTATTCCACGCGCTTCTCAAAATGTTCAGTAAACCGTTAGTAGAGGACCAGTAGGGCCGATGCCAACTGAGAGATTTATCAATTAAAATCTAAATTTGCCCTCGTCGAAACCAAACAGACGGCTAGGTTTACGTAGGTTTAAGATGACGTCACACGAAGGTCAAGAGCATGACGGCCAGTCATCCGCAATGCTTTGGGGCAATAGAATAGATAGTATATAAGGTCGGCTCCACCGAGCGAAAACGCACGCACACATACACACGCTTTACGTGGGTACAACGAGTGCAGGCGTACTCGCTACTGTCGTTTGTTTGAGATCGACGAACGTAGGTAGGTAGGCGTCTATAATTATGTGTCTGCGCCTACGGTCTCTTGTACTCGGCACGTTTTTTCGACGTGTGTAGGCACGGTTGTCAGTGTTGTATGGGAATTAGGGGAGCTTGTTGACATACGTCGCTACGGCACGACATGTGGTACCACCGCCGTGTTTCATCAGTGTTGTATCGCAGTCTGTGGCCTCTTAAGTGTCTGCGGCTATGGCCTCTTGTATTCGGCACGTTTTTTTGACGTGTGTAGGCACGGTTGTTAGTGTTGTATGGATCACTAGGGGAGCTAGTTGATATACACGGCGGTGCTACGGTACGGCATGCGGGAACGCCGCCGTGTTTCATCAGTGTTGTACCGCAGTCTGTGGCCTCTTATGTGTCTGCGGCTATGGCCTATTTGACACGTTTTGTCACCGTGTGTAGCTTGGGGATCACTAGGGGAGCTTGTTGACATACACGGCGGCACTACGGCACGGCATGCGGGAACACCGCCGTGTTTCGTCTGTGGTGTACCGCAGTCTATGCACGGTACATTTTACGGCGGTTAATAAAACGTGCCGCGTACAAGAGGTCTTAGTGTAGCTTCTGGACGTTTCTATTTTATGGGTGTGTCTTCGCTGTCTTCAACATTTTTCTGAAACAAACTAAAATAGATAGAACCTACCTACGAGTACAAAGTTTAATTTTAGGCGAAAAACCAGAATAATAAACAGCAGTACAATAATTTTAATTCAATCTTCTTCTTCTTCTTTTCGAGTCGAAGGTAAACTTGTCAAAGTTTTTTGGGCCCAGTAGGTAGCTACGTTGATTGCAGCATCGGTGGCACCCATTAAGTCCTCCAAAGTGCAGGTGTTCGGGCACTTGGGGCACTCCAAAAGGTGGCTCATGTTTTGAGTAGAAGCACCGCACTCACATTGAATATCCGACTGGTCTATAAAACCCCATTTGGCCAAATTGTGTTTGCAGCGACCTACCTGGGTGCGCAACCGAGGAGCCTCCCCGAGCGGCGTTAAAAATATCGTTCTGCGATTCCAAACGCCCGGCGCACCCTGGACAGCTAGCACTCGGTAACGCAGAGTCTAGCTGACTAATCCTTTCACCACGATGGTAAACTCAAATGGTTCTAATCAGGACCATGCCCACCAGCCTCCTTTGAGGCCACTTAACAAGAAGAATTCAAACAATGAACCTGCACAATGTTAACTTTGCAGATTCATTATTTATTTATTTTACAATTTACGTACACACAAATATACACATAAAGGCCCACTGCTGGCATGGCATGGCATGGCATGGCAGATTGTGCTGCGGTATCGCCGGTTGTGCCACAGCACAGCGACGTGCCGCGGACGTCGCAGCATCGTGGTATCGAAATAAACTAACATGAACTTTAAACTCACTGAAATAAGATTCAAAATAACTTGATTAGTAATAAAATCCTTTGCAGGTTGTGCTCCGGCATGCCACCGCGGCGTGCCGCGTCATGGCACAACATCCCGCGGCACATCCGTCGCAGCATCGTGGTATCGAAATAAAGTAACATGAACTCTAAATTAATTGATATAAGATTCAAAATAACTTGATTAGTAATAAAATCCTTTGCTATGACATGCCGTGCCATGACGTGCGCATGCACTGGGCGCCGGCCCTAAGGAAACATAATTTTCAAAATTTGTACAAAGGTACCTACAGCTAGAATTGAATTGAATGTTAGAATTAGCAATATTAAACTGTCTTGTATAACATCAGAGGTCGTATTTTAAACTTGCATCTGATTACTTTTGGTAGGTATGCGATAATTTGTACCTATGTCTTGTTTTACCTAATTTTATTTCAAGAACTTATGCTTCACTAGGTAGGTATATTGGCTAGGTTGAAAAATAAAAGGGTTCTTATAGTCTTTTTACATAGCATGGGTTGGGTTGGGTGACAGCAGGACGAAAATATGCATCTTCAAGATGAGAGAAAAGAATAGATAGCTACATTGTATGAATCTGACAGCTGTCACCTAAATCATGCTATAACAAATTTAGTATAGGGTTCATCCATTACTGCAAGATTGTCCGAAAGAGTGCCCTTTGCGTTCCGTAGTGCTGGAACGCAAAGAGCAACTTTTGGAACAGGTATGGGTTTTAGTCAGTTACACTAAAACAGTTGACTTCTTCAAGCTCGAACGCCTGAACTGATTTATATGAAATTTGGCACACTGTTAGACAAATTCCTTGGATAGTTCCTACTTAGGACATAAATGCCCCGGGAGGATGATAACTTGGGATAATTTTCTGGAACATGTCCTGGAATACCAACTATGGTCTATCGGTTTAGGTAGTTAACTAAAAGCAAACAATCTTGGTACCTGTCTTTTTATATTAAAGAGGTCGTATATAATATAGGTATAAATGTATACCTAATATAGGTAAATTTAGTTTATTAGCTAACATCGATTTAGGTACCTATAAATACCTAGTTGCAAAGATTTTTACCTAAACCAAACCAATAGACCATAGGAGTTTTATCCAGGGAGTAGGGAGTAGTTACCTACGTATGGCCCCTTGGGACAATTTCCTACATTCACGCAGACGAAGCCGCAGGCAGCAGTACTATTATTTGACAAAATGTCTAATAAATCAACGCTGAGTTCATGACTAACTAGGAATTTTGTTTACGTCTGAAACTCAAATTTACAACGCAACGTAAATTGTTCGTAGTAATTGAATTCAATTTGCTCAATGATGGAGCAAAACAATAAATCTAACTATGTATACGTATGTAGGTATACATTCAGCTACGAAAACCTATTTAAAATGTCACATACTAACACATCAAAAGATAAAAAATTCAATAAATATTTCGTTTAACTCCTTTATCTTAATTAATAAAAAAGAGTTAAATAAAACTAAGCGTTTATCGTTTATGTTGCTAAACTATATTTTTTTAGTCGATTGTTCTGTCCATCCCACGGCTGGGCAAAGTCCTCTCTCCTATTCTTCCAGGTTTCTCTGCCCCGCACTTCCTCCTTCGGGTCAGTTCACACCGAGACGCGACGCGACGATGCAGGAAGAGGTCAGTAATTTCGAGCTGCGCCGCGCGCCGCCTCGCAACGTTGCGAGGCGCATAGTAAAATCGTTGGCAACACGAACGTCGTGAATGTAAAAACGTGCCGCTTTGCCTCACTGCATGAAGCAACGTATTCTTAATTCTCACAATGAAATGTGATCTTTTCGTGTAGTAAATAAAGTTATATTAATTAATCTCTATTAATTCATGAATCCTCGACCGGTCTCATGCGACCGCGCTGTTACTGTTTTACTATTGTGTGTCGTTTTCGCGGGTATGTGATAGGTGTGTATGCAGCGTCGCATCACGTCTCGGTGTGAGCTGACCCTTCCAGATCTGGCAAAATCTAGATAGTTCATCCCGCCATTGCCAACTCCTTCGTGGTCTGCCGCAATCTTATCTCACTGTTTCGGGGCACCAATTTTATGCTACTTTCGCCTATCGTCTGTTTTTTATACCCTGAGACTAAATTGACACAAGTAATGACAAACTTACTATAGCAATGAACCCTGTTCTTTTGTACTGTAATGTCATTTTAGTCTCAGGGTTTAAAACACAGACGGTAGTTTGTCAGACAAATATTAATTTACCAATCAGTAAAATGACCACAAACCTTTAAAATAAATTTATTTTCAAACAATATTTAAATAACAATAATAACATGATCTTATAAATAACAAGTCGATAAAATTATTTGTATTATAAATATTATAAATCTTAATAATATACAAATGCATAACTATTAATTTGACACGGTTTCATCTTTAAGGCACTTTTTGAGAAGTTTTTATTGGACGTTGTGAATGAAGGTTATTTAAGATTTTGGTTTAATAGTTTCGAGTATTTTACAAAAGTGGGTTACTGTTGGATTTCTGTGTAGATAAGTTCACTAGTTCACATTAAATAGCGACATTTTATTTCTTATGTTTCAAATATTTTATTTTTCATATTTAATTTTTTTTAAATCCCGAAGGGAAGCGTATACCCACTACCAATAACCACTAAGTAACTTATAGCTTTTAAGTAGTAATATTTTTTTTATCATCCTCTTGTCATTAACACTCTTGGGTATCGCGTCTCTTTCTTCTATACAACTATTATTCGTTATCTCTGAATTCACTTCTTTCTAAAAAATCTTTTTAATACAAAACGTTTACAGGAGAGATTTGTTTGGCAACATATAATACAAGGCGCCAGACAAACTTGGAATAAAGTACACTGACCTTTTCCTAATAACTCTGCGTAGGTACCCGAAAAGCAAACAATTAACAATTTTTCAATACTAGAAAATATAAGGGATTGCGATAGAAACCGGTTCAAGACAGTGTTAGAGCGTTTTCACGTTATCCGATCCGATATCGGTGCCGGACGCCGATATGATATCGGAGTAAGTAAAATGTATGAAATGCCGTGCTCCGATATCCGATATCAGGCCGGACAATATGAAAGACAGGTAACTATTTCATACATTTTACTTACCCCGATATCGTATCGGCGTCCGACACCGATATCGGATCGGATAATGTGAAAACGGTCTTATGTCTTTATTTCCGTTTTTGAAATTAAAAACGTCAATAAATGCAGGTGGGACAATGACCGTTATTTCACGTTTATCTGACGCTTACTTTAGTCATCTTATAGGGATGTCTAAAAATCGATTTTTATCCTTTTCAAGATACCTACATAAGTGTTTCAGCAAAATTATTGACTATGATACTTTCACAAATCACAACTTTTTTCCTATTACTATGTTCAATATCTTTAAAAATACATATGATATATTAATTCTTAAATAATATTTCAGTTACCATAATTTAATAAGATTTTTCTAATACTAGGAGCTGATTTTTGATTCTCAGAAAACTTTTATTGGGGAATATGGTTTTTATTTGTCATACTAAAGCAGTGAAAGTTATCTGAGTATTAAAACATCAGCTTAATTACAATACAAAATAAAAACGAAGTATTTTTATTGCAAGTTAATACCTATTTCACGAAAATATTTATACTGTTGTAGGTTATACAAATCGCTTAACGATGTTATTTTACCAACTCTAACTTATAATACCTTTTAAATTAATTACATATTTCTACTTCATATTATTTTACAAAAACTGATATTTTGGGCAGTTACTTCGATTATAAAAAAAATGTTGCCATAGTAGCCGATGCTTATGTATATTTCGACTCAAATAAAACTAAAATTATTATTTTAGCGTTAGTCCAATAAATATCATCAAAAACCTTGATATGTTTTTACAAAAATAATATAATAATATCACATACAAAATATCTACAGGTTCGGCCATATAACGTACATACAAAAATAGCTGCTACACTCTCACTATAAGAGGGATAAGGTCGAGTTATTTAATTTTATGAATTTTAAGAAAACTTACAGCTAATATATTTGAGTAAAAACCTATTTGTAGAAGAAGGCCAATTACAAGCAAAGTCAACAAACCAAAAAAAATAAAAATGAATTACCTAATTATAATCTTCACAAGATTTTTATCTAGCTGTAAACATTGTGGACAGATTTCAGTTACATCATTATTTATATTTAACCGACTACTAATGAAATGAAATAATTGTAAAATCATGTCATATCATTAGAGATATCACATTATGGCCAATTTACAAGCTGTATTCAATTCTGTTTTCTCCTGCAATCTACGAATCTATGAAAGACCTCTAGACACTCTCTCTCTCTCATTCGTTGATTTCAGCTACGTCCCCCGTTCTTACTCCGTATAACAGAACTATAATATCTTCTTCATCTTCCTGCCCTTGTCCCATATTACTTGGGGCGCAACACGTTTTTTTCTTCCATTTTGTCCTGTCACCTATCCACACACTCCTTTTTCTTCCATATCACTCCTTACATAGTCTACCTACTTATCTTTTCTTTGGCCTCCAGAACTCCTTTAAGTAATGTGTGTTTTATTTTATCCCTCGTCCTCAACATAAAAAATGGCCAAATTTTTTTTTTTTTGACTATTTTAATTATGGTCGTTATCATTATCAATGAATAATGTGGGCCGATCCCGGCGGCACTGCAATGCCGGGCCGACCCGCGACGGGAGTGGAGCGAGCCCCGAACATCCCGTCAGCTTACAAAAATCAGTTTAATATACTGGTCCCTCAGTGAGGGAACTTTCAGATATTAAGCTGAAAAGAACAGATACTACACTTTGATCTTAGCCAAAAGGCCGAGAAGCGATGACGAACTAAGTAAAACTGGGGAGAGTCATTCAGTCGCGGAGAATCTTAACACCGCGATTCAGGATTGCGCGTCATATGTACAACGCCATCTATCGAGCGACAAGGAACTATATACGGAGCAGCAAGTTTGCGGTATTCTCATTGTAACAAATTCCTTGTGAATTTAGCAATCATTATTCATATTACAAAATTTAAAATTCAAAATAGCATTCATGTAGTTCATTAATCATTTGGTATCAATGTATACAAAATTACTATTTAACATGGGAAAAATATGTCAATAAAACTTAGCTACCATACGAGTTACAAAATTCATACAAGGTACCATTTCAACAATTGCCAAAAAACTTAACTGAGGAATAAAAATTTGCATTCAACACCTTTTGTATAGTTAGGGCCGATTTTTCAATAATCGGATAACTATTATCAGAATAATAAATATGGCTGTTTGTCATATACATATTTCCTATGCAAAAGCTGTAAAACCGCTATTTTTATTCTTCAGTTTATTGTCAAATTACCACATTTATCCGTCAGAAGTTCTACGTGACTACGAAAATATAAGCAGTTTTTTTTTCTTCTTATAGTAGCTGTCGAGTTTTCTACAGAGTCTAAATGCAAAATATCAAAAAACTTTACTTACATCTCTATACAACCAAACTCCCTTAAAATAAACACTAACAATACAATTCTTTTAACTTTTTCCTTAGAATCTTTCCCGCGGGATTCTTAGGGATCTCTTCAACAAACTGTACAGATTTTATCTTCTTATACACGGTGACTTTGGTGTTAATATGTTCTAGAATTTCTTCTTCATTCACCGTTTGGCCGGCTTGTGGTACTATGAAAGCTTTGGGTACCTCTCCTGAGATCGGGTCGGAAATACCTAAGACAGCACAGTCGAGGACCTTCGGATGTGTTCGTAAGACCATTTCTAGTTCCGCGGGGGGTACTTGGAAGCCTTTGACCTGTGAATGAGATGAATGTTGTTTTAAATGATTGCAGTTTTGTTTTGAAGCTAGATTTATCACAATAATTGCATATTAATATTTGTGTATGTTTATTTTACCTATATTTAGTTTTACTATCTTAATAGATTTTTTTTTAATGCGCCTACCATGCTTTCTCTTCACCACCCTTGGTTGACTGGTAGAGAATGCCTAAGGCATTAAGTCCGCCTTTGTACCATTAAGTTGCATGAAGTTTAAATAAATAAATAATTACAGTTACGGTCGTTTGGTTACGACTAATGCCAGGGCAAGGTCATGGGTGCCCAATTACTGGATTGTGGAAGTCAGATAGGTATCCGACGAGACGGTAAGCCGACGCCAACAAATTCGGAAAAGGAGCTCCTCATGCTTTGTCCTGCTCATACTTCTGATTTATTCATTCTTCCTTTCATATACATTTCATCAGTCTGTGAAATGCATTTTCTCTTGATATAGAAGACAGAAACCAGTTAGACTGCATTCAAGCGGAAGTTGCACGATTAATTAATTTTACCTTAACAAACAGCAAGCAGACTTGTCTTAAAAACCTGTTTCCATTACTTTACATATCATCATCTGCCTAGCCTTTTCCCAACTATATTGGGGTCACTTCCAGTCAAGCTGGATTTAGCTGAATACCAGTATTTTACGAGGAGCGACTGACTACCAGACCTCCAAAACCCATTAACTGAGGTAACAGGGTACTACATGGCAAGACCGGGAGTCAGACTTACTGGTTTCTGACTATCTGTAACGACTGCCAAAGATCTACAAATGACAGCCGGGACCTACGGCTTAACGTGCTTTGCGAGGCGCGGAGGAAACTCGTTATGTTAAGATGGTCACCCATCCACAGACCAACCTTGGCAAGCGTTGCTTAATCTTGAAGATCGACCCGTGCGGCTGTTATTATCTAGCCACGAGCTCCTCATTTATTTACATTCTATTACTTTACATAAATATATTAATTTTATCTATTTATGTTTTTGTACCCAAATTTTTCTTTTTATGCACCTGCCATGCTAGTAGTAGTTCGAGTTTGTTTTGACCAACCAATGAGAGATCGTTTCGATCGCGTTAACGTAGAAACAACTCGCACTCAACATACAGGTCATATTTACCTTAATAAGTTCCTTCAGCCTATCAGTAACGTATAGGTATTTGTTCTCGTCGTACTTCCCGATGTCGCCAGTCTTGTACCAGCCGTCATCCGTCAACACCTCTTTGGTAGCCTCCTCGTTTTCGTAGTACCTTGCCATTACGTTGGGACCACGGTACCAGATCTCACCTTCCTGTAATGGTAAGTTGTTCTGGTGAGATATACTGTTAGGTTTATATTGACTAGAGCTTGCGGACGGCCGTCTGGTAAGGACCAGGCCTGTATCGAAGGCACATAGTGTTCCACGCGCGTATTTTTTAAGACATGTCAGCTAAATTGACGGGGCCAGTAATCTATAAATACTATACAACACGTAACATAATTAACGCACATCCTCTTGGGGGGTCATGGTACCTACTCATCATTATGAACAACTTTTACTATGGAACCAAACCTGAAATCGAGAAAAAATTATCAGCTGTTCCCTACATTTTGACGAAATAAGCGAACATAAATGTATGGAACAGCTGTTTATTTTTTGTCGATTTAAGGTTTGGTCCCATAGTAAAAGTTGTTCATAATGATGAGTACAATGACCCCCCGAGCGAATGTGTGTTAATTATGTTACATGTTGTATCTACAGGCCGAGAACGATCTCGGAAGAGGGCGGCGGCAAGGCTTGGAACCGGTTTGAAAATAACCGGTTATCAAACGTTATTAATCGGTTTTATCTTTTATTTCGTTCGGAGTCGAAACGTTAAAAGAACGTTATTAAGAACCCTTATCAACCGGTTTAATCAGAGGAAGGGCGCGCGCGGGGCGGAGGGTAGTGCGGCGGGGGTAATGCAGCACGTCTGTGCATTGGAGTTAGGCAATAAAAACCGTTTAAAACCGGTAAATTGAACAAAACCTATTTACGAACGTTTTTAGCTTCAAACCGTTTAATTTTGGTTAAGGTTAGAACGAAACCGAAAGCATAAGTTCTCTATGTACTTAGGCGTTAACCGGTTCGAAATTTTTTCCGGTTTCCAAGCCCTGGGCGGCGGTATGACCTACACGCCTAACACGAGGGCTGGTTCGAAGAGGTTCAAAAAAATAATACATGGAAGAAGTTCGGGGGAGGCCTTTGCTCACCAGTGGGAAAGTATAGGCAAAATAAAACAAAATAAAAGATTCACAAGAATGCACTTACCTCTCCCGGCCCTAAAGCTTCTTGCGTGTTCAGATCAGCGATCTTCACCTCAGCACTGCCCAAGACATGGCCTACTGACGAGTGGTTACTGTCGTCGTTCTTGCCAATAGTGCAAGCTCCGTTTGTCTCCGTCAGCCCGTAGCCTTGGCGGAATAGGATGTTTGGCTGGAATAATAAGGGAGGTTTTTGTCATAAAAATATTTTTAATCTTTGGAGCGCCATGGTAGAAGGGAAGTGTTTGTATGCCCTTCAAGCCATGATTTCATTAAAAAACCATTTTACATTTATTAAAAAAATACATTTAAAAAAATGTTTTGAGCCTAAAACTTTGGTTTTAACCCAAGCAGCAAAAACTAGTACTATAAAAAACCATAGAACGTTTTGTAAAAATCTGTCCTTGGTCCTATAAAACCCCTCAGAACGTATCTTTTATTCGGAAGTGGCGCATTTACATCTCTGTTCAGTGATAAAATAATGTTATTGCTGTGTTCATAATGACGAAACAGTCCAATAAAATCTATGTAATAGTGATGCAGGTCTCAAAATAGTGATGTACTGGCTACTGTGGGTCCTTTTATAGTACTTTTTCGTGCTATACAAGAGTTTAGATTCCTTTACGTCACTTTTTCATTCACCATTCATTATTTTACATTTGTGATAGTACAAAAAATAATTAAAATAATTTTACAAAAGTATACAAGCAATCTGAGGTGAGTAAGATTTTATTTTGTTATTATAATATTAGTCTATTACGGTGGAAATGATGTGCGACTGCAGGTTTACTGATAAACTAGGGATAGGTTTACCATGAATTTAAAGTGCCCCCCTCGAATTGTTGAGTTTTTACTAAAAATTTTATCATATAAAGTGATTTCGATATTCTAAGAGCCATTATAGTACTTGCTGTGATAATGTTTTCACTGTCACTCATCGTGGATTCAACCTAAAATTGGGGTTCTGTGTGAGCATGACTGAATACTTATATAAATTGTAAACAGTGTTTTTTTATTATTTTTCTGAAGACCATAAGTAATGAAAAAAAAAAAACGGAATTATAAACTGTTTACTGACGAATAGTATGAATTAATCATGTAAACAGTTATAATTAATATTATAATATAATAAATATTATAATTGATGGCCCAATTTTTCACGCCGTCACGAAATTGTTGGTCTTTTTCGAATGTTGAAGATTCAGAAAAATTGCTGAAGTATAGACTCTCTTCAGAAATAATATCTTCGTAAGACACATTTTGTACGGAACCGTTTCCCACATTTGTAATCAAGCCAAGAATCCTTTTTGAGACTTAGCTGTCATTTAATAGAAACATTTATCTACATGTATGTGCCACTTTTGCGTCAGTATAGTGATAGATACCCATTTATAATACCACGAAGCGCACTGCTAGGCACCAAAAAAGTTGTTATCCAATAATTCGGCTCTATTATAGTGTCTGTGTGATATGCTTATCGATAAAATTATAATATGCATTTAAAAACTATTATAATACCCTTACGTTCTATTAGCGTGCAGTGAAATTAGACTACATCACAAAAACACTCTATTGAAAAATCTTTGTAATTACTAACGCACACGTACTATAGCAGCGATCTGAATATCCACAATATCACAATATCGCCCTGTAGTTGAATGTTCATCACTGCTATAACGAAACTACTATTGCAGTTCGTTTGGAACCCTTATTGCGTTAATCAGGCAAATAAAGGCACCTGTTAACAATTTTAAAGAGCAATATTATTTATTTACATAACAGTTTATAAATTATATTTACATATTAAACTAACTATACAAACCTATATATATACAAAAATAAAAAGGGATTTACTGGGCATCAAAAAACTCATCCACGTCGATGTCAATAGGGATAGTGCCCAGAACGCTGGCAGCATTGCCACGTTGGATGGCAATGCTGATTCGTTGGCCGAAAAACAGCCCAGCCCTCTGGTCACGTGAAGAGTCGACTAGCTGCTTGCTAATATCCCGAACAACTCGATGAGCACTCGGACCCCACGGCCCTAATGTTTCAACCCCAAACGGTTCAAACATATAACTCCCGATAAGGTTATTATATTTGCGCCGCTTGAGGTTTTCTGCGCCTGCAGCAGCAGCCCCAGGACAGCCCGCCGTACTCAGAACATGGGATGGCGCAAGGGTGTCGACACATGTTGCATCCCACACCAAAGGCCTACCCAACTTCCAAGGCATTATGGTCATCCCGTCTGGCCTCTTTCCATCGTCGCGTGCCAAGCCATTAGGTTCTAAAACAGCTGGCACCCCGGCGGTGACAAGAGCTCGACGGATAATGTCATTAATGCTAGCGTGCCTTGCTATCCGACCAGCGCTCCTACTGCAGGATAGGCCATGATGTCCGAGGCGGTCGACTGCTTCTCCGCATTGACATCGATGTGGAGCTCCACAAGGAGCACCCAGACGCAAGCATGTAGCGATCCGGAAAGTGGTGTCACTCAACATAGTACCTATGTTGAGCGACGGTAGTGCCTGTAGCCAGAGGCCCGACTCCCATTCACCCACAGCCAGTAGACGGGCACGCTCAGCAGTATTGGTGGACGTATTAATGAGGTTATTCCGTACCAACCTGCAGAGCGGCTCATCCCACTGTCTCTGGGATGATGGATTCTCGGGCAACGCCTTGTCCGGGCAAGCCATTTTCCAGGCGGTCACGGCTTCGGCCAAGCACGGCACCTCACAACCAACCAATGATGGAGTCAGAATTCTATTGGTTAGCTGCTGAGTGCCGTGGACCGAAGACAGGAACGCCGGTAGGCTTACACTAGAAATTTTGCGGATGCCGAGCCCACCAAAACGAATGGGTAGCGTGGCTTGTTGCCACGCTCGGTCATCCAGAGCCACATTTAGTATGGAAGTCAAAGTATACCGAATTGTCTGATCAATTTTGTCCAAGAGATGTGGCTGCTTCCATAAAGGGGAAGAGCGGAGAAAATACATAAAATTTGGTGCGAAACAGCAATATCGTATGAGGGTGAAAGCCGAATGAAGGTTAATTTTGGAAAGTCTCTCCGAAATATGGTTAAAACGTTCAATTTTGTCGTCAATGAATGAAGGGAAACTGTCTTCTAAAATTGGAGAACCTAGGAGGTGCAGCGAACTTTTATCTAAAATTTTGATGTCTGGAGCTATTGCATAAAAATTTTGTAAAGTCGATTGTCTGTCAGTACTGTCAGAAATGAAGATTTCACATTTCGAGTGATTTAAGTCAAGGCCAATGGATTTAAATTTTTCTTTGAGAATTTTGAAATCTTGAAATACTGTTTCAGCATCACCTCCTAGGGTCCCATCATCTAAATACCATACATTAAATTTTGAATTTAGTTGTTGAATGATTGGATGAATAGCCAAGCTGAAAATGACTGGCCCGAGAGGATCACCTTGTTGGCATCCAACTGCAGATTCTAAAACTTTATCTTTATACAGTAATTTTGATGGGTGCCTATAGCATTGCCACAAAAAGCCGAAAATTTCTGGAAGCTCTTTTTTTGCTTCAGCCAACAAAGTGTCTCTGTTAACTGAGTTAAAGGCGTTTTTAACGTCAACCTTGAGAATGACCTCGCCTTTATCAGAATTTAGAAACGTGGACAGGGCATGTACGGCAGCCTCACAGCCCCCTCTAGACCCAAAGCCAAGCTGTAGGGGCTGAAATTTGTTCGTCAGCGATTCGCCGTAAAGCCTGCAACAAATTTTGGCTGCCATACGCCTGTATGTGCATCCGACGGCAATGGGACGAATGCCGCCGTCCCTCTTGCGCAGGGCACATAAATTGGCCCCGTACAAGACATCGACGACGGCATCGTTCACGCCGCCGGATAACATTAGGGTGACTAAGGCCAGAAGCTCCTTCAAAAGCGATTCACCAGCGTCCCCGGCGCCTGAACTTAAAAGATCCTTTAAGTGCTGAGGAGTCAGGCCGTCGAGGCCGCCGGCGGAGCCGCTCCTGAAGGAGCTCACGGCTGCAAGTAACTGAGGGGCGGAAATTTTGAGAAAAGGTGAATCCGGATTGGGGCTATCAGGAGGGTCAGGAAAAGCGAGGTCATCCGCAGGCGCTGGGTGTTTACTCTCCAAGGCTAAAATTGTATCTGGAGAGTAAGGCGCCACCACATCACTGCTAAAAAGCAACCTAGCCGCTCCCCTAATGTCACCCTCACTTATTTTGGATTCCACATGTGAGCACAAACCCTTCTGGGAAGGGTTGTTGCAATATTATTATGTACTAGTTATATTAAAACTTGCTACAGTACTTAACTATAACGGTTGTATAAAATGGCGTAGTAAACGTTTACATTCTTTGTTTATAGATATTTTTAGCTCTCTAAGCATTTAGAGCAATAATGTACAGTCGAACGCTTTTATACAACACTGTGGCACCGCTAAAACCTCAATAAATCGTTTATAGAGCTTTTTAGAATTATAAGTTGAAATAATAGGACTGAATTGCGGGTTGGGAAAATTTTAATTCACTCAAAATAAAACAAAAAACAATAAAAATTGCAAGAAGGGAACAGAAAGGTAGGCAACACAAATGTGGTGTTTATTTAAGAAACCTCTTTTACAAAAGACTTAATCATCTGCCTAGCCTTTTCCCAACTATATTGGGGTCGGCTTCCAGTCAAGCCGGATTTAGCTGAATACCAGTATTTTACGAGGAGCGGCTGCCTACCAGACCTCCACAACCCATTAACTGGGGTAACACGGTACTTCATGGCTGGAGTCAGATTTACTGGCTTCTGACTATCCGTAACGACTGCCAAAGATCTACAAATGACAGCTGGGACCAACGGCTTAACGTGCTTTCCGAGGCACGGAGGAAACTCGTTATGTTAAGATGGTCACACATCCACAGACCAACCTAGGCAAGCGTTGCTTAACCTTAAACATCGACCTGTGCGGCTGTTATTATCTAGCCACGAGCTCCTGCAAAAGACTTAAAAGGAAAAAAAAAAGATAGACACTGTTCGTAAGAGCTGTAGGAACCATAAATACATGAAACAATAATTCACTTTGAAGTACTATGTAAGAACTGGCTTCTCCCAGCGACTTCACCTGCGTGAAAGAAGAAAATTTTCCCAAGGGAAATTACTCCCGACATAAATGCTATTTCGCAGCGTTTGAAGGCCTCCCACAAGGTGGACCGACGACCTGGCGAGGGTCGCGGGAATCTAATGGATGCGAGATGCACATCAGGGCCGGTCGCTGTGTCGACGCTTGGGGGAGGCATATGTCCAGCAATGGGCGTCTTCCGGCTGAGTTGATGATGATATGCTATTTCTAGGACATGGTTTGGCCCGTATGTTGAAATTCATACAAATCTATTCAGCCGTTCGAGCGTGAAGAAGTAACAAATCTTATATTCACACACAGTGTCAAAAATACACTTTTAAAGAAAACATTATAATTGTACTATATACTATAACAAACAAAGTTAATAGTTGTTTTCTTTATAGTTTTAAGTACAGATAGACAAACAGTTGTTTTGGCAAAGTTGGGGTCAAAAAGCAAAAGATAAAATAAAAGAATACTTATCAAGTGCTTATTTACTACAGTGCTATCTAAAAAATAAACATTTTTTTTATTGTTATCAGACCCAAGTTGTGAATAACAATACCTATCTTTGGATAAAGGTATCTTATAACTGTCTTAATCAAGGTGCTGATAACAGGGTGCAATGTACTACGAGTAAAGTGAAAGTATCGCCGATAACAATTTTTAATTAATTAATGAACAAAAGGGAAAAAAATATTAGCGCGATTAGACTGACACTAGTTTTTTTTTTGAAGGGGAGTCATCAGAATGACTTCTCCCGCTCTTAGACAGAGCGGGAGGGCGTGTCAGACTCTTACTGACTAAACCCCACCCCGTTTCTTCGTTGCCTTCGATCTGGGGGGCATGGGCTTTCCTTTCGGAATTTCAGTGTTCCCCGAGGCTTCGGCCCTACCGGGCCCCAACAATTTGCTGACATCTCCTTGAGGCGCGTGTGGAATAGAACGCGCCGTTGACGACTAGGCCCGCGCCTACGGTGGTCAGAAATCGAGATCGGGATCTCGGCGGCGGTGGCGTGAGGGCCGTTCCCTCACGCGCTCGGCAGCCTCCTTCGCTAGCATTACTGCTTCGCCGAAGGAGGCGACCGCCCGCGGAAGGTACTTTTTATTGCAAAATTAATGCATAAAGTTTTTTCTATGATCTATTGTCTAGTGACGACCTCTGAAAATTTGCTATTTTTTGTGACCCCACTTAATGTGCCTTGCACAAATTTAATATAATTAATTAGGTGTTTTTTGACGCCATTCTTTAGTTTACTTTTAATTAGTTCTTTAGGGTTTTTTTTATTTTATTTAAGTAGTGTATATTAATTAGGAACCTAAATGCTATAAAATTATTTTTTACGTAAAAAATTCTGTATGATGTAAATTTTATCCAAAAACTAAAGAAAAATCACGTATTTTTTGGAATATTTTTTGTGAAATATTCAAGTGACGGAATTACAGAAATCCAACGGAGCGTTCAGACGTATAAAACTACCTATTTAGTATTTCCAGTTTTTGTTACCTTGTATTATGCAAGTTTTTCATCTACTATACTATACTATTTATTTGTGTACTAACTAGGTGTTGTAGTACATAAATCTTAGCCTGGGAATTTATAATTGAAAGACCTATAGCATTGTTAAAATCCTAATTAAGTAGGTAAGTAATTAAAATTAGTAAAAAATCCATTTATCTGTAATAACACTCAGGACTCTTTTAATTGGTTGCAGACCATTATACAGGTTTTGTTTCATGTTTCTGCATAATTATGTCTTTATTCTTTACTTTAAACACTAAAAAACTATAAAAATAGGAAACCTGATGTAGGTACAGAGGCACAGAATATGTAATAGTACAAACTCAGGTGAGCTTAACCAACAATTGGGTTCTCTTACAGCAAACCTTATACGAGTATATATATTTACTTTATATTTTAATTGGTATAAACTAGTACTTGACTGCAATCCCACCTGATGGTAAGCAGTGATGCAATCGTTGATGGTAAGGCGGACTTGTTAGAAAAATGATCGAGAAATTTTGCACTTGACGATAGCTACAAATGCATAACAAAACTTACTTACATATTGTATATAGCTAATATTATAAGATTTAAATGTTAAGATAATGTTGCATAACTTGAGCCAGCTTTAGAAAAATAATCCGTAAACATTTTCAAAGTCAATAAAAGAATTTTGGTGTCACCTGTACTTAACAATAGTAAAGATAATTAATTTACGTTTACGATAAACAAGTGTTTTAAGTACCTTATCTTTTTGTTTATATGTTTGCCTATACACATTGAATGCCAGTTATGAGATAATCAGTAGATGACTTCTTTTCAGATGAAACGAGATAAATCGACTACGATTTATCTTTACTTATATGGCCACAGAGGGCCACTAATGAAAGTATCAATATTGCTGGTGCCAAAGTACGGTACCTACGAGATATCCCGTATACGACCTATCTCGTTTATGGGCACTATTAGTTAACTTGATTAATAAAAACGTTAACTACGAGATTTCTCGTACAGGGTAACAATTTATAGTGGGAACTGAATTTGACCCAATGAAATATTTGGCATACAATGTATAGATGTTTTGTCTCACGAAAGCGGGTGACCCATTATAGTGTGTGTAAGTGTACTATTTGTGACGGAATTGCATGGAAGATTCTAAACCAAAATCGTTTGCACAGGGTTTCATCGTCTTAACCTATCACATACCCGCTAAACGAGACACAGTAATGTCAACTGTTCTGTGGCCTTAATAATATGTCTGCTATGACATAGATGGCGCTAGTATAGTAGTAGGATTGGAAAATATACATATCTCTTTAAAGAACATTACTTTGTTTTTTGCTATTTACAAAATTATTTAATCTTAACACAAATTCTCCTACAACATTACAAACCTTATAAAGCAAAGCACGTAATAACTGGGATTCGAACTCGGTGGCATAAAATTGACCGATTCCATTAGCCACTAGACCATTGAGTCATTACGCAACGAGTTGAAATTATCGTACTCTTTATTATATTGAAGTTGTTTAGCGACTTTAGCCCGTATCATAAATCTCAAAAGAATTGAGGGTAGTTTAATATTAACTGTATAAAAATTAAATCTTTTTGTTCAAGCATAACGTTCTTAACTTTCTTTGAGTGAGTTCGGTTACAATTGCGTTTACAAGTTTATAATATTTATTTTTATCATGAGTTCGCGTGCAAATATTGATATGGCTACGAGGGCCCAAATAATAGCATTGCATAATCAAGGCTTAAATTATTCTGAAATTTCGAGAGAAACTGGCTTAAACGTAAGTAATGTTTTAAAACCACTGTCCGTTATTTATTTTATTATCCATGGTTATCGATACACAAAAATAATAAATAATATGTTTCCCTTATAGGTAAAGACTGTCACTTTATGGATAAAGCGGTTTCAAGAAGAGGGTTCGTTGGAACACCGTCGCAGATCTGGCAGAAGACGCCATATTGACCCAGACCAGCGTCAACTTATGGTGCAAGGTTATGAGGAAAATGGCTTTATACCAACAAGACATTTCGCACAATTATTTGATACATCTTTGCGGACTGTATATCGTGCTCTTCATAGTGAAGGTCTACATTATCGGCGACATGCTATTAAGCCATTGTTAACCGAAGCTAATAAAAGAGCACGATTGGAGTTCGCGTTGAAATACATAAATTTCGACTGGAGCAACGTCATCTTCAGTGATGAAAAGACTTTCAAGTCTAGCCAGCACGGGCGAGTTATGTTGTGGCGTAGGAATAATACGCGTTATGACAGTGATCACGTTGTGCCTAACGCTGAATCCGGGCGTATAACAGTTAATATGTGGGGTTGGATGAGTTCTTCAGGACCAGGAGAACTTACTGTAATTCCCAGTCGTGCAAACAGTGTAAATTATATAGATGTGCTGAATGACGTTATGTTGCCCACTGTGCGGAATGTTTTTCCTGTAGAAGATATGCCAGAGATATCGTTCGTGCAAGATAATTGTCCTATACACCGTTCCATAATTGTGCAAGAGTGGTTTAGCCAGCAATCGGACATACGGATCATTCCGTGGCCTGCAAGATCGCCAGATTTAAACCCCATTGAAAATTTATGGGGCATTATGGTTCAAAGGTGGGACAATAGGAATGAAAGGACTAAAGAAGCACTGAGTACTCATTGCATGCAGGTATGGGATTCTATACGGGGTCAAAACTTGTGTGAAAAATTAATTAACTCCATGAGTTCGCGGTTGCAAGCTGTGATCGATCAAAATGGCGGATACACGAAATATTAAAAAAACCGGGCAAGTGCGAGTCGGACTCGTGCACCGAGGGTTCCGTGCCAACTTAATTACGGTTTACGAATTATGAATTATTGAAAAAAAACTACTTACTAGATCTCGTTTTAACCAATTTTCTGTGGAAGTTTGCATAATAGTCTACATTACATATTTTTTTTAGACATTTCATTCTCTTATTTTAGAAGTTACACACATTTTACCTCTTTGAAAGTGTATCTCGCGCAAACTATTCAGTTTAGAAAATAAATATAGTAGAAGCCTCAATATCATTTTTGAAGACCTATTCATAAATACCCCACAAGTATAATGAATAAAAATTAAGTATGGGGAACCCTAAAGTTTATTGTTTTTTTTTCTACTTTTATATGTAAATCTTAATGTGGTTCACAGAATACATCTACTTACCAAGTTTCAACAGTATAGCTCTTATAGTTTCGGAAAAAATGGCTGTGACATACGGACGGACGGGCGGACAGACAGACAGACATGACGAATCTATAAGGGTTCCGTTTTTGCCATTTGGCTACGGAACCCTAAAAAGAATGTAAAGTGTTGACTATTGGATTGAGTAATAACAAAGACCGGGGTAGCTATAATTTATTTGATAAACTACAGTGATCAAACCTAATGTAGGGATAAAGTATGTAATAACTTTACACTATTTTATAACAACAAAATGTATTAAATTGATTTTTTATATAACATGAGAAATTAAAAAAAAAGAGAAGAAATTGACGTGTAAGTGTTTGTGAAAACCTATTTGCAGAAAAAATATCATTTAAAATAAAATCAATGCAAATGCAGGTAAAAATATCCATTATGGACCGTCGATTTAAGGGTCAGCGTGGGGGAGGGGGAGGGGGGGAGTGAAGGGCTGCCCCCCGGTACCACTCCCACACCGCGGAGCCCCATGGTTATGGAGATATTCATGTTTAAAGTTTGAGGTTATGTTAGGTTAGAACACTAATTTCCATCGATTTGTGGGGCGGTTTGGGGCCTAAATCATAATGACTTTTAACATAGAAACGTCAAACGTCAACTTTGACATCTACAGTGACAATTTATCTAACCTAAATGTCGTGTTTTTTTCGATTTACATGAAACTTTAAAAATGTATATCTTGAAAAACTGTGAGTCTCCGCACCTTAATATTTTGTAAAAATGCTTTCTATTTATGAGTACTATCTACCATAAAAAAATGAACTTCCAAATCGACGGTCCATAATGGATATTTTATCCCAAATGCATATTGTATTTCTTTCCAATATAAAAAAATAATTATTTATTAAAAATACAAATAAAAAAAAAACAAGTTAAATTAAAAATAAAGAATAAATACAAACAAATATAAACAAATACAAATAAATATAAATAAAAAATATAAATAAATATAAATAAAACAAACAAATACAAATAAATATAAATAAAAATAAATAAAAAATACAAACAAATAAAAAAACAAGTTAAATTAAAAATAAAGAAAGTCTACTCAAACTACTATAAAGTAATATTAAATAAAACAAATTATTAAACAAAACAAAATCAAAATTATATCACAAATAATAAACCAAAACAATTGTTTTAAATCGCTTACATTCTGCACTGTGGCGTAAGCCTTATAGGCACGCAGTAATCATTAATTTGCATCCTACCCTCATAAGTCGAAATTGTTTTGCGGTTCCTTGTGTAAAACCTACCTTCTTATTTTTGAGAAATAAATACCTTAACCGTAAGTAGAAAACTAGTTAAATACACACGCACGCATACACCACGCTTACCATACTTTTAATGCACAAACCTTCGCGCAAAGAGGCAAATTAGCGTTTAGATACTAAATTAATATCTTGCTACAGCTATTTTTTTGTTTTTAAATACGTGTTATATATATTCCTCGTTATGTTATACCTGTCTGATTCCGTGGGGTGAGGACCTGGTGATCTGTAATACAGGTTTTAGTCTAGTAGTAGTCTAGTGACTGAATTTGTTTTGTTATGTTAGTTAATTTTAATCATGTAAGTCTTGTTTTTGTGGGTGAAATAATGATATTATTATAAACTACTCGATCCCAAAATTACAGCTATAACCCGGTCTTACAATAATTATTGTTATTGATGTGAGGTTAAGCTTCAATTTCTTCCTCGTTCTGGAACGAATACTTAAGCTGTGAACCTTAGTCATAACATAATGCACAAATCAATCATCATAGTCAATACCACTAACCATAATTATGCAAAACGTAATATTTTTATAATTTATGACTAGGTAAAATATTTACAGAACTACCGTCTAATGACATTACAACACAAAAGAACTGGCATCATTCCTATAGTAAGTTTGACACTAATATGTCCATTTAGTCTCAGGGTATAAACAACAGACGATAAGGTTGCATATTATAGGGAAGGGTATTGTAACATTATGAATCAAACTAAATAATAGGAGAATGGCACAATACAGTTTTGATTTAGAATACTTATAATATCTACTATTATTATCGGTTTAGGTGGTTAACTAAAGGTAAACAATCTTGGTATGTCTTTTTATATTAAAGAGGTCATATATAATTTACACAAAGATTATTTAAATGTAGTTTATTAGCTAACATCGATTTAGGTAAATACCTATTCGCAAAGATTTTTACACACAATTTTTAGACAACTTTTAGATAAAAAGACATGCCAAGATTGTTTACATTTAAAGTAACCGTCATGAGAAGCTATAAATTTTGTAAACAAGTGTTCAGGAGTTCACAACATTTGGACCAACAAAAAAAGTGTTTAAGATTTAATAAATTATTAAGTAACAAATATTAATTAACATATATTATTTAAGAATAATTATTCGTCAGATTCAGATGTTTCCATTTCTATGTCAGAATCAGTGACTCAATCATCTCATCGATTTTGGAATAAAAATTATCTTCTTCCTTGATAACATGCTCCACACAACGCTTCCAATATTCCAATAATAAAGCAATGAAACAAACTCGTACGCATTGGAAACTCGAATGACGCGTTTATTTCAAAATAGCGTCCCGATAGTTTACAATCCCTGAGACGGTTCCGGTACCAAGAAACACAAACGATAGCGCATTACGTCGTTAAAATATGATCCAACTAAATTAAATAGGTTGTTACTTTCATATAACCCGTCTATATTTCATGTCGATTGAATATGGTCAATTTATTTTTATCTCGCAGTATAAAATGTTTACATAGTAAAAAATGTTTGTTTACATAATTTATAGCTTCTCGTGACGGGTACTTTAGTTAACTACCTAAACCGTCGGAGTATAGTTTTATTTTTTTTAATGTCTTCCATTTTGTAATAGAGTTATTCAGTTATAAATTTTGCTTGTATTTCTCATAACACGTGAATTAAATAATTGTCAATTGGGTGTAAAACTGTTAAGTTAGATTATACACTGTATAAATAAGAAAGAAATAAAAATTGTATTCTTCTTTGAGAATTAAATGTCTTAAACTATAATATCACTAAAATTGTTTCATTTCTTATCCTTTACTAATTCTCGTAACTTAGTAAATCTTAATCTGTAAGAAAACTATTACTTATAATGCTAATACTTACCACTATTTGTGAAAGTTATTTATATATATATTTATATAATGTTAATATATAGTAGTGTATGTATACTTGTGTATTATGCCTTTATTACATCTTATACCTCATATTTTTATATTATTTATAACAAAAAATAAAATAAAAAGCGTTTAAAAATATAAAAAAAAGAATATAAATTATATTATACAATAATTAAATTTCAAAAAAGCGGACTTAGAACTGGGATTCGAACCAGTGCCCTGTGGAACTAGCTTAGATATTCTGCCATGCTTATCCACCTGAGCTACCGATCTAATTATTAGAGTATGCGAAAATGAGAGCTACTTTGTGAATGTAGGGATTTTATTATTTATGATCTACGCCATCTGTTGTCGAATTAACTAATATACCAATTGGCTTTTTTGGTTTAGTATAGATGGCGCTGTATTAAGTACTCGGAAATAAGAAAATAAAATCATTTATGTTTGTTTTTTATTATATTATTATTACTTAGTAATTATTTTAGGTATTAAAAACCATATTAAGTGCCACTGCGTAATAAGATTTTTAAGCTATGCTGTGTTTTTTAAATGTTTGAACAGCGCCATCTAGCCGTCTCATGAAAGTCATGAAAGGTTTTGCAAAACCTGACAGTCAAAAGTCGACCATAGGTCTGCCATGCAGCTTTGTCAATGTTAGTACATGCACACTCTCTTTGTGTGCGTAAGCTCGGGAGCGCTCAGTCGCGGCCGGGTCACCGGCTAAGTCAGTAGTGCTTCTTGGTTCGCGTCAAAATAATTTATCGAGGACCGTCAGCATGCAAGATACGAAGAAACGGAGGAAAGTTGTTCGTAGTTGCGATAAGGCAACTTTATGTTGTGTGTAATATATGAATGTATTTATTTATTTTAATTACTAGCTATACTTATGCATCAAAGCGTATAGCTAGCCAACAACTTAAGAACTAGAGAATTTTACACAGATATTGATCATTTCTTTACTGCTATATAAAAAAATCGAATTTCGGTTCCTGAGCAATCAGGGCGTTCAGCAGATTATTTATATGGCGTAACCACGGTAACCATAAAAACCATCGAAGGAGCATCGACGCGCGCACCCGCGCCTGTCAGTCCGCTGACGCTGCGCTCATATATGACAGACGCCACGCTCTTACTTTTGCTGTGTTAACTATATTAGTGGTGAGAATAAACTATTGAAAAAGTATCTGGTCCGTTTGATTGTGTTCCACCACCACAACACATCAACATGTTAAACGATTTTATAACTGTATTGTTTATTTAGGCTCGTCAAATGATTGCAAATATTTATAATTTGTTCAAAGAAGAATATTAATTCACGGAACTTCATCGAGAACCAAATTGTGATTTATCATATTTGCGTAATATTACAAAACGCACTGCAGTAGCGACGGGGGTAAGTGAAAGAACAGTGCAAAAAAACTAATAAAAGAAGGAAGAGATGTCGCAAGTACATCTTCGAATTTTATGTCACCCATGAAAAACTGAAGAAAGAGAGAAAATAAAGGTGGATTTACAGCTGACGTTGTACGGAGCACAATACAAAATTTTCATATCGTACAAAAACAAATTTCAACATTAAATCAAATAAAATAAATAAATTGTTTATTTGGTCTCAAACGGTTACATTACAAGTGTTAATGAAACAGCCCCAGTAAGTTATTATTAATACTTGTCTTGGGGTTATTTCGTTCCTTCCCTTAATTGTATAACATTGGCAAAGCTAAGGTCAGTTTTGATGAAAAAGTTGGTTTCGATGGATGTCTCGCAACGCTGCGTAAGTTATTAAATAAATTGGGCAACAAGTAGCGAAAAACCGATAACAATGGGAAATTATTAGTTGAACGGCATGATATCCAGTTATGGAGAATAAAATACTTAAAAAAATAACCGAATATATTATAAAATAATAACCGAATGGAAAAAAAGGTTTCTAATTTATTGTACCATGTGTTATCTATACATAGCAAAAATATAATAACTTTACTATTTTGCTCAATAGCGATGAGTTTGCTAACGCTACTTGTAGTTACGCACACAAGAGCGAGTGTCTATACACATCACAACTACAAGTAAGGCTCACCCGCTTTCGTGAGATAAAACAACTATACCTACCTACTCGCTATCGTCGGTTTTATTGACTTTATAATATCATGTTTTTGTTAAGCAGCATTATAGATTCCTGTTTCTATTGTCTTCTTAAATCACTTATGTAAAAGCTTATTTTTCAAACCAGTTAGTTCCCTTTTTGTGGTGTAATTATCAAAACAACACGACCTATTTGTCGATCATAAAACAAAGTAAAAGTAGACAAATACAACAATGTCCTCAAACACAAGTTAACATATAAACAGCTACTTGACATTTGCGGTGAATATTATTTATTACTTAGCTATGTTAAACGAAAAGTAGGGCGCACGCATTCGCAGATAATTGTGACGGCGCCGCGTCTAATATTACTTCAGTTATGTATCGTTGTATCGTCATTTGCTCAACTATTAATATTACTAAACAGTTACGCACACCATTTTTTTGAAGTGGGTATACGTCAAATAACTTCTCTCGCTCTGGGAATGTAGTTTGATATTTCCACTCAGGAGTGATAGGAAATGTCTAGCATTATCGACGTTGTAATGTTCCCACAGTTGGGACTCAGGCCGCCTCTCTAGGAGAGGGAATGGAGCATCTTCCACTAAGCGGGCCCAGTGTCCAACTATTACTAATTAAAAGTCATCTTTAAATAAGCGAGTTTATGACACCATTTATTTGTTCTTATACGCTCAGGATTTTGATAAGCAAAACTAACATAGGTAAATTCTCATACACTGAGATTATTGTGTCAAACTATGAAACTCTGGCAACGAAGTTACAACGACAAGTCGGCACGACGCTATCCTTTCGTCGATAGTTTCATAGTTTTATATGCAAACTTCACGCCGGCGTATACCAAGCGTATAATGACGAATACGCGTCCGTGGATGGTAGGGCTAAACATGTCGCTCGCGCAGCGTAGGACGTATCTTCTCTCTGCCCGTATCCTAAGATGCTTTGCTTTAAGGTATAACCAAAACTACATTGGACCCATACGGGTCACGTACGCCGATCTAGGCGCGTTGATCTCCATACATATAATATGACAACTAGATTTGTACAGCTGTTACTTTAGACTTTAGACCCAAGCCACGCGACGCGGTTCAAAGTGCAAATCAAGCGTCGGTGTCACCCACGTTTGCGTCGGTCTAATGTAGTTCCCGCTTTATTCTTATTGCATAACCTATACCTACTACTTTTTAGTGCGTCGATGGTGAGATAAGTATTTTAAGTCGCTATTGTTCTTGTAGCGTGCTTGTGGAACCTAGACACGACATCATAGGCCTTTTTATAAACGCAGCCAACGCATTAGCATTATCGGCTTTGTAATTTTCCCACTGTTGGAACTCAGACCTGCTTTCTAGGAGAGGAAATAGGCCGTAATCCACCACGCGAACCCATTGCGGATTGGTGGATGATACAAATGTCTTCGCATTTTTGGTTCTAGGACATGCTCGTTCCCTCGCGATGTTTTCTTCACCGTTTTGAGAGCAGCGGTGATGAAAGAAACTACGCAAATTAATAAACCTGGCTAGGCTTGAACCCGCGACCTACTTACAACTTGTAATTCGGGGCAGTTACTAATGGGCCCACCACTGCTCTAGCAACGATATAAACGATGGGAGAGTGATAACTACGAGGACCTAGAAATTTTAGCCGAAGTGAATGTAGTTATACAACCATGTCCTCAAAGTTGAATGACCTACTGACGTAGCGAAGTATGTCAAACAATTCTAATTATGTATCTAGACGGACTGATTTACTGACCGATTGTATACTAGCAACTACCATCTAAGTGTTAACTATATCGGTTTTCACGCTTGCATTTTTACTTAACGTTGACTTTGAAATTGAATTTAAATCAAAAATTTACGAGCCTGATCTATGTAGGTCTACCAAAAATAAGTGCCGATTTCTTTATTCTATGCTAATTGCTAACTTAGAAAACGTTCTTTGAATATAAATATTTATTGTGAACTAGCTTTTACCCGCGTCTTCGCTCCCGTCAAATGACTACCCTACCTATCCTACGCTACCCTACCCTACCTTCCCTACCTACCCTACACTACACTACCCTACACTACACTACACTACCCTACACTACACTACCCTACACTACCCTTCACTACCCTACACTGCCCCACACTACCCTACACTACCCTACTTTACCTAACTTTTTTTTTTAGATTTTTTCTCTCCGTAAGAACCATCATTGAACTTCAAGGAACATTTAAAAAAAAAACAGCCAAATCGGTCAAGCCGTTTTCATGTTATGTCGTGACAACGGAAAACGGGTTTCATTTTTATATATAGATCATCATCTGCCTAGCCTTTTCCCAACTATATTGGGTCGGCTTCCAGTCAAGCCGGATTTAGCTGAATACCAGTATTTTACGAGGAGCGGCTGCCTACCAGACCTCCATTTTTATATATAGATAATACATCAAAAACCATCACATACAAACAACTGAGTTCATGCTAAAAACGTTATACTCAAAGGGGTAACAGAAACGTTATACTGGGTGTAAAGGACAGCCCTCTACAAACTTTAAGGGCTTGCTCAGTAGACGAATCTGAACATCTACCCACAAAGAAATTATTCAGGAAACGAAAAAAAAAATGCTCTCCATACAAACTATCCGATAAAATTTATAATTTTGTATGGTGAGGCTGAAATTTTTATTCGTTTCCTGAAAAAAAAAATATGGTGCTTGCCCCATAGTTTTCCGTGCGCGCGTTTTTTTTGCGTTTTGTGTTTATTCAATACTTTAGATTCTAGGCTACAAATTAAATCAACAATTACTTAATAAATTTTAGACATTTTAGCAGTGGTAATACTGCAAATGTACTTTGGACTTCTGATTGTACGTAGTTTATAAATATTCGGAGTTGGTTAATGTTTAAGTCATTTACGTATGTACATTATATTATGTTATTCCAAATTGAATAATAATGATGATGTAAAGGAATCAAATCAATATGCAAATTTAATAAAAAAATCTTTGGAACCTATTAGGTAACACGGCTCCAATTGGTCGTTGCTTATAGAAAAGAATCGGGTAGAAACACGCTCTTTTATAAATACTGTTTGTTTTTTCAATTGCACTTTTTTAACATACGCATTAGACATCGCACTAGTACTATAAATACAAAAATCAGTGAGTGTGTTTCTATGTTTATTACTTCTTCACGCTCGAACGGCTGAACAGATTTGGATCAAAATTGGCACACACGTAGACCATGTCCTGGCATATCACATATTATAGACACAAACTTTTTATACCAGGCCATGTTCCCTTGGGACAATTCACTACTTTCACCCGTGCGAAGCCATTGGCGCCAGCTAGTATTATAGTAAAGCTCACGTTTACTGCACCTACCATTAATCTTCTCAGCATCACCCAAAGGTTAACTGGTAGAAAATGCCTAAGGTATTAAGTTCGCTTTTGTATCTTTATGTGCATAAAGTATGAAATAAATAAAACTTACATTCTTAGCAAGTACAGCTTGTGCATCTCCTTTGGAGACGGGGGCGGCGCCGCTGATTATGCCGTAGACGGACTCCAAGTGCTTGGACGTTACTGCTGGATGCTTGCCCAGGAATACCACTGTAATGTGTTTGTTGTACTTTATGTTAGAGGGCAACATACTTGTAAAAAAAAGTAAAACTGACGACTGCAAGAAAAACTAAAAAGAAAAATGACTTGCTGGGAACTGTTTAGTTTTTTCTTAAAGTAAGAGTTTTTTGAATATTTAGGTTATTATTTCCCATATTTTTATGATGAGGAAATCTTCGCCAGAGATCGACCAAGAAAGTGAGTTTTGGAAGGAGAAGGGGAGGTCTTTGCCTAGCTGTGGGCTACTGTTGTAATCATCTCCTCGACCAATTTTACCCACAGAATAAGCAAAGGGATGTGAATGCTAACTGATTTTTAGGGTTCCGTACCTCAAAAGGAAAAAACGGAACCCTTATAGGATCACTTTGTTGTCCGTCTGTCCGTCCGTCTGTCAAGACCCTTTTTCTCAGGAACGCGTGAAAGTATCAAGTTGAAATTAAAACCATATATTGAAATTCGCGGTCCCTTGAAGTTGTGCAAAAATAAAACTTGTAAGTTGACGGGAAAAAAAGATACGCCCGTTTATGTTGCAAAAAACGTACATTTCGACACTGTCAAAGGAATCAAAACTCATAGGGTGCTTCCCGTTGACCTAGAATCTTGAAATTTGGCACGAAGCAAGGTATTATAGCAATAATATCGGGAAAAGTCTGAAAACTGAAAATTTTTAGTTACGTCACAAGAAAAAAAAATTGAAGTCTTCAAGACTCGATTCGAGAATTAAACTGTTTTTATAGGTAGGTTGGTACGAAACCCTCAGTGCGCGAGTCCGACTCGCACTTGCCCGGTTTTTTTAAACGTTATAGAGCCTAAACGGTCATTCTAAATAAAAAATGATAAAAGCAACCTAAAGATGACTTTCAAATGCCTACTCCATACTTCCACTTAACATAATTCGTCACCGTACTCGCGTGCATATTGCATTGTGATACATTAGTGATACTTGCAAGATTAAGACAAATTGATTAAATTATAACAGTCGGCCCACGCAATGGTTCTTTGGAGCGCCACAAAGAAAAAACACACATACCACAAGTGATAAACACAATTACCATACTTCGTGTCGCACAGTTGTGTAAAAAAGAGCTTCATTAGATAAGATTTACCTGAAAATCCGTATGAGCTGTATATGTGTGTTAAGAAAAATTTGAGATTGCGATGTTTCGGAACTATTTCACTGTAGAGAAAAGTAATTCGTTTTGAATTAAAAGTGCTATGTTCAGAGAATAAATGGTGACCTACGTGAGTACCAGCACGTGGGTGCGGTGCGGCGACGAGCGAAGCGAAGCGGACGGAACCTGTTGGTTTGATATTGTCGCGAGAACTCTTGCGGCTGAAGTGGCGACGTCGCGCGCATGTAGAACAGCGTCTCTGCATCGCGTGACGGCATGAAAATCGCATTCACGTTGTATCACCCACATAGCGTGAGCCAATAGTTTTACACTAAGCGCCATACATTACCCAAGAGGGTATCCTACAGTAAAAGAATAATTTGTGCGATCCATAACTTCCACCTTTTATAAAATTGGTTAAGAATCAGTATATTTGCCTTACCCATAGGTGGAACTATGAACAAGACTTCAGCCTTATGTTGCACCAGAGTCTGCAGGAAGAGTTCAGGTTTGAAGTACGGCAACGTGACCAGTTTGACGCCCAGAGACAACTGATTCATCATCAGAGCGTTGAACCCGAAGATGTGGAAGAATGGCAAGATTGCTGGCAGTACTGCTTGATTTGTTGCTAGAAGAAAAAATTATAGTTTTATTGTAGAATTCTTGTTCCGAAAAAGTGATGAAATTGAAGTTTTTATCCCAATAAAAATCCCTATGGGGTTAAGTGGATGCAAGTGTAATTTTAGTTGCATCCTGGGATTCAATCTTGAAAAGGATACAACCTATTTAAACTCATTAGAACTCATTCGAGGAATGCATGTTGAGTTAGATCCAGAAAGAGAAATCAATCCATGCATCCTGAGTGCAATGTTCATTACAGTTCACCCTGTGTAGATTTCGTATTACGAGTGTAATACGTCGTGTGCGTATCGTTTTTAAAAGTTGTGTGTATTATTTTTATATGTTGTGTGTATAAAAATATTTATGTTTATGACCGTCGAAAGAAATTATTATTATAAAAAAATAGCTTCTTACCCGAAGTTTCCTTAATAGCAATAATCTCAGGATCAGCAATCTGCTGGTTCATAGCTACCACACTTTCATGTGTCAAAACTACACCTTTTGGAAACCCTGTAGTTCCACTTGAGAACGGCAGTATAGCCAGGTCTTTAGGCCCTCTATGTACAGACTTCAGACAACTAGTATCTAGGCCAAAATCTTGAGCAAACTCTGCGAACTTTATGGTACCTTCCGGCAGACCCTCGTTGTCTGTCAAAATGATTGGTATGTCTAGTTTCAGTTCTGTTAAGGCTTTTTTCACGTTGGCGTAAGATATTTGGGAGGTAACTACAGCTTTGCATTTGACCAGTTGTATTTGGCGTTTCAGTTCGTCTGTAAAGAAAAATGATGTTGTTAATTTGAAGCATATTTATGTTGTTTTTTACAGTCATTGAGGAGCAATGGTGACCCAGTGGTAACGGCCCAGTTTACGAGTTGTAGGTCGCGGGTTAAACCCCAGCCAGGCTTACTTTGTGTAATTTATGTCATCGCCATTGCTTTCGAAACGGTGAAGGAAAACATAAACACCAAGCATCTTGTCCAAGAATCAAGAATTCGAAGAAATGTGACATCTACCAAATCGCACTGGGACTGCGTGGCGGAAGCCCGAGTCTCAGCAGTTGCAATGCTAAGGGTCATCATCTGCCTAGCCTTTTCCCAACTATATTGGGGTCGGCTTCCAGTCAAGCCGAATTTAGCTGAATACCAGTATTTTACGAGGAGCGGCTGCCTACCAGACCTCCACAACCCATTAACTGGGGTAACACGGTACTTCTTTGCAAGACTGTTGGAACATTACTAAGGGTGATTACACTTATTATTCTACGAAATCCACTTTCGCACTAGATGAGCAGCAAGAAAAAAATTGTACGGTGCATAAATAAACGACGGAGTTGATGTCACGATCATAAATAAAACATAACCCAATTGAGATCGGTTTCCCTCTTTTTGAAGTCGGTTAAAAACACAATAATACATATAGGGCCTGTTTCACCACCTATGATTAAGTTGCCAATATCTTACTTGGCACATAATTTCATACAAATTCTGTTCCATTTTTTTAATTTATTCAGTAAGTAGTCGCTACTCGAACATTGTGAAACAGGCCCATACTGACATAATTACTTTTTAACTTCTTATAATGTATAAAACTAGTTCTTCTGCTCAACAGTTTAATCAAAACTTATCTGTAGCTGATCAGACCTTTAATAGCATGTTACGACTGCATCATTATGTATTTAGCACCGCCCATTCATAAATAAACATGAGATGACGTTATGGTCACAGCACTTATCAAGACTGTACTCAATTCATTGCATGCAACTATCTATAGTTACAGCAGGTCTTATACGATTTGAAACTGGTGTTGATTAAATCTCTCAAGGCTGGGTTGACGAAAGCTGACTGCTATCCCACCTGATAATGTTAGAGGAAACTGCTGAAGCTGTAAGCAGTGATTCAACACATCACACATAATGACTTCGGTAAGTCCCCTCTTTGAGGAGTGGCTGGAACGGCAACACGGCGTTCTCACCTTCCGCATGACGCAGGTCCTCACCGGTCTTGGGAAGTTCGGGAGATTCCTGCATCGGATTCGTGCTGAAGAATCGCCCGGGTGTCACCATTGTGATGACCGCTTGGAGGACACGGTGGAGCATACGGTGGAGGTATGCCCCGCTTGGGCCGAGCATCGCCGTGTCCTCGAGGTGGTGATTGGTGGCAATGACCTCTCGCGCCGGGCCCTGGTACAGGCCATGGTCCGGAGCGAGGAGGAGTGGCAGGCGGTCGCATCCTTCTGCGAAGCAGTAATGCTAGCCAAGGAGGCGGCCGCACGCGAGAGGGCATGGCCCTCACGCCCCCGCCGCTGAGATTCTGATCCCGATTTCCAGCCACCGTAGGCGCATGCTTGCGGACGGCGAGCAATGGGTAGCTCACCGTCCGGACCAAGCCCATGTCGTCGACGGCGCGTGTTGTTCCACGCGCGCCTCAAGGAGATGTCAGCAAACAGTAGGGGCCCGGTAGGGCTGAAGCCTTCTGGGGCCTGGGTTGACTAAAGAGAGCCCCGGTGCCCCGGAATTAAGGCAAAGAAGGAACAGGAGTGGGTTTTAGTCAGTAAAAGTCTGACACGCCCTCCCGCTCCGCCCAGAGCGGGAGAAGTCATTTTGATGATTCCCCAACAAAAAAAATAAAAAAAAAACACATAATGACTTGATGAGAACCCCGGGACCCCGGAATTAAGGCAAAGAAGGAACAGGAGTGGGTTTTTCTTGCTCCGCCCAGAGCGGAAGAAGTCATTTTGATGATGATCAAAATCCTACCAGAACTCCCGCTTTAAAAGTTCTTATCAAGATGTACTCCATTCATTGCATGCAATTATCTATAGGTAAAACAGTTCTTATTCGATTTGAAACTAGTGTTGATTAAATCTCTCAAGGCCTCTCGCAACAGACTATGTTGCATGTTGGTAGTGCAATCTTTACTTATGCTTATAATACTAGATTCATAGGCACAGATTATTGTTTAACTAAGAATTATTCAGAAAACCATTGTCTCATTTATTTTTTATAACACGTTGGAAGAACACCATTGTTATACACATACTATACCTATTTACATTAATAACATATGAATAGGTTACTTCAAGGAAAACGTGATCTATCGTCGACCACATCATCGCTTACGATCAAGTGAGATATTGGTCAAACGCGAGCCTTTCAATAATAATAGAGAAAACCAGATTTTTATTGACCATTCACCAATAAATGTGGCACCATAAAACTTGAATCATAATCAAGAGAAATACTACCTATTTTATTGTATTTGTTTTAGGAGGCCAACGCAAGCAGGCGTGCTATATTTTATTTACCATCATCCGTGCGTCACTGCGAGGTGCCAACTGAAAACCAGCGCTGGGTTGCTGACGCCCAGTAATTACTGAGTTGGCGATCCTTTGGGCTCGAGCACGCAACTGTATTATATTTCTGTACTCTTTTTTTATAATTTCGTGTTGTTGCCTATTTGTAATGCTTGCGTTGAATAAATTATATTCTATTCTATGACTGGTGTCCGACTTTTGTGGACATCCACAATACCAGAGGCATGATCGCTGCTATTCCAGGGAAAAAGTTGAAATGTCTCATAAAGTAGCCTTCAAGTTTCCCACTGCTGAAAACTCAAACCTTCACTCGGTAAGGACGAAGAGTAGGACCTTATCCATGACGCGGACTAAGTGGGGTTTGGTAAATATTGTCTCACTTTCTCACTTCGCAGAGTAACAAAATTGACCTTCGAGTTGTTAGATTGAAAACGAAGTTGAATTGAACTTCGAAACTTGAAACGCCAGGGTATAGAAAGGGCTGTGATAATGTTAGAGGAAACTGCTGAAGGCAGACGTGTGATTTTAGTCGGTAAGAGCCCGGTACTACCCGGAGTACCTTTTCTTGGGTCTATTTCCGTCCTTCGTTGGTTTGGGCGACCATGAGGCTTTACCACTCTTGCCAAAACTATGTGCCACGAGTATTAATGTGCCTGCTTCAATTCCTTACCTGCTGTATAAACCGGGTTCATCATACTAGCGATGCAGCCAGCCTGTAGTACGCCCAGAATCGTAACAGGATATTCTGGTAGATTTGGCAGGATTATGGCAACTTTATCGTCGTTCTGCAACTTGAGTTTCGTCCGCAAAGAGGCGGCGAACGCCACCGACATCTTGTGCGTTTGCGCATAAGTGTACCCTCGCCCTGTTACTGCGCATACCTGGAAAAAAAGAGTGACTTTACTTTGAGGGAATGATGATATTATGATATGATAGCTGATTTCGGCCACAACGACCGCATTCCTCGGCTCCTCATGGTGGTTGTGAGCTATGATTTGCTGCTCTGTTATGTGCCCTCATGCGACTTTCATATCCAACTTTGGCCGAATTTGAGGGAATAGTCAAGTTATAAAAGTGCTAAAAGGTATGGACAATGGTATTTTTAGAGAAGAGTTGAGCTCATCAATTGACTCGGCGTTTCAGCAGTAAACTGCTGAATAAACTACCCTCCTAAGTTGCACCCGAACTTCGGTTTTCCCATCCAGTCTGTAGCCTGGACCTAGACCTGAAAGGTAGTTTTCAGATCGTCGGTATAACTATCTGGGAGGCACATGCTACGCTTGCGGCGTAGTCAGTTTCGACTATAGGGTTGTAGAAAGAAGAAGAGTGGAACCCTTGAGAGGGGAAATCATTAAATAACTCCTCCCACTCTGGGAGGAGAAATACGCAAGCGCCCTAAGGAGGCTTTAATCTAGCAATAGAACATTGTGATATTCTCACTTAATTTTAATTTGTAATTGCACTCAAAGCAAAACATTTCGAATTTTAAATTATACGAGTAGGTAGGTACCACGCAAACCAGTTGTACATGGACAATTTATTATACTTAATGTTGTTTATGAAGTAAACAGGTTGTAAACGTGTGACGGAACCTCTCTATTACTTCGTATATTACATAATATTGTTGATTTATGTTTTACAATGTTTAGCAAGGCTATTTCAAATAATCCAATGATAAATTCGATTATTGAGGGACTATAGAGTTCTACGACCAACTGAGGCTCAGCTCTCCAGCATCCTGGCCTTGGTATCCTCTAAAAATGCGGACGATGGCATTTTTAGAGGATACCAAGGCCAGGATGTTAAAAAACGAAACTTTATAAACTGTACACAAAGGTAGCAGATATCCGCATGAGAACCAAGGTTACATAGCCCGAAGAATATTAGCTAAACTTAAGTGGTAGTGGGCAGGGAACACTGCTTGCAGAACGGATCATCGATGGGTAAGAAAGGTTTTAAAGTGTCTGAAGACGCAGCGTTGGAAGACCTCCCACAAGGTGGACTGGTGACCTAGTGAGAAACACGGGTATCCGATGGATGCGAGCCGTACAGGACTGATCGTTATGGTGACATTTAGGGTAGGCCTAAGTCCAACAATGGACGTCTTTCGGCTGCAATTATGATAATGACCTGAAGCTCCATACACCTACTTAGTAAAATAAACAAAACAATAGATAACATAGGGTTTATAATAATATTAACATTATTAACGCTATAGCCCTTGAATAAAGATAACTTCACATTTTGGTGACTATCAATATTATATCACAGACATGTTGGATTACCGACTCGTGTAAGGAGATTACGCAGGGGCCGGATTACCGCGGGTCACCCTGTATTGTAGGATTTCGATGGTCGTTACTACGTTGATGATAAAAAAAAAAGTTTTGATACAGGTGAGCTAAGGTTGTGAAAAACCAAATTCAAAATAATATTATAAATGTGAAAGTTCGCTGTTTATTATGCATTTATTTACTACTAAACTGCACAAACGATTTTCATGAAATTTGGGTCGAAGTAAGCTTGGACCCCAAGGAAAGACTAAAGCTATTTGATCTGGCTTTGACTCCGTGTCCGCAATTATCAACAATCAAGGGGACAAAGTCGAGGCTTAGGAGCATTTTATCTAGTCGAGGGCATAAGCACGAGTTTATCTTTTCTAAATCAACTAGGTACCTAAGTACTTAATTACATTAACAACACCCAAACAGGCGTAAAATAATTACAACTCACTGGATGACTGGATTATTTCAATTAATGATTGATTAAATAAAAAAATGAACATAGATTGTTCATTAAACCTGTTTGTTATCTAGAATAAAGACGTATCGCTAAAATAATCAGACAATTTATGTCTGATAGGCACCTTTATTTATGTAGGTAGGTATCGTTGGGTATCATACTTAATTATGTACCTCACTTGTAATCCGGAAATTCAGTAAGCGCCATATATAGGCACCCAATATAAATATGTAGCTACTCATTGAAAATGGTGTATTCCAGGAGAAAAAACTGCCTAATTAAATGGTCTGTGTAGCCTACTGGATCTCTTGAACTTGTGTGTCTTTTACCTAAAGTTTAGACACACTAGGTACTAAGAATAAAAAATAGGTAAGTATTTCAATGTTCTAAAATTGTAAATAGTTTACGGTCCCCTCTTTGAGAGAGATGCCACGGCGTGTTCAACTTCCGTATCACACAGGACCACACGGAACATGGCAAGTTCCGGAGGCCCCTGATTCAAATTGAAGTGGAAGAAACGCTCGGGAGTCATCATCGTGTGGACTGCCTAGAAGGCATGGTGGAGGTGTAACCCGCTTGGGCGGAGCACCACCGTAGGTATCCTCGTGGGAACGATCGGCGGCGGCGACCTCTCGTCTCGCGCCGGGCTCTGATTAGCATAGCGAAGGGGAACAGGCGGCAAACGGCTCCTTCTGCCAGGCAGTAATGCTAGCGATGGAGATGGCCACAAACGTGAGGGGACGGATATCCTCACGCCCTAGTCGCAATAGGATACGCCCCAGGTGTCGGGAATTGCAGAGCGACCTCCAGTTTAAATTTCGATCGTCACTTTTACTTTTTCGTTCGGTTATTTAAATTAAGAATATCAGGAGTCTTTTGTTTATTTTGACTTCAATGTATTTCTGTTTTTAATTGTATGATGTTATTTAAATTTTCACTGTTTTAACTTTGAAATGTACTTGGAACGGCTGAAAATGCATATATTAGTAAGAACACAGAGTACAGGTGGGTCAATGACTGCTATTGTCTGTCCTTTAAAAACGAAAACAATCCAGATAAGTAGGTACAATTTACAAGTAAATTGCTCAAACCCTATGTGGTAATAATAATATTGAATATTGACAAAACCTAAGGCAAATATGATTGTTTTAGTCCCACGCTCACACCTATTATGGTGTTCTTATGTAGGTACATTTATAACATAGGATCTAATAATAGCATAGAATGTGACAATAGCCAATTGTAGTCTGATAATAATCTGAACTACCTACCTGCATGAATAATTATCTTTATATAGGTATGTAATTTTCCTATATTTGTGTTTGTCACCTAACTCCTCCTAAATGGCTTGACATATTTGGATAAAAATTTGGTGTACATTTGAGAGGGTCCCTGGCTTTGACAATACAATTGAATTCCGTGGCGGGTTCAATAATCATATATTTTTTCTGATGATAAGCCTGCTTTCAGACAGAACAACGTCTGTTAGGACTGGTAGTAGTTTATAAAGTTACCAAATTCAGCAATATTGTTTGAGATGGTGCAAGGAAAAAGGCTAATTATACAAAATATAGGGGGATGCCACTGGCCATATAAAGGCATTGTAGAAAATCTAAATAAAAAATACTACATTGTTACACTAAATTGATAGAATATCTTCTCATGTAGAGAAAGAGTAAAGTACCTACTTGTTATTTGGCTGCCAAATATTTTTTTTCTATTAAAATATTATTCCAAAACAGAATTAAGTGTATGGAAATATCAAGTCAAACTTTGTACCTTTGTGCATAAACTATGAACTCTGAATAAATAAATATTTGCTGCATATCTGATCATAAAGAAGCATTTAATCCATAAAGATAACTCACCGTTGCAGTTTTATCAGGCCACCGGTCCAAGTTCTGCCACACAAAGTCATTTGCTGTGTACCCAGTAACAGGAAGATCTTTAAACGCAGATGTCAGAAGATTTTTTTCAGGCGGATAAGAACTCTTTTGTCGGATCACTGTACTAATAATGCCATGGTTCTGCTTGTTTATCACTTTCAGCACTTTGCTTCTCACAGCACTAGCCATTTTTAAATTTAGAAGGCTGAAAAACAGAAAAAAAAATATAGCAAGCAAGAGATACTATTATTGTCTCTGATAGACAAGATAAGATCCTTGATTATAAAACTATGTGATTTTTTCTTTAATTTTAAACTTTGTTTTCAACCAGTTATAAATTAAAATTAATTTTTGTCCAGTAGATAGAACAGAACATTTCACTAATAATATTCTGTTTTCGAAGCTCAACTCTTAATTTATTCAAATCGATTCAATGTATTTTTTTTATAAAAAGAACCTGATATTCTAGAGCAACAATCTTGATTACTTTTTAAATAGACACTTTAAAAAATATTTTCTAACATAAAATCGGTTGCTTAATCAATGTAAAGTAATGCACGCAAAATGCGTTAATCCAAGCAGTTATAATGGACAAAACAATCTTCCGAAAAACAATTAAAATGACGAAAATTAACGAGCAATAAAATAATATTTACGACTTTTGACACATACCGTAAAACAGAACTTATCTTCTCGAACCGCTGGACTCAAGTGAAATTAATTGCACCGATATTCAATAATTATTCAAACAATATTCACACACAACACATCCATTCATCCGTTGTTAAATTCGATAATAGCAATCTTAGTTTACTCCTAAATCTTTGTGCCCTTGGACTTTGAAACAACGCGGAACGGCTTGTGGAACGACTAGAATCTAACCGGGCTTTCACTTTGTTTTCATATGAGAATAACGCGACTAAATTGTATAGGAGTAAACATTACTCGACCGGAGCGCTAGTGTGAATGTGAATCGCGCGAGTTGGACAGAGAGGTCGTATTAGTTCGTACTTTTTCTGCCGCCTATTTAAATCAGTAATGGAATGCGATAACAGCTGCTTTACGTTTCATTATACGCAGCTTTGTTTAATGTTATGCAAATTAAAAACGTTTGAATTACTTAATAATACAACATATTGAAAGGATTGTATGTGTAATGAACTAGGTATATTGTCTACTTACATTTATTTGTTTTACGCTACTTACGTGTGTAAATTATTCAATTTAGCACCGACAAACATCGGGCAAGTGTGGTACGCGGGCGGACAGTAAGTACGTGGGTGAAGTATTTTGTAGCAAGATTTACTTACGGAGTTGCATCCGTTCGTAGAAATACGAGCAAAGAAACAGTACTTTATAAATGATACTGACAGTTGAGAAGTTGAGAGGAAATATAAATAACAAAATATCTACCTACCTAGGTACATCAAATAAATAAAAACGTCAAAGAAAAATGTTTTAAGTGTACTTTTTTGTAGTGGTTTTTCGTGTCGGGAATAGAAAAAGGTGTAAAAAAATAAATACATAAAATAAATTCTAAATTATTTAATATCAGAGAATTACAGTGATATAAACTTAATTCAGACCTTACTTTAGACGGCTAAGGATAATCAGCAGTCAAATAATAAAGAACGCATAAAATTATACAAAATAATAAAATAAATCTACCTAAGAAAAGTACAATAAACATAACATATCCTTTAAACAGTTCTGAAGGTTAAATATAGAGCGAAGAAAAATATTCTAAAGCAAATAATTTATTAAAATAATTGAACAGGAATTTATTCCATTATTTTGAGAAGATATTTAACTCATAACATTGTGATACTAATTTAATTTTACAAGAAAACAAAGCAATTCAGTAAACAGAATAAAAACTTAACATTTTTCTGGGCATAAAAGTAATAAATGCTTTATAAATCTTATGTTAAGAAAGCTTCATCTTGAACATATTATTCTGGCATCGTGACACATACTTTAGCCCCGCTAAAGGTAAATCTACTCTTAACACAATCCTTCTTTTTTATATTCAAGACTACATTGAATTGTCAAGCATTATCAGTGAGATATAAATCAAAGTACGAATAAAGCATTTCTAATTTTTCGGAAACAATCATTACTGTTATAGCTATATATCCGTCAAGAATCGATAAACAACCTTAGAAATAACTAACAGGCCAAAAAAAATTATATAGGGTCGGGTGTCTCACATTGAACCAGGCAGCTACATTGAACCACCGCCGAATCTCGAAAATGCAACATTGCCAAACCGCACTAATATGAGTGAAAGAGAGGTATTTACGTTCCGTTCCTGCCCACTAGTTTGCGTGGCGATCGCGTGCAAAGGGGTTGTGTGAGGAGTATTCGAAAGCAAACTGACTCAAAAAGTAAATATTTTTTGCCAATTTCATTCTTTTTTAGCTTTTTTCGTTTAAATAATATCAATTTATTTATATATACACTGTTTTCTACGGTTATTTAGCAATTAAAAGCGCTATAATTCGTGATTTTAAGAGATTGATTTGCCAGTAAAATTTTGAGTTTAGTGATAAAACGTGGTGTGTCTCACATTGAACCACCTGAGGGTGGTACACATTGGACCACGGTTTACTGTGTACACCCCAGTCGTTGAAGGAGTGTTTTTTACAATTATTTTAATTTAATTTTAATTTGTTATATTATGGAAGGTACTTTTGTTTTTATAATTAAAAACTGTTACTTTTGTTTTTATTATTAAAATATGATAAGAATTTGACTGAAAAGGTTTTGTGATGTATAAAACTAAGACTCTCGGTTTAATTGCATATGATTTAAAGTGATTTTTATAAATATAAGGCTGATTTTTATTATTACTGTTTATTATTATTATTATTAGAAAGTATTTGCCTTATAAATTGAACTAGAAGACGTCGTTAATAAGGTGTCTCAATGTGGACGATACCCTGGTTAAATGTGTACCACCTGTGGTACTCATTGAACCAAAAATCATTTTTCATAAAAACCTGTTTTACACCGAAACTAAAAGGAATATGAGAAATTAATGTTTTACAAAATTGAAGCTAAATAAATATGCTAACTATAAACAAAAAATTAAAGGCATTGATTGAACATCCAGCCCACTATGAGACTTTGAAATTTACCTGGTTCAATGTGGGACAACTTACCATACATTAAAATATACATACTATATAGATCTGGAATACCATATCATAGATAGAGGAAACATATCTTTAGTAAATTGAACACAATTTGTACCAATATTGGACTAGTACTAACTCAATTTTTGGCAATAATTAATGATAAATCTACTAAGTAAAAACTTGTTTCAGATTTAGTACAAATTCGGTAATACACATAAGTACAGTATGGCCAAAAATATTTTGATCACTCTGAAGTTCGGATTCCGAAATATCGAATATATTCGAAAAAATACGCAATTCGCTTTATAATATTCAATAAGCTGTGAATTACTGCACAGTCAATTGTTCGAAGTTCTGAGCGGTCAAATATTTCGGCCGAACTGTACTATTGGAAGGATAGTTCGAGACGTGTATGATATTTCGGACGTCTTAACATAGGACATTTTGCAGTACAATTATTTGTGGGACGACAATAATGTTTTTAGCGACAACATGCTGATTTATCGGAAAAGGGAAAAATGTCTTATGTGCAGTCGCATATACCTGCTTTTGCTAATATTAGTGGTGTTGGACTTGCAGTATCCTGATTCAGAACTTTACAATAACCCTTTTGTCGTTTCTATTTTATAAGCGCCATTTAACAGTTCTGAATCGAGAGTTATGCGGTTATAATTCGATAAGTCGAAAATAACATAGAAAAACACAGTGATTTAATGTCAATACACAATATGGCAAATATCGGTTAATATAACATGTGAAATTAAGATTTAATATAGAACAATACACATATAATAACATATTATTGTGATTATTATTTAAAGCCAGCAAGCGTTCTTTTCAAAATGCTTGAAGGAACTACAAATAAACAATGTGAGAACTCGAGTCATAAACGTAAATTCTACAGTAAACTATGACCTGAATTCTGGAACAAAAAAACATCGCAATAATAATGTCACAAATTGTCAAAAGCGAATTAGCTGTTGTGATTGGTTGATTGAATTTTCAACAGCCAATCTACCTGTTGAATTTGTAACGTGTCGATAATTTAAAGCCTTAAATATATAAGGGGTCAAAATGTCCACCAATACGACCCGCAAAGTTTAACTAACGTGGCGTAGTAACGTTGCCCAGTGTCCCGCAACTTACCCCCAAATATTTAACCACGCATTCACGTGACAAGAGACAAGTTGTTGAACAATTCAACAACGTTGCGTGTTATATATTTTTGGGGACATTCTGCGCCCTATATATATCAGAGGCTTAATTCCAGAAACCAGGGGCAAGTAGAAATGGATAAATATACTAATGAGAAAATGTATACTACTGCACATTATGCCATTGTGAACGTAATATTTTTATAACTGGACAGCGCTTGTATAATTTGTTTTATGTAATATTTCCTCTGCAGTTATGATGCTGTTTCATTTTTGTTCCTACAATGACATATTTGCAGTAGTTTGTATGAAGATGACAATCATTCGACACTATCCCAGTCTTTATGTTATAAATACATTCAAAACATTTCTAGATGAATTACTTTACACCCTACTGATTTCAAAGTATTGATGTTTATTTTAAACTGTATGTAAACTACTGGTACTGGTGCATTTAATTAAAACGGAGGCCGATTTCTACACAGTTGCTGAAAGAGTAGATAGATTCATTTATGGTATATCGACAGGCTTGACAGACTGATTTCTGGTATAACGAACCTTTTGGAAGAATGACGTAAGCGACAGGTAACGTAAAAAGTATTTATGATAAAAAAATGTAACTTATTCATTTAACCACTGTTGTAATACAATAGTTACTATTAAACATATTTTCATAAATACTTTTTAATTAGAGAAGAGGAAACCCATTCCTTCCAGAAATAAAAGCCAATTGTCGCATTGTCGCTTACAACGTTTTTCCAGAAAAGGCTTGCTACTTTCTTCTTGTTTTCATCAGCTGACATTTACGCAAATCCTTAGAACATTACGTCATTCATTGATATCGACGTCTATTCTTATATGACAATACTATCTTATAACAACTGTCATACGTACATCCTTGACCGCGTCACAAAGTTCCGCTGGGAATAGGCATAACGCCAACTATGTCACATGTCCAAATCGAAATGGGCCAGAATATTTTAAAAATGTCCCGTACATTGATCTATATTAAGTTCGTTACCTTTTTGTTCCGGAAAAAAACACTTGTATGTATGAAATTCTATACCGTTCGCTAGTAGGCTGGTTGGTGATTGAAAATAAAACCTACTCAATATTATAAAAGTGAAGCTATAACAGTCACGTTCCACTCAACGGCTGGACTGATTTGGATAAGACACAAAGGCAACCTTTTTTAACTGGAACATCATTAATATGACATCTCCCACTCTGGGCGGAGCGGGAGGGCGTGCCCGTTCTTTCTTTGCCTTCGTTCCAGGGTCCCAAGATTCTTTCTTTAAAGTTTTAAACCAAAGCCTGGATACGGATATAGGATACATTTCATTCCAGGAGTAAATTCTCTTGGGATAATTTTCTATTTTTACGCAGAACGGAAACGCTAGTTAAAGATAGTACAAACTTAATCGATATTGAATGCAGCAAATCAGATTATTACAGTATAATGCGGTAGAACGCATTATTTAAAGCTGCGTTGAAGCTGATTTATATTTAGAAGAAGACCTATAATGTACTCGGGCACTTAATCAAGCGTGAATCTTGTACATACGCCGTTTTACCTTAGCAGAGTACTAGTACATGTCTTTTGTGTTTTTAACCTTTTAACCGCCTACGCTTCGGATATATTTGACAATCACACTCGCGTTTATTTTACCAGGACTGCGTTGCAAAATCCACTCTATAGCTCTTCTGTCACCTGTAGTCGTAAATACACGACCCTGGCGAATAGGACACTAAAACTTTAGTCGGAATAATCTGACGCAAGCAGTTAACCTATCACATACCCGCGAAACGAGACACAATAGTAAAACAATAACAGCGCGGTCTCATGCGACCGGTCGGGTATTCAAAACCATCAAAACTTTGAAATTAGTATTCTATTCACATACAATAATTTTCGATGAGGAATAATCTAAATCTACAGTACATGGTGTTTCGTTTATCATTCTTCCAAGTTCAGTGTTACTGTTTGTAATCGAAATAAATTGAAAACTCGTAAGCACTTGCACTTGGGTGATACGTTTCTTAATTATTATATTGCCTTTATAATAGTGTGTTTTAAAAGTAACATGTGAAAAGGCGGGCGTAATAATTATAATTACCAAAACTTTTCATTTTTGGTTGAATTATATCCAACATCGGTTTTCTATCCGGCTCCACTGGAAAAGAAAGAAAAAATCATTTTTAGTAAAATGTTACATGTATTTTTTTAAGTGAAAATTCATTTAATAGGTAATTTCTCTTGTTCTAAGGTGGAGTAGGAGGGTGTGTCAGACTTTTACTGACTAAAACCCACTCTTATGCTCCTACTTTGCCTTGCTTTCCAAGATCCCGGGTTTTTCTTTCAGAAGCTATCCCATGGTCGCAATAGGGTTCGGCCCAGCTAGGCTCCTATAGTTTTGCAGATATCTCTTTGAGGCACGTGGAACACAACGTGTTGTCGACCACTTGGGATCGTTCCGACGGCTACCAGACGGCCAATATGTTATGTTATCTGGGCAATCTGTTTTGTTTTATTACATTCGTGAGACATATTGCCAACGATATTGGTTGATGGATGGATATTGATAATAATAATCAGTGTATGTTGAGAGCGAGAGAGAGAGAGAGGCCTAGAGGTCCAGAGGAGATTCGAGGAGTGTTGGTGTAAAATTTTCACTAAGTGCAATAGAACTACTGGTTTAATATCTTTTTTAATCGATACAATAGTATTTGAGATTGTTTATTACAATTTTCTTTATATGTTCTATGAAAATTTAAAGTACGTCCCTGGATTGTTTCAAAGTAGAATTGAGCCTGAAAAATAGCACTGCAATCGGGTTCTCATGTTTTTCTTATGGAATGCAAGCTTTCGGGCAGGACACCATCTGTCGGGACTGCTAGTTTTATATAATTTTTTATTCAATCTTGTACATTATTTGTGTTATCTGTGCCGAATAAAATACCATTTCATTCTATACTGTTTTAGCCTATATACTGTCTAAAACAAAACAAAAACACCAAAGATACATACCGTAACTTACTGGAGATTCCCGATATCTTCTTCAAACAATCTCTTCCCGCCTTTCAGCATCTTTTCGCCATCATTGCCAAACTTCTTCGTGTACTCCTCTAACCTGATGAGCCATTGGGCCCAATGCTCCCTCAGTTTATCCGGGGAGAGGTGGTAGGCATCAGCCTTAGATCCGTCGGTGTAGGCTATGACGAGGAGAGCGTCCCTAACGTTCAAGTGTTTGTAGTTGAGGTCGTGGCAGACAGCGCCGAAGTAAGCGGCCAGCTGGACAGGGTTGTCGTAAGTGTTCGCTATAGACTTGCGAGGCTTGTCCGATTTCTTCCACTCGATTAGGGTTGGTTTTTCTCTGGAAAATAGGAAAAGGTTTGTTGTGAATATTGTTACGTATACTTTATATCTGCTATCTATACTTTATGCGAAAAAAAGGATTGTAAAGAGGAGAAAGATTTTTTTTACTGGACTGATTTTAAAATTCTTTCTTATCGCTGAGTGACATAGGGATGCGGGCGAACCTACTGTCACTGGTCCAAAAACCAGCGCTGAACAAGGCTGAACATGAACCCCAGGGCTCTGGAACGAAGTCAAAGAAGAACAAAGAAGTAGGGTTTAGTCAGTAAAAGTCTGACACGCCCTCCCGCTTTGCCGAAGAGCGGGAGAAGTCATTCCGGTGATTTCCTAAGAAAATAAAAAAGCGCTAGGCGTTTGATACCCAGCAATTACAGTGATGGCAACCCTTTTGATTCAGGCGAGCTCACTAGCTCAGCCGCAACTGTTTATTATTATTTTGTACTGTTGCTGTTGTATTGTAATGCTTGCGTTGAATAAATTCTAATCTATTCTAAGTACCTATTTTAGTAGATGTCATTGCCCTATTAGATTTCCATAGTCCATGTAAGTAACTAAAGTACAGAATGCTTATTTTGAAAAACTTAATAATAATAATTAAACGATAATACTCGTATTATCTCTCAATAATATTCATGATAATATTATCAGGAACATTAGAAGCAGCTTATGATAATAATTAATTATGAAACAGACACATAGATGTTACTTCTGACAGTCATGATCGAAGAGTCATGAAAAGTCCTCCTTTTAATAATCTCAACTAGGGATGTTATGGAGCTCAATAAAAACTACAAAATCGCAATCGCGTTAAAAACTAGAAACTGTCAAATAAATAACAGTTTTTTAGACAGTGGGAAAAGTCATTATGATGAGTTCCCCACCATTACTTCTCCCGCTCTGGGTGGAGCGGGAGGGCGTGTCAGACTTTTACTGAGTAAAATCCACTCCTGTTCCTTCTTTGACTTCTTTCCATTTAAGGATGCATATATTGAAATGTGACTTCGCCACTATTAGGTAACGTGTGCTCAAAAGAGATAGCGAGATATTTCTACCACGTCCCCACTCTTCTTCAAATCAATATTCGGATTATTAATTGTTGCTTCATTTAATAACCAATTTTGATGCTGTTTTCAGAAAAAGATTTCCTTTTATTTCTAGTTTAGTATAATAAAAAATTATGTATAAAAATAAGCACAGTCAAATACCCAATTAATTTCTTACAATAAAGCGAATTGAAACCATATTACTTGAATCTTTTTTTAAACAGTGCCTTATAAAGAACCCTTTCAGATTACAGATACCAGGTTTAGCAATTGCAAAGAAAATTATAAGATACACACGAAACAAACAAAGCAAGCTAACTGCGTTGTACGTTATCCACACGCTGTTTTCTTGAGACGTAATTATGTTACAATACTACGTTTCTCATAATTATAATCTACGTTTAAATATAACGCGCGTTTGACAAAATTGTATACGCTACGCAGCTATCTGTAAAAAGAATAACTGACTATCTGACATAACATAGGTGTTGTTATGTCAGATAGCTTAAACTAGAGTGTCTAACGGCCGCACTCAGACACATTCATTAACGTTAATCATCACTTAACGTTTGAATCCCCAACCGGTCCTATGAGACCGCGCTGTTATTGTTTTACTATTGTGTCTCGTTTCGCGGGTATCTGAGTAATTAACTTCTAAACGATCTATTAATTACTCAGATACCAGATATTTTTAAGATTTTATAAAAATGTAATTACAGCTATGGTTTATTTTTTTCTACATCAAAATGAAGTGAATATTGAATAAAAAAAAAAAAAAAAATTGCCTGCATATTCCCTATTGTATGTACGCAAGGCGTGATAACGCGGCAATTTATACATTGGATGTTTATTTATTTTGTTAGTTTAAATTCTACGTAGTGTAGCGCACTCAGAGTATTCAGATTACAACTTAGTTGAGTTCTAATCTGAATATTCTGGACGCCGACTCTGGACTGCGTGTCCCCTCTAAAATTATGTATCTAAAAATAAAATGATTTTAAGTTTGTTTTTAGAAAAATTTATAAGTACTTTTATTCTAGGGCTTTTGATTGAATAATAAAATTATTACATTTGACTTTTTTTATACTTTTTTTTGTACTGATCTGCTGACTACTTAGAATATTATAATTAGTTAATCATAAAATCTAGAGCTCATACTGTTACAGTTTGTACCATAGAATAAAAAATCTATCTTTGAAATAGGTACATAAAGCAAGTCAGAAAAATGTACATGACATGTAGATGGATGGAGAGGGAGAAGGTGGCCAAAGAAAAGATGGATGGATTGTGTAAGGAGTAATATAAAAGAAAAGGCAGTTAGTGATAGCGTGACGGGTGAGAGGGAAGCATGGAATAAAAAAAAACCGTGTTACGCCGATTTCAAGTAATATGGACAAAGGCAAGCAGAAGAAAAGTCGCAACATGTATCGAATCTAATACTTTGTCAATACAAGATCTATCATCAACTCATTCAAAAATAGCCATTATAGAAAAAGAAATGTCTTTATTATCACTTCGCAGCACAGACATCCAAAGACTTTTGGCACGGGCGCCTGTATTACAGATTATTATAAAGTGAGATAACCTTGAGTTTTCCCTTGACATTCGCAATCTGTTATTCCAAATCGTGGATGTCAGTGACTCCCTTTATCTGAGGTATTTCGTTGACGATAATGATAAACTTTGATAATGTAAAATTACGTTGTATGATTTCTTTCACCGTGAGCCTATCCTAGACTCGTTAAAACCGGTTTTAGTTGGGTGAACGGTCATAAAGAATGGTCATACTGTGAGAACGTCATATGAATCTACTGATAACAAATGTGGAATGAATTAATTGATTTTGAATACTCGACTGGCAATTGAGAATAGAACCAATGAAGTTGGAATTCGATTTTTAAGCAATAACTTCAACAGCCCGATAACACATCTATCTGTAGCCTAATCACAAAAGGAAAATATTAAGGTACTAGCTACCATCAACAGGCCTCCAGCTCCGCACAGATGTTACAAATCTTTAAAATTCTTGGCTTTTCTCTACAATATTATGCACGTAAGTACTACACACCCAAACCTTCCTCATGAATCAGTCAGTAGGAATATTGTTGAAACCACATGGGAATTGATTCAATAGTTCTTGAGTTTATCCGCGAACAGACCGATACGGTGGGGGACTTTGTTTTACAATGGAAGAAATGAAGGAGGAAATTCTCTCTTTGAAGAGATCTGAAGTTGTGTTAAACAACCCACAATGTTACAGTTCTTAAAACTACCTAAAGCGGCCTTATGGAACTTAGAAATATTGTTAAAAGAATAATTATAATGAATTCAGTATATTATGTGCATCAGATGGTTCACAATGTACTGGCTTAGCTAGAATGACATAGAAATGACCATTTACCTGGTCTTTCTAGGTGTCATAGAATTATGTACATCGTGCGTCTTAGAACTATTTGTCTGCTATAGGAATCCAAATGAAATGGCCGAACCCAAGTTACGGAATAAGTAATAGTGTGAACGTTTTCCTTGTTTTCCAACTTTTCTTTCATTGGTAATGGAAGTGAATGATAACGAAGGCCACAATCAATTGTTGGATCAATTCACTAATGAATTCATTCGGCAGTTTTCGCTCCATGTTTTAGTGTTTCATTTCTAGTGGTGCGGTTTAGCGTTATATTTGCGTCTTTTACTAAGCATCTTTGTCTAATGAAAGAACCAAATGAACTAAAAATGAATAGTCAGATAGGGCCTCAGAAACGATCAATGGCGATTGACAATATTTAGATAGGGCCTTAGAAACGATCAATGGCGATTGACAACACATATTTAGATAGGGCCTTAGAAACGATCAATGGCGATTGACAACACATATTTAGATAGGGCCTTAGAAACGATCAATGGCGATTGACAACACATATTTAGATAGGGCCTTAGAAACGATCAATGGCGATTGACAATGTTTAGATAAGGCCTTAGAATTTTTTAGAATTGCCAATCAATGGCGATTGACAATATTTATGTGATTGACACCAGTGGATGCAATTATTGAAGAATTAATAACAGTAATTCACCTAAGTAAATATGACACCGGATGACGAAGAACTTTTGCTCTTGACCTATACAGTTCTATAACGAATTCTTCAGAACTCAAGGGACACAATTCAAGCTAATCAACGTACGTATCCACTTAATTCGATTAATCTACGGTACACCACTTTTGCCCTACTTTGAATTCCCAACGGGACTATTCACTCTCCCTATTACCCAGTGACGCAGTTTGTCGACCTTGAGCAGGCCATGGCCTCGCCTGAGGGCTTCTCAAACGAGATTGTATGCTCTGTTAACTACAGCCGACTAGCAGGTCGCGAAAACACCTACACAGGCTTTGCGCAATGTGTCTGGCCGAGATAAGTGTATGTAAATGAACTGCGGTAGACCGTTGCGCTATTGAGTAATCGAATTTGAATGGTACGAATGTTTTGCAGTCATGCGTCGCGAATTAAGAATATAGAGACTGTTTAATAACGGCTGCGGGATTGTTCTAAGATGGGTCAGGTACGTTATATAGGGCACTGACCGTATCCGTAACATGTGTTTCATACTTCGTCTCTACATGGCCATACTAAGACAAAAGTTTCCCTTTCAACTTCTCAGTCACTGGTGGCACTTTCAATTTCAAAATTCCTCTACTATACACCGTGTACCAAAAATCGACGCTCACACGAATACCATGGATTCAGGTACCTATGTGCATAATTTTGAATTCAGTGGTGGAATTTTTCGTCGGGTTTTCATAATTTTTTTTTGACATGTACTTTTTTAATTTAACCTATCAATACCCGCGAAACGAGACACAATAGTAAGACAATAACAGCGCGGTCCTATGAGACTGGTCGGGGATTCATGAATTAAACTGTAAAAACCGTTATCGATGTCTGTCACACGGTGTGTTGAACTGCGAAATATACATGGCCACACTAACAATAGTGTTTATTTATATGGCGATTTAAATAGATCACAACACATACAATGGCTTCACACAATATTTATTCACAAACAACCTAATTTGTTTAGGTTGGTTGATATAGGCATCGGTAAACATTACTAAGCCAATCGACCTATGTATAATATTTTAGGCAACAATTTTCCTCAACGCGTAGAAGATAATTCTGCTAAACACGGAGATTATCGTTAAGCATTTAATGATGGTGTTAAGCAAATTTCTATGAACTTATCTGCCTTTTAGATTCGAGATTAAAGTAGGTATACAACATAATCAACTTTACAATGTTCCCACTGCGGAGACTCAGGCCTCCTCTCTAGGAGTAGGAATGGTCCGCCGTTTCCCATTTCTGGATGGGATGATCCTAGGAACGTACTGGCAAATGAGGTAAACCTAATCTTAAAAGAGTCGTACACTCTAGTCTTTATAGAATTAAGAAAAGTGTCTTTCGACGTCTGTCTGCTTATCCGCAACTCCTGGGTTGAGCTACATCCCAGAAGCTTGCTTGTGTGAGCTTCGATACTTTTTTGTCACTTAGAACCGTCATTCACTATAGCGAGAAAGAGAGCAGGAACACAATCGCACGCAGCAGAATGACGAGATGGTCGGCAAGAAGCAACAGGTTCTGACAAATGTAGCTCAACCCTAATCAACGCAACGGATTTTGAAGCGGTTTTCACTAATAGAAAGAGAATCAAACAAGAACAGTTTATCTGTACAATTTGAACCCTTGCAAAGCCGGGGCGGGTCATTATTAATGTAAAAAGTTTTCCACTTACTCGTAATCAGCAATCGCATCGAATATCCCCCTGTACTTCAAAACAGGGTGTATAACATTCGATTCTATTGCTTTCGGCGCTGATATGCTCTTCAGGACATCTGCGACCGACGTCCACACTCCTTCCACTTCCTTCTCTATACGGAGCTTCGTTTGTGGCTGAGTGAAGTAGTCCTTTAGCGTGTTGTGGAATTTGGTGCCGACTGCCATTTGAGCTGTAGATGGTAGAAGAAAATGATTGAATAATGGTGCAATTTTTTTAAATGCAATTCCAGATTCATCGCCGATGCGTTGCAGCAATGTCATCTTTAAGCCACTGCCTGAAGTGCGGAAATTGGATGGACTGTATTTTCCGCTTTCGATAGTAAGATCCCATAGTGGCATAAAATATAAATGTACTTTAGGACGTTTTAACCAACTTAATACTCTTTAAAGAATTTGAATCTGAAAACTGGATGCTAAACAGAGTTCAGAGATTTTATCATTTCAATTGCTAACCTTGATACTAAATTGTCGGATGCAAAGTTCACTATGATTGGGTTCATAATGCTACTACATATGCCTGCCTACCTCAACTACTGTTTTACGCAAATTATGAATGATGTCATAATTATGTAGTTATGGAGACTTCGTATAGGACTACGGAATTCTTTTGAAAGAGTGAGCGTAACCATGCAAAGGGCAATTTAAGGACACATTGGAAGTGGGTATAAATCAGTAAAAATCTGACGCTCTCTCTCAGTTCTTAGAGCGGAAGAAGAATCAGACAAATAAGAGAAAGTGACCTTGTGTGACAAAAAATTGTATTAGATGAGGCGCAAAAATAATTATAAAATCTTCTTTCAGGGACCTAAATATAAAATCATGTGACGAAACCTCATGGCGCCACTGGTGCTTGCCAAATAGGTATGCGTATTACGAGAATGGTCACACGCACGTTCAGGGTAACAATCTGACATTGAATTTTATAGTTTCTTTACTACGCAGCCTTAAGAGCGATTTGGGCGATCAAATGACTGACATGTAGAACTCTGGCGCAAACGAGATCCGACCCCAGCTAAACTGGGAAGAAAGTTGGACAAAGAAGAAAGAGAAATAACTGACAAGCAGTTGACCATACTCTCACTAGCTTCAGATACTTTTATATTGGACTAGGAAATGATCCCAAGAAACATACTCTCGGGATAAAATAGTAAGCTGTATGCTATTTCAGGACATGGGTGGTATTACTTTTGTGGCTTGTACTATTACTTATGGTTAATTTCATAAAAATCCTTTCAGCAGTTCGAGCGTGAAAAAGTAACGAACGTATACACACACTTTCGCTTTTATATTATCAGCATGATTGATACTTTCATCTTTGAAATTCTAGATTGTCATACTACTGCACTAGTTACTGGTAACGGTTTCATTAAGGGCAGTTCAGATCAACGGCTTTCAGTTATTTATATAGAGATATTTATAAAACAAAGGGACAGAGAGCATGTGAGTAGTTATTTCTTGTTGCACTCTTGGCTGCTATTAATAAATTCACTTTCAAAGACCTAGCTATTGCAAATTGTCTGGTCAATGAAACATTATGTAGTCTGTTGGGTTGCTGGGAACTTAAGCGTTATCAAATTTTCTATGAAACTTATGCCACCTTAATTCATGAATCCCCGACCGGTCCTATGAGACCGCGCTGTTATTGTTTTACTATTATGTCTCGTTTTGTGGTATGTGATAGGTTAAATCAAATTATTAAGTTTTAACTACCTGTGCAAAAATACATGCATAATATATGCATGTATTTTTTTATATTCATGTATTGAATTGTAGGTATACAATATAGGTATATGCAAAATGCTTATCGATTTACCTAACCTTTTCCCAGCTGTGTTGCGGTCGACTTCCATTCAAACCAGATACGGCGAGATATCAGTATTTTACATAAAGTGACTACCTATCTGACCTCTACAACACACAATACCCCATGACAATATTTCCTAATTTCTGATTATTCGTAACGACTGTCAAAAGATCTACAAATGACAGCTAAAACCCTGCTTTTGCTAAGCTAATTGTTACAACCTTTGAATTTCGGCCTAAGCGTTGTGCCGCGTCGTTTATACCGCGTTTATTCGAAAGCCTAGGATAATTTGACTGCTGCAATTTTCCCATCAGATTATAATTTAGGCGTCTTGAATGAACAGGCTCTTAATAAACTATTGCGCTTCACCACCAAGGAGTGTATCACTGCTTACCATCAGGTCGTATCGCAGTCAAACATAAAATTGAATCAATAAAAAAATCCCAGCCCAAATAAAGAAGTAAAATTGTTCGTAAAGGTCAATTTTCTTATTTGACTTACACTAAAATCTATCGCCGCGTGATGAATTATGGCCCATTTGGAGAGAAAATGGGCAGCAATCCAACTGAGAGGAGGCCTAAGTTCCAAAAGTGAGAACATTACCTATAAGGCTGAATATGCTGTTTTCAGATTTTATTTTCAGATAGGTAGTCATTTTAGAACCAGAGACCAATTCAATTGAGATCATCAAACTATCATTCAATGCAGCTATGATTTAATAATTCAATAACAAATCACGAAGTGATGTAATTTATTATTACCTACAACATTATCAATGTTTGCATGGTTATCATTATGAATCCTTCAGCACGTGTATTTGTTATCCAAATCGGTCAAGTGGCTTGGGGGGAAAAACGGCTCTTGCCGATTACGATGAAATTGGGTCCCTGGATGGTTTAAAAAGACAGAGTGCTAATTGGCTCTACAATCGAGTTCTAAATTTTTTTATTCTGACGATATGCCAACTTTCAGGAAGAAGCAGAGAGAAAGTAAATACTAAGTATATCAATAAAAAGTTAAGCATTTCTTGCATGGGAATTTTTGCAGATAAAATCAAAAGTAAATACATTTTAATGAACATGTTGACATCATACATAACATGCATAATTCTCAATCATAGCGCTAGCAATATGCAAAGCATCCTTTCTATTTGTTCAATTTAAAATTGCTTGTAATTAAATGTCAAACAGCCTCCGAGAAGGTCAATCACATTTGATTGACTTTGCCAACTTAGTCTCTCTGGTACCTAATACATTTATTAGGTACCAGAGAGACTAAGTTGGCAATTTGTGTGAAATTTCTTGCATAATGTATTACAGCATTACATATTTCATTGCCTATGTAACAGCGTCTTTTTGCTATTAATTCAACAATGTTCTAGACATTGGACTGCTACATAGAACACACTAGAGGTAAATCTTATCCATACACTTTGTGATCAGAGGTTTGACTACAGAACCTGGTAAACTGCAGTCACACTAGCAACAAGAAGGTCAATTTAAACTACAATCTTAATTTTATTTGATAGTTTAGTTTGTGTAAATAAATTTGAAATTAACTGCCTTTTATGCCTTAAGTAGTGATTTTGATGAAATTTGGTAAGTATGGAGTAATGTAAAAAAATGAAAGATAAAATTCATTCTTACAGAAATCAGTTTTATAGAATGCCTGATACAAGATAATTTTTATCTCATTAATATGCAGTTTTTATTGGATATGTCATATTATGGTCACATATCATGCAGATTTTTACAATCACTGTTTAATTTTACGACACCTTACAAATAACAATATTGCAGAAACAAATTGATGGTCCCTACGTAAAGTATCGAATCAAAAAAATAGCATTTTTTTATTATTACTGTTTTGAGCTCTTTTTAAAGGATATTTTTGAATACAACTTCGTTTCCCGATAGTTAGAGACCTAATTTTTATAAAGATTTAATCACCCGTGACAAAATTATGCAAAAAATAAACTTTAAATCACTCTCTTTCAAAGTAGCGATTTTCACTTTCGATACTTTACCTAGGGACCATCGAAATTTAAAAGACAAAAATATGCTAATTTCAACTTGCAAAACAACAAAACAAGCTGTAGAAAAGTTTGTTTTGTGCCAAAGACAACAAACTGTGAGGTTTATATTTAAACAAGTGTTGTTGTTATGAGATATCATTTAACTGGTTTTTTTTTATTGTAGCACTTCGTAGATTGGCATTATACATTTTTTATTACTTCTGAGATCTCATTTATTTTTATCAATGAAATGATTAAGTAGCATATAAATAACTGCAGAAAGGTCAAGGAGATAGCTCTTAAGAGATGGCAAGTCAGGTTTCTGCACCAACAACTGTAGCATTCAGTCTAAAATGTCAAAAAACCTGGGGAAAATCGTTGTTTTTGATAGATGATAATTGCTATACAAATGCAAATAATGTTCCTTGAAAATTGGGGTATTGACCCTTTTGTCTCAAGGTTTTCATTCAATGTGACTCTGTTATTGTAAAGTATATTCATCATGCTTAATTTTTCAGGCCAGGATTAATAAATCATGCTCATTTGAGAATTGGACATATTTTTTGTTTAATTTTCTTCATATATAATAATAATTCTGCTATAATAATGTGTAACTTACAACTAAATGGCAAAACCAATATCAATCAAAATTTTTGTGTGTTTGAGTAGACCCATAGATGGTATAGATTCACAATTTTACCAAGTTTCTAAATGGTGCACCAATCGCACAGGACAATATCTGTTAGGTCCACTAGTTCCTCATTAAATGATTTATTAGGTGCAAATTTTAGAGATCAATGTAATATTTTTTTCTAACTAGACTAGGCACTAAAAGTAAGAAAATAGAAAAGACACATACCTGCATAGAATTTATTAAACTCTTCCTCTCCCAACTCAGCAATCCTCTCTTGTTTCCACTTCTCCAGTGCAGCTCTAGACTCTTCAGTCATGGTCTTGTTCAAGATCAGGGTCACAGACGGATACTGCTGAGCAAAATCATTCTTATGCTGCTTTATCTGAAGGATCTTGTCTTCACTGGCATAGCCGGGCTGTGCTGGAGAGCTACGGGCTGCATGACATGATGCAGACGTAACCACAGTCCTCACGGTATTATTCAAGACAACACCCACGAAATTCACACAGTGCCTCGTATTCTGCCACATTTTGTTCTTTAACACATTCACAGCAAGCACAGGGTTGTACTTCACATAGCCAGTCAACGTCTGACTCTGACTATTACCATTTCTCTCTGTACTTTCTAAGAATTTCAATTTATTTTCGTTGGAAGCAGTCACGCCGTTGTTTTGATGTGAAGCTCTATTTTTAGCTGAAACACACAGATAAAGACGGCGTTATGCGTGCGCGTGTGTATCTCGCGGCGCCAAAACTAAAATGTCATATGATGTGAATTGGCAAGATATGCGCGGACGCTATTATGATACGTAGTTTGTATTGTATGTATAAATTGAGATCGAAAGTCAACATAAGAGTGTAAACACGACAGTTATTATCGACACAATGGCATAGCGAGACAGCTGTGGCTTCCTCATACAGTTGCCTGCCATTTAGAAAGTAGTAAATCCGCTCAGGTGCAAGGTTGCTGAAACCTTACAAACAAATCACCACTCACCCGCCTTCAGTGCACGCTGTTTCTTCTGTTTGTTCGTTTCGAGTAACGGCCCGAACAGCTCCTTATTCTCCTTGTTGTAAAGTTTTATTTTTTCTGCCGGATTCAAGATAGAAGCGGGTCGAACCACTTTACTCCTGATAAATTCTTTAATTTTACTCTCGAAGGAGATTCTTTGGCTGATTTTGCTAACAGGACGAAACATATTGGATTTGAGAACAATGAAGATTTTTACGCTAAGTCCCTCACTAATTCGTTTATTGTAGAGTTTCAAATATCTTTAAACTGCTAAACTCTATCAATATTTCGTCAGATTTCTCAAATTGACGAAAATGCAAAATCTCCTTCAGAAAAATAAAAAAACATTATATCAAATTCTTTATCTGTCATACTGACAGCGCAAAATTGGGCATGGGCAACCAATGACAAACCGCTTTTTGAAATTAGAATGGTCAATGTTGCCAAAATTAAAAGATTCAATAGAAATGAGGAGTGAAGAGTCTTCAGACTTATTTTTAGTTGAATAAGTAAATAATAACGAAAAAACTGAGTCAATAAGTAAAATAATTTTAAGTCATTAAAAAAATCTCGAAATGCGATTCGAAAATGATGACTTTCGTTCAAGGTATTATTTATAGGTGTCGCTGTTACTGCACTACGTAGTTTATTACTCCGTTACCAGATGTCTCTAAAAGCGGAATGATATGCGACGGAAAGAAAACTATACCATACAACCAATAATCGCTATATCAGATCCTTCTCCTGAATTTAACCGGTTTATATCAAAATATGAATGAAACGATGATGATACAGATAAATGAAAATGCTGCTTTGTACGTTGTACCGAATGTGAAAAGTCTGACTTCTTAATTCGGAAGCATAAACTAGTAATTTGGCGGGAAAATGGATATCGCGGGAATGTTTGTAGCGGCATTTGAAAAACACCGGCTAGACGTTGCTTGTGTTTGGTCGGGTCTCCTCTTGCAACATCGAAAGTTGAATTGTTGAACAGGTGGTTTGGACTTTAGGGTGCTGAAAAATACGCATCCACCATTTCTGTGTTCTTATTTAATTTATAATTATGAGAAAGACTATAAATTGCCTGAAAAGTGGATTGATGTGAAAAGTAAAAAGAAGTGCAAAAGAAGTCCGAAGGATTTTACTTTGATATTGTGAGTATATTTTCCCGTTTTTTAAATTATCTGTTTATTTTATAGTAATTATCCACTCACAGGAAAGAAGAAAAATCTTGCAGGACTGGTTAAATCGGTATCTAGATACTTAATTAGTGCAAGAAATCTTTAAACTACGCGAAAATAAATGACTTAGGACCTGGTTTATTTCTATTACTTATAGATTGACTTACTGAAATAAATATACATTTATACATTGACAAACTTATAAAACATTTAAAAAAATACCTAGTAACCCACCGATATCGGGATCAGGGTCCAACCTACCGGCGATTGATGCTCCAGAGAAATATATAATTATAATAAGTACAAATAATTCAATGGAAGATGAAAAAAATAGGAACCAACATTTTGTGTGTGTTCTCAGTATTTTTAGGAGCAACTCTACGGCCCTAATTTCTGTTTTTTAATTTTCACAGTTACACATACCTACCTAACTATGTACCTATATTCGTAGCAATGAATTAAATAGGTACTTACCTTGTATTTTACAGGTGCTTATTTATTTTCCTTCAGTTACCAATATTTATTATAGAAGTAGGTACATAAGTACTTAGGTACGAGTATATTCACCACCCAATTACTTACCTAATATAGTAAAAGTTTATTTTTTATTATGCATAGGCTCGCGTTTGACCAATAAGTGTCTCACCTTTTCAATAACTGAAAACTAAGTTATACTTACCTGAATCTGTGCTTAGACCCTTTAAAATTATTTCTGAAAACTATAATAAAATTAATACATACTGGCACCTGCTAGCCAATAGACCGAAAATAAACATAAAAAATATAATTTTTGGGGTGCCTACCTAAAATATTGAAATTGATTCAACGCTCTATTATTTACCAATGTTATCATCGTGAGGAAACCGGTATGTCCTAGAACCAAACATTCGACGACATGTGACATCCACCAATCTACACTGGGTCCGCGTGGTGGATTACGGCCCATCTCCTCTCCTGCAGAGGAGGCCTGAGTCCTAACAGTGGGAACTGTAGCGTAAATAAAGGAAAGAGAGACCTTTTCACACTACAATATACGTTTAATTCATGAATCCCCGACCGGTCTCATTGGACCGCGCTGTTATTGTTTTACTATTGTGTCTCGTTTCGCGGGTATTGATAGGTTAATTTTGTATATATGTCGCAGGTTTTTCATAAAATTAGATTTTTGATCAAAAACCTAGGTTTTTGATGAAAAACCGGAAGATGACACATATTAAACTCAATTTTATCATAAACCTGCATCAATCCAGATTTTTGATCAAAAACCTGAACTAGTTTGGATTTATGATAAAGTTCCTCTTCCGTAATAAGTTTCTCTAATAAGTCTATTGGAATGTGTGTTTTCAGTCCTATTTTAGACTCTGTGCCAAACAAAGCCTTACCATCAGCGGCCATATTATTAGGAACAGTACCTAGATTTCTTATATTATTATCAACTTTAATTGCATTTTGCGGGTAAATGGTTGGTTGTTGTAGGTTCGGCTTATATTTTTTATTTAAAGACTTCGTTGATTGAGGTAATAAAAACATCAAATTTTGAGTTTTTACATTATTTATATATTTTTGAAAAAAAAAAGATACGTAATAAGATGGATGAATATTAATAGTATTTTATGGCAGCATCCATTTATCGTAGTATGCTCTCTATGCAAGTTCTGGCTTTCTGTAGCAGGTTTATGGTATAATGGCCACTTTTAAATGAGGGCTGCAATCAGCTGGTGCTATTTTTTTCACCAGTAAAAGGATCTAAATATTCACCAAATGTTGAAAAAAGTCAACAAAGTTATAAATCCCATTAAAAAAAAAATGCCGCAATCTCACAGTGTTTTCTAATATCAAAAATAAAAAATCTTATGAAATCCATTGGTTAGCTTATAAAGTGACATTTATAACTTTGTTGGCTTTTTTCAACATTTGGTGTTACGTATCTTTTTTTTTCAAAAATATATGAATGAATTTGATTTTAAATTTTATGTTTTTTATTATTTCAATCAATAATGCCTTTAAATAAAAAATATTAGCCGGGCCTACAATCAACTATTTGCCTGCAAAATGCAATTAAAATTGATAATAATAAAAGAAATCTAGGTACTGTCCCTAATAATTTGGCCACCCACTGTATATGGTGTTCTTTGAATGGTCCTATGAAAGGAAGATTGTTTTTTTAAATTGGACAAAGTAACATCCCATGGGCCATTTTTGATAAATAAACATTTGTTTTCTTTTTACTAAGTTGCAAATGATGATGGATTCTTTTATTTATTTCATTTAAATTGATTTGATTTGTCATAAAACAAAGCTAAACCGTGGTTTTGACAACAACTTTATCATAAACCCAAACTAGTTCAGGTTTTTGATCAATAATCTGGATTGACACAGGTTTATGATGAAATTGAGTTTAATATGTGTCATCTTCCGGTTTTTCATCAAAAACCTAGGTTTTTGATCAAAAACCTAATTTGATGAAAAACCTGCGACATATATATGAAAAAAATCCAAACATTCATAAATATAAAAAAAATCTTTAAAAAAATGAAGCTCGAAGGTCCGTCGTTCAAATGACAATCTGAATTTTCTTCAAACATACGAAGAATTTTCACAGTTCAAATTTTAAAACGTAAATTAGAAAAAAAAATTAGGATAGGTTGATTACGAGGAACGAAAAAGTTTTTAATCAGCCAAATTAATTAGGCAGCTTGATAATGCTGCAGAACATAATGAAGCCGATAATGTTAATGTTGTAATATACCTAACCGACAATGCTAATGCTACATGTTAATAACGCCTTCTAAAATCTTTTATGTTCTAAAATCATGTGTATCTTTAATAGTCTCTTTCAATAGTCAGATATTCATAGCATAATTTTATTGCTATTTAGCGGCGTGTGTATGCGCTTTTTATTAAGGGCATTTAGGTACTAATGGTGGGCCGAATAAAAAAAAATATCGACACAACGTGTTCTTGACATCGATAAAACAATTCAATATGTCTTAATACGCAAGATTTTCTAATTTGGTATTAACACGAAGTGCAAACAAAAGCCCACAAATGACATTAGCATCTGTAAGCGGCTTCGCCCGCAGGCTGTCGCACTCTCAGGATACTTACCTATAAGGAAACGTAGAGATATCTTCTACGGCATGGTCCAATCAATCTTTGGCAAATTCATCAAAATTATTTCAGCAGTTCAAGCGTGTAAACTTAAGTCAGTTGCCTTTGCATTAACACGTTAGCTGCGGCACCAAATTTTGCATACTTTCCGTTCCTGCGGCACGAGGTATAATCGGCCCGTACCGTGACCAGACGTTAGGGCGACACGCGGTCTATTAGACCCCACCTCCTTTTACAGACTAAAATCCATTTTCTGGCGCGAAATCAAAGATAAATGAGAATTTTGGTCCTTATTGATATAGACAGTGAATTGATGAACCCTAATCCACCGTCGCCCCGGGATCTGATGGCTAGTTTAGGAATTATTAGCAAAACAAAATATGGGATCTTATACACCTCGTAACGCACTGAAATAGGGCAGATTTTCGCTGCGATTAGTGATGGGAAAAATAATATCGACGTTTTTAAACTGTCTTAACTACGCAACGACTTGACCGATTTTGATCAATTATATCTCATTAGATCGTTTTAAGGGCAAAACCTGGCAAAACAACACAAAGCTATCAAAGGATACATTTTTTTAAATAATCTAAATTGTGCTTGAAGGCGCCATAAAGAAAAAAAAACCGGCCAAGTGCGAGTCCGACTCGCGCACGAAGCGTTCCATTCTATACCATGAAGAGGCACCTATTACAGACTTATTATATTGGAAAATAATGGATTACGGTTTATGCATAAGGTTTATCTTTCTATTTGTATATGAAAATCTTAATGCTTTTGCTCTCCAATCGACGTGATGCACAACACTGGTCGCGGGAAGCTCGCGTTGAGTGCGGTACGAGGTCAGGGAGGATATGGGACGTTTTAGCCTCGTTCCGCACTGCATTAAAATTATATTAATTCAGTGCGGCACGAGGCCTAAGACATCCGGTACCAAAGTAGGTACACCACCGAGTCCGGAACCATTAGTGATCTCAAATATATATTTATCTCTTTCCTACACTGGACCAAACCAAAGCTATGCCATTCGCACGACAGAGAAATTCACTTTTTTGCTTGCCGCACCACAGGGAAGTTGCATCAGGGGTGATTTAGGCCTCGCTTCGCACTTAACGTGTTAAGTATAGTGTTAGTGACTAGGCATAGTTTAAGCTACACATATCGGTCGCCTCACACTTATTGATCATCGTAGATTGAAAACGTGAAGGCAATGGTACGTTACTAGTGATAACTTGCGAGCTTTTCGTACTGACACTTGCATTTTCACGAAGTTTTCAATGAACCATTCTAAATTATATTACAAGCTACAAAATTTTATCGCGTGAAGCTTTCAACAGCGTATTTACCTACCTACCTTTTCTTTCTGAAAATATCATAAAATAAAAAGTGCATCTACTAATGAGATCAGTTTATAGGAGTTTTGGAGATGCATCGTCACTAGCCATAAAACTAAGCATTTTAGATCAGGTGTACTTACTAAGTTCGTAGGTTGGTAGGTGCCTGGCTTAATATGACGGCTCATGCATATTTAAAGCGTGCGGATAACGCCCGCATACCGCGCGTTTTCAATCCGATATCTGGGAGCTTACGTATGACGTATGTTTAACCAGGAGCGCATATTGGACTTGGTGTTGTGTGGAAGAACTCTTATTTGTCTAAACTTGTCTTGGCAACACGTGCGTTAAAAGCGCTCAATGTGTACCCGTTATAATTTTAAGAGGAACTTTTTAGCGTTGGGGCTATTCGGCGAAAAAAAAGAGTTTATTATAGTTGATCAATCCATGAATTTTTTTTTATACCCTTATGACAGAACAAAATTTGCATGTAATTATCTTCCAGATAAGTTAACCGGAGCTTATTCGGAGGACATTATTAAACTCCATAAAATGATCGAAACAAATACTTACCCTACTTAAAATGTTCCCTTTTCATCTGGTGACATGCAAAGTTGGAGAGTTCAGTTGAAAAGCTATTAAAAGTAAGTTTGAGAAAGTTAATGGTCCTAAGGGCTTTCTAAAATATAGCTACGTACCTCCTTGTTTAAAAGGGGATACCATCGCGGTCCCACTGTTGGGCAAAAGTCGTTCTAAAGTTCTTCCAGGTGTTAAATTACGTAGGTATATTCGACTCATCTTATTAACTCACAAAAAATGCAAGATAATTTAATTATCTATTAAATAAATTAAAAAAAGATTGAATGTGGTTTTTCCCTCGGGAATAGTATTTTATTTTCCCAAGGGCTTACTTACTACCGAGACCAAATAGACCTAATCTAAGTCGAATCTAGGCCAAGTTTCATCAAAAAATTTATTCAGTAGTTTAGTCGTGAAAACGTAAAACTCTTTGCATATAATAAACTAGCTTCTGACATCGGCTTCGCCCGCCTCTTAGTACAAAATATAGGTATAGATGTTAATTAATGATAAAGTAGCATTCTATTCGTGTTTTTTAGGGTTCCGTAGCCAAATGGCAAAAACGGAACCCTTATAGTTTCGCCATGTCTGTCCGTCCGTCCTCGCTTAATCTCTGTGACCGGTAGCTCCAGAAAGCTGAAATTTGGTATCAATATATATGTCAATCACGCCGACAAAGTGCAAAAATAAAAATTGGAAAAAAAAGCTTTATTAGGGTAGCCCCCTACATGTAAAGTAAAACGCGTTTTTTTTTTAATTTCAGCCCTGACGTGTGATATATTGTTGGATAGGTATTCAAAAATGAATAGGGGTTCACTAAAATAATTTTTTGATAATATCAATAATTTCGGAAATAATCGCTCCAAAAGTAAAAAACAATGTGCCTCTAACCCTCTAACTTTTGAACCATAAGTTTAGAAAATATGAAAAAAATCTGGAAAGTAGAGCTATATAAAGAGTTTTTAGGAAAATTATTTTGAACTTGATAGGACGAACAGTTTTTGAAAAGTTGGGGACACATATTGTGACGGACGGGAAACTACGGAACCCTACACTGAGCTTGGCCCGACACGCTCTTGGCTGGTTTTTAATGGGTTAGGAGCTCTACGTACACAGTTATAAAAATACCTCTTTATAATATTAATTTAGATTTATGGATAAATTTTTAAGGCCCCTGCAGACAGAAGAACCATTTTATCCGCAGTCCTTACGACTCTACACTTCGTTGTAAATCCAGATTGTGAAAACTGTGGAAACGCTAGACTGAAGATGAATAAGACACAATGTTCCAGCGCCAAGCACACCTTTGAGGCCTAACTTTTTACGTTGAAATGCATAGCTTCACAGGTATCCAATTTACATTTGAGAAATTCCTCGGAGGTGGTCTGTAAAGCTAACTCGAATAGTCTGGAAATTTCATATTATTGTTGAATTAAAATGTAAATTGTTTCCAAGAACCCTATCTCTTGCACACTGACCGAATTTGTAGAACTTGTCTGCCTGACTATCGGGTATGTATTAAGTCGGTTAGGTGAGTTAATATAACTTAATGTTAGCTTATCCCCTCGCTTAACCACCGTGGTTTCCTCGTGGCTCTATCCTTGCTTTGGTAATAATTTGCTTGAAGTCGTGGAAGGTGCATCTGCACAACCACCCGGTTATGCAGGAGCAACTAATTGAAGTGACGCATATTCTATGTAGGAGCTCTACATTGGCACTGTGATTGGATTTGGATACCGTAACTGTATTAAGTGACGAAGCAAGGAGGTCACGACCCTCAGCATTGAGAAGTCCGGCGCAAGGAAGCCCCTCCTCCTCGATGTATCAAGTTAAGCAATACAATATAATAATAGTTTATAATAGTGAAACTCTCACAAGAAAGACTATAAAACTGGTAAGGGTGGTAGGAATCCGATGCATGCAAGATGAAATGGATGGTTTGGAGAAGGCCTATATACAACAGTCGTTAGTCTTTCGGCTGCAATGAGTTTGCTAGTAAAACTACATCGTATAAGATATTTAATTCTGTTGGAAAGATTAAGTTTAACTCATTATTCTTTTAATTAATAGCTAAGCAAAATGAAAAGAATTTGCGGTCCAACTTGATAAAATACGAGTAGCACGAGCATTTTTTATTATGCGGACTCATTTTTATCTGCAGTCTACCTGGTTTCTGGTTTTTGAAATGAATGGCCAGTATGAAAAAGTAAGAAGGAATTTGAAAATAGAACGTTTTTGAGCCTTCGAGCACCCATTGAGGCAGTTTACGAAACACTTGTAAGTATGATGAAAGAGATTCCTTGATTACGTAAAGTACTTATAAAGATACAAGTAAACAGTTCGTTCATTCATTCATTTAACTAATGCAAAGAGCGGGTGTCAGGCCAGCGATAAGATGGTGAAAGAAATTAATTTAAAAATGGAACCATTCAGTGCATCGCGGGAGCAGAATTTTAATTAAAAAATGTCCGCCATGATGCGAAAGTAGATTTTTTTTCCCTGCCACACTTAATCTAATTTCCAGAATTTATTTGTGGTAGTTAAGCATTTCATTTTTGTTTTGAATAATGTTTGTAAAAATGTTGTTTTGGTTGTCAACAAATAGACCAGTGAAGAAGCATTCGTTAACGGTCAAAAATGGAACAAATTTATAGTAGGATGAATCCCATTGTAAATGGAAGGGTATTTAGCAAAAATAAAAGGAAAAAAAAGTTACGGGCGACCTGAGGTCCGGAAGTGGATGAGTTTGCGTCTTTCATGAATCCCCGACCGGTCTCATGCGACCGCGCTGTTATTGTTTTACTATTGTATCTCGTTTCGCGGGTATGTGATAGGAAAAAAAAACCGTTTATATCGATTTCCGATATAACTACAAGTTCTATGCAAAACAGTGAATTAGCGGCTAACGAAATTAACCTCAAAATGTATCTGAAAAATTCAAATAACTATGTTTTTAGTTTTTTATTTCACACAACACACTGTATTTCTTTAATTTAAAATATTATTTTTTTCACCTTTATTTTGATTTAATATCTACTCTTCTACTCCAAAAATAAAAACACATAGCTAATATGAACAAAAAAATATGTTTTGTCATCATCGCCATTTATGTCACCTTTGGTTTATATCTCAAACGCCATCACCGCCTAATAGAGTTACGAGGGATAAAAACCTTTTACAAAAATAAGCTTCCAGTTATTCGATTTGATTTAGTACGTGACAGTGTATCTGACAGGTGATAAAAATAAGGCTCATGGACCTTGAACGTAAAACTATCCAGAGGTCCAGTTCACACAATGAAGTGTAAAAGGTCACTGTCAAGCAATCTTCTCAGTAATTTTTTTTCGACATTCTATACAAAATATTTGGTGTTATAGATCCATATTTAAAGGATCGCACAGTCGTACCTATAAACCTAAGCACTTAAAAAAGTCAAAAACTAGTGCATGGTTCCATTTGAGTTATTGGTAGCACGGATAATATTAAATGAAAAAAAACACACATCTTCGTATCATCGCGAGAAGTAATTTCTATCTTTCTTTCTAAATGTCAAAATCCGCCATCTTTCTTTTCGATTTTTCATCAATTTTCAATAATACCCGCCGTTTCTTTTGTAATGGGACTTGACTATGTGGCGTATACGTTGTACCTACATATTCCCCGCCATTAAAGCCCCGGAATTTATTGGAAATGAACCAGAAATTGTCGCTACGTGAATTCGCATGTTAATGCGGTATCCATGGCATTAGCAAACACGTTCTATATGCAACACTGCATTCCGGAAAATTTCTGTACGTCTAAAATCTGGAGTGGATTCAGAATTTGATTGCAACAGACGGATATCTGACAAAAATGGATAAAAAACACAGTTTCGGTCGTTATTCTGGACAGCTATGGATGCTTCAGGGGACAAACTTTTTTCGTAAATATTTTTTCAGATAATCTGACCCAAAATATGGACCGAAAAATTGTTTCCCCGTCCTAGATAACCAATAAATAAATCTGATAGGAAATAAAATAATATTCCGCGATTAATTAATTGGGGTAAGTTATTTCGCGAAATGTTCCATTCATATGCTCGTTTTCCTTAATGGATTGGAAGATGGAATAACCAAAATAGGTTTATTACCTACTTTTCAACAGCAATGGGCAGTTGTCAGGCAAGCAAGTAATTAGGTTGAGCTTCCAATGTCTTCCTTGATAGCCATTGATGGACAAGTAATTACCCCAAACAAATGCCCATTTTTATTTGGCACTAAATCTTTGTATTTATTAGCTGAATCGCGGAAACGTCGGTAAGGTTTCCTGTTGCAAATTATTTGGGACAGCAACCTTATTTTTTTTTTTCTTTTTTTAGGGCTAGCAATCATCTGATATATTCCTAAGCTCTGGATGGAGCGCCCTTAGTGACACAATTTTACTTAAAACTAAAACTCACCCGTATTATTTCAGTTGGCTTTTACGCTTCAAGATCGCAATTACTCTTTACAATGCCGCAACCTAATCGTCTTTAGCTGGAACATGCTTTTCTGTAGTAGTCCAGTCAAAATAGACATTCAAGTTTGCATTAATTCCCAACAAGCTGGATTTTTGTGCAGGTCTTGAGTACGTCATTACAAATGATATGTCAAAAGTCCCCATCGATCCCGCTTGTGCGTTGTTTTTTATTCGAGGTCAAAGGTCACAAATTTGCGTTTTTTGCATATATCTCTGAAAATACGAGAGCTATCGAAAAATAGTTCAAACAAAGTTTGTAGATCGTAAAATTGTCTACAAAAAAGATCCTAACACTTTTCTTCTACAAAGCATCGTTTTCGAGATATCGTGACTTTAGACCGCAGGAAAGTCGTATTTTAGTGTAACAATCACTGTGGTATGGTTAGCCTCAGCAGCAACGAAGTCATATTCATATTGAATGCGGGCAATGACACTACTTGCTAGCTCATCAAAACCAGTCTGAGCTTCCTTCAAGATGGTTTTCTTGAAGTTAAAGGTTGAAACTTGAGACACTCTTCCTCGAAGATGCTGCGCATTTTTTTTAATTTCAGCCGTTTTATCTGTTTCATTGCCACAGAATAAACAGTATTTCTTGAAAAAAAAAACACGATTCACTACCTCAAAATCTAGGAGGACTAATCCCAGATGTGGTAGCTATCTCCGCCTCACGCTGTCTTTTAGCTGCAGCGATGCTGCTCTTCCGGGTGTATGCTTTACAACACTGCTTATGTGTCGTTACAGATGTTTTGTCCCTCAAATATTCATCGAACCCATCACCCCTTAGTATGAGTGCATATTCGTATTTTCTATGTTTAAAATAGCCATAATTCGAGAACAGTGCACCGTAGAAGAAAAAGTGTTAGATCTTTTTTGTAGACAATTTTACCATCTACAAACTTTGTCTGAACCATTTTTCGATAGCTCTCATTGTTTCAGTGATATACGCAAAAAACGCAAATTTGTGACCTTTGACCTCAAATAAAAAACAATGCACAAGCGGGATCGATGGGGACTTTTGATATGTCATTTGTAATGACGCATCCAAGACCTGCACAAAAATCCAGCTTGTTGGGAATTAATGCAAACTTGAATCATAATTTAGTCTATTTTGACTGGACTATAGTACTTATCAAAAACATATCGAAAGTAAACCAAAATGTTATTGTTAAAATAATTTCTTATTGCTCAACCAGATAGTCTTTGATGGGTGGCTCTGTTATCCCTTTCAGCGAATACCATACCTATACATATAGCATACCTAATACCTATAAACCTTAGTAAATATCTAAGACCCACTGAGTCTTAAATATTTACAGGATATATAGACAAAGATATCTCTTGCGATCCTCAATCGCAGGAATTTAGTAAAAGCGTGACCGCGTGAGCGGGTTCTGTAAGGAGACTGCGTAATTTTGTGCCAACTGCCATCAACGACTGCATCACTGCTTACCATCAGGTGGGATTGCAGTCAAGCACTGGTTTATGTTATATATAAAAAAAACTAACTACGACTAAAATTGCGCTTCCCCAATTCCTACTTCATATAGGTAATTCTTGATGATGCAAATTACAGGTATCCAGATCTTATGGATATGTAGCTTAACCAGCATAGGTAGCTCTAAGACTTTATGGTCAATGGTCATGTTTTAGAATTTCACATTGAGCTCGAGTACTTAGTAGGTACCTAACCGATCCGTCTTCGCAGTAATGCCCATATTATATCTTTGCTTTAAAGTGTTCTGTTTATTTCTTCAACCTCCTCATATCCCAAAAAACCTTTCAAGTTAATTCATGACATATACTACCCCATCGTATTAAAGTTTTTTCAAAATTTTTGTTAAAGACCGTTATATTTCCGGAGGTTGTAGATATCTCTGTCATCGATAAGATCGTTATTGTACCTAAATATTTAGATTCGTATCCTCCAACAGCAAAAATAAAACTAAAGGAAGTTGTAAACCTTTTGTTGTAAACTCTTGTAAACCTTTCTGAAATTCCAGGTTTATAAAGTTTAATACAACCATCAGCTTACGGCTACCAACTTTCATTATAATATTAGTATCTCAAAACACATTACTAAGTACCGTAGCCAGTAGACCGCAACAAACGATCTTGGAGAGACATTGGCATAATCCTCCCAGTTGATTGGATTGTTGACCGCAGCATAAAGTTATTAGTACCCAGCCTGATGCCACTGCCCATGTTGATATTATCTTACTGGTCTCATAGGACCACTTGCTATATTGGTTTGAATTAATTCGCTTAAAGGAGCAGTGCTGAATATAGGATGTCTTCTCGTTCTCAGGTAATCTCTTAGAAGGTATTATTGCAGCGGAAAACCATCAAACAACTTCTCTGGGCCTCAAGTCTGCTAAGTTTAGTATTGTCAACTAGTCAAAATCAACAATTATGAAGCCAATGATCGACAATACTGATACAATTCTAATAGCAGACTTGAAGCCTTGGGTGGATCGAAAGAGGGAGTGTCATAATTTTATTGAATAAAAGCCACCTGTGATCGTGCAGGGGCGCTTTGTGTTGGCCCACAGCCGCTCTCAAAAAAATCATTGGATGATTTCTCAAGAACAAAAAGGAACAGCTTACATTTTTGTGGTTTTAGAGTTTGTTGCTTTCTCTTAGTAAGACTCGTTCATATTCATGAGTAATTTCACCCCTGAATCAACAAACGAATCAGTCAACGAATTGAAAATCACCTGTGTGTGTATTAGTGAACGCCACCTTTTGATCCTACTGAAAACACAATACATGGTTAATAAATGCTACTATACTGTGAATTGTGTACTATCGGGGAAACGTGCATTGGAATCAAAACATACCTTTTGTTCAAACAAAGAAGGCATTTTGAAACGTTGTGCAATCTAGCTTAACTTCAACAAAAATAAAAACATTAAAACTTTTCTTTTAGAGCTTGTGGTACGATTATTTTAGCTAGATACTGGATTGTATCCTGGATTGTATCCATAATGCAAAGACGTTTACTGGTCCCTACACCTAATTTAAATTTCTCTCTCAATGTTACATGTCATGAAGTTCGTAGGACCACTAGCAATACTCGTATTAGTTTGAAATAATTCCCGTTTTTTTATGTCGGTGCAAAACAATCAAACAATTCCCGTTGTGGATGAAGTGAGATTGAGTGTCATAATTTTACTGACTAAAACCCCATCTGTAATCATTCAGTGGCCGTTTACGTTCCAAGGTTGCGATAATTCTTTCGAATAATAATAATTCTCTAACCCCAAAAATATAGCCAGGGCCTCGATTCTCAGGTTGAGAAGAGTTAGGTTTGTGTAAAAAGGATTTCTCGAAAGCGGTATCGGGTCTAGGCCTACTCAGTTTTAACAATAGGCTCAACTCCTCTACTATATGGGACTTAACATGATAGGCAATTTTGAGTATGCACATAATCCATACAAACTTTGACCCACATTCAACACATATTATGGAGATGACTTAAATTGATAGTCTGATAAATAATGAATCTGATACTTCTTAACAGGTTTAAAAAAATTTGGAGAAAATCGATAACCGATATAACTGGTTTAAATTTCTAAAGAAACACTGAAAACTGCTGATCGTGACGAAAGTTTTGGCTGGTCTTCTGGTTTATGCTGAAATGTATTTTGAGGAGTGGATGCTGTGCATGTTCCGGTGAAATGCATAGACACTCTATCACTTTTTTGCAGACAAAAGTGACATATTATTTTGCCTAACAGCTGCATCTGTAACAATATACATTGTTGAATTAACAAAAAGATATTGATCTTGCACGATTTTTATGCTATATTTTTGCTATTTTATGCTACCTTATGAACCGTTGTATTAATGTCAAAAGAAGTATACGTAAGTACCTATAAGTGTAGGTACCTCTGCTTACCCTGCGTGGATTAAAGGCGTAATGTTATGATGTAAAATCAACAGGTTCTATAAACAGGTGATATGACAGACAACTTTTGAACGGATATCCTTTGACCTTCATGCTGCTAAATTGTCCACCTACGGCTTAGTTCCACCATGTTTGGCAAGTCCTATATTGATAGTAATTTATTATACCTAGAGGAAGTCGTGATCAGAATAGCTTCGATAAAGGGATTAATTTTGGGAGTGGCTCAAGACAGGAAATAGTGGAAAAATGGACGGGAGGCCTTTGCCCTGCAGTGGCACACGACAGGCTCATAATAATAATAATAAAGGGATTAATTTAGATCGGTAATGCTTCCATCTTTATGATAATATTCAGTCGTAACTTGCACATCAGTCTAGCCGTACACATAAAAATATTCTGATTAGGTACCTATACAAAAGTCATAGCTGTTGAACACACTATAATACCGTTTTATTGAAAGCGAGGCATTTTAACTTTATTTTTTTCTTAAATTAGTGGAGAAATGGATCAAAAGTTATACTCGTATGTTCCCGAGATCTTTAAGCTGTATTCAAGCTGTATGCAACCTAGATTGTCCTACCAATCTAGGTTGACTAAAAATAGTATAGACAATGTAATGCAAGCTTCATGTCATTTATTAGGTGTTAATTTTACGATAGATTAACCAATCAATACCCGCGAAACGAGACACAATAGTAAGACAATAACAGCGCGGTCACATGAGACCGGTCGGGGATTGGAAGATTAAGATCTTGACACAATAACTGTCAAAATTGTCTGCCTTACACCCTTCGGAGATGTCTCTGATATTTCTCAGCCTTGAGGAATATAGCGAGCAGTTTAATTCCTTAAGTTAGATTAGATAGATCAAATTATTCGGTGTGGTTCCATGGCATGTAGGCCAAATGCCCGTCGCACATACTTCAGTACTGAAACAATGAACTGTTCTATAGAAACCGTCCTTTACATTAAGATTCTTCTCAAAAGAATCTTGAATTGGAAACTGAAGTTAAGGAGATTAAAATAAACTTATTTGGATTACACAACAACTAAGTTTATTGTCCTTTCTTCTTCTTCTTCTTTTCGTGTCGATGCTCTCACTAAACTTTTTCTTCCCAGTATTTGGCAACCTGTATGGCTTTGGCATTGGCCTCGTTTAGATCCTGCAAAGTACAGGTGGTTGTGCAGGATAGACAGCATAGAAGTGCCGCATGTCCTGGATAAGTGCTCCACACTGGCACTGTGTTCAGGATGGGTCGAGGAAGCCTCATTTGGCCATGTCTCAAACTAAAACTTGGTCCTTTGGCCGTAGGGGATTGTTTGAAAGATTCATCACATCCCTGAAACGCCAAAGACAACCAAAGAAACATGACTAAGTTTTTTATTACCCTGTGTCCCACTGCAGGATAAAGGCCTTCTTTTTCTTTTCTTTTACTCTTTCACTCTTCTCTGTCCTTGGCTATTTCTAGCCAATCCTTTAGGCAGGAGTCTAACTCGTCACGCCGTCTCCTACTGGGCCTTTTTTTGGGTTTTAATCAGTAAAAATCTGACACTCCTGAAGTTATTTGATGATTTCCCACCCTAAAAAATATAGATTTGATCCTAATTTGTTGGTTCTTGCATATCAAAAACTCAAACATTTTTCTATTAAACCTTTGACAATCAAATATAGGTACCTTACAACTTACATTACACATAATAAAGGCTTCTAGAACGCAATTTCCATCACATTTCCTTCTAGTCTAACATTACTTTTCTTGCGTCTTCAAAGAAAAGAAGTAGGAAATAAAATGTCAAAAGTAACAAATCAGAAAGCTGGGTAATAGTATACGTTCCTTTCTATCACACGTACCTAATACAATTCTAGGAGTATTTCTTTGTTAGTAAAAGGTGATAGATAAAATAAAGACAGAAGGATACTACTGATTACTGAATCAGTATGCAACATTGACGATAAGTATACGGACCGATCGTTGTGGCGACGCTTGGGGGAGGCCTACATCCAACAGTGGACGTCTGTCGGCTATAATGATGATATGAGTTATGGATAAGTCGCGTCATTTGCCGGAGTTTTTTTTTTGAGCTTTTTATGTAGGTACGTACAGTACGGCCAAAATATCTTGACTGGTCCGAACAAAGAGAATTAAACCATCCGAATTTCGAACTGTTTGCTGCGCAGTAATTCTTTTTAAGAATTATCTATCGGATGCATAGTATCTATTTTTTCTTTGTGCATAGTTCGGATAACTTCAGAGTGGCCAGCATATTTTGACTTCAGGATTGTTGCGTTCAAGATACAAGCTCAGGTATTTATAAGACAAACCCAGTTCATAACATTGAAATACTTTATATTTATAACACTCCTGTTATCATCTATACAAATTGATTTAAAACAATACGATTATTTTTCAAATCCTAATTCAAAAGTATAAAAAGCATATAAATTGTATATTTGTCTTATCAGCCCGAGCTACGTATGGTATTCCGAAATACCGCTCACCGAAAGGACGGTTTTCCGATAACACTCTACTCCGACGGTTGTTAGTCCGAATGAATCCTTCGCCGATGAACGGTTCACCGAAAACACTCTTCAACGACGATTGGTTAAACGAACGAATCTTTCGCCGATAGCATTCAGTTTACGCTAGCTATTATATTTTATAACTAGCTGTTGCCCGCGACTTCGTCCGCGTTAAGTTCGTAAAACTGCACAAAAGTAATCTAAGTATCTAATCCTATACTTCCGAAAAAATCTGATTAATTAATTTTACATAAAACTGTTTAAGTTAAAACTCCAATTAGTACTTTTTTTAGTTGGGAAATCATCTAATGACTTTTGCTCTTGTGTGAAGCGGAAGTGTGTGTCAGATTATTACTGCCTAAGACTCACTTCTATATTCCTTCCTTGCCTTACGTTCCAGGGTCTCCGTTTCAGAAGCGAAACCATAGCCCCAGTAGGTTTCTTGTTTAGGTTTTTTTATTCAGATGGGTAATCATCAGAATTACTTCTCCCGCTCTTAAATGGAGCGGGAGGGCATGTCAGACTTTTACTGACTAAACGCCACCCCCGTTCCTGTGTTGCCTTCAATTTTGGGACACCGAGCTTATCTTTCGGAATACAGATCCACGTGCTCAGAGGCTTCGGCCCTGCCGCGCCCTACAGTTTGCTGACATCTCCTTGAGGCGCTCGTGGAACAGTTGACGACTTGACTCGGTCCGGGTTATTACCGAACTGCTGGACGGCAAGCTACCCAGTGTTCGCCGTCCGCAAGCTTGCGCCTACGGTGGTCGGAAATCGTTCTCGTGATCCTGACGGCGGGGGCGTGAGGGTCGTTCCCTTTCGCGCTCGCGGCCGGCCGCCTCCTTGGCTAGCATTACTGCTTCGCAGAAGAAGGCGACCGCAATACCTCTACCGTGTGCTCCACCGTGTCCTCCGGGCGGTCCAGACAGTGCGCCCAAGTCTGGCTGGGGCGCCCTTTACCCCTGAATCCGATGCAGGAGCCTCCCGAACTTACCGTGTCTGGTGAGGACCTGCGGCATACGGAACGTGAGGACCTCTTTCCAACTACTTGTCAAAGAGGGAACTTACCGCCGTAATGATGGCGTACCTAGGTTTCTTGTTTAGGTGGAAAATCATCAGAATGACTTCTCAGAGGGTGAATAAACCTCACCCCGTTCCTTCTTTGCCTTCGTTCCAGGGTCCCGGGTTTTCCTTTCGGAAGCTCACCCATGGCCCCAGAGGCTTCGAACCTGCTGGGCACCTACAGTTTGCTGACATCTCTTTGAAGCACGCGTGGGACAATACCCACGGTTGACCGTCTGGATCATTACCGGACAGCCAGATGGTAAACTACCCATTGCTCGCCATTCGCAAGCCACTCCTACGGTGGCTCTAAATCGGGGTCGGAATCCCAGCGACTGGGGCGTGAGGGGACTATTTGCCACTACTCCTCGCTCTGGATCATGGCCTGTACCAGTGCCCAGCGCGAGAGGTTGCTGTCACCGATCGTCCCCACAAGGACACGGTGGTGCTCCGCCTAAGCGTGGCCCACCAGTGCTTTATGATCTAACGTGTCCTCCGGGCGATCCACCCAATGGTAACACCCGGGTTTTTCTTCCGCACGACGTCAATTGCCTTAAAAACATCAACGAAGCACAGAGCCGCAGAGTTCACGTTCTAAATAGTTAATTGCCTACTCTATGGGTAAAGTCGTTAGTTTAGTTAATATTGCGATAAAACCAAAATGAAAATGATTTGTTCTTCAAAAAACCAAATTAGGGCCGATAATCGCCTTTAGTATTTGCCTCTTTTTTTGTTGGGTAACCACCAAATACCTTCTCCCACTCTAGGTGGACCGAGAGAAAGTATCAGACTTTTACCAACTAAATTCCACAGTGTTCTTTTAGTTGCAATTTACATTCTAGGGCGACTAATATTGGCACACCATGATTATTACTATTATAAATTCACTCTAAGCGCAAGCGCTTTACGCAGGTCCTAACCGAACATGAGTGTTTCGGGAGGTAGATGTTTTGGATTCGGCGGGAAGACACGGTGGACCTTACGATCGAAGTTACCCCGCTAGGGCGGATTACCGCCGTACTGTTTGCGGTACAAAATCAGAATCCTCCTACCCTAGTTCAGATCATGGTATGAGCTGGGAGGAGGAATGGAAAGCAGTCACCTCCTAGAGTGAAGCAACGTGGCTGAAACCGTGCAAAACAGGACATCCTTAGACCCCTCCCATCGCCACTTGGACACTTCCCAGGTGTCATATGTATAGGGCGTTTACCGATCACCATCATTTTTTTGTGTTTATATTACCTGTTTATTCAGGCAGGAATTTTCTGGTGCGGTATTTGACTGACACCCTAATACACCAAATAAATGTTTTTCTTTAGTGAGAATAATAAACGAATTCTTGTGTGCGAGTATTTTCACCTAGTCGACTTCACATGCTGATGATCGAACGCAGTCTGTAAACTCTCGATTTTTACGGGTAGAGCATGCAGAGCAGTAAAAAATACCCACTTTGTGTCTTTAGAATACGAACAATTTTCCAGCTATCGAAGCCCCTTAGGGCCGTTCTCTTATGCGTATCTCTTTTAGGTGCGCGTGGCACATAACGCAACGTCAGTCGACTAAGACCAGTCTTTATTCAACAGCGAAATGCCAATAGTGCACCGTCCAAAACTCCGCGCTAACGGTATCATGGAATCGCCCTGCGACTCGTAATGCCAAGGGCATCATCTTTGCGCTTTCTGCTACCTTCTTAGCTTCATTTGCGGAAGGAAGTGATGACTGCTTTCCATACCTTCTCTCTCTGTACCAGGACCGGACGTGAGAGGTCGTTACTGCTGATTACCCCCACCCGGAGTCCTGGAATGCAAGGCAAAGAAGGAACATACAAAGGTGTGGGTTTTGGTCAGTGAAAGTCTGACATCCCCTCGTGCTCCTTCCTAGAGTGGAAGAAATCACCTAAAATATAAATCGCCTTTAGTTAAAAAAATTTAAATGGATGTTTGTATTTTGAAAGGAAATCGTTTGTCTTAGTATGGTCATGTGAAGAGGAGGGATTAAAAGCACGTTACCAAAAGAGTTCTGAATTTACATGTGGATGAATGGAGAAGGAGAGGAAGGCCAAAGAAAAGATGGATGGATTGTATAGTAAGGACTGATATGAAAGAAAAGGGCAGATGATAGTGTGACGGACGACAGGACAGAATGGAAGAAGAAAACGTGTTGCGCCGACCCCAAGTAATACGGGATAAGAGCAGGAAGAAGAAGAAGGATGTCATTGTTTGTATTTTGAAAACGGGGTGCAACTCCGCAGTTGTAAAATTTGTCACCATGGTTTTTTTTTGGTTAAACAATAATAATAATATTTTTAGGTAATATTTTTGTTAAAAAAATTGTGAGAATGCAAAAATATGTGAAAAAAAAATATATACAAAAATAAAAAAAAAGCTTTTTCTAAAACACCTCCTGGGATTCGAACCACCACCGTGTTACGTCCCAGTCTAGTCATTAATCAATCACGCTGCAGTGTTCGATGAAAACCAAGCAAAATAGACGTTCTCATATAAATGTCATAAATGACTGCCCCGCTCTCCGTCGATGATAGCGTGATGATTTTCATTTCAGTAGATAAATTTGCAGCTAAATGGACTAATGTAACATTGTAGTATGTGAATTTCGTGGACGTTTGGATTTTATAACGTGTTTTGATTAGTTTTTACAAAATATTTGGGAAAAATCAAATAGGAATGTTGATTTTTTTATGAAAAAATGGTAAAAGTATTTTTTTTTTCCAAAAACAATAAGATAAAACATTGACAGAAATATAAATTGTAGGTGGGATTCGAACTCGGGGCAACTCGTTCAAAACCGACAAAATGCAATATTGCTCACCCCCCATAGCAAATAGCGTGATAAAATATAGCCTAAAGCAAAAAGGGTCCTATAAGGATTATGTATGCAAAATTTGAACAGGATCGGTTCAGTAGTTTTGGCGCCATTTGCGGCAAACGATGCACAATTTTACTGTTTTATTATTTATGTATAGAGTATAGATAATGTGCAATGCGGCTAAACAACACTCGAGTCCCATGTTTAATTTTATCAGCATAGATGATAAATACCGGGAGCTTCCGTATTAAAGGCAAGTCCCTAAAGTAAAAGCGTTTATTTATTCATCTATGCTGATAAAATTAAACATGGGACTCGAGTATTGTTTAGCCGCATTGCACATTATTATAAAATATAATAGCTAGCGTAAACTGAATGCTATCGGCAAAAGATTCGTTCGTTTAACCAATCGTCGTTGAAGAGTGTTTTCGGTGAACCGTTCATCGGCGAAGGATTCATTCGGACTACCAACCGTCGGAGTAGAGCGTTATCGGAAAACCGTCCTTTCGGTGAGCGGTATTTCGGAATACCATACGTAGCTCTATCAGCCCGCATGCTAACAAGGTCCCTACGTTTCTCAAGCGAACTTCTTCTTTATCACAGTACATCGATGTCTACATTTAAGAAAATAATGTTATCAATAAAACAGAAATACTTGTGCTTTATGATACCTACTTGTGCTTTTTGCCCGATCGAGCTCGATTTTTGTCGCAAGTTAACTGGGTTGTCAAACCGAATAGGTCTTTAATATTTCCCTCTGATACTCAACGTGAGGGTATAATCTAGTTAGAATCAAAGCCGACAGCAATATAGATGGAAAAGGCTATTTTTCAGTGCACTCACTCGTAAACTCGGTCTTATTCGTACTGCTTTTAGGCACACAATTTACTGTTTCCGCACTAGTGACGAAAATTTATTGTATTTATCGTATCAGGCTGGTTGCACAGTGACCCTCATGTGAGTCGCCAGTCCACCTCCTTTTATTTATTTCTTCGTAAGTGTATTGAAAAATGTCAACGTCGTTTGATGTACGTGGAAATTTATCACTGCAGCACTCGGCTCCATAAAACCCTCAGCTACCGCGGCTTGGGCGAATTCAGCCGCAGTCGCAATGGCAAACTTTCTTCTTTTGGATACATATGAAGTATTTTGATTCCAAATATTTGGTACCCCTGTCCAGCACAAGACCTATGCGCTGGCCTGTTCATCAAATGTTCATACAGCTGTACTTTTGGAGGACTTGAGGCACTTTACTGACACTGCTATTAATGTAGTCATCTACTGAGATTAGTCTTTATAAGAACCTTCAACAACAAACGACTCGTAAAGAAAGAGAAACGATAATATTTTTACACTCCTAGAAAACTTACTGTACAATTCAATACTGCATTTTTCAAGTCTCAGCATTGTCAACAACCTCTCAACCTATGGTGCTTCTATACTTGTCTATTTGTAGTAATAGTGAATACTTGAACTGCTTATGTGTCGAATAGCTTGTATCCCACGCTGCACTCCACCCAGAGATTCAAGTGTTTCAAGTGATTGTTCATGCACCTTCCATTTAGTTTTAATGAGCTCTGTGTTGTTTAGGATTATTTTTGGCGGACAAAGGTGCACTACTGTCTTAGCTTTCAGTGTCATGGCGCTAATAAGATGAGAGAGCCATGGGCGCATACTATTTTGAAGAGAGTTCAAATCGAGTATCCCGTCTCGAGTAGTTTTCTTTTACCCCTGCATTACAGGAGAGCAGTCTGTGGTGGCCCAGTGGTAATTGCCCCGACTTACAAGTAGTAGGTCTCGGGTTTAAACCCAACCACGCGCATTACTTTGTGTAATTTATTTCATCACCACTGCTCTCAAAACGATGAAGGAAAACATCGTAAGGAAACCGGCATGTCCTAGAACCAAAAAATTTGAAGACATATGACATCCACCACCAATCCGCACTGGGCCCGCGTGGTGGTTTACTGCCCACTCCCTCTCCTAGAGAGGAGGCCTGATTCCCAGCAGTGGGAATATTACAAGGCCTATAATGCTAACCCCTTCATTTAGAGATAACTCAAACTCTGTAGGCAAATAAGATACATGAGCTAGCTAGGAAGATTGAAAATTTTAGCACCTCACCTTAGACTTTCATGGTTCTTTAGCATGAGGTTTTACGGTATACATTTTTAATATTGTTACTGTAAGCCCGGGCGGGGTGCAAGTGCAATACCTGGCATTTCCCGGCTTCCATAAAGATAGCTATGGTAACTTCTGTAATATAAAGATGAGACTGAAAAGAATTTTCATGTTAAAATAGCTTTATTTTTCACAGGTTTCGTCTTTTCCTTATGAGGGTAGGTAGAAACTACAACAAGTGGTTTTACTACTTATTTTGCTTCTGCACAGCAACCGACTATAAAGAAATTATATTGCATAATTTACCAGAAAGGCAAACACCCTATGGAGAGTAATACAGAGTTTTGAAATGGTTCGAAAGAGTTATCGTTGCCCTAAAATGAAAGACCATGGATAGGTTTTAATTATAGTAGTAGTAGTATAAGTCTGAAACTGCCTCTGACTCTACCCAGGGCAAGAAAAATTCCTACCGTAAAAAGCAGTATGATTGAGTTTGGCAGTTTGCCGTAATCTGTACTCAAACAGGAACAACAAAAAAATCGAAGGCTTTGTTCTGGTGCAAATTAGTAAACTGCTGTTATTTTCTAGTTACTTATTTCCCCGAAAGTATATTTTCCTGCTCTTTACAAAATATTATCAACGTTGCTGACGCTGGTATTAGGGAACGCGCGCTTTTTATTAAAACTAGCTACTCGTCCATGCTTCTCATTGCATGCACGGATGCAACTTATAGACAAAAACGTTTCTTTTATATGGCTCTTTCTATGACTAAAAACTGCATGAAAACCCGTTGCATGGTCTAGGCAGCGTTAGTAAATAAACAGATAGACGAGGGAAGCGACATAATTTTATGTTAAATCGTAACAAAAAAACATAAAATCAAATATTCCCTCTTTATAATATTAGTTAATGTTGTATCTATTATTTACTCACAGATAACTCACAATACTAACTCTCTCCCCAATTAGAACACGAAATACATATTTCAGTCACTTTTAAGCTTCTACCTAACAGCCCAAAATGCAGAAAGTACCCGAGTTAGTTTCACATAAAAATAAGTGGAGAATTTTTCCTCAAATTGAAAGTTTTTACGAACGAGGCTGTTTGTAAAAGCGGGCGAAATAAAATGAGATGATATGAGCAAAATTCTCTGTGAACTTTAATTTCCGTCGTGTGTCTTAGCGGCGACTGCTATGTCTTGTTTTCTAGCGTTAGGTCACATTTTGTTGTGGGAATGAACGAGATCAAGAAAACTTTAACTGTATCATACGAGACAGGAAAATATGATTTTACCTTGTTTGAAAATATTACAAAGTTATTTAATAAAGCTCTTTCATATCCCTTGTTAGTGAAGTTATTTTCTAATATCCAGTTCTTACTTTTACGGTACGGGAAATTGCCAGTGCTATGAAAATATTTGAAGAGCAAAACGATGTTAATGAACATCATAAAAACTTTTAATTAAGCAGAAAATGTCACGTCCTAATAACGTCTCATATGTGCTCATTACAAAGTTATAACAAATGTTTATTTCCATTCAAATGACAGGCTACAGAACAAGCTACAGAGCCCCTGAAAGTGTGGCGTTCCGTTGAAAACTGAAACCACGCCGCTACAAAACATCTCACAAAGAGCTCCGTTCTATTACAATACTGTTAGATATATAAATTGTTATACAGAATACGGAACGCTACAATTTTATTACCTTAGTTATTCTGTTTAAAATTCTACTTGTCGAATAGTTCTGGAATATCGGTAGCTCGTAAATTTCCCCTGGAAAGGAATTCTGCAAACTAGGACTATCTATCTTTTCGATTGTGCTGAGTTTGGGCAGAGACGGATGGTAAGCTAAAGACTTTGAATTAATTGCAAGGCCATCAATAGCCAAGTTTAACGGTAATTGTGGTTTAAATTTATTGTCTGTTTGGATATCATCGTCATCTCGTCAATAACTGTCAATGGCTGATCGAAGGCCTCTCCCAAATTGGGCATTATGAAGTGCCTACCTATTTTGATATGCGGCTCATGAACTCTCATTCAAAAGCATGAAAGATTTAGAGAACAATAACTGAGGTTCTTAGCTTCTTTTAATTTCACGCAAGTCATTAAACCAGATTGGAGAAAAGTGCTTTGTGTACTGCACTTTATCAACTTTTAAATTACCACAATTGTGGTGACTGGTGCTTTTGCCATATTAAATAAAACTTTTCTTAGCAACGAAGGAAATTCTTGTATGACATTATTGATCTAAAATTTTTCGATATTAAACTAGTCTTTTTGATTCTAATATCGGCGTATTGCTGGATACAAATTGCCTTTTTTGCTTGAAAGACTGGCTTCATTCAATTTATCTCAGCTGGTACCGGGTTATCGACAGCCGTTGCAGTTACATGCATAATTTAACCTGCGACCACATGTACTGACCTACATGCATCGCCCCAGTTTGTCTTACAACTCCGAGTTCCGATCCTTGCCTTCGTCAGTATATTTAAACTGAAAGTAAACGCTTGAGTAAATACAGGAAGTTCTTTCACTAAGCGGCCTTTAAGTATATTTTAAATGAAAGATTTGTACAGCAACATTTTTTTTGCGCTTGCTTGAACTTCAAAGAATTTTACGGGTTGCGTTTTGAGACGCTATTTAGTGCAGTCTCTGTAGACGTTTGCGTATCAGTTTTATTTGCGTTGTAGCTTCAAGAAATAAATGCCTTGAGGAAAAGTGTAGTGGAAGCAAACTCGTTTTACTGAAGCAATTGATTTGAAAAGCTTTTATGAATAAACTTCGTGACTTTGATTTGATTTTCTTGTCAATCTCACTCTTTGAACATTTTCATAAGACTTGTACGCCACAAGTGATTCCTTAATAGTGTTCTGATTTTCATACATTATTGAATTTACTTTTTATTTTATAGCCGTCTTTTACCATGTTTGCATTGTAAAATGCAAAATAAATGCTTATGTATAATTATGATGTAGCCGTCATTGCTGTCTTCATTATTTGCTCTACTTATTGCAAATATTTTGTTAGAACTACAATTTTCTTAGAACTGGCTATGTCGTACTATAATAAAACAAACGTATCTAATCAAAGCTTCGTGTAAGCAACAGTATGGTGATGCAACCGCCCTTAGTTAATCAGGCTTCCTTATCAGGAATGTAATGGAGCTTGACATCGCGTGCTGTAGTGCATCAGGCACAATCTCTTCTTTCGCATGCCGCTGATTGCAACAATTGATTTGCTTGTTCTGATTGTGTTTAACATTTATCTATGTTGTTTGTTGTGTTAAAGTGTGTTGGGTACTTGTGTAGGGCTTGGCTTAATAATAACAACTGCATGGTTAGATTTACAATTTAGGCAAATTTTGCCGAGGTGTGTCTAAGGATGGGTGCCCATCATAGATAATATTTAGGTACTATTTTATTTAATCTGTGGTGCCCATCCTAATATACCGAGATCGCGCCGAATCTCAGAAAGTACATTAAACTTTCATTTATAGAACTTTGACAGTCGTTAAGGATAGTCAGAAGCCACAAAATCTGAAACTAGTCTTGGCATGAGAGTATCATGTTACCCAGATACTGGATTGTGGATCAGATAGGTAGTCGTTCCTAAATGTTGGAATCCAGTTTGACTAGAAGTCGGACCCAACTTATTTGAAAAAGGGTAGGTAGATTGATGGGTATATTGTCAAGGAAATATGTGTTATCGTGTTATGAGTGTCATTCGTAGATAAGATTGAGACGATTTGAAGTCATGCTGATCTTAGCTAGTCTCCATACTTTCCTAAAGTCTGATACTAAATTAATCCCTGTGACTAAATTGACATAGGTAAATGTCATTTATTGTTGTATTTGTTTTTTTATGCTGTTGTAAGTGTGACAGCCCACGTACTGTCATATTGGTCCCACAAATTTAAAAAACAGACTTTATGTAACATGTTACATAACAAGGACAGAAAGATGACGAAGATGATTCATTACGCTTAGTGATGCCCCATATTCAAACTAAACAGCATCACTCATATCAGTGTATGTCATGTGTTTGAATAGAGAAAAAGCAGTCCATGATAACACGCTTGTGAAGCGATAAGACCTTTTACAGTAGCCACCGACAATGTCTCTTTTGTATTCAGATAACGGAATCAAGTTCTGGCAACTGACAGATAAAATTAATTACTAGTTTACTTGTACTTGGAATTTTGTTGACATTGTTGGTAATTTTGTTGGCAAAAGATGGACGCTGTAAAGTAAAAGCTATACACAGATATTTATGAATAGTTACGTTAAGTTAGTAAGTACAAGCTTTTGTTTCTTAGGTGGCTTTCTTTGTACGGAAGTTTTGTAAGGTTTAACACTAATCAATTTGAACATAAGATCGATATCTTAACACCGATGTGTTGAGGTATCCGATACAGAAATATGAGGTAAGAAACTATAGGGGCAATTGCCCAGACTAGTCATAATTTTCGTCTGGTTGGAGGATCCTCCCGTTTCAATAGAGGTTACGGTGACTACCCCAATATGGAACTATCCGCATACCTTTGTAAGGACAGTCATTGTTTTGGGCTACGCGATTAATCAAAAAAATTCCGCGACTCTGGAATGCAAAAGATAACTGAAAGAGCACGTGTGGGTTTTAGTCACTGTAAAAGTGTGACACTAGCGTGAGCGGGAAAATTTATTGCACTTATGTGATACACCTCATACGCCAGACCAAGTCGGTATAACTTGGGTCTACCAACACTGTTCAGATGCAGGTAAAAGTTTAAGCCATGCCTGCAATATTTTGTTGTGCTTTTTGTTGTCTGGCAGAGAATGCCTAAGGTAGACTTAATATTCTAACCTAGGGGGTCCAGACGCCCCCTGCCGGAGGCTCTACGCGGGGATCGTTCGGTCCATGGCCCTTTACGGGGCGCCAGTTTGGGCGCCATCGCTAGGTAAGCGACCAGCGGCCAAACTGAACGCTTGCCAGAGGGTCATGGCCATCCGGATGGTGCGGGGATACCGCACGATCTCCCGCGAAGCGGCGAGCCTCCTTGCTGGCCTGCCACCGTGGGATTTGGAGGCAACAGTCCTTGCACGCATGCACGATTTGCGCGTGGAGATGCAACGCCGGGGCGAAACTCCGCTGCCACGACAAGTCGCGGTATGGCGGACAGAGTTCCGGCGGGATCTCAGGGTGGCATGGCGACTGCGACTGTCGCAACCCAGTGCTGGGCATGCCGTCATTGCGGCGGTAAGTCCCCTCTTTGAGGAGTGGTTGGAAAGAGGTCACGGCGTCCTCTCGTTCCGTATGACGCAGGTCCTCACCGGACACGGTAAGTTCGGGAGGTTCCTGCATCGGATCAAGGAGGAAAGGACGCCCGGGTGTCGCCACTGTGTGGACCGCCCGGAGGACACGGTGGAGCACACGGTAGAGGTGTGCCCCGCTTGGGCGGAGCACCGCCGTGTCCTTGTGGAGGCTATCGGCGGCGGTGACCTCTCGCGCCGGGCCCTGGTAGAGGCCATGGTCCGGAGCGAGGAGGGGTGGCAGGCAGTCGCCTCCTTCTGCGAAGCAGTAATGTTAGCGAAGGAGGCTGCCGACCGCGTGAGGCAACGGAACTCACGCCGCCGCCGCCGAGATCCCGATCCCGATTTCCGACCACCGTAGGCGCGGGCTCGCGGACAGCGAGCGCTGGGTAGCTCGCCGTCCGGCAGTCTGGTAATAATCTGGACCGAGCCTAGTCGTCGACGGCGCGTTCTGTTCCACGCGCGCCTCAAGGAGATGTCAGCAAACTGTAGGGGCCCGGTAGGGCCGAAGCCTCTAGGGAACACGGTATCCGAAAGGTTGTCACCGTGTCCCCCAGATCGATGGTAACGAAGGAACGGGGTAGGGGTTTAGTCAGTAAGAGTCTGACACGCCCTCCCGCTCCGCCCAAGAGTGGGAGAAGTCATTCTGATGATTCCCCTACCGGAAAAAAAAAAAAAAAAACCCCATAAAAATATAAAACAAACAAGAACTGTTGAAAGCACGACAATAGCATGTGCCCTATATTATAAGTCATATACACACAACAGCGGTTCTCCACCCTGCGATACTGTAAACAAAATACACAAAACATAAATAAATACTAACGCAATGGCGAGACAACACGTGAAAACGGTTCAACGGGTTAACTATCAGTTAATAAATATCCGTAACGCGCAGTTACCGAGAATCTGTGAACATTATCTGGTTAAAATTAAACTTTACGCAACGTGGTCTGTTAAACTCTGTTACGAGTATAAAGGAACTTGTGAAGTTGTAAACAATGTTCGTATTCAAGGGTGTTTGGTTTTGAACAAAGTGAAGAGGAATAGCTTAATAACACGTGCCTAGAAGTATGACCATGAAACTTGACTTTGTGATGAGTTAAGACCTGGGCTAGACATTCTAAAGAGTACCTACACTAACAAAATAAATTATTCAACAAATTAACTTTGTTAAAGTTGTATCAAAGTGTTCGCAGTAGCAAGTCACTGTGATAGTAATAAGTCTCTCGCTCTGAATTACAAAATAGTAGATACTACATATTTACAACAACAGAAACGATAATAGGTATATTATTTAAATAGGGTCTCTTAATTTTGAGTGCTTTCGGGCAAAGGCCTTCTGTAGTTTCCTCCATTAATTCCTATCAAGACCTGCTCTACTCCAGTACGAAACCGAAGTTTGCTGAATTTCGTCCTCTCATCTTCTAATTTGCCTGCTTCTTTTCATTTTCTAGTATTTAAACTAGAGTGCGTCTAACGAAAGCGCGACCTTGAGTTGTTTTAAAAATTTAATTGGCAACATTATTCAGCCGCAAATGTAGAAAATAAAAAAATGTGAAGTGTCAAGAAATGATTCTCCTACTAGTTAGTAATACCACATACAAAATTTTTGGATTTAGGCTCTTTTTCTCAGGTTGTGCTTTCATTACACGGACTATAGCAAGCCACTATAAACTTAAACAAAGAATTCCTATAGCTCAAACATTTAACACCACCCAATTAACACAATCATCTTCAAATCATCACATAATTACCTTTAATAAGGGACTAAACAATGCTAAACGAAGATAATTATGACCACAGAGAAAAGTTGTAGACTGAAAACAAAAAGGGAGTAGGTCAAGTAGTAACATGGGTCAACGATACTCGGGTTGTAGTGGCTGAGTACTTACAATTACTTTTGCTACTGAAGCGGATAGTTACCTTTTAGAGAGCCTCTCACCTGATTGTACCCGAAATATTAGTTCTAGTTGTAGAAGGACCTACTAGTCACTCAAACTGATTTTAGGGCAACGTTCGGTTAGGTACAAAGGACATGTTTCAAACAAAAATAGTATCCACTTGAACTTCACAAGGTTATATTGTTTAGGATAGTCTTTGGACTCATGATACTATGTGAGACTTTCTTTCCGTCCTTTCCGTATTTAGTTTTTTCTTGATAATAGCTTTCGTATTTTTTTAGGAGTAGTGCAGGGTGATGATAAAAACATCAATGTAAAATATTGAACAAATTAATATTAAAAATATTAATATAAAAAATTGAGAAAAAGCAGCCTTCTCCTTTCTTTGGTGATTTTTTTTTACATTGATTCATCATTTTTTGAGCTATGTCTTCTCTTAATCTATGGTGGAGCCTGTCAGACTATTACTGGCTAAAACCACACCTATGTTCCTTTGCGTTCTAGGAACACAGGATATCTTTTTAGAAGTCTTCCCATGGCCCTAATAGGCATCGGCTCTAGCCTTTTCATCTTAGAAGCGATTCCAGCTAGCTCCTTCATTAATAACAATGTTAATAACGTGGTAGTAAACGCTTGATCACAATATTAAATACAATTCTGGGGCACGCTAAATTAATAGCTCAGTCGGCTGTTATGGAGCCGAAAGTACAAAAAATAAACCAAAGAGTTTTAAAAAATGGCCAAAAAAAGTCTACCGTCCGACTTTACGCTTGGTACAAAGAAGTGCAAAAGTTTAGAACGTCCTTGTTTTACGATTATCGTGTTTATGAGAAGTTTTTAGAACTTACGGAGATCAGGCCAAAGAAAAGATGGATGGATTGTGTGAGAAATGATATGAAAGAAAAGGAAGTTAGTGGTAGCGTGACGGGTGATAGGACTGAATTCCAGAAAAAAACACTTGCACCGACCCTAAATAAAATAAAGCAAGGGCAGGAAGATGATGATGAAGATACCTCATTAATTTAGTGCAGATCTCACTATTTATGAGACTTAACAGTTAAAGAGCATTACTGAAATGTACAGAAACTGTAGTTGTTTGCTCTTCATCAATAAGTTTATTGGCTACAGCTGTCTGTTTATTTATACTCTCCTCTAAAATTTTAGAATAGTTACCTGCAATTGCAGACATTGTTGCCGAATGCACGTTGTTTGTGCGGTTAGTTCGAATGTATGTCAAGAAGCCTATAGAACTATATTCGGATCTAAGATGCCACTGAAAAAATATACATCACTGAAGAAATATTGTATACTTCATGCAATAAAAAGGTACAAAGGTGGACTAAATGCCTTATAAGGTTTTCTCTACTAGTCACTCTAGGGTAGAAGAAAGGCAAATTACAGTGGGGCATAAAAAGATAAATGTTATTTTGAAGAAAAGGATATGGGAAGGGTTATAGAGGTATCGGTATCTATAGTTAAAGGAAATATATATGTACTTAGACGATACTGCATTAAAAGTAATATTTAGTATTAGGAAGGAAGGAAGAAATCCCATCAGTGTTATCCTATTAACAAGAATCCAAAAGACTCCTTAGAACTTATCAACACACTTTTCGTTAACACTTCCTAATCCTGTGGCCGCAAAATCTCCCAACTTGTACCAATATAGGAAACTTCTCTTTACGACCTCCATTCTGGTGACCTGTTTTACTAAACACCCATAAAGCCCTGCAGGGTATACTGGCCTGGATTACGTCATTGTCTTTTTACGACTGTTTTGTTTGAGTTATAGCGTTCGGCTTTTTTGGCCACTTTGTGGACATAATCACTGAGTGGATTTAGTTCGGTGTCCATCGTAAAATCGACGGCTGGGCAATCAAACTGTAAACTTTAAGCTTAGGCAAACAAGTTTCTATTTTTAACTTGATGATTTTCTGAGTGGTTAGCCGCTTCATAGCCTTGCACTAGAACTGCAATCTTAATTTCTATCTATACTTATACTTATCAAGAAGAAAGATATGTATTTTTCTTTAAAATTTATAAACTTTTACTTGTAACGCTCGTCGTGAGTTTAAACCCAGCTACAGCATACTTTGTGTAATTTAATTCATCACTACTGCTCTCAAAACAGCGAAGAAAAACATAGTGAGGAAACCGGCATGTCTTTGAACCAAAAATTCAAAAATCATGTGACATGTACCAACCTGCATTCTGCCCGCGTGGTGAATTATTGCCCATTTCCTATGCTCAAGAGGAGGCTTGAGTCCCAACAGTGGGAACATTATAAGGCTGACTACGCTATGCTAAGAATAACTTTTTAAGCCGATTTAAAAATATCTTTCACTAGTTGAACGGCTACTTTATCACCGAGTGACTTAAGCTCTATATTTTCTATTTTATTGTGGGCGAACTTGCTAGTCGAAGCTAGTTTATTTTAGCTAAAGCTAAAACTTCTATAGCTACAATTAAAAACATGGCTTCCCGTTAGATGAAATATGTCACAGGAACAAACAGTTTTTATTCAGAACAATTCTCGTAACGTTCACGTTCTATTTAACGTGAGTCATAAAGTCTTCCTCGCATCGTCTGCACTTCAGAAAGCGTATGCTAAAATTTTGGTATGTCAAAGTGAAAATATTTTGAGGGAATATAAGCTACCTAATTCAACGAAAGACTTTATGAGACACTAAAATAATTTCAGTATAGTCGAAGCCATCCTTTCTATACGCATACTGGGAATACCAAACATACAGTTGCGGAAACAGGGCTTTTGTATTTCGTATTGCTTTTAATAACGCACCGGGGAATACTGTCGTTCAAATCTGTTGCTTGGCTTACATATTGCTTGTTCAAGCTTTTGGCTTGACGGGAACCTATTTGCTTAGCAAGACCATTAAACATTGTCACAGGCGGGCTTTTCATTAACATGTCTTCATTTATTTTTAGTGAACGGCAATATGGCGTGCCTGTATTAAAATTTATTTATTTTTTTACACATTTCGTCAGATTACGCTGTTGTTTTATGCTGAAGATATAAAATGTTTAGGTCCATAAAATTATAATGAACGATTTTACTGCGGCACGTTCCATACTAAACGTTATAATTCGAAAATATGTAGGTGTTAGCAAACACTCAGCTTTTGTATTTTTCTCAGGGTCTTGTCGGCTTACTGACAGAGTGACACTTTTGAGTTATTGTGATACATATTTTTACGATTGCGCATTACTGCAGAATAGCGCATTAGTATTACATCATTCGTTTGAGTACTCACGGTTAAATTTATGGATGCTGTAAAAAAACAACATAACTTTGTGTGTCATGCATAAAGAAGATTCAGCAAATTTTACAGAACTGTGAACTTTATCTACATGAGAGGACCAAAATAGTAATCATCAGTCAGTTTGGTCTAAACTTTATCATTATCAGACAGCAAATTATTAGCTTTATCGTCCACAACAATCAATTAACTTCACACTCGTTTGTTATTACGTAAGTTTTTTTCTATTCTTGTCATCTTAACAAAAGTTCTATCGTCACAGTCAAGATTGTGTCACTTGAGTCACTTACTCAAAAGATTTTAGTCCATCACCTGCTAAGCCTACTCAGCGTAGGAACGAAGGCTATTAGCAAATATCTCCTTATAAATAGCTGCTGCTAAAAGGGTGGGCCTGTTTACATTTGGCTGTTACAAGAATAGATTGATTAATGTTCAGGTAGGCCGATGAAAAATGGATATCAGATAAAACGATCTTGTAAGGAAATGGTAAAGGCACGGCCTGTAATGTAGTTATCAATAATGGTAAAATTAGTGGAAGAAGAAATATTGGCAGTTTGATTTATGATTAGGATAAATTGCTTAGGACTATAAATTGGACCAATATCGACATCTAATTATGTCGATATTGGTCCAATAAACAGATGTTAAGAGGCCTGCGGAGACCGCGCGCTATCTCGAGTTGAGACGAAATAAAACACGTTTTTGAAGTTGATGGAATCAATCCAGATAGTTTAAACAATTCTTGGACACACCGACTGGAGTAAAGTCATCATCCGCACACTGACAGTTGCTTGCTGTGATAGCAATACAAACTATTGGAAATTTGGGAGAGGTTCCGTAATACCAAAAATGATGAATGAAAAATTAATGTATTCCCAATATTGTTTCGAGTATTTATAACTTGATAATAATATCTGTGTTCCTACGAAAATATATTTTGAAATATTGTTGTTTATAATATAGAAAAAACAAAATAAAAACATGACATTTTCGCTGTGAAAATGTGCAAATTTAAATTCGCTTAAATTTCGTTTGGGGTAAGTTTTTCAACAAAAATACGATGTAGGAACCTAGATATATTATGGTGTAAATATGCTTAAATTGCAAATGATTTTGGTATTACGTTTGTATGGATAATTCTAACGTCGCGCCCACCTTAAATTGTGTAATTTTTACGAATGTATACTTCTTTACTAATGAAGAGAAAATATTTGTATTTTTGTTTGCCATTAATGAACTCAAAAACAAACCGAGTGATTTTAAAAATTCTTTCATCAGTAGAATGCTATTTTATCACTTAGTGACAGGTTATATATTTTTTAATTAAATGCGGATAAAACAGCTGGCAAATTCTAAGCATTTATATTTTAATATCAAAAAGTCTCAATAGGTATTAAAATTAGTATTACTGAAAAAGGTAAAAAATAAAAGGAAGCAAATCCTTACAACAACAGGAATTAATCAAGACAACAAAAAAGCTTACAAAAATACAGTCACCTATTCACGAAACACTTTACTTACACACGACGAACTGCCCGCATTAACTTAAGGGCCCCAAGGCTATATAGCTAGGCGTATTAGCCAGTAAGTACGAGACTTTCCTACATACACCTAATTAAGGCCCTCATCTTCCTCCGTAGACCATTTATTGCAGACCAAGCCCTTCACAAGTATCTCCGGCTCCCTACTAAACTAATTTTACAAATGTGTTTAATTGACGCGTGACACTATTCCTAATGCGGTACAGCAATTGTTTATATCAGTTTTATTAACAGTTAAATTAAAGGTTATATGAGTTACGTAGGCGATTACCATTCTCCTTGGAATATGAGCGTTAAGGTCACCATTGTCAGCTGAGATATTGTCAATTTAACGAGTAGAATATATCCGATTTCGTGATTCACTGCGAACTTATTTTCAAGGTGTCGTCAAGTGATTGTTACAATTTTTCTCTCTTCAGAGAAGTTTGAAGAGCTGTCAATTTCAGCGTGTGATGTGATATTTTGTCCAATTTTGTCCGGCGAAAAAAATGTCAGTCGAATATCGAAAGCTCAAACTTTGAAAGTACAAACAAGGCGCTATGAATTCGCAGTGTTCGTCAAACGAGAAATTGTGTCGTAAACGTGAAAGGAAAATGAAGATACGAAATTCTTGTTTGACCTAACTAATTAGACTTATTACTCTCTGTACAAGAAAACTTGCTTACAAGTTGCTGAAGCTGTAGAAGTTTCATCTCGAATACAGAATAAAACAGTGATGAAGTAATTTGATATTACACGCCAGAATCTAATTACGACTAATGGACAAAGAGCATTATTCCTTAACGTTCATTGTTATGAGAGCGTAAAAATATCATTTTCCAAACATCATTTTTGGATTTTCTACTATTGTAGTCTAAATAAAGATGGAGCTGGAATAAGAATATTTGCTCACGGTTTTATTAAAAAAGAAATACTGTGTAAAGCCTGAATGCGTAATGAAATCTTCAAGAAAGGTTTTGAATCAAGATTCTGTTGTTGGAATAACTCTATTTGCTTATCAGACTTCATTAATACAACTTTGAAAGAAAAATCATCTCTTTATTCTGTCCAATTTATTAACTTAAAAGAATCCCTAATTTTGACGGAATAGTTCGGAAAAAATCTAAGAAAGACAAAATTAAACAAAATCTAAGACAGTTGAAATATTGACAGCTTGTTTCTTGCACTATTGCGTTTTTAGCATAACTGGTTTCATTTCCTATAATTATTTAATCTAAAGGCATTACTCTTGTTTCATAAGACTGAATTTGATCAATCTCATTGACGTCCTCCTATTTATCTTCATTAACTCTAGAAGCAATACTATAGAAGATTTGATCAATATCATTCATGTCCTATATATCTTCATTGACACTGTACCATTAAAGTTAAGCCTATTAATTACTCCCGAATTAAAAATAATCCGCAGTACACGTCCATCCTCAATCACAAGGCAACTGACCATGCAAATATATTCTCCCAATTTAAGCCTAATGAAAGGCGTACAATGGGTTGTGATATCAATTTGGACAATTAAACAGTCTGTGCACTGTTACACCATTTAACACGATATATGGGTCGGCAGACGAAATCTCTCGGTTCAGAGGGTATCATGATACTTCTGTCCATATGGAACGTTGTTACCATGGATGGGAATTAGGTGAGATAATTGTGAAGTCAATGAACTTATACTTTGGTGTTAATAAGGGCATTGTATTGTGCTTACACATAGTTTAAGAAGGCAATTCTTTCATCGGCTTAAGTAATCCAATTATAGGATTTGAGTCTCAGTGACCTTTGTGAATATGTTATTGGTCCTTGTAGCCTTAGTTTTATCATAATAATTTGCAGTTTAATGTTCCGACTGCTAGCAATCTACTAGCCTAGTGCGCTTAGAAGCAATTTACAGTATTCTCATTTTTTTTTAAAGATATGTTTGACTGCAATCTCACCTGATGGTAAGCAGTGATGCAATTGTTGATTATGAAACGCACTAGTTTAGATTCATAGAGGTTTTAACAACATAAGGTTGGATACTCGCCGTTTGTCGGGTTGTCGCATGGTAGAAAAGAGATGGCGGAATTAAATCAAGTAATTCCCGAGCCACTCTCCGTAATTTATCCAGTAAAATACCCAAAAGGCTATTATACGCCAGTGCTCAAGGCTTCTATTTTCCACTTTAGAACACGGTTTAGTAAATTACGGCAAGTCATACCCATATTTATTGATTCTTCTAAATCATTAGCTCTCAGTCACAAAATTACTGTGTCACAAAGGGCGACAATTTCATAATTAACAGCGGTAAAAGTATAAAATTAAAAACTAAAACTCCAGCATCGTACTTCAAAGCTTTCTTACTCAGAATCACTGATTAGTCTTACAGAGGACGTTAATTACCACCACAAAGTGTGACGTCACAGTTATTAAAGAGTCCCTTTATTTTGTTCATTTTGCTGTTTCTCTGCACTTAGCTGACGTTAAAACTTCTTATAAAGTTTCATCGCTACTTTTATAGGAGTTTTGCCCGTTACACCGTACCATACCATGACAGTGTTAGGAAAGTGACAGGCGAAACAAATCCTTTCATTGTAAAGTATGAGATTGGACCGTTCCATCACCGACCAACATCTTTGGATGTCATGCACGGAGCCTATGGACACTGGCAATATATGCATGAATTCATGCAACCGTAACGATGCATATGGGAACGGGAATAATACGCTGACGATACGTCACCATCAACGATTGCATCACTGCTTACCATCAGGTGGGATCACAGTCAAGCACTAGTTTATAACAAAAAAAAAGTTCTATTAGGTGTTCATTCCGTGCTTGATACGTTCCTAGTTCGGTCTGTTACGCTACGGTGTGCTGGGCAGACTCCCTAATAGAGTAGTTCGCTACAAGTTTGAGCAACCCGATGGAATGATGGCTTGACCTGCGCAGGTGTTATTTAACTCTTGAGCACGAAGTTTTAATGTATATCTCTGCAGATTAATGTTGGAAGTTTTTAGCTGACTTTGAGCGGGATGTGAAATGTTTTCTTAGTTGCACAGGCTTTCAAATTATTTTCGGTACACTATTTAAACCAAAATAACATTACAAAGAGGTAAATTCATTTGTTGTATATTTCTTGAAATTTTGTTGGACTACGAAAAATACGGTTGAAAAAAAGATTGCATATTATAATACCTATACTAGTAACAGAAATGGCAATGTTGAGATCGATGTGTGGAGTGACGTGAAGGAAAACAATGAGAAATAGGCATATTAGAGGAAGTTTGAAATTGGTACCAATAACTGAAAAGTTAATTAAATAAGTCCCTCACTGACGTTCGGGATTAAAACTTAGCAACTTTCGTTTCTTTGCATCTTAAAGACATTGCTACATCCCTGTAGTCACATAATCTATCATTATTGGTCGATAATATTAGTTGTCTTTTACCTATTCTGCTATTAATGAACCTCTAAAATATCCTCACTCTACAATAGCTATTGTAATCACAGTAATTAGAACTAGGAGTCTCACAAATCAAACAGCCAAGTCAAATATTAAACTACCTAGTTACATTATACACCGGGTTCGTTTACTTACTACATAATGCTTTAACACAAACGTTTGATAAGCAATTTAAATGCTTACATTAAATGTAACGTTCACACGCATCATAATGATGTAGCAGACAGAAATACCGAGTTGAAGAGATGAAATTGAGGTTATAAGGTATTCAATGTATTCATTCTTTCAAGGCTTATATTCTGGAGCAAGTGTTATGAATATATTTATTTGATCGTGAAAAAGTCGAACCGAACGCCATAGACATGTCAAATGATTCTTGTAAAGAACCTTATCGTGATTGAAGTTCTACTTATTAGGTAGGTATTTAGGTAAAGACTAATAATGCGTACACTCATCAAACTCATCATCATCTCCCTCTCTTTTCCCATATTAGTTTGGGTTAACGCAAAACGTTTTTTCTTCCATTGTCTTGTCACCCGTAATGCTATCACTAACTCCCTTTTCTTTCATATTACTCATCATTATGTGTACACTCACGTAATGATAAATTTGACAATTGCAATCTTCAAGTGGCGAGGGAATCTGTGGGTACGATGGTTTAGACTGCAGTTCCGTTTTTAGTAGATAAAAATATTCTAAAAATACCAAGTTATAATGATTCTTCTACTAATATTTTCTATAATTACTCACTGCCAACAATAATTTATATGTTGTTGACATGGCAAATATTTCTTCGAGCGAAGATTAGGCCTAGCGCAACGATGTTGTTATTACAAAGAGTGACACACTCATACTCAACTATTTGAAGATGCGGTCTGTGTACTTACCCTATATATGCTTACTATCTTTTACGTCTGGGATAATACAACTCATTCGTTGTACTTGCGATCTATGATATGTATTATGGTAAGAACTGGCTGGCTTCCGTGGTTTTCAACGTTTTTTAAGTCTTTGCTTAGTTTCCCGCTTCTGAGTGTCGGAGCGAGATCATTCTAGCTATTGTAAGCAGTTTTTTAGCAAGTAAGTAATTATAAATTGTATTTTGGAACCTTCTAAAGACCCACTTAAATATACACATAAACTTTCATCCAAGCCCTTTTTCACGTAACACGGAACTCCTCTTTTGGTGACACGTACAGAAAAAAATATCTACCTATTGTATAAACGCTATGTATGTATAGTAAAGACAAGCATTATTTTCATCAAATTCACAAACACTCATCCATTGGAAGAACATCATAGCTCGTAATATTTTATGATTGAGCTAAAATAAAAATTATGAGGTCAATTTCTGACCTTATCTAGATATTTTTCTCTTCCTCCCCAAGATTCCACAGATTTGGGCACGTTAACGCGTTTTCCTGTTCTTAGCCTTATCACATCCTTACGTACCATTTTATGGCATGAAACGAGCTCTTAATTAGCCGTTACTTGTGTGTATCTTTCAGATTAAAAGAGCTCTGAACTCTCTTGTATTGAAAGACGTGACATTTCAGCACTACTCAGGATTATGTCCGTAGTGCTGCTAATAAATAGAACAGGGACATGGAAGCAAAAAATCTCATTAAATAGTTCCTGCAATCTTAGTGTTTCCGTGTACTGTTTTATTTTCCTTTGCATTTTGCTATCTTCCTGAAGTAGGTAGCGAATATTTCGGCTTACGAAAGCGGAAAAGGAGCTTAGTGAAGTCAACCGTTGAGGCTTCAGTTTTAAGACTGGTAATGTTTGGATAAGCAATTAATATTTATACTAGACAAATAGGACAACCAATAGACACTATTAATAGTTGCGTCTCATAGTGATAAATCAGCAGTCCATTAAATTAACCTCTATTGACTCTAGAAACTAGTGTGGGAACAGAGCAGATTTACTACTGGTATTTCTTTGCCATTATTTTCCTCTTGTGTGTGGTCTCAAAACGGTGACGGAAAACTTCGTCATAAAACTGACATGTCTCAGAACCAAAAGTTCATAGACATGTGACATTTAACCACCCGCATAGTGTCCATAAAGTGGATTACGGCTCATTCCCTCTCCTAGAGAGGAAGCCTGAGTCCCAGCGGTGAGAATATTATAAGGATGATTATGTATGTATTAGCATTTTCGTGATATCCTGGACAGTTTATCGGAGTAAATTTGACGAGGCCTTTAATCACTTCTTGCCTCATTAGCACAAAGACCCGGCGACTTGTGTGACCTAAATTATATTAAGGGACCACACAGAATATTAAGCAATCCCAAATTATATCTTATCATGTCAGCATCTTTACTAACACATTAATGATGATGCCTAACAGGCGTTAATATTCCTTTATGACTCACTAAGGGAATGGAAGTGTGAACAAGAAAATTTGGAGATTCCACGAATTTTCGTCCGCTCACAAACAAATTGATGGGCTCAAACTACACACAGTCAGTGGGCTTTTTTGAAGTTCTATATATATTAATCAGCGTCCAGCCAAACTGATTGTTTCGTGTTTGTCTAATTTACGCAAATCGTTTTAGGGTCAGTTCGTTTACTACCCTCTTAGGGTTCGGATTCCCATACTGCGCCCGTGGGAGCTACAACGGGGATCAGTATATGTTCCGACGAACCCAACTTTCTAACTCCTGAGTGTTGTTTTGTGCGTAAGTTTAATAACCCTTGTTTGTTTTATGGTTTCTTGAAGATATGAAGGTACTTCCTATGTATAAAGTTATTGAGGGTTCTCGCATATTGATAGATACGGGAAATATAGGTTATGCCTTGGTAGCGTATATTGGGTAGATATTTTGATTTGTTTTATTGGATATCAATATTTACATGTTTATTAAATCTATACGCCCTGTACAGGATACTGTACACAGGCATCTTAGACATTTTCTACCAACTGAACTTGGGATGATTTAGAAACAGATCTAGGACAATATTGAAAGCAATTAAACAATTTTTCTCTGGACCTCTGCATTGGATTCCGCCCTATTGCTTCTCAGCATTGGAAACATTATGAGACTGCTTATCAAAGCATGCATATTAGGATATATTTTTACTTGATCAAGAGTGAAAAGCATGAATCAATTTTTTAAGCTTTAGCACCAAATCTTCTTGTAAAATAAATGTCAGTAGGTATTACCTTCCCGGTTTAATTCAGACACGAACGTTTGTAAGACAAATCCTATAATCTTCAAACGCTCCTCCAGATATCTACTGTAAGATGTAACCCTATCTGTTTCAAAGAAGTAGTTCCCGGAACGTAACTGGGTTTCAGATCATTGTCGGACGAAATGTGGGGCTATTTATCATCAGATGCAGTTACATGAGTCATTGTAGCTTCAAAAAATGTTTGTCTAACCTCCATGGAGTTCAACGCTATGAGAAAAACGTGTGAATTCGTTAATTTTAGTACAGTCAATCATCCGTTCTATTTGATTTTGACAGCGCCTTTTATTCCGTGGTTGTAAGGCCAGTTTTCTTTGTTCAAGAGTGTTGTTTACCGTACTTCTAGCGTAGGTGCAAGCTTTTATTATATACGTTTGATGAATCACTCGATGTGCCCTGAATTTCTATTTGTTCGCTTCGAATTGTTTTCTGCTAAAAACTAAGAATAAGAGATGACCCAGTTTATTTATAGTTGAATTAAATCGTAAACGCGTATAATTAATTTACGAGTATAGTTGAGAGTTGATTTCAGAATAGTTTTTTATTGTTTATGTTGTAAAAGTTAGTGGCAAGAATCTCTTGGCTCAGTGCGGTGCGGATGATTTCTTCCCACGAGCGTCGTAAAAGGGATTTTTGTGTCATGATTACTCATGAAGTCATGACTGAAGCTTCCTTTTATGTGGTAATCTCAACGCTATCACGTTAACACTCTTTAGTCTAGTAGTAGTGGCAGCAGTTTTATGGATGGTAACAGCTATTCATTTCTTCTGGCTTTTTACTTATATTCGGTAACTACTTATACATATGTATAACTAAAAGCTAGAATAGTTGATTAATGGGGGTTCCTACTACTAAAAACTGTAAAATAAAAAACATTACAAAAAAATACAAACAAATTAAAAAAAAATACGCTAAAGTACAAAATAACATTTTAGAAAAAACGAAGAAACCAATTTCAAAACTATTGTAGAAACCCCAACAATGTCTCTTGTATGAATATATCTATTTTCAAGGGTCAAATCTTGCAAATGACTTCTGAAACCGTTAACCCTAATTGAACTTTTTTGCTAACATGTACAGTTTGGATGATAACGTATGATTTAAAGCAAAATGGTGTTAATCTAAATATAATATCCTTTTAAGATGGTGAACTAGTTACTTTTTTATAAAGCTGTAGTAGCTTGTATTACGGCTTCAGTGATGTAGGAGTGTACGAGTATACCTAGTGTACTTATACATACATGTTATGACGACGACAACTCTTTAAATTTTTTGAATCGGTATATCTCAAAAACGGTGGCTCTTAGGAAAAAAGTATTTATACATTTTTATAGATAATTGTCTGATCTACAATTTTTATCTGAGCTAATTTTATGATAAAACTTACCATTTTGCTGAAAATCGCGAAAAACCCGATTTTGTGACCTTTGACAGCGTGTATTTTTTTTTGCACGTGCCGGATCGATGAGGACTTTTCACATTTCCTTTATAATAGTGTATTGAACTATCCTACCAATTTTCAGCCAAGTGCGAATTATGGTAACCTCACCCCAATTAATTAGTCTAATTTGACCGGACTATCCTGCGCTCCTATGATTGGATATCAATAAAAAAGGTCTCTATTTGGGAATTAAAAGATTGTTCAAATGACCAATCTTTAAAAAAAAAAACGAATCTGTAAATACAATTTGGTTTAAATTTTTTTGTTTGTTGGTTTTAGTTATATTTAGAAGGTTAACGACCTAACCAGAAATAAATTAATATGAAGAAAAGAGAATGACGATGATGAAGATATAGAAGCTTAGACCCACAACACTTCAAGGAACAAACTACCAAAGTCAAACAGATACATCTCATGCACCGTACACTGCATATATTCCCGGTAATGTGAACATTTCGGCCAGAGACCCGCTCGGGGCAGGCCGATATCGAATTACGAGCGATGTGGGGCATGGACAGCTGTACCTGCGTTGGCAGCGATTTATTTTTCACTTTCCATCGCAAATTGATTCGACGTTATTTCCTTTCCGATGACTTTTGCATTAAACTCTGGGCCATCAATCGAGTTGGTGGACAGATTGTTCTTTGTAAATGATTTTTTGTTGTTGAAGTTTGATTGGACTATTTTTTTAATCGATTACTAACTTCTGCCAACTAGGAAACGCTATGCTCGCGTGAAAGTAGGTTTATTGTAAATACAAACTTTGGACCCCCGTTTCATCTTTCTAGGAGGTGAATTTTGGAAAATCCTGTCATAGAGCTCGCCTATGTCATAAGAAGAATGCATGTGCTAAAATTCACGTTGCTAGACGCAATAGTTTCTTGGGCTTCTTTCGGTTCGTTGTCTGTCAGTATCTCCTTTTATACGCGTATATACAGATAAATAATAAACCTGGTTAACGGTTTATAGACCATTAGATCATCGCCAGTAGACCATTTGTGAAGAAAGAAGATTTGATTTAGATTTGTAAAAAATCTTAAATATTGACACTGTGTTCTTCTTTTAAAAACATAATGAGCATTTTAAAACTGACATGCGACATGAAAAAGGAAACTTGGGCTTTTTCATTAGGTACCGTGACCGTTCTAAAAAGAAAGCAAAAATGAAAAAAACAGATCTTATTCTAAAACGTTGAACAAATTCTTGGGACGGATGTGAAAGTTCCGTTTCTCGTGTTTTTTGACCCGCTCGGCCGTCCATTTTCTTTCTGCACCACATAAAGCGCATTTTCAGCCTTAAATCTCCTGCAAAAATATTTTCGTGAGGTTAACGACCCATGGAAACGTTTTAATGGGTGCACGGTTATTCAGTTATGATGAACGATCCGTCCGTCTGCAATATAGTGTATCGTTAAAAATGCATCAAAAATGCTTTATATCGAAATCGTTTGGTAATATGGCTGTGTTTTCCTTAAGTTTAATGGCTTAAGCTTAAGACTCTCAAGTGTCTAGTACTTAGATATGAATTATTGTCCTGGCTGTTTTGTTCTTAATGTTTAAGGCACTTTATTTTTCCGGTCTGTGGAAATAGGTCATTTTTATATTTAACTGCGTAGGTAAGTCCGTTAAAAGAAGGTCATCATCATCTCCCTAGCCTTTTCAGAAACTAGCTTAGGATCGGCGTCCAGTCTAAATCTGTGTTTTAGGGTTTTTTATGTAAACAGATATAGCAAACTAAGCAAAGGAGAGAAATTGCCAACCAAAGTCGGTTTATGATAGCTACAAACTATGCGACTCAATTAAGTCAAGAGTGAATAGGTTACTAAGGAAGCGTGCTCTCTTCTCGACCACGTCATTGCTTACCATCAGGTGAGATAGTAGTCAAACAAGAGCCTTTCACATAACATTGGCACTTTTAATACATAAACTACATTAAATAAATAAAGAATGTATTAAGTTTAAGTATTTTTTTATTATTATAATGATTATAGAATTCACAGATGAAGAGATGATACTAATTGACATAACTTTTTTCCTTCTGAATTTGGTTGAGATAAAATTTATTGCAATAATCCCACGTTTCGTTTATTCAGGTCTAATTCTTTCAAAAGTGAATCACGCCTGTTCCGTTCACAATCCATTAGCAAATGTTGCATGTGCTCAATCGGAATACATTAATAAATATACAAATACAGGTCTGCGCGGTTTGCCTACTACGTCCGAATACAATTTTGGTGGCTTCAAGGCTAGAGTGAATAAGGCTCTTAATAAATTAACAACTGCATCACTGCTTCCTATTAGGTGGGATCACAGTCTAGCTTTAGTTTATATTCTTCTTCTTCCTGCCCTTGTCATATTACTTGGGATCGGCACCTTCCTCCCTCTCTCTTCTTTATCTTTGCCTTACTCTCCATCCGTCTACATGTTTATTGAGAACTGTTTCATCCCTCCTCTTCACATGACCATACCGAGACAAACGATTTCCTTTCAACGTTTCTGTCACTGGTAGGTACCACTTTCAAACATCCTCTAATATACTCATTTCTCACTTTGTCCATTCTCGTCACACCACATATCCATCACAACATTTTTTTTAAGATTAAAAGCCTAGCTCAACCTTGCTAACCAGCTTTGCTGACTGGCAAACTCGTTTACTAAAGAACCTCACGTTCCGACATCAGAAAAGAACATTCTAAAACTTCTATTTTGCCTCTGGCAATTCCTAACAACGAACCTCCTTTTGCCCGATTTGGGTCCGTTCATGACCTCAGGAACCGAATTTACTGACCAATATGTAGTTGAATCGGGAGCAAATACGCTTGGTTCAAGTCTTAATTTATAGTTAAATGAACATCGAATTTCCGTTGAATTCGATAGATTCGTCTCAGTGACTAATGCAGCAGTTAAAACAATATAGGATGCAGAATTTGGGTTGCATTCGCTAGACGATTGATGATATTACTTGTGGGTTGAAATTGTTTTCAGTACCACTTTTTTTAAACTTGTCACACACACTAGAGTTCCGCACCCAAAGGCTAAAAATGCGACCCTATTGCTAAGACTCTGTTATCCGTCTTTCTGTCACCGAGTGTTGTTTTTTCACAGAGGATGTATTTAACAGAATAAAATAAATATTTATGAGTGATCGAATCGATTACCGCGGGGGCCAAACCCTTTTATTGGTTAAGCGCTTGGAGTGGACTAATTAGAACACCATACGTCATAAACGTTTCGATCGCGTTAACGTAAAAGAAACTCACACGTTTGCCTCTGGTACTATAGTTACTAAAATTTGTTATAGGATGGTTTCGGTGACAGCTATCAGATTCATACAATGTAGCTGTCTATTCTTTTCTCTCATCTTAAAGATGCATATTTTCGTCCTGCTGTCACCCAACTCATGCTATGTAAAAAAGACTATAACTCACTGTAAGACAGAGCTCTTTAAGATACCCTTTTTAATCACCAATACCTTCCTTCAATTTCCCGATATCATTGAAGTCTGAAGATAAACTTAGATATTAAATTCTTTCAAAATACTTTCGTTCAATTTTATTAGTTTTAAGTATTTGATGCCCTAAGTTGGATTTAATATTGCTGTTAGCAGCAAGATGTAATATTTGGCTGTAGCTTCGAACACAGTTAAATTTTATTTTTGTTATTTATTTGTATCATCAGGCCTTCTCCCGTCTGAATTATCAAGCCTTGCCCGGTTTTTTTTAATAGTAAAACAGAAAGTTGATATAAATATTTATACGATCCGAGTTACTGGTCATATATTTCGGTACATCACTATTAAGGAAACTTGTCACCGTAATATATTGTTCCAATGATTTCTTGCATAATACTCTGCCTTATAAAGTAACCCATTGTTTCACAATAAAATCTTTTAGCACTCCATTTGGAAGTTTCGTAATACGAACGAAGGCCATTTTCAGAGGTCTAGTAAAAGTCGTTTCACTTGATATCATCATCTACCTAGCCTTTTCCCAATTATATTAAGAGTCGGCTTCCAGTCAAGCCGAATTTAGCTGAATACCAGTATTTTACGAGGAGCGGCTGCCTACCAGACCTCCAAAACCCATTAACTGGGGTAACACGGTACTTTATGGCAAGACCGGACTCAGATTTACTGGCTTTGACTATCCGTAACAACTACCAAAGACCTCCAAATGACAGCCGGGACCTACGGCTTAACGTGCTTTCCGAAGCACGGAGGAAACTCGGTATGTTAAGATGGTCACTCATCCAAAGTCGTTTCACTTGATAAATTGGTATTTATTTACATGTCTTACAAAATGGCTGACGAGACGTCTAGCCGTTTATACTATGACGAAAAGAGTTTTGTATTTTGTAAAAAGCTTGCCCAAAAAACTGAGCAATGTGTCTCCCAACTGCCCTAAACTTACAAAGGTGTCTTTGACTTTTTTCTCCTTCATTTTCGCAGTATGTTTTCAGCATAACTGTCCGGTTGGCTATGCCCTACGTCAGCTAAACGCGACGTTCGCGCCAAATTGCTTCCAAATCGATTCCTTCGCTTTAGTGTGCTTCAAGCGCTCCGTGTCTTTGTAACACAAACACTTGTGCTAAATGCCGAGCATCTGACAACGATTGCTTTTAATAAGAGCTAAAGGTTTTCCGGGTTTATAGGAAAACTAAAGTGGTATAGAAGAGTTCTCGGAAATCTTACAAACAATATATTCTTGCTTTAATTCATGAATCCCCGAGTAGTAGTCGGCGACCGCGCTGTCATTGTCTTACTATTGTGTCTCGTTTTTCGTGAATCTGATAAGTTAACCCTAGAAAGATAATCTACGTCCGCGAGACGTATCGTCAAATTAAATTTCGTTGTAGTTTTTTTATTGTTAATCGCAGCGCGCTAGCTGCGCGTGTCAACTCAGTCGGCGGCCGGAGCTCGCGCTAAGCAGCAGTGGCGACACGGTAAGTACGTTCAAATAAAAGATATACCTATGTCGTACGTCTGCGAGACGTATGATTATCTTTAATGCAACTTTTGCAATCGTTTGAACTGATTGTTTATTGTTATTTACACTTGTTTATTATTATTTTCAGGTATTAATTATTATTCAGCAAGAAAAGCCGCCTGTAAAAAAAGAGATATTGTTCATACTGCCCATCTAAACTCCGTGGGATGTCAAAATTATCATGCGTGAAGTGCAAAAAACCCATGTGTGGAGAACACAACAGAATTGTGTGCCATGAGTGCATTTAATAACTGAAAGCAAAAGACTGATTATTGTAGTAGGTATTGTTTACGTGTAAAGGTACAAAATATGAAAATATAAAGACTGAAAGTGATTTTAAATGTTCCTATTGAAGACAAGTTAAGTTTTTGTTAATTTGTAAAGAAGTTTTCGATTTTTGTTTGTTATTTGTCAATTAAACTTTATTATTGTTATTTTATCGTTTTATTTCCTTAAATAAAATCCAAACAATTATTTCAACCTATAAAACATGACAATAATTCCGTAGGCTTACTAAAAAATCTTAATTAACTAAGATACGTCTGACAGACGTATGATTATCTTTTACGCTAGTTGCTATATGATTATCTTTCTAGGGTTAAAGTAGTAAGATTTCCTAGATCTTAGTTATATTAATAACCTTTTTCTTACATGGTAAATCATCCAATGACCTGGAATGAGATGATAAGTATCTGAATTTTACTGACTAAAATCTACGGTCATACGGTGTTCCTTTAATTGCCCTTTGCGAGGGTACCTTTTTTAAACGTCACTTACACGTGTATGAAATACTGTATGAAGTTACGTTACAATCACTCATTGTATTTTTTTTCGAATTGTGGTTCTGTACACGTTATGAGGTGTACAATAAATTATAATACAATAAATAAATACCCATTATCACGGATTCAGCAAACGAATTTTGCAGGATAAATAAATAGATGCTATTTTCGTCCTCCTTAGCTGAATTCCTTCTAAACCTTCTATTTAATCAATTTAATGTAAATTAATTAATTCACCTATACGTGAATACACCTTAAATACTCCTTCCCACGCACAGATTAACTTACAACGAAATGACATTGAAAGCAGATTATAAATAATTCAGGAATTCTAAAGAAAACGCAACATAATTAAAAATTCTTCCTACGTTCATTTTTGGCATTTCTCAGACGCACCGAATCCGAACCACCGCGACTTTAATTAAAATCATTCGGTGAGATACGGAAATGCGAAACGAAGATAGAATATTGAATTACTTTAAAGTTGAAGAGAGAAACTGAAATGTTGAAAGCTTGCTTTGTAATCAATGTTGTAAACTAAGAGTTAGTTTATTGTCTTACTTCTTGGAGCTGATTTTTAACAGTAATAATTTTTATCTTAACACAAAATATAAAGGACTAGCAGCCGGTCCCGGCTTCGCACGGGGTAGACAATTATTTATTTTTGGAAATTTGGATATAAAACACTTTTTTTAGTGTTAGTTTTCTACACCTTCGGTTACATTGTTCAAATTTTACCAAGGATCCCTAATTTTTTCAAAATGAAATGTAGCCTATGTCAAATTGGAAGAACGTAGCATTCTATTGGTGAAAGAATTTTTTAAATCGGCCCAGTACTTTTTGAGCCTATTCATTACAAACATACAAAAATAGGTACAAATCTTTCCTCTTTATAATATTAGTATAGATTGATTTATGTCCGACATATCACAGTGTATCAAGACGAAAGTTTTATGACCATTGCGTACTGCCTGCGATGGACAGATGACTGAATCTCACAATGGACCTTACCAGAAGGCTTAAAGGCACTCAAAGGGCAATGCAAAGGGCTATACTGGGAGTTTTAATGCGTCATCGAATCAGTAAGATGATATCACGCAAATATATCCATAGGAGAATCAAGGTTACCGAATAAACTCAAGGTATTGCCAAACTTAAATGTTAGCGAGCAGAACAGATGGTCGACCGCGTATCGGAAGATACAGCGTGGGAAGGCCCCTCACTAATGCTAATAAAGTACACCTGAAAGAACCCTTAAGGATGAAAAAGTATCTTATGTAAGTCTACTTATAAATTCCAATAGGCCTGTAAAGTCTGGTAAGCACTTTGTACTGTCAGTAGCAAACAAAATGTAAATAGAAAACCCTTCCCCTGTGGGGTGAAGGCGCAATGATGTACAAGATAGTCTTAAATTCACTATTACTATGCTGTAGTGAAGAATTTGCCAAGTCAGAATTTCCCCAGTGTACTTTATTTGACGATGGCCTACGAATTTTTATCTCAAACTTAAGATATTACGGGGCAACACCTAGGCATGCTTACGCCAAATTTGCTAGAAGTGGATACGTATAAGTGACGTCAAACTACCCTCTAAAAATCCTCTGGAGAGTTTTTTCTTTTCCCTCGAGCAAGAAAATAGATTGTTTCAAGATGTATGAGAGGCTGAAGCTATGTTTCTAAATGACGTAAATGCTTTATGTGCTTCTATTTCCAACATGTGGTACTATGGACGTCGTTTTCGCAAACAATACTACTAAAAGTTATAATTTTGGAACTACTGAACCTAGTTTCTTGTATTTCATGGGAGGGCCGAGGAAATAATGTAACATAGTTTGCAGCTGGTAGCTGAAAATCGACCATTCATATTAAATTCAATTCCATTCAAAATAATTATTTTATTTCACATACACGCTTATGTTTTTTAAGAGCGAATGCATTGTTATGTGAACAGGAGGGATGAAACGCATGTTACTAAAAAAGTTATGAGTAGTAGGTATACATGTAGGTGTTCCACAGTGGATGCGATCCTACGCGTCCGCTTGTTGTCGGAACAGGCAGTTTCCCGGGGAGGGGTAGTGTTGGCGGTAAGTTTGGATATCGTCAACGCTTTCAACTCTTTGCCCTGGGATGCAATAAGGGCGGCACTAGAGCATCACAGAGTGCCCCCTTATCTGCAGTGCATCATCGGGGATTACCTGCGCGACAGGCACATTCGCTATGTGGGCCGAGATGGTTGCGTTCATCGGAGGGAGATTACGTGTGGGGTTCCACAGGGGTCGGTTTTGGGTCCACCTTTGTGGAATCTTGCATACGACGTGGTCCTGCGCACTGAGCTACCCGCTGGTGTAAATATTGTCTGTTACGCAGACGATACTTTGGTGTTGGCCAGCGGGGACAGCTTCGATGAGACTATCAAGCTTTGCGAGCTCGGGGTGGCAAAAGTCGTGGCTTCAATCTGCGAGCTGGGTCTAAAAATAGCACCTCATAAAACCGAGGCACTATGGTTCCATAAATTGCCGAGAAGTAGAGAACCACCCAGTTCGTCAGTAACCGTAGGAGATGCGCAAGTTCAGGTGAGTCAGTACATTAAGTACCTTGGCTTAACCTTGGACAGCCGGTGGGGCTTCGAAGAGCATTTTGATCGCCTGGTTCCTCGAGTTGAAAGGGCAGTGGGTGCTCTCCACAGATTGCTGCCCAATCTAGGAGGACCTCGAGAAGAAGTTCGTCGTCTCTACGCGGGTGTCGTGCGATCGATGACTCTTTATGGGGCACCTGTGTGGTCAAATAGACTATCAGGTGTCCGCCGCTGCAGAACTAAAATTAATAGTCTGCAGCGGAGAATAGCCCTTCGCATCGCACGAGGATACCGAACGGTATCCTTTGAGGCGGCAACTCTCCTGGCACGCTTTCCACCACTAGATATCCTGGCAGACATGGATGCGAAAGTTTACAACAGGATTCGTGACATACGTCAAAGTGGCGATAGCGTGCCAGGAATTGTTATAGTAAAGCTGAGACGGCAGGAACGGCGACACGCGCTAGAGAGGTGGCGCGAGCGGCTACAGCAGCCGCAATTCTTGTGCAAGCGCGTTGTCGAAGCCGTCCTGCCGCACTTCGAAGCCTGGCTGACAAGAAAGGAGCGCATCTCCTATAGACTTACTCAGGTGCTGACCGGGCACGGTTGCTTCGGTGAGTACCTGAACAGAATTGGGCGAGAAGCCACGGCAAATTGCCACGATTGCGGAAGTAACCTTGACTCTGCACAGCACACGCTCGAAGAGTGCCCTGCGTGGGTCTCCGAGCGGCAGGTTTTGGTTACCAAGATCGGGCAGGATCTGTCTTTGCCAGCAGTAGTGAGGGCTATGCTGACGGAGACAGAAAATTGGAGGGAAGTGGCGTCCTTCTGTGAGACCGTGATGGTACAGAAGGAGGCCGCTGAGCGGGATCGTGAGAGGACGGATCCCACTCGCAGAAGGAGGCGTCAGAGAGCCAATCGCCTCGACGCCTAAAACGCCGAAATCCCACTTACAATGTAGGTGGGACTCCGAGGTCACGGGCTCTCAGAGAGGGGACTCTTTTTGCCCAGTGAGTGACTTCGAGAAGGACGGTGGCACAGTGATCACGTGCTGCCGTGCACAACAAGAAACAGAGGAGACCCTTCACAGTCTCCTCAGGGATGTGCTCTAACAGGCGTTGTACACAGAGGGGGTTCCGGGGTGGTCTTTTAAGAGGACACGGGCCCCTCTCCCATGTGCAGATGGTGATCACCGGGGTGGTTTTAGTGAGGTAAGAATCCCACACTCCCTGGTCTTTTTCCCCAAAAGTCCAGGCGCCTTTTGAAGGTTTCCCCCCGAAAACAAAAAAAAAAAAAGAAAAAAAAAAGGTATACATGTAGGTGGGTGAAGAGGGAGAGAGAAGCCAAAAAAATATGGATGGATTGCTTGAGGAGTGATATAAGAGAAAAGGGAGTTAGTAATAGCCTGACGGATGGAAAAAAAACACGTGTTGTACCTTAAGTATTATGGCATAAAGGTAGAAAGAAGAACCATGATTCCAGTTTGTCATTTCATAAAGTGGTTAAAAGAAACGACCATGGAACGCAAAGGGCAACAAGGAACACCTTCCTTGTTGTCCATATTTGTTTTAATCAAGAAATGTCTGACACTCACTCTTGCTCTACCAAAGCGGGAAGTTATTTGATGATTTCGCACATCCATTTGTCGAGCTCACGTAATACACTTGTATTAGGGTAGAGAGATACTCGTATGTGGGTACCGAATGCTCATTAGATGCGTAGGTATTTCATTTATTACCAACAACTTAGATATTCTCTTTTTAATAATTTCCTTTAGTTTCTCATTCTAAGATTTTTTTTTGTTATATTCCTTTATTTAATTCTTTATACACACAAAAGTACAAAGGCGGACTTAATGCTTTAAGGCATTCTCTACCAATCAACCTTTGGGTGATACAGAGATTATTTACATTACATTTAGCATTCATTCGGTCATCAAGCCATATTTTCTATGACACACTTTTCAAATTGTCAACCTTTGCTTCTGACACAATTAGAGCGACAAAACTGCAACATTTCATGTGTAACTTCTTCAAAATTGAGTTATTTGTTCCATGTTCCACACTCGGCGTGTGTCCACTCGTCTAACTTTAACATTCAAGTGGAAAACTGGAGACACAAGCATTCAGTGAGGGTTGAAACTTAATTAAGCAAATATGCGACCTTCGCGAGACAAATTAAAGCGTGTTTTGTTTCTGTTTTTAATAACAAAAAAGGTGTATGGGCCTTTGAGTGTGATGAGAGCTGAAAAACTAGAGTTAATTTTAGTAAAACCTAGTTTTTTGGTACTAAACCTTTCACTGGAAGGGTGTTTACAATTTATGCATTTTTGGACGGCCTGCTTTTTTTTCTTTAAGGTGTAGAGATCATCTAATGACTTTTCGCACCATGGACGGAGCGGGAGGGCGTGTCAGACTTTTACTGACGAAATACCACACCTGTGGCGCATTGTCGTCGCATCCCGCGCTTTGTATGAACGAACGAACGAACAGAACGACTAAATGATTATTATCTTATCTTACCGCTTCGGCTAGCAGCAGCTCGTCCAAAAACGTGTTATAAATTGAAAGCGCCTTTATAAAGGCAATGTATAATGTGTCATTAGAAGTACACTCAGGGTCTCGGTAGAGGGTAGTTTAAAGCCCTTACTTCAACAGCTGAGCTGGACAGTTATGGGCTATTAGATCTGCTTAACCTCTTATGTAGGTTAAAGTAAAGTTCGTATCTCATCCCAATTTTTACAAGTATGTACGAGATACGATTATTTAATTCGCTTGGTAAATTGGTAGATTGTTCTGTCACTTCTTGGGTACTTACTTGGTACTAATTAAAACCAAAAAAATATGCCAATATCTAGGAAGTAGTATAACAGAAAGAAAAAAAACCCACCAGCCGTTTGTATCTATTAGTCCGAAATTCGACAGTCGTTCGTTACAAAAATGTATTATTTGTTTATTAAATACTTTATACACATAAAGGAGTCAGACTTAGGTAATGCCAAAAAAGAAACAAAAATTGAATAAAAAATTTACTAGACGAATAAATTTAGAACAACGATATTGAATAGGTAACACTGTAGGTCGATCCCTAGTAACACACTCTACAATATCAAGGATGTGCTAAGTAATAAATATCGATCATATAGCTTAGTTAATCTCGTGTGACAAGCCATAAATCATGGGAGGTCCAGTCGCCTTCTTGTGGCGACAAATGGTTCCTGATATAGATACTGCCATTTATCTTAGACGTGATGTTGAAGAGTTATGTATTGAGTTCCCTGTATGCCTCGGAAATAAACTTAAGCTGTTGTTCCCGGTTATAAATAGTTATTCTTTGACCGTTTTTAAGGTGTCAGGAGTGAGGAAGTTTGATAATCATTCTTCTCAAGGAGAATCCAGTACCAGTTACAAACTGTCCCGCTGCTAGGCAAAGGCTTTCTTCATTTTTGTTGTTGCTGGCTCTGGGTCACTGCTTTCCAATTCCTTAGGACGACATTGGAGTCGTTTCACCATCTGCGTCATGATATGCTATAACGCTGTTTAATTATTAATTTTGATTTATAAGAGCCACCATAGAAAAAAAACAAAAAAAAACAATAATTTAACAATTTGTAAAGACAAAGGCAAGCTAGAAAAAAATCCTTGTAAGATTTTTCTAAGGAAAATCTTTTCTTCAAACTGAAAAACTATTTCGAAATATCAGTACCAGGCATGTTTCATAATAACTTCCCTAGTTCCTATCAATATCCAATAACTTAACTAAAAAAGATAATTCAGAAAAAAAAATACAAGCTAGACCGTAGCAGATGTTACGAAAACACGTAATAACCAATTTTGTTTTGAATTATTGCGTCTGCCATAAAACATTACATATTGTTATTTTATTCAAGCCCGAGAAAAGTTTATTGAACATCCCAATTTATTTTAATGCCTCCAATATTTTTACATCACTAAACAAGCCCGAAACAGTTATCGGTTCAGTAAAATGGAGGTGTATGGGGAAACTTGAAGTACAGTTTGTGCGGTAGTTAAGTGATTGGCAGGTTGGTCTAGTGACAGTTGTTCTGGGTCTAGATGTCTTCAGCTTGTGATTTTACATGCTTGTGAACGCATCCTCGATATAGGAGTAATTCCTAATTTGGAGCAGAAAAACAGATACCAATATTTGATAGGAAGATATAAACTGTACTGTTATTTTTTGGTATATAATAAAGTTTATTCTATTCTATTTCTTTGTTAAAGAAAAAACGGTGACAAGATGGCTACCCTCGAGTTAAAAGTACAGAGATATCATAAAGAGTTACCGCGGCCCTGAAACTCAAAGAGCTACTGCAGGAACACTGATGGGGTTATGAACATTAAAAATCTGACAGTTTTAGTCACTTTTCACCTTGAGCGATTCTCCTCCGACTCAAGATTGTACTTTTAAAAAATATGGCCCCTATTTTTTAACCTACATACATAATATTGTTCTAACACAGCCTTCAACAGAAGGTTCGATATCTCTATAGTCGAAGGCTCCAAGATCTTTATAGCCTTTCGGTCTTCCCCGTGAGGAGCTCGTGGATAGATAATAACAGCCGCACAGGTCGATCTTCAAGGTTAAGCAACGCTTGCCAGGTTGGTCTGTGGATGGGTGACCATCTTAACATAACGAGTTTCCTCCGTGCCTCGGAAAGCACGTTAAACCGTTGGTCCCGGCTGTCATTTGGAGATCTTGGGCAGTCGTTACGGATAGTCAGAAGCCAGTAAATCTGACTCCAGTCTTGCCATGAAGTACCGTGTTACCCCAGTTAATGGGTTGTGGAGGTCTGGTAGGCAGCCGCTCCTCGTAAAATACTGGTATTCAGCTAAATCCGGCTTGACTGGAAGCCGACCCCAATAAAGTTGGGAAAAGGCTAGGCAGATGATGGTCTTCCCCGTGTGTTGCCCACGACCATCTATATTTATTTTTTCAATGAGTACATTACAGTGGAGTCCATCATCATCATCTACCTAGCCTTTACCCAACTGTATTGGGGTCGGCTTCCAGTCAAGCCGGATTAAGCCGAATACCAGTATTTTACGAGGAGCGGCTGCCTACCAGACCTCCACAACCCATTAACTTGGGTAACACGGTACAGTGGAGTACATCGGTTCTAAATAAATCAGGTAAAGCCATTGTTTTATTTAATATGGATCAGAAAAGAAAAGTCCACCTCTCGTCATGTGGAGTTAAACCGTAACAAATGCTACAAATTATTATAGTAAAACAGCTCGGTATTGTTCAGATTTATGTTTGTAAGTCACGTTCACGCTATTACAAACAGAACCCTTACCCCGCGAGACCCAGTCTCACTTGACCGGTTTTTATTTGTTGTCGTTGTCAAGAATCCTTGTGAAATATGTGAGTAAATAGGGACGTCGTCGCCATTTCAGTTTTTTCAAGAGCAAAGTCACAAATAACAACGTAACTTTTGTTCCAAGATTTGTTTAGTCATATTTTCTTCTTAAAGTTGGAACATAACTTGTGTTGTAGGTTTTTTGCTGAGACTAGACTGGAAAATGTCAGTCTAGCCATCCTTCAACAAGTTATCCAATATACCTGGGAGTTGAATAAAAATACGAAAGTTTTAAATTAAATTCGTGGACATGGTCTCGGTGGAGCGCAGAAAGCCAGCTTATTGTATTGAGGAACCACCTGCAAGATGTCATAGCTGCCACAGTTTCAAAGGCAGGAAAATATCATCTTTATACAGTCGGAAATGTTGAGGAAACTTTCTGCGTTGTAAAGCAAAGGATTTTCAAGTTTTTCTTTAGATTTTCAAACACGAACTAGACTTCTAAGGAAAGGTTATTATGTAAAAATAGCATAGCAACAGATCAAGAAAATTTAAATATATTATATAGTTATTTATTTAAATATATAAAATATATTTAAATATATAACTATGGTCACCATGGTTATTTATTTAAATATAATAATATTTCCTTAAAATGTTTTTTTAAGGTATCTAAATATTTAAAATTTTATTTTATCGTTAATAAAGTACTATTTAGATCTTAAAATTTAAATTTCACCTTACGAAAACCTATATTATGAAAATAAACGTGTTACATTTATTATCATAATAATAAACTGTAATTCTAACACCAAAGCTAAGAAAAAAGGCCGTGAATAACCTTAACAAAAAAAGGGACATTTCATCAAAGTCCTCATAGTTTTTTTGGGTCAACTTATTTTACATAATTTACAAAATATGAATCAGTTATTCTTGGGTCTTATTTAGGCCACAATAGACCAAGCGCCTTCTCAGTAAATTCAGGAGCAAGATGCAGATTACTTATTCAAATATTCATTTTTTTTATTCTTTGGGGACAGAGACAAACAGAGAGTACCTCTGATTTATTTATGTTCTGTGCAGAATCAAAAGGACAAAGCTTCACTGGGGCAGCCTTTCGGGTTATATTTTGAAATTATTTATAGCAATCTTCTATGGAATTATGCTATTTTCAAGCCGGATTATTTATGTGTACCTCTGCCTACCTAATATGGTTTTTGTTTTTGGTTATTGTATAGAAATAAACCACGTTTTTATTGATACTAGGATAGTACTGTGAAAATATTTTTAATACGCAACTTAAAATATTATTTAAACTCTAAGAAGTAATCTAGCTGAAAAGTAGGTTCTGTAAAAATCGAAGATACTGAAAAAACTGATTTACTCCTATTAAATTATTATTAATTCACGTTGATGTATAAAACTAGATTCTGCCAGCGACTTCGCTCACGATAAAGTAAAAAATTATAACATAATATAATTATGTAACTCAGTGACAAAGTATTAACTTACTATTTTTTAAATCTTTGCAGTAGTTTTAGAATTTATTCATTACTAACGAAAATGCAAACTTTTCCGACAGTATAGTTTTTTAAACGAATTTATGATTTGGTATATCTTTTATTCATAACGAACCATTTCTAAAGACTGTAAAGAAATAGAACAGTTTCTTACGCTTACAGAGTACTGTAAAAAATGACGACTTATAAATACTTATGCTATTTAATGGTAGTAAAATGCTGGGAAACGCTGGGATGCATTTGCATCACTTTCACGTTCATCTGGCTCGCGAAGTGTCATAATATTTTGCGAAACGTCAGCTCAGGACCTGCAGTATTCCAGCTAAGGATAGAAATCATCATGTGGATTTAATAAGTAAGAGTGTACCAGACCCTTCCGTTCGCATCAAAACAAAAGGCATCAATGAGGATAACTTGTGGCAAAAATAAGGTTTTCTATTCGTGAAGTGATCTTTAATACCTTTTAGCGTTCGTGACTTTAAGGACAAAACTTTCCTTTCAAAGTAATCTAAAACAAAGGGTAAGTAATTAGGTAACTGGCTGTCCTGTTGCCAAAGTTGTTTAGGTCGTTTTAAATTTAAAAACCATTTTATAAAACCTCTTTTCAGCTCCTTCGAAAATGTTTTACAAAAAATTTAAGTGAAAACAGTTTATCGACAACTTAAAACATTATCTTTACCTAAATATTGTGAGGAAAAATACGCTTCTTATTTCTTTTTTAATACGATTTTATAAAAACTTACTCTTTTCGCATTATGATTAGGTTCAATATCCTATGTATATCACCCTCGTGCTTTTTTCATTTGTCACTGTACCACTCGACTCCATAACACCCTTGCCTGCGGCTCGGGCGAATTTCTCCATTGTTGCAATAACAAAGTTTCTTCACTTTTGATGCAAGTGAAGAAACTACTTACTACTACTTATATTTTAATCAAAAGTTTATCAACTAGCTCGATAGATCGCGATAATTATTTTAAAACTGCGTTATAGTTTCACTCAAAGGATGCCTTTAATCGAAGCCATAGCTCATTAAAAAAAGCAAGTTTCAGTTGTAAAGTGGGTAGAGCATTCTATTCTCCCTCAAAACCAGTAAGTAATTATTGAAAGTTTTTGTTTGTTTTTTATATAATTTACTAATGTTTAACTGCGAGGGACACCTGATAGTAAGCAGTGATGCAATCGTTGATTGTGAGGCACACTAATTTATTATGAGCCTATTCACTCTAGCATTGAAGACACCCAAATTATAATCAGACGAGAAGACCGCAGCAGGCAAATTGTTCCAGTCCTTCGATGTACGCTAATTTAAGTCTAATGAGTCATGAATCTTATAATTCCTCGTAATTATTTTGCTGATAATCAAGAAGTAATAATAATAATCCTCCCGACCGATTTTCGATCACGGTGGCCAATCTCGAGAGAGCTGAGTACGCAAGAGATGTAGCACACAAGTGCTTGCACAAATACTCCACTTATACCACAAATGGTGCACTCTCTGTTCCTTTACCCCCATAGTCCGATGGGACGACAATCGGACATGATCGGAGAGAAAAGAGGAGCAGGACTAGCGGCTATACGTGCTTTCCAAGGCACAGGGGTGTCACACCACTAACTTCCAAACTCCGGGGTGTTATAGAGTAATTCGTAAGGGTCCGTTCACACAGACCGGCTCGGAGAGGAGAGCAGATTTTTTATCACGTTGAAAAAAGAGTTTTAAGTTTTTGCAGTAAGGTTTATTTTTGAATGTGCACTGCTTTTGTCATAAAGAATGCTTGAACGCGCAGTGCACATGCAAAAATAAACCTTACTGCGAATACTTAAAACTCTTTTTTCAACGTGATAAAAAATCTGCTCTCCTCTCCGAGCCGGTCTGTGTGAACGGACCCTAATGACTCCAAAACTAAATAGCACTTTTTGTGACCAGCCTGCACTGGGCCCGTCTAATTGATTATAGCCCATTTTCTCTACTAAAGAAAAAGCCTAAGCCCCAGCAGCGGGAACATTTTAAGGCTGATTATGCTATACTATAAGCTGCCAAGTAGAACCGAAAATGGTGTCTACCTGAATATATGCAACTTTACCTAACAATATAACTAAGCAAGACTTCACCGGGTAAAAGCTTCACAAAAGATAGGAAAACTTAAAATAGGGTGATCCGTAGTCTGTACACATACTACGAAAAAAGTTGGCCAACCGGATTTGAATAAATCTCTTCAAAAAGGGATCTGAAACTCGAACGTGTGGGTTTTTTTATTTACACTTTGTAATTGCTCTGTACGCTTTGTTCGGGGACAAACAGAACAACCCTTAACTCTCTCTCTGAAAAGGTGTATACTATTTAAGTTGGTTGTATTTGACAAATTAGTGTAAAATAAAGTTTTATTTGCTGACCCTGTTTTAATTAGACGAGGACGGTGTACACAGGGGTTAAAAAAGGAATGAACGATTTAAAGCTCTCGTGGACAGGCGATCTAACTTTTTTAGTAATTTTTTTCAATTTGTAATACAATGTCTATGAAAATGCGTTGTCGCATCATTGTCTTAGTGTCACTTGGCACCTGTCTGTAAGCAATTGCTGTTATATACAAAGCTGATGACCCCTTAAGCTTTTTCCTTTATCCTTAATTTTATACATACCTTAACCTTATATTTGTATTTCATTATTAAGTATTATTTATCGTGGTCATTATCGGGTTGTTGTTATTTGTGTGATCGGAAGACGCAGTGTTGGAAGGCCTCTCACAAGGTGGACCGATGACCTGATGGAGAGCTGTGGGATAGCGATGGATGCGAGACGCACAGGACCGTTCGTTGTGGTAACACTTGGGGAGGCTTATGTCCGACAGTGGACGTCCTTCAGCTCAATGATCATCGTAACAGCAATTTTTTCACATTTCTGAATGTAATATACATCTTTAAACCTCCGTTCCTTTCTGATGTACTTTAAAATAAACTTTATTACGATGTATTAAGATTAAAAGTACCAAACTTTGAATCGAAATTGTAGATGACTTCATCAAATTCTTCGCGACACCCATTCCTCTCTTCATGTTTCTGAAATTAATTTTCCAGTAACAAAACGATATTTCAAAAGTTCTGAGAATTGTACCTTATTGCGGCAGGGTTGATATCCGGTCATAAAGTTGTCTATTCATTACGCTTCTTCCTGGAAATCTGGTACAAAGGCATTTCCTTGATGTGGTATGAAATTTTCCAAACATTTTCCATAAAATTGTCAATCTTTGTGGTTTAGTTGAAGCTACAGTCGGTCTGTGGATGGGTGACCATTCTGCACATACCGAGATTCCTCTTTACCTATGAATGCACGATTAGTCCTGGCTGTCATCTGAGTACTAAAATACTGATATGGGATTATTGCTTATCTGAATTCTACAGCCCAGTTACGGGGTAACCTAACCCATGGTTAAAAAAGCAAAAGCTTGCTTTCAGTGCATGGCGGCGATTTCATGCTTTAACACCACAAAGGCCGGAGCAAGAGGGCGTGTCAGCCTTTTACTTCTTTTTAGCTATAGAATAGAATAAACTTTATGGTACACCAAAAAGTAACCCTATGTTCCCTATTGGCCTTGTTTTCCAGGACTCCGGGTTCCCTTTCGAAAGTCAATCCAGCCCCTGGAGACTTTGGCCCTCCTATCATGAATTAAAAACTTCACTGTAACATATAAATATCACTTTATTTTCAAAATGCGAAGAAGAAGACGGCCTCCAGTCATCAGGTCTCTTCTTCTTCCTGCCCTTATCCCATATTACTTGGAGTCGGCGCAACACGTTTTCTTCTTCCATTCTGTCCTGTCGTCCGTCACACTATCACTAACTAACTCCCTTTTCTTTCATATCAGTCCTTACACAATCCATCCACCTTTTCTTTATTCTCCCTCTCCCGCTCCATTCATCCACATGAATGGCTTCCAGTGACCCTCATCAGATCATAGATCATATTAATATACTTGCAGCTCAAATTCTCAGTTCTTCTGGGTTATACCGTTCTTGAGTTAAATCACCGCTGAAAAATTTAGACCACAAGTCAATAATAAACTAAGAGTTTATCTGCATCAAGAATAGTGCACAATTTACGTGTCTTCAATATCTAAAATTCACATGTCAGCGGTTGTTGACGTCATAAACTTATTTAGGTACTGTATGTGATGGATCTACGATCGTTGAGCTGGAGTGCCGCATATATCAGTCATCTCCTTTCTTTTATGATTTTTAGCCTAGACAGCAATTTGCATTGAGTGATGCACGAAGTAGGTCGTGGAACATTTTCTATAGTAGAATATTGGTTTATAGATATAAGTAGTCGTACCGTGTCATTTTTTGGGATTCCGTAGTCAAAGGATAAAACGAGCTCTATTACTAAGACTATACCGCTATCTGTCCGTCTGTCACCAGGCTGTATTTCTTTAACCGTGATAACCAGACAGTTAAAATTTTCACAAATGAGGTATTTCTGTTTCTGCTGTAACAACATTTTTTTGCCGTTTTTTTGTAGTACGGACAATACGGAACCCTTCGTGCGCAAGTCTGACTCGAACTTGGCCGGTTTTTTTATTATACATAAATAAGCCCATGTTTGACCACTATCACACCTGATGGTAAGTGAAGATGTAGGTACTCAACAATGAGCCACGCTTGCCTAGAAGTAACCTATTCACTCTTGACTCAAAGATGGTAACTGTTAGGAAATGCAGATTTGCATTCAACTCGCAGTAAATGTGATCTCAAAACGTTTTGTGTTTATGGGTGGAAGATCTACCATATACCGGTGGCGCAATACCGCACGTCTTATGGTCCGATGATGAAACGGGCTTGGCGGGATTAAATTGTGAATTCCAATACATCATCATCATCATCATCTCAGCCGAAAGACGTCCACTGCTGGACATAGGCCTCCCCCAAGCGCCGCCACAGCGACCGGTCCTGTGCGTCTCGCATCCATCGGATTCCCGCGACCCTCGCCAGGTCGTCGGTCCACCTTGTGGGAGGCCTTCCGACGCTGCGTCTTCCGGTACGTGGCCGCCACTCCTTCCGTCCCCATCGACCATCTGTTCTACGAGCAATGTGCCCAGCCCACTGCCACTTAAGTTTGGCGATTCTTCGGGCTATGTCGGTAACCTTAGTTCTCTTGCGGATATCTTCATTCCTGATATGATCGCGCAAGGAAACTCCGAGCATAGCCCTTTCCATTGCTCTTTGGGTGACTTTAAGCCTTCTGATGAGGCCCATACACATTCCCAGAAATGTAAACAATATAAAACCGACAGACTAGCAACTTGATGTCGATGCTCAAATAACCAATCACAACGATTGAAATTTCAGAATATCGTATCTACTACTTATTATTGCATTTTAATTAACGAGTATTAATAAGAATTTTGTTACTGCCCACACAATAGGAAGGCGCAATTAAGAAAATGAAATAAGGAAAATCGGAAAGACTACAGATTTATTTCGAATTTTCCCGATACCAACAAAGCTAAGTGTTGTTAATAAATTTTTAATTGCTACCAACTTTCTAATTCATAAATATGGTAAGATACTACACGGGTCTTTCATTACTGCTCCACTTCTGTATAATTATAGCTACAGTTTTCCTCGATAAATGGGATATCTACCACTAAAATATTTTTTTCTATTCAAACTGAGATTAACGCCCTTAAACAAACAAAGAAGTAAACTATTTAGTATATTATTATAGACACAATGTCTTCCCGCCCCATTCTTAAGCGGGAGGAGTAAATTTAAAAAATATGCGCATAATTTTACCTATGTATATAATACATGATCATTTCCAACAACCATTTTTAAATAAAAAACAAAGCATTATTTTTCTACTAAAAGAAACCACACACCGCTAAAGATGATGTCACTTAACCATATCGTTGACAAATACTTAGAAAATAAATACATGGCATAATAGTTTACTAAAATGGGACTATTGATATTCCGACGGAACACTCAACAAATAAATATGACAGAAATAAGAACATTGTCATGAGTTTGTGAGTCATCAAGGACACAGGACACATACTATTTGAGAATTAAGTCATTTGTGTAGGCAAACCTGTATGAACTTTTGAACAGACGTATTCTAAAAGCTAGATTTGAGAAATAATTTGCGTGGTAGACTATGTTTTCCGGGTTTGTGTTTTTTTTTTATGTAGGATTATAACTTTTGAGTAGGATTGAGTTTATTTTGATATGCGAACGTTATGGACAAAAATAGCAACGGAAAGAGTCCAATGAAAGAAGTAGAACGAGGTCCATGCCAAAATGCCTACTGAACTGAGGGACATACTCTTGTAGTGGGATTTAGAGCCACGTAGGAATCAAACTAAAAAACCCTGCATTCTGATATTAAAGTTCTCCGTGCGATTAGACAGTTAGATACAACAGTTCGACATCAAATATCGAGCAGTCATCATCATCATCATCTCAGCCGAAAGATGTCCACTGCTGGACATAGGCCTCCGCCAAGCGTCGCCACAGCGGCCGGTCCTGCGCGTCTCGCATCCATCGGATTCCCGCGACCCTCGCCAGGTCGTCGGTCCACCTTGTGGGAGAGCAGTAGTCCAGAAGAAATTAGGAGGTTTTCGGGACTTCCTACCTTGATCTGCATACCTCTAAACTTTAACAAGTACTACACTAGGAATTCAAACAGTGTTATGTAGTATCCCAAAAACCAGTGGGTCTTTTATTTTTATGTCATTTTAACTGATTGATACTAGTTTTTCCCGGAGTCTCAACTAATATAATAAGGCACTAGAGTTATGCTCCAGTGACTTATCTCAGAGGAGACATGCATTTTAATCAAGGCAGAAAGTAGCTTACAGCTCTCAGCAATAATATTAGCTAAACATTTTTCATATCTGTTATACTTCTAAAGTTGATATACAAATAAACAAACGATTTTACTTCTTGTTATATAAGTTTAGATGACAGCAAGAATGTAACTTGACAAGTACCAGATAGCGAAATTCTATTGAATACTGATTCTAGAGAATTTCTCTATTGGTTAATTGAATTATTACAATAACAATGTATTTACTGTAAAGTTGTTGAATTCCAAAATCTGAATAGATATCTTCAAATGCCTCAGATTACGTCCAATTATTCATTGTTGAATTATATTTAAAAGACAATTTTTCTTTACATTTCAAATCTTCAGTTCACTTCATGATAAATTATATTTATTGAACAAATAGGATAAAAAACTTATACACGTCAATTTATCGTCAGTTTAAACTAGATGAAGCCGATGTTTCCTAGTTGATTACCCTGAGAAGAAATGCCGAATCAAACTCAAAGGCTAAAAGTCTCTTTTAAAGTCCATACAGCAAATAGGTCATGGTCAAATCATAATAAGAACCACGCAAATTAATTAGTGTCTGAGATGGTCTTTTGAAGAAAGAACCACGCAGCTCAAGCTGGAGAAGTTTTTCTCCAGCTTTAGGTGGGTTGAGAAGGAGTGTCATACTTTTATTGACTAAAGTTCACCTACGTCACTTAATTACTCAGATACCCGCGAAACGAGACACAATAGTAAAACAATAACAGCGCGGTCTCATAGGACCGGTTGGGGATTCAAACGTTATGTTGCCCTTTGCAAGGAACATAGTAGCTCTTTCGATAAATCCTACGGCTCCGGCTAGATTGTAGGACCATACGGACCTAATACACAGATTACAGAACATTCTTAAACTATCTAACTATTCTCGGAAATAATATGTAACAGGAACTATGAAATTTGCCCTAAAATTCTACTACTACGTGCAATTTTCCACGTAACTTTATACCAGCAATATCAATTACTCAGTAGTCCTCAATTTTATCATAAATGTGGTGCTGTGCTGTATTAAAATTTATATTCAGCCATTCTCAGAATACGTCGGCGAACTTCTTAGCGGATGATCTCAGCGTTTAATATTTGTGAATGTATTCCTCGAAGCGTTTGGAGCGGTCGCGTCGTGTCTATTCAAGCTAGACTGTATGGCACCGATACCCAAAGCTGGGTAATGCATTAACGGTTTCATACTCAATAGCTCATTCATTTTTATTCAGACCGATGTAAGGCTATAAAACTTTGCATTTGGGTTGTCGGGATTGGCTATGAATGATGCATGAAGATAATAAATAAATATGTATGTGTCATGAAGTATACATGACAGTTGACAGATTTAAAGTGGATTAACATGTATTAAGCTATAAAACTTTTAAGTGTTTGTTTGTTTTACATGTTTTTTATATTAGCTTTTTTAGGGTTTCGTACCTGAAGGATAAAAACAGGACCCTATTACTAAGACTCGGCTGTCGGTCTGTCCCTAAGCTGTATCTATGAACCGTAATAGCTAGCTGGTTGAAAGATTTACAGATAATGTATTTTTATTGCCGGTATAGCAACAAATATTAAAAACAGAATAAAATAAATAATTAAGTGGGGCTCTCATAAAACAAACGTAATTTTTTTTTTTGCCCTATTTTGCTACTGACGGTACGGAACGGCGTCGTGAACGAGTCCGACTTACACTTGGCCGGGTTTTATATGAGTTATTTTATGTAGTGTGTGTTTTCTTTATGAATCAGAAAAGCTATTGCTCACTGAATTATGTATTGACCATTTTAGAGGATTACCTCATTTTGAAAACAAACATAAAAATATAACACTCATACCAAGGCCACTGCAAGTAGGATTATATAAATCTTGTAGATTACGAATAAGATTTTTATTGGGTCATAAAGTCATGATTTACTAGAGGTTTTCGTATAGAGATTTCAAAGGGGGAATATATGAGCGGGAACGCACGTTTTATCGTTCTGTGTGTTTCTGTAGTAGTCTAATAGGCATGAATAGTTATTGCCTAGAAACCTATGAGGCTAACGAGAGTCTTAAATAAATATTGGTCAAGGTTCCTCTGCGTAGTATTGTTTGCGAGGATATTAGATTTCTCCCACACTATTTGGGTGTTAATGACTAGCAATCTTATACGATGTTCTGAGAATGGAAGCCTGAGTCGTGATAAATTGACTAGAGCAATAATTAGTTACGGTATTTGCTGATCATGATGGTATTTGTGGCTGAGTGATATGGAAGAAAAGGGAGTTACCGTCAAACGGGGTGAATAGGAACAAAACTTTGACTATGATTTTTGCTTTGGTTAAATATTTTATAATTATAGTTTTCTGCATATTAAGCATCGCATTTTATTACAATTAATTAATAAATATGAATAATTAAATGATCGGAAAACCTGTTAAGTAACGTGAAAATCCACTTGAAAGTTTTGTTCCTATTCACCCCTGCGTTCCTATTCACCTCGTTTGACTGTAGTGATAGCGTGACGAGTGACAACTGACAGGACAGTATGGAAGAAAAAAACGTGTTGCGCCGACCTCAAATAAAGCGGGACCATGGCGGGAAGAAGAAGATGCTATTTGTGGCTATATGGCAATATTATGTACACTTAAGTATAATTATGTAGGTTGGTATACAGACTACGGAACACCCTATTATAAGTTTTCCTATCTTTTGTGAGGCTTTCACCCGGTGAAGTCTTGCTTAGTTATATTGTCAGGTAAAGTTGCATAATGTTTTCTTATGCGATGTTCTAAGAATGGAAGCCTGTGAGTCGGGATACATTGACTAGGACAATAATTTAATTAGTTACGTTATGATCATGTTGGTATTTGTGGGTATAAGGCTATGTTCACATATACGAGTATAAAGATAGATATATAATTTATCCTATCTTTTGCGAGGCTTTCACCCGGTGAAGTCTTGCTTAGTTATATTGTCTGATAAATTTGCATAATTATATATAACACTAGCTTTCACCCGCGACTTCGTCCGCGTGGAATCTCGATTTTGAAACATTATTTATTGGTGCTCCGCTCCTATTGGCCTTAGCGTGATGATATATAGCCTATAGCCTTTCTCAATAAATGGGCTAAGTAACACTGAAATAATTTTTCAAATCGGACCAGTAGTTCCTAAGATTAGCGCGTTCAAACAAACTTTTATAATATCAGTATAGATTAGATACCACTTTAGCATAATCAGTCTTATAATGTTCCCACGGCTGGGACTAGCATTATTACTGGGCCCCACTGCTCTTGTCAGTCGTAGATATCTAAAATAAAACCAAATTTTGTAAAAGCCGTGCAAAACCAAAAGACGAAATATAAAATCAAACGTGACTTTTTGTCTGTAGGCTTTGGACAAGGCTACACCAATAACTAGCTGTCCCCCGCGGTTTCTTTCGTGTCGTGTGTGTTTTTCTTCAGTGGGTAGTAGTGTAATGTTTTATATTTTTTTTATTTAAACTTCATGTACAGTAAGGTACTTAATGCACTGTAGTGCTAAGTTACTTATATTAATGAAATACTGCTAAATTTACAGACTAATAAATACTATGATAAATCATTATAATTAACAGAACTTAAAAAAAAAAAAATTACAACGAAGACAAACTAATCTTTGCAAGAGGACTTTAAGTAATAGTTCTGAATTTTACGCTGTGTACCCTGTCGCCTTCCTCGAAAAATGGGCTATAATAGTCCAACACTAAGATAACTTTTAGAAGTTCTTACAATTAGCTCCTGCTCCTGCAATTTGTTCCCGCAATCATAAAGCTGAAGAGATTGTTTGGTTGAACATGTCCAACAAACAAACAAACTCATCAGCTTTATAACATTATAGTATAGTGATACACAAACTAATTTATTATAGACGATATCAGGTGCGGGGGTGTGACGCCAAGCCATTGTCTTTTCTCAAAGTTATAGTTTTGTTTAGTGAGCTATTTATTATCTGATCTCTATGTTTGGGGATCGATTTATTTGTTTTTAATAGAAACCTATTAATTCTATGTGACATAAACTGCCTACATGAGTTAACATAGGCTTTTATTTCATGTACAAAATCATCAAATATCTTCTCCCGCTCTGGGTGGAGCATGAGAGTTTGCCGGAATTTTACTGACTAAATCTCAACTTTTTTCTTTTTGGGGTGGAAATCATCAAATAACTTCGTGTTTTGTTGAGTTGCTCTTTTGTACAATCCTGCAGCCTGATGAGTTTGTCATAGATACAGAGCGAATCCTTTGATGGAATTTCCTATTGCCAAAAAAGGCGAATTTTCGTACAATACTTGGTGCACTATTTAACTTTGCTCTACATTGGTCGAGACGGTTAAAACATTGGTTGAGCTATTGATCGCTTCGTGTTGTGGATTCGTTTCTCGATTGGAGGAAATATTTATATAGATGTAGATAGGTGTTCCGAATCTGGGCGTTTTGAGTAGGTATGTGAGTTTACACATTTGCAAATGCACCCACACTAAGTAGCAGACATGTAGCTGGCTATGTCTTATAGTATAATGTATTTGTTTATGTGTGTGTTATATTTTGTGGTGACTGTATGTGTGCTATTGGTTGTCTCAAATTTTTTTTTTTTTAATTTTATTTATATTCACAAGTTTTTGTTAAGAACTAGCAACCCACCCCAGTTATGCACTGGTGTTAGAATTCCTTGAAATTCTTGGCTTTTCTCTACTATAATATGCATGTATCGTTCAATTAAACCTTCCTCACGAAACACTCTGTTCAATGGAGAAAAATGGATGATACCCGTACTGTAGTTTATGAGTTTATTGCGTTCATACATATAGACAGACAGGCCCAGTAAGGAGTTATGATTTATAATATCTATGTATAGCTATGATATATAAAAAAGTAAGAAATCTGCCATACAAATGGTAATTATGTGTATGAGACATTGCAACGATTGTGTCCATTCCTAAACATAGATCATCACATGACTACTCTATAATTTTATTCATACTCTGAAATTGTCTTAATGACCAATGACACATTAAACACTTGAGCAGATGTCTTATTACTTATTACTTAATCGTTGCAATGCTTTGTAATATGTGGGAACTTATCAGTAATTATTACCAATGGATTTATTTATATTTTATTACAATAATAAAGTAGGTAATAAACCTCTCGACCGAATTTTGATCACGGTGTCTAAGGAGCATCTAGGGCTTAGTAAAATAACTCAATAGCACTTTTTGTATAAACCGGGAATCGAATCCTACGAGGCAGTTAAATTGTTCTTCCAATACTAAATAACTTAATACTTAATAATTGATGCACATAAATAAAAAAGCTATCAAAAGTTTTAAGTGGTCTTTTCATAGCTTATAGTACAACCGCACTAGCATAATGTTCACATAAATATAAATTAATGACTTAATAGAGATACGAAACAGAAGATTCAAATATGGCAACTTGTTTGTTATAAATTCTAGGTAAGCTATTCTTAATAGGGATATAAAAGTAACCACATTAAGTATACTATCGAAGCTAGGGCTCACATTAACCTACTGAAGCCCTGTGATATTTCTTGATAGATAGTCTGTGGTCCTGAAACGTAGAGAGCAACTGAAGAAACATTCATGGGTTTTAGTGAGTAAAAGTCTGACACTCCCTCTCACTCCACCTAGAGCGGGAGAAAATATTTGTTAGCATTCTACCTTAAAAAAAAAGTAAAGATGTCAGCAAACTGTACTTAGGGGCCCGGCGGGGCCGATGAAGCCGTGAAATTCCGAAAGGTGCTCATCGTGTCCCCCCAGATCGAAGGCAACGAAGGAACGGCGTAGGGTTCAGTCAGTAAGAGTCTGACACGCCCTCCCGCTCCGCTCAAGAGCGGGAGAAGTCATTCTGATGAAAAAAGTAAGATTTATAAGATTGCTTAAAAAAGTCGCCGTACAATTTACAACTTCCATTTGTATAGGTATGTACTAAAACTAAAAGTTATAAAAACCCTTAACTACTTAAAATTAACTACCGAGACTCTTCACATAGCTATAAACTGGTAATGTATGTAAAAGACTGGCGGTATTGCCACGTTATATGCCAATGCTTATCATCTGTCCAAGGTAAAAGTCAGACCGTGGTCAAACTTACTTTTACAAAGAAATAATAAAAATCTCGGACAACGTCACCTCAGTAGAAAATACGTCAAAGGAAAAGTGTTTGTCTCGTTGGGCAACTAACTATTAGTTAGATTAAGCAGCATAAGTATGCTTTTGGACTCCTAGTAGTTATAAGATCGGTTTTCAAGTTTATCTAAAAATCGGTGCATAAAAGAAGTTTTCATTAAAGCATTTTCCTAACAATTAGTATATTACGTTGTGATGTTGATGTCACTTCAGAAGAAAATATATACTGACGTGAATCGGGTCATGGACTTTATTTGCAATACTGTGAAGATCAGAATGTTGAAAAGCTTATCAAAATAACTCAATTTATGTAGGTATTTTAACACGTTATAAATCAAATTTTAAAGACGCTTCCTCCACTCTACTCTACTTAGTCCCCCGCGATGAAATCGGAAGCTCTAAAAATATGATTGAGGGAGGTCAGGGCTTCAGGAGTTGTGGTTGAGTGGAAAATTTCTTTAAAATGTGCAATCTTTAGCACCATAACTAACTAACTCAAAATCTCCTGAAATGTTTCAACACACTGTTTAATTGCGGGCTCAGGTTGGACGTTGAAAAGATAATAAATGGCCAAATGGGGTTTCCTTAACCCTTGAAAAATACAGTGTGGTAGCCTCTTCACAGGATATGTGTTACTCCTTTCCTGTCCAACATGCACAACTATCTGCACCTTCCACGATTTGTACTTTGTACGCGTTTTTGACATAAAAAAATACTTAGGATACGCGTGGATGAGATTAGTGATGATAAAAAAAAACGTAAAGGTTAACTATATTTACACTAAATACGACCGGGGATAGCCTTGATCAAAGTGAAGGAACTACCTATTATATATCGTATGTTCTAGTAATTGGGTTGTGGGGCATCTTAGTAGCTCCGTGCAAAATTGGGAAAGGACACAGAAAAGGATGACCGTTTCTGAGTATAGGCTGGAATTGACGAAAAAAACTTTTTTGAAAGGGTTATGGTGTATGATATTACAGGTGTCTCCTGTAATTTGATTTTGTGTAGACATATTAATATTATATGCAATGTGTCCGAAATAAAAATTAAAAAGGTTCTGGAAAGGCTTGACCCTAACTCAATTGGATATATATACAATGTGGATATGACAATACGACAATAAATGAAAACACTGGCAGTAAAACATTTATGTTTGCATAAGTCGACAAAATGTACGGGACAGCTAAAATTTTTTTCGCGATTTCAGTGTTGGTCCCATACCAAAAGTTATTCATAATGATGAGTACTGCCAGTGTTTTCATTTATTGTCGTATTGTCATAGACACATGGTATATTCAGTATATATGACCTATCTCAGTATTTACCTATTATCCAATTTTTCACATGATAAGAGACTTGATCAAGTTGTTTTTAGTAAACATACTCGTATTTGTTTATCCAGTGCGTTAGGAGTTATTTGATCATTTTTCAGCTCAAAAAGCCAGGACACTACACATCACATACAACCGTGTCCCACAAAAGTATGTAAGTCATCGTGCCAAAATAATTTCTGATTGTTGAATGTAGTGGAATGCAATGATGCAAACTATGAGCATGTTTTTGTATTAGTTACTGGATATTCCTGGCACATTCCTGACCGTAATGAGTGTCAATGTTTTCTCTTAGAAATTGAATCCGACTATTCTAGGGTTAAGACAGCAGAAAAATTTATTCTCAAGTATAATATTAGGTATTATTAATGGGCTTACCATCACCGATAGTTCAAAAGAGTTACCGTGGCCATGGACGGCAAAGGGATACTGGAGGAGTATAGGTTGATTTTAGTCAGTGGAGGAGTATTATATAGGTTGGTTTTAGTCAGTAAAAGTCAGACACTCCCATTCACCTCACCAAGAACGCGAGATTTTTTTAATGAATTCTCCATCTTATTTTTTTTTAATTAATTATTAGTAAAAAGACGTTGATAGATATGGATTTGGCGGGATTTATGTAAGAAAGAAATAACTAAAACACGATTATTTCGCACACAATGAAAACACACACAAGTTCCAATAAACTTAAATAAAACAGAAATTTAAAAAAGTATTAAATTCATTCATCACGTTCACGTTCACTGTTCTAATTTCACTGTTTTTTTTTAGACAAAAGCCTTCCCCAAGCGTCGCCATAATGACCGGTCTCGTGCGTCTCATCCATCGGATTCCCGAGACCCTCACCAGGTCATCGGATTAAAGATTTATAATAAAACAACAACACAATATTATGCTCACAATTAAGTGTCGCATAAAAGATAAATTAATAGCTTGTTTGTGAATGAGCGGTTTGAAGCTACACCATCACTGAGTCAGCCGCTTATTGCATATCGAATTAATTATTTAATTTGTACTCATGACGGTTGGTGCATTATGTCATTCTGTATGAGTCATTCGGATTTAAGCTTGGACGCAACAGGAGCAAGGATCTTCTGTCAGACTTTGTGGCGACGGATAAAATATGTGGTTATTGTATAGGTATTTGTGTAGTGACTCATTTGGTGCGGTTTCAGTAGAGAGATTATGTGAAGTAAAATAATTATGAAGTCATCAATGGAGAAGTCTTAAACGATAAATATAGGTATTATATTCAGAACATTTTGAATGAATATGCGTATACTTGAAACTTGCCGTTTTTAATATAGGTACTCCGCTTTACACCAGGAATTGCTCGTTCTCCTAGTGTGAAGCGGAGTTAGTTACTGATAGGTGAGTGAGAGTCGCGGGAATGCAATGGATGTGAGACGCACAGGGCCGTTCGTTGTGGCTATACTTGAGGTCTATGTCCAATAGTGGACAACCTTCGGCTGAAATGATGATGATGATGGCAATCTACGTATGGACTGCTTTAATGTTTGAATCCCCGACCGGTCCTATTTGACCGCGCTGTTATTGTTTTACTATTGTGTCTCGTTTCGCGGGTATGTGATAGATTAAGGCATATGCCTTAAAGCAGTCCACGTACCGTACGTAGTATTTTTGGACACCTACATAAAAGAAGTCAAACATTGCACTTTGTCATAAATATTTCATTCTTATACATTGTATCCGGCACACATTTTGAAGCACGCTGTCTGTCCCGAACCTTATACTATCGGTTAAACATTAATAGCTGATGCAAAGCAAAATGCATTTGCTTTTTGGTACGGAATCCACTTTCTATGCAACACACGGACTTCGGTGTCATCAATCGAGCTAAATAAGCAAACAGCTTTTTGATATGCTAATGTTGCTCCAAAATCTACTCAAGGATTGAATGGTGAGGATTTCATATATAATTTATTTGTTTCCTATTAGTTTCATATACCTATCTATGTAGGGAAGCATTTTTGTGAAGGTTTCATGTTCGTTTGGTAATCTTTCATGAATACTTCATACTCATGTTTTAGCAAAATAAATAATCTTATTTATTTTGCTAAAACATGAGTATAAACATACTTGTAAGTGCGAGATGATTCATCCTCCTTGCGTCGTATTCCTCAATGCTGAGGGTCGTGACCTCCCTGCTTCATCACCTTAGCCCTTATGATGTTCCTCCATTTGCTTCTATCTTTGGCGTTGTGAAGGGCATCGTACATCGTGGAGTTAAGAGCGGCGCGGATCTGGTCGGACCAACGTATTGGGCTGCGCCCGCGAGGCCTTTTCCCATCTACTTTACCGGTCACAATGAGCCTTTCGAGGTTGTCACCGTCTTTCCTTGCAATGTGACCGAAGTATTGCAGAATCATTCGAAGGCACTCGGACGACAGCCGTGAAGAGATTTGAAGCTCTTGTAAGATGGATACGTTGGTCCGAAATGCTGTCCAAGGGATACGGAGCATCTTTTTCCAGCACCACATCTCAAAGGCGTCGATGCGTTTGCGGTCTGCAGCTTTCAGAGACCAAGTCTCAGCGCCATAGGAAAAGATCGAGAAGATTAGTGTCCGTACCAGTTTGGTTTTGGTCTTAACGGAGATGTTGCGATCCTTCCATACCTTATCAAGCTGAGCCATGGCACTCTTAGCCATGCCGATTCTCCTGCGAACTTCCTTCTCGCACGACCCATCGTTACTGATGATGGAGCCCAGGTAAACAAAGTTGTCCACTGTTTCTAGGTTCAACGCACCAGTGAGCTCCAATTTTCCAGATCTATCCACCACCATGACCTTCGTTTTGGACCTGTTCACCGAAAGCCCCATCTCCTCGCTGATACTCTCCATTCGATCTAGGAGTGCAACCATTTCCGACTCATTTGCTGCAAGAAGAGTAGTGTCATCAGCGTATCGCAGGTTGGTAATTCTTACGCCACCAACTGTGATGCCTCCCTCCCAATTCTCACAGGTTCGTCTCAAGATGTATTCTCCATAAATGTTGAACAAAATAGGGGATATAATACATCCCTGGCGCACTCCTCGATGAAACTTGAAAGGTTTCGATGTTGTCTTATCTACTCTTACAACTCCCTGGCTTGAGTCGTACAGGGTGCGAAGTAGAGCGATGAGATGATCCGGAACTCCCAGTTCATGTAAAACCCTCCACAAACAACCCCAGTTGACACAGTCAAAAGCTTTGCTGTAGTCGACGAAACACATTATCACTGGCGTATCAAACTCGTATGCCTTCTCAACGATCTGCCTGACATTGAGAATCTGCTCTCGAGTGCCCTTGCCCTTAACGAAACCCGCTTGCTCCTGCGGGATTTGCCAATTCAGGTAGTAACGGATGCGATTATTGAGAATATGGAGCAAGATTTTGCTGGCATGGGAGATAAGGGACAAGGTCCGATAATTACCGCAGTTCTTGGTTGACCCTTTCTTGTGCAGCGGAAGAGTTACAGATTCCGACCAGTCATGCGGCCAATCACCGTTTTGCCAGATGTGTGAGCATATCTTGTGGAGTGTCTCTACACCCAAGTCACCCATAGCTATAAGCACCTCAGCTGTTATTTGATCGCTTCCTGGTGCCTTCTTCTTTTTGAGGGACTGAAGAGCAGCACATACTTCGGAGCGAAGAATTGTGGATTCCAGTTCTAAATTCTTCATATCCAGGACGCCTTCGGGTGTTGAATGGGGATCCGTGTACAGCTGCTCGCAGTAGGCACGCCATCTCTCGGCAATACGGTCAAGCTCGTGGAGCACGGTTCCATCTGCATCTTCTATGACCCACGATTTAGCCCTGAACTGCTTGGAGAGCAGTCTGACTTTCTTGAAAAGATCTGCAGTTTGTAACTTGCTGGAACTTTTCTCGATATCGCCACAGATGCCCTCGATAAATTGGTTTTTGTCACGGCGACAACTAGTTTTAATAGCCTTGCCAAGCTTGGAGTATTCAGTCATTACAGCACGATCCTGTAGACCCCTAGTTTTTAAAGTCTTTCTGCGCTGGATGAGCTCCCACGAGCGATCAGAGATCCAGCACTTTTTCTTCCGCTCTGGTTTCCTCTTACCAGAGGCCCGGTCAAGCGCATCGTTGATGTGATGTTTTAGATATGTCCACTGCTTATCAGCGTTGGCGTGCTCTTGCACCGGACAATCCTTCAACTTCGCTTCCAACGCCTCTCGGAAGATTCGTTTTTCAGACGGATCCAGGTTTCTTGCCTTTGGTGGTAGACGTCTAGGTGCCTGTAAACGCAGTGAAAACTGGGCTACGAGAAGGTTATGGTCAGAGCCGCACTCCGCGCCGGGAAAGGTCTTCACATTAGAGATTGAGGATCTCCAGCGGGTATCTAGAATGATGTAGTCGATTTGATTTCTGTGCCTATCGCCTGGGGATCTCCATGTGTACAAACGTCTTGGATGATGTTGGAAGTACGTGTTCATGATACTGAGTTTCCTGTCTATACAGAACTCAATCAGTTTTTCACCCCGTTCATTCCTTGTGCCAAGTCCGAATTTTCCGACAGTGCTTCTGATGTGATCGTCAGCAAGTGTACTACCGACCTTGGCATTCCAGTCACCAAGGATCATTTTAACTTCCCGGCCCGGAATAGAGTTCAGCGTTTCCTCTAGTTTCCCATAGAAGTCCTCAATTACCTCATCTTGAGCTTGTGCCGTCGGCGCGTATACTACTACTATATTCAGTACGCACGGTTTGGTGTTCAGCTTCATTGTCAGAATTCTATCGGAGACCGGGCAATAACCGAGGACATATTTGTTCATGTATGGTGGCAATATGATTCCGACCCCATTCCTACTCGAGTCCTCGCAGCCTGAAAAGTACATGGTGTTCCCTGTCGCAGTGTTGAAGTGGCCATTACCACGCATGTGTGTTTCGCTGACGCCTAATATGGAAATCTTGTGTGATTCCATTTCCTTCTCCACGATGCTTAGTTTGCCCGCCATTAATAGACCTCGGACGTTCCGAGCGCCAATACGATGTTGGTATTGTATTGAGGTCTTCTCGCTCCTATGTTTAGTAGCACCGACAGTAGTAACTCTTCCTTCTGAAGCCCGTCGGTACACCTCAGGGGAAGCTTCGGTCGCCAATTTCACACCATCCAGCCCGGGCACTGGGTGGCGCCGATGGTTAGTCGGGTCGTCCAACATAGTCTCTCTCACTGTTTCTGATTCCATAGGGGGGTTTTCTTGGGAAGATAATCGTAGTGGGTTCCCACGTCCTTCTACATCAGTCTTTTAGGGGGTATTTAGGGCCCCACGGTCACTGGTTACCGACCCACGGACGCTAGGTCCTCGTGGGGTTGCCGGGTTAGTTACCGCCGCCCAATACTCGGCGTTGACTGTTTCACGGCCTGGGTAGGTCTCTTCCATACAAACCCTCCTCCTTTCTCATTCGGGCTTGGGACCGACAACGGCGGAGTTAAGAGATGAGATGAGAGATTGAGATGATTCATAACAATCACATTTACCCTAATACCACAGATGACTAAATAGTTATTACGTAACTAATACTACCAATAATGGGCATCAAAAACTATATTAGTGGCGCATCGGTATTGATATCTATATGCTCACACACAAATAAGCTAGATACTCAACCAAAATTTATTAAGAATTTAACAAAATATGTAATTTTTTATCCTAAAATTGATAGACTTAATTATTTCAGGATAAAAAATATGTATTTTAAAAATAGCTAAAATCGATTTAGTAGAATAAGCACGGGCTGTATTCCCCCCTCCTATGGGCAACTGATATAATATTTCATGATACAAAATGGAAACAATAATCCAGTAGGTGGTATACAAGTAATACGCAGATGAAAGACATTGTTTTATACGAAAATAAAAGTAATGGTTTCTTAGAATAGCTAATATCAGATTTCAGAATTTCAGAGAATTTCAGCGAAAGAAAGCTATTACAAAGATGTAAGTATGGTCTTCGTTCAATGAACTACAGTTCCTTTACTAAAAATGGGATTACATTATGCCCATTGTCTGTTGTTATGACGACGGTAAGTGGGTTCAAGCCTCCATCATCCCTAGCCTTACGTTATGTAGAATTACTAGCTATCCTTTCTCGCGTCTCTGCTTATGCGAGCTCTTAACGCGATCCATTTGACAAACGAAAACTGAACTGTTAAAGAAATGAAACTAAAGTATGGGTTTTTTTTATGTGGTGAATCATCATCATGACTTCTCCCGCTCTGGGTGGAGCGGGAGGGCGTGTCAGACTAAAGCCACTCCTGTTCCTTCTTTGCCCTAATTCCGGGGTCCCGGGGATCTCTTTCGGCAACCCAGGCCCCTGAAGGCTTCGGCTCTACTGGGCTCCTGCAGTTTGATAAAGTATGGGTTTAAAGTTCCAGTCTTTTTCGCTCGAAAGTTTGATATTTTAACATGGCATGGTGATGCCCTAACTCTGCTACTTTTGATAATAGTATAATGTTATTTAGCCTGTGAAATTCCTCTATAAATTGGATATCAAATACTAAAATCGGACGGCGAGCAAAGGGTAGCTTACCGTTCGGCCGCTCGGTAAGCGTATTGTTCCATGCACGCCTCAAGGAGATTAATTACTGAGAAGTTTTGCCGTCTGCGTCTCGACATTGCGAAACGCATCGTCTCGTTTGGCAAATACATTAAACATACCGAAAGAAGAAGTACCTACGTTCACAGCTAGCGATGCCACAAAATCCCTAAAATCCCTAATACACATTAAAAGAAAACAATATCCGTCTACCCTCAGGGTTGCCATCAATCAGGCTTAATATCCCGCCTTTTGATATTCTAATATTGTTCCAAAGACCACTCAAGCACAGGATGAAAAGGACGTGAGATCAGATTAGGGGTACTGAAGAGTACTTTACAAGTAGACGGTTTATAAAAATCTAAGCTACTTCAGAAGTACTTAACCTTTTACTAAACTGGTATAAGTGTATCTATTTATACGAGTATTCTTTTAGTTTTATTCAACTACTTGAGATTAAATTAAAAATCGTTTTATGTTTCTTCAAAGCTTTTTTCAGTTTTTAGGGTTCCGTACCTCAAAAGAAAAATCGGATCCGGAATTCATAGGGTACTTCCCGTTGACCTAGAATCTTGAAATTTGGCACGAAGCAAGGTATTATAGCACTAATATGAAAAGGAAAAGTCGAAAAACTGAACATTTTTTGCTACGTCACAAGATTATCTTCAAGACTCAATTCAAGGATTGATCGGTTTTCGTAAGTTAGTTGGTAGGGAACCCTCAATGTGCGAGTCCAACTAGCCTGGTTTTTTAAAGCTCCTTTTGACCTCAGCGACGGCAAATGTTCAGGGTTAGAACAATAAACAATTGAGTAACTCAATAAAAGTCGCATTAGTCAATTAGAACACGCTGTTTGTGGCAATAAAATGGATTTACCACAAGCTGCGTTGTTTTGTTAACAGTTAATAAAATAGCAATGCGACAACTTTATCGGTAGGTTAGTTACTGCCAGTGGCTTACACCGTAGGAAAATATTTTTGGGATATAAAGTATTTAGTGTCTTATTTCACAGTTCTAAATTTCATTTAAATTTGTTCAACGCATGATATCCAACGGTCCCTGACATTGAATAAATTGAAGGACAATAAAAAAATTTGCTTAACCTTTTTCTATAAGATGACCTTAGTTTTGGAGGAATGTAAGTATGCCACGAAAGACTGGACACTGAAAGATTTTCACCGTCGTCATCTAGATCGGATCGGTGTTTCACCAGAGTGCAAAGTGCGAGTTTGATGAACATTAACGCGATCAATATATTTATGACGTTCGGTACTCCGATTGGTCCACAAAAAAGTTTTTAAACCAAACAGAGAGCCAAACGCAGTAAACATTTCGATTATGTTAACGTAAAAACAACTCGCACTCAGCGCTTAAGTCCTAAACAGACAGACACAGTGTCTTCACATCAACGTATAACGTCAAGTCCTCTCAAAAGAATAGTTGAAATTATTCAACCAAATTACAAAAACATTACTCAAAACCCTTAGGTAATGTTGTACAAACAACATTTGTGAGGCGTTACGTTTGGCGGTATATACACAGAACATCAGCTCGCTACACATGTCCGAGAGGTTTGTTTATTTTAGACCTATTTACACAGTCGAGGTCAGAAGGGATAAAACAAAATAAATAGTGTTGAAACTGTGAGATATTTTAATCGTGTTATCGACAATTTTATTCTATTTCAACCTATTAAACGAAGTGCTGTAGTTATGAGTTATGGGTGGTAATTTGAATGTGGATGTTGATGTTACAGTTGAAGAATTTATAGTCACTGATGTGAAGGACGTTACTAGTAAGGAAACTGATATTGACCTATATGTAGTTGGACTAGACCGTGTTACCCCAGTTAATGGGTTGTGGATGTCTGGTAGGCAGCCGCTCCTCGTAAAATACTGATATTCAGCTAAATCCGGCTTGACTGGAAGCAGACCCCAATATAGTTAGGAAAAAGGCTAGACAGTTGACAATGATGATGATGTAGTTGGACTAGAAATCAACTTAAATGACTGAATGGATTGTGTAATAGTAAAGAATTGTATAAAGTAGACAAAAAATAATAGGCCAGTTTAAATTAAAGTGGCCCATTAAATTAGCGTTAAATAACATGACGATATTCTTTTTGTGCTAACTTTACAATAGCATGTAATTTCTTCCGATTTCAAAACAAGCTTACTATTTTTGGGTTACACGAAATTGGTGAACTTGGTAATTCATCAAATACGCAGTTCGTCAAATTTGAAATTGGTCAAAGCTGTAGTTCGTCTAATCGTGAATTTGCCAAACTACGGAATTTGCCATTATACGCAATTTGTCAAGTAATTTAAGGACAGTCAACTGTAAAAATGAAAGTGCCGTGGTGGTCTATTATGGCAAACTTTAATAAAACTATTATTTTGTTGGTCGATAGCCTATAAGTTTGATAACGGAAACTTGATGTGATTACCCCACAATAAATGGGAAAATAAAAAACATTTTAGAATAATTAAAAAATGTTGCTTTAAAAGACACAATCTATATTTTGTTTTGTATTTGTAGAAAATGTTGAGTTATCCAAATTTATCTCAACATCTTTTAATTCAGATTCCTTGGCTTCATTCTCCTGGGACAATAAAAAAAGCTTTTAATTTAGACTCTTTGGAGATCCATCAATTTGTTAGCTCTCTTTTGCGACAGTTTCAATTTCTTGAGCTGAGAGTGTCCCAAGATAGATGCTTTTGTAAATACAAATACCGTGTATTGGTATATCTATTATTTTCTTTGAAACTTATTTATGGGAATTAATTCAGATTCCTTTATTTGCTCAAATATGAGTGTACGGTCAATTATTATAGAAGAAATTGCATGCAAGATCATATAGAATTGAACTAACATGTTTACCATCTATTCACTAGTAGTTACATTACTCATAATAAAAATAAAACATCAAAAAGTGCACTCTTCTATCATCTATATCAGCATTCATAATTCATAAATGCTGATCTATATACACTTACATATTCCATATATGTATGTAAGTGCATATAGTGTTAGCAGGAAGAGTAAGAATGTCTCATGTGTACATACAAGCATAATTATTATGCCTCCTTACACATGAGGCATTCTTTCCCCCTTTTTACCCCTCTTAAGGCACACAATACATACTCCAAGCTACTTCAATACAATGCGTGTCAACAGAATGTTACAAATGCGTGCACATTCAGGTTAACAAGCATTTCAACAAACACGTATACAAACAAATACCTATATAATATACAGATGAATGGAGACGTACATGCTTGCATGTTAATTATACTGTCATCTACTTCAAAGAGTTGGGATTACAAAACATTGATGATCGTTCGAAAGATACGAATCGGTGATAAGATAAAAATAGCAAAAAATAATGCAGCGATTTCAAAGAGTTTCTAGTTTATCTTTTTTAACCAAAGTGACAACTTGATTTGATCAGTCATGTTCGATTTTCTGTCGCTCTAAATCTGTACATTGCTATGTTCTAAAGCAATTTGTAGTAGGAAATTGCAAATGCAATTGGATTCTTTTATAAACTTTAGATTGAACGATGGGAACGTAGAGTCTCCCACACAATTTTGATATACCGTCTCATCTTCAACACTTCATGTCAAATTCCAACATCGACACTTCATCATCATCTTCTTGCCCTTGTCCCGTTTTATTAGGTTGACGCAACACGTTTTTTTCATTCTATCCACTCGTCACGCTATCAGTAACTCTCTTCCAACATCGACACTTGATAAAATTATTATTTTATTTAACGAAACCTTCGGAAGCATTAGAAAAATCAATATTAACAAATAATGTATCCTCTTTGCCCAAAAAGTATTAAACCGCATTCAAAACTTACTATGAAGTGATCTTATGAATAACTTAAACGCTCGATTAACTTACCCATGTCAGAATTAATCTCATCTCTAATCCCAACATCTGTCATCACAAATTGAATCGTGTTATCATAACGATGATCTTGAATCATCTTAAAATATCACGGCTTTGCATTTAAAATTAGATTAACTTTACTACCACACTACTATCTTATTCTATTTTTTGTCTATGGCAAGCGGGATGCAATGGCAAGGAGCTCTTGGCTAGATAATAACAGCCGCATGGGTCGGTCTTCGAGGTTCGTTTGTGGATGGGTGACCATCTTGACATACCGAGTTTCCTTCGTGCCTTGGAAAGCATGTAAAGCTGTAGGTCCCGGCTGTCATTCGTAGATCTTTGGCAGTCATTACGGATAGGCAGAAGCCAGTAAATCTGACTCCAGGCTTGCCATGAAGTACCGTGTTACCCCAGTTCATGGGTTGTGGAGGTCTGGTAGGCAATCGTCCTCGTAAAATACTGGTATACAGCTAAATCCGGCTTGACTGGAAGCCGACCCCAATATAGTTGGGAAAAGGCTAGGTAGATGATGTAGATGATGACGTTAATGGCAAGCAGAGTCCATGTCGACTATTCTGCCAAAGTATAAAGAAAATTGGAAAAGCAAGTAGTGTATATTATTACTATAGAAATTGAAAAAGCAACGGAACTGAAGACTTCAAATTCTTCGAGTGGTAAAGTTGCACTTGATGGATTAGTACTGGTATCACAGCAGATAGCCGTGGATAACCATGGAATTTCTTACCGGTTCTTCTCCATAGGAAACGACCAATTGGAACCGTGCACTAGCTTCGACTTTTTATAAGTGCTCATATAGACCTATGTAAAATAAAAACATTTTTGATTTTGATTCTATGTTTCAACTGTTCTGTGGTACTATCATACTATGAGTACCGACAAGTACCGATTTAGAACAGTTTCGAACTTGATGCAACATCTGACAGCTACAACGTCACAATATAGCAACAATCAATGTCAGGTCAATCTTAAATCGAATGCAAAACAATGACGAAACTTGTAACGAGGTAAACCAAACAATCGTAGGCGAGCTTCTATGAAACGCAACGTGTATGTATATGCACAGAATCCAACTGTTCTGTGTGTATATGCGTGGAAATATTTATTCTGACGTCATTGTAAGCTGACAGTTACAACTCGTGAGTGAGTGAGTACAATAAACGATCAAAAGCTTTGTAGATTCCTTTTAAGTTATGGTGTCAAAAGCCGGAAGGGCAATAAAATGATACATTCTTTACGATAGTCGGATATGCTTGCAGGATAATAAAAGGGATATGTACTGGTACTACAACAATGAAATGCTAAACTTGACATTATCTAAATTCCTGTCAGGTCGCATAAAGTATCCGTTACAATGTAATATCATAAAGTTAGTTTCCTGAAATATACTCGTAAATAGCAAAGGTGAATTCTTGTCTTACACATATAGATACAAAGTAAGTAGTTTATCAGTTTAGTCGTTTGTTTGTTGATACCTACAATAAATTTAAGTATTTTAATGTATGAAAATAACTTTACTTAAACATCAAATACAATGGTGAATGAAGATTAATTTTATAGAGAGAAGATTAATTTGAAGATAAATTTTAGTAGTACAATACTTTATGAATCTTTAACGTTTGAATCCCCAACCGGTCCTATGAGACCGCGCTGTTATTGTTTTACTATTGTGTCTCGTTTCGCGGGTATCTGAGTAATTAATTACTCAGATACCCGCGAAAACAATAACAGCGCGGTCTCATAGGACCGGTTGGGGATTCAAACGTTAATTAACAGTAACAGATTTGTAACTTTATAAAAAAATTGCAGGGATTTGTAGATCTTTGGCAATCGTTACGGATAGTCAGAAGCCAGTAAAATCTGACTCCAGTCTTGCCATTAAGTATCGTGTTACCCCAGTTGATGGGTTGTAAAGGTCTGGTAGGCAACCGCTCCTCGTAAAATACTGGTATTCAGCTAAATCCAGCTTGACTGGAAGCCGACCTCAATATAGTTGGGAAAAGGCTAGGTAGACGGTAGATGGATGGATCCTACTGCAGGGACACAGGCAAATGGGGCATAATTTGGCATAATCCACCACGTGGACTTAGTGCGGGTTGATTGAAGGCAAATAAATATGCTCCTCGATTTTTTCTATTCTAGGACATGTGGGTTTCCTCATGATGTTTTTCCTTTACCATAAAAATTTCCTGAGCTATGATGATGGAATAAATTGCACAAAGTAAAGCGCCTACGTTGGTTCGGACCCATGATGTAATCGAAAGTCGAGGTCTTTACCACTGTGCCATCGCTGCTCTGAAAAGAAAGTTGAATTCAGAATACTACTTTCACTATCAAGACTTTTATGGATTGAAAACAAAATACAAGAAGGCTGCCGTCATAAGTATGGGTCAAAATGTTTCTAATGGTTTCGAATGACTAACACCTATTCGAAAGCTATAGCCATTGTCCAATTGTTAACCTTTTTGGTCAAGTCTAATGATAGTGATGTCACTGAGTGTCTGGCCTGTCATAGTTTTGTTTATTATAACCTGAGACTAAAATGACATTACAATACAAAAGAACTGCCATCATTCCTATTGTGAGTTTGACATTACCTGTTTTACGCCCGTTTTCAATAACCTACCGCAGTTCATAGATAGATAGCTATCCCTAATAAATAGTAAGATTCTATCTATCAATCCACAACTTTTGGTAGGAAATGCTATCCGTCGGTAGGTTATAGGAAAGCAAGGGCAAAAGAATAGATTGGTTTATCTTTAGTAGCTGCAACTGTAGATAGATAGCTTATTGAAAACGGGCGTTAGACCGTTTTCACATTATCTGATCCGATATCGGTGTCGGACGCCGATACAATATCGGGGTAAGTAAAATGTATGAAATACCGTGCTCTGATATCCGATATCGGGTCGGACAATATGAAAGATAGGCACATATTTCATACATTTTACTTACCCTGATTTCGGATCGGCGTCCGATACCGATAGCGGATCGGATAATGCGAAAACGCTCTTAGTCTCAGGATATAAAAAACAGACAATAGCTATGTTTATTAATTAGCCAGTGTCAAGTTCAGAACGTATTTAGTTTTCATTCAATTTAAGTTACTTGGAGATGTTTGTTATATTAATTGAAGGGCTAGTGCCTTTTTGCAGTAAGGCTGCCAATGTATAGACTCACTGAGGTAGTCAATACTACAATTACATTATCATTATTAACTACATTTATCGCTCTTCTTTGCCAAAAAGCTGTGTAGAAACTTGAAATTCAAAAGTAAACTTTTCTATATTATAATATAACTACACTAGGAATTTCACGACTAATTCAAACAGCTAGTGAGCTTCACTCGAAAAAATCCCGCCCAAAAACTCATATTCAAAATTTAATTCCATAGAAAATTTTGAATTTAGGATCTGCTTAGCAGTGTTCAATCGCCCCAAAAGCTATAAAAAAAAACCTAGAAGTATACATGTAATCCCATTAATTTGAATCTCTTTTGAGAGTCATTACCGCTAATAGCATGTCACTTTGTTTAGGCCTTCGGGGCCGTATGCATAAGTACATATATGTGTTTGTGACATACCATTCACTAATGAACATGGGTAAAGGCTTTCCTTCATTTCCTACTTATTGTTTTCCGGAGAAAATTCCTACTGCTATATAATTATGGTTCTATTTAGTCACATTATTGTCTGCAGAACAGTATTTATTGGGCCAAACCCACCTCAATATTTGTTTAATAATCAAGTGACAAATCGAAGGGACAGCACTCACTCTTTGTGTCTAGTTCACCCTTCCAAAACAAATGTGGGCCTGAATACACAATATTAATCCTTCAGCAGTCCCTAACCATATTTTGTATCCTTGTAATCTTGAAGGTAGCAAGCTCCTTCAATTTCCTTTCAACGCTTCTTGTGTATTTTTTCTCAACATTCAACTACCATTTCTTCTGAGAAACTAAAATGTTTGTCTCGGTAAAATAGTTTCTATTCTAGTTTATTTAGCCAAACATCCGGAAAGTTTGCTAGACTGTGGATAAACCGAAACACGATGGGACGTCTCACAGATAACCTAATAAGGAAAATAGTACAATCTTTAATTACATAGCTTGGTTGGACAGAATAGCGATAAACGAGAAGTTTCCTTTGGGTGAGATAATCTAATACAATAAGATAGCTGGAGGGCATTTTTATTTATACCGTAACGAGGAAGTTTTCATAAGAAAAGTGTTTTACATTTAAATAATTAATTCCGAAGATAATTATCATGTAAAGCCTTATCACAATAGTAAGCTGTATTTAAACATATTACTGAAGCATCGAATTATTGTTTGATTCACTTTAAGGCTTTTTTTAAAAGAATCACCGCAGCCTTGGAAAGCAAAGAACAACTGCAGAAATACGGCTAGGTTTAGTCAGTAAAAGTTTGACACACTCTGGTTTCATCCAGAGCGGCAAAAAATAGTAACTGTCTATCCGACCCCAAAAACAACCACTCAAAGCAATTTGAAGATCATCATGATCATTATACCAGCTGAAAGATGTCCACTGTTGGATATAGGCCTCCACAAGCGTCTCCACAACGTGCGATCCTATGCGTTTTAATTCGAAAATGCGACAAATTGCTGAGAAAGCCTAAAAATAATCGAAATCATCAAGTTCACCGAAAAGTTTCCACAATCAATCTCCATTCACAAACTATCACTGCTCCTACTAATCCCATTTAATTATTTGGACTATAAATAACATTTTACAAGGCGAGATACTATTTCAAACTGTGTACTATTTTCTATCTACGTGTTCGCTTTAGTAAACATAGATCAATCAGGCGAGCAATCACGTTTAGTTCAGACTAAGCTCTGAGTTGTACGGAGCAGGAATTTTAATATTATGCGACTTCAGCCGCCCTAGTTCAAGTCGTGTAATGAAATTACTGTAACAAATGGACGTGTAGATATACTGAAACTGAATGATGTGCTACGTTGGAGGTGATTTCACTTTCTCTATTTATATTGATATACTACTACAGCTCTGGGACACAAAGGGCAACTGAAAGAACACAGATGGATTATAATCAGTAATAGGTTTGAGACTCGCTCTCGCTCCATCCAGATAGGGAGAAAAAATTTGATGCAGGGTTATTCGAAAGATTGACTAATGCCTTGTAGTGTTCCAAGGCACTAGTAAAGGCTATTTTGTGGAACATGAGTGGATTTTAATCAGTAAAAGTTCAATTCTCCTTTTTGCTCCATTCAGAACGGGAGAAAATATACGATGACTTCCCAACCAAAAACAAAATTATTCACGGTAGGTAATACAAGATGCGACGTTTTATTAAGAAAAAATAAAAATAGCCGAAAAAATCAAGTTCACCGAAAAGTTTCCACAATCAATCTCCATTCACAAACTATCACTTCTCCTACTAATACCATTTAATTGTTTGCACTATAAATAACATTTTACAAGGCGGGATACTATTTCAAACTGTGTACTATTTTCTATCTACGTGTTCGCTTTAGTAAACATAGATCAATCAGGCGAGCAATCACGTTTAGTTCAGACTAAGCTCTGAGTTGTACGGAGCAGGAATTTTAATATTATGCGACTTCAGCCGCCCTAGTTCAAGTCGTGTAATGAAATTACTGTAACAAATGGACGTGTAGATATACTGAATAATGCTTTAGGTTGTAATTTTTGATTTTCTAATTATATGGGAGGAGACTACGGGGTTGTTTAAAAGATTCACTAGTGCCTTGGAGTGTTCCAAGGCACTACTAACGGCCATTTTGTGGAAAGTGAGTGGATTTTAATCAGTACAAGTTCAATACTCCCTTTTGCTCAATCCAGAACGGGGAAAATAACCAAAAAAAAAACCACTCACGGTAATTCGAAAATGCGTCGGATTACTAACATAGACTAAAATAACCGAAAAGATCAAGTTCACTAAAAAAATCCGCAATTAACCTCCATTCACAAACTATCACATCTATCCCATTTAATTGTTTAGACTATAAATAACATTTGTAAAATGTACAGTCGGGATACTATTTCAAACTGTGTACTATTTTCTATCTACGTATTTGCTTTAGTAAACATAGATCAATCAGGCGAGCAATCACGTTTAGTTCAGACTAAGCTCTGAGTTGTACGGAGCAGGAATTTTAATATTATGCGACTTCAGCCGCCCTAGTTCAAGTCGTGTAATGAAATTACTGTAACAAATGAAGGTGTAGATATGCTGAATAATGCTTTAGGTTGTAATTTTAGTTTCTCTATATATATGGGAGGAGACTGCGGGGTTGTTCAAAAGATTCACTAGTGCCTTGGAGTGTTCCAAGGCACTAGTAAGGGCCATTTTGTGGAAAATGAGTGGATTTTAATCAGTACAAGTTCAATTTATACTCCCTTTTGCTCAATCCAGAACGGGGAAAATAACCAAAAAAAAACCACTCACAGTAATTCGAAGATGCGCCGAATTACTAACATAGACTAAAATAATCGAAAAGATCAATTTCACTAAAAAAAATCAGCGATCTATCTCCATTCACAAACTATCACTTCTCCTACTAATCCCATTTAATTGTTTGGACTATAAATAACATTTTACAAGGCGGGATATTATTTCAAACTGTGTACTATTTTCTATCTACGTGTTTGCTTTAGTAAACATAGATCAATCAGGCGAGCAATCACGTTTAGTTCAGACTAAGCTCTGAGTTGTACGGAGCAGGAATTTTAATATTATGCGACTTCAGCCGCCCTAGTTCAAGTCGTGTAATGAAATTACTGTAACAAATGAAGGTGTAGATATACTGAAACTGAATGATGTTCTACGTTGTAGGTAATTTCACTTTCTCTATTTACATGGCTATACTACTACACACTACTACAGTATATCTGACCTCCAGTCTTGCAATGAAGTACCGTGTTACCCCAGTTAATGGGTTGTGGACTTCTTGTAGGCAGCCTCTCCTCTTAAAATACTGGTATTCAGCTAAATCCGGCTTGACTGGAAGCCGACCCCAATATAGTTGGGAAAAGGCCAGGCGGATGATGATGACTACTACAACCCTGAACTGAAAGAACACGGATGGATTTGTTCAGTCCAGTAAAAGTTCGACACTCTCTCTCGTTTCACTAAATAAAATATAGATTTGTTTACCACTTTTGTTAATTCACTTCGCGAAATATAACGGTGCATTTAGCACTGAAAATTCACTATTTGTTTAAATAAGGTTGACTGGTAGTAAATGCCTAAGGCATTAAGTCCGCCTCTGTACCTTTAAGTGCATAAAGTTTTTAATAAATAAATAAATAACTATTTAGTGCGCTATGTCTTTCGGTACTTGGCCACCACCGGAAAACGTAGCGTTGGAAGGCCTCCCACAAGGTGGACCGACAACCTGGCAAGGGGTTGCGGGAATCCGATGGATGCGAAACTCTCAGCTGAAATGATGATGATAGAACGATTGCTCTACACCCGCACTCACACTCTTTTGTATTTCAGACAGTTTCAATGTATTCCCGCAGCTCAATATCAGAGAACTCTAATTTCCCAACACCCAAATTCACAGGTCATTAGCAGTTTCGACTTGTGTTCTTCAGCACAATGTTAATACGGAACTCCTAATAAGAATACACCAGAGAGACCCAATTACATTAGTACTTGTATTGCGAACTGAACCCTAAGGAACGAAGCGAAGAAAATGGTTCAGATGAGAATTTTATAGAGGAAGTGGTAAGTGCCAAAAACAACGTTACTTGTTGGCTATTAATTGAGAAATACTGACTGTTGAAGGACAGTGGTAATATGTTTATGCCCTATTTTATGAGATGGTAAATCATCAAATAACTACGCGAAGGGAGGTTGAGGCTTGTACCGGATAGAATGATATCATTATATTGCGAACTGAACTAGGGTTCGGGGTTAGGAACGAAGCGAAGAAAATGATTCAGATGGGAATTTTATGAAGGAAGTAGTAAGGGCCAAAAACAACGTTACTACTGCGTTAGTTGTTGGCTATTAATTGAGAAGGTTAGTGGCAGTATTTTAATGCCCTTTTTTATGAGGTGGTAAATCATCGAATTACACCTCAAGCCCAAAGTAGAGTGAGGGGAGATTCAGGCTTATACTGACTGAAACCCACCAGTATTCCTTGAGGTTTTTTTTTTTTTTTTTTTTTTCTGGTAGGGGAATCATCAGAATGACTTCCCCCGCTCTTGGGCGGAGCGGGAGGGCGTGTCAGACTTTTACTGACTAAACCCCTACCCCGTTCCTTCGTTGCCTTCGTTCTGGGGGGGACTCGGTATCAACCGTTAGGAATACCACATGTTCCCCCCAGAGGCTTCGGCCCTACCGGGCCCCTACAGTTTGCTGACATCTCCTTGAGGCGCGCGTGGAACAGAACGCGCCGTTGACGACTGGGCTCGGTCCAGATTATTTCCAGACTGCCGGACGGCGAGCTACCCAGTGCTCGCCGTCCGCGAACCCGCGCCTACGGTGGTCGGAAATCGGGATCGGGATCTCGGCGGCGGCGGCGTGAGGACCGTTCCCTCACGCGCTCGCGGTCAGCAGCCTCCTTCACGAGCATCACTGCTTCGCAGAAGGAGGCGACCGCATGCCAACCCTCCTCGCTCCGGACCATGGCCTGAACCAGGGCCCGGCGCGAGAGGTCGCCGCTCCCGATAGTCTCCACGAGGACACGGCGGTGCTCCGCCCAGGCGGGGCACACTTCTACCGTGTGCTCCACCGTGTCCTCCGGGCGGTCCACACAGTGGCGACACCCGGGCGTCCTCTCCTGCTTGATTCGATGCAGGAACCTCCCGAACTTACCGTGTCCGGTGAGGACCTGCGTCACACGGAAAGAGAGGACGCCGTGACCTCTTTCCAACCACTCCTCAAAGAGGGGCCTAACCGCCTCAATGACGGCGTGCCCAGCACTGGGTTGCGACAGTCGCAGTCGCCATGCCACCCTAAGATCCCGCCGGAACTCTGTCCGCCATGCCGCGACTTGTCGCGGCAGCGGAGTTTCGCCCCGGCGTTGCATCTCCACGCGCAAATCGTGCATGCGTGCAAGGACTGTTGCCTCCAGATCCCACGGTGGCAGGCCAGCGAGGAGGCTCGCCGCTTCGCGGGAGATCGTGCGGTATCCCCGCACCATCCGGATGGCCATGACCCTCTGGCAAGCGTTCAGCTTGGCCGCCGGTCGCTTACCTAGCGACGGCGCCCAAACCGGCGCCCCGTAAAGGGCCATGGACCGAACGATCCCCGCGTAGAGCCTCCGGCAGGGGGCGTCTGGACCCCCTAGGTTGGGCAGGACCCGCTTCAGAGCGGCCCCAGACCTGTCCAGTTTGGGGGCCAAACGTCGGAAATGCTCCTCGAAAGTCCACCGGCTGTCGAGGACGAGTCCCAGGTACTTCATCGCCGACCCGACGCCGATGTGGACCCCCCCTACCGTTATTTGGGAACCCGGAGGTGGCGCGTACCGAGGGCCATGAAAGCACATGGCCTCGGACTTGTGCAATGCCACCTTGAGTCCCAGTTGCTGGATCCTCTCCACGACTGTCGCAACCCCGCGTGTCGCTGTTTCGGCCGCCGCCTGGTACGACTCTCCCCGCGCCAGGACCAGCGTGTCGTCTGCGTAGCAGACCACGCTGACCCCGTCGGGGAGGTCGCCGCGCAGCACGTAGTCGTATCCGATGTTCCACAGGGGCGGTCCTAGTACCGATCCCTGCGGAACACCGCACGACATCTCTCGCCGTCTCCACTCTCCCTGGTGACCGGGATAGATGATTAACCTATCCGACAGGTAGGCCTCGATCACACGACGGAGGTAGGCGGGCACCTCATGGTACCGAAGTGCCGCCCCGATGCAACTCCAGGGCAGGGAGTTGAAGGCATTGGCGATGTCCAAAGACACCGCCAAGACGACCCTGCCCCGAGACACCGCATCCCCCGTCGTGAGAGCCCTCACGCGCATGATGGCGTCCACCGTGGAACGCCCCCTGCGAAAGCCGAACTGACCGTCCGAAAGGTCCGGCCCCACCCGCGCAAGATGCCCGACGAGGCGGTCTGCAATTACTCTTTCAAAGAGTTTGCCCACCTCGTCGAGCAGCACAATGGGCCGGTACGCGGACGGAGAGTCCGCGGGGCGCCCCGGCTTCGCAATGAGGACCAGTTTCCCGGTCTTCCAGCGACGGGGAAACTGTCCTCTCTCCATGCATGCGCTAAAGAGCCCTCGCAATCGAGACCCGAGAGCCTCCATGGCCAGGACCCATACCCTGCCGTGCACGCCGTCGGGTCCTGGGGCGGTGTTCTTGAAACTTAGTCTTCGTACCACCGCCCTCATCTCTACCTCGGTCACCTCTGGAGCGTCGTCCTCGTCGTCGCTGGTGTGGTCCGCTACGGGTACCGCAGGTGGCGGAGCCATGAGCGGGGGAGAGTGTTCCCCTCGCTCAGGGAACAGATTGGCCACCACACCCTCCACAACTTGGGGCCGGAGACTCTGAGTCAGAGGGGGAGCCCACGGGCGGAGTTTGTCCCGCACCACCTGATAAGGGCGTCCCCATGGGTCCCTGTTCAGAGTCCCCAGCCACACATTGCGGGCCTCCAACTTGGCCCGCTTTACCTCTGTTCGGAGGGTGCGCCTTGCCGCTCTGTACCCCTCGTAGAGCTCCGCCTCCCTGGCCACCGCATCCGGCGGGCGGGTGCGGCGCCTGCGGAACCTGGCGTACCGGCGCCGCGCGGCGGTGCACGCCTCGCGCAGAGCCGCAATCTCCGGCGACCACCAGTACACCTGGCGCCGAGCACGTCCTGGATGGACTCGGGGCATCGCCTCGTCGCAGATTTGCGACATGGCCTCCTGGAACCACTCTGCCTCAGGGTCAATTTCGACAGGCCTGTCCGGTGCTTGCACCCAGGCCTGTACCCTCGCGGCTTCCAGGAGAGCGTCCCGGTCCATCTGCCTCAGCGCCCACCGCGGACCACACGGGGTCTGCTCCCTGACCGGCGCGGTCGAGATCCGGGCGGAGACGTCAAACCGGATGTACCGGTGGTCGGAATACGTCTCCACCCCCTCCATTACGCGCCAGTCGACGACGCGCGGCGACAGAGCGGGGCTGGCGAACGAGAGGTCCACCACCGACTCACCCCGCATCCGCACGCACGTGGGGACAGAACCCCGGTTTAGGACGACCAGGCCTGTCTCCAGAGCCCAGTCCTCCACCATCCGACCCCGTCGGTTCGTCAGCCGGGAACCCCAAGCCAGATTCCAGGCATTGAAGTCCCCGCAGACGACCACGGGGAGGGATCCGAACCCAGCGACGACGGCATTCAGCTCCATGAGGGAGTTGTGGAGATCGGCGAGATCTCGGTTCGGGGACAGGTAGACGCCTACCACTGCAATGTCCCCGACCCGTGCTGCCACGCAGCCCCGCCTTCTCGTGATGGACTCGAGAGGCGGGGGTACCGGCGGCGGCCGACGAAATTAGGGTCACCGAGCCGCTCAGGTCCTGGACCCAGTCTTCCCTGGGCAGGACAAAGTACGGCTCGGAGACCATGGCGATATTGATCGACCACTGCGCCATGCTCTGGAGCAACAGATCCTGAGCGGGGGCGCAGTGGTTGATGTTCGCCTGGAGGAGACGTAATGGGGCCATCACTGACAGTCCATTACGGTCTCCTCCGGAGCCCCCCTTGAGGGCTCTGCCGCGGCGATGGCGGCAGCAGCGTCAGCCTTGGCTGCGGCGGTGTGGATTTTGGGGTGAGGGCCCCTCCGGACCTTACCCTTGGCTGTGGCGGGGGGGTCGCAGGACCTGCTCCCAGCCCGGTGGTCGGCAGCCTTGCCTACCGCCGCACATGCGTAGCAGTGCGGCGACGCACGGCATTCGACGGCCCTGTGACCGGGCTGACCGCACCGGAAGCAGCGGTCACTGCGATCCACCTCCGCGGCGCAACGGGCTCCCGCGTGGTGCCCCACGTGGCAGCGGAAACACCGCAGAGGTCTGGGCTCCAGCACCTTGACTTGGGCTGAAACCCAGCCCACCAAGAGCCTTCGGCCCTCCGCCGTGATGGCCTTGACCGCCGACACGGGGCAGCTCACCGTGACGGCTCGCATACCCGTGCCGTCAAGGCGGATGATGCCCGCCCGCACTTGGTCGGTTGTGCACCCTCCCGCCTCAACGACGGCGGCCACCACTTCCTCCACCTTGACGGAGTCGTCCAGGCCCATGATGCGCATATCGATGCACTTTGTGGGCCTGGACACTCGGGCGTCCTCCTCGTTCACAGACGCCCTGACCTTGTCAGCCAGGGCGTCCGCGGCAGGACCGCTGTCCTCGCCGGGAACCTCCAGCATCCAGGCACCGGTCACGGTGCGCCGCATGCGGAAGCCCTTCGAGGCCCCGTATTCGTCGAGGTGAGGGAGTACCGCCTTTTTGGCCTTCTCCATCACGGCGTCGTACGTCACGCCCCTCTTCTCCGCGCCCGGCTGTAGTGTGATCACTACAGCCGCGGCGCCCGGAGCGCGAAGCCGGTTCGCCACGGCACGCTTCTTGCGCTGCTGCCGCCTTTCCCTCTTTTTGGCGGCCCTGGCCGCCTTGCCCGCCTGCTTCTTGGCGCCGACGACCGACCACTCGGCGCCAGCTGGAGAATCGGCAGGCGGGGGCAGCCGAGGCCGCCCGTTCGCCACCACAGCGGCTGGAGCACCCGCCGCATTGGCGGTGGGTGCCGCCCTAGCGGTGGGCGCCGCTTTGCCCTTCGCAGGAGGGGCAAGGGCAGGAGCTGCCCTCCCCTGCTGCTTCGTTACCGGGGCCTGCCTAGCGGTCGCAGCCGCTGCCGTCACGGCCCCACGCCCGGCTTGCCCTGACGGGCCAGCCTTGGGCGCGGCAGCTGCCGTAGGCGCAGCTGCGGCGGCGTATGACGCCGCCAGTCTGCGACCGGAGCCCGCGAGTGGGGGACGCAGCACAATCCCCTCCAGCAGGGACAATTGCCGCTGGAACTGCTCCTGCTGCCGCAGCATTTGCTGCCGGAAGGCAGCTAGCTCCTGCCGCAGCAGGGTCAGAGCCTGTCCCTCTGGCTCGTGCTGGGGCTGGGTCGGCGCCGACCCCTGCCCCTGCGGGCTCCCCGCCTTTGGAGGCTGCTGGGAGCAGACTTCCCTCGGAGGGGCGGCGGCTTCCAGGACCTCCCTCCGGGCCCTCGCACCCCGTTTGTCCAGGGCCTTCTGGAAGGCCTCCAGAATAGGGGGCAAGGCCTCGGCGACGGCAGAAGTCCTGCCCTTCGGGGTGCTCTTTCTGGCCACCAGCCGCAAGGACTCTATGACCAGGTCGCAGACCTCCTGGTGAGCCTCGTCGGCGGAGCCTCCCCCGTCGTCGATCTCACCGCCAGACGGCCCCGAGGGACCGGGGCTGGGTGCTCCGGGATGGCGTCCCTCCGCGGCAAGCTTCCCAGCCCTCTCGGCAGCCTCCTTGGAGGTCAACACCCTCCCTCTGCCGCGGGCTTGGCTCGCTCCCCGCCGAGCGGTGGGGATCTTTCGAGCCGAGCCCCTTCGGCTGTCGGACTCCTCGTCCGACCCCTCTCTTCCTAGAGAGCGTTTCCGGGAGCTGCGCACGCTTCCGGAGTCGCTCCCCATCTCCTCCCCCGAGCTCTCCGAGCCCTTCCGCGACGCCGCGTCGGACTCCGACCGCGCATCGCTCTTCTCCTTCTCGTTCTTGGGTGGTTTTGTGGTTAATTTTTTATCCATATTTGTTCCCACGAGTCATAAACTTTGGGTACCGGCTCAAAATATGTGGTCCGCACTAGAGACTAATTTAGCTACCCATTAGTCAAGCTAACAACCTCCCTCACGGTGCGCCGCCGCTTGGAGGTTTGGGGTAATTTTTTATAGAGGTTGTCTTCCTCGCGGCCCGGGCGGTTAAGCCAGGACCCTCGACCCCCACCAAAAGTCAGAAACATGACCTTGGACAATCAATGGGGCTACGAGACTAACGGTGGCAGGAGGAGGAGCGAGTCTTCCTCCTGCCTGCCCGGTAGCAGGGTAAGTGCATACCGAGCCCGCTCTTGCTTCGCCACTGTGCCCTCTGCTGAAGCAGAGGGACACGCGTTGAAGCGCTCCTTCAGACAGAACATTCGCAGACGGCCATCGAGGCTCCTTAGGCAGAAGTACCCAAAAGAGTCGTTGGCCGCCTCCCAGGGTGCACCGTCCCGCGAACTGGCCTTCACTCCGGAAGAATCCGTTAGGGAATTCCAGCCCGCGAGCACGCGTGGAGGTTTTCTGTCGCGGCACCCCAGTATTCCTTGAGGTGCTTTTTGCTTTCTAGGGCTTCAAAAATTCTTTCATATAATTCCGCAAATAGTTTTGTGCCTAGGTCACAGCTTCAAATGTGGAGTATTGTAAAGAAACCCTTACCTACGTGTGATGCTGTATCATCATCATCATCATCTCAGCTGAAAGACGTCCACTGCTGGACATAGGCCTCCCTCAAGCGTCGCCACAGCGACCGGTCCTGTGCGTCTCGCATCCTGTTGCTGTATTGTATTACTTTAATTTAAATTCTGCAGATATCATTGTTCATTTCAATAGTAATCAAAATTAGTATCTTATCTACATTCATCGACCTGACAACACATCATAAGTCTAAAGAGAAAACCACCAATTTCAAGAATGAATCGACACAAATCTGCACTAATATTACGAAGGTGAAACTCTGTCTGTTTATCCGTCTGTCTGTCTTTCTGTCTGCTTGTTACCCTTCACGTCTGGATTTAGATTTTGTAATGGATTTGTATGAAATGAGGAGCTCGTGGCTAAATAATAACAGCCGCACAGGTCGATCTTCAAGGTTAAGCAACGCTTGCCTAGGTTGGTCTGTGGATGGGTGACCATCTTAACATAACGAGTTACCTCCGTGCCTCGGAAAGCACGCTAAGCCGTTGGTCCCGGCTGTCATTTGGAGATCTTTGGCAGTCGTTACGGATAGTCAGAAGCCAGTAAATCTGACTCCAGTCTTGCCATGAAGTACCGTGTTACCCCAGTTAATGGGTTATGGAGGTCTGGTAGGCAGCCGCTCCTCGTAAAATACTGGTATTCAGCTAAATCCGGCTTGACTGGAAGCCGACCCCAATATAGTTGGGAAAAGGCTAGGCAGATGATGATGATGATGAATGGATTTGTATGAAACTTGGCTCACGAGTAGACTATGCCCTAGATTAGGATTTTTTATTCTGGGAGGTGGTACGTTTTTTTTATTATGCATAGGCACGCGTTTGGCCACTATCTCAACAAATGGTAAGCGATGATGTGTCTGACGATGGAGCACGTTTGCTTAGACTCTTGTAGTAACTTTTCAGTCTTGGCTTAAAGACCCCACCCCCCCCCTATCACGAAACACACGTTACCTTGGAATGACTTCTGAATGTCACACGGGCGAAATCGCTGGCAGAATGAATAGCTCTCGTAATGGGGACTCGTAATAATTACTCAGATACCCGCGAAACGAGACACAATAGTAAAACAATAACAGCGCGGTCTCATAGGACCGGTTGGGGATTCAAACGAGGGTGTAAAATGCCTTCGTAACCTGACTTTATCAAATCCGATTGACAAAAACCTATATAAGCATTATTAAAAACTGATAAGCAACAAAGTAATCGTCTTCACTGGTCTCTCTTGATGTAAAATTCTTTAACAGCCGCTCCACTAAAGCATACTTTACGGCACACTATCCGAATGATCTCATACTCGCGACAGATTTAGATATCAGCTGTTCTCCTGATGAATCCATTGACTTTACGGAGCCAACCACAATTGATAAACAAACCGATCCGTTGAGAGAAAATAGAAACTCCGTGATCAAGTGGTTTAAATATAGAGAGATTAGAGTAAACATTGGGTGACTAAGAAAAGCGTGAAATAATTTATTAATAGGTAATTCGCAATTATTTGGCGTAGGACTCAATATTGCTCAAGGTTTTATCGAAATAACTGAACTGGAAAATTCATCAGCTAAAAACGAACTTTTGCTAGTCATTGGCCTCCCCAAGTATTGCTACAATAACCAGCCCTATGTGTCTCGTATCTATCGGATTTCCACGAACCTCACTAAATTATCGGATCACCTTCTAGGGTGAAATCTTAGGTATGTAAAACTTGAAAATTAAAACAGTCAAAATTTAAGCTGATGTTTTTGCACGCTCTTGTTTACTCAAACGTAAAATTTTCCGGGCTTCAAGTCTCTTGTCTCCAGCAACGGAAAATGCCGCTGTTAAATATTCTGTCAAGTTCTTGCCTTAAATCACAGAGAATTCTGGAAGGTCCCGTCGGCAACCCTGTCAGGCCTGGTAAACTTTTTTTTTCTTCTGTGCAGGTGTCGACTATTCTGCCAGTTGTATTTATTTTTTAATAATATTGACTGTCAGATTAGAGCAACTGTGTCACGCTACGGAGTCATGTCATCTTTTTATTTGCAAAACATTACAACTCCAGCTGCATTAGTTTCAATAATAATATGACATGCATCATTCAAAGCCATGGTTAACCACGGAAATACGAAAAAAAATCATACATAAGCAATGTAAGCACCGCAGACTGACTCAATGATCGAATGCATCGGAATATGATGTCATGCTGCTCAAAATTATAAACAGTTCGGATTTGTTCGTGAGCTACTGGCCCATATTGTCACGAACGCGACATAATTCCGACAGTTTATGACACAACACCCAACATACTTGTGACATACGCCACACAACACTCACAGAATAAATATCACTTACTGCTAGAATTCTTTTTCTGTATCAAGCTTTATTTTTACTCTGTGACACCTAAGTTTAGGAAGGGGACGATTTATTTTAAGTGTGTGTAGGTTTTTCTATTTCCTTTTTGTTATAAATGTGACTGTGTTGGGTAGGAAATGAAAAAAAAATACCGTTTAGCTCGCTAGCGCAATATTGTTGGCATCAATTCTCAATAGTGACTGTTCGTCTATAAACCTGGATATTTTATTTGGCAAGGGTTTAGGATTGGAAAATTTACTTCAAATTGGTTACAGATGATGCATCGGTAGACATCGGTAATAATAGATTCGTGAACATACCAATATTGTAGGTTGTTTAAGTTTGAGTGCAAGGGCAAGCACTAACTTGTGCGGCAGGGTAGTTTGAAAGGGTCACCGTGACGCTGAAACGCAAAGCGAAAGACACGGATGAGATTTTGACACTCATTTTCTATTTGAATTGATGATCATCATCTCATCTATCCTAGCCTTTTCCCAACTATATTGGGGTCGGCTTCCAGTCAAGCCGGATTTAGCTGAATACCAGTATTTTACGAGCGGCTGCCTACCAGACCTCCACAACCCATTAACTGGGGTAACACGGTACTATATGGCAAGACTGGAGTCAGATTTACTGGCTTTTGACTATCCGTAACGACTGCTAAAGATCTCCAAATGACAGCCGGGACCAACGGCTTAACGTGCTTTCCGAGGCACGGAGGAAACTCGTTATGTTAAGATGGTCACCCATCCACAGACCAACCTAGGCAAGCGTTGCTTAACCTTGAAGATGGACCTGTGCGGCTGTTATTATCTAGCCACGAGCTCCTCAATTCTCCTTTTTTTTGAATTGATGATAAACTCGTTAAATTATTCGAACGTAGCCACATTAACTGCAGCATCAGTGGCACTAATTAAGTCCTCCAAAGTGCAGATGTATGTGCAATAGGCGCACTCCAATGTATGGGTCATGATTTAACAGGGCACCGCACTCACATTGAGTATCCGACGGGTCTATAAAATTCCATTTTAGCAAGTTGTATTTGCAGCGGCCTATCTGAGTGCACAAACAATTAAGTGCTTTCCATATAGGCCACTGAAGTTCACGTTCAGGCAGCAGACATTTCTGAGGTTTCAGAAGAAGAGAAGAGAAGTCGGATGGTGTATAGTGATTATTTTTGCAAAACTTGATTTTGTCAATAAAAGTCTGAAACTCTCTCCACTTCATTTAATATGTATGTAGAGCGGGATAAGTTATTTGATGATATTCCACAGACCCACATACATAGCATCTATGTAATGCATAATCTGGCTAGAGTTTTAAATAGTTGCAAACTTGTTATACAAGAATCACCAATAGTGGGTTCTTGGGAAGCAATATTGTGTTGTTGAGGTTGGAAGGTCTTGGATATGGTAGATTTTTAGCTGCGTTCTCAGTTGAAATTATACCGATACGTATGATGAATATTTGTAGGGACACATACATACAAACATTTTCCTTTATCATATTGTTTGTTACTCTTTTAAGTTCATACGGCTGAACGAATTTAGATTAAATTTGGCACTCGAGAGATCTGTTTTTTATTTATTTACGCTACTGTCTCACCTGATGGAAAGCGACGATGTGGTCGACGGTGATACGCGTTTATTTAGAAGTAACTTATTCATTCTTCACTTAACCTATCACATACCCGCTAAACGAGACACAATAGTAAAATAATAACAGCGCGGTCTCATAGGACCGGTCGGGGAGTCATGAACTAATGATCTCCAGGTTCAGGAATTATTAAACTATTAGGAAATACAGACTCCAGCGGGGAATTCCAATTTATGTTTGTCCCCTTGGGATAGCTTTCCACTATCACGCGAGCGATACCGCTGGCAGCATCTAGTATTATCTAAAAATATAAACATACCAGGCTCACATAACAGTTACAGATAAAAAGGGAGTTGAATGTTTCTATTGACTATAATGTTATGTCTATTATTATCACTGTAGGTCGACGTTCTTATAATAAACTACTGTTGTTATGATAAGCTTGTTCGTAAAACTGTTAATAATGCTTAATTGTTTAGTTATCTCGACAGTTTTATTTATTATAGATTATTCTAATTTACGAGTATTGTTGGATACACAAATTGATTATTTAATAATGAGCTATTCATTAATTTAATTACGTATAGATATACTTTATTTCTAATTAGACTTGCCCGCGTGATTTTAGTAATTCCCGCCATTATAACTTATAGTCTATATGTTATTCTGATTTATAAGCTATAATACTGTAAAGTTTCGTTTTTTGTTTAGCCGTTTGAGCGTAAAGGAATTGCAAACATATCCACACAATATACAAACTTTCGCCTTTATATTAATCTGATAGTCTTCTAGATAAACATGATATTCTACCCATGACCCACAAGATGGACCGATGACCACCTGATCATCGGTCCATCTTGTGGGAGGCTTAATTTCCAACGCTTCGTCTTCCGACACGTGGTCGGCACTTTGGAACCTTTGGCTATTTCCAGCATTGAAACCAAAATTGCTAATCCTGGTTTCAATGTTTAATATTAATTTTACCGACGAATATTCAATGTTGTAGATAAACCAATATTCGAAATATAACCACAACTGACTGTAACTCAACAGCCGCTTTTCTAGCCTTTAACCAAAATGTTGCGGCTCCCAGTCTGCTGCCAAATCTATATTTTAGACGAAATGATGGCTACAAAATCCAGAATCACGATACCAATATTTTAGGGACCGACCTATCATTAGGCTCCAATGTGTCTGCCTAAACATTTTAGCAAGCCGTTTTTCCCTTTCCACAAAATGGGTTGGATGGGTCAAAACTCTTAGGGATCAAATTGAAATAATGTATGTGAAAAATAAGTATGAGTTGGGTGTATAAGTGCTTTTGTCCTAATTCTTTTCACAAAGAACATCGTAAGCGGTATAGTTCGTAATTTTTGTAGAATGTGTTTTTACTTTTCTATTTTTTTTTATGATTATCATCATCATCTACCTAGCCTTTTTCCCAACTATGTTGGGGTTGGCTTCCATTCAAGCCTGATTTAGCTGAATACCAGTATTTTACGAGGAACGGCTGCTTACCAGACCTCCACAACCCATTAACTGGGGTAACACGGTACTTCATGGTAAGACTGGAGTCAGATTTACTGGCTCCTGACTATCCGTAACGACTGCCAAAGATCTATATTTTTTATTTATGATTATACCTATCGTTCTAAAAATGTTAGAATATGTGTACTATTGACGTAGTTATTATCGTGAACTATTTAAATATTAGGAACAAAACACCCTTGTGTCAAATTTTCTTCCAGAAAAGGCTCAGGATTTATAATGGTGAATAATTACAGGGACCACTGCGTCTATCAGTTCGCGATAAGCTCCAAAACTACTGAATAGATTTATATGTACATTATAGTAGACAAAAGTCAGAATTACTAAGATATTTTAACCTCCAAGTGAAGCTGGGACAATTCGCCAGTGAATAAAAATGATCATCATTTACATTTTTCATTAGCAACCACTGAAACTTACTAATGAAACAGATTTCAACTTTTGAGCAAAATTATTGAGCCTCTGAGACTCAAAATGAAGAACAAAGTAAAATAATATTTCCTCATGCATCCCAGGAGATATCCCTATCTGTTTGGGATAAAATGTAGGTAGCCTCTCTGGTTTTTGCTAGAAAACTTTTTTAGAAGTTTTTTTCGTTGCTGGTAAAAATATTTTTTTAGGAGCGGTTGTGTTATATAAGTTCTTACGTTATTATATTGTCATCATTCATCTACAAATGTAATACTTGTATTGTACCGTTAGATATTTTCAAGAACACCTGAAAAGACACTCAAGGGAAATTACAAAATTGTTTTTGGTCTAGCAACTACACGACAAATAAAATTTTCGTCGATTCGATATGAAACAAAAGATAATACTGATATAGGTAGGTAGGAAGAAAGGAAGTTAGGTAAGGTAGCAAAGCATACCTAATCGTTCATCAATTATAAGTGGGACCGCATGGTGGATTACTGCCCATTCCCATTCCTACAGGGGAAGCCTGAATCTCAGCAGTAGAAACATTATGAAGTTGATTAAGCTTATGCTTTAGCATCCTTAATTCATGAATCCCCGACCGGTCTCATAGGACCGCGCTGTTATTGTCTTACTATTGTGTCTCGTTTCGCGGGTATTGATAGGTTAATATGCTACAGCAATGTTTGAAAAAGGCAACTGACGGAACACAGGCAGGTTTTAATCAGTAAAAGTCTGACACTCCTCGGTCCACCCAAAACAAACTACCTCAAAAAAAAGCATAATAAACATAATGGCTGTCCCCGTATCTCTCCACAAAAAAAAAAACAGACGTGTTTTTATACGCTAGGCACACCGATTTCAGTGTTAAAACACAAAAGCTTTTTTTAAACATGGCAACATCTAGACTTGTAACAACATGTTAACCCCATTACAGCAAACGAGTATTTAATAAGGATGCATGATGTGATGCGAAATGAGACGAAAATGATGAGTTTTTGTACCTTACATACGTGGTTCTGTTTGTTAAAGCTTTTAGTGAAATTTGTTGGTGCTCGAGAGACGTCGACGAAAAAAATTGACGAAGTGAGGGTAGTACAAACTTTCAGCGTGTTTTGTAAATGAAAACGTGTTCTGTTAAAAATAGTGAGCGGAAAAATGGTTTCCATACTAGTTTATTGGTTTCAAAACATGTTGCGCAGACCCCAAGTAACACGGGATAAGGGCAGGAAGAAGAAGAAGACTAGTTTATTGGTGCCCAAAGGTTCTAAAGTGCCGACCACGTGTCGGAAGACGAAGCGTTGGAAATTAAGCCTCCCACAAGATGGACCGATGACCACCTGATCATGATCACGACGTCTCTCGAGCACCAACAAATTTCACTAAAAGCTTTAACAAACAGAACCACGTATGTAAGGTACAAAAACTCATCATTTTCGTCTCATTTCGCATCACATCATGCATCCTTATTAAATACTCGTTTGCTGTAATGGGGTTAACATGTTGTTACAAGTCTAGATGTTGCCATGTTTAAAAAAAGCTTTTGTGTTTTAACACTGAAATCGGTGTGCCTAGCGTATAAAAACACGTCTGTTTTTTTTTTTTGTGGAGAGATACGGGGACAGCCATTATGTTTATTATGCTTTTTTTTGAGGTAGTTTGTTTTGGGTGGACCGAGGAGTGTCAGACTTTTACTGATTAAAACCTGCCTGTGTTCCGTCAGTTGCCTTTTTCAAACATTGCTGTAGCATATTAACCTATCAATACCCGCGAAACGAGACACAATAGTAAGACAATAACAGCGCGGTCCTATGAGACCGGTCGGGGATTCATGAATTAAGGATGCTAAAGCATAAGCTTAATCAACTTCATAATGTTTCTACTGCTGAGATTCAGGCTTCCCCTGTAGGAATGGGAATGGGCAGTAATCCACCATGCGGTCCCACTTATAATTGATGAACGATTAGGTATGCTTTGCTACCTTACCTAACTTCCTTTCTTCCTACCTACCTATATCAGTATTATCTTTTGTTTCATATCGAATCGACGAAAATTTTATTTGTCGTGTAGTTGCTAGACCAAAAACAATTTTGTAATTTCCCTTGAGTGTCTTTTCAGGTGTTCTTGAAAATATCTAACGGTACAATACAAGTATTACATTTGTAGATGAATGATGACAATATAATAACGTAAGAACTTATATAACACAACCGCTCCTAAAAAAATATTTTTACCAGCAACGAAAAAAACTTCTAAAAAAGTTTTCTAGCAAAAACCAGAGAGGCTACCTACATTTTATCCCAAACAGATAGGGATATCTCCTGGGATGCATGAGGAAATATTATTTTACTTTGTTCTTCATTTTGAGTCTCAGAGGCTCAATAATTTTGCTCAAAAGTTGAAATCTGTTACATTAGTAAGTTTCAGTGGTTGCTAATGAAAAATGTAAATGATGATCATTTTTATTCACTGGCGAATTGTCCCAGCTTCACTTGGAGGTTAAAATATCTTAGTAATTCTGACTTTTGTCTACTATAATGTACATATAAATCTATTCAGTAGTTTTGGAGCTTATCGCGAACTGATAGACGCAGTGGTCCCTGTAATTATTCACCATTATAAATCCTGAGCCTTTTCTGGAAGAAAATTTGACACAAGGGTGTTTTGTTCCTAATATTTAAATAGTTCACGATAATAACTACGTGAATAGTACACATATTCTAACATTTTTAGAACGATAGGTATAATCATAAATAAAAAATATAGATCTTTGGCAGTCGTTACGGATAGTCAGGAGCCAGTAAATCTGACTCCAGTCTTACCATGAAGTACCGTGTTACCCCAGTTAATGGGTTGTGGAGGTCTGGTAAGCAGCCGTTCCTCGTAAAATACTGGTATTCAGCTAAATCAGGCTTGAATGGAAGCCAACCCCAACATAGTTGGGAAAAAGGCTAGGTAGATGATGATGATAATCATAAAAAAAAATAGAAAAGTAAAAACACATTCTACAAAAATTACGAACTATACCGCTTACGATGTTCTTTGTGAAAAGAATTAGGACAAAAGCACTTATACACCCAACTCATACTTATTTTTCACATACATTATTTCAATTTGATCCCTAAGAGTTTTGACCCATCCAACCCATTTTGTGGAAAGGGAAAAACGGCTTGCTAAAATGTTTAGGCAGACACATTGGAGCCTAATGATAGGTCGGTCCCTAAAATATTGGTATCGTGATTCTGGATTTTGTAGCCATCATTTCGTCTAAAATATAGATTTGGCAGCAGACTGGGAGCCGCAACATTTTGGTTAAAGGCTAGAAAAGCGGCTGTTGAGTTACAGTCAGTTGTGGTTATATTTCGAATATTGGTTTATCTACAACATTGAATATTCGTCGGTAAAATTAATATTAAACATTGAAACCAGGATTAGCAATTTTGGCTTTAACGTTGGAAACAGAAGGAAGAGCGTATGTGTGTGGTACTCCTGAATATATCCTGGAATAGCACATAAGATTTTTTTTTTTATAACGGGTGTATGCTCTCTTATTACAATTTTCTACTTTCAAGCGGGTGAAGCTTTTGGCAAAAGCTAGTTTATAATAAAACACATCGCGAGTATTATTTAAAAAAAATGATTTTTTTTCAGAAATCTTACGACATATAGTTGAAAAGGTGCCTTAATATAAATATTTATACTTAACTTAATTTTTATATCAAAACTTTGGGCTTCCAAATACTAATAATGATAATGTCTTGGTAACCGGGGTCCCTCGTTACCAGAATATTTTTTGCGGACACTTAAAACTTTTACACGTTAATTTAAGGTACGCATTTGGGAATTATAAGCTTGCGTATTTAATAACATTGTTTTAAATTCTGTAGAAAGATCAAGTAATACAGAAGGGGTTTCAAATTGTACCGTTTTAATCTACGTGGAGAATTGTCTAAGCGCATTAAACTTTTTTTGAATTGTACCTGGTTGGTTTATAATGGTCCATCAGTTCTTGATGATAAGTTTTTTTCATTATAGTACTGAGCGTGTACCACTTATAGGAAAATTTACAGTTGAAATGAAACGGCAAATCTCCACTAATTACAGTAATATTTTAAAGGCGCAGTTACACATAAGAGTGGTTGAATGGATTTAAATGAAATGCACAGGTTCTAGAATAGCACGTAGGACTTACTTTATTCAGGGAGTATGTTCCCTTGAGATATTTTTCTACCTTCACGAGGGTGATAACGTTTGGCAGAAGCTAGTGAAAAATAAAGTACGGTTATTTGAGCTCAAAATGTCTTCTCGGATTCAGTTTAGACGGTTACTACACAGTCGGACGGCAAGCTACCCATGCTCGTCGTCCGCAAACCCACGCCTACTGTAAGCTAGTAACTTAAGACACCTGCAAATAAATAAAAGGATACTTTCAGAGATCTATTCAAAATATAGGTAAGCTACACAAGACCTAGAATATGTTATCTAGTTTTCAACACAGTCCCGGTCGAAACGCTTCGTCTTTGCAACAGTCGGAGTGCCGAGATAAATCATAATCCTCCAGAGGTTTTGCACATTGAAAACAGATGTTTTCTGTTATTTCTGCTTTATTGTTCGTGGTTCAAATACTTTTGTCTAAAGAAATAAGTTTATTTGTATGTTGCTTTGAAGTAGGTAAACGATTCGAATTAGAAGCGATTACGCGTTGGTCTTACTTACGTAGTTGTGGTATTCTACGAATGTTGATATCCAAATCACAAATTGTTGTGTTATATTTAGAAGAGACACCATTGATAGACCTGTAGGTCCTCGGTGGCACGAAAACGTGCCAGTAAACAAGTATTTCCTTTTAACTTTGAGAACCGCTGGCAGAAATTTGTGCCACCAAACTCCGACCAATTTAAAACTGTACTCTAGTAGTATAGTTATAGAAGCAACAGAAACGGAGCAATAACAGTTTATATTATTAATATTATTTATATCAATTTATCAATATTAAATAAATAAATAAATAAATGATAATGAGGGGGGGCACGGGGCCCCACAGGTTAAATACTTACTTCTTCTATATTACGTCTGGTTGGCGCAACACGTTTATTTCTTCCATTCTATCTTGTTCCGTCACACTGTCGCCAACCTCTTCAAATTACTCCTCACACAATCCATCCATCTTTTTTTTTGGCCCTCTTCCCTCTCCATCCATCAGCTTTTATACACATAATTCTGTTAGTAACAAGCATATCATCCCTCCTCTTCACATGATCATATCAAGACATACAATACCCTTTCAACTTTTCTTTTTCTGGCGCCACTTTCAAACTTCCCTGATTTTCGGGATATTGTTCGGATATACTTAGTGTTTAACTAAGTTTGCAGCTTCAAAAGACCAGCGCTAACTGTATGTTATTCAGAAAATTTTAAAAATGTTTATTAACTTTCCTGGTTTCGTCTTATACATTCTAAACGAAGCATCCAACACAAATTGTCCTTAAGGACGCAATTCGATTGAAACTGTAGCTGCGCTCTGCTGCTTCAGCTGTTAATTAAAAAGCAACTGTGACGAAAGATTTTGGTTTGAAAATGTACCTCCTTTAATGAACCCTGAGTCAAACTACCTAGGTTGATCCAAATACGTTTACAGTCAGAAAATTTCTTCTGAGCTATCTTGTGCTGTTATAGTAAAATCGACGGAGGGAAATTCGGAGTTAAACTCGATACTCTAGTTCCTGTTGTTTTTAGTGAAATTCGAGCATTATTAAGTCAAGAAAATGGGAGCCATGGAAAGCGAATATCCCTCTTTATTGAACTTAGTCAAATTATTATCTCAAAATCTACTGACTTTATTGCTTAAGAGCAATAGAGTCAGTGTCTGAATCCATAGTGAGGCATCGACAGTCAATTTAAGAGTGTTTTGTGGCAGTAATTTGACTAATTGTAATAAATTGGAATGTTCAATTTTAGCAATTACAATTTCTATGTATATCATTAAACTATCTACCTCTCATACACTAAATAAAAAAATAGTTTAGCTCCATCTAGCGAGTATAATATGGTATATATTCATATACCTAGGGATATTATATCGCATACCACGCTAAATGGCCCCTAAATGGTCAAACAAGATATGACAAAAAATAAAATCAAAATATTTTTATTTCGCGCGACCTACCTAGTGCTTGGTTCAAAAGAATCGAAAAAAAAACACCATTGTTATTCTTAAAAAAATATAGAACAATAAATGATAATAAATGATTGTACAAGACAAGACAGTGCAGACCAGTGTCTGTACTAAAAACACAATAAAAATATATAAAAATTGGATTGAAATAGAAATTAATCTACAAATCTGCGCCTATTCAGTCTGTTGAGGCAGTTTTCTGATTGGTCTGACCGAATGCATTCACACCGGTTCATAAATCCATCAGTCATAAGACAAATCTGTCTTTGATGATAGTTTAGCTTACTGTAACATACGGTACTAAGAGTTTGAATCAGTTCAAACGGACCAGCTTCTATTTTTTTAAATGAAAATAAGAAGAAGAAAGAAAAATAATTTTATTTGTGCCAAGCATGGCGCATAACATAAAAATAAACAAAAACAATACAAAAAGAGTTTGGGAAGATATGCGTCACATCCGCACAAAAAGGCCAGCGCTCAGCAAGATGCTGGGACTCGTGTGCAAGACAGTAAATGTGATTGTATCGAAAGTGTGTAATTACAATCACGCATTTCATGAGCATCTTATATTTTACTGTTTGGGCTATCTAATAAACTGCAATAAACGTGCCTATGTTTATTGCGGTGTCATATATGCCTTCTTCAGGACATCAAGAGTGAATTGGCCACTTGACTTGAGTGTAACAATCCAGTCTACGAAAGAGTTCTACATCGCAAAGGTCAACTAAATAACCATAATTATATGGGTTTTGAAAGTAAAAGTCTGACACTCCACCAAGACCAGGAGAAGTAGTTTGATGATTTCTCACATCCCAAAAAAGCATTCGTCGGTACTCACATTCAATAAAGGTTTGCCATTTGGCCAATGATCATTCAGCTCTATAAATTCAAGTGGCTGAATAGATTTCAGCTAACTAATATAAAAAAAATTTATTTGTATGAGGTAATCTGTGGAAGTACTGGTCCGATTGCCAACATTTTTTCACCAATAGAAAGCTCCTGTATTCCTGAGTGGCAGGCTATATTTTATGTACGCGGGCGAAGCTGCGGGCTAAAGCTATGTTCCATAAACGATAGAAATATCCCACAAAATCTGAAGTGTAATTTTTGACCCCCCCCCCCCCCCCCAAACCCATAGGGGAAAGTGAACAGGTAATCATTGCAGGTCAGTGGCAAGGCGCGGTTGACATTGCTTGCGTCATACTTGATTCTAACTACAACCAGACTAGTTGTAGACAGGCGGACTAGCCTAAAATAGGATGAGGTGTAGGCGGCTAGTACCGTTAGATTTTAATCTATTTTATTTATTTACTTCGTTGAACGTCCACTTCTGCAGCTGCAACGCGTTGGTAAACGTACAGAAGAGTTGTTTGTTAATTGATATTTTGTAGTGGTTTTAGTAAACATAGTGAAAAGTTAGACAAGGGTTTAGGGTTTTTCATTGGTAACTCGACAGAACGTTCGCTTATGGGCCGAAGCCTTTGCCAAGTAAATCACAAAAAGCAACAGCAGCAATGCCTTTATCCCTTAACCGAGACGCTCCTTATGTATGGGTATGCGGACTTTGAGCAATGGGTAGCTCAACGGGCCTGAGTCAAAAGCTCGATGTATTTCACATAGGGTCTCTTTGAGTCAATGCCTGACAGGCCTGCGGGATTATTCGAAATAGAAAGTCAGTACAAGTTTGATACTCTTTCTCGCTCCATCCCGAGCACGAATAGTTATTTGATGACTTCCTATCCAAAAAAGGAATACCTTTGTACGATTCTTTGAAAGTTTTATTTTTAACCGACGTTTTCTTGTAATATGGCGTGTTATACGATACAGTTACGACGTATGTACACATTAGGACGAACAATTTTACAGAAACTTAAATCTATGTTTACAATGGCAGTCTTATCACTAACAGCGATATCTTCTAATCGGCATGTGTTTCGGCTCTTCCCAAATCTGTAGCAATCACTAATTCTGCCACCCACGCTGTTACTATGTGTTATGTAATCGCTCAATTGGTATGATACAATTTATCAGCCCAGTTTAAAATGTTTCAAATATGGCTAAAATGGTTTGGCATAAATTACGAGAACATAAATACTGAAAATTAATACCTGGATCAAGTGTCAACTAGCACATTGGAAAATGTGTACCTATTTAATTAAAGTCTCTTTGGTGGTTTTTTTTAATAATTAATATAAAAGCTGTCGTGACCACAACGTGAGTAAAAAAATATCTCATTACTTAAAAGCATCTTTGGTAGATATATTAATAAAAGATCTCTAGCCCGATTCATGTATTCAAAACCGTAACGATATCGTAGCGACTTACAGCCGAACCCAATAACCTATCTGTCACCGGTGATAGAAAAACAACAGAAAACATTTATAATTTTTGTATTGTATCATTTGTTTTACTATATCCAGTATGCCAAAGCTGGAGATAGATAGGTTATTGGGTGCGGCCGTTAACCAATGATCGTACAACTATCAATCGAGCTTGAACAACACCGATTTTAAAGTCGTTCGGTTGAAGTTTCGTTGACTGGTATTCTACTATGTCAATAATATCCTGGTACAATACTTATAAATGTAGCTGGCAATAAGTCGTTGATAGATCGTTTAGTGTCAAGCCAACTGAATTGGCTTTCTATCGAATCCCGTTCAAGGAACACGTAAATCATCATCATCCTAGGTAGATGATCTGACCTTTTCCCAACTATTTTGGGGTCGGCTTTCAGTCAAGCCGGATTTAGCTGAATACTAGAGCGGCTGCCTACCAGACCTCCACAACCCATTAACTGGGGTAACACGGTACTTCATGACATGACTGGAGTGAGATGTCAAGGAGTACGTAAATACCGTGCGATTATAATTTAGAAGAGTTCAAGCTAGAGTCAATAGGCTTTTGATAAAGTAGTGCGCCTCACCATCAACGACTGCATCACTGCTTACTACTTATCAGATGGGATTGCGGTCAAGTAGGGGAGAGGTGTGTCAATAGTAACAAAAAAAATCAATCCTTCATAATATTTTAATTAAAAACCACAGCACAATCATTTTTGGTCACAGTATAGTTTAATTATCTAATTATAAAATCAAATACAGTAAATAATAAAAAAAACAACACTATTATAGAAAATGGCACTTAATGAGATCAACTAATAGTGTTACAATTGCTGCATCAAGAGAGTCAATTGTAACAGCAATGAGAGTCAATTGTAACATAAAGAAATTGTTAACAATAAAACAATAAATCTGACAAAACCTTGTTAGCAGTTCACGCTAAACACTTAAAAAAAACTTAAAAAATAAAAATAAACAATAATAATCATTCCGACAAACAGTTTAAACACACAAAGAATGGATCATTGTTTGCCCAGCTGGAGTGTGCCTATTTATGGCAATCTCTGCATTGCAACCAATCTTCTCTACTCGTTCTATAATGTTCAAAACAGACTATACAATAATTATCGTCTTCACCTGCATCATCTGTGTCTTCATTTATATCTTCCTCCAGCTCATTATTTTCAGTTCTTACGGCATTTTTTCTGGTCAATTTCTTCCCTGTTTGGCTAGATTAAAAGTTTCTTAATTTTGGTATCTTTTTCTCAACCCTTTGTAATCATTTTGTAATTATTCTGAAAATAAAATGGTACTATTAAACGATTATCAAGTAATGTGAAAAAGTAGAGTGTCAAATGTAACATGTTACAATTGCATCTCCTTGTTTTGTTACTTTTGCACCACTCCCGCCATTTTACAATGAAGACGTATTTAACAAAAATATATGGTAAATTTAAACAACTCACATACCTTCACGTATAGATTGGATGATAACTAATGCGAAAACCACCACTGAACTATTGTAAAACTGTTTTATTTAATTCAAATAACAAAAACTGTGTCGAAAAAAAGTTTTACTCAACTTGCTGTCAAACGGACTGTCATCTACTGAGAGCATACGCGCGAACTGTTTTGCTTGCAAGTTCGGTCGGTAAAACAGCACCAAATAAAGCTTCGAATACCACCAAGAGCTACCGCGACTCGTCAATAGATGTCGTGAAACATCATATGTTACAATTGCCTCCCTGTTACTATTGACACACCTCTCCCCTACTGGTTTATATGAATGAAAAAGAAAACGATTTTGGATACGACTTCGATCGAATGTCTATGAAACTTCAACTATATTTGGACTCGTTTCATTTTACATGAATTAGGCTACACAGTATTTTTAATACCTTTTAATATTTCTGTTTAAAATGGAAACAAGTTCTGTCGTACTCAATTCTGTTCACTTCATAACTTGACGGTAACACTAACAGCTGAATTGGCTCCATCGATCACTCGAGCTGAGAATATGAATTCCCGAGAGTTTTACGAGGTCTATCGGAGCGCTAGTGAAGAAATCGTTCGCTGAAGATAGGCTAATATGAAGTTATTGTTTACTAATAGAAAATTGAAATTCAATCAATCTCTTTAGCCTTATACTTTGTTAGGAGCGGCTTCCAATCGACCTAAATAGGTACAACAATGTTTGTTTTGCTGTATATACTTTAAAAAAGACTTTGACTACCAAGTTTGTTTCGGTGTTTCTTCTCAGAGTAGTCAGCTAGGAAGCACCAGTCTCATCTAGGGCTTAAATTAACAGGGTCGATGTTTGCTAAGGACATGGATGAATTTTTAAGCAGAAAACCCGTAGTCCTAGAAAGCAAAGGGCAAGTGAAAGAGATCGACAAGGAATAAAATAATATGAGGGTTTTAGGGCGCTTACGCCCTACACGGATTTTTACCGTCTGGCAGTCCAATTTCTTACAATTGTCAATGAATTTCAATGAATTCTTTATGAAAGTTGATGTAATCTGACTGCCAGATAGTAAAATTCCGTGTAGTACACAAGCGCCCTTATAGTCGGTAAAACAATCACCTATGTTGCGGAAACCATTAGATCATATCCCACCTCCCGAAAAAAAAAACGTTTATAACTACGCAAGTTCAATAAAGGCTTGCGATTTGGCCAAAGATCAGTTTTATAACTTCATGTAGCTAGCTGAAACATTCTATAAACGATAGAAATATCCCATAAAATCTTTTAGTGCACTTTCTCCAACGTGCATTCACGTCCACTACATAACTTTAGCACCGAGAGCCCTGTCTACCCTCTCTTGTAATTGAAAGCTCTTGATAGTTTTCCATGTCGTTACGTTTTACGATGGTGCACTGAGAAATGCATTGGTTTAAGTGATTTCGTTCATGTACGTAACACGTTACCAAAAGCAGTATCTAATAGTATTTTATGGGTATTAAGGATGAAATTTTTATAATATTTTGGGTTAAGGAGATATTCTTCCTAATATTGAAGTAGGTACTAGAGTCCCACCCTAGCTTCACACGATTTCGGCCCCGACTACCAGGCACGAAGACATGTGATATCCACCAATCCGCAGTGGGCCCGCGCGGTGGATTATGGCCCATTCCCTCTCCAAGAGAGGAGGCCTGAGTTCCAGCAGTGGGAACATTATAAGGCCGATAATACTAATGCTAATGGTACCAGGCACGATAGACGCGGGATTGCGGACGCCGAGCCATGGGTAGTTCGCCGTCTGACCGTTCGGCAAACGTCCGGACCGAGCCTAAGACATCAACAGTGCGTAATGATCCACGCACTCCTCAAAGATATGTCAGCAAACAGTAGGGGCCGTAATTTTAATTATAGTTGGGAAGTTATTTCAAGGGTGTGAAGTCGGGGGCCCAACTAGTGGTATATAAAGAATTAAAGACATCTAGAATTGGCAGTTTCAAGCGGTGAAAACACTTAACGTTAGTGCAGATGCATGTAATACCCTCTGAAACATTGTGAATTCAAAATCTTAATTAAATTATAATTAAGATGTCTTCAAGGCTAGAGTGAAAACGCTCTTGATAAACTAGTACGTCTCACCATCAACGACTGCATCACTGCTTACCATCAGGTGGGATTGCGGTCAAGCACCGAATTATGCCAATTCAAAAATAAACTGGCTTGAACTAACTTTTTTTGGGTCGGCTTGAATTTAACCAGGTTTTTTATTTTAAGTTGGGAAATCATCTAATGACTTTTCGTACGCCAAACTTCAGTAGAAATGAGCTGGGCACATTGCTCGTAGAACAGATAGTCAATGGGGCCGAAAGATTCTGAAGTGGCGACCGCGTACCTACCTGAAGACACAGCGCAGAAAGGCCGCCTACAAGGTTGTCTGATAACTTGATGAGCACGACATGTGAGACACAAAGGACATGCGTTGTTGTGACTTTTGAGAGTCCTCTGTCCAACAATAAACGTTTTTTGGCCTTTAATCTATCACATACCCGTGAAACGAGACACAATAGTAAAACAATAACAGCGCGGTCTCATAGGACCGGTTGGGGATTCAAACGTTAATTTTAAATTATCTATTTGTTTATTGAAGTTTTGTGTACAAAAACATTGTACAGCAGACCCTTAAGGAAGGGGAAGGGGGTACTTAGGCATTTTCTAACAGCTTCGACCTTAGGATGGTGCAGAAAAATGGCGTAGTAGGTGCAACTGACGTAGGTGATTATGATGATGAAAACAATTTTACTCAGAGCGATGGCCTATTTCCCTTCCATAACCAACATACAAATTACAAATTGAAGGAAATTTTCTACTGTAAATACCCTTTCGAGGATAACAAATGTAATAGATATCTCCTTGAACCCATTTCACCACAATTTAATTTATGAGAATTAGGGTTTAGCTCTTACCCAAAGTTTGACCTAAATCATTTTGCAAGGGCTTTTAGCTCGGTCAGTATTCTAGGAAACACCTGGTACTAAACTGGATTTTAGATTTTGTTTGTAATTTCACGTTCGCGTCATGTCTGTTTTGCAGACAAATCCGCTTACTGAGCTGTATTCCCATGGAACGAAGAATTTAATTTCAAAACTGTGCTTTTAAAGCGAAAAATTTTACACTTTATTGAGACAGAATGAACTGTTAATAAACAAAAACTGTTGCAAGAATAACAATGTAAACAACAAAAGCAAAATGATGATATTTTAATAAATCAAGAGTAGTTCTATGCAAGCGTGCTCCATCGTCGACCACATCATCGCTTACCATAAGATGTGATAGTAGTCAAACGCGAGTGTACATAATTATATATAAAATTAATAATATTAAAAATTGTGTAGTTAAAATGTTTTATACTTTATAATTAATAAGCCAAATCCGTCAGTTTTTTATATCTATCTGAAGGAAAAACATTTCAAAATACATTGATCCTTAAATTCTTTATCAGTTTTTCCTAACACATAAAGACAAAAATATTCACACACGGAATAACTTTACCTGTAAAGAACATCCGTGAGGTAATCGAGTTCCTGCGACACGGAAGTGCGGAAGTCAATCCTTCGTCAGCACCAGTCAAAGTTTGAAACAATAGTACCGTCAGAACTAATAAATAAACATCTCTATATTAATCACATTAAATGCAAACAATGTTGATTATTATTTAGCGGCCGAGCCATTCAATAGATTGCTGTAATGACATTGTCAGTTGGGTGTCTATTACCCATAATATTTACACAAATAAGTCAACAGTCAGTATTGTGATCCTAATTAGAGCATTTTAGTAACACGGTCTCACATCGGCTTTAGTACCGCCCCGGCTAGTGCGCGATAAACACGCGTTTATGAAATAATGCAAGAAAACTCGATTTTTGAACGAAGTTTTTTATTTTTCAAATGTTACGCGTAGTTCTTTTTTGTGGCCTGAATTGTATGTGAACAGTGTGTTTTTAAGAGTAGTTTATTTGGTGTGTGTTTTTTAGATTTGATAAGGTAAGAATTGTGGAAAACTGAAAGACTTTTTTTTAACAAAAATAGTGTTTGGGTAATTGTTTGAAAATTGTGCGTAATATAGGAAGCTAGCACCTGCATCTCAAAAAAATAAATTAATGCTTAGGTAAGTCCTTAGTTTATTGTTTCGTGAATTTTATAAAATCAAAGATTTAAAAGAAACGGGTTAGTAAAAACGTGACAGTTCTCAGGAAAGAATAGGAAAATATTACGCGTTTCGCTGACCTTAAGTAACATGGGACGAGGGCAAGAAGATGATAAACAGTTTAAAAAAAATAACAAAACAGTTGTTGTTTATCATAAATTCCTTCCTGTTTTAATATACCGGACAAAACTAACTAACAAATTAGACGATAACACTATTAAAAACAGTTTTAAAAATATTCATAGGAGATGATTGATTCTTATTAAAAGAAATCTTAGTATGTCACATAATTTCATTAAATAAAAAACTAGCTGACCCTGCAAGACGTTTTTCTGTCATATAAATTATCAGAGTATAAAATAATAGGAGCTAGGAGTAGATGGGTAAAAAGAAACCAATGACTTATTCTCAGTCCTACCAAATATACACAAGTAAATTCATAAAAATCGGTCAAGCAAACGGCTGAGTTCGATAGCAAATATACAAAAATTTCTATGGTAATAAATACAATAAAATAATATGAATATAGAAAGAAGGGAAGTAACTATTTAATTAAATCCATATACTTCATCGTAAAATTGTCAGGTAAAAGTAAGTAGGTACCTACTCTAGAGCGCCTTGCATTACTTAACTCTAGAGCATGTTAGAGGATTTTAGAACTGGCACTTTATAAGTATGAGAGATAAAAAAAATCGAGCTAATTCTAGTTAAAAAATAACATAATGATGAGATTAGGACAGATTGTAAGGCCATGCGCGCCAATGATATTTAAAATTAGGTAAAATATTAATTATATAACAGGAATAAAACCTATAGTTTAACGCGCATAAACCTTTTAATTATCTTTGGTATTTACGGTAGTCGTCTTATCATCATCCGAAATTCGTCCACTGTTGGACATAGGCCTTCCCCACAAGTGTCCCACAATGAGCAGTCCTACACGTCTCGAATCCATCAGATTCCCTTTCTCCTTATCAGGTCATCAGTCGATGGTTTTCTACTAGACCTTCCTTCCTTACAGTACTCACATCTAAATAAACTGTGAGTGAATAGCAATCGAAAAAAATTATGATAAAACTCGTTGAGACTTGTCAAACATAACGACCCCTGATCGAAGAACGATCCCTCGAAATGTATTCAAATAGATTCATTATTCCACCATGCCCAAAAGCAATTCAGCGATCGATATTGCAAATTGTATGCATCCAGTGGCGTAGCTAGGTAACCAAGGGCCCTGGGGCAAATTAAAAAATGGGGCCCCACTGCTATGTATGATTAGGTTTTATCAAATAAAAATATGAAATAAACAAATACTTTAAAAATGCTAAGCTACTTAAGCTGTTTTTTGTGCACAGGTAATAAAAATATTAAACAGTAACAACATAAATTACAATTAATACTTGGTGTAGGTTTGGCTAATAAAACGAAATAACTATGTTTACAAGTTTTTTCCTAGTTTTAGTTTTCCCAAAAGTATCAATGACTTCGTTTAAATCCAGGGTTGATGCGGTTTTCGAAGGATTCGAGGGCCCCCTGAGCATGAGCCCCTGGGGCCCTGGGGCACTGCCCCGCCTAGCACCTAGGTAGCTACTCAACTGTATGCATCCAATGAAATTCTAATCTTTTGTCATCTTCATCGTATCGTATATCAAGAGTAATGTGTTTGGTATTCGTTGCTGCATTTTGTATATTGTCAGTTTGGATTTCTTGGCTAATACTTCTAATATTATTGTCGGTTATACACGTTCATTGCTTGTAAAGCTTGCCAAATTCCTGTACTTTTGCATTCTATAGAGTGATGTAAAGTATCATTAATGTTTCGTATTATTAAGTTGTTATTTATTTGAACATTCCAAAAGAAATAAACTAAAACTTATTTACAGTATAATAAAAAACTAAACTAATTAAACTAACTAAAAACTAACTAAAGTAAGGCGTCAAAAAACTCTTCCACATCGCTGTCGACCGGTAATGTGCCCAAAAGACTGGCGGCATTGCCACGCTGTATGGCAATGCTTATCCTCTGTCCGAGGTAAAAGCCAGCCCTTGGGTCACGCGAAGTGTCAATAAGGCGTTTAGTAAGATCTTTGTACAACTTGTGAGCACTCGGACCCCACGAACCAAGAGTTTCAACCCCAAACGGTTCGAAAATATAATTTCCTACAAGGTTATTTATTATTAAGTTGTTTCATTCATCGTTTATTCATATTTATATACATTTTCATATATTTTTTTTCGGTATTAGGATTAGGGTTCAAGCTAACGGAATAGTAATACTGTGCTACCGGTTCAGGCTCCTTATAAAAAATAAAGGAACCATCTAACAATGCGTGCCGTTTCAAAATCACTTTCTGAATCAAGTGCTTGATCCAGCCACCTAACGAAATCCTTCTAAGATGTTGGTCGAGACTCACGCCATTGGCTGACACGTCTTACAGTACAATGATCGCTGAATGCTCTGATTCATTCATAATTATTAGCAATGAACTAATTTATAGTCACTATAAACACGTCATCGGTTAAAACTGCGTCTTTGATGTTAACGCTACTGTTGAACTTGGGATCAATGGCCAGGTTTTTGTAGCAGAACAAGTACATTAAAAACTTTATAACTGTGACTGTGAACTTTACTTTTCTAAAAATTATGACCAAGCTCTTTCCATTACCGGCCCGGGCCACAAGGCGTCCGGCAGTATCACCTATACGCACGAAAAGTTTCAGGAACGCATTCACGTGCATGCAGTAAAGGAGTAGAATTCCCTGACGGAAAGTATTTTCTGATAGCTACAACCTAGGGATCTTAAAGCCAAGAGTAAATAGTTTAGTTCTAGACAAGCGTGCTCCACCGTCGATCACATCAACACTTACTATCAGGTAATGATGTGGTCAAGCACGAGCCTAAGTATGTACTAAAGTCAAAACTTCAGCACACCTACCTAACTTATTTATTTATATCGAAATCCCAACAAATAGTTATCAACAGTCCCCCATAGACTCGGACACTAAATTAATCACATATTACCGTACACTTGCTCGCAGAATCAAGTACACATCATACATTAATGCGTACTCCAATTGGATTGACGTGATTCGATTGTCTGCACAGGCTACACCAAATTGACACGCAAATCTAATTAAGGCTATAACAGACGCAGTTATAATATAACCAAGATGTAGGTATGTATACTTAATAGTGCATGTAAGGGCCTTCGCCCACGGCGACTTTTTGCAGCACTGCTATCGCGAATAATCGCGATACAGCTGCATTTGAAACGCGCGACAGCAGCGCTACTAACGCTCTACTGCATCGCGACCGCTGCTAACGCACGACCGTGTCAGGCGACGGCGGGGAGAGGACAGAGGGAGGTTGGCACGTGAATGAAAAACAAAAACAATCTACATACCTACCAACGGTATACGGCGTTAGCAGCGCTTCAGTCGCGATGCAGTAGCGCGTTAGTAGCGCTGCTGACGCGCGTTTGCATCACGATTGAGAATCGTGGCGTAGGTTACCGCTAGCGACTGCATCGCGACTGTATCGATGCGAACGCGCGTCAGCCGCGCTACTGCATCGCGTCGCTTCAAAAACTTGCCGTGGGCGAGGCCCCTAAGTGTACGGGGAAAATGGAGGAACCGTGTAGAAATGTAAAGCTACTTTTATTATAACGTCATAAGGATGTCGACTTGGGTAGGTATTCCAGTAACTATTTGAAGTAACGAAGGAAGTTTGCGAAGGGGAATTTCATTTTGTTGTTTTCGACAGCGCTGTCGAGTTTCATATAAATACTAGCACTTAGCAGACTAAGCGTTATTCTGCTATATAAATTATCAAAAAAAAGGTTATAACAAAAAATCTAAACCAAAATATCAAAATCACGATTTTGTGGACACGATCGATACGGTTTACGATCTTTTCTCATACTTACCTACCTACCTAATTAATGTGCAAAAAAATACTTAAATCGGTCGAGCCGTTTCAGACCAGTGTGCAATGCGACCACAAACACCGTGATTTCTTTTAGTAAAAATTATAAATAATCGAAAATCCCGTTCTGATTCAGACAGACTGACGCCAGCGAGTGGGAGAGTCAGACGTTTTTTGACTAATCCACATCTGTTTCATCACTTGTCTTGTAGCGACATCTATATCATTATATAGGAACTAAACTACGGAATCCTCCACCACACGATTAGAGATCTTTGTACAATAAAATTTGAACAATACAACAATCTGATATCGTCTGTTGGGCAGATGCTTGGATCAGACACAACACCCGTCAGATTGGAGGATCCTCCCTTTGCAACGGAAGCATGTGGGACTTTATACTTTATTCCGCATACCTTTAAAGCCTTTTGCCTTCAAGAGCGGTAACTTTTTCGAACAATACCTACTGTAGCCCTGATGTCTAATGACCTGTCATCTATCCACAAAACCTGTAAACATAGACATGTAACCTACATGCAAAATCCAGATGCAACAGACTCACGACCTCTGATAGCTATAGTCTTTCCTTTATACTATGACCTGAATGCCTAAATCAGTTTTTATTGTTTCAAAAATCCTTAACAGGCGGTACCATAAATTATTTGACGTATACAGTAATATCTTCACCCACGCGTATGGACGGAAATGTTATTGATGGCGGATCTATAAAACGATGTTTACTTTAATCGGCGTTTTTGACATGTCGTTAGTCATATGTTTTAAAATAATAAATGGGATGATGAACTGTGTACATTTGCGTATTTTAATATACATATACATACGTATCATCAAAATGGGGTAAATAGAAATAAAATTTTAATGGGGATTTTTACGTTACTTCAAAATTGTTTGCAGCATTTGAGTACTTAATTTCATTATTGAAATGTTACTTTAGATTAAAAACTGCTACTAAATATCAAAGCAAAAAATCCTAATAAAAATTTCGTTTTTATTCAGCACTATCTTTTTTATATGGAGAGTCATTCAATTACTTCTCCCGCACTGCGTGGAGCGGAAGGGCCTGTCAGACTTTCACTTACTGAAACCCACTCCTGTTCCTTCTTTGTCTTCGTTCCATGGATTCAGGGTTCACTTTCACATAACCTATGGTTCCATTTACCCCGTTTGACTGTACATACTCGAAGTGTACCTACATCACATACGAGTATTATCTACCTACCCTACCATAAGTTGCTTACAGACGCATAAATTATGTTCTTAGCACGGTGTGACCTGCAGATACTAGTGCATTGTCCGTACAGATTAGTGTACTTATTCTAAAGCTATCTTGTGCACTGGATTTTATCTTCCATGTTATTTAAGACCACAGCTTTCGGTGGAATTTCGGACATAAGGAGTCTTTTTGCTTAACATTCCAGAGAGCAAATACATAGTTAGATCGTACTGTCGTGGAATGTTTTTAAACAATACGATTTAATGAAATTCTTTTTCATACAGATCTATGCCTTACAATGATTTTTTTTAACTTAACAGTTGACTGGTAGAGAATATCTTGTCAAATTAAGTATGTATAGCTATCCAATGCTAAATTATGATCTGATGACGAATAACGTTAATGACGCTCTCTTGGATGCTAAACCTGATTGTGATGTGTTCGCGGATGAATGGAAGAACATCTTGTCTATTTGTTTGGAGTTTTTTGAGATGAGTGTATGACTGCAGATTAGTTAGAAAACATTTTAATTTTGTTAACTAATATAATTGGCCTTTGGCCATGTTATGTTAAAGTAAAATAAAATAAATAGCAAATGATTATATCTAGACAATACCTACTGTCTCACAGCTGGGCAAAGGTCCTCTTTCATTTCTTCTATTGTTCCAAGCGCGCTCTATCATCAACCACATCATCGGTTTCTATCAGGTGAGGTAGTGGTCATACATGAGACCATCAATAACATATTAAAAAAATATCAAAACGAGCTTTGTTTTTTTGACTATGAATAAATGGGTATATGATTTCGAAAGTGCCAATGGAAAGAAATAAATACATGCGGTTGAGAAAAAAAAACTTAAAATTAAATGACGCTACATTACATTATATCTTGTTAAGCCTATAGCTTTAGATGTAATTAAGCAAGCCTATTATGTATAAGCGTCGACCCTTTACTCGCCCTGTCCAAACTTTATGATCCGATGTGCAAAACGCAGTTGGCTAGTTAAGCCTGAAAACATACGTTGAATAATATTAAAAGCGAACACGCGTGGTTCTAAAGGGAACCTATTTATTTATTAGGGGATGAAACTTGAAAAGTTTGTATGGAAAAAAGTAATATGCTGCAGGAGAAGCCGCTGGTAAAAGATAGTCTATTATACAATGTGCAGTTTTGAAACTGTATGTTTGTGTGATAGTTCATACGTACCGATTTCCATAATTATTAAAAAATAAATAAAAAATTACCTACTCATTTTATTATCGGTTCGGGTCGAGTATCACTAACATAATACCTCCCGAAATGCCATAGAGTTTCAAAACTACACATTGTGTAAAAGAAGAAGAGGAGCTCGTGGCTAGATAATAACAGCCACACTGGTTGATCTTCAAGGTTAAGCAACGCTTGCCTAGGTTGATCTGTGGATGGGTGACCATCTTAACATAACGAGTTTCCTCCGTGCCTCGGAAAGCATGTTAAGCCGTAGGTCCCGGCTGTCATTTGTAGATCTTTGGCAGTCGTTACGGATAGTCAGAAGCCAGTAAAATCTGACTCCAGTCTTGCCATGAAGTGCCGTGTTACCCCAGTTAATGGGTTGTCGAGGTCTGGTAGGCAGCCGCTCCTCGTAAAACACTGGTATTCAGCTAAATCTGGCTTGACTGGAAGCCGATCCCAATATAGTTGGGAAAAGGCTAGGCAGATGACATTGTGTAAAAGAAGAAACTGATTGACTGACATATCAACGCACAGCTGAAACTACTGAGACTAGGAATATGAAATTTTGTACAAGGCCTCCTTTTACGAACCAGGTGAACCAGAAGAGCTTTTTGAAAATTCAGCTTGGAACGGGGTGAATAGCAGGAGATACGTTTGTATGCAAAACTAGCTTTAGCGTTTGAATCCCCAACCGGTCCTATGAGACCGCGCTGTTATTGTTTTACTATTGTGTCTCGTTTCGCGGGTATCTGAGTAACTACCCCGCAGCTTCGCCCGCGTACATAAAATATAGCCTATGTCACTCAGGAATACAGCAGCTTTCTATTGGTGAAAAAAATTTAGCAATCGGACCACTACTTCCACAGATTACCTCATACAAACAAATTTTTTTATTGATTTGGCACATAGTCCTGAAACTTTGCATAAATAGTAACCCAAGTCAATTAAAATGGTATTGCTTATTCTTTTTTCACCTCTATTTATAAAACGATTTAAGGGGGTTAAAGGTTGTACGGGAGTTGACGGGATCTAATTCCTTGGGTTAATAAACTTAAAACTTGGCCCAAATTATAATCAAAATAATAAATAATAAAGGTTGTCAATACTAGTTTCTCAAAACTACCCATAAAATACGACTAAAGTTTTCATGAAATCTTCCTTACGAACGAAATCGCAGGCAAAATGCTAGTTTTAAATAAGTGTGACAAAGTTCATAAGCAAACAAACCCACGGGCAGCGGCTACTATGAAATAAAGACATTTTGTGTCCAATTTAGATAGGCAAATTGATACATGTACCAAACAGGCATGAATGTCACTAGGTAAGTAATCCTGTGTGGGTGTCGAATGTTTAGGAACGTGTAATACAAACTAGTAAACAGCTGTCGTTTTGTTATTTGACGCGATACTTGATTCGCACGAGGCTTGAAAACCAGCTTGCTACTCGTATGTAAACATACTAACATTTAAAAATTTGTACTCGTATGATTATCACTGAAAACATTGCCATTGCAACGATTTCGATATGCCCTTGAACCAAAACTTTGTCATTGGCCAACTCACACTGAGCTTGCGTATTAGGTTACGGTTCCATGTTTCTTCTAAAGAGGAGGCCTGAGTATAAGCTATAAAAATAATGCTGATTACCTACGCTTTTATGCTTATACTAAACAAACTTACCGGCGACTGCATTACCAGAAGACGTAGCGTTGGAAGACCTCCTTACAAGGTAGACCTGGTAATAGTTCCGATGGATGCGAGACGTCACATCCATCGGAACCCCGCTCCTCAATCACGCAACACAGGACCTTTTATTGTGGTGACGCTAAGAGGAGGCCTATATCCAAAAGTAGACGTCTTTCGACTGAAACGATGATGAGAAAAACTTATGTAATATCAACCGGTGTGTCACTAAACTTACCAAGCTGCTAATGTTTAGCAGTCTCTCTCAGCCCGTATGTTTCTGCCTTAACCCATTTAACCTTCTAAGCGTGTCAGTTCCATTTATTATCACACGTAAGCATTCGCACCATCAATCACTGTTCTAAACTGTTTCAACGAGCACCACCAAGATATTGTGTTTGAACAACCTTATTTCATATTTTTTTAAGCGCTCCGTAATTGATGAATCAGCATGAAGTACCGTTTGTATTTCGTTATGGATGCAGCGTTTTGCTGTCGGTAAATATGCTTTGATATTGGAAACTAGGCTAGATTTAGAGGATTTTGGTATTTATGCACATTTTTTGAGTAAATACAGTTTGGTTTGATATTTATTTTTGTCGTACTGGCTGGTAGATATTGGCATTGTTTGTAGTTATTTTTACATTTTTACACCTTAAAAAATGATGGGTTGAGGCCTTGGTTCAGAACAAGGTCCGGAGTGAAAGGGAGTGGGAAGCAGTCGACTCCTTCTGCCAAGCAGTTGCCTCCTTCTGCGATATAATGGCAACCGTGAGGAACCGACATACTCACGCCCCAGTCCCAGTTGCAGGAGACTCCTCGGCTGTTAGGAGTCGCAGGGCAATTTCCAGTCACCGCAGGAGCCGACTTGCGGACGATGAACGATTGATAGCTTGCCATCCGGTCGAGTCAATGGCGCGCAGCGTCCGATACCCGTTAGGGCAATGGAAATTTTTGAAAGAGTTACCGTGTTCGTAGAATGCAAAGAGTAAATGAAGAAACATAGGTGGGTTTTAGTCAGTAAAAGTCTGTCACGTCCGCTCACTCTAGCCTAGACCGAAAGAAGTTATTAAATTGATGACATACTCCTTGAAAAAAAGTAAAATTGAGAGCAATCATCAGGTGTAACCATCTGCCGATTCCTCAAAAAGATATTAATTTCGGTTGTCAGGAAACCGACTAAGCACAAAAATCTTTTTAAAAGAGACTTTCAAAGGGTAAAACAGTGCCGTACCTAGAAGTAGGGGTAAATATAATGTAATTACCCTCACGGCAGTTTTAGTCGACGTTAGTCACGAGCACAGGTGGCGTTTACGAGCTAATTTTGTGTTAATCTCAAAAATATTATTACCCTAGTTCTGGGGTAACAGATGGTGGGATACTGTTTTGTTTATGCTTGAGTTTTTAGGGGTAAAGCTTTAGATATACTTATTAGGGGACAAAATGTCCTCTAACGTGACCTGAGAACTCAACTGGCAGAGCTAATTTTTTTATGTACCTAACATAAAATAGTGCTTGACTGCGATCCCTCCTTGATGGTAAGCAGTGATGCAATCATTGATGGTGAGGCGAATAATATAATTACCCAAAATATAATAAGACAGGATGACCTCAATGGCATAATTTTATTGTTGCAATATTTTTTTATAGTTTTTGTTTTCGTGCTTGACCACCATCTCGCCTGATGGAAAGCGACTACGAGTATGTTGTCGACGATTGAGCGCGCTTGCCCAAAATTTACCTATTCACAATTCCAAGGTGTATCCTAAGGTAACCAATTTTTTCTCCTGGCAAAAGTGACATAGGGTAAATCAGATATACAATTACATACCCCAGTCCCCACTTGAAAAACTAAGACAGGCATTTAAAATTACACGCAAGTTTAGCTCACGTTGTAGTTTGCAGTTTTTTAATTACTAAGCAGATTGGCTCAAATAAGCTCCAAATTTTATATGCGTGTCTTAGTTTTATAAGTGCGGCACGTTACCAATTGGGGCATATATGTCTGGTTTACCATAATAGTACACAATCCAGGGAGCATATTACAAATAAACCGATTTACCTCTTTATAATAATATACCCTTACATATGATTATGGGGTAGCCTTTACTGAAGGGGTGTCAGATTGTCGGCTCTTATAAGCTTGTGTTTCATGCTCGTTATAGTCGCCATGGGGACTAGAGAACATAATATGCCATAATTATTATATCTACGAGGTATATACAATATTTAAGTTTACAGCAGCAAGTGCAGGGTGATTTGATCTGCAAAAAAAAAATTTTTTAACTCGCATATGTGTCTGTATTGTAATATGGAAATATTGTAAACCCAATATTTTTTTTAAAAGAGTAACCATAGAGTTTCTTGTCGGTTTTTCTCCATAGCGAACGACCAATTGAAACCGTGCACTAGCTTCTGACGTTTTATAAGTGCCCATGTAGGCCTTTGTAAAATAAAAACATTTTTGATTTGATTTAACTAACTCGAATGAATTTATGAATAAAATTTAGAAAAGCCACAGGTTATATGAAAATGAACCCTGGGGCCCAGTAACGAAGGCAAAGAAAGAATATAGGAGTGGGTTTTGGTCAGTAAAAGTCTGATCGATCGCTACCACAAGTTATTTTTTTAAACCCAAAGGTACCAGTCATGGTAGAGAACGCCTTGTTGCAATAAGTCCGCCTATGTACCACCACTGTACATGAAGTTTAATTCATGAATCCCCGACCGGTTCTATGAGGCCGCGCTGTTATTGTTTTACAATTGTGTCTCGTTTCACGGGTATGTGATAGGTTAAATAAATAAATAAGTAGTTAGATGATTTCCCATCTAAAAAATCCCTCTCAGTCTGGTCGGGGTTAAAGAACCAATCGCAATTACAACTTGTGTGGTATTTCTAATACAAAATACTTTCAACATTATATTGACAAGTATATCTCATAACCCAGGAATGGATACCCATGTCCCATAGTAATAACTCATAAGACTCGATACGAATATTTATTACGCGTAATGAGGTATTACTAGGCGCACCTGGTAAAGCCTTAGGTATTTATGGGTACAGAATTATGCGAGGAACTGTCTGTAGGCGGTGCCTTTTGTGTATGTGAGCGAACTAGCTTCTGCTAACGGCTTTCGTTCAAGTTAAAGTCGAATACCCTAAGGAATTATCATTCAGGTCTATGTTCTATGTTTGAGTGTGGTTTTCGCGCTTGGGGCGGGATTCCGGATTGAGTATTTTGCGTTAAGCACGTTTTGTGGATCCTAAGATTCGTGTCCGTGAATGAGTGACACACATGACAGTTTCATAAAAATCTATTCAGCCGTTCAGTCGTTAAGAGACAAACTGATCGCGTTACTTACTTTCACATTTATAATATTAAAGTGTTGATGTCATTAATAGAAACTCAGTATTTATATGAGTGCCCAGGTATACTATGAATTTTAACGTTACCAACTAGCTTTTTTCTGTAACTTCATTTGACAAGTTTGGTAGTACCTACCAAACTGTCAAAATCAACAATTATGAAGCCAATGATCGACAATTCTGATACAATTCTAATAGCAAACTTCAGGCCCTAAGTTTCTTCTCTACAAAAAGAACCGAGCTAGCTTTTCAATTTGTATAACATAAGATGTAATACAGACGTTTCCCTCGGCTTCACCTGGTGCAAAGTTACCAAGTTAACTAAATCCCTTTTGAGAAATGGCCGTCGATCTTTGCCGGAGTGTGAGGGCTTAGCTAAAGCCCACTGCCAATAACGCTTTTTCTAAATCACTTGGATGAATGTTCTACATTTTATCTCGAGGGGCGGGATGTTTAGTAATATTTGTTTTTTCCATTCTGAGATGTAGAGAGAGTAAGTGGTTAAAAGTTGGTCGAAAAAGTGTAGATAATATATAAAAAAAATTATGCACCGCATATGCATACATAATTTATGTATTTAGAGTTTAGAATAGTATAGAAATACTTTTTTTCGGGACAAACAAACACAGCAAACACAGCAAAACGGTTATTTGTTCAGTTATTTATTAAACTATACATAAAGTACCTATACACCAAAATTTCTTCTCTAGCTGCTTGACTATTTATTATTTATTATACAAACAAAAATAAAATTCTTTCCTCTTTTTAAAACAACTTTCACTGACCAATTTAAAGACGCGTTCAGGGCGCTGTTGCGGCTTCCACGTTTCTGTTGCGCTTCTGCAATGTTTGCTGAAGCACACAGAGATAGCTTCGCAGTTATCTGGCGTAAAAAGACCGCATCAGTCATCAGTCAGCTGCTTGGAAGTCCCCACAGCATCTTGAATGCCATAGATATATCATGATTGTCCACTCATGTAGAAATTACTACAGCGGATTAAGTCCCTGCTTACTACTACTTATTGGTTTTACTTGTCTGTTAGATGGATCATAACTATCCGATTAAATTATATTACCTACTACATATTATTTATAATATTAGTTTAAGTATAGATTACGAAGTAAATTAACGTACAGTCACCTTGCCTTTTTTCTCTAAACTAACCAAGTAAATTCAAAAGAAGAAAGACTTACTCGTATTTTCTTCTGATTTAATACAGCAACATTTCATGCACGACAGCAATGCGACATAATTTTAACGTTATCTGCCTCAATACCCTGAACATATTAACTTAATATTTACAACGGGAACCGCCTCGAATCATAAATATTCGAATGATGGAAATCGCACTGGAATTGGCTCATTACTTTTGAAGATTAATGTACCGAGTAATATTACAGTCTTTCAGTAAACTCGGTGATAAACAGCAATATGTATAATCATACATTATATTTGACCTGTTAAAGATCGAGTGACAAACTTTGTCATGCTCGGCAGTCTCGGTAGTTAAATAGTAGGTTCTTAGATTTGCTTGCAGAGTGAGGCAAAGCGTTTTCAGAGTGCCTAGTGCGAGTTTGTTTTACGTTAGTTAATCAGTCGGAGAGCTAAACGCGGTATTTCTATCGCTTTAACGTTAAAGCAACTCTCGCTCAGCATACTGGTTTTAAATAAGAAATAGCCTGGAGCCTCCGTTTTTAGTTTAAATGACAGTTTGCTCACAGGCCTCTGTGTCAGAAAGCCCCCACCCCACATATTTAAATTTGTTCCTGCAATGTATACGCCAACATACTCAATGAATTTTTTTTTCATTTTCAGGTGCAGAATATCAAAGAATAAATATGGAGTTCTGGAGAATCATAACACTGGCGTTCGCCACAGCAATCTTCGCCGAAGCAAAATTGTACCACTATCAAAAACGAGAGACAGCAAAAAATCTTTGCGACCCAATATCAAACACGCTTTCCGTACAGTGTTACTGTGCTGCGAGCCATACCTTAGACAAGGAAAGAACTGCCAGTTGCCATCTGATAACGAAAGACCTCCGTCAAGATGATAAAATATGGGACAGTTTTGAATTATTAAAAGACGTCAACAAACTCACCATCTCTAACACCAGAGGCATCGCAATCCCCTACATCCCAACAAACGCCCTCAAGTTTATGGATAAACTAATGAAAATCGACATCAAGTATGGAAACATTGAAAAAGTTGAAGCTTACGCCTTTGCCAATTTAAGTACTGTTGAAGAAATAATGCTAAGCGATAATCAAATCAAAGTATTGGAAAAGCATGCCTTCGTTCACCATAGAGATTTATCAGTTATTGGCTTGGACTCCAACCAAATAACCGAGATCAACAGGGACGTTTTTGTTGAGCTATATTCATTAGAAAGACTGTTTTTAACTAATAATAAAATTACAACGATACACGACAAGGCTTTCGTGCACTTAATCAATTTAAGAGAACTGGAAATGGATAGAAATGCTCTCTTTAGTTTGAACAGCGAAACATTCTCAGGATTGAAAAACTTGCAAAAACTGGACCTTAGTAGTAACAGTCTTGAAGTAATAGGCGATAACACATTTCTACCTCTAACAAATCTGAAAACCTTGAATCTGGAAGAGAATAAAATTCAGATGCTGGATGAGAAAGCTTTCAACGGTTTAGGTCAATTGAGTGTTTTGAATCTGGCACATAACAAGCTGGTGAATATCGAAAATGTAAGAACCTTTGAGGGGCTGGAGTCTCTTACCATATTGAGTTTGAAAGCCAACCAGCTTACTGAACTGAAGCCGCAAGTCATGTCACCAATACTGAAGAATTTCTACGGCAACGCTAGCAACATAGATGTTGAAGGTGAGATAATTATAAATTAATTTTAAAAAGCTAAAAATTTTCTTGAACATTTTGTATAGCATAGCATAGCTGTATAGCATCAGAGTTTATAATGTTCCAACTTCTGAGATTAAGGCGTCCTCTCTAGGAGAAGGAATGGGCCGTAATCCATAGCAAAGGCAACTAAGGTGGGCGTCAGCAAACTTGGAATAACGGTCATGGACCCTCCTACATTTGTTGACATTCTTAATTTCAAAAACGGAAATAAATACATGAGCTGTCTTGAATCATTAATCACAATGTTTTAAATTTTCTAGTAATGACAAACAGTTAATTGCTGTACTATATTCCACGTTTAACTGGCGCCTTGTATAAAGCTACGCTATTTATCTAGAGATTTAAAACTGTCTTTTGTCAATATTATTATGAGGCAGACAATTTGTCATTTAATGTCCAATTTATAGATTGACTTTTTTACTAAAATGCGTTTCATGTTACTAAAAGAGTTATGAGTTTACATGTGGATGGATGGAGAGGGAGAGGAAGGCCAAATAAAAGATAAATTGATGGTGTGAAAGTGATATGCAAGAGAAGGGAGTTAGTGATACCGTGACGGGTAACAGGACAGAATGAAAGAATAAAACATGTTGCGTCGACCCCAAATAAAACGGGACATGGGCAGGAAGATGATGATTATAACTACCCGATAACATATTGTTTTTTTATCATTTTCAGATAACAACTTACCCTGCGACTGCCGCCTGGATTGGTTCATGTCATTGATGAACAAGACACAGAACAATTACTTGAAGCGCGCCATAGAAAATTTGAAATGTAATCCCGACACGAACCTGAGGGAGCTGTGGGCCAAAACCGAAGATACCGAGAAAAACACGGCTCAAGTATTCGTAGAAGAGGAAGAGTCTCAAGTACAAATCAATGATTACGAATATTACGATGACACGCAACTCAACGGAAAACTCTTCTATATAGATATTAGAGATTTGGCAAACTGTACCAACACTACCTATGTACCAAGTCGTCTACCAGCCTCGATAAATGTTGTAACAACCACCAAACCAACAACCAAAGCAAACACTAGTCCAGTTGCTGTAACAAAGTCTACACATACTACAGAATCTGAAATGCTACGGTCAACAGAAACAACACCAAAAATTATAGTAGACGAAACTACAAAACCCAAAGAAGACAAAATGGAAGTTCCTGTAACTAGGAATAAAGAAACGTTTACAACTGTTCGTCTTGCTACTGTTTCTGCTAAACCAATTGAACATAACTTGGATCATGATATGGCATCTGATGAAGCAAGGCCTGACAAAGTGAAGGAACATTCGCACAGGAGCATTCATGAAGAAACAAAAGCTACTCCTAAAATGAACCACAACAGCGCAAGCAGTAATGTAATCAGTGTAACTTTAGTATCCATGACATTATGTTTCAGACTGTATTTTTATTAATTAATCACTAATATATTGTTAGATATTTAGTTTTAAATGTTAAACTCTCTCACAGTCATTAAAATAAATAATTTTAAGTTTAGGTGCAATTGTTTTATTACCTGCCTTAAGTTCAACTTCTACTGCGCGAGAAGTATCCAGTACGATTGGATAGGCTAAGAAATAAGAAGGTATGTTCGAAGAGCTCTGATAGGGCCGAAGCCTCTGGGGAACATGAAAAATCCGAAAGGTGCTCACCGTGTTCCCCAGATCGAAGGCAACGAAGGAACGGGGTGGGGTTTAGTTAGTAAGAGTCTGACACGCCCTTCCGCTCCGCTCAAGAACGGGAGAAGTCATTCTGATTATTCCCCTTCCAAAAAAAAACTAGTCATCCCATTTCCTTACCTCATAACACCTTAGGTGCTCAGCAGGGCTGATGCCCGCAAGCTAGAACCGCGGGGAATTTCCGAACAGGAAACCCGTAGTCCTAGAACGCAAGGGGCAACTGAAAGACACAGGTGGGGTTTTAGTAAGTACAAGTCTGACACGCACTCCCGCTCCGCCCAGGGTAGGAAATGTCATTTACTGATTTCCACCCTAAAAAAATTACTCAAAACGCCTAAGAGTCAAGATATCTTTTTTTTAACATACGCTTAACTTTTTTTTAAATAGCTTACGAGGTTTATTGAGTAGTTTCAGTTCAAAGCTCTTTTAGCACTAGCTACTACAAAATAAACAACTTGTTAAACAAATACCCGTTTGATAGCAATAAACTGGCAATCAGGCACAAAGTTGCAGTTGCAGTCTATGATATTAGTTATCTCTGCAAATAATACAGGCACTATGTTTATAAACAAGATACGAACGAATACGGCTGCCTACCAGATCTCCACAACCCATTAACTGGGGCGAAGTACCGGGTTACCCCAGTTAATGGGTTGTGGAGGTCTGGTAGGTAGCCGCTCCACGTAATATAGGTATTCAGCTAAATTCGGTTTGACTGGAAGCCGACCCCAATACCTATAGTTGGTAAAAGGTTAGGTTTACTGGCTTCTGACTATCCGTAACGACTGCCAAAGATCTACAAATGACAGCCGGAACCTACAGCTACTACTACGTGCTTTCCGAGGCACGGAGGAAACTTGATATGTTAAGATGGTCACCCATCTACAGACCAACCTTGGCAAGCGTTGCTTAACCTTGAAGATCGACCTGTGCGGCTGGTATTATCTAGCCACGAGCTCCTAACAAAACTGAATCTATGAACACCTAATATCATTGCATCTGAATATATAGGAAATATTGTTCAGAATTAGGTGTCTACTGCCATCTGTTACGATATCATAGTACTACATCAAAACCATACGCCACCATTTTTTATTTAGTTTACGTTCTTGCTACGAGATGGCGTTTTGTTCAGTTTTCTACAGAACGTTTATGTTAGTGTGGTGAAATGAATATAGATGGCACGACCAACATAGTTATGAAAATATTTAATTTTCTATTTGGCTTTGATTTTTAATAGAAATAGCGAGGTAAACTAGCTTGCTTTCGGGAAGTTCTTTGTCTTAGTAGGAATAGTATACCCAGTTTAATTTTAAAAATTAAAGTATAATTTTAAAAGTCCGCAAAATTCAGTGGTTTGTATTTTGTGATCAGGTAGAATTTATGCTGATATGAATACTAGGAATACATACCTACTTATTAAAACGCTATTTCAATATTTTATTCTAATAGGTAGGTACTTAGGTAGATACCTACTTGAACCTCCAAGACATTTAAGTATATCATGTTTTGTATTGTAAAAATAAAGCTCTTTCTCTTTCCTTTTAGTATAATTATGTGTGTACCTACATATACTGTTAAATAAATAAATAGTTGTTCAAAACCTATTTAAACCTATAGAGGCCTATACGTTTTGATCAACTTGAGGTTGTAACCTATCTATGATAAGACCTTCTTCTTCTTCTTCCTGCCCTTATCCCATATTACTTGGGGTCGGCGCAACATGTTTTTTTCTTCCATTCTGTCCTGTCACCCGTCATAACATCACTGACTCCCTTCTCTTTCATATCAGTCTTCACACAGTCCATCCATGATAAGACCTACCTAATTATAAAAATACATTACACATTAATTATAGTGACTTGTCAGCGACAAACATACAGCATTGTGCACAGTCCTTTGCGGACTTAAAACCTTTGACATCGCGCGATAAAAAGTATATCACATACAGTGTGTTTCATAATATGTTTTTTAATTTTAAACCTTTAATTTATTTAAAAAAAATTGCTAATTAACAAATTCGAAGTCCTGTGACATCCGCCAACCCGCACTGGGCCCGCGCGGTGGATTATGGCCCATTCCCTCTCCTAGAGTCCTCTCTGGCCTGAGTCCTAACAGTGGGAACATTAGAAGGCCGATAATGCTAAAAATGCTAGTAGAGCATCAGCACCATCTTTATCTCGTATTGGTACCATTTCAACGTGAAAAGGTCAAGCTGTACGATTAAACAATCATCAACAAAGTTGAAACGAGCCTACATTGAGCCTTTTGAGGAAAAACATCATAAGCGATCATTTACGTTTTTTGCAGGAATAGGTTTCCTCTTTCATAATTAAAAAGTATTTATGAACGGGATATTTTTAACTGTGAATTAAAAATAAATAAATATACCAAGAACATAAATAAATACGTGGATTGAAATAGAAGGTTATTTATGAATTCAGGAAGTTTATTGTGTTTTCGTATTTAGAATATAAAAAAGAGATTATGTAAAATCAGCGCGTGGATCAGCCTAGCCGCGAGATTACGACCCCGACTACCAGCCACGGTAAACATAGGCTTGCAGACACCGAGCAATGGATAGCTCACCGTCCCTCGTCCGACCGTCCGGTAATGACCGACGGCATCGAGCCCAAATCGTCGACAGGCGCGTATTGTTCCACGCGCGCCTGAAAGAGACAGTGTCAGCAAACTGTAGAGGTCCGACAGGGTTGAAGCCTACTGGGGCCCTGGCTCGAACAAAAGAAAACGCCGAGACCCTGGAATGAAGGCAAAGAAGGAACAGAAGTGGGTTTTAGTCAGTAGAAGTCTGACACGCCCTTCCGCTCCGCCCAAAGCGGTCGAAATCATATCTATGATTTCCCAACTTAAAAAAAAGCTGAAATTCCATCAATATTTAGTTTGAGTAATTATATTTTATTTATTCTACTCTGTACATTACCGCTGGGTGTCTGCTAAGCAGCAAATTCTGAGTTGGTATTCCTTTCCGTATGGGCAAGCTAAGCGTAATTTTATTGTAGCATTATAATATGAATCCGATGGATGCGGTCGCTGTGGTGACGCTTGGGGGAGGCCTATGGCCAGCAGTGGACGGTTGAGATGATGATGATGATGATTCTATACTATTCTACTCTTATGTTTTACTTTGTGATTATTATCTGTGTACTATGTATGTGATGAATAAATATTAATTTAAAAATTTTATTCATCACACAAAAATTAGTGTACTATGTACACTATTTTTTTTTTAATTTCCTTCATTTTAATCTTATTCAAATTTCTATTGCAAAAGTAGTTAAGTAGATTAGACTTAGTTAAGTAGTTTAGTGATATCGTACACCTATCAGATACCCGAAAAACCAGACACAATAGTAAGACAATAACAGCGCGGTCGCAAGTAACCGCGGTTACTTTTGGTCAGCTTGGTTGTTAATTGAGGTACGAAATGCAGGTAGATCGATATAAATCTTTTCGTCAGGTAGGTTAGGCGCCGACCGCAACCGGCAGTCCGCAATAAACGATTTAGCGAGTGCCTGTGTTTCATTGTGTCTTTAATGTATTTACAGATATCACAGTATCAAGTATAGTTTATTCTAAGTATATTTAACAACAAGTCAACCTGTATAACAAAAGTGCTTATTGTACTTTATGTGAGGTTTTTACCCGACCATAAACAATTCTTCGCGACTATAAATGTTATGTTAGCTTATCACGTTCGTTTAGTACAGAACAGTGGGCCAGCCTGTTACAACGATGAAGTGCACTGTATTCATCGCGTTTTTACTGGGTAAGTACTTAGGCTACTTTTTAATTTATGTCATAAATAATTTCATAAAAGTGAGTGTCTCCATACAAACTTTGCACCCCCGTTTCTTCGTTTATGGGATGAATTCGAACAATCCTCTTTAGGCAATTTTAAAAATATTAATTTGAAATATCTTTGGAATTCTGAAAAAATCTCTGTTATGAAAAGAAATCTTGTGCAAAATGTCACGCTCCTCGTTCCAGTAGTTTTGGTTGAAAAGTGATCTTAATTATGGCAAAGTGAAAAAGGAAACGTTTCTGACCCAAAATTTTGAAGACACGTGCTATCCACCAACCCGCACTGAGGCTGCATGGTAAATTAGACCTATTTGATCTCTTAGAAAGGAGGCCTGAGTCCCAGCAGTGTGAACATGATAAGGTTGATTATGCTATGCTATTAATATGCTAATCATTGTCTGGAATAATATGTTATGTATGTTTAGACGGGTGTAATAGTTTATGAGATAGGTTATTAACATTTGTGGCATATATTTATACCTCGTGTAAAATAGTATGTAACAATGTATCTAGTTCTATCTGTTAATATTGGAATATGGAAATATTGTAAAATCATTTTTTTTTAAGTAGTAATCAGACTTCCTAGACTTCCTTGCCGGTTCTTCTCCGTAGGAAACGACCAATTGGAACTGTGCACTAGATTCTGACGTTTTGTATGTTGAGTTTGAGTTTGAATCATTGATATACATTTTTTGTATAGGTATCAATGGTTTGAATGTATATTTGTAGTTCTATTCATCCGTTCTGAATAGTCATCATCATCATCATCATCATCTCAACCAGAAGACGACCACTGCTCGACATAGGCCTCTCCCAAGTTCGAAATAGTATTTCTTATATATTGACACTAAATTTTTTTCTTTCAAGGTGTTGTTTTACCAACAATTTACTCTCGTCATGTGCAGTTCTACAGAAAAGACTATACATACATTGAAGACTTTGATGCCTTCTACAAAGTTCACTGGGACGTCAGTGGGTCAACTTGGAGTTCTGCATTTTTGACCTGTGATGACGAAGGTTCTACCCTGTTCTACCCGAAGGCTCAAGGGGAGTGGATGCTGGTGAAGAACTTGACGAACAAAATGACTGAAGTTCCTAATGTGACGGATATCTTCGTTGGTTTGCATGATGAATTTGATTTGGGAGAGTTTATGACTGTTGATGGTAAGAATTTATGATTGAGATACTATTAAATAGGTACTTCTTAGATTTTGCCCGCGGTCCCGCCCGCGTGAAGGAAGAAGATTATCTTATTAGGAAACATGCCTAAGATAAAGAGTACACTATGTGCAATGGACATGGACCAGGACATGCTCTATCCGTGTAACAAATCTCATGCTTTTTCTACGTGAATATGTAACAAACATATACATACACACAAATACTGTCACACACATCGTACTTTTCTACATACGAACTTTTGCTGTTTGCTTGTATTTTTAGTGTGGTTACACGTGATAGTAATTATTTTTCTACCATGGCACCTTGCACAAATTTTACCAATTCATAAGGGTTTGTCAATGTATTACGTAAATGTTTATGTTATATTTCTGATTTAATATATGGTAAGTTGTCCCACATTGAACCAGGTAAATTTCAAAGTCTCATAGTGGGCTGGATGTTCAATCAATGCCTTTCATTTTTTGTGTATAGTTAGCATATTTATTTAGCTTCAATTTTGTAAAACATTAATTTCTCATATTCCTTTTAGTTTCGGTGTAAAACAGGTTTTTATGAAAAATTATTTTTGGTTCAATGTGTACCACCGGTGGTACACATTTAACCAGGGTATCGTCCACATTGAGAAACCTTATTAACGATGTCTTCTAGTTGAATTTATAAGGCAAATACTTTGTAATAATAATAATAATAAACAGTAATAATAAAAATCAGCCTTATATTTATAAAAATCACTTTAAATCATATGCAATTAAACCGAGAGTCTTAGTTTTATACATCACAAAACCTTTTCAATCAAATTCTTATCATATTTTAATAATAAAAACAAAAGTAACAGTTTTTAATTATAAAAACAAAAGTACCTTCCATAATATAACAAATTAAAATTAAATTAAAATAATTGTAAAAAAACACTCCTTTAACGACTGGGGTGTACACAGTAAACCGTGGTTAAATGTGTACCACCCTCAGGTGGTTAAATGTGAGACACACCACGTTTTATCACTAAATTCAATATTTTACCGGCAAATCAATCTCTTAAAATCACGAATTATAGCGCTTTTAATTGCTAAATAACCGTAGAAAACAGTGTATATATAAATAAATTGATATTATTTAAACGAAAAAAGCTAAAAAAGAATGAAATTGGCAAAAAATTTTTACTTTTTGAGTCAGTTTTCTTTTGAATGCTCCTCACACAACCACTTTGCACGCGATCGCCACGCAAACTAGTGGGCAGGAAAGGAACGTAAATACCTCTCTTTCACTCATATTAGTGCGGTTTGGCAATGTCGCATTTTCGAGATTCGGCGGTGGTTCAATGTAGCTGCCTGGTTCAATGTGAGACACCCGACCCTACTTAAGAAGTTCTTTGTAGGAATAAGTTTAAGATACCTAATGTCCACGGCGTATTTGTCATTATAGGCTCGGTGTACGTCTAAGAGAAGCTTCTATACAAAACTATAGTCCGTCTCCTGAAAGCGCGACTTGAGAAAAAGAGGTTAAATCTAAAAAAAATGTATGTAGTATTACTAACTAGTAGGCGAATCATGTCTTGACACTTCACATTTTTTTTTTATTTCCTACAACTGCGGCTGAATAATGTTGCCAATTAAATTTAAAAAAAAACTCGAGGTCATGCTTTCATTAGACGCACTCTATGAAACTCTACCGACAAAGCTGCAACATCATGCCATCGTGTCGCTGCCACTTCATCTTCCGAAATTCATAGTTTTGTATTTAAGCTTCACGCCAACCGTACACTGACGAATACGCGTCTATTATTATTTTTATTTTTTTTATCATTTACACACTATTATTATTTATTTATTTTACTTTAACATAACACGGCCAAAGGCCAATTACATTAGTTAAAGACATGTTTTAAACAAAACTAAAATTGTATATAACTACGAAGCTACGTGTCCTTAGACATCAGCCTTATACAAATAGCTCACCGTCCGGACGTCTGGTAACAATCCGGACCAAGCCCATGTCGTCGACGGCGCGTATTGTTCCACGCGCGCCTCAAAGAGATGTCAGTAAACTGTAGGGGCCCGACAGGTTCGAAGCCTACTGGGGCCCTGGTTTGAGCGAAAGAGATCCCCGGGACCCCGGAATTGGGGCAAGGAAGGAACAGGAGTGGGTTTTAGTCAATAAAAGCCTGACATGCTTCGCCCAGAGCGGGAGAAGTCATTTTGATGATCCACCTAAAAAAAAAGCTTTATACAACATAAGCTACATTTTTCTCTATTTCTCAGGCCACTCAACCCCATACCCTCTGCCAGCCGAAGGCAACCTGCTGCCTCACCATGACAACTGCATAACTATGAACACAGACACTGGCCTGTTCAACGTTGACAGCTGTTCCAGAGCTCCTGATACGCCGTTACCGTTCGTGTGCAAGAAAGTTGATGATGAGTCGTGTCCGACTGTCGATCGTGGTAAGTTGTGTTTTTCAATTTTGTCTTAGTAGAAGATGTTCCTAAAGATAAACATAGATTAAAATCCAGAGGACCTTATAACCGGAGACTACGAGTAAAGGGTGGGTAGCTCGCCGTCGTCCGCGCGAAAAGGAACAACAACGCAAAGAACAATTGAAGAACATTAGGTGTATTTTAGTCACAAAAATTCTGACACGCCCTCTCGCTCCATCTTAGAGTAGGAGAAAACATTTGATAAACCCACTCAGAGGTGGATTTTCCTTTAGTTGGCTTTTGCATTTTAGAACCACAGTTATCGTTTGAGACATTTCCACAGCCCTACTCGTAGCAGACGTCGGATCTACTGGGTCCCTTCAGTTGCCCAATGAGTTACAGGTCTGAGATGACCCCTCAAGCCATCTATCAAGCTAACCATAGCTGGATATGTTTTCAAACATGTCATAGTCAATAATCGAACTGTATATTAAACTGACGGGTCTGAAATTCCAGGTTACAAATTTATGAAAGCATCAAAGAAATGTTACAAAGTGAACAGAAAGCCACAGGTCTGGCAGGAAGCTATGAAGACCTGTTTCATGGAGGGAGGTGTACTCGCAGTCGTTGAAAACAAGGCACAAGCTGAAGAAATCAGAAATATGTTGGAGAATGGAGAAATGTACTTCGTTGGAGTGAGAAAGATGTTCTCTAGTGCTGAATATTATACAGTAAAAGGTAATAATATTTGTTATATACTTTATGCACATAAAAGTACAGAGGCAGACTTGATGCCTTAGGCATTTTCTATCAGTTCACCTTTAGGTGATGCAGAGAAAAATAGTGATAGGTACAATAAAAGAGAGAAGAGGCGAATAAGAATAACTACAACATGCAAATAAACTAAAAGTATAATACATTTACATAATAATATACAGGAAAAGTTTTTAACCACTGCGTAATTTTTTTTTGGTGGCTCAGTGTAAGTAATAGAACACAGATCGATCTTCAAAGTTAAGCAACGCTTGCCAGGGTTGGTCTGTGGATGGGTGACCATCTTAACATAACGAGTTTCCTCCGTGCCTCGGAAAGCAGATTTACTGGCTTTTGACTATCCGTAACGACTGTAAATGACAGCCGGGACCTACGGCTTAACGTGCTTTCCAAGGCACGGAGGAAACTCGTTATGTTAAGATGGTCACCCATCCACAAACCAACCTTGGCAAGCGTTGCTTAACCTTGAAGTCGACTTGTGTTCTATTACTTACACTAAGGGCCTGTTTCACTATGTCCGAGTAGGCACTACTCACTGAATAAATTCAAAAATGGAACAGAATTTGTATGAAATTATCTGCCAAGTAAGATACTCGAAACTTAATCATAGGTGGTGAAATAGGCTCTAAGCCACCAAAAAAAAAATTACGCAGTGGTTAAAAACTTTTCCTGTATATTATACTCAAATGAAAGTAATATCCTATCTTACTTTTTTTTTTGTTTGAGGTCTTCATATCCTTAGTGTTACCAATATTTTTTTATCCAAATTCAATTCAATACGTGAAGAGGTGGCAGACAGTTATAAATAATATTTATTTTGAAAATAGTTTTTAAAAACACTCACACGCCAATTTAAACTGTATGAGGCCGGCTTTTCTACCCTGAGGAGAACTGACTATACCGAAACCACCACAGAGGTCGAAATCTCTTTTAAAGTCTACATCAAAAAGACGAAGTAGACTGTGTGGATGCATAGATTAGTATTTTTATTTTACTTATAAAATATTAACCAGTCCACATTGTTCTCTTATACCTATTAATAAAAAATAATAATATAGAAAAAAATAAAATAATGAATAAAATAAAAATATAATAATGATATAGTTATCCTATTAATTTAGTTTTTTTTTTAATATAAATAGCGATGGAGTTTCTTACCAGTTCTTCTTCTTAGGCAATGACAAATTAGAACCGTGTGCTAGCTTTTGATGTTTTAGAAGTGCCCATGTAGGTATATCTGAAATAATTTTAGTTTGAATTTGAGAAATCATATAGGAACCATGCAGATTATTGTCTGAGATGTTTCTGAGGCTTCTAACAAAAGTTTAAATTTTATTTACAGGTCAAAAATTTAGTGACATGTACCGAAACACGTACAACGGTGACAATTATGACTGCGGGTCTGTATGGAGTAGGGACAGCGTTCTTTACACGGAGACGAAGAGCTGTGACAGTAGGCTCCGGTTCATTTGTGAAATGGAAGTTACCTCTTAAACCAAGGAATTTGTATGCAAACGGAAAGAAAATATTCGTAAGATCGTGTAGAGTTAGTAAATAAATTGTATCTTTTTCTATATTTTTTAATTTATCCTTTATTTTATTTATTCTTCATGTACTTAGGTGGACTTAATTGCCTTAGGCATTTTCTACCAGACAACTTATCCTAGCTCCCGTTTTCAATAACCTACCGCAGTTCATAGATTGAAGCTATCCCCGATAAACAGTAAGATTCTATGAATTCATCCACAACTTTAGTAGAAAATGCTCTCCGTCGGTAGGTTATAGGAAAGCAAAAAAGGACAAAAAGATTTGTTTATCTTTAGTAGCTGCAACTGTAGATAGATAGCTTATTGGAAACGGGCGTATGTGGTAGAAAATGCCTATGGCAAGGTGAAGAGACAATAAGTACTTTATGTTCTTGTCGTAGGAGTTGATTCACTGGCTCGTCTATGCTGTAGCTACAATAGAAGACCTATTTGGGTTACCTACACGAGTATGTTTTTACTGTTAGTCTGTAGATATGTTTGCGGGTTTTCTGGTCGAAAGGTCAACACAAAGATGGTGTAGATGGTAACAGTTCTTTTATCAGACACTTTAGCATTGATTACAGTGGTTCATACGAGGTAACTAAACCAGCGTGGTTACAATTTGCCTGCCACATCATCCATACAGGTAAAATACAGGTGTATTTTCTAATAAATGTGGATGTAATGTTAGACAAAATATCGATGAATGAGCATATTCCTATTGTCACCGCTTCTCATCGCGGTAGTCATGTGATCTCGAATAACTAAATCTCTAATTCGCCAATTCTAACTACGGTAGAATGGGATTACTTTAAATCGCGGGGTGACATTGATCGAAACTTCTTTTAGAAACTTAAGTGAAAATATTGAGAAAACGGAACGTACTAGCTCAATTTCATGGTACCATGTCTTTTCGTTAGAATTTTGGTTAAGCGAGGTCGCGTGGTTTTGGTGATAGCTTATTCGCAGAAATACGGATTTTTTTAAAGTAGCTTGTTCGAATTGGAGAATTAGAGATTTGATTACTCGTGGATTTTTGTTAAATGATTTGAATCGGTGATTTTGCGTTGCAGCATGCATTCGTTGTTGAAGTTTATTATAAATAGTGCAAACATACGAGAACGTGTCAATATTACAGTTTTCTGAATTATGTAATTTGAGAAGACATGTCTACAGCGTTAAGTTTTTCCTGGTAGCGTGCATTCGTTGTTACGTCTTTCGGAATAGTAAACTTATGAGGATGTGTTATTCATTGTTACATTTTGCGGATTGAATGTACCACACCCGCTTTATACTTAAGTGCCCATTTGAAATAAAAATATTTTGATATGATTGATTTAAAGCTCAATATTTTCCCCCAAAACCTATGAGACATTGTTGACGCAGACAAAATAGACTATATTAATAAAAATAAATTCAATTCACATAACCAAACCAGAATATTATTCGTAGAACGTTTGCTTATATTTTTACGATATTCACTCATATCCCTAATATGATTCGATGGTTTTCAATTTCCCGCCTGTGATGTAGGCTTGCGTGATACCCACTATAATAGGAGTATTCTCGTTTTGGCACCCAGATTTTCGGCACGAACATTTTCGGCACCCGATTCGGCACCAACAGGTTATATTGGACAGGTTGTAACCATAAAAAATACCCGTCCAAAATACCTATTGGTACCAAAGCTAGGGTACCGATAATTTTGGTGCCGAAAATCTGGGTTGTCGAAATGGGAATAGGTATCCCCTATAATATAGTGTATAGTATGGCCGTATAATAAATATTGGAACGACCGAAACATGCTTTACTTGCCCCAAGGGAAATTGGGATCATCGCAGTGGGTTACCAATTAAGTCTTATATAATGTATTGAGAGTCTTTTCACACTAAACTTGTGTGCTGTAACTTAACGTTGTTTTGATTCTGAACTGATAATAACGATAAATAAGTTTTTTTTTTCTATTTGGCATTTTATAATAATATCCTTTACCTTTAAAAATCAAGAAAATTGGTCTTTTAACGCGTTTAACGTTTAATTGTAACATTTTATAATATTTTTAGTGAAATCGGAATCCGAGCTGCATAATCAATCGTCAATCAATCCCACCTCCGTAAAATAATTACTTTGAACTACTCTTTCGACAATATGTAAGTATATCAGGGCAGCTAGAATGGAAATTAATTCATGAATCCTATGAGACCGCGCAGTTATTGTTTTACTATTGTGTCTCGTTTTGTGGGTATGTGATAGGTTAAATTAACACAGATTCACCATCTGCCTAGCCTTTTCCCAACTATATATTGGGGTCGGCTTCCAGTCAAGCCGGATTTTACGAAGAGCGGCTGCCTACCAGACCTCCACAACCTATTAACTGGGGTAACACGGTACTTCATCGCAAGACTGGAGTCTCCAAATGACAGCCGGGACCAACGGCTTAACGTGCTTTCCAACGCACGGAGGAAACTCGTTATGTTAAGATGGCACACCCATCCACAGACCAACCTTGGCAAGCGTTGCTTAACCTTGAAGATCGACCTGTGCGGCTGTTATTATCTAGCCACGAGCTAGAAAACACAGCTAAATTAACACAGATTCAGCAACCCTACTAAAGTTAATTTTTCACGAGTCATTATGAACGTTTTAAAAAGGAAAGCCGCAGTTAGGACATGCATGAGAATATTTTTCTCTCCGAATGAAAAAGGAAAAAATATATAAATTGCTTTTATGACGTCATTAACTTTCATTTATTGTCGCTTACTTTAAACGCGTTTTATGGGCTCTTGCGACATATAATGCACGTGCCTTAAGAAATATTTTTTAATGAAATAATCTTTTAAAGCATTTTTGCAGGATTCTCCTAAGCGTACACACTATTATATTTTTACTAGGTTTATGTCTTCCCTTTCAACAAGATCCACGCATTACTGAGATATTAAGAATTATAAATTAGATCTAAATTGAATGAATTTACGAGTAAGTGGTTTCGGAGACTACATTCTTACTTTACCTGTTTATAAATTGTTTTAGTAGATTTTACCAGTACAATATGTAGGTAATGTAAGGGTACTCTTGCTTATGAACCTGGTTAAAGGTTTAATCTATCACATACCCGCGAAACGAGACACAATAGTAAAACAATAACAGCGCGGTCTCATAGGACCGGTCGGGGATTCAAACATTACGAACTAATAGCAAATTATTAATGAAATATATAAACAATAATTCGTGTTTTTAATTTGTAGCACTTTGCTTCATAATACCCTTTTCTGTGGTTCAGGCAAATTTCACCTCGATCGTAATGACAAACGTTCTCTACTTGTATCAACGACAATTTTCCACGCACTCACGAACTGATAGGTAAATGGGGGTCAACTGATCGGGTCGCTCAGTGCCTAGCCTAGCCTAAAAAAAAATTATGAAAAAAATTATGGCGAGGACCAGCTCAAACATTTTACAGTAAATGCTTACTGGACGTCTGAGGAAGGACGACATCGTCGACAAGCGAATTAAGTGAACATTACTTACATAATCATCACTTACAATAACAACAACAACAGCAACATTACATAAGTAATGATTACTTACATAATCATTACTTACATAATCATTACTTACCTATGTAGTGTTCATTTACAAGGCCAATATTGACAGAAGTTTTATCGTTAGTAACAAAGGAAGGTACATAAAAAGTCCAGGGGACCATTCTGAAACTTAGGTATCTATTGTACTGTTATTGGTAAATACATACTAGACGCTCATTATATATTCAGCGAAGTACGACACAAAGGGTTCTCGTTATTGCTACTTACCATTTATATATTTTCCTCGGTTATATATATTTTTATTCGGCACTTACCATAGTGCTACCTATATTGTGTCGATGCTGGAATGTCTTAAAATATTTTTTTATCACTGAGTCTGATGTAGTGAATTTAAATATTGTGTAATATTACCAGGTGGAATCGCAGTCAAGCACTAGTTTATGTTACACACAACACGTTCTGAATAAATATAAAACAATATATTTTATAATCAATTTATTTTATTCTCTCTGCTCAAATGGTGTATAAAAAAATACAATATTAGGTTTTTGTTATGGTAGAAAATTATTTAATGACTACTTCCACACTAGGGCGAAGTGAAAGGGCATTTCAGACTTTTATTGACTAAAACTACATAATAATATACGAGTATGTTCCTTCTTTGACTTTTGCATTTCAGTTGCTATACCAGAACTTTTGTTCCCCGTAGACCATCGATCACTGCCACTTAAGTTTAGCGATTTTTCGAGCTATATTGGTAACCTTGGAGTGGCGACCATATACCGGAAGACGCAGCGTTGGAAGGCCTCCTACAGGTGGACCGATGACCTAGTGAGGACGGAGAAGTTACGGGAATCCAATGGATGTGAGACGCACAGGACCGGTCGTTCTGGTGACACTGTGGGCTATGTCCAGCAGTGGACGTCTTTCTGATGATGATGATGATGAGAACAAAACAGTGATAGACACTAACCATATAGCTCTACACCAAGTACAGTCAACAACAACACAGCTATACAATTTGCAAGTCGGAACAGTGAGGGGGTAGCTTTGAATATTTTGCGATTGGCGATTTGACTTTAAAATACGATGCAACCGCTTATCAAGAGCAGCTCTGTTCGTTGTTTACTCGAGTGCTTACTAACAGCCTATTTGTTCTGGTCGTTCCTGTATACGATATTCAGCATCTTATTAGAATAGAAAATAAGGCTTTTGAAATGTTAGGTAATGTGGAAGAGGTATTATAAGTATTGTATTTGCTGGACTATAAAAATTCTCGTAAACTAAGTTTTTTTGTATTCAGCTAGTTGTGTTATAGTTTTTCTGGCAAAAGTTTTTTTTTTTCGCCATATCATGACGGATCATCAAGGATGGGTCGAGTTACGATCCAGAAAGCAAATTAGAATAGCTAGGAATCCAATCACTTTACTTCTCAAAACAATTCGATAGGTACAAACAAGAAAACGTAGGAACTGTCCTTTGCGTTTTCACGCTGTGACAGCCTGGCTGAGAGTGTCCGGCGTGTCCGCTGTCCGGCGGGCTCTCCCTCACCTTGAAACGTCTGACTATTTCAAATCACGGTACCTCTAGTTCTTTTATTTGTCACTAGATGGCGTGCCTTGTTTCATTGATATGAAATCATCTGCCAGATGTGCCAAGTACATAAATATTATTGGAAAAAAAATGGTGGGTGAGGGTTAAAAATAATATTCGACGTACTCACAGAACTACCAAATATGCGTATAGGTATTTGGTAGTTCTGTAAAGCATTTATAAAAATCAATCTCTTCGTTTAGGAGAAATTCGATAACAAACACTGTGAAACGATATTTTTATAAATTCGATTTGACTGCCTCGTTGGTCTCGTGGTCGCAGGAGCGACTGCTAAGCCTGTGGTCTTGGGTTTGGTTCCGGATACAGTTATAACTATTATTGGGTTTTCCAGAGTTTGGAAGTTAGTAGAAGAGATGATACCCTTTTGCTTTAGAAAGCTCATAAAGCCTTTATTCCTGCGCCTGATCTTTCTTCGGTCGTGTCGGATAACAACAATTAATACTAAAAACCTGAATGAAATAAATATTTAAGGATTTTTTCTAAACAATAAACGTATTTTTTACTTTTAAGACCATTTAATTTGTTAAAAAATAATTTAAATACTCAGACGTTTTTAATTTCAATCAATTTTCGGATCTGAAGACAAGTAACTATCTCTGAACTTCAACTTAATGTAATTTGTAACTGAACCGAGTTAATATTAATCAAATTCTGAAACCCTTCGCTTTAATCTTCAATGCGACTTCTGAGATGATTAAGTAAAGAAACTTCAAGATTTTATTACTTCAAAAAGCTATTTTTAAATAATGTAATCACTCTTGTAATAATTTAACAAGTCCTAGGGCTGTATCAAATATCTTCACAACTTTTATTTTAGATGAGTATTCATCCAATCCTTCGGAGTGGGAGGCATGTCAGACTTACTGACTAAATCCACTCCTATGTTTCTTCTTTGCCATTTGGGGCCCTAGAACATAATTAATGTTCTAGGGCCCCGAATTTTCCTTTCAGAACACGTGTAACGCTACGCGCCATTGACGACTCGGGCGCGGTCCGGACGCGTTACTGGACAGCCGGAAAATAATAATAATAATATTCCACAACTTTCTCACGCCGTCTAGTCCCAAGCTAAGCAGAGCTTGTGTTATGGGTACTAGACAACTGATAAACATACTTATATATTTCTAAATACATACATATTATAGATAAATTACACCCAGACACAGAACAAATGATCGTGCTCATCACACAAACATTTGTCCTGGGTGGACAAATATTCACAATTGCGATACCTTCTATAATTCCCGTTTTTATAGTTCTTCACTGTATCGGTTTTTTTATGTGCGAAATCATCGGATATGTTTACAATAGGAAGTAAGATTCCGTACAAGTTGCAAGCGAAAGAAATTTAATTAAAATCCAAACGCAGTTTAGTTTTGGAAATTAGAAAAGACGCACCTCTTCAAACGTTTAGTTTTGGTTTGAGAAATTTTTTGAATGTGGAAAATCATTGAATAACGCCTAAACTCCCGCTCTAGGTGGAGCGAGACGACGCATCAGCTTTTTATTGAATAAAACCCACCTGTATTTTTCACTTTTGTCACATTCACTTCCACATTTGTCACTTTTTGTGTTTCAGAGTCAAACTCTTTCGAACAATCCTACAGCTCACCAGATCGTTAGTCCATGCTTCCAGCTTCGTATACATTGTAATACCGACATAACCCGAAGAATCGCCAAACTTAAGTGGCAGTGGGCACATTGCTCGTAGAACGGATGGTCGATGGGGACGGAAGGTTCTGGATTAATTAGGAACTAAACGATAATGTGAATGTGTGAACTATATTACAAAAAAAAATGAGTGAGAAAGAGTATGAAAATACTGAAAGTAATATTACAAAATTAAAATAATAACCTTTAAATATGATTTTTTAAATTAATGACTAAAAATGTTTATTTCACACGTCTTGTTGACACTTCGCGCGACCCAAGTACCAACTGGTTTTTACTTCGGATAAAGGATAAGGATTGCCATGTAGTTTTCAGTTTTATCTACTGCAATTATTTAATTAACCTATCACATACCCGCAAAACGAGACACAATAGTAAAACAGTAACAGCGCGGTCTCATAGGACTGGTCGGGGATTCATGAACTAAGTATTTACATTATAGTTAATTAAATATTTTCATGCAAATTATAATACGCGTGTACATTACACCAATATTTTCGTATCTAATAATTACGTGTCTATCCGTACAATGAAAACAGTCCAAAAAATTCCACCACACTGAAAAAAGTTTGACAACATTACCCATAAAATCAACAACAAATTCATCGTTAAAATATTCCCGAAGCTATGCATAACAACTTCGAAAGATACATAGAATGATTAGCTCCCAAAATTATATAAACAGACTTTCCCCACGGACCTTAACCCTGCAATACCTACCTACCCTCCAACTCCGTAGTATTTGCAACGCAAAGTGGCCAGGCCAGACGTGCTCCGAATACTTTGCGGATTAAGAATTTGACTTTAAAATTAAGGAGATAAAGCCAGGGCTCCTTACCTCTTAAGCTAGCCATTGATTTTCAATAAGCAAAATCCTAGCAATGTTATTTTTGTAAATGGACAAACTGTCTCCTCTGTCTCGAGATTTGGAAGCGCCGTAGGCGTGTTTTTGTTTTATGATGTTAAGTACCTTTTACAGAAAGTCTACTTACAATCCGCTTAGAGGGAGAAAGGAAATGAATATGAAAATCACACTGGTACAAAATGTGTTGTGTGTAATTGGAGGCGTGTTTTCCCTTGGGATCATTTTTTAGTCATACGCGGTAGAACTCGTTGGCAGATGCTAGTTACAAGCTTAATCAGCCCTAAAAGACTTCCACTGTTGAACATAGGTCTCCCCCAAACGTCGTCAGGGTGGTGACGTGACGTGATCGAAGATGCACAGGACCGGTGGTGACCGGACCTGTGCGTCTCGCATCCATCAGATTTTCTTGACCGTCATTAGGTCATCGGCCTACCTTGTGGGAGGCCTTCCAACACTACGTCTTTCGGTACGTAGAGTGGCAATTTCAGAATGTTTCGTCCCCATCGACTTTCTTCGTCATCGAGTTCTACGAGTAATGTGCCCTGCCCACTACCACATATACACAGGTTTAGGACCTAACATAAATGCATAAATGTCATGCATTTTTGTTAGGTCCGGTGTTTCTTAAAATTTATTTTTCATTTCTTCACTCTTCTTCCAGCGATACTCCTATCTCTAACCCGTTTAACCTATCACATACCCACAAAACGAGACACAATAGTAAAACAATAACACCGCGGTCTCGTAGGACCGGTCGGGGATTCATGAACTAAACAGTAGTTGGCGTTTTTCTCCGCATTTGACAAAAACCTCTATCCTCCGAGCGCAATTATTAGATAAATGCATAAAAATAAGTAACTTGGGGCTAGATCTGGTGAGTGAGGTGGATGAGTAAGCGGTTCAAACCTTAATTCATGAATCCCCGACCGGTCCTATGAGACCGCGCTGTTATTGTTTTACTATTGTGTCTCGTTTTGCGGGTATGTGATAGGTTAATTCGTAGATTTTCGTCGTAGCAACCGCTAAAGTGTAAGACAGCGCATTGTCTTGGTGAAAAAGGATTTTATTTTCTGTATCTCACATCAACTCATTCAAATGACTATCAAATAACAACTACGCGTACAAAATGGCTGAAACTTTGGTGAGTATCAAAATATGCACAACTAAATTCTGATGCCATGGTTGGCGCATTGGTAAAGCGATTGGCTGATGCGCTGCAAGTCGCGGGTTCGATTCATGCACGGAACAAAATATTCGTAAGATCTACAGATAGGTGTTCCGGGTCTAGGTTTCTTGTATACATATGTGAGTAAACGCATCCACAATAGAGGAGTAATTCCTAGTGTTGGGCAACTCATCATCATCTACCTAGCCTTTTTCCCAAGTATATTGGGGTTGGCTTCCAGTCAAGCCCGATTTAGCTGAATACCAGTATTTTACGAGGAGCGGCTGCCTACCAGACCTCCCGCCCATTAACTGGCGTAACACGGTACTTCATGGCAAGACTGGAGTCAGATTTACTGGCCTCTGACTATTCGTAACGACCGCCAAAGATCTACAAATCACAGCCGGGACCCACGACCTAGTTTAAAAAATCATTAGCTTTTATTAACGAGTAGTGATAATCTGACATGTGTCTTCATATTAAGGTCGGAAACTTTCCAGACCACCCACGTACTGTTCAAGAACCTAAATAAACAACATACCAGCACAATGGATATCCCATTACCAATCAAAACCTCAAGACCGAAAGAACAAAGGGTGGGATCAATTTCACGTAATTACATCACTTTTCACCGCTCCCCCCATTAACCTAACCTTTTTTAATCGAGTTTTTTCCGCTTTAGTCCGGATATTGCTGGACGAATAACGGGCCACTTACTCGAATGTATTGAATGAGCCTCCAGGACAGTAACTACTACTTTTCGAGTTTCTAACCCCTTTAACGGGTTTTAATAGATTGAGTCAACGATATATGGAGGCAATTTATTTAGAGTTTTTCTTCTGTGGCGGTGGTTAGTGCTTAGCGAGTGCTTCTCGATTGCTTTTTAACAATTAATTGTATCGCTTGGCCGCGTTCGTTGGTTCTAAGATTTCTGGGTTGTTTTTTTTGCGATGGTAATTTATTTTTGTTTGCGAAAACATTTCTTGTTTTAGTAGTGGGTACATTACCTAAGTCTTTAAATTAATTCAGGACATTTTCTTTACTAAAAAAACTGGTCAAGTTTTTTTATATTATCTTTTCTCAATCAACCTTCTGGAAAATGTTACGTTAGGAGTTTTCTTGCGTAATCACGTCAGAAATGAAGATATCTGCAGGAGGACCAAGGTTACTAACATTGGTCGATGAATCTTTAAAGGCAGTAAACAGAGCACATTGCTCGCAAAAAAGGTAGCAAATGTAGATAAAAGGTTCTAGAAGATAAGATAAGATGCAACGTTGGAAGGCTTCCCAATAGGTGGACTGGTGAACTGGTAAGGGTCGCAGGAATCTCATAAATGCGAGACACATAGGGCCGGTATTTGTGATGACCCTTGGGGAGGCCTATGTCTGCCAGTGGACGTCTTTCGTCTGAAATGATGAGAATGCCTGTAATAGTTTGTTGTGCTTTTGGTTTTCTGGCAGAGAAAGCCTAAGGTAGACTTAATATTCTACCTTTGTACTTTTATGTTCCATGAAGTTTTTCTAATTATAATTTCCCAGAATCACACCTACAATCTACATGGATCGTCTAAAAGCTTGGGCTTGTCCCTTCAATGTCCCTAGGGCATATAAGAACATTATTTATCTCTGAATCCAAATTATCCAACAGATAAGGAGCCTGAATTTAAAATTAATTGGTACTCATTAACATTTAGCGTTGCCTTGAGTATTGCCCCAGGAGATCCGAAGGTCAAGGTTCGCTAGGCATTATAAAAACGATCATTAAGAGGAAACTCTACCTACTTTTACGTAGATTTTAAATTGTGTTACATTCCATATTTGCTATAAGGCTCGGCGCAAACGGGCCACTGGTGGCTGACGTGCGCTATCGCCATATTTGTAAAAGTGTCAGAAGCAAGCGACAGCCACCGGTGTTCGGAAGACGCTACATTTTATATTCCGATCATTGCTGCGCAGTCTAACGAATGATGGAATCCTAAGGAACACGGAAAGTTTGCTCTCGCATGGTGACGCGTGTGATACGAAGAATGTTAACAGTTAACTGCGCGAAGGTTGAAGCAATGTGGCATGGCGCGTGTCAGCGTTTCGTGTGGCCCGTAGCGATCACAATTATTTGGCGAGGCTTAAAGTCACCCAAAGAGCAATGGAAGGGGCTATGCTCGGAGTTTCCTTGCGCGATCACATCAGAAATGAAGATATCCATAAGTGAACTAAGGTAACCGACATAGCCCGAAGAATCGCCAAACTTAAGTGGCAGTGGGCAGGGCACATTGCTCGTAGAACAGATGGTCGATGGGGACGGAAGGTTCTAGAGTGGCGGCCACGTACTAAAGACGCAGCGTTGGAAGGCCTCCCACAAGGTAGGCCGACTACCTGGCGAGGCTCGCGGGAATCCGGTGGATGCGAGACGCACAAGACCGGTTGCTGTGGCGACGCTTGGGGGAGGCTTATGTCCAGCAGTAGACGTCTTTCGGCTGAGATGACGATGATTGACACTGCTGTAGTGAGTAGCAGCCACTGGCTACACGCGTGCGACGCTTCTATAAGAAATATATAAAAAAGTGTGTTAAGTCGCTGTCGCTGAGTGGTCCGTTTGCGCCGAGCCTTAGAATGAAGTAACTGGCCCGAAACCAATTATTTCTTCGGAATGAAGTTAATGAATCAAATAATTTACAATACTGAGCACAATGCTTCGATATGAATCGACTAATAATCATTATGTATTCGTACTGTATCTAAAGTGCTTTCTTTTCTTGTTATTTTTCAAGTCGTTGTCGAAGCAATCCAAGGACTTCCCATCCCCTCTTGAAAAATTGTATGGCTTCAGGGTTTCATCGGGATCAACCGAGCCAAAGCGAGGAAGCTTTTTTGTTCCCGAGATGGTGTGTTAGACTTTTACTAACTAAAACCTACCCGCTTACTTTAGTTGCATTTTAGATTCTCTGGTCAGTGACCGTGATACTCTTTCTTCTTTCTTTTCCCGCTACAGAGCGGAAGGGTGTGTCAGACTTAAACTGACTAAAACCCACTCTCCTGTTCCTTCTTTACCTTCGTTCCACACTAGCTTCGACTTTTTATAAGTGCCCATGTAATCCTATGTAAAATCGTCGCCCTCCCCGCTAACTGTCGTATCTCACAAACTGACGTATCTGCACTAACATTACCTACGCGTTCTTAGCTATATTTCGAATAAGTTCTCTTTAATCGTCGTATCTGTATCGTTTACCGTTTAGGAGATAATCACGTATTTGGTTTTGCGAGACGTATCTGCTTCAAATTAATATGAATAAATAAATAGATACCTTAGGGCTTTAGGGCGACTACTAACTTAAAGAATAAGCCAAGAGCTATATAAAAAACTTTTTAAATAATTGATAAAGCCACAACTATCGCAACTACAGTAATTTGACTGTAACGCCCGACCGAAAAACAGTTGCCCTGGAAAAACATCAATTGCTAGTTAGGACAGTTAGCCGGGAGGGTGACGAAATGAAAAAAATCTAGATTTGATTTGATTTTGCTATGAAGTACCGTGGTACCCCAATTAATGGGTTGTGGAGGTCTGGTAGGCCGCCGGTCCTCGTAAAATATTAGTATTCAGCTAAATCCGGCTTGAATGGAAGCCGACCCCAATATAGTTGGGAAAAGGCTAGGTAGATGATGATGATTTGATTTGATTTTCCAGGGCCCCGGAGTTGTATGGGTTTCATAGAATTATTATTTTTTATTTACTCTCGTATCGTAAAGTCCCAATTATGAAATCAAAAGTAATACTTTGTTGACGAACTGTATCCACAGACGATTCTAATAAAATTTTACAGTTATTTTATGACACACCCTTCGTATTCCTAACCAAATAATGCTATATTTTTTTCTATTAAAATTCAGCTTGTAATAGGGTTTCCAAATCCAAGGTTTTACTGGATGTTAACAATTAATGAATTGAATAATGGAACTTGATAGAGTTATTTTATTTGTAAAATAGATAGCAACTTTATAAAATAAACTTGAAAATATCTAAACTAATATTATAAAGATCTGCCTACTACTATAAGCCACGTTTATATCAAAAACGGGTCATTGTACATTCGTCACATTGTCGACTCGCCACACTTTTGAAAATACCCATACATCCATTGTTAACTCGTTACAACCACAAAAAAATATTATTTATTACTAAAACTTGTTGTAAACTCGTCACACAGTTTAATTTCAAGCTATTTTTAAGGAAAGTAGCGTTAGTAAGTAAAGTTCTAGCTTTAATATGAAACAAACTCTTCAAACCCAAATGAGTTATTTGGTTAACAATAAAATAAATAAGGAAGTATATCTAAAGTTTATATAATAACTTTAAAGTATCTAATATTTATTTTTTCCATAACAGTGAAGTAATAAATAATGTAAATCAGCTGAATAGAATAGCCTTAAACCTAAAGTTACAAAATTATAAGCATGCCGCCAGTTGCTTACTGCTAAATGAAACCACAGCATTTTTTTTTGGAAGGGCATCAGAATGATTTCTCGCTCTTAGGCGGAGCAGGAGGGCGTGTCAGACTTTTAATGACTAAACCCCATCCCGTTCTTTCGTTGCCTTCGATCTGGAAGACACGGTGAGCACCTTTCGGATTTTCCGTGTTCCCCAGAGGCTTCGGCCCTACCGGACCCCTACAGCTAACATCATTGCTTTGCAGAAGGAGGCGACCACTCTCTGTGATTATTACGCTTGATATTTAATAAGTTAAATTATTAAAAATATATAATATATTATAAATACCTAATTATTCGTAGAGTTGTTTTTAATTATATTTAGCCTTAAATGGGCTAACTGTAAGTAAGTGCTTATTTTTTATACTCTTAATTTTTTACTTCTGACGGATGACGGATGTTTACATTTGTATGTAATATTATTTTAACATTATAAAACAATTTTTTTAATTAGATTAAGTTGAATTAATAATAATAGTTCTGTGATTTGAGAAAGTCTGAAGAAAAATATCAGTATGTTAGCGGTAAATCAGCAAGTAGTAATATATATTTAGCTGCGAATTAGATACTGCAATTAAAACTGTGATAATGATGATGATGCCTTCTAGCCGATTTCGGCCACAGCGATCGCATTCCTTGGCTCCTCACGGTGGTTGAGAGCTATGATTTGCTGCACTGTTATGTGCCCTCATGTGACTTGCATATCCAACTTTGGCCGAAAAATTTCGAGCACAAAGCGGACATGTCAGAGCACCGTTGACGACATTATAAATTACAGCTGTTGGTGGTCTAGCTTTAAGTTGGTCGCGTCTCTGGTCTAATTCCAACCTCCTCTTCTCTTCAAAAGTTTGCACGTGCCGCTGTACACGACGTCTCCATTCAGACCGATCTTGTGCCTGTTTCTCCCAAGTGGCGGGGTCAATATCGCATCTCTTCATGTGCCTATTCTGAACATCCTTGAAGCGTAGAAACTGTCCGCCACGATTTCGCTTCCCTTGCTGGAGTTCAGAATAGAAGATACGCTTCGCTAACCTCTGTTCAGGCATTCTAGAGACATGCCCACACCACCTGAGCTGCCGTCTCATCAGGTAGGCTTCAATGCCCAGGACCTTGGCTCTCCTCAGGACGTTTGTGTTCCTAACACGATCTGACCATTTGATGTCCATAATGTTTCGGAGGCATTTGAGGTGGAATTTGTCCAAGGTCCGTATATGTTTCCGATACAGGCACCACGTCTCCGATGAGTACAATAGATTTGGGAGAACTATAGCCATGTATACAGCGATCTTTGTTCCCAATTTGAGATCATGAGAACGAAAGACTTTGGGCTGCAGTTTGCCAAAAGCTGCTGCTGCCGCACAAATCCTCTGGTTAATCTCAACATCGAGATCTCCTTTGCCTGTGATCATGCTGCCAAGATACCTGAAGCTCTGCACTTGTTTCAATTTACTAGCGCCGACCAAAATATCTGGGGCTACCGGCAGATCTTCTTCGCCCATGACCATAATTTCGGTTTTCTTGACATTTATAGCAAGTCCAAACTTACTACAAATATCATTCAGACCAGTAATCATCGCCTGCAAATCATCACAAGTATCTGCCACAAAGCACAAGTCATCAGCGTACATGATCTCTGTGATAGAGCTGTAAGAAACCTTTGTGCGAGCCCTTAATCTGGCAAGATTAAAAATATTGCCATCAGTTCGGAAACGAATCCGAATACCTCCCGAAATTCGCTCCAAGGTTTCCCGAATGACGACGGCAAAGTATAAGGCAAAGAGTGTAGGCGCAAGTACACAACCTTGCTTCACGCCACAGGTGACATTAAAATAGTCCGATTGCTTGCCTTCCACCGCAACGCAACAGGACATGCCGTCATGCAGGAGTCGCATCATTCTCACAAACTTCTCAGAGCATCCTAGTTTAATAAGCAGGGCCCAAAGAGCTTCTCTGGGAACACTGTCGAAAGCCTTTTCGAGATCGACAAAACAGAGATAAAGAGGTTGACCTTGCTCTCTGCTTTTCTCTTGAAGCTGGCGAATGGAGAATATAGCTTCACAGGTTCCCCGCTCAGGGCGAAAACCGAATTGGGTCTCCGGAAGGATTGACTCTGATATGGGAATAAGGCGATTGAGCAAGACTTTTGCAAACGCTTTTCCCGGGGTTGAAAGGAGCGAAATTCCACGATAAGAATTACAATCAGATCGGTCCCCTTTGTTCTTATATAGAGCGCTTATTCTTGATACTTTAAAAGTATCTGGAACTTGTTCCTCCTCCCACATGGCCACGAAGAAATTCCAGATAACTTCATGCAGCCTATCACCCCCGTATTTAAGCAGTTCCCCTGGGATATTGTCAATACCAACCGCCTTCTTATTATGTAATTGCATGAGTGCATCTTTGACCTCTTTCAATGATGGTGGCTCGTCCAATCCGGTGGCTGTGGGGAACGCGGGCATGGAAAGAATATATGCCATGTCTGCTGAGCGGTCTAAATTTAGTAGCTCGCTAAAATGCTGAGCCCAGCGTGCAAGCACTGCGTCCTCAGTTGACAGTAGTTCTGAACCGTCTCGACATTTGATAGGTACTTTGGCACGATAGCTTGTGCCAATCAGTTTTCGCACCTCCCCATAGAAAGCACCAAGTTGCTTAGTGTCTGACAACCACTGTATGTATTTGGCTTTTTCAAGCCACCACTTGTCCTTCATACCCCTAGTTAATTTCCGTAACGCAGAACTACTCTGCCTTATGTCACTTACGGAGCCGTTTTGTGTATAGCGATTTTGCTGCTTTAGTAGGTTACGGTGCTTTGTCAATGCTTCTGCTATGACCTCATCACTCTCATCAAACCAATCTTCAGATTTGTGCAATGTTGCGCCCAGAATCTGAGAACTGGTGTCCAATAGTCGAGAAGAGAAGTCTTGCCATCGAGCATTGAGATCGCCGTCAGATGTAGTATTCAGTGCAGTATTAAGAGCAACGACGTACTCATTCCTCGTTTTACGATTTTCAAGTTTCCCTACATTTAGGCAAGCAGATTTCACCAGGGACGATCTACGAGGAGGATGAAGGCGAAGTTTAAGCTTCGTGATAACCAGCTGATGGTCGGTCCAGCAGTTTGCACCTCGCATTACACGGGTAATTCTAACTTGGGATATGTCTCTTTGGCGAACAATAGCATAGTCAATCAGATGCCAGTGTTTGGAACGTGGATGCATCCACGTGGCCTTGTGCTTTGTCGGAAGTCTGAATATAGTGTTGGTGATGGTTAGTCTGAACTGGGCACATAGGCTAAGTAGTGCTTGCCCGTTACTATTCATGTTACCGACTCCGTGTCTACCCAGTACACCAGGCCACGCTTCAAAGTTACGCCCAACTCTCGCATTAAAATCACCCAGGATCAGTAACTGCTCCCTAGGCGAGATCTTAGCAAGAGTTTGAGTCAGCTCTTCATAAAATTTGTCCTTGATCTCATCTGAATTAGTCATGGTAGGTGCGTACACACTTATTATATTTAAGTGATTACCATTGTCCAGATGAAGGCGCAGTGTTATTATGCGATCTGAAGTGTAAGTTGGATATTCACTTAACATCTTAGTTATTGACGTCTTAACTGCAAACCCAACCCCTGAACGTCTGGGTTCAGATGCAGCAGTCCCCTTCCAAAAGAAAGTGTATCCACCGCCACGTTCTGTCAATTCTCCTTCGTCAGCTAAATGCGTTTCGCTGATTGCAGCTATGTCAATATTATATCGTGCCAGCTCACGCGCCACAATTGCTGTCTTACGTTCAGGGCACAGATTACTCTCCCGATCCAGTAGAGTGCGTACATTCCACGCACCAAATGTCATGCTTGAAGGTTTTATATATTTCATGTAACGTCGACCACGAGGTAAGGGTTGCCTAGGCAGCCGTGGTTGCTACCTCCCAGGTAAAGATAGTGGATGAACAATTTTTAGGACACCTTTTCTAGTCCCCTCCCCGGCTGAGCGGGGGAAGCAGTGCCTCCCTGAATAGGGCTGCTTCGTCACTCAAGGTGCTGCCCAATCCGCGCTGTCACCCACAACGCAGCACAAAAACGACCACTCTCCTTGAGCCGCCTGTGTGCAGACATCAGACAAAGCCCAACTTGCAATACAGCTAGACCTCTCTACCTCTGTCCATCGCCATAGGACTTTCATAATCGCAAGCCATTATTCGGAAGCAGTCATGTGCGCAGGATATATTTTAGTGCATAAGCGTGCGCGCGAACACAGATGCACTCTCTCGTCCGTGTCCTCCTTGATCCAATGGAACGGGGACCGCTACGACTGGAGGAGGACTGGATGCAGTGTCTGGTCGAACAATAACTATGCCTCCTATTGTCCATCCTTAAGGCCTTCCACTATGCCTAGCTGCCTCGCCACTGAAAGTGGATTGCCATTGTGGCCGAAACAGACCCTATGCACGATGCGGGGAGTAACCGCAAGGCTTGAGTGTTGACACACTGAAGCCCCTCTCTACCAGGTTTAGCCCACGAGCCGACGTGGTTACCGGGGTGTGGCCGCTGCGTGCAAGACAGCTACTTGGAGCCACTGGTGAGAGTTTGTCGGCTGCCAACGATTTTAACTAGGTATTCCGCCGCCTGTCAAGGCCGGCTGGCTGGAATCCGACGCTGACACCCAACTACACCCCAACTGTGATAATAGTGATTTTATAAAGATTAGGTATCTATAATTAAAAAAAATACATGATTATCTTTTTTATTCTTGTGTTTGATTTCTCTGCTGTCCGTACGTAGAAAATACGTGTGACGAGTTTACAATACTCCAAAATATTTTATTCAGAAAAAATAAATTTGTGGCGAGTTTACACATATTTTTAACAATGGGGAATGGAATGTGTGTCGAATGTACAGTCAGCATCAAAAGTCGATGAACAGAATCAACATAACAAAACATTTTTTGTGAACAGATGAAACACATTTTATTGCGAACAGGTGTTTTGTTATGTTGATTCTGTTCATCGACTTTTGATGCTGACTGTACAATGAGCCTCAAAAACTACTTGACAGATTTTAACTATTCTTCCTCAGGAAACAGACTGTTTTGACTGCCTCGTTGGTCTCAATAAACATCCATACATACAAACTTTCGCGTTTATAATATTAGTAGCATCGATATTATTATTGTATGGTTATATTTATAACTCTCTCTCTAACGTTATTGTCCCTTTTTGTTTTCTTTTTATCATTTTCTTATTTTTCGTTTATTCTATTCTTAAGTTTTCATTCGTCACGCTTCACCAACACACATTTTACACCCAAAATCACGGTTAGCAATGACATAATAACTTGAAGCTCATGTAAAACGACAAGCTCTTACTCTCCGGATCAGAATCTAAATGAAACGAGGTGTCATCTAAATAAAACAGGAGTAGGATCCAGTTGTCTGTACGCGGGAGTATGAATGAGACCAGCCTTCAAGAAAAGAACAGATTTCGTTATTAGGCTTAGAAGAAGAGCTCGATAAATAATAATAATTTTATGCCCGCACTGTTCGAGTTCTGTTGCACAACAACAGCAGATATTAAAAACATAATAAAATGAATATTTAAGTGGGGCTCCCATACAACAAACGTAATATTTTTTTGCTTCTTTTTGACTATGGACGATACGGAACTTTTCGTGTGCGAGTCTGACTCGCACATCGCTGGTTTTTTGTACTACTTTGTTTGTAATTTTTAAGCATTAGTTCATGAATCCCCGACCGGTCCTATGAGACCGCGGTGTTATTGTTTTACTATTGTGTCTCGTTTTGGGGGTATGTGATAGGTTAATATTCGTTCGCACACAATGTAACTGGCTTTTAACCGACTTCAAAAAGGAGGAGATTGTGTGCTCAGGTTATACTCCTTAATTGGTACCATAAAAATTATGATGAACTTGAAGTCGGTTGTATTGTTTTTAAATAGATAAATAAATAATTATAATTCACGTAACAGAGCTTGTCTAATCAATACTCTAGCACCACCTTCCTTCCCAGATCATATCCAATTCCTGTGGGTTCCTGTGCCCCCGGGCACTCCTCGGGGTCACGTATACCGAGGGTCCTGAGCCCACGGTATCTGATCAGTCCCTTACACTGACTTAAAACTCTTTAGGCGCCTTGGGACGGCAGCTCGTGTGGTTTTTAATGTTAGGAAGGTAGGTAGGGATTTTTTGGAAAAGATAATGTTTGTTTACATTTATTTTGAGATGGGGTTGTACTTAATTAGAATTTCGAGATAATACGGGGATTGTGCAGGTCGAATAGACATTTTTTGCTTCATTCAAAGTATATTCTGTGATCATTTGACTGCAGTTACAATAAGAATCTCATTTTTGTAGTTGCATTCAAATGATCACAGAATCATCACAGATCATCGGAAAGAGTGAGAAAAAGATGAAAGATGACGGGGAAAAAGATAATATTGGTACTTACAGGTAGCGTTATCAACCGGTTACTCCCTTTTCTAGAATATTTTAATGTGGCTCACATTATAATATTCTAGTTCTAATTGATGGTGTTTATTTCACTCATCTTACAATATCTATCCATCTGAGCAGTGTTGGCCGAGTGATAACTGCCCCGACTTAGCACCACGACGTTCCCACCTTATACATGACGCACGTCCTCACCGAACGTGGTAAGTTCGGGACGGCTGAATGGATTTCGAATAAACTTAGTACACGGGTAGAGCATGTTCTGAACAACACATAGACATTACTTATTGCAAGAATATGTTCCCTTTGAACTATTTTCTACATTCACGACGACAAAACCGCTGGCAGTAGTAACTAAATAACAAAAAATCTACCCACCATTTCCATCGAAATACAAATCAACTTCCGAAACTTTTCCCCACAAGTTGGAAGTCAAATAATTCCACCTTACGTATGATAATGCAGTAGTGGTCATACATCATTCGCGACCCTATTTAATAATCAGCGAGTATCCGGAACATAAATCATGGGACGGCGTCAATGTAACTAATTAATTCAAAACACGTCGGACCGCGATATCTCCGGCACTAGGGCACCTGGTTTTACCTATTTTCACAACTTTGCGTTTTTCGATGGAGGCGATTGGGGAAGGCAAGCTGAGCGAAAAAAAAACGTAAGTTACTTCGAAATTGTCTTTTAAAAAAAAATACCGGCCACTTGGCCGGGCCGCGAGATGGACTTGTACTTGAAGGGTTCAAAAACTGTCTAGATATCACTGTTTACAGGCCTGATAACATTACAGCTGGACAGCGAGGTTTCAGAAATAGGGTTCCAGTTTTACTTTTTAGTTGAGTGTGACTCACGCGTGCATCAAAATGGTTCATTTCAGCAATGTGGCAAGACCGATGACTGAAGCTGGTGTTCCAATTTTGAGTGACTCCATAGCTTATGGAGCTAACAGATTCTAACATATTATACTTAACTCAATATCCAGAAATATGATAGAGAATTTTATAATTTTTATGGCCCAGGATTGTTCCCTTGTAATCATTTTCACAGGAGAACGAAGTCCTTAGCAAAAAATAAATTACATGTAAAATACAATCACTCTGCAGATCTCAAAAACATTTTCATTCGTTTTAAAATACGCCATTGAATATATCCGTAAAACTTTTAAGACTCACACAATAAACCGTAGGCACTTCATAAGGACGCGAGTGTCATGCGGCAGAATATTTCATACTGTTAAGGAGAAGTTCTCTTTTTTACGCCGCCACGTCGTTATCATCATCATCATCTCAGCCGAAAGATGTCCACTGCTGGACATAGGCCTCCCCTAAGCGTCGCCACAACGACCGGTCTTGTGCGTCTCGCATCCATCGGATTTCCGCGACCCTCGCTAGTTCGTCGGTCCACCTTGTGGGAGGCCTTCCAACGCTGCGTCTTCCGGTACATGGCCGCCACTCCAGAACCTTCCCTCCCCATCGACCATTCGTTCTACGAGCAATGTGCCTTGCCCACTGCCACTTAAGTTTGGCGATTCTTCGGGCTATGTCGGTAACTTTGGTTCTCTTGCGGATATCTTCATTTCTGATGTGATCACGCAAGGAAACTCCGAGCATAGCGTTTTAAAATACGCCATTCAATATATCCGTAAAACTTTTAAGACTCACACAATAAACCGTAGGTACTTCATGAAGACGCGAGTGTCATGCGGCAGAATATTTCATACTGTTAAGGAGAAGTTCTCTTTTTTACGCCGCCACGTCGTTATCATCATCATCATCTCAGCCGAAAGATGTACACTGCTGGACATAGGCCTCCCCAAGCGTCGCCACAACGACCGGTCCTGTGCGTCTCGCATCCATCGGATTCCCGCGACCCTCGCCAGGTCGTCGGTCCACCTTGTGGGAGGCCTTCCAACGCTGCGTCTTCCGGTACGTGGCCACCACTCCAGAACGAGCAACGTGCCCTGCCCACTGCCACTTAAGTTTGGCGATTCTTCGGGCTATGTCAGTAACTTTGGTTCTCTTGCGGATATCTTTATTTCTGATGTGATCACGCAAGGAAACTCCGAGCATAGCGTTTTAAAATACGCCATTCAATATATCCGTAAAACTTTTAAGACTCACACAATAAACCGTAGGGACTTCATAAAGACGCAAGTGTCATGCGGCAGAATATTTCATACAGTTAAGGAGAAGTTCTCTTTGTTACGCCGCCACGTCGTTAAATAGTTGTTAATTTGTTCGGTCGGAGAAGGCTATATTATTTTGTAGTTGATTAAGCCAATTAACGCGTGATAAATGGTCTGATGAAATAATGTATGCGTTAAATGAGGTGTTTTCAATGTCATCCCACCCATTTTTACTATGGTTAAAGTTTTTGTAAGAGTAAACGCGGGCTTGGCTTGGACCGCAAAGGGCCACTAAAGGATTCAGGTGGGTTTTAGTAATTGAAAGTGCGCCATGCTCTCTTGCTCCACCCTAGAATGGGAAACTCACAGAGATAGAGTAGTCATTAGACGATTTACCACCTAACAAGACAAAAATTTCTGAACTGATAACTTCTTTCACTAATAGAATGCAACTGTAACATTGAGTCTCTTGTGATTGTGATCTGTGTGCCAAATTTCGTCCTTATGTAATTAAGTGTAATTTTTTTTTCTGCATAACATACATCTTCATGTTAAGTACACGTAATACCTTTATATACTCGTAATTAAAAGTCAAGTTATTACCTTTCCATGTTAACGAGCTGGTTTGCTGGATGCATTACTTCGCAAATCGGCGATTGTGTGCTACTCGGTGGCTGATTCATTTCATTTTTAATTTAATATTCCGATAATGAGACTGTAGTTTCACCTCCCTGTTTGTTATGTCCCATCAGTTTATCATAATCTGTCCGTCATCCTGTTTAAACTGCTATACATTTTTCATTGTACACATTTGGTAGCTACTTACTCATAACGATTTGTGTACCTATTTTGTGTCATCAGGGTGCTGATTTCTAAATAAATCAATGTTCACTTCGTTTTTTGCAGATAGATCTATCCAACCAAGACCACCAAGGATGCTATCATAGCCTGAGGAATTGACAAACTTAAGTGGCCGTGGCCAGGGCACATTGCTCGCTGAACAGATGGTCGATGGGGCCTGGTCCTGGAGTGGCGACTGCGTACCGAAAGACAGCGTTGGAAGGCCTCCCACAAAATCACGCACTTATGACCTGGTGAAGTCAAGAATCGGTTGTTATGATAACACTCGGGAGAGTATATAATATAAAAGGCGACAATGATGATTTATTTGTTTTAATCACTTTTATTATACCTGCTGGACTTAGGTCTCGAATCAAATGTAATTCCTATCCTTATTTCTTTTATTTTAATTTTACTAATTTGTTCCTCGCTTTGTTCATTAAAAAATTAGTTTACCATCGCCACAGTTTTCCCAATTAAAGTTACCAACCACAAAACTTACACAAAAACACCAAGTAGCAACCAAATATGGCGAGAGATATCCCCGTATGGTCTAAAGAACTTTTGTTTTGTAACAAACCGGTGCTATAGGGACTAATTTTAAATGATTCCACGCGAGGACTAAAGGGAGTTTGGGCACAATATCGTAAAATTCAATTCACTAACTTCTACCGCGCTTACCCAAGGGGAATCTACGAAACAAAACATTGGACAGTTAGTAGCTACTGAAAATAGAAGGTTCAATTGAATAAGTTGTTTTTGGTAATGATTTATCGAATTTGTTTGTTTTGTTCTAGTCTTATTTATGGGGTGAATTTTTGAAAGTTTTTTGGGACTGAATTATTTGAATTGTTTAGGTAACACAACAATTCAAATTATTCAGTCCCAAAAAACCTATTTTTGGGATCGTATTTTATCAAAGTTCTGAGTATGTGGTATAATGACCGAATCATCAGACTACATACTCGAAAATTTATATACATATAAAGGCCTGAGTATAAATAATTATTTGTATGTCTTTCGGCTCAAATAATGACGATGCTGGTGCAGCTACCACTTTTGTATTATGGATAGGCTCGCTTTTGACAACTACCTATCTCACCATGATAAGCGATGTTGTGATCGATGACGGGGCACACTTGCCTAGAAGTAAGTAACTATACACTCTTGACTTAAAAATACCTATGTTGTGGTTATCAAGAAATACTGCGTCTTTCAGAGAAGTTTACTCCTTACTTGTAGGTATGCACGATGAAGGTATTCCTAAAACGTTTTTGTGCGTAAGTATGGGCGGGATGTCCACCATACACCGGTGGACCATAATATATTATACCTATTTTTAACAATAAAATATGAAATAAATAATGCTCTTTGTTAATGGAAAACTATTCGTACATTCGCAATTTAAAAGTTGCAATAATACTCGCATATTTTTTTATAAAAAAATATTTTAACGCTTTTTATTTATTTTCAGATGGTGCTGATCGAAATTATATAGCGCGAATTCGAGTATCGTAATAAAAAATAAACTTATGTGCCTGCAGTAAAGCAAGCATTAATACTTCGAGCGTTTTATACGCTTTTCAACTTTGCCAATAAAATAAGTCAGGTGCGTTTATAAAAATATGCGTCGTAAAGTGTGTAACTTCGCCTTAACTGGGACCAACGAGAGAAATAAGGCCGATTCACACGTCACACATTCTTGTTGGAGACCAGAATGTCATAATAAATATTTTATAAGTAAATATTGAATTCCGTCTTTGTAGATATGGCATTCACGAATGTATTACGGGTAAAATATTTTTTTAAAACGAATTCATTTCGTTCTTCAGATCTGACTACAGTTACTTTTTCGATTGCAATTTTTTAAACACAATTTCGTTTTGTGGCGTTACGTACAGATGCTGTCGTAAAAAGATTTTAAAACATGTTTAATTGAGTCAGTGGCTGCGTTTTAAAGTTTTTACTGTTTCCATCAAATATTTTTAATCGTAGATGTTGGCTGTGTTTAATTGAGTGTGTAATATGTTTGGACTTAGTATAAGGCGGTCATAAAGGTTTAGCAGTATGTGGCTGCAAGTTACCAAGGTCTTTTTTCGAGGTGGTAAATTATCCGATGTCTCCCAATCGCATGTCGGGCTTTTACTGACAAAACCATACCCGTGTCCTTCCGTTGCATTTTGCGTTCTAGGACAACGGGTTTCCCTCTCGGAAGTCAACCCATTGCCTTAGTAAGCTTCGACCCGGCTGTACCCCTGCGGTTTTGCTGCCATCTCTTTAGGTGCGCGTGGAATACTACAGGCCGTCGTTTACTCGGCCTCAGTCCAGATTGTTACCGGACGGCTGAACGGCAAGCTAGCAATTGCTTGCTGTTCGCATACCCACGCCTACGGCAACTGGAAGTCGAGGTCAGCGCAATACGTTTTTTTCTTCCATCTTATCCTGTTGACTATCACAATATCACTGACTCCCTTTTCTGGCGTTTAGATGGAATCTAAATTACATTAAACCGTTTTGCGATGAACTGGCATTTTGGTTGACTTAAGTGACTTGACTTGACTTAACGTCCTATGTCCCCTAGATGGGGCAGAGGGCGTCCACAGTAATCCTCCATCGCGAATGGTCTTGAGCTTCCCGCTTCACCTCGCTCCACGTCATTCCGTTGCTCGCCGCTTCTGCCATCACGGTGCGACGGCGACGCCAAGTTTGACGGGGACGGCCACGCTTTCTTTTTTCTTGGGGGTTCTAGTCCAACGCTTGTTTGGGTATGTGGTCGGAATCCCTTCGGAGCGTGTGGCCAATCCATCTCCACTTGCGACGCTTGATCTGGTGGTCGATCGGGCTCTCGTGGCATTTTTCTAACAGCTCTATGTTAGATATAGTCTCGGGCCAGTAAATTCCGAGAATGCGACGGAGACAGCGGTTGACGAAAACTTGGATCTGGCGTGAGACTTAAGTAGCCTTTTAGAAATAGATAAATTCTAGCGATGATAATTAAGGGATTAAGCGAAATATTATTGTCATGGTTTTTTTTTTATTTTATTGCATTCTATCGAATTCTATCGCACATTAAGTCGATAATTTGTAGACAATTGCCCCACGGTTTTATTTTAGTCTAGTCTATGCATATGTTTATAATTCCCACGACTGTATCTATTTTATTATTTTTTGGTTTTTAGTACATTTATCTTAAACATTGCAATGTATGTTTAACATAAAACCGTTTAACTTAAAAAGTTTTTTTTACCTATTTTTATTTTCTAGTTTTTAGATTTTATTTCGCATTCTGTTTAATTCATTTCTTTTCTGTTTTATAATTGTATTGTCACCAAAATCCAAAGTGTATACAAAATTTCAGATTAATCGGTTGACAGGAAGAGGGTGAAATTTGAATTACTAAATTTGACCCAAGAATAAAAAATAACATGTGACGCATTCTCGGTAAATCTTTTTAATTAAGTTTTTGGTTTTTAAATCGGACGTTTTCAATTTAGTCCAGTGCCTAGGGGTTTTTACCTAGAACTTGGTTGACTGTGGGTTGATTTTTTCATAGTCAAGATCACAATTTTATAATAGGTGAACTTTTTTATGCCTGTTATTAGCTTCACATATCAGTTTTTCTTTTTAAAATCAACCCACAGTCAACCAAGTTCCAGGTTTTGATGATTTTAACGCCCCAGGCACTGAACTCACTTAAGTGTAATCAATTAATTGATTATTTAATGTGATGTCATGAATGTTTTTGTTTGTTTTTTGTGTTTGTTTCAAGCAATGGGTATTTTGTTTGAAAGAAGTTTTAGTAAAAATTATATTCGATGTGGGCCATTGCACATGATCTTGTGATAACTGTGAAAGACGAGCAAATCAAATATCTCTACTTAGCTTAGTTATTTTGCTCCTATTGGTTACATTGAAGTAGGTTGAATTTTTTTTTTTTGTAAAAATAGTATAACTTTGTATTCTATTTATCTACGCTTAAAATTTTAGAGCACCCAATTTTTTTTGGCTGTCCTATCAAATCTTATTAATTGTTTAACGTAACAAATAAATAAAATAAATCGGTCTCTTTGGCCCTATGTAAATCGGCTCTTATCCAAACGTCGGATAATTCGGTTCAAGCCGAAACACGTCAAGAGTGGGCCGATAGTAAAATTTACGCAACCTTTTACGGGTAAAAGAGGTTTTAATATTTTTACGCGGGCAAGTTATGGGTTTTGAGAAGATTCTTACTTTTAATTTGTTACTGTTTTATTTATTGGATTGATTTCGATTTGTAGGAATAATGGAGTGGAAGAATCGAATCGATTCAGAAATGGTTTTATTCAGGTTTGTATCATTGTAACAGATTAAAATAAACATAGTCTGTTTTCGTATTTGTCTGAGTTTGTTTATATTTTTTCTTCCAACTATGCTTTAATTTCATCATAATCACACTAAAAACTCAGTACAAAGCGAGTCTTTATTGCTCTAGAGCAATAAAAATGTATGAAATTTCATTATTGCACAGTTTTTTTTTTAATCGCACCATAAGGCGCCAATCTCAATGGGTTAGCTCTATTCAGCCAGCCGATATCAATATTTTTTTTTACGTACGTATTATTTGTTTCTATCCTACTTGTTCGAAATTTAAAAAATGATTGCTGCTGACTCTGATTTAAAAATGAAAGAAATTTAAAAAAGTGATTTGGCGGGAACTTTGTTAATTTTGTTTTGACAATATTTTTGGAAACGATAAAGTGTGATACTATCTGATTTTGAGTGCTTCAGTTTCGAATTAAAATGGAATCATCTAGCGACACATTAACTCCGGAAAACATTCTAAATGAAGCCGACAGTGTTATAGAAACTTCTATTTTAACTGTTTGATATGAGTTTCTTTTATCTACTATTCCTATAGGTAATAGTTGTAAGAAAAGCAGATTATGCACCTCGCCTTAAGTAATTTAATATTGCCCTCGTGCCTATTAGATTATAGCCCTCGCTTACGCTCGGGCTCTAAATCAGGCACTCGGTGCAATAATAAATTACTTTGTGCTCGATGCAATAATCTACTATTTATTCTATTGTTTTTTAATACTGTAGTCTAATATTTAGTTCTGGTGGAATATTAATGTAACTCTAGGTTAAGTTCTTAATTTATTTTTATGAAATATTGTTAATGCGTCTTTATTTTTTATGGCTTTATTTTTGGTATTTGTTTTAAGGGCTTTGTGTATCCTGATTACTGTGAATTGTTTTAAAAGTCAAATAATTAATTACCCTTTGCACTCATTGGTTTCGACTGTTAGTATAGAGAGTACCTGTTACAAAAATAAATTTATATCAAATATTACACTAATTTAAAAAAAAGTCTGTATGTATCTGTTTTTTACTAATTCACGCTCAAATGAGAATGGAACGAACGAACCGATTGTCCTGCATAGTTTGCATAGTTCCAGGATAAAATATATCCAATGAAGTTTTGAAATGGGAATGTTTCATTGGTATTGTTTTTTACTTTGACAGGTAAAGTCACGTATTTAAACTATAAAAAAAACTTTTATTTGTAAAGGCGTGTTACTATAGAGTCAATTTACGTTAAGTAAATAGTGACTCAGCAGTGCAAGTGCTAAGTAAAAACCTATTCATATTAGTATTACACTACAAAGTATTTTCAAATAACAATTTTAAGTAATTATGTTGTTTTAATCAGATTTTTTATTTTATTTTAATTGATACCAATAGGTATTAATTTTTAAAATTGACTAAAGCGCATCTGTACGGTCTGAAGGGCTAACTCCAATAGTAATTGTGAACACAACCTTCTATTTTACTACGATCTAATTTGTCAAGTGATGTGGCTAAACTGTAACACAGCAAAACCCTTGTCTCTACTAAAATGCCATCTTCCATTCAAAGATTCAAACACAAGAACCCATAACCGAAGATTGGAAGGTGTAAAATCTGATTTATCAACGTCAGACAATTTTTAAAACTGCCAACATAGCGTTGAATCGAAGTTCGAAAAATAAAAATTCAAATCGCAGTAAAATTCTTATTTATGTTCGGCTACAATTCAAATGTTACGAGTTTCTTGAAGTCTCAGTTGCCAGTTCGATTTGCTTCCGGTATTAAGGAGCTGGTTTATGGCTTTGCCCAAGCATTCGGCCAATAGCCATGATCCTTTTCTGGTTGGTATAATAAATACCGGATCTGATTTATCTCGGAGTTTAAAAGCGTATTTAGTCGATTTATTCTAATAAGTACTTTGTACTTGTATTTAGTTGTTCTTTTTATTTTTAAGAATATGCTTTGAATATTATAACATCAGTTTAGATGAGGGTTAACCTTTTTTTTTCACAGAACAGTTGACTGTTCTATGGTTTTTATTTGTTAAATTTATCGTTGCCCAGCACTAGAACACAAATATGTCAACTCATATAGAAAACACAAACAGAACCCAAAAAAAAAACGGAAAAATTAATCTATGGGCCATACAAATATATTTTCCGCAGAGATCGGACCCGCAACACGCAGGGTAGCCAATCGCTACTCCACTGTGCCAATCGCATGAGAATTTTGAATTAAAAATGTATCTAACACGGTTTTTGTGAGAAATTTGGCAGTTTTGTAGAATTTGTCAAATATGCAATATACTGGACAAATCAATGGCGGCGCGGCGGACTTAATATATTTTTTGACGTGACAACGTCTTAAATTAGGTTGCGGCTGGGAGTCACTTATGAAAAAGTGTAACGCTCGGTAACGTTACGATGAGTCACCGAACGAGAGAGAGGCCCGCCGAATGCCTTGCGTCTCTCTCCCACTCAACTATGATCGGTCTGCCGCGCGCGCAGCACTAGAGAATTAGGCGCATTGAATCGGCACATGCTTGTGTCTCTGTCTTTGTCTTTCTCGAACTCTTTATATTCATATCAATAAATATTCTACCGAGAAAAAGACGTTGTCACGTAAAATCTTCGCCCGTAAAAACGACTTTACAGGCAACCATTTTTTTTACTATAATAATCATCACTATTACTTTAGCCTAAGAAGTTTACTAGCAATTCGAAAATAAATAGCTGACCTTAGCTATAGGGTAACAGTTTAAAAATACTAGTCTTGAATATAAAAAAAGGCTTTTATTATATTAAAAACTGTAGTATTTTATGCAATTCTCTACTCACTTTGCAGGTTTTTAAATATTCCTGTTTTGGCCTGTCTCAGAGTTTAGACATTTGTCTTATTCCCGGCGGAGTAATTAACCCGGGCTATAGATAACATTACTGCAGGCTAAGGATAGAACGGGAAAATGCCTCCGTTTTGTTCTGGAATGTTCTGCAGCAGTTTTATTGTAGATGTAATTTAGTTTCCCTTGATACTCTTCATGTATTTACGGTGTTTATTCATAGTATCTACGTTAAATAAATTAAATACTGGTATTCAGTTAAATCCAGTTTGACTGGAAGCCAACCCGAATATACCTAGTTGGGAGAAGGTTAGATAGATGATGATTCATAGCATCTATGTTGATGTATTTTCATGGTTAGTAAAAAGGAATTCATAGTTAATTTTTATTTTGTTATAGAATACCCGTTACCCGTAAAAAAAATTTGGTTCACAACCAAATTTTTTTTGTATTGATAGGCTCGCGTTTGACCACTATCTTCTCTGTTGGTAAGCAATCATGAGCACAACTATGAAGCAGGCTTGCCTTGAACTAACCTATTTACTTCTGACTCATAAACCCATAGGTTGGTTTTTAGGTATCAGCAAACACTGACTCCGGGAAAAATCTGGAGCAGGATGATGGAGTGAAACATAAGAAAAACTTTTCTGTAATTTTAGAATTATTGATAGACTTGTGTTTGACCACTATCTCACCTGATGGTAAGCGATGATTTGGCCGATAATGGAGTTCGCTTGCCTAGAAGTAACTTATTTACTCTTGACTCATAGACCCTATCAGGAAACTTTTTTTAAATATTGATAGGCTCATGTTTGACCACAATCTGTCCTTACACTTTTTTTCAAAATCAAAATCTAAAATGTTTTTATTTTACATAGGCCTACGTGCACGGTTCCAATCGGTCGTTTCCTATGGAGAAGAACCTGCAAGAAACTTCTCAATTTTAGAAGTACTTTTTTTAATATACCATAAACTAGTGCTTTACTGCACTCCAACCTGATGGTAAGCAGTGATGCAATCGTTAATGGTGAGGCGCACTAGTTTATTAAGAGCTTATTCACTCTAGTCTTGAAGATACCCATATTATAATCGGACGGAAAGACCGCAGCAGGCAAATTATTCCAATCCTTCGAAAACAACACAACTTGAAATATTCTTCTTGCTTAAGAAGCAAATGTTTCGAATGTTGTGTATGCATCACAGAATACGTAATGATTGCATAGGTGTCATCCAGTTTTATAGCGCAAACCGCCGCAATGCGAAAACAGTTAAAGCCAAACGACATTTAAAGTTTTAAATCTCGAATTTCAATTACTAATATAATTCTAGAATGGTGTGGTTTGAAACGTGCAACTTTTTTTTTGAGATTCAAAATAAGGCGAAATTGAAGACATTCCAGGACATGCACCTTTATTACTTTTTCTACTTGAGAAATCATCAAATAACTTCACCCATTCTGGGTGGAGTGCGAAGGAGTGTCATACTAGTATTGACTAAAATCCAGAGTATTCTTTCAGCTACCTAAGAGAGCTGGGGTAACTGCTTCAAACAATTCACAGCCTCGTCAGTCGTCGACCCTTACTACGAAGCCCCATCATTTTTTATTTTTTTTCAAATAGTATCAAAAATGTTTTTATTTTACATAGGCCTTCATGGCCACTTATTAAACGCCACAAGCTATTGCACGGTTCCATATTGATTTTGTGTTTTATGTAACACTTGCTGTCCCCTGCCTGCGGTTTTCACTGCTCCGCTTCCGTGGGTTGTAGCGTGATGGTATATAGCCTATAGCATTCCTCGATAAATGGACTATCTAACAATGAAATAATTTTTCAAATCAGACCAGTAGTTCCAGAGATTACCCCCTACATACAAACTTACAAACCTACAAACTTACAAATTTTACCTCTTTATAATATTAGTATAGATAAATTAGTGCTTGACTCCTACCAGATGGTAAGCAGTGATGCAATAGTTGATGGCGGGGTGTACTAGTTTATTAAGAGCTTACTCAATCCTTAAAGCCACCCCAATTATAATCAGATGGTAAAAGCACAATAGGCAAACATTGATATTTGATACACGCCTCAAATAGATGTTAGCATAACCGTATCTGTTGACTTTCACAAAAGTTCCTAGAACGCTAGACAAATAAGTAACATAAGGAACGAAGTAAGCGTTTCGTTTCGTCGTTTATACCGCGTACATCAAAGGACTGGAACAATTTACCAGCTGCGGTCTTCCCGTCTGATTATAATTTGGGTGTCTTCAAGGCTAGAGTGAATAGGCTCCTAATAAACTAGAGCGCTGCGTACTGCTTCCATCATCAGGTGGAATTGCGGTCAAGCACTAAAAAATAAGGAAAATAGGTTTTAGTCAGTAAAAACCTGACATGCCATCCTGCTCTGCCCTGGAGAGGGAAAAGCCATTGCATTATGTCCCATAATAAAGGCGATTTCAGTGTGGGCAGATGTATAACAATTGGTTCTAGAACATCACAACTGAAGATCAAAATACCTACTGAAAATCATCATCATCTACCTAGCCTTTTCCCAACTAAATTGGGGTCGGCTTCCAAACAAGCCGGATTTAGCTGAATACCAGTGTTTTACGAGGAGCGGCTGCCTACCAGATCTCCACAACCCATTAACTGGGGTAACACGGTACTTCATGGCAAGACTGGAGTCAGATTTACTGACTTCTGACTATCCGTAACGACTGCCAAAGATCTACAAATTACAGCCGGGACCTACGGCTTAACGTGCTTTCCGAAGCACGGAGGAAACTCGGTATGTTAAGATGGTCATCCATCCACAGACCAACCTTGACAAGCGTTGCTTAACTTTGAAGATCGACCCGTGTGGTGGTTATTATCTAGCCACGAGCTCCTCAACCGAAGATCAAAATACCTACTGAAAATATCGTGAGAAGATTTTGAGTTCACTAGATTCATGGTTAGAGTTTTCATTGCGCACAATTTTCGTTTGGTCGTTTGCGAATGACGGTTCAAACGGCAAACGGTTCACAGATCGTAATAGTACATTATGATACAAGTGTGTAATGTGCGTCATTATCGTCGCGGTGGTATTAAGACCCGAGCCATGGCGAGGGTCTTAAGAGAACCAAGAACGATAATGACCAATTACTCACGTGTATCATACGACGTTTTTCGACACACTTGTGAAGAAAATAAATTAAAAATCAACTTTATTTAGTAGGTAGGTATATGAAAAGTTTATCTAAAGAAACAGTTCGTAAATGTGCAATCAGTAAAGTTATAATTAACTATTTTGACTGTATAGTGGTCCCATGACATAGATTTTCTTGCGTACAGCACAAATCATTTTCCTCATAAATAGTTGTAGACATATTTATAAAATCTGTATTTTATATTTAAATATGGCGGCTAAAAATTGACTTTTCTTAAACGCGCGCATGCGCGAAAAATGGCGGCCATAGACTAGCTACTCTAGCTGTTGGTTTAGAAAAAATAAGAATGAGGTTGCATATGAATAGAAAATAAAAACTTGATAAAAGATTTAATTAATTAAATATGTAAAATTTTAAATAGTTTATTTAAACACATAATTGCATGAAATAAGTAAGTAAAACACTAATTTATGCTACTGAACGCAGTAATAAATTTTATTCTTTTTTTGTCTTATAACTCTTTTTGACAAAAAAGAGGTTAAACAAAAAGGTTCTAACTACATTACCGCACATGTGCATAATAGTAATCAAAATGTCACAGTTTGGTAATGAGCCCCTTTATATACCTAAGTACAGTGCAATAACAGCCACTTTATGAGCAAGTGTGTCGAAAAAATACCTTTACGGAATCTGTTTAATGACTCTCACAGCCGAGGCGTCATGGCGGATGAAATAAACAATGGTATTAAATCAGGTTTAACACTTGGAAAAGAGCTGTTGGTCTTACGGTGTTTTTTTTTTTGAGGACGGAATTTATCACTTCTCCCGCTATGAGGATGTTTTAGACTTTAAGTGAATAAAACCTAGAAGTCCACCTATGTACCATTATGTTGCATAAAGTTTAATTTAAATAAAGAAATAAAACCACTTGGCGCTGGTTGAGGCAAGTGGATATCCTTTTCCTCATGGTTTCCACACGCATCAGTACTTTTCAGAAGGAGGTGACTAGGAAGAATTATGAGTAAGCCCCATAGCGCACTAGCGGCCAGCGGCCAGCGGCCAAGACGCGGCGGCCAAGACGCGGCGGCCATCCAGATATATACATTAGTATGAAACAGCCATAGAGCGCGCACCTTTGGCCGCTGGCCGCGTGCGGACAGGTGCGCGCGCTCTATGGCGGTTTCATTTGTTTTACCTGGCCGCCTGCGGCCTGGCCGCTAGTGCGCGCCTGGCCTAATGTCATATAGTTTGCATTTAAACAAAAAACGATGTATTCCATTTTCATATTTCACAAACTTTAGGTAAATTCAGTGTCGTCCTATCGTGTTATTGGTGTATTCTACATAATTTTCGTTTATTCAAAACAGAATGGATATTACACAACATCGTCTCATCACATGAGATTCACTCACGTGATGAGACGATGTTTGCACTCACGGAGTAACTATAGAAATATTTCTTAGTGTGGGGCAATGTTTTTCATACATTAAACTTAACGTACCTACACGGGTGGATGTGTGATACTCTTGCTCCACCCAGAGCAGAAGAAGTAATTTGAAGATTTACCAACAAAATAACATCTACTATACTACCGTATTTTATTGAGAAAAAAATATATTTCTATCTATATAACTATCAATTGCAATAAACTCGAAGCGTCGAAATAGTGACGAAATAAATGATAGTCTAGCGTTTACTGGTTATAAACTTTATGTTGCTTCTTGGGATATTTATATGGAAAGGACCATAAAATGGATAGTGGATATTCGTCGGTTCAGCAGTAAGTCCAATGGTTTTCGGAGGATCCATACTTTTTTATCTTGATGTAGTGTTTATGTCCCTGCGTAAATGATTACTGCGCGGAACGAATGATTTGAGTGAATGGTTTCGAACTCACGAGTGTACCACGTGAGATCGACAAATGGATGTGCGATTAACGCTTTTGCGACAAAACTGTACTGAGACTCATCTTAGTTCGAATACATGCTTATTCGACACACTGAAGTTCAACACTCACACTTTAGACAAGAAAAGTGTAGTCATTATTGTTATCATTCACATTCAGTCTTACCACATCGACGCTTGCCGTCAGGTTGAATATTATAGTGGTCAAACGCGAGCCTCTCAACCAGGAATTAAAAAACAAACTTTCAACATTCAGATAGAACTCACATAAAAGTATTAAACTGCTGGTATATACGTGTATCTGAAACATTCTTCAGTTTCATCGCTTCAGAGTGTAGAATATATCAAACAGCGTTCGGATTCATTGAATTCTTGCTCCATTTCAAAGAAGCTCCAGCAATTTGACTTCCCTTTAAATATCACGAAAGGAGACGGCTCATTTCATATGCACACCAAAAGAAATATCAAAATAGACGTTCGAATTCCCTCCTCCAATGATTAACTCTTCATGGCGAAACAGCTTATAAATAAACTCGTGTTTTCCTTATATAAGTGTTCTTCAGGAAAGGAGCGAAGCTTGACGTCTTTTTACTTTGTTTTTCTGAAAAACATCAAAGGTTGTTTTTATAATAGAAAATACGTTGGAAACTTAAATCTGATTATGATTTCAGATTTAAATCCTAAAGACTTTGGTCTTTGAATGTTTTTGTTTTATGTTTAAACGATTTTAGTTTATAGGACGGATCAAAGAACTCGCTTTTCAAGTCTTCAGTGATTTGGCATATCGTCTTTTTTTCCGTAAGTACGTAATATAAAACCTATTTTTTATTCATGCTGTCGTCTGATACACATGACCTTAGCCCCTTTTTTCCTCGTATACTTTTGTTAAATGATTCACAAATAACAAGGTTTGTGAAGTGTTAAATACCTGTACCCACTCGGCACTTTTTTAATTGGAGAGGGTCAAATAATTATTCATGGGCACGCTTGCACCCTGTTGGGCTTGAGAGCTTTCGTAAAGAATATTTTTAAATGTACTTTTTTTTTGTGAAACCTTTTTTATGTATTTGCTTCCCTAGTACTGCATAAAGAACTGGAGAAACTGTTGTTAAAGGCAACCTGTTTTTAAAGTTAGTATGACTTTTAGTAGTCTAGCTTTCATTTTGTTATGTCAGCAAATCGTGGGGGTCCAGAAGGGCCCATGCCCGCTAGGACCGCAGGGATTTTCTGACATGGAAACAGTGGTCTTAGAACGCAACTGGCAACTGAAGGACTTGCACTTGTGTTATCCTCATCAACAAAATTTTCTTTTAACGTATTTTAATAAGGTTTGCTGTAAGAAAACCCAATTGTGGGTTAAGCTCGCCTATGTACATCGCCTGTCCTACTTTTAATGTATGTAAATTATCTGTGTACAATAAAGAATAAAGAATAAAGAATAAAGAATAAAGAAGGACAAAGGCTTAGTTTTAATCAATAAAAGTATCCCTCCCACTTCACCCTAGAGCAGTAGATAATTTCCCACCTCTAAAAAAGTATTCATACAAATTATTATGTTTTGTCAGTGGCGTAGAAAATTATTCCAAGAAAAGGCACTCTCGGGATGAAAAATCTTGACATCAAATTATACTACCTCAGGACATGGTCTACCCGTCTGCCCATCTAAATCCGCTCAAACCTTTGAGTGTGAAGAATAAACATACGAACAAACTTTCGCCTTTATAATATTAGTGTGATAATAATATTTAATTAAGTTTATGACAATGAAGCGTTCTTAATTTGATTATTCCCTCCTCCTCTTAGCTTTCTTTGTCTACAATACTGAGGGTCATGACCTCTACTTTCATGCCGACAATATTTCATCAGTTTGTCTTAACCTCGGCGATGCGGATACAGGGCTCCTGCCTCGTCAGTGGTCGGCGAGTAATGTGCTGGTCGTCGCCTGGTAAGGATTAGGCCTGAGCCTAAGGCCTGAGGCGCGTTGCGTTATACACGCACCTTAAATAGATGTCATCATCTGCCTAGCCTTTTTCAACTTTCGTCGGCTTCCAGTCAAGTCAGATTTAGCTGAATACCAGTATTTTATGAGGAGCGGCTGCCTACCAGACCTCCACAACCCATTAACTGGGGTAACACGGTACTTCATGGCAAGACTTACTTCGTCAGATTTACTGGCTTCTGATTATCCGTAACGACTGCCAAAGACGTATAAATGACAGCCGGGACTTACGGTTTAACGTGCTATCCGAGGCACGGAGGAAACTCGGTATGTTAAGATGGTCACCCATCCACAGACCAACCTTGGCAAGCGTTGCTTAACCTTTAAGATTGAAGCCGACCCCAATATAGTTGGGAAAATGCTGGGCAGATGATAGATGATGATTTACCTGTCTCGCAGAGCCGCTGTGGCCCTGTAACGTAAAGAGGGAGATATGTAAGTTACTTCTTCTTCTTCCTGCCCTTATCCCATATTACTTGGGGTCGGCGCAACATGTTTTTTTCTTCCATTCTGTCCTATCACCCGCCATGCTATCATCAACTCCCTTTTCTTTCATATCAGTCCTCACACAATCCATCCATCTTTTCTTTGGTCTCCCTCTTCCTCTCCATCCGTCCACATGTAAATTCATAACTGCTTTCGTAACATGCGTTTCATCCCTCCTCTTTACATGACCATACCAAGACAAACGATTTCCTTTCAACTTTTCAGTCACTGGTGCCACTTTCAAACTTCCTCTAATATACTCATTTCTCACTTTATCCATTCTCGTCACACCACACATCCATCTCAACATCCTCATCTCCGCTACATGCAATCTTTTTTCATCCGTCTTTTTCACAGCCCAACATTCTGATCCATACAGTACGACAGGTCTTATCACGGACTTGTAAATTTTACCCTTCAGCTTGAGGGGCATCCGTGGGTCACAGATTGTTCCCGTGACCTGTCGCCATTTCATCCATCCTGCGTTGATCCGACGTGTTACATCCCGGTCTACCTCACCATCCCCTTGGACAAGCGACCCGAGGTACCGAAAGTCGGAACAGATTGGTATGGGCGTTCCGGTGAGAGCTAAAGGCACAGGATTGGAGAGACCGCCGAAATCGCAGAACAAGTACTCCGTCTTGGTTCTACTCAATTTCAGGCCAACACTCTCCAGTCTATGACACCACACCTCCAATCTGCTCTGGACCTCCAGGCCACTCTCAGCAACCAGCACAATGTCGTCGGCAAACAGCATACACCAGATATGTAAGTTACTGAATGATTTATTAAATACTATCTGTTGCCCGCGACTTCGTCTGCGTCAAGTTCGTTAAACTGCACAAAAGTAACCAATAATTCTACACTTGCGAATAATTTCGAAAGCATCCAATTCATTCATTTTACTTTTACATAAAACAGTTTAACTTCATTCCTTTTTTTAGTTGGGACATAATTCAATGACTTCTCCCGCTCTTAGCTGACGCATCAGGGCGTGTCAGACTTTTACTGACCAAAACGCACTCCTTGTTCTTTCTTTGCCTTGCGTTCCAGGGCCCCAGGAATGCCTTTCAGAAGCGAACCCATGACCCCAGTAGGCTTGGCGACCCTGATGGGTCTCTATGGTTTTGCTGACATCTCCATGAGGCACGCTTGGAACACTACCCGCCGTTGACTCGGTCTCGGTGTAGATATTTGGTTACCGAACGGTCGGATGGCGCCCCATTGCTCGCCGTTCGCAAGCCCACTTCTACGGTGGCTGGAAATCGGGGTCGGAATCTTATTTCCTCAACGCTGGGGCGTGAAGGCCATTTCCTCATCCATGCGGCCGCCACCTTGGCTGGATTACTGCTTCTCAGAAGGAGGCAACCGCCTGCCACTCCACCCTGCTCTAGACCAGGGCCCGGTGCGAGAGGTCGCTGCAACCGATGACCCCCACAAAAACACGGCGGTGCCTCGTTCAAACGGTGCACACCCTTACCGTATGCTCCACCGTGTTCTCAGGGCGATCCACATAAAGGGTCACCAGTCCACATAATGGGTCACCATGAAGATGAAAACGCCGATTAGCTTACGAACATCAACGAAGCAGAAATAATAAGTGAGGGTTGCAGCAGTTGGTGATTAATAAAACTAAATATTTACCTACTCCTTGGATAAAGGCGTTTGTTTATGTACATATGTCTCTAGTCTATAATTATTACGGTTTAACAAAGATGTACGATTTTAAAATTATTTGCTGACCAAAAAAATCATATCACCCTTGAATGAATTCCAAGCACCACTAAGTAGACACGGTAAGTTCGGGAGGTCCCTGCATCGGATCAAGAAGAAAGGACGCCCGGGTGTCGCCACTGTGTGGACCGCCCGGAGGACACAGTGGAGCACACGGCAGAGGTGTGCCCTGCTTGGGTGGAGCACCGCCGTGTCCTTGTAGAGTCTATCAGCGGCGGCGACCTCTCTGGGCCCTGGTACAGGCCATGGTCCAGAGCGAGGAGGGGTGGTGAGCGGTCGCCTCCTTCTGCGAAGCAGTAATGCTAGCGAAGGAGGCTGCCGACCGCGAGCGTCGCCGCCGAGATCCCGATCCCGATTTTCGACCACCGTAGACGCGGGCTCGCGGACGGCGAGCAGTACGCCGACCGGCAAACTGGTAATGACCCGGACCGAGCCTAGTCGTCAACGGCGCGTTCTGTTACACGCGCTCCTCAAGGAGATGTCAGCAAACTGTAGGGGCCCGGTAGGGCCAAAGCCTCTGGGGAACACGGAAAATCCGAAAGGTTCTCACTGTGTCCCCCAGATCGAAGAAACGAAGGGGAACGGGGTGGGGTTTAGTCAGTAAGAGTCTGACCCGCTCCGCGCAAGAGCGCGAGAAATCATTCTGATGATTCTCCTTCCAAAAAAAAAAGCACCACTAAGTAAGTGTAACTTACTTATGTAGGCTGAAATAAGTGCATAAAGTAGTTTTTAGTTGTCAAAATATATGAAAGGTAAAGTAAGGTAAGAAGAAAGTAAGGAGGTAAGAAAGTAAGGTAACAAAGCTGATCCTGAAGTCAATAGAAGGTTTAGTATTTGCCTCTTTTTTATGTGAGGTTTTTAGGTGAGTAGTAGGAGCTCTAGGTGGAGAAAGTGGTCTTTTGCGGACTAAATTCCACCATGTTCCTTCAGTGGCCAGTTATTAGGTACTTCTGTATATTCTCTCTTTAAAGAGTAACTATAGAGGCGTCATGGCGTTCTCACTTTCTGCATTATGCAAGTACTAACCGAACATGAGTGTTTCGAGAGGTAGATATTTTGGATTCGGCAGGAAGAAAAGGCCAAGTCACCATTCTGCGGAACGCCCGGAAAACACGGCAGACGTTACGGTCAAAGTCTACTCTGCTGGGCGGAGCACCGCCATACTGTTTTGGCGTCAGAATCTGAATCCTACTGCCCTAGTTTGGGTGAATGTATGGGGCAAGACCTCCTCTTGCCCTGCCAATGGAATAAACCTGCTATCGTGAGAAAGAAGCCTCTAATCTAATTAAGCCTCCTATTGTCGTGTAGACATTTCTTAGGTGTCATTAGTCACTAAGCGATTCCCGACGTTTTAAGTTATTTAAATAATCCGTTCATTTAGGCAGATTTTTTACTTGGGGTTATATTTGACTGACGCCTTAATACATCATACGGTGTTTTTTTTCAGCGGGTACTACCTTCTTTACCGAGAGTTACTTTGCAATTTATGAATTAAATTAACTCTTGAGTGCGTGCATTTTTACTCAGCAGACTTCACATTATTGATGGTCAAACATGGTCAATTGCAACCTTTGGTGCCATTTTAAACGGGTACAGTTTGCAGAGCTGTAAAAAAACCACCATGTTCCTTCAGATGCCCTTTGCGAACAATTTCTCAAATCAATTCTATCTACCTATACTATGATAGCACAATTCATAAGAAAGAGATTTCGCAACAGACCGTGCAGCAGGAATCGTAATATTTTAATTTTGCCATAACTTCAAAACCAAACGTCCAATTTTAATCTTTTAAAGACCAAATAATATCTACATAAACTGTGCTTAGTGATAAAATAATTTATTTTGATAAGGGTTAATAGCATGAGTAAAATAAATGCGTTTAAAAGTAGTCCAAAAAAATTCAAGATTTTTAAATAAAAAAAATGGTTGTTGTGCCTCACTCGACATAGATAGATATAGTGTGTCGCGGACTTTTTTGTAGATATTTATAAGATCTACAATTAATTAGAACATTTTATGGTTCTATCTTGTACAGTTTAGGCAGCGTACGCAAAATAAGTAATTTTTCTGGTTGATTTTTTACACCTAAACCTAAATATCTTACGGAACCATATTTTTTTCCAGAATAAAAATTAGCCTATGTTACTCGTGGATAATGTAGCTTTCGAATGGTGAAATTATTTAAAAAAACGGTCCAGTAGTTTTTGAGCCTATTCATTACAATCAAACAAACAAAGTTTTCCTCTTTAAAATATTAGTATAGACAAATTATTAAAAAGTAACTGCTGCCAGCAACTTCGCCCGCGTGATAGTAGAATACTATCCTAAGGGAACATACTCCCGAGATAAAGGGTATCCTATTTATTTATGTGCCAGGACCAGGAATGTAACAAGTTTCATTGAAATCTATTCAGTAGTTTTGGCGTGAAAGAGTGACTAGGGTCAGCTCACACCGAGACGCGACGCGACGCTGCATGCACATTGACCCAAAATAGAACTTTATTTACTACACGAAAAGATACACATTTCATTGTGAGAATGTAGAATACGTTGCTTCATGCAGCGCTGCGCCTCGTGACGCCGCGCGGCGCGGCGCCGGCGTCTCGCTGCGCAGCAGAACGTTTTTACATTCGCGACGTCGGCGTCGTGTTGCCAACGATTTTACTATGCGCCTCGCAATGTTGCGATGCGTCTCGCGGTAGCGTGCGACGCAGCGCGGCACAGCGCGATATCACTCGCCTCTTCTTGAATCGTCGCGTCGCGTCGCATCTCGGTGTGTACTGACCCTAAATGTTAGAATTTTATTACACTAATCACGAATCAGCGGCTGATCAAATTTGGAGGTATTTGACTAGATAATGTCCAGGACTGAATTTATCATGGCCGCATTACGTTCTTGACCGTTCCTTGTGGTAATACTTGTGGGAGGCTGATGTCCAACAGTCACACACAGACGTCTTTTGGCTGAAAAGCTAATAACGTTTTTGAGAAATTATTTTCGAAGCTCAATTAGTACTATTTTATCAAACCGTGATTTCTGCAAAATGTTTGTTAATAAAATAGACAAAAGCACAATTTTATTGTGAATATTAATTTATTGTGTGGTGTCTATTGTCAACATTTGAAATGAAAACAAGTTTTGTTTATTCGGACAAATATGTATTTGGTTTAGACACGCAAATGTAAATGTACATATTTTAATTTTGTGGTTATTTCAAATATTTGTTACAAGGTTTGTTTTTTTAGGATTTGCGTCGAACGTTATTTTTAATTGAAAATGAGGATTTGTGATAGAGCTGTATGAACTACTGTTTATATTGATGAATAAAAATAGATGGATAAGTCTCGCAAAAGCCGCATCCAGCCTAGTAGAGGGTCCATGACCACGACCACTCGGTCAGTAGTGTTTGACAGAGAAAAAAAGAGAATATGGCTTGCAGGTTGCGGATTCGAAACCGAGCAAGACCTCTTACTAATCCTTACATCCTTCCTTCGTTTCCTTGCAGTATAATTATTTTCTCGTGGGATATATTTCACCATATTGTCTTACTGTTGGGAGCAAGTACACTAGTATGAATTTTTCAATTCATATTTTTTTCTATGTATTAGAAAAAAATATGATTTCTTATAATATATGCTTAGATGTTTCTCTTTTCAACCGACCCGCGACCTCCACCGAGTGGTGGTGCATAAAGAAGACATGACGCGCTGTCAACGGTGAACGGCCCTTTTCTGCTTGGCTTCCGAAGGCGACGCACAAATTCTATTGATTAGGGTCGTGTTCTATAATTCTGCTGTATTTATTATTTAATTATGCACTTGAGTCTGATTAAAGATAATTTTGTAAGAAATATAACTTTTAGGTTATTAGTGTTTCGTTTTTTTAATTTAGTTCCCTTCTGGTCTCTAAGAATATTATTATTTCTTTGGACATTACTGACACCCCGCGCCTTGGAAATCACGTATAGCCGTTGGTCCCGGTTGTCAATCATAGGCAGATCTCTGACAGTAGTTAGAGGTATTCAAGATGCCAGAAAGTTTATAAAACTAAGTTGTAATACAAAATTCTTAGTAAGTCTTGATTGCGGCACAAGCGTGTTTGTGTGTGCGTAATATTAATACTGATGCACCACCAATGGCGTGCGTGAATGACCATATTATTTTCCTACTAAATTGCTTTTCATAGAATTAGTCGTTCTAACAGTAAAATGACTTTTTTATTATTTCTAGCTTATGCCCAGCAGTGGGACAGCCCACTGCTGGGTCTGCCGGCTTCGGTGGCACAGCCTCCTGGCTTTGAGCCACCACTTGCCAATTCTTAAGGAAGACATCCAAGTTGTCCCACCATCTTCTTTTTGGTCTGCCACGACCCTGCTACGTCGAATAACTAATTCCTTGAAAAGCACTACCTAATACTTTAATCTTAGTATAAAACAAAATCGCTTCCCGCAGTGTGTCCTGTCCCTATGAAAGCTTAGATCTTTTGAACTACGCAACGGATTTTGATGCAAGTTTTTACAATAGATAGATTGATTTACGAGAAAGATTTATATCTATAACACATGCATAACATATTACTTGTGCTAAGTCAGTCTCTAGTTAATTATAAATGTAATTTAATTTTCTTTTTCTAAATGTCACTGAAATAATGTACACCCTTTGTATAAGGTTGTGCATTATTCCAGTTAGATGTTGTAGAAAATGAGGAAAGAAAATATGCTTATTTGTCACACAAAGACACACAATGTAGGGACTAATTAATTATAATTATCTTCAATGTTATGTGGTGTGTAATTTCTTTATTTTCTCTTTTTGCTTTTGTAAAGTTTTTATTTCTTTGTTTTTATAAATGTTTGATTTTCTATTTTTTTGAACCAATATATAAATATTATACAAGCTAAAGTTTATGAGTGTGTGTGTAAGTCAGTTACTGGTGTGGTTTGTACTGAAATTTCTAGAGATTGTAATGAAATTTCGTACACGCGTAGACCATGTCATGGAAACTTAAAGCACATAGGCAAAGTCGACAGCAGCTAGTATTATGATAATTGTACTTGTTGGTAGTGCAGAGGTACCTAATTGTAATAAATAAATAATAAAAAAACGTATATTAAATAAACTTAAATGTACTCATGAACAGGTATCATTGTGTGTCTCATGGCTGCGCCAAATAAAGAGTCTATTTGACAATTGTTTAACAAAATGTCAAAAAACTACAAAGACATAGATTTTCAAAGAAAAGAAGAATTACAGTACCCCTAAAACCAGCATCTGCAACAAAAATAACATCAATCTTCAACAGAAAGCGGAAAACGAAAATTCAAAATAAACTTGAAACTTCAACATAAACCGTAGTTACATTCTAAAATAAAGCCTAAACTCGGTAAAAGTTTGCAATCCGCGATTCTTCGAAGTGGAGCATCCATTGAGAAGTTTTCCGAATTGTAGCACTAACGCGGAGGCCTATACCGAATGGAGTAGTTTCGGAAGCTGGGTTAAGCACTAGAGTAGTCATGTGGCTACTTTTTAGGGTTCCGTAGTCAACTAGTGCGCCTCACCATCAACGACTGCATCACTGCTTACCATCAGGTGGGATTGCAGTCAAGCACTGGTTTACGTGATAGAAAAAAAAAGAAACCCTTGTAAGTTTGCCATGTCTGTCTGTCTGTCCGTCCGCGGATAATCTCAGCGACCGTTAGCACTGGTTAGCACATGGAAGCTGAGGTATCAAAATGTGTATCAATCACGCGTATAAAGTGGTAAAATAAAAAGTGGACAAAAATATGGTAAGGTAACCCCCCAACACTATTCAACCCAACGAATATTGTTAGATAAATATTTAAAATAAATCATCAATGTTAACATTTTCGGAAATAATCGCACCAAAAGTAAAAAAAAAGTGTAAGGCCTTAACTTTTAATGCGATGGATTATGGCCCATTACCTCTCCTAGAGAGGAGGCCTGAGTCCCAGCAATGGGAACATTATAAGGCCGACACTTATTGAGATAAACTGGAAACTACGGAACTCTACACTGAGCGTAGCCCGACACGCTCTTGGCCGGTATTTTTTTCGTTGAATCCTTGAGTCTTTCAAATCTTGAGTTTGTGCTTAGTTTTGTTTTATAACAAAATGCAACCTATCTGAGCCAAGACTTTTATAGGTATTTGATAAACTTGATTAAATTTAATCAATCGCCTTACAAACACGTTAGTTAGTTTATTAGATCGTTTACGATATTGCTTGCCAAATTTCATAGTTCTAGGTCAACGGCAAGTACCCTATGAATTTTAATTCCCTTGAGGGTGTCGAAATTCTTTTACCAGAAGATTGGTACTTTATTACTGAGTATCATAGGCGAAGCTGTTGGCAGATATTAGAGTACTTATTTAATTTTGTATTGTTTAAATGTACTAAATTATTGTTTATAATTTGGTTAAGTATTATTTTATTTAAGTAACTAAGGAGAGAGAGAGAGATAAGACGTATTAGATTTATTAGTTGTATTTATGTAGGTTTATCACCAGGGTTGAACACCTATCCTGCCCTCAAATGTGATATCTTTCTGTTGCTCAAAGGTTTGCTGGGAGAAAACTCATTGTTGAATTAAGCTCGCCTTTGTATATCGCTACCTTTGGGTAGAAAGGTCGTATAAACCATTTTGGCCAAATTGAGTTATATATACCATTTTTCTCAGAATTTTTTTCTCTATCGATCTGTATATACGAAATGTAGAAATTCGCTCAAAAATGGTTAATACGACCCAGAAATTTTCGGTCATAGCCTCTTAAAAAAGGTAAATTTTCAATGTAAAAGCCAAATAGTTTTTTTTTGTAATTTTGTTATGACGTAATGACCATAATTTAAAATAACTCAGGGTGTAAAAATAGTCGTTAATTGAAAATGGTTTATACGCCCTAAAGTGTTAAATGCATTATTTATAAATGGTTTATACGCCTTAAAGTGTTAAATGCATTATTTGTAAATGGTTTATATGCCTTAAAGTGTTAAATGCATTAATTGTAAATGGTTTATACACCCTAAAGTGTTAAATGCATTACCTAAACACAGGTTAAATTTGACGTCGTAAATCCAAACACAGTTCGCAACGTTGGTGTATAAACCATGTTCATTGCAAGTCGCACCTTACTTTAGGATGTTTGTCAAGTAAAATGTGTAAAGAATGAACCTGGAATGGTTCTATCAGATGATGAAAAAATCAAAGAGAGGTGGAAGGAATATTTTGAAAGACTAATGAATGAGGAAAATGATTGGAGTGGGATTTTAGAAACTAAACCAGAAAATGTGGGGTTAGTGAGAATGGTTAGTATAGATGAAGTCAGAATAGCAGGAAATGGAATGAAGAATGGTAAGGCCATTGGCCCAGTTTGGAATACCAGTTGAAGTGTGGAAGTTACTGCGAGTGGATGGATGGGCGTGGTTAGCTTTATTCTTCAATAAGTTGTTGAAAGAAGAATTCATACCTGATGATTGGTACAAAAGTTTTTTGGTGCCCATCTTTAAAAACAAAGGTGATGTTCTTAAATGCAACAATTATAGAGGAATAAAGCTAATGTCACATACTATGAAAGTAAGGGAGGAAGAAGTATTGATAGGCGGTTGAGAGAAGAGAGTGACATTTCACAGAACCAGTTCGGTTTTATGCCTGGTCGAGGTACAACGGATGCCGTTTTCGCTATACGCCAGCTGTGCGAGAAATCAGAGGTGCACATAAAAACTTGCACATGGTATTAATTGACCTCAAAAAGGCATACGACCGGGTACATCGTGAGGTTCTGTGGTGGGCTCTTAAGGAGAAAGGTGTGCCTGTGAAGTATGTGCAGTTGATCCGATCGATGTACAGTCGGTGTAGCAAGTCCGGTCTACAGTAGGCACCAGTGGCAGTTTGAATGTGGCGGTCGGCCCACGTCAAGGGTCGGCTCTCAGCCCTTAACTTTTCCTGCTGATAATGGACGCTTTGACGTTAGACATTCAGGAAGATGCCCCCTGGTGTATGCTGTTTGCCGATGACATTGCGCTGGTTGCCGAGAGTGGCCTTGAGGTTCAGAGCAGATTGGAGGTGTTGTGGCAAAGATTCGAGAGTGTTGGCCTGAAATTGAGTAGAACCAAAAAAGAGTGCTTGTTCTGCGATTTCGGCGGTCCCTCCAATCTTTCACCTTTAGTTCTCGCTAGGACGCAGATTTGTTCCGACTTTCAGTACCTCGGTTCGCTTGTTCAAGGAAATGGTGAGGTAGACCGGGACATAACACATCCGAGCAACGAAGGATGGATGAAATAGCGACAGGTCACGGGAACAACTTGTGATCCACGGATGCCCCTCAAGTTGAAGGGATCTACAAGTCCGTGATAAGACCTGTCATACTGTATGGGTCAGAATGTTGGGTTGTGAAAAAGATGGATGAAAAAAGATTGCATGTAGTGGAGATGAGAATATTGAGATGTGTGGTGTGACAAGAATGAACAAACTGAGAAATGAGTGTAATAGGGAAAGTTTGAAAGTGGTGCTAGTGACTGAAAAGTTGGAAGGAAATCGTTTGTCTTGGTATGGTCATGTGAAGAGAAGGGATGAAACGCGTGTTACTAAAAGAGTTCTGAATTTACATGTGGATGGATGGAGAGGGATAGGGAGACCAAAGAAAAGATGGATAGATTGCGTAAGGATCGATAAGAAAGAAAAGAAAGTTAGTGATAGTGTTACGGACGATAGAACAGAATGGAAGAAGAAAACGTGTTGCGCCGACTCCAAGTAATATGGGATAAGGGCAGGAAGAACAAGATTTCAAGAAGCACTTTACGATTAACATACAAGGCTCGCATTTGCGCGCAGCGACAAGCAGAAGAACGAGCGCGATAAATGATAGGTACCGGACAGATACCATTGGTTAGAATGTATTATAATACTTAATAAATGTTGATTTCATATTTCAGGTACTTTTATTTTATTTGAATCGACCATTATTGGGTTGGAATAATAATAATTGAGTTCCTACTAATTCTATGTGTAACAGGATTATTTATTAGTCAAAATTCAATTGATCTATGATTATAAATGGTTTTTAATACAAAAAAAAATACATATATGGGTTTTTACGACATTAAATATGACCCTTATGGTTACCAAAAATGGATATACGACCCCCACAGTTTTTTCAAAGTACATTTTCATGGGGTGTATAAACCAAGCATTGTTTTTTTCTTAGACGTAAATGCAAGCTAACTTTAAAACTAAAGAAGATAGCTGGGTTTTGATGATTTAACCTTTTTCATCTGCAAAATGTAAGAACCTTTCTCATAGATCATTTTTTTATAACTTCAAAAGGAAAAAAGTTATGAATTTTTATGTAAAAAAAAATTAGTTTTTCTGCTCTACTGAAAAGTCGGGTTTTGGTTTATACGACCTTTCTACCCAAAGGTATCTATGCATTGTCAAAATCACTGTATTTAATTATAAGTTTTTGTGTACAATAAAGAATTAAGAATAGGATCGTGTTTTTTGCAACAAATAAATAAATGTTTTAACTTTTCAAAATGGCGCATACCAGTATCTGTTAATGTCATAATTATTGAACTACTAAAATAAGCATACATATTGTTTATAGTAAATATTTAAAAAAATAAAATAATACGCGTTTGAGGCACATGAAGGTAGCCATTATATTAATTATTGTTAAACAAAAACCTGATTATTTCGTAAACCACAAAACTCATTTTGTTTTAATGGCGGGCCAAAAACGAAGTAATTATTTTGGTAATGGTAAGTTTACATTCAATTAACGTTATTTTGATGCTTGCCGACCGAGCGGAGAATTTTGTTTATTATATGCAATTTGCAATACTATCAGTGTAATTGGCGTAACGAGATATAAATAATGTAGCTGGTCACCGGTTCATATATCTGTAATTATTTTGTTTGAGGTGGCAAATCATCATAGGGTAATTATAGATTTTTTCGTCATAGGACTTGTCAAGCTCTAGGGTGGAGTAGGAGGGCGTGCCAGACTTTTACTGAGTAAAACCCATCCGTGTGTGTATGTGGTTTACTAGCATCATCATTATCTCCGCAACTTTTTCCCAGCAACATTTTTTTTAAAGGTGAAATATCATCTACCACCCACTATAGGGTGGAACGAGAGGGCGGGTCAGGCTTGTACGGACTAAAACCACATCTATGCTCTTGCAGTTGCTTACTCTTCGTCAAGGCTCTACCAGGCATCAGACCTACTGGACTACCACGGTTTGCTGAAATCTCTTTGAGGCGCGCGTGGAATACTACGCGCCCTCGAAGACTCGGGTTCGGCCCTTACAGTACAAGGTCCCTACAAGTTTCGGGTCAGCTTTAGTCTAACTGTGTTTTATATGAAGCGATTGCAGATTAGACTTCCATTACCTAGTTAGTGGAAAATAGGATACTCCTTGGCTATTCAGTCGATACTCATGGTCAGATTTTCTGGTGCCCGACTATCTTTATTATTCTATATAGACTAATTACTTTGGTAGGTAAGCCACAAGCAATCAGTAGCATGCCTTCCAGCCGTGCGGTAACCGTCCGGACCGAGTCCAAGCCATCGACGATGTATAGCGTTCCACGTGCGCCTCAAAGAGATGTCAGCAAATTTATAGAAGCCCAATAGGGCCAAGGCTTACTGAGGCCATGGCTTGACTTCCGAAAGAGAAACCCGGGCCATGGCACGCATGACAAAGAAGAAACATAGATACATTACGGTTTTAGTCAGTAAAGGTCTGACACGCCATCCTGCTTAGCAAAGCAAAGAAAGCAAAGTTATTAGATGATATCCCACTTTAAAAAATAAACCTTTGAAGATTAAAAATTGTATGTAAATCTCGACGCAGACATTTAGAATAACCCCGTTATTTATTAACAAGAAATTTAATTCAGTTCACAATAATTTTACGAACAATTATCTACTTATGTTCTTAAATATATTTAAGCTACCTTTCATTTTAATTGATTTATAATGAGTGTTCTTCAACTGAAAAGGATTACGAGCGAAATATGTGATATTAATTTGTTTTTTGTATGAAATGTTTTAATATTACTTGAGTTGGAGGTTTCAATAGCAATCAATGGACATGCAAAACTGAAATTAAAAAATATAAGTAATATAAAAAGCTTTTATCCAGCTTTCGGATAGATATGAATTACAGGCTGAATTTTTTTCATTATATTTAGTTTTTCAGGTGGATCTTATTTATTTATTTAAACTTCATATTATACAGTAGTGGTACAGAGCCGGACATAATGCAAGTAGTTTACTTTTGGGTGTAACTTGGTGGTAGATTTGTTTGATCAAACTTATGAATATGATCCACTTTTCCTGTATGGACAACCCTGAAAAAATACTGCTAATTGTATTTTATCGAGCTTTGCAAATATGTACTTGGTCTTCAAATTTATATTTTAATCTAACTCGTGTGGAAATTAAAAAAAAATCCCGAGGAAACATATTCCAGGGATAAAAAGAATCCTATGTTCATAATGAAAAAGTAAGTAAGTGTATCCAGAAAAATGTTTCCTTGAGATAATTTTCTACTACCACGCGGGCGAAGCCGCTGGCAGCAGCTAGTAGGTATACAACAAGCATTAACAATAATTATTGATATTGATCATATGGTTATTTTAATGACATATTATGGACACACTAATTCTAACTAATCGCATGCTGTCATAATTTATTATAGTCGCTTGAATTATTCCAATTAATTACAATAACAATATTAATTTGGAGCGACTACGTGAATACAATTAAATTAAAATGATTATGTCAATATTACCTCATTAGTATAATCTTCAAATAAAACAAAATTAACCAGAAGACGCAGCCTTAGAAGGTCTCCCACAAGGTAGACCGACGATCTGGCGAGGGTCGCGGGAATCCGATAAATGCGAGACGCACAGGACCGGTCGTTGTGGCGACGCTTGGGGGAGGCGTATGTCCAGCAGTGGACGTCTTTCGGTTGCGATGATGATGATGATGACATAATTAACACTATCCAGACACAAGTCTACATTTCTAGGTTGTAGGAATCTTCGAAAGACTTACTTCGAAACTGGAACACAAAGGTTATCTGAAGGGAGTTCCTTCAGTGTTCCTCGCGCCTCAAAGAGATGTCAACAAAACTGTATGGGCCCAGCAGGGCTTAACCCAACTGTTGCCATGAGTTGGCTTCCAAAAGGGAAATCGGAGATCCTGAAATGCGGTACTGAGTAACAACGGTTAAATGGTTTTAGTCAGTAAAAGTTTAACACGCCTTCTCGCTACACCCTAGCGTAGGAGAAATTATTTGATAATAGCCCATCCACAAAAATCTAAATAATAGCCTACCTCAGAAGAAAACAAATTAGAAAACTGTACCTACTACAGTATGTGAATCTAAACAGAAAGTTCAAAATTTCCGATTTACCGATCCGAAAATTATATAACAGTAAAAGTTTGTTCGAAAGCTATAGGAGTTATTTTATTAAAGAGCAATGGTTTTTTTAAGGTATAAAATCATTCAATAACTTCTTCCACTAAGGCGGAGCTAGGACACGTTAAATTTTTACTGACTAAAACCCACTTATGTAGGTATTCTTTCTTTACCTTGCGTTCTAGGACACCGGGTTTCCCCTTTCAGAAGCAAACCCCCATTAGAAGATAGCAATGGTGTGTTTAACTACCCGAGAATGTGTTTTCTCGAAACTATTCAGCAGATAATAATTTACACTAAAGGCATTTAATTGTTAATGGGACGTAGAGATACGGTATCAGACTATAAAGCAGTCTGTTACCTATTTTGCCTCCCCTTTGTATATCATACTTTGTAACTTAGTAAATCTTAATGTGATCTGTTTCGTGTTCTATAAACCCTGTAACATTACCGAGATACTTGAGCTACACACAAAGTATTACAAAGTAAAGTAACACCTGTAATAAGTTTGGTCTCATCCTAGCTTCGTATCTTTGTCAAAGAGTATGTAGTGTACAGAAGCTTTACTCTTTACAACGAGTAAAAACCGGCTCACGCACACATAGACGCTTACGTTTGGCGATTTCGAACAAATGACATTCGCAGGTGTGTTTGGACTCGCTGTAAGTGAAACTAGTCAATGTGTGCGTGAGTTTCAGCTCGTTGTATAGACCTTACCTTCTGAGCTTATCTGCCTATGTAGTACCGTAGCTTCGTTCCTCGCCACTCACTTAAAACTCCTAAGGATCGCGCCAACGCGTTGAAGTGACAATGTTAACGAATTATTGGAGAATTTTCAAAGTTTTTGAGATAAGTGGTTGTTGGTTATGGAATTGTTTGATAATGACGAGAGGTAGACGAATGAAAGAAACGGAGATTTGTCTGGTATTGGAGGTAATATTTAACCCGAGTAAGTAATTTTGTCACTAGATGGCGCTGACATCAACATTTTTAGTTTGTTTTATTTTTACTGTATGAGAGCGAGAATCGAACCCATGCCACGTAGCGTAGCAGGCAATCGATTTACTACTGAGTCAGCCGTACCGTCACTGTTGTGTTGGTTTTTTTTGTACTCACGTGGAAAGTCGAGATCAGTTGACAAGTTTTATATTATTAGTATTACACACATCAAAAGTGTCTAGGGATCAACATATATTTTTGCAATAACTTTTCTCCTGATTGATATTAATTAAAATTTTCTTTAAGGATTCATCAAATAAAGTGTTTTCGTTTGTCACAGTAACGATAAACCAAGTCACCTTTGCATTAATAAAGAAATTTGCCATTTTCCTAATAAAGGGATTTTTGACATTTGAACCACTAACATTAAAGTTCGAAAAAAAGACTGAAATAACAGTTTTCTTTAAAATTTTATTGGGTAACTTAAACAATTAATAATCCGTGTTTCTACCGCGAACACTAACAACACAAGAACATCGGTTTGGCATACTCAAAATGAGTTCATCCAAATCACGCTGTGGAATGGCCGCCCATGTTCGTTGCAACAACAAAAAAAGGTCTTCTTGCGACGAGAGTCTGTCTTACAACTCTTGCGGTGTGCGGTCGTGCATTATCATGCATTAACTGAAATAAGGGACCGATTTGCACTTGTAGAGGAACGATGACGTCTGATACAATCGTCTCAGCATAAATTTGAGCGTTGAGGTTGCCTCTGATCCAAATCAACTCAGTTCTTCCGCCGATCCAAATACCCGCCCATACCATGATGGTTCCACCACTATAAGGATGGACTTCCTGGCAGGATTTTAATCGCTGTTGGCGTCCAGGGGTTCTCCAGTGTCGTATACGTCTTGTATCCGGTCTCATACCAAAACGAGACTCATCAGAAAAGCACACGAAACGCCATTGTTCTTCTGCCCAATTTCTGTGTTCAAGAGCCCATTGATATCGAATCCTACGATTGTGCATTGCTATAGGTGGTACCCGTAGCGGTCTTCGGGAATGAAGGTTCACTTCATGCAAGCGGTTTCTGACTGTTTGGTCGCTAATTAAGTTCCCTGAAGAGTGATGAAGCCTCACGGCTAACATCATGGCGGTTATTGTTGGAGCTCTTCGAGTTAAGATTTGAATGTATCGGTCTTGTCTCCGTGTGGTGCAGCGATACCGTCCTCCATGGCGCTCAGCCACGGTACCAGTGCTTCGGTAACGTGTCCAAAGTCGACTGATAACACTCTGACTTGTATTCAGAGCTAAAGCCACAGTACGTTGCCGGGAACCAGCTTCTATCATTCCCACGGCTCTGAGCATTTCTTCCCTGCTTAAATGACGTCGCTGCTCCATAATAACGTTGGTTTTAATCAGTAGTAGGTAAACAGTAGCACTAATAATGTCTTCAATGCGTTGTATGTTTTTATAGGGAAAATATTGACAGCTGATTTTCATCTTTTACTCGAATTTGATTCACAGTTCCTGATTCAAATTATGAAATGCACCAAAAAGGATCCATATAAATTTATAAAATCATAAATTTATTACAAAGCCTCAATCTCAAGAAATCCGCATAAAAATGCTTGATCCCTAGACACTTTTGATGTGTGTATTTTTATAAATATTAGAAGGTATAATGAAAGCTACCAAACATTATTTTACCTAATAAATTGTATTTTTTAAACTTATGGATATTTGATTATTTTTCTGTCACTTAAAAATAAAATAAAGACCCCTAAGATCTAACTAATAGTGAAATAAAGAATTGCGTCGAATAACTCCTCCGCATCCCGAGAATATATTCAAGAGACTGGCGTTATAGGTACGTTGTATAGCCATACAGCGTGCCTATCCATAGCCATGCTTATCCTCTGTCCAAGGGTAAACTTGGGTCACGCGAAATGTCAACAAGTCGTTTGAAAAGGTCTGTAAATAATTTCTGAGCACTCGGACCCCATTATCTAAGAATTTCAACCTCAAATGGCTCTAAAATAGGTATATCTAGCCATACAGTTGCTATATTTCTGCCGCTTGCGATTCTCCGCAACTACAGCGATAGTACCGGCACAGCACGACGAGCTACGAATTGTAATCATTTAAAAATTGCAATTATTAAAAAACGGTTCTAAAAAAATCATAATATAATCTTATTCTATTTAGATGTAGATATCTAGTGATATATCCTCAAGTTCTTTGGGCATATCACCCGTAACGAGGACTCGATGTAACAATTGGCAGTGCAAGGGAAAGTCGAGGGCAAAATACCACATGGACGCCTTCCAACACGGTGGACGGACCTCATCAATTCTATGACACATTGCAGCATTTATGACAACTCCAAAGTCATCAAACACAGAGCTGCATGGCGAAAGAAGCGGTGGTGCAGGACTCGACCGAGACATGAACTTGACCACTCTCACAAGAGTGCACGACAAAGAAGAAGAAAATGATAAATGTAGTATGGAGAGATAAAGCACAAGATCGATCATGTATGGAGTACTGCTCTCATCTTTGGGACGGATCTGCCAAGTACCAGCTTGACGCGCTAGAGTCGATTGAAAAGCGAGCCAAGAAGATCATCGGTAATGATGCACTCTTCGAGTCGAAGTTTCAAAGTCTGGAGCATCGATGACGAGTTGCTAGCCTGTCGGTTTTCTATCGTTTGCATTTCGGAGAGTGTGCACAGGAATTGCACAACTTAATTCCTGCAAGCCCGTTTCATAATCGGACCACTAGACGTACGGCAATGTGCCACCGGTACATGGTGAACATCCCACCCATACGTACAAAGCGTTTTGGGAGTACAATTTATTATGCGTACAGCTAAAGAGTGGACTTCCCTGCCGGGGTTTGTGTTTCCTGATAGCTACACCCTAGGGGTCTTCAAGTCAAGAGTGAATAGGTTGCTTCTAGGCAAGCGTGCTCCATCGTCGACCACATGATCGCTTACCATCAGGTGAGATGTGGTCAAGCACGAGCCTATCAACAATAATAAAAAAAAGATGCATTTTAATCCGTGGCTATTTTTTTTATGAGCAAAAATATTAACATTGTTGAAACCAGTATCCCAAAAAAGTCTCTCACATACGCACCCTACATGGCTCTCTAATTTTTTCTCAGGAGTGTCGAATGAAAACTTTTCAATCGGATTTAACTCCGTTTCTTATCTAATCGTAAAGTTTTGTCAAAATTTCAAGCGGTTCGAAGTTCATCGGGACTTTGAAGATGCTTTGCCGACCGACAAGATATTGTTTTTTGTTATTTTTAACTTTTATTTGTGTTGCCAAGTCTTTTGTGTACTTATTTTGGGATTATTGAGATTATTTTCCGGGTTCCTTGCATGATTGGAAGGCTCTAATAAAAAAAATATTCTTAAGGAGGGTTTTTGTTTATTATTAGGTACAAGTATCTGGTATTTCCAAATGAGAGCCGGAACTAAATCGTTTAAATGAAAAAGTTACTATCGTGGCTTAATCTGTATTATCCAAAAAATTAATGTTTGCATTTCGATCACAGGTACGTAGGGTGCTTTTCCACTGAAGTGAAGCTAGGCGGAGTGGAACGGAGCGGACTGTGAATAAATTTGCCAATCATAGTGCTCGAAATCTCAAATCTGCGGGGACAGGTTAAGTGGAGCTAAGTGGACTTTCAAATGTACCTAACAAATGAACATGTGTCTCCAAGTCGGACAAGACGAAGTCGAGAGGTGAGCACGAAGCTAACTTGACTCCAATCCGTCCCGCTTCGCTTCAATGGAAATATTTACCAGTTTTTTTTTTAAAGAAAGCTCATTATTCCGGTGCCTAGGGCGTTAAAATCATCAAAACTATTTTAAAAAGAAAGAAAATTACAAGTCCTCACGTATAGAGATGTATACAAAACGTATCGAATCATGTAATAGTTTTCACTGCTCTACTCCGCTCCGCTCCGCCCAGCTCCGTTTCACTGGAAACGCACCCTAAGTAGGTAACCGCGTTTCTATCGTCCGCCGTACACAGTGACTGTGCTTGACCAGATTCCGTTTGTGTGTACAGCGGCTTGGCAATTTCCGCTTACTAGAGCAGTCAAAGGCTGAATGTCAGATACAGCACAAGAATGTGTCGATAGTATAATCTGAATGTAAGCTTACAGCTGAACCCAATAACATATCGGAGATAGAAAAACAAATGAAACAACAGAAAACATGTATAATTTTTGTATTGTATCATTTGTTTTACTATCTCCAGTATGCCAAAATAGATAGGTTATTGAGTTCGACCGTTAGTCTGTCTGATGTAAGCTTAATATGAATGAAGACTTTTTTTTTAAAGTAAGAAATCATCGAATAATTTCTCCCGTTCTAGGATAGAGTGGGAAGGCGTGTTGGAAGTATGTGTGTGACTAAAAAAGAAATGACTCAAAAACAAATAATTTTAGTTGGCTTCGGTCCTGTTGGTACCTTGGTATCTCTTTAACGTTTGAATCCCCAACCGGTCCAATGAGACCGCGCTGTTATTGTTTTACTATTGTGTCTCGTTTCGCGGGTACCTGAGTAATTAAGACGCGCGTGGAACACTACGCACCGTCGGCGACTCGTTGCTCGGTCCTTATAGTTACAGAACGAAAGTTTAATGGCAAGTCCATTACAGTACAGAACCCTAGAAAATCAATAGAAAGAAAAATAGGCAGATGGTAACATCTGTTGATTTACTTTGTTGTCAAGCGGGAGTCTATCAATCGTAAAAAAGTTCTGTAACATTTCTGCTCCATTCATCTATTGTTAGTTGGTAAAATAATTTTACAAATAAAAAATGTTTGGTAAGCTTTGTTAAAACAGGCCTGTCTTCTAAGGTTAGAAGTATTCAAGTTTTATCGAGAGATTTCTATTCTTTATCGAAAAACCTTGAGTTTTTTGTGCGTTTATGGATGGAAAACTAATCTCTCTTGACTAGGTACAATGAAATCTTATTTAATTCGGAAACTTGTCTAGTTACTTTGTCTAATCTATTTTTTTCTAAACTTTATCGGATTAGCAAAATAGTATTTTTTTTTAGATTTTCTCAATACCGATTCGCTAAAGATCTTTGATGTTTGAAAATAGAAAGTATTTTTTTGGATTTAAAGTTTTCTATGATTATTTATCTGAACGTCTCAATAAAAAATTGAAACCTTAATAATAGGATCACTGGAGTTACAGAGAAGATAATATACTATATTTTTTCTATAATTTCAAAAGAAAGATTTAAAAAGCAAAACACCATTTACGTCCCCTATCCCGTGTTTTAACTGACACTACTACAGAGCTTACAATTTTAAGAAAAGCGTACCTAGGTATCAACTTATATGGGCCGATAAGGTACTCGTAATTGAAGTGACCGGCCAGAAATGGCTACGAGTACCACTGGCAAAATGCCGGATGAAATGAAAATGGCTCAATTAATAGAACATAGGTTACTTTTAGGCAAGCATGTTGCATCATCGACCACTTTATCGCCAAGTGAAATAATGTTTATCATTATCGCGAAACTTTTGAACAAAACAAAAAAAAAACATAATAAAAAACAAAACAACAGCCTTTATCAACAACAACCCTTCACCGGTAACCAGGTCGCTGGTATAAAAATAAATCTATTAGCCCAGTAATAAAACAAACAAAAACGCAGCGTATTTACGGGGCGCGTAACAACAATGTAACAAAAGGTAACATTAGCGGTGCTCGTGAAAAGACGCCTCCATGTGTAACGCCTGTCGATACACCCTGTATAGGAATATAGTAAAATTTACAACATAAATATTCGTCAATTCACTGACGTTGGCGTCTGCCTTTGTTAGAGGTTTACAGTAGGAACTTTGATTCCGTACAAGTTGTAAGCGGAAGAGTTTTTGCAACCAAATGCAGCTTGTGTTTTTGAAATTTCTTCTTCTTCTACCTGGCGTTAATCCCGGTCATTGCCAGGGTCCGCCTTCCTACTAAACTTTCTCCACTTTGCCCGATCTTCAACATCCTTCCCAGTAAGGCCATTGGCTCTCATGTCCGACTTCACGACGTCCAGCCATTGCGAGGACGACCACGGGACCTAGCGCCAAGGACAGCCATATCCATGAATCTCCGACTAACGTACTCCTTAGGGCAGCGGTGTGTTTTTGCAATTTGTCTACAATTTCGGCCTTTCTAGGCCCTTTCAGTTTTGCTGACATCTCTTTGAAGTGTGGGACACAACACGTAATCAACTCGGGTTTGGTTCTTATTATACGGCTGGATAGCGTGCTACCTAGTGTTCGCCGACCGCAAGGCTCCGAAATCGCCCTGCTACTCTCGATGCGAGAACATGGCGTTTCTTCTGGCCAAATCTGAAACAGGTACTTCCCAAAATACCAATGTCCGGTGAGGATCCGCGCCAGGAGGAAAGTGAGGATGCTGTAGCTTCTCTCTAGAGAGGGAACTTACCGCCACGATTGTGGTGTGCCCAGCGGAATTTGATTCTAGTGGTTTCAGCATTGCACATCAAAATGCGTATTTAAAAATGCCTTACGATGTTTAAGTGTTTGTAAAATGGATGATAATTTTAGACGTGTGCTTGTTGTTTCGTGCTGTATTCAAAGATGTTCAATACGAACGTAGTGTTGAAATTTTTAATTTACGCCCTGATACAGTGAGACTGCAAAAATTGGCTTGGATCCTTAAGGCTTATAATCTGGATAATATGATATTTAAGAAGTGATAATAATACCTAATAATAAAATATTTATTTCAGGCCACTAGGACCCATAAAACACTATACATAAAATAATCTTAAAAATAGTACACTATTACATATTTATCTAATTTACATTATTAAAATAATAATCCTCCTTCTTCTCCTTTTCGTGTCGATGCACTCATATCAAACCTCCTCTAAGCCGTGCAGGTTGCCAAATACTGGTCACATGGCAACCTGCACGGCTTAGTCATTAGCCTCGCATAGATCCTGAAAAGTACAGGTGGTAGTGCAAGGTGGACAGTTTATCAGGTGACGTATGTCCTGTGAAGCGGCTCCACACTGGCACTGTGTTAAAGATGGATTGATGAAGCCCCATTTGGCCTAATTGCTTGTACAGTGGCTAACCTGGGTCCGCAGTCGGTAAAGAGACTTCCAGATTGGCTACTATAGGTCATGATCGGGGGGAAGATGTTCTGATGGAGTAATGAAGTGTGGAGGAGTTGGGTGTCTCTGCTCCCACAGCGCACATTAAAATAATAATTAAAAGTATAAAAAAACATGAACAAAAGCTTTTCAAACAAGAACTACCACAAAATTACAACATTAAAACCGTGCATTGTTCGAAACCTGCAAACGCTACCGCTCATCACTTACCCCACTAAATATGCCAAACCTCCCGCCTCCCCCACCCCGCGACATTTCCCCGACAATGCCCTCCCCGCTTGAGGAAATATTTTATCTTTCTTCATAAAGGAAGCCAACAATGGTGGAGTGATGTATTTAGGAAATAAATGTCAAGCCATCACTCAGAGTTCGGTCTAAAGTACATTTTGGACTGTTCTTAGTGGCAGTACGAAATATTAACATTGCCTTAAATCATAAATAAAGTACTGAGTTCTAACCTGTTGTGGGAACATTTGTTGTTCTGTTTTGTTCGTTTTAAATAGTGATGGAATGGTTTCTCAGAAGGTTAAGAGTTGATTTCGATAGGATAGTGATGTGGGTAAAAATGTTTAGTCGCATTTCTGGATAAGAAATGAGCTGTGTGCCCGATGGGGTGTCGTATTGGGAATACAAACTTCAATTGAAACTTTCAAACCTTTTAATCCTCTTTAGAAGAAGATTCTTCACAAATCGTTACCTGTGTTAATATAATGTCCACGCTTTTATGTGTTAGAATTTTTTTTATGAAATAGACTTTTTCTTTTTCAGAAGTGTATCAACATCCCGGTTTAAGATAAAAAATAAAACAAATTTATTTGATAAACTCTTAACAATCATTAATTTTATAATTATTAACTACCTATAAATATGAATAACCTAACAACGTAGGTACATAATACATACATTGAATACATTCCTACACTACACACACCATCACTTACCATTATATGAGATAGTGGTCACGCGCGAGCCTATCAACAGCAAAAACCGTTTTCATTAGAGAGAAAAAGCGTCGTAAAACTATACAACCATAGTTTATTAAAATACTCCTTACTTTTACGAACAGCTTTGAGAAAACTTACAAAAATTATAAACGTATTAAGCGATATAAAAAGTCAGATACAATGTTCAGAAAATTTTCAAGGTTGTGTTCCTATATTAAAAGATTTAATTGTAATTTTACTAGTCAACTTTTTTTTTCGTTTTTTGAACACAAATAAAACTTAGGCTTGCCTTTGTGAACTTTTTGTACAAAATAAACAAGAATGGTGGAACGGAAACTCATCAAATAAGAAGTTTTAACGTGCGTAATGAAAGAGTTTTAAACAACAGAGGTTTTACGCAAAACGCTAAATTAAATGTTTTGTCCTGACAACCCCTAATTAAGCAATAACATAAGTATAATTTAGAGTTTTTGATGTAATTTTTTTTAGTCTAGTCTATTCGTGTCAGAATTAATTTTTCGCAAATTGTTTCGTACCTTGTAATTGCCGGCGCGTAGTGTTCCACGCGCCCCTCAAAGAGATGTCAACGGTAGGAACCCAGCAGGTTCGAAGCCTACTAGGCCCATGGGTTGAACGAAAGAGAACCCCGGGGCCTTGGAACGAAAGCAAAGAAGGAACAGGAGAGGATTTTAGTCAGAAGAGTCTTACACGTAGTCTTAGTCATACACATTATAATGAAATGATAAAGATATTTTTATTGTATCATCGACCTCCTCAGCGAAGCTTGCCAAGAAGACCGAATGATATATTTAAAGGCAAATACTGAAAAAACATTAGAATGTGTTTTATTCGAATTCTAGTGAAAAAAGTGATTGTATTCTACGAGTATATCTAAAGCTAAATTATTTCTAAACACACTGGCTAAGTGCGAACCGAAAAAAGTCCAATTTCGTAGCAATTTTAAGAGTAGTGTTTGCTTTTCAGGGATTACAATCGTATTCCATGAAAATTCTCTGTTGTTGGTACACAAAAACTTCGCTTGAAGGCGTAAAAAGTAAAAACTGCGTTCACATCCACATGTTTCTGACGGGTTACTTTACACTGAAAAGCAGAACTCTACCGCTTCGGGCTATCGATTTTAATTTTTGCTACCTAGTTTTAAACTTATCTAGGTGTTTTTAAGGTAGGAAAATTATCAAAATCGGAAGCGCGAACGAAGCCTCTGGGGCTATGGGAGGGCTTCCGAAAAGAAAACCCTGGACCCTGGAACGAAGGCAAAGATGGAACGCGGTGGGGTTTAGTTAGTAAAAATAAAAGTCAGGAGAAGTCTGATGATTCCCCACTTAAAATTCCCCAGAGTAAGACCGTTTTCACATTATCCGATCCGATATCGGTGTCGGACTCCGATACGATATCGGGGTAAGTAAAATGTATGAAGTTCTGTGCTCCGATATCCGATATCGGGTCGGACAATATGAAAGACAGGTACATATGTCATACATTTACCTTACCCCGATATCGTATCGGCGTCCGATACCGATATCGGATCGGATAATGCGGAAACGCTCTAAGGCTCACAATCCCGGTCGCTCTACACACAGTGGAAGATCTTTTCCTTGCTGAGCGCAAACGTGAGTCACGACATTTTCATCAAGTCCCGTTTTGAGGCAGATTTGTCTCATATAGACAAGTCTGCCTCAAAACTAAAACGAAACTGTTTTGTCTAGGGATGAAACAACTATCTTGTATACAATTTTTTTTAAATCATTTTTTGCTACGGTACGGAAACCTTCAAGCTCCATTTCGATTCGCACTTAGCCAGTTTTAAAAATGTATGCTTTATTATAGTGTTCGTATTTGGATAGGATAAAAAAGATGATTGTTTTAGCATTTCACAGAAGTCTAGTCGGCAAAGCCGTTAGGCGAAGATAATTTACTTTTCACGTATGAGTAATGTAATTTAAAGTGCTTCATATAATAATAATCTAGCGCACAGGAGTCTTTTTAATACGACTTTGCCTTCTCAGTATTGTAGAGTTTTTTCATAAGTCAAATAAAGCAGATACATAATTTATTAAAAAAAAAACACTTATGCTTTTTAAAAGAAAGAAGATGGAGAGGCAGGTGACAAGCCTGAGTAATTTTGTTATACCTAACTAGCTGCAGCCAGCGGTTTCACCCGCGTTGAAGTAGAAAATTATGCCAAGGGAATAAACTACATCATCATCATCTGCCTCTTTTCCCAACTATATTGGGGTCGGCTTCCAGTCAAGCCGGATTTAGCTGAATACCAATATTTTACGAGGAGCGACTGCATACCAGACCTCCACAACCCATTAACTGCCCAACTAGCAAAGTAATCCTATAAAGAAAGATTATAAGCCTGTCAATACTAATAACGTTCTTATAAAGGCATGCGGTAGACAATTTAACTTATAACAGAATTTGCCAAGCCTTAACATACTCGAGCGCATTAGTTTTTATATCTCGGTCTTATAGTTTGCTACAAGACTGACCTATAAAACATGTATAGGACACTTTTACTAGTAATAGCATTTTACAAGCGTAGATATTCTCAAGAGCATTTGCTTTTATATCTCTGTCATATAGTTAGCTACAAGATTATCTTATATGACACTTTTAAGAATAAGTCTCTTATAATTGTTTACAGTAAAACTAAATAATCCTGAATAACATTTTAATCCTATAGTAGCATTATGTGAGAGAACAAGATATTATAACATACTTGGCCGAGATCACTATAAGTTTACACCGTGATAGTTTTGCTTGAGACTCTTTACTTGATAAGAGTGCTATATAATCAAAAAAGCTTATAAGCTACTAGATCAAAAACTTTATTAGTAAACCTCAGCCATTTTGTTGAGATTCAGTTGTTCCCCTTCGTCTTGAGAAAATTGATTGAATATGAATTTGACCGATTTGAAACGATTAAAACATCAAGAAATACAACCATCTTGTTAATTAAATCCTAAAAAAAGTAAATTAAAAAATTAGCAGGCGTATTTCAAGGGAACCCTAATTTGTTTTAAAATGGAGGCGAGTTATCTGGACTGAAGCTGCTACAAGTATTTATTTACCTATAATGGTTCTACAAAGTACTTAATGAAGAGCAAATGTGAAATTAACTAAATTGCGGTGCACATTACAGTAAAAATTACTTCCCCACGAGTTCATACACTATATTTACAATACATATTTAATAATTAATGTTCTACAATAATACAAAATAATAGTAATAGAAACTTAAGTTTTTATTACTTACTATTTTTTTTTTACCAGCCGCGCAATAACAATCAAAACCTCTATTAAAATGTAATTGGTATGTGTTTTTATATTAAAGAGGTCGTATAAAATATACGCAAAGATTATTTAAATTTAGTTTATTATCTAACATCGATTTAGGTAAATACCTATTTGCAAAGATTTTTACATACAATTTATAGACAACTCTTAGATAAAAAGACATGCCAAGATTGTTTACCTTTAGTTAACTACCTAAACCGATAGACTATAGTGCATTATAATCAAGATTGCTTTAGTAAGATACTTATGTCAGATACAAAAGTGTGTGTGCTTGTAATTGTGTAGTCTCATATCATTATAGAAGCTATTGCGCTTCGTCAAGTATATTATAGGGCTTAGTAACATTTAATAAGTTGATTATAAGATACTTATAGAAATAAACTCTCCAATAACTGCGCCCAAATCCAGCTTTGTAGCATAATACAAGTATTATATAAGTGCAAATAAAAGTAGTCTTGAGATCGTTTTAAGTACTGATTTTGCTAGTTGGGTGGGGTAACACGGTACTTCGTGGTAAGGCTGGAGTCAGATTTACTGGGTTCTGACTATCCGTAACGACTGCCAAAGATCTACAAATGACAGGCTTAACGTGCTTTCCGAGGCACGGAGGAAACTCGGTATGTTAAGATGGTCACCCATCCACAGACCTGCCTTGGCTAAAGTTGCTTAAACTTTGAGATCGACCCGTGCGGCTGTTATTATCTAGCCACGTTCCCTAAGGGAACAAAGTCCGAGGGAACAAACTCCTTGGATAAAAAAATATCCTATCGATACCAGAAATATGAATTAAGGGACATTTTTACGTTATGGGTAAAAGGACCTTACGTCCACAGTCGTAAGGGACAGGCGCTATATGCTGTACCCGTATGCAGCGAAATCCGTTCCAAAGCAAACATTTACCTTTATAATACCTATTAAGTGTGATTAATGTAAAAGGTTGTACACTTTTTTTTGTTATTTTTTTGTTGCCTATTGTAAAGCCTGCGTCAAATAAATCATGTTCTATTCTATTCTAAAAGTGTAATTTAATAGAAATAAATTCTACAGTTGAATGGGCATCTGTCACCCTTCTCATTATTTCTTTACTGTTTGAAGGCCCGCAAAATAGTAGATTTTCAAAGGTCTTCACTGGACTAGTTTTACACATAATATTTTTCTTTCAATTGAAATCTAGATTGTATCCACGTGATATTGGTATTTACAAAATATGTAGACCTAGATGATATCCACAAGATATGTGTGTTTTCAAAATACCTGGAGAAAGATGTGAAATAACGTCATAATTACTTAAGAGCAATTGTATAGAAACGTATCTTAGCTTGAGTGCTTTTAAAGATTCAGCATAATTATGTTTTCTATGAAACATTCTTCATTATTTATAAACTAGTGCGCCTCACAATTGCAGTCAAGTGATAGTTTATTTTATATAAAAATAAACATCACAATGATTTATTTAGATACCTTTATACAGTAATTCTGACAGTGTTCAAATTGTACACTCACAACTGTACTATTATACGCACTCAAATTATATAACCGTGTATTTTTCCAGTAGCTACGCGAAATAAAAACAAAAGAAATACCATACGCTCTCAACCGAATGAAGTAGCGTAGAAACCTGTATAATCATGCAATCCGTGTCTTAGGCATGAATTGCGAAGGAACGAAATATGAAGGGCATATTATAGCGGACCCAACGCTTCCCGTATTCATTCGACCTAGCGGAAAGGATTACGTATTCGCCTTAACCCTATTGAAATAAATGGATATTTGCGCCGTCATATGAAACCGTGGAGGTGGAGAATGGATTGAGCGCTCCTATTGGATTAGTTTAAGCTAGGTAACATTTTATCGGCGCCAATCATTGCTGAAAAACCAAAATGTTGTGATAATGTTGTCAATATTTTTTCATTGAACAAAGTGCATTAATACCCGTTGCATCCTCTGGAGAAGCTAGCAGATAAACAGTCAGTTACGGAACACGACTTAATTTTATACTGTGTAAAGATAAAGAAGATTCTGATTGGATTACATCACAGAATTTAAAAATCAACTTGGTCACTATGGCCTACAGCCAAGATGCAAGTATTGATCACACGGTCACTTTGTCCCTCTCCACAAAGTGCCTAATTTAGTGAAGAATGAAACAACACAGTCACTGTGTCCCTTTCATCAAAGTGGCCAACTCCAACAACACAACATTCAGACCATTCTCTATAGCTATGTATGAAACTAACCGGACGGCTTCAGTAGCTAACAAAGGTAACGTACTTATATGCATCTTCAACATCATTCCGATGTTCAGAGAGCTGAATGTTAGCACGTGGTTAGAGGGCTTAAAATACGCCCTCATGGGATTAAGACGGTAATTAGGTAGTCTTTTTCTAAAACTAGCGACCCCGTCCCAGTTTTGCTTGTATACAAATTATATACTTAAAGTTTCCCTGATTGTCAATCTTTATTTTATTAAACAAAATGCATTACCCGTTACATCATCTGGAGAAGCTAGCGGATAAACAATCAAATATGAAAAACGAGTTAATTTTATACTGTGTAAAGATAAAGAAGATTCTGATCGGATTACACCACAGAATTTAAAAATCACCTTCATCTCTATGGCCTATAGCAAAGACGCAAGTATTAGTCACACGGTCACTCTGTCCCTTTCCACAAAGTGGTCAATTCCAACAACACCACACTCAGTCCATTCTCTATGGCTATGTATGAAACTAACTGGACGGCTTCAGTAGCTAACAAAGGTTACGTACTTATATGCATCTTCAACATCGTTCCGATGTTCAGAGGGCTGAATGTTAGAACGTGGTTAGGGGGCTTAAAATACGCCCTGATGGGGTTTAGACGGTAATTGGGTACTTGAGTGTTTTTTTACTACCTTATTAAGTGTATTGTAGTGGCTGTGACAATGGCTGAAAGCTCTACATTGATCAAAGTGCCCTACGTGTTACTGCGGAATAGATCTTAATTTTATCTCCGTAGTTAACCCGAAAGCTTCTTCGTTGGAAATAAGGTTCTGATGGTCTTGAAAAAGTTATAATCCATCAATACTTTTTATTTCAAAAGTGCTAAAAGAGACGCTTTTGAAATGTCATGTAATCAATCCTAAAACAATTGGGCAGTTACCAATTTATCATTGCGTTTAAAATGACTATAATATCTAGGTTCTTGAGCTCTGATGTGGCTTGAATTCGTAGATAAATGTAGCTAACTCATTTTACGTACAGTCCCATACAGTAATGTGGTTACTTGATTTCAGTAGAGAAACACGAAATAACAAACGTATTCCTTTTCCAACTGTAGAATAAAATTACAGCCTTAGGATTAGCTCTAGACTTGACTAGGCTTGATAATTTACATGCTAAAAATACGCCACGAATTTCGTAAAAGTATCAAGTTAACAAAATTAAGACGAAGAAATAGTACTTGAATTATAAAAGGCATCTTCTCCATTTGAAGTGCGGCCAAAGCTTTAAAATGTGTCGCAAATTCGAGCCACAACAATCACCCTTTTGAAGGCGAGCACAAAAGCCAGCCGTGGTTCCGTATCTAAATTGGACAATTAGAGACCTTTTGTCATCTAATTGTTTATCTGTCCAAAACAAGGCTTCGCTTAACTGCAAATTATAAATAACTGGCAGCTTAATGAAGTAAATGAGTTTCACGGCGATAAAAAATGTGGACGGTCGCTGTATGGGGTTGGTTTTTGTATTTTGTGTGCGAATATGGTTTTGGCATATGTTTATATGCAGAGATGGATTATAACCGGTCAAATGTCCAATAAGCTGAGAGTATACAACATGTAATTGGAATAATTCACAATTCCATTAGAAAATTAAGGTAGTGGTTTTAAAGAAATTAGTTAAATTAATACGGGCCAGAGCATTGTCGGTCGCGGATTCATACCTAGCCAGGTACATTACTTGGTGTAATTTATTTGTTCACAACTGCTCTCGAAACGACGAAGAAAAACATCGTGAGAAAATCAAAGCCATATGACCACCAATCTGCGCTGGGCCCGCGTGTCAAAAAGTCGCAAGTCTCTTTAGGAGAGAGTTTGTTAATTGACTTGCGACCTAGTAGTTGGAACATTATAAGGTTGATTATACTAATTAATATAATTAAATACTAATAGCCCATATTAGCATCGAAATTGAAATTGGCAGTGCATCGGTAATGGCACGTATCAACGAACAGTGAATCGGTAAATGTCAAAATGGCAGAAGTTATCGCTGTCAGCCTGTCACTTTGTACTCATTTTATGTTTGGAAAAAAATTATATTATTGATTGGTAACATAACGTTTATTCTATCACTAAGGTTTAATTATATAACAGGTTAGCAGATTAAACACTCAGTTTTTCTCCAGATATTTAGCCACTCACCCGTCTAGATATTACCACCTAGTTTTGCCTTTTCTCTTGTCTGTTTATTAAACACACTACAATTACAAACTTGAGCCTACAAAATAAGGCTGGAAACCACAGAACCTTACAAAATATTTCCTTTGTAACGCACATAATGCCAGCATCTGTAGCTCGCGGCTACACTTTATGAATAAGATGTTGAGGTTAAGTCTCCGTAAATAAACAGAGTACCCGTGTACCGCCTACGCAAGCATGTAGTTATAAGCATGTAGGTCAAACTGTCCTTAGATCTTGGAGCAGTTCTGCATGACATACAGTGTAAAATACGTTAGGGGGTAAAATGGTTTTTGACGAGGAAATATGGCACCCTTTAAAGGTCTTCGTCTAGACCAGTTTGGGGAAAGGTCGACCGTTGACCTAACCTTATCTGTGTGAACTAAGGAGCCAGTCTAAGATGCCAGGTAAATTCAAATAGGTAAGTATCCAAGGGTAAAAATGGAGGATCTTGGCAAAAGTGAGACGGTACTTCACGACGGAATAGCTGTTCAACCTTTATCAAACGCAAATTCGATCATGTATGGAGTACTGCTTTAATTTTTGGGATGAGTCAAGCGAGCCAAAAGATCAGCAGCTACTCGTATGATGCTTTCGGCGAGTCCTAAATCTTGAGCATCGGCACCGAGTTGTTAGCCTATCGGTTTTATCGTTTACATTTCGGGGAGTGTAGTTTGCAGTAATCAAACGCGGACCTATCAATTGTATATTTTTTTTTATAAAGTTGGGATACATTACACTGAAAATATGAGTCAAATACACTGCCTTGCAATGACAAGGAAAATAAATATTATTATCATCTCCCAAATTAAAATCCATTGACACTTTATCGGTCCTTGGATAGCGAAGCTATGTGATCATCATTTCCTTAGCCTTTTCCCAATGAGGACTTACCCCAAGGTAGGCTTCGAGTCTGACTGATTTTGTTTTACATAGAGCGACAGCCTCTCAGAACTCCACAGCCGAGTTACTAGGCAATACGATACACCTGTGCATAGACCTCCTTTCTGAATATCTATGGCATAAACTGTAGCTCCGAATTTCTGGCATCTGACTACCTGTAAAGTGGGTGATAGACGTACGAACTTAAAGTACGCGGTTTTTAAGATCGTGAACTTACTCGGCTCGACGTCGGTGACACACGTGAAGCTTGCTCATACTATATCGCGATCTCGTCGAGAGAAGAAGCTTTGAGTTATTCGGGAATTATATCATACTAAATTTCAAAAACTAATAAAAAAGACGAAATCGACAAGTGTGGGTAAAGCACTGGATTACGAAAAGAGAGCGTTTATCGCATGTGAATTTAGTAAGAGAGTTACGTGAAGAGAGGGAAGATTTCCATAATTATTTCAGAATGTCTGAACCGCTGTATGAAGAACTTTTGCGTTTAGTTTCACCAATTATAGCCAAACAAGACGAGAGAGATGAGAGAAGCTATTTCACCGCATGAACGTTTAAGTGTAACATTACGATTTTTGATAACTGGTGGAACAAACAAAGATTGAATGTATAATTTCTAATAAATTATTGTATGCTTGAAACTTCATATTTTTGTCATTGTTTTTTTTTTTGTAATCATTGCTTCTAATTTTCCAAAGGCAAGGATTATTTCGAAAACCTTCTATAAATTCTGTTAGCAGTTCATGCGAGTAAGTTCGGAAATCTCTCATTTTGAGAATTAGCTAAACTAAATGATAAGGCACTTGCTACTGCGCAAGTGTCTTATCATTTAGTTTAGCAAAACCAATATTAAGAAAAATTACACAAACGTCAAACACCACAAGTGTTGTGCATCCACGGACAGGCAAAACAAAGTGGCGGCTCCCGGCTCGCAGCGCTGCCACACGTACGAGCCGAGACGAGCTACGAGTAAGATTTCAAACAGGTTGGATCGCCTGCGAACTTGCGCGGCAATTTTAAAGTACGCGTTTTTAAGGTGACACACAGGCGAAAAAGGTCGTCGAGCCACAAGTCCGCGTACTTACTCGCACGTCTATCACCCACTTAACGACTATCAAAGATCGACGAATATTACAACCGGGACTAAAAGCTTTTTCATGGCACGGAGTATCGATAATTTTCTAGATTATTAGAAAAGTATATTGTACTGCTGTTTGTTACCCTCACTCGGAGTAAGGTTTAGTTGAAAACCAGCGTCAGGCAACTGCCATGTAGTTGTCCGGCTTTTATGCAGAATTAGACCTATTTGGCGCAGTCGCGACACACACTGTACTAGTTTTTCTTCTTTTTTATATTATTACTTTTTTATATCTGTTGTTTCTGCATTGTGTGTCTATATGTGTCAAATAAATAGTTATTTTTTCTATCTACTGAATAGTGCATACACCCTGTACCATCCCGACACTTAATCATCACTCGCCAATCCATGTGAAATGTAATCCAATGTTCAGTAACCGTATGCGATTAACCAATACAGTTTTTTCGTACAGTAGCCATCTTTTTTCCGAAACCAACTATCCATGACGATTGTCTCTGTGTTCGCATGACAACCGAGCACGAAGGCTTAACGTGCTCCCTGAGGCACGGAAGGGTACCGGTGTGTAAACTTATAGGTCAACCGTTTGTTGGCATTTAAAATTTGAAAGAGCAGCTAAAAATAACAAATCTGTGCTTTTTTTTCGAGCCGTTGCCAAATTAGTTGATAGATCGGTGACTTTTCAAGCTGGTTTATTACCTAACTGGTCTATAATACTGCAATAGGCATAATGTAACAGAGTGGCTATTGGAATTCTAGCATGCCAAATATGATTCCGTATTTTAAAAAGTCCACGTACCAGTAGTACCACGTACTATATTTGAAAAAAAAATCAAATATCAAATATAAAAAAACCGTAAAAAAAACCCGTTAAAAAGCCCGTATCACGAACTATTTTTGATAATTTAGATCATGAAAATGCATAAAGCAAAAGCACTTATGACGTTGTTAAAATACATCAGCAGAAAGCCTGGATTACACGTTTAAAATTGTCTAAAATAAACGAAAATAATATCTTGACTATTTTAGCTATCTTAAGTAAATCAAGATCTGAACAGACTCTAGGTTGTTCATATATTGAAAAAGAAAAGTTTTATAGACTAGTATAATGGATGGAAACTAAGTAACGTGTCATGTTTCAAAATGAAATAACAAAATAGCAAAGTGCGAGTCAGCTCTAGTCTCACGCACATAAGATTCCGTACCGTCGTAAATAAATGCTAATTTAGCGACATCTATGTCGTCACGCAGGAATTATCCTGCATTGTGGTAGCAGTATTCCGCGCGATTAGAACATAGACAAATTAAAGTCTGAAATCAATCTATCAGCTCGAGCCAGCAGGTTAATTCCGATTGGTCGACATTGGGATTGGATTGTGACATTTCGTACTAAACGGTTTAAAGTACGCCATCACCAATCCCAAACTAATTTGGCACTACCATCGAACTCATCATCATCTACCTAGCCTTTTCCCAACTGTATTGGGGTCGGCTTCCAGTCAAGCCGGATTTAGCTGAATACCAGTATTTTACGAGGAGCGGCTGCCTACCAGACCTCCATAACCTATTAACTAGGGTAACACGGTACTTCATGGCAAGAGTGGAGTTGGAGTCAGATTTACAGGCTTTTGACTATCCGTAACGTCTGCCAAAGATCTACAAACTACCATCGAACTAAAGAGTACGAAATGACACAATCCAAATGTCGACCGATCGGAATTGAACTCAAGAGTAAGCCGGCAGAACCAACACCCGTTCGTGGATCTTCACCTTTCAACAAAGATCTGTGAGGCTTTATTCAATGTCCTGCATACCTCTAAAATAAGAACCTTCAAGTTTTTTTCACGAATAAGAAACCTGAGCTTTACCAATATACCTTTATCATTATTTTAATGCTTTCAATAATGATACGAAATACGCTTGCACTAAAAGGTGCGTTATTGAAACTTTAAAAGTGTCCCTAAGGTCATCTCAGGATTCAAGTCTTAGAGACCAGACCGAAATAATACCTGTCGCTTTCAAACGTCGCCTGCGAAAATAAAATCTTATGAAATTTTCACTATTTGAAACGGTTTTCTGGCTTGAATGGAATAAGATGATTTATTTGAAATTTATTTGCGTGTGAGATTTGTTGTTTTATTTTTATTTTATTTTGGTTTAAAAGCTGTTTTCTTTTGACTAGTTTTTTCCAGCGGCTTTGGCTTTTTCAAAGAAGACAATTATCCTAAGGGTATAATTTTTGGGTAAGAAATTATCTAATGATTTCTTTTGCTGGAGGTCGGAAATGGATGTGTCAAACGCTAATGTTTTATATAGCCATTTTATCAATGAAGGCTAAACTGTGCATTGTTATCGACGAACATTCTTGCAAAAACTGATCCCGCTTTACAGACAGTGCTATGCACACCGAAACGCATATGCATTTACGAGTATAGTACAAATACGTATGCAATTTTTTTTACTATATTTATGCTTTTATTGGCATATTTCTTCTATCTATTTTTTGTGCACCTGCCATATTCTCTCCAACACCCTTGGATGACTAGTAAATAATGCCTAAGGCATTAAGTTCGCCTTTGTATGTTTGTGTTGCATAAAGTTTGAATAAAATAAGTACACAATAGATTTCAAAACTTAGAAAAACATAAATAACAATAATAAATCAGCTAAACGGGTCTTAGTCAATCAATCTTTTTGGTAACTGAAAAGCCTTTTAAGACCTCATTAATTATTCTATTGTCATTTTTGACATTGTCTGTTATTAATAGGAACCAGTAAATAAGGAATAAGAGAATTTTAATATACATTGTTAGATATAATAGTATATTTATCTAGTCTAAGTCTAGTTACTTCTAGGCAAACGCACTCCATCGTTGACCACATCATCGCTTTCCATCAGATACTGGTCAAGTGCGAGCCTACCAATAAAATCTATAGGTAGCGGTACTTAAACAATTGTTTTTACATTTTTAATAATAAAATGAATTAAGTAAGGAATTACTGTTTGGTTTTTTTCCTAAAAATGTCATCAGTGTTGATTAAGATAACGATTTAATACCGTTTACATTAAAAAAATGCAGACTTTTCGGTAACGTGTTTACGGATTTATTTTTCGGAATTACCGACTCCGAAAAATAAATCCGTAAACACGTTACCGAAAAGTCTGCATTTTTTTAACCTCCCCTGGGGGTCCAGAATCATGTACGGCATCCATATTCCATATATTCGTTTGTGCGTCGATGTCTGACACAGGGTGTACATTTATTATTAAGCTTATGTAAACTGGCTTACACAAGACACCCTAAAACAACTACCGGTAGGCCTTACTAATATTTGTTCTGCGGATAATCGAAACTACGACACGCACGACACGAAGCGTAGCAGCTAATCGCTCAACTACTGCGCTACCTTGTCGTGAATATATGATGGTATACATTTGTGAGTGCCATCGCGTGATCACATCAGGAATGAAGATATCTACAGAAGAACCAAGGTTACCGACATAGCCCGAAGAATCGTTGAACTAAAGTAGCAGTGGGCAGGGTTTTGATGATTGAAACCCACATATGTACCCACATTTGTACTCTGAGGGTAAAAACGAGACTCTATTGTTAAGACTCCGTTGTTCATCTGTCTGCCACCAGGCTGAATCTCATGAACTGATGATAGTGACGAGTAGATAGTTAAAATTTTCACAGATGTTGCATTTCTATTGCCGCTATAACAACAAATACAAAAAACTAGAATAAAATAAATATTTAATCTCCCATACCTACAACAAACGTGATTTTTTTACGGGTTTTCCTTTTTTCTTTCGTGCGCAAGTCAAACTCGTACTTGGCCGGTTTTTTATTCTCTTTTCTTACATGATCAAAGTCCGCAAATCATTGCCAAGTGTTCCGATACCGCGTTTTTAATCTCAGATAATGCCGAAAGACTCGTCAACCTTAACACCCGAAGATTTATTGTGACGTCTTTGATATCTGAGTAAAATAAACTCAACACAAAACTGAAAAATATTACGACAGGTTTTCATTTTGTAACAGAGAATACACTCCTTCATTGACTTGAGTTATATCCGATGTCAACCGAGAACATTCTAGTTTTATAATATGTTACTTCATCATCATCATCTAAACCGAAATACGTCCACTGCTGGACATAGGCCTTTCCCAAGCGTCGCCACAACGACCGGTCCTCTGCGTTTCGCATCAATCGGATTCCCGCAACCCTCAGGTCATCGGTCCACCTTGTGAAAGGCCTTCCAGCACTGCGTCTTCCGGTACGTGGCCGTCACTCTAGAACCTAAAAAATTAAGAAAATAGCTGTCCTAATTGTAGGTAAATAATTTGGGAATTGACGTACTACATTGGTAGCGCATCGATATTGATAACTACATACACAAACGCAAATTCTCTAGCAAAGTAATTGAGATTTTATCAAAATAAGTATTTTTTTTAGCCAAAAATAATTCTTATTTATTTTAGGATGAAAAAATTACCTACTTAAACAATAGCTGAAAGCGATTCAGTAGCTTAATCTAAACATACTACTTTCAGTACGTGAGTTTATTCGTTAAATGTTGTATATTCAATTTCAACAAGCTGGTTTCATAATAACTACTTGCAGTGAAGAAATAATAACGCGGATAAAAATGGCTTCCATACACGTGGACCGTGGTTATAGATTCTTTAGGTATAACCGCCTACACACCGCATTCTAGTTTTTTTTTTAATTTTCTACCGCCCGCGCGCCCCTACGACACGTGGTACCAGGGCTGTATAAATAACCACATATTTGTCATATACGGAATGCCGTTGGAAACATGCTATTTAAAAGTTTACTTGCGACTACCATTCTTATATCATAGAGTATGTAATGTTTTAAATATTTTTGTTATTACTTATAGGCTTCTATAGGCGTTTGAATAATGAAAAGCGATGATATGGTGAAAGTACATATACCAATCCAAAATAAAAACCTATTGTGCCGAAACTGGAATACTTCGATGAGGTTGACGATGTAGCACACTTGCCTAAGAGTAACCTATTCACTTTTATCTAAAAGACTCCTAAATTGCAGCTTGGCATTAGCATTATCGGCCTTATAATGTTCCCACTGCTGGGACTCGGGCCTCCTCTTTAGGAGAGGGATATTGCAGCTTGCAGCAGCAGTATTCCCAAACCATTATGTGCGTATAGGTTCCTACCCATGCACAACATCACATCGCCATACGCATAGATTTTATGAGGAAAAACAAAATAACAACAGAAACACCCCAAAAACAACAATCACACAACCACAACAACAACAATAGCCCCACAAAATTCTAAAAAGACAATATTAAACTAATTTCTATCTTAACTACTAACAAACATCAGTAAATCATAAACTAACGGAACTTCTGACAAGTCCTCACGTAGCCACAGAACGCTGAAATAATAAAGTCTTTGCTAGAGGCCCGTGGAAGGTTACATGACAACGTTAAATATGATAATGAGAAAAGTAAGAAACACGAATGCTCGAAGTTGAACCATAAATTATTAATATTCGTAGAGTTCGCTGCATTTGAACTGATGCAAAAATTTGTAGCTATAGTCCGTCTAATGAAAGCGTGATTTAAGAAAAAGAGGTTAGATCCAAAAAAAATGTATTTGGTATTACTAACTATACAAATCAATCTTGGTATGTCTTTTTATATTAAAGAGGTCGTATATAATATAGACAAAGATTATTTAAATTTAGTTTATTAGCTAACATCGATTTAGGTAAATACCTAGTTGCAAAGATTTTTACATACAATTTATATACAACTTTTCGATAAAAGGACATGCCAAAATTGTTTACATTTAGTTAATTACCTGAACTGATTATGATAGACCATAGTAGGAGAATCATTTTTTTATTTTCTACATTTGCGGCTGAATGATGTTACCAATTAAATTAAAAAAAATCTCCAGGTCGCGCTTTCATTAGACGGACTATAGCAACATTATTGTTTTGGAGCTGTTCGAAATTGAAATATTGAATTGTGTCCCTATTAGCATTCGTTACCATACTGAATGAGTGATTTTAAATTATGGCATTTTGTTTGGAAAGTTAATCCTCGTGGACATTGAAATATCTGTAATTTTATATTATTTAATTCAATGACCTCCTTTTGTTATGATTATAAAATGGCTGTGAAAATGTTTTTGATGTTAGTCCTTTAACATTTCAATCAGCCTTCTCATACATATGTATGTTCTAAATAAAAATAAAACAGTTTTTTAAAGCACTTATTTTATATTTTTCAATATGTTCAGGTTTATAGTTAGTCGGGGGTTGCAAAGGTTGGAAAAAACACGGTGTAATTTCCGTTAACTTCCAAAAATCTTAATACGTTGTTATCTATGTACTACAACCGGGCTAGTTTATTTATTTATTTATACTTCATGCACAAAAAGGTACAATGGCGGACTTAATGCCTTTAGGCATTTTCTACCAGTCAATCTTTGGGTGATGCAGAGAAAATTAGTGGGAGGTGCAATAAAAGATTGAGAAATAATTGTATTAAAGAAATGAATCGCAGATAATATGAATAAATACAATATAAATACAGAATTCAATAAAAATATACATACATATACATACATAAATACTTTGAAAAATGGTCCCAATCGATATTGTGATAAACATTAACGTTTGTGACGATACTACTGCCAACTTCTTACAAATATGCTTGCGGACCTCAATCTTGAATCTAGTTCTGTCAAAGGTTAGTGCAGAGAGTACCTGTTATAAAATAAATAAATAAGGTTCTAGTTCTCTCTTTTTCAGAAGGCGCCCTACGTTGCACGAAACTAAAGAAAGCCCGGAACTACACAACTAAAAACATTTATATATTTTTTTATTATATCAATTCTCTTAGCTGGAGTTTTCTTTCATAGTTAGTACCGCCATTGTACCCATAGATTTAAGTTATTGTTTAAACTGTACTGCTGTTATTTTTGGTGTACAATAAAGTTAATTCTATTCTATACTCCGTCGGTTTAGGTAGTTAACTATTTGTAAACAATCTTGGCATGTCTTTTTATCTAAGAGTTGTCTATAAATTGTATATTAAAAGCTTTGCGACTAGGTGTTTACCTAAATCGATGTTAGCTAATAAACTAAATTTAAATAATCTTTGTGTATATTATATACGACCTCTTTAATATAAAAAGACATACCAAGATTGTTTACCTTTAGTTAACTACCTAAACCGACAGACCATATAGTAAATGAACAATACATTTACCGTTTTATAAGTTGGTAACAAAAATAGCAACAGTTCGTCTAGCACTGCGCTGTTGTGGCAGCTGAAGAGTGTGTGATCATAATAAAACTGTGTCCTAAAAGCGCTCCGCGATCAATGTTACCACAGGCTTCTTTGTGTTTCAGCGGCCCTGTTAGATTGGCTAATTTTTCGAGTTCGCTCCACTAGGTGGAGGTGGATTTTTGGGAGTTCTTTGTAGATTAAAAACACAGTTTAACCTATCACATACCCACAAAACGAGACACAATAGTAAAACAATAACACCGCGATCTCATAGGACCGGTCGGGGATTCATGAATTAATTACTATTATTTTAAACATCTTTTTATTGTAATTCAATCAAGCAACTGTTACTCTTGAATTCAAGGTCAAAAAAATCTCTAACCTCGATAGGGTGCCTTAAAACGACCTCTTTTCTTGTTTTAAAACAAACTTATCCAAGGTGGGGTGCTAAAATTTCCGGTTTCACTCGCTCTTACATCCTAGTGATTTGTCTTAATTTCAGCATGCTCTTATTTTTAAATAAATATATAAAAATTCTAAGCGAGAGTAAAGAAACTTTAAAGAAACCAGGGTGCCAAAATTTTTCTTCTAATATAGAAGTTTTAGGTTGTCTCAGTAAATGCCAAAATCACTGCACCGTTGAGTGAATATCGCTTAAAAATAAAAAAAAAATGCGTGCTTTTGTGATGCTTCTTCGTTCAAGTTAAAACATAAATCTATGAACCACCTACCTAACGTAAATCTATCTGAAAATCTGTTTTTTTTAAATACCTACCTAACGTAAATCTATCTGAAAATCTTTTTTTTTTTTTTAAGTTAAGTTTTTTTTTTTAAGTAAGCTATAAGTCGCGGTCGATTAAAAAAACCCTAAAATCAGCAAAGAGTACAAGATGTATTAACAATAAGTCCTTATTTTTTATATATCCAGATTAAATGTATAACATCTAGTTGCACAGCTGAAAACACGGTGCAATAATGCGGCTTTGTTTCGGTTTACAAGAGAGGTTGAGCTTAGCATTTCAGCACCGAATATGCTTGAGATGGCCATGCTGACGATTAACAACATTATTATTTAGTGGTATTTTTGGCATTCAATGAGGTTTATGTAAAACTAGCTGTTGCCTGTGACTTTTTCTGCGTCAAATTTATAAAACTTAAATGTAACTAATCATTCTGTACTTGCAATTTATTTCGAATGCATTCAAATAAATCTTAACCCCCCGGGGGCTATAGTCTGACTCGCCTTCCCGCTCCGCTCAAGAGCGGGAGAAGTAATTTGGATGATTACCCACTTGAAAAAAAAAACCCGGGCTATAAATTCAAATTATAAAATTTAAATATAGGTATAATTTTAATAACGCGGAACACGGATTATTCGTGTTAAAATTAAAAGATCTAAAGGAAAATGAAAATGACTGAAATACCAAAGAGTAGCATACAAGCTGACACAATAATGTCTTGCAGCCATCTCCCCGCTAGCTAATTTATTTACGTTGGCAACACCTGGACTACGTAAAGACGCTCTTAATATTCCATTATTCTCACCTACTTAGTTTAACCCATCTTTTTGTCTGTGGTATTTAGTATGATATTGTTACGCCGTGAAACTTGAGTACGCTATATCTTCGACGAAACCAAGAGTAGCATCAAATAATTAAAACGCATTGCTGTGCGAAGCTTCGAGAATAGGAGTACATACTCAGGCCTGGCAAATTCCAGAAAAGTCCGACATACGCTATTATTATTAGATAACATTCAGTAGGTAGTTATGTGGGTGGATAAGGGAATTTGTACCTTCCGGTGTTAGCAATAGAGTCGAAACTCGCATGTAAGGTGGTAGATAAGTACCTGCTTACGAGAGTAATAATAATGATTTATGGCCTCCCGATACGGCTCTATTGTTCTAGAATGTCCTTGAAACGTCGGTATCGAGAAGTTTCGATGGCTTCGCATATAAATACGGGTCCCCGGCTAGAAGGAGTTAGTTTGATTTCGTCAGCGATACAGAGCGAACTACCTAAGTGTGTGAAGTGATACCTAGCGACCTAAGCGATACTTAACGGAACTCTGAGCGTTTATAGTGATTGGTTATTTGTTGATTGGACTAATTTGTCATTGTTTTGTGGTTAATAAAGTTATCTGCTAGTAAACCGGCATTTAATTACTCACGTTCGTAACAACTGGAGTCAGAAGTGAGATGCCATTACTACAGAGGGACGACGAACAGGGACCACGAACAAGGAGGCAAGTGGAGATGGATGCTGCACGTCAACGTCTGGAAGCGGAAGATCGGGCTGGTATGGGAGCAACGGCAGCTGCTGAGGCGCCAACAGGGCCATCCTCAGAAATGAACCTCGCCGCAGTGTTGGCCGCCATGCAAGCTAGTATGGAACAAGCCCGCCGCGAACAGGAAGCTGCCCGCCGCGAACAGGAGGCTAACCAGCGTAAGCTCCAGGATCTAATCGCGGCTAACCAGGAAGAAGCCCGCCGCGAACAGGAAGCTGCCCGCCGCGAACAGGAGGAAGCCCACCGGGATCAAGAGGCTAAGCAGAACCTGATCCTCGAAAAAATCGATCACGGGCTCGTCACGTTGGGCGTGAAAGTGAAAAATCTCACCGTAGAGGTCAAGGAGGTTTCCGCCCGAGCTGATAGCCTCGAAACCAGAATTGATGGCCACGAAGATCGCCTGCTGGACATCAACAAAAAAATCGTCAAGCTCGAAGCACGCGAACCCGTTGCTGTTAGCGCACCATCGTACACCCACTGTGCATCAGCCGCAAAATTTGATATGCCGCGTTTTGATGGCACGTCGTCCTGGACGGCTTTTAAGTACCAATTCCAAACACTGGTCAAGACGAACCGCTGGGATGATGACCAGTCTTTCGCGGCGTTAACTTTGGCCCTACGAGGGGACGCTCTGCTGGTCCTAGAGAACCTTCCTCCAGACGGCAGGACGTTGGAGCGTCTAATGGAGGGACTAGACACTCGCTATGGTGACAAGCACCTCGAACATGTTTTCCGCGCGCAACTTCGTGAGAGAACGCAGAGGTCGAACGAGAGCCTTCAGCAGTGGGGAGTAGAGGTTGAACGGCTGGTCCGTCGGGCATACATGTCGATGACACCGGAGATGGTGGAAGTAAATCTGGTGCAAGCATTCATCGACGGTCTACGGGATACTGAAGTCAGGGCTACGGTGCGACTCGGACACCACCAAACTCTGAAGAGTGCGATGGCCCACGCTTTGGAAGTGGAAGCCGTACGACAAGACTCACGTACGCACAGAGTTCGGGAAGTGGTGGTCTCACCTTCAGTGCAACCACGTCACCGAGAAGTGGCTTCGTCGGCAAAGTCCCGCTATATTCCGACGTGTTATGGATGTGGAGAAAAAGGGCACATTCGTACCGATTGCCCCAAGAGGAAGAGGGGAAGTGTGGACTCCGGAACTCAAGTTAACGAGGAGTCGTTAAAACTAAATGTCGCCAGGGCCGCGGGGCGGGTGCTGGCTGGTCAACTGAAGGCCCCAACCATCACCATCAATCAAGTCCACAACGGAAATAGTTTGATCATCGAGGGAACGCTGAATCAACGTGCTTGCAATTTCACCGTTGACACCGGGGCGTCACGGACTATTATAAGACCTGAGTTGCTGAAACGCACCATCTTGTGGCAAACAGAAACCCCAGCCTACCGACTTCAGACAGCCACCGGCCAGCCAGTCTCCGTCCTCGGTGATACAGAAATCGAGTTTAAAATCGGTGATCAAGTGTACACCCATTCAGCGTTAATTGCGAATATTACCGACGATTGCATACTGGGTCTCGACTTCCTGCGGAATTACCGATGTGTTTTAGATATCGATAAAGGAGTATTGAAATTCCCAGACCAAGAAGTCTTCCTGCAAGGAATTAACACATGCAACCTCTATTGCTTAAAGGACACCACATTGGCTCCAAGAACGGAAACCTTAGTCGAAGTTAAATTTCCTAAGAAAATTAGGCAACGCAGATGTGTTATAGTTGAAGACATTGGCCGGCACCCGGAACTTATCACCGCGAGGACATTAGTTATGACGAAAGGAAGATCCAAGGTCAGGATTGTAAATCTTGGGAAAAAGGAGATCCAGTTGAAGAAAAACAGTGTTGTTGGAAGATGTGAAGAAGTGAAGTATCTCCGCCAAATCAACACATCTTCAGTAAAACAAGACGCAATAAAAGGTGAACCTGATCACATCCAGCAACTTCTGGAAAATTCTAAGAGTAATTTATCAGTTTCGGAACTACAGCAAGCCAAGGAATTTCTGCTACGGTTCCGGGATATCTTTGCAATGGGAAAAGATTGCGGAAGAACAGGTCTCGTCAAGCATGAGATAGATACAGGTGATGCTAGACCAATTAAACAGAGACCGCGCCGCATACCCTGGGCTAAAGAAACTGAGGTAGCAGAAATGGTAAAGGATATGGCTGATAGCGGAATAATTGAACCTTCCACGAGCCCATGGTCTTCTCCTGTCGTTCTGGTGAAGAAGAAGGACGGCAGTACCAGATTCTGTGTAGACTACAGAAGGCTGAATGATGTAACGAAGAAGGACAGTTATCCCTTGCCTAGGATAGACGACACACTGGATATGCTCAGTGGTATGAAGTGGTTTTCAACCATTGACTTGAAAAGTGGCTACTGGCAAGTGGAAATTAGCGAGAAAGATAAGGAAAAGACAGCGTTCAGTACAGGAATTGGCAACGGCCTGTGGCAATTTAACGTCATGCCTTTTGGATTGTGCAACGCTCCAGCGACGTTTGAACGCCTCATGGATAGAGTCATGGTGGGCCTTCTTGGTGACGTCTGTCTGGTATATTTGGATGACGTCATTATAATGGGCCGCACTTTTAAGGAACACCTGAGAAATATGGAGAAAGTATTCACCAGGATACGGGGGGCTAACCTAAAACTAAGCCCAAAGAAGTGTGCCCTGTTCAAGAAGGAGGTCAGCTACCTAGGACATGTCATCTGCGCCGATGGAGTGAGAAGATAAAGGCTGTCCAACAGTGGCCGGCTCCAAAGAACAAAACAGAAGTACGTGCATTTCTAGGGTTGTGCACATACTACAGGCGGTTTGTTATGAGTTTTTCGGACATTGCAAAACCTTTACATCAGCTGACTGAGGATAAACGAGATTTTATCTGGGACAAGAACTGTGAGTCAGCATTCAATGAACTAAAGCAACGGCTATGTGAAGCGCCTATACTGGGGTATCCGAGCAGAGATGGAAGATTTGTCGTCGATACCGACGCCAGCAACACAGGAATTGGTGGAGTGCTGTCGCAGGTGCAAGAAGATAGGCAAGTCGTGATCGCTTACTTCAGTAAGGCACTTTCAAAACCAGAAAGGAACTACTGCGTGACTCGACGAGAACTACTGGCTGTTGTAAAAACTTTGCAACATTTCCACAAGTACCTCATAGGGAGACAGTTTACGTTGAGGACGGACCACGCTGCATTGAAATGGCTTTTACAATTCAAAAACCCTGAGGGTCAAGTTGCAAGATGGCTAGAGCAGCTGCAGGAGTTCAACTTTGTGACGGAACATCGTAGTGGAAAAGGGCATAACAATGCTGACGCCCTGTCGCGACGTCCATGTAATGAGGACTGTAGACATTGCCAGCAAAATGAAGCCCGGGAACACGTGAACTTAATTAGGGCTGAAGGCAACTTTAAGAAGTCCCAGGAAGAAGATGACGATATTCGGCCTATACTGGACTGGAAGCGTAGTGGAACTAGGCCTCAGTGGAATGAAGTATCGTCACATAGTCCTGTCACAAAGAGCTACTGGGCACAGTGGGACAGTTTAGTCCTAGAAAATGACGTGCTTTGTAGGAAATGGGAATCGAACGATGGCAAGGAGGTGACCACACAAGTGATAGTACCACGACGTGAAGTGGTCCCCCTGCTTCAGGAGATACACGATGGCGCTTCTGGTGGACACCTGGGAATCAAGAAAACTCTACTGAAAGTGAGACAGCGGTATTACTGGCTCAATTGTAGAGAAGACATAGAGCAATGGTGTCGGAAATGTACAGCGTGCGCATCCGTGAAAGGACCACAGACTAGGAGCAGGGGCAAGCTTCAGTTGTACAATGTAGGAGCCCCATGGGAACGCATTGCCATCGACGTTGCTGGACCTTTCCCAGTGACAGATGACGGAAACAAATACATAGTGGTGATACAGGACTATTTCACAAAGTGGCCTGAAGTTTTCGCCATACCCAATCAGGAAGCGACGACAGTGGCGAAAAAGGTGGTCGAAGAAGTAGTATGTCGGTATGGCGCACCTTTGGAGATCCATTCCGATCAAGGCCGCAACTTCGAATCTACGCTGTTCCAGGAAATGTGCACTCTTCTGGGGATTTACAAGACACGCACAACACCTGCGCACCCACAGTCGGACGGAATGGTGGAGAGGTTTAACCAGACCCTGGAGAATCACCTGGCTAAGGTTGTCGATGACCATCAGAAAGATTGGGACCGGTATATTCCACTATTTCTGATGTCTTATCGATCAGCAGTGCATGATAGCACGGGCCATACCCCAGCAAGAGTGAATTTCGGCAGGGAGATGAGACTTCCAGTCGATACCATAACCGGCGTGCCACCTGACAAGACTAAGCCAGTTACGGACTTCGTAAGTGACCTCCAAGATCAATTGGATGAAGTGCATAAACGAGTGCGCGAGAATAGCCTGCACACCAGTGTTAAAATGAAAACTAGATACGACCGCAATGCCAACGCCAAGGGATTTGAGGAAGGTGCACTGGTTTGGCTCCACAACCCACTTCGACGAAAAGGGAAGTCGCCGAAACTTCAAGCTCGATGGGAGGGACCCTACACCGTGATAAAAAGGATCAACGACGTTACCTACCGCATCAAGAAAGGGTTACGAGGGAAACCTAAGGTAGTCCACGTGGATAGATTGGCGCCGTATCACGGATCTAATAATGCTCGGGACGAGCATGACTAAGAGGGGGGCACTGTTACGCCGTGAAACTTGAGTACGCTATATCTTCGACGAAACCAAGAGTAGCATCAAATAATTAAAACGCATTGCTGTGCGAAGCTTCGAGAATAGGAGTACATACTCAGGCCTGGCAAATTCCAGAAAAGTCCGACATACGCTATTATTATTAGATAACATTCAGTAGGTAGTTATGTGGGTGGATAAGGGAATTTGTACCTTCCGGTGTTAGCAATAGAGTCGAAACTCGCATGTAAGGTGGTAGATAAGTACCTACTTACGAGAGTAATAATAATGATTTATGGCCTCCCGATACGGCTCTATTGTTCTAGAATGTCCTTGAAACGTCGGTATCGAGAAGTTTCGATGGCTTCGCATATAAATACGGGTCCCCGGCTAGAAGGAGTTAGTTTGATTTCGTCAGCGATACAGAGCGAACTACCTAAGTGTGTGAAGTGATACCTAGCGACCTAAGCGATACTTAACGGAACTCTGAGCGTTTATAGTGATTGGTTATTTGTTGATTGGACTAATTTGTCATTGTTTTGTGGTTAATAAAGTTATCTGCTAGTAAATCGGCATTTAATTACTCACGTTCGTAACAATATTATATTTTCTTGAGTAAAATGTGTAAACGTAATTAATGGGTTCGTGGTAAAAGTTTTCTATGTTCCCCATGTATTTTTTTGGTCTTATCTTACTTGAAGAATGTAGAAAGTAGAGATGTAACGAAGTTCCGGCTTCGGTTCCGATTTACTGAAACTTTCGATTTCACACCTCCGGTTTCGGCTTCGGTTCCGATTGTTGTGTTGATGTGTTCTAGGTTCGTGACTGTTTCTTAATGACGAAACAGCAGCATCTAATGAGATACCCTAGTTTTTGCCATCATTATTATTAGCATTAGCATTATCCGCCTGATATCCTCCTTCTGATAGACCTCCTCTCACCGCGCGGGCCCATTGCGGATTAGTGGATGTCACAAGTCTTCGAATTCATCATTATCCCAGCCGAACCTTCCCCAAGTGTCACCACAACGACCAGTATCTACTGGGTTTCTTGCAGCCATTTTATTGACGCAACCCTGACCAGGTCGTCGGAATACTTTATGAGTGGCCTTCACCGCCAGGTCACTGACCATTTACTTTTTGAACAATGTGCCCTGCCCACTGCCACTTAAGATTGGTGCTTTTCGTTATTTTCCATTAATATTAATTAACACTTTTCTTTCTGTCTTTTTGTAGTAGGACCAGCGGCGCCATTACAATATCTCTGACTGTTCCACAGTTATTTGAAGAAACCTTGGATCTCAAAACGAAATCAATCAGGAAAGACGGTAGAGGAGTAGGAAAAAACATTATTTCACCTTCACTTTATTGTTGTGAGCCTTCATTATATTCAAAGGCGCCATTTTCGTCAAAATTCTCTCGCAACAAGAACCAAGTACCAAGACATCATATTCTAAGGAAAGGTCGATTCATTAATTATTGGAATATGATTTCAATGAACGTTCAAATCAATTTAACTTATCGATATTTTCAATAGAATTGGAAACGTTAATGTCACTGTCAAGTTCAATTAAAAGTTTTCCACCTGGAAGACAATGATGTTAAAAATAAATGTAATTATTTCGCTGATTGGGAATGTTACTTCAACTTCAAATATAAATTAGTAACTAAGGAATTTCGTATAATCTTTTAGACGTAAATTAAACAGAAATGTGAACAAAATAGTAACTAAATGAAATTCTTAAAATATAGTGTTGACGGTGTCTGTGCGACACACGATGAGTCGTGTAAGCTATGCTTAACATAAGTTTCTGTGTCCCCTATTTGGGGCAGAGGGCGTCCACCTCCGGTTTGGTCTTCAGCGTTTCATTTCCCCCTAGGTCTTCCCTTGGTTCTTTGCCTTTGCAATGACCGTTCGTCAGTAAGTCTGTTTAACGCTTTCCTTGAGGATTCTAGTCTAGGGATTGCCTTAGTATTATACCCTAATCATGTACTAAGACTAGACTGGAACCCTTCGGAGTGTGTGGCTGATCTAGTGCGATGTGCGGCGTGCAATCTGGAGAGCTATGCACCATGAATGAGCTAAACTTTGAGCTAGAGCGTAATGATCTTTGTTTGTGTACGAATATTATCAAATAACTTCTCCCACTTTGGGTTACCAACATAAGCCGAAGAATCGCCAAACTTAAGTAACACAGGGAAGGACATACTGCTTACAGAACAGATGGTCGATGGGACGGAAATGTTTTGGAGTGGCGACCGTGCAAAGGCGTTGCGTTCGAAGGCCTTCTACAAGATTCCATTTCGAGGATTCAATGGATCTGAGACGCACAGGACCGAATTTTATGGCGAAACTTAGGAGAGGTCTATGTCCAATTCAGAGAACTTCTTTCGGCTGAAATGTTGATGATGACTTTTGGGTGAAGAAAGAGTTTGTGTCAATGTCTTTTACTGACTCTTAAAGCACACCAGTGTTACTTCAATTGCCCGTATACCCGCAAATGAGACACAATAGTAAGACAATAACAGCGCGGTTTCATGCGACCGGTCGGAGATTCATGAATTATTATCGTTCCAAGGGCGGGTAACTCTTTCAAACAGTCCCACAACACATGAGCTGTTTTTAATAATACGAGCAAAGGTTTAACTGTTGACAGCAATCACATTAGTGGTAGGAATATTTCCCTGATTCGCAACCATGCGTGACTGTTGCCGCGTTGGTAAATAGCAACCAACTTAATAAGCTGATGAGCAGTTGTGCATAGTGAGCGTTATAAGTATGTGTACATAAGCGTCATAAATATGCAAAGGTACAATTCAGTCAGTCGATGTGGTAACAGAATCTATATGATTACGTATTGAATCTCCGTACAGGCAAGTTTATGTTTTTAAGCAAGTTAAATTTGAATGCCTTCAGGAAAACGAAGCCCGATCAATGATCTACTCCCAGTTCAAGACGGCAAAGTTGGCGCAGTGGTTGAGCAATCGACTGCTGTGCTGATAGCTGCGGGTACGGTTCCCACGCGGAACAACTATTTCTGGTCTGAGTGTGTTGAATATGTTAGTTTACGTGATTGCGAACGCGCCTAGGACACAGGAGTAGTTTATAGTCTAGGATAACGCTTTATTTAAAACTGGGAAAAAGCACATCCGAAAATAAATTTGAAATAACGTCAAAAAAACAAATATTTTTCTTGCGATTCGGAAAAATCTTCAAGACTCAATTCGGACAGCAAAGTGATCTTATAAGGGTTCCACTTTTTCTTTTTGAGATACAGATTCCTAAAAAGAGTGTCATAGTGTCATATAGTCACTCAGAGCTCTTGAACAATCCTAATTGCCTTCACGACGCATAACTAAACAGCGACTGTCAGAGAGCTACAGCAATGTTCCATTTATTTCCGAAAGTAACGAACTTCTACGACGCAGTTCTTGAACGCCTTCAATAAAAACTGTTCGTAAACACAAAAACACACTTTAAATTTTACAATTTGCATAAATATAAAGCTAAGCTTTTCCGTTACAAATTAGGGCTGGCTATAACCGGTGCCTTATTTAAAGTTGTGCCCGCAACTGTCTGTATATCCACGTTTCGCTTGTCAAGTTGCGGTTTCTATTAAAAAAGCAAAAATTACATTGTTCGCTGCAGGCGCTGCTAGGGTTGTCAGGCTACCACACAAGGAAAAGGCTTTCATTTCAAACTTTTGCGGTGGCACCCCCGTCCTTTGTGTTGACGACGCGAAATTTTATACCTCATTCAAAGCATACGGTATTTTTACCGTTCGCATATTCTCCTTTTACTGTATATGAATAACTGCCAACCTTATTTTGGAGTGTGTTAGTGGCTGACAACTTGGTATAGCGTATAGCTCGCTCCGTAATATTACTGGGAAGCCAAAGGATGTACTTTGTTTGGACGTTTTTGAAATTTCTTGAGCAAAATGCGGACACATTTTGTGAAGTACCAGCAGATTTGTCAATTAGTGTTTTCGTCTTTTGTGGCTTACAATTTGTGATAATGCTGTATTTTCTTTCATTAAAAGATACCTAGTAACTTATACCTAAAAGAATTACCTAAAGGTATTTTATGTAGTCTTCCTCTACTGAAAAGGATGAAGCGAAAGTAAACAGATTTTTTTGCCGTTTAAAGTGAAGCTATGTGAAAAAGAAAAAAAATCACAAAATATCTCCCACAGTATTCCATAACAAAAGCTATGCAAGTAATTGAATGCTTCCTAAATGATTAGCAAAAGCAATAAGATAACTTCAAAAACGCTTCCAACCCGGCTACAAAATCAAATGAATTCCCCTTATTAACTATGATAATGAGAAAACCATTAAGATAATGATGTTTTGACAATCCGTCCAAATTCATATTTCGTAAAGGACCCACTACATTATTGTTTCGTCAAACAAAGAAAATTGCCGACCGCCCGGCTTTGATCATTGCCTGAATAAAATCTCTTTGTCGATATTTCACTAATAAAGTTTACCTAAATATGAATTTTGGAATTAAATATTAATATTAAATGCTTCAGGGGTTGGCTGGCTAATTAGCTGATATAGTTTATGTAGAGGTTGGTTTTGGAAGTGGTACGCTAAATTTGCGAGCTCGAGAACTGGTGTACGAACTTGGTAAATCTGAAGAGGGTGCGCGGTGTTAGACTGGAAGTGGCATTTTTAAACCTTTAATATGTATCTCTTTTCCTTTAATCTATATAGTAATATATATTTCTTTGGATTTGGAGAATCATACAATGACTTCTCCTGCTTTAAAGAGGTGCGAGAGACTTTTACAGACTGAAACTCACCTGTGTCCTTCAGTTTCTCTTTGCGTTACAAGACCACGGATCCCTTTCAGAAATTCGCCGATATCATCGTCCCTGCTGGGCACCTATGGTTTTGCTGACGTATCTTTAAGGTACCCGTGGAACATTAAACGCCAACGAAGATTCGGGCTTGGTCGTTACCAGACGGTTGGACGGTAAGCTACCTATTGCTCATCGTCCGCAAGCCCTCGCCTATCGTACCCGGGGACCGTTCTGAAACTCCTGATACCCGGGAAACAATAATATAAATATTTGCCGTATAAAAAAGTAAGTGCGGCTCACAAGTCAATCTAGATGTCAATTTGTTATAAATGCCTGCAGGAAAATGCACGACGGTTCCTCACACAATACAATTTGAAGAAATGAAAAGGCTTACGGCTGCCGGTGTCAGATATAACGTACACAAGCTCACACAATATATTACGCGAGATCTTACCAAAGATTGTTTTGATGTCACGTCTAGTAATGATTTATAACATGTAACGTATTTTTAGAGCCTGCAGCATTTTTTAATTGTATCCAATTAACTTTATTTCAGCCCTCGGCTCAGGAACCCAATTATAACACGTCGAAAAAAAAATTGAGAAGGAAAATAAAAAACAATAAAGATTTTGCACGGTACGCCGAGGACAATTTATAAGATCTAAATGTAATGACATCTTTTATCTTAATTACTTTGCCTTTGACCTCTTTTCGAATTGCCAAAGACTTATTGTTTCTTTCTTCTTTTTCCTCTCTCGCAGATTTCCAACAAGGATTTGACATTATGGAGTATTAGGGCAGCCTGTTGCCACCTGAAATTGCGTTACCTTTTTTACAGTTATTAGGGCTTATAAAAGGTATTCCGCCTTATGATTATTTTAGATACGGGATTGTGTTATTTTCTTTTATTAGAGAAATATTATAGCAAGTTCATGTTATGTAAATACAGAAAATACGAACACGAGTTTCATATCCGAATCTACGACTTACATGGTTTTCCCCTAAAGGCGAGCACGAATGTCGAGGAAAGTTAAGAAAAAGAAAATTAACTTTTTTACGGAATGGGAATGTAATAAAAGTCGGCAGTAGGTGTATCAACAGTATTATTTTGTTCGAATTTGAAAGGTTAACTCCGAAATTGAATTACTTAAGTATATTTTATAGGAAGTAAGATATGCGTTTTGATATTAGATTTGTTCTTAAGAAATGGTGGTTTAATACATTGATATGTGATAAAGAAAATTGTATTCCGTTTAAAGCATTTTACTTAACTACTTTTTTTTTTTTTCAACGTCGGGACTCGAATAGTAGGTGTTGTGTCAATGCTATAATAATTTTGTCACTATAACATAATTTATAAACATTCTGTGTTTAAAAATATAAAAAAAAATGTTGTTTTAAAAAAAAATGCAACAAAAACTTAAAGAAATGAGCTATAAGACAGTACGACATTTCCTTTTAAGGTGGATTAATACACGTTACCTCCAATCTTATCAAGATCAGACACTCTTCAATCGACGTTGTGGACAATAACGTTTACCTGGGACAGACGGTCTAGCCAGGTAGGTCTAATTTCGAGAATAAGGTCAATCGTCGAATCAGACTCGGTTGTGTAGCGTTTGGAAAGCTGAGCGGTTTCTTCTCGTCAATTACCACAATGCCACAGTGTCTCAAGTCGAAAGTTTCTGACCAGTGAGTATTCTCAGTGACATAGGCTATGCTCGGAGTTTCTTATGTATTATCAGAAATTAAGATATCTGCAGTACCAAAGTAACCGAGAAGTGGAGTGGAGTGACCAGAAGATGCAGCAGTGGACCAATGACCTGGTGTCGTGGAATTCCGAAGGATGCGAGAAGACCAGGACCGATTGCGGTGGCATCACTTTTCGTCTCCCTCTCGTCCCGATGGACATAGGCCTCCCCCAAGAGACGCCTACGTCTACGTTTGAAAAGATTGAAAAGATGGTGATAGACGAAGAAGAAGTTCGATTGAAAAGATGGTGATAATAAATTTAATTTATTTGACACAACAAGGCACACATTAAACACTAGTTAATTGTACACAAGACAATAATGAAGCAAAAAACGAATTAAAATAGCATGCTTCGGACGTAAATCACTTTTGTAGTTCCATATAACAGTGATGCGTACTTAAATAAAATAATAATCGCATATCGCACCATACCTCTATGCCTTTACCACGTAACACTACACCACCCAAACACAAAGAAAACCAAGAATTATGACACAGAATGTACCCTATTTAAGTTATATTTAGGTTCAGCTATGAATTGATTATAATAAAACAATAACGGGCGGCCAGTTCGCATTACGTTCTCGTTTGGGGTAACCCTGACCCCACTGGAAGTGAGTTATGACATATTATTAAAGCTTAGAAAGAATTGGTGATGCGGATGATTTAAATGGAAATGTTGGTGGGACGAAGAAAAGGTGGTGTGACTTTTTTTTTTGGGCTCAGATTTAGAAAATGGAACTCTAAATTTTATCTAGTTACTTAAGTATATAAAAGGAGAAACTGGCTCAGGAAAATCAGTCTCAAGTATCAGTATCAAGGTTCATTCAAAACTACGAGGAAATTAAAATTTTGCACAAGGCTTTCTTTTATGACGTAAGCACTAGGATTTTCCAAAATTTACCCCCTAACGAGATAAAACGGGTATCCAAAGTTTGTGTCAAAAAACATACCTACTATCACGCGGACGGAAAAAAAAGATATTTAATGTCCACTACACGTCAAAGGAACATCGTTTCTAGATGTTCCCACCATTGAAGGCCATCATATTATTTTTTTTGAAAATCATTACATAACTTCTCCTGTTCTGGGTGGAACAAAAGAGATATTAGACTTTTGAAATTGTTTTTTTATTTTGATTTTTGGAGATGGGTAACTACCCGGGTCTAAACCTAGTTATCACATTTTATTCCATTTTGTCGGGGTCAAACCTAAATCTGTCTGAAGTTGTGAATTTACGAATTAAACTCTTACTTCAGGGCGGTGTTTAAGTCCAATTCTCATTATCACCCAATAAAATGGGTGATAAAACCCAAATCACCCAGTTTTGAACCCATTTGGGACCCATCTTTATTTAAATTGCCTATGTGTTCCAGAGCCACGGTGGCTCTCTTAAACAATCCTGTGGTGTTCTAACTGCCAGGACCTGAGTTTTCATGTAGGATACTTTTAGTCCCAGTACGTTTACATGAAATCATTTTAGTATTTCACATGAAAGAATTCGGTGGTAAACGCTTGATATTAGCATTTTATTATAGTCTATACAGTTAAGTTTAAGGAAAATAGGTAAATAAACACTATATTCTTCCGATGGCTGTCGAGAACAAAGCTGCAACAGATAAATCACATCACATTACAGGAAAAAAATTGTAGGTAGTAATTTTAAAACGATATGGTCGCTTCATTTATCGTATTGATAGTCCAGATAGTGCCATAACTTCCAGTGATTTTACTCGTTCAGATAAATTCATTTAAACCAAAGATTTAAAAAGTCAACAATTTGCTTAATAACTGTCCAACTTTGAACAACCAACGCCAATTATTTCTGACAAAAACACGCGAACATCACAGAAGCTTGCCAACACAGTAGACGAGACAAAACAACGCGACTGTGCCTAAAAAAAGTCCAAGCCTCGGCCCGGGGTTTTTTTTACCCCACACCGTAGGGCAGTGGTCAACGGAGCATTGAAACGGTGCCGGGATAATTGCGACACTGTCCTTTAGAACCCAGACTGTTCCAATTATCTCCGACACTAACATAGAAACTGTGAGTCTAAAGGATTTCATAAAATTGTTGGAACACAAGTATTTTTGATGTTAGGAATTTTCTGTTCACATATTTTTGGTGAAGCCTACCTCTTTTGGGGAGGTTATTGTTAGCTTATCATGTGAATTATGTGGCACAAGCTTCTGTCAGTTGCTTTGCTTGTGTGAAAGAAGAATATATGGCCCTCATTACTAGGTAATAAAGAGTACTCTACTAATGAATGAACTTTAAAATCGTTTCATTACACCTTTCATTACGAGCATTTAATTACTCAGATACCCGCGAAACGAGACACAATAGTAAAACAATAACAGCGCGGTCTCATAGGACCGGTCGGGGATTCAAACGTTAAATAAAAACATACATAGTTATTCTACGAGTATGTATGTTTGTATTTATTTAGGCATAGTGCGCAAAACTTTTTCAGTGCGCAACTCTTTCAAGTGTTGCTACATTGAACGGTCCTGTACGTCTCGCATCCACGAATTTCTACGGGTTTCCCGCGACTAGCGGCCAAGTACAAGCCAAACGTGTTGCTAAGTATCACCATATAATCATAGAAATCCATGGTTAGTAACAATTCTGATTATGTGTTGTTGAACGCAAAGAGCAACTGAAGGTATTTCAATATTACTTTAGTTGCCCTTTGCATTCAATTTGGGTTTTAGTTAGTAAAAGTCTGACAATCCCTTTCACTCCAATCAGAGCGATAAAATTATTTGATGATTACCACCGCAGAAAAAAGACTTGGCCTATGAAAATGGACAAAGCGATAAGAAGGCCTATGAAAAGGACGTGGATAGTCGATGCGTCATTTCGTAAAATTGCAAATTAAAAACTGAAAAAGAAAGAAAGATATTAAAAAGCCATTTCACGATAATCAATTTAACTCATCCAATTTTTTCATTATAAAATAAATTACATATCATCGGGGTCGTTATTCTAAAGGTTAAATAGGGGATTCTACGAAACTTTTCTTGCTTAAAGCTTCAAATTAAAGTAAATTATTTGACTTCGACATTTGTAAATATTGCTGCAGGCTACAAATTTAAGAAATTCGAAAGTAATCTGGTAATAAAGTAATATTTTTTTTACAAATATGTATTTAATAGATACTTAAGCAGACACATAAAAAACAAAAAAAGAGAAGATAGTTAGTTTAATATAATGTACGAGTATTTATATTTTTTTTGTATCTTATAAAATACAAGAAAAATATAATACCTACCTAGAAAAAGGGAAAATCCTCCGACTAGACGGGTACTATGTCTGGTCCTAGTAATTGCCCGATAGTTGATTTCAGGCTGATATACTCGTATAATATATGTTCTGATCGCGTGGAGAACTCTGATACCGTAATTTAGAATTTTGAAGTTATTGTGTGTGTTAGTGGTTTCTATGTGGTGTCATGGATAGCATTTCAGATCATTTTTTTATTGATACAAAGTTACACTTAACGTTTTAATGTGACAGCATGGTTGTTAAGCGTGTTAAATGATTGGCTGAACTTTGTGTCGCGGATCCAATTCCCACTTGGAAGAAATATTTGTATGGAAATACAGATAGGCTTTTTGAGCGTCTGGATATCAGGTGAATTAACACGTTATTTAAAACCAGTGTAATTTAAAACATAGAAATGTTTTATACTTTGTTTCTAATAAACAAACTAAAAGTATTTTTTTTACTTAGCTTCTAAAAAACATAATTAGCTCTACGTCTTTTTTGAGGTGGACATATAACGACTCCATCTTTCTTCTTATGAAAAAACTACTGTTATTAGAAGCGATTGAGTTTAAAATTACCGCGTGTAAAATTATAAATCTCTACATTTTTTTAAACAGATATTTAAGTGGTATTTTTAAACAGCGCCCAGTTTTACTTCAATCAGATGTAGACAAAACTAAACTGAGACTTCGTTACAATGACTAAATGAAAATTATGCAAACAAGCTGTAGTTTATCGACTACCCTCCAGTTTTCATCAAACTAGGTCGATCCAATAAATGACGAAACTAGTTTAACATCCCTACCATACGAGAACCATTCTCCAAAACCATTAGATTCTGATTGAAGGGTCTCAGAACCTAACAATAATGACTCGCAGAATAAATTATTGGCTACAACTTAATCGTAATTTCAGAAGCAATCTGTTATCCAAATCGTATATTACAAGAGAAGGGTAAGATTTGGACAGATCTCAGAAGCCTTCGGGGAAATCAAGCGAGCCAAGCTGCGGCCGCCGGTTCATTGGGCACCCGCCTAATGCGATCCATTGTTAGGTATTACAGCGGTGTTTCACGTAATAGCGTAATTTAAGTTGGTATGTACAGACGGGCCCAAAACGCTTGTAACGTTGCTGCAAGAATTCTGCTGGGAGTATTTAACTCCATGGTAGTAGAGATTTAAATTTTTCAACGTTGCATTTTACTTGTTAATATTAGGTTCTATAGTCTGCTTTTGTCCCTGAGACTAGAATGACATTATGTGGGTTGTCACACTTGTCACAATACAAAAGAACTGGCATCGCTATTAGGTACTGTAAGTTTGACGTTTGCCTCTGTCAATTCAGTCTTAGGGATTAAAAAACAATCTTTATTTTAATTGAAATACTTGCAGCTGCCAGCGGTTTTACCCGTATATAAGTAAACAATATAATAATATGCTTATGTCATTGAGCGATAAATTAGCATTCCACTGGTTAAAGATTTTTTTAAATCGGTCCAGTTTCTAAGTTTATTCTTAACAATCAAGAATGCAAATCTCTCCTCTTTATTATATTAGTTTATACTATTTGTGACCGTACTTAACAAATATGGTTTTATCATTTATTTATTTATTGGTTTATCCTCGCATCGGAACGACATGCAATTAGAATAGAATAGAATTTATTTTAACCCTATTTTTCGTCTTACCCTTATGAATAATTTTTTCATGAAATATCCATTGATTAGAGTTAGCTGAACTGAGAGAGTTGTTTTGTTGATTTTAAAGATTATAATTGTTTAAATAAATACATATCAGGTTTCTTTTTTATCAGAATGACTTCTCCCACTCTTGGGGGGGAGCGGGAGGACGTATCAGACTCTTACTGACTAAACGCCACCGCATTCCTTCGTTGGCTTCGATCTGGGGGGACACGGTGAGCACCATTCGGATTTCGTGTGCTCCCCAGAGGCTTCGGCCCTACCAGGCCCCTACAGTTTGCTTACAAACCCGAGCACGTGACATTATTCAAAATTCAGTAATCAATCTAATTAATATTCCAGTTAGTTACCTTAGACCTGAAACAAGTCCTACGCGGCAAGTTTTTAAGCCTATCTTATTACATATTCTTCAAAAAACGATAAAAAAATTGTTTAAAAGTTAAAACTAGGTACAGTTATGAGCAATAAGATTTTAATTACCATTTGAATACGTTTATATGCGCATTAACTAAGTAATCTGCAAATTACCGGATACCAAAAGATGAAGGCCCGGTCCACGAGTCTTCTACTTATGGGTGGTTATAAAAGAAATAATCTCGCAGGTTACGGCGGGAGCTCCACTCCGATTTGCTCCCGCCTTAGCTTTTAATAGGTTAAAGGCTAAGGCGGCGATAGGCTAGGGCCTATCCTTGTCGGGGTGCCCTAAAATATGTTTATTATTCATGCGTAAAATATCATCAAACACACACGCGAACTTATTTCTTGAATGACTGAAGTTAAAAGGTATTGAAATTGTGACAATGTATATAATATCTTATTGCTCTTGACTGTACTTACTGAAGATAGTTACGACAACTTATGAACAAAAAATATCGAGTTTAAAATAAAATCGTTATAGTTAAAAGTTTAAGGACTTTGAAAGTTTTAGGAATAATCAGTTTAATAAAGTCTTATATTAAAAAAAAAAAAGATTTTATATAAAATTGGCCAATCAAAAATTTCAAAAGTCTGAAGTCTCATTAACGATTTGCCCTTTGGGTTATAAAAATGAAACATTTTAAGCGTTTTCATTCTAATCTTGATATCCACTGTACCTCGTCTGTACGTAACATGAGACTATCCAAAATTATCTAATGTGTAATGACAGTGTCCAATCTGATGAGGGTCGGGCCGGGCCAATCTAAAAGGAATTCCAGTTAATATGCCCGTTATTCCGAAACACCGTACCCTTGTACCGAATAAACCACCACCTATTTGGTATGCAAAGACTGTAACTTAGTGTGCGCATTCCATTGCCGGATTCACCGTACGATGCATATTTTGAATTCATACGAAGCTATCGATGGATACCGTACTAATATGTGCAAGATACAGTCGCAGGGCAAGGTGGTAGTAATAAGCGATTAAAATCTACAGCCAGTCTAATGTTGTGCACGCATGAATGGTTACAGCTATTCGCAATATTTGTTTTGGAAACTTTGATACAAGTGTGTGTTTCTATTTAATTGAACGTATGAGTTGCTGTTAAATCATGAGTGTCGAAATATTAATTTTAAACAATTCACTCAACTTTGAAACAATGGTCAAGCTTTTATGATCGAAACAAGGGGTCACAGAAAGCAGTTATTAATTGACAAATATTTTTTACATGTGTTTTAATGAAACCTAAAACTATGTTTACATAATTATACATTTGTAAGGTAAACGTTAGCAAAATAAAGACGGAAAAAATACAATCTCAACATTAAACCAGAACCTTATTTCTCTACAAAATGACCCTTTCGATTAAACCTCAACGCACACGTCAAACACAGAACAATTCCCGCTGCACAATGCAAAAATCATTTTCTTTTTAATTATAACGAAGTTGTATGTCATCAAGTTAATAAGGCCTCCGACGTAGTTAACAAACACATGAACAAAGGTGCTATTAGACAAAAGCACGGTAGCTCCCCACAAAACGATGTCAGAGGCATCCCACTAGAGCTACAAAAACCCACTTTTACATACAAATTAACCTCTAAAACAACACCTTAAAGACCACTTTCCTCTAACTCATCTTTACGGGTTACGACCAGCATTTGGAAAAACAATAAAAATCTCTGGCGGATCACTTTTTCCTCAAATATCCAATTTATTTATGTGCTTTATGAGTGTCGAAATGTGAATTGAAGAGTCTTGAATTCGATTCCTTGAGGCAACTGACTAGTTTATTATAATAAAACATGCTGCGAATGTTTTTACGATAACTTTTTATGATACATAAAAATGGAATATCTATAATAGTGAGCTATTTCGTATAAACTAGTGCGCTTCGGTTTTGGTTATGATTCGGGGTGTATCGGCCACGTTTCGTCCGTAACAACCCGAAGAGTACTCCAATTAGGATCCGTTTTGTGGTGATGTTTTGATTTTTATATTGTTGGGGATTTCAGTTAGAAAATTCACGGGTTTTGTGAAAATTGGTGCATTCAACGGTAAATGGAATCAGTTTGGTTTTCATTTTATAGTGTGAATTTAATACGTGATTGGCTCACAATAAATGTGCGGGTTTTGGCATTGCTGATTTTTTTGAAATTTTGCTGTCAAAGGTCAAGACCGGTTAGGTTAAATGTGATATTGTACAATCATATACATACCTCAGAAATATCGTAAATTATAATTATGATTTCTTGTCTGGATTAATCAATACTTCGAAGTCATTAAATATCATCCAGTCAAATAATAGAAAATTGGTTTAAAGACACCTAGTCTAGAATAAGTGTAATTAATTAATTAGGACACTAATGATAACTCGAGTGAATAGGAAAGTTTGGTTCACAGTTATGCCTCAGAGCCACAGTCACTCAACTTTATTGTAGTTATACTTTATTTAATTAAATCATAAAACATGCGCTCTCTTCTTGTAAATTAATCATTCCATTACAAATAGAATTACTATCGTCTGTTTTTTAAACCCTGAGACTAAAATGAAATTTCAACATAAAAGAACTGGCGTCATTCCTATAGTAAATATGACATTACTTGTGTCAATTTAGTCTCAGGGTATAAAAAACAGACGATAGAATTCACAAGACACAATCGTGCTACGAAATCGTAGCCACGTAGCTACGTAGCGCTACGGCGTAGCACCAACTATATCTTATTCCCATTGCCATAATTGATACCAAACATTTGCCCAAAATTATCAACCAGTATCTAATATCTAATATCACTAACACGATCTATGTGATGTGTGAACGTAGGTGTGTCTGAAAGTTAAACAATGTGACACAGGGGACAAAGCAAGTGGAGTGGTGGGCCCTCCAGTTTCGAGGCCCTTTGTTCTATGACCCTGCCAGTGATGTTTCTTTTGTAAGTGGATTATGTTACAAGCGGTCGCAGGGTTGAGTGGCGTATTTATTTTGCATTACGGTATATTTATTCTGTAATGATATGTCGATGAATAGGGTGTGAGGATCTTGTTCGGGTGGGTGTCCTATTGTAATAGGTGGTCTCGATAATGATGTTTTCGTTTGTAGGTTTGTTAACGATCATTTTTATGATACCACGATTGCTAGATTGTAGATATTATTTTTTAAATTGGCGAGGTATTAGTGACAAATGAGAAAAATTTCTTAATAATTTGGTTAATGCAGCTACCAATCGCTCCTACGAGGACACGGCTATGCTCCGCCTAAATCGGTTCCTGAAGGTAGGGTGTAACGAGAGCTATGTCAGACTTCCACTGACTAAAACCCACCTGTATCATTGAGTTGCCCTTTGCGTTCAGTCTTTTTGGGCTCTTTCATTTTTTTTTGACATGTTTTTGAAGCGCGCGTGGAACACTATGCTTCGTCGAATCAGGCTACGTCCGTAAACCTGTGCCGATGGTGGCTGGGAATTTCCTCTAGGCGTGCGTTTGACCACTATCTCATCTGATGGTAAGTGATGACGTGGCCGATGATGAAGTACGTTTGCCTAGAGGTAAATATTAAGGAACACAATTATTTTTTTCAAACCTGTAATAGGCATGCAAACCAGTGTCTAGATTTTAATTTTTCTTTTTTAAAATAACTCTGTGTGTAATGCTGTTGGTGTGCCAAATAAATAAACACAAACTCCTTAGCTTAGCAATCAAAAGCTTTGTATTTCTGGGTGAGATAACGTTGTTTTTTTTTTTAATTAAAAAAAACCGCTCAAGCCTATAAATTGAACCTCTTTTCCTCCCCGCCAGACAGGAAGCAGTGTCTCTTTAAAACAACCACACAAGATCGCTTTTGTGTATAGCTGACATGCCCCGCAGACATCGCGCGAACATTCTTTAATTCTACCCTCATACCTCGTAACTCAATCAAGTGGAAACCTCCATTGCCTCTGTTTAATTAAACATTTTCGTCCATTGTTTGAAATATTTTGGAGTTGAGTTGTTTTGACTAATATTATAGAAAGATACTATTGTTTGTCTGTTTATGTTTGTAGAAGATAAGCTTAGGAAGTACTTTAATTGTTATTTTGGCTTCGAATGGCAATTAAAATTGGGATTTTATAATTTTGAGCTTTAATGAACATTTACCAACAACAACAAAGTTAAAATGAATCTGCAAAGCTGCTAATAAAAAATTCTGACGTGTTATTTGACGTTAAAGCCCATCAAGCCCATGCACCTATAGAAACTAACGTTCTCACGAGAGAGAAAATTGTAAAGTTAACCAAACATGTGTTTATGTATATTTCTTTAGAATCCTTAACTAATGACAAGTGAGGTATCATAAGATTCGTATTAAATGACAAAGTGATATAAGTTAAATGAATTGAAAAAAGAAGATTGTTAGTGGTAGGTAAGTGAAATCGTATTTTATTTATTTTTACACATGAATCTGGGGTGTCCAATAAATAGTTTGAGGCTGCTATCTATGATTGAGGCATCATTAATACCATACATTTTGTAGTCATGATTATTGATGTAAATCAAAACATGGTAGTCTGACACGATGACTGAATCGTGGTAGTGATAGTCGCTGAAATCCGATGGATGCGAGACGCATCACAGGACTAATCATATGAGCGACGCTTGATGGAAGCTTATGTCCATCCTGCAGTAGACGCTTTTGGCCTTTTGTTTGTCTTTCCAGCTAGACTAAAACCTACAATACATTTCTGTGGTAATAATCTAGACGAGACGGTTCGATAAAACCAATATTGGAACGGTTTAGTAAAGTTTGTTACCCGTCTGGACTTACATTTCTGCAATCTTTCTAATCCTACAACAGATATAATTATTACTTGTTGGTAGGATTGTTTTCTTGTTGTCAGTTAATTACCCTTTCATACCATTTTTGTGAGGTGAGAAGTCCAAAAATAACTCACGCACTGAATGAAGCAAAAGAGACTTTTACTGACCGAATTAAAAATCTATCTGTGTTCCTTTTGTTGATGTCTGCTTTTTGGGTGCACGAAAAATTAAGTACTTATATCTCGTGATAATTCCAATGAGCCCAAACACTGCCAGGATACATTATTTTTCTTAGCTAGTCGATGGCAGAACTATGGAGGAGCTCGTGGCTAGATAATAACAGCCGCATGGGTCGATCTTTAAGGTTAAGCTACGCTTGCCATGAAGTACCGTTTTACCCCAGTTAATGGTTTGTGGAGGTCTGGTAGGCAGCAGCTCCTCGTAAAATACTGGTATTCTGCTAAAGCTAAATCCGGCTTGACTGGAAGCCGACCCCAATATAGTTGGGAAACGGCTAGGTAGATGATGTAGATGATGAGTCGATGGCAGAACCAGTTTTGTCAGTTGACTGTTTGACTCTGAGATATAAATTTTGGTGTCTTCGAGGCTAGAGTTAAAGGGCTCTTAATAAACCAGTGCGCCTCACCATGAACGATTGCATCACTGCTTACCAAAAGATAGGATCGCAATTACGCACTAGACTATGTTTTTTTTTTAATTAGCCATAGCGGTGAATGGATTTCTCAATGAGCAAAGTCATTTGCCCAGGTTGCGCCGGACATTTCAAAGGTTCGGATGGTACGTCACTCAGGGACTTTTCATGCTCTCCCGTATTTCTACTAATCTATACTTCTATACTAATATTATAAAGAGATAAAATTTGAAAGTTTGTAAGTTTGAAAGTTTGTAAGTTTGTATGTAGGGGGTAATCTCTGGAACTACTGGTCCGATTTGAAAAATTATTTCAGTGTTAGATAGCCCATTTATCGAGGAATGCTATAGGCTATATACTATCATGCTGCGCTCCACGGGAGCGGAGCAGTAACGAAAAATGCGGGTGAAACCGCAGGGGATAGCTAGTAACTACATAAGTGCACTAACAGAACTTGTATTCGTGATGTTCTTTCAGATTAGCACCTCAGTACTGATTAACTAATTGTTAAAGGCAACCTCTGTGCGACATTTCTATGCTAATGCATCGCGATATACAAACAGACGGATGACTCTACTTCGGTAATTGTGTTAAGGGGATGTATGTTTTCGGCTGGAAGTTGTTTTTTTTTTGTTTGTATGCCTTTCTTATGTACTAGGGATTTTATTAGTGTGTTGTAGTTTGTCCGTCAATGTAACTTTAAATAATTTATACACAAACTATATCTAGGTATTCGTTTGATTGTTACATTGATAAATACGTAATCACACTAATATTATAAACGTAAAAGTTTGTGAGTATGTGTATATATACACGAGTATGTCTACTTCTTCTCGTTCGAACGGCTGACCGCAAAGGACAACAGATCCGAAGGTCACATGTTTTAGTCAGTAAAAGTCTGATACGCCTTCTTGCTCCACCCTAGAGTGGAAGTAGTGATTCGATGATACCATATCTCAAAAAAAGCTATTAGATATGCATACTAAACTTCTATAATAATTTCACAAACTGAATTTGTTTTTCTCGAAACAATAATTATAGTAAAAGCAAACCGGGCCAAGGTTTTGACGAATTTCGTTTATTGTTTTTCTTGACATGTGTGTATTCATTTACATGAAGGTAGCTATTATACAATTTTACACCTAACTACTTATTTAATAACAGTGAATTAGGAATTCATACTGATCAGTTTAATTAACTGTGAAACATAGCAGCTATCTTAATATATATAAATCTCGTGTCACAATGTTTGTCCTCAATGGACTCCTAAACCACTTAACCGATTATAATAAAATTCGCACACCAAATGCAGTTCAATCCAACTTGAGAGATAGGATAGTTTAAATCTAAAAAAAAAAGTTAGGTAAAGTAGGGTAGTGTAGGGTAGTGTAGGGTAGTGTAGGGTAGTGTAGGGTAGTGTAGGGTAGTGTAGGGTAGTGTAGGGTAGTGTAGGGTAGTGTAGGGTAGTGTAGGGTAGTGTAGGGTAGTGTAGGGTAGTGTAGGGTAGTGTAGGGTAGTGTAGGGTAGTGTAGGGTAGTGTAGGGTAGTGTAGGGTAGTGTAGGGTAGTGTAGGGTAGTGTAGGGTAGTGTAGGGTAGGGTACTGTAGGGTAGTGTAGTGTAGCGTAGTGTAGTGTAGGGTACTGTAGGGTAGTGTAGGGTAGTGTAGCTACCCTACACTAGGGAAGGTAGGGTAAGGTAGCGTAGGGTATATGTAGGGTAGTCTTAAGACGGGAGCGAAGCCGCGGGTAAAAGCTAGTTGGAATATAAAAAAGTAATTGTATAAAACAACTTTAAAAAAGGACCTTACCCTGCAATAGGAATTATCGTGGCTGCGTTCACAAACATGTTCGCGTGTCTGCGTTCATCACCACGTTAGTCTCACCACGGAGTTATTATTAAGAAACTCACATACACAAGAAACCCAGACCCGAAACTACGTCTCATCTGTAAGCCATGAAAATAATTATTCCATTCGAAAATCGGATGCGCTGTGCAATAGGCAATCACTCACCCATTGCGCTAATCGTACCTTACTTAGTACTTAACTCACATCATGTCTCATGGATGAATCTAAACTCTCAATCTCATACTAACAAGCGGAAAAATACTGAAATGATTACTAAAATCCTTCTATTGATTCGTGAGTATCAGAATCGGCAGAATATATTTGGATATGGCACATAGATTATTTATCTCAGGAGTTTTTTTCCTTGAAATAATTTTCTACTTTTACACGGGCAAAACTACTTGCAGAAGTTAGTTGATGTATATAGGAGACTGCATAAATATAATCATAGCATATAGCTTTACTCCATAATAATAATATTATTTTGTGTTTTGTTCTTGTCACTCTCAGTGTGAAATGGTAAAGAAATCTTGACGGCGTCGTGAAAAGCTTATGTAACACAAGATAGGATCGTATCTCGTAGAAGTATTGGGGTACAGGGCTTATCAGGACAATTTGTTTAGATGACGTCACATTAACAATACGATAAGGTTACGATCATTGAGCTATGTGTAAGGAGCCTACAAGTTGCTGCGTCGCGATGTGATAAGGTGTTTGCTAATATTTGGCAGCACCTACCTACCTATATGTCCTCTCGCGCCTAGCCCTGGTACAGGTCATGGTTCGGAGCGAGTAGGACTCTTTCTGCGAAGCAGTAATGCTAGCGAAGGGGGCTGCCGACCGCGAGCGCGTGAGGGAACAACCCTCATGCCGCCGCCGTCGAGATCCCGATTTCCGACCACCGTAGACGCGGGCTCTCGACGACCACTGGGTAGCTCGCCGTCCGACAGTCTAGTAATGACCTAGGCCGAGCCTAGTCGTCAACGGCGCGTTCTGTTCCACGCGCGCCTCAAGGAGATGTCAGCAAACTTTAGCGCTTACGGTGCCAGGAAGCGTTCTGTAACTTTTGACGCCCGGGGCGTTTGCAGCGGTATCGGACATGAAGAGCATTGAGTGAAAATGAGGACGCTGTCTAAATATTTTTAACGTATGTTGTTGACCCTATGAAGGTAACATAATATTACACAACATAACACTACATAGCACAACACAACACAGCATAATCTGCTTTATAATTTCAGGAACGCTGGTTTTTTTCTCTACGAGAGGAAATGGGCTGTAATCCAAGAGCCAGTGCAGGTTTCTCTAGGACGTATTCTCACGATATTTTCTTTCAACGTTTTGTGAGCAGCAGTTGTAATCTATACTAATATTATAAAGAGGTAAAATTTGTAAGTTTGTATGTAGGGGGTAATCTCTGGCACTACTGGTCCGATTTAAAAAATTCATTCAGTGTTAGATAGCCCATTTATCGAGGAATGCTATAGGCTATATACCATCACGCTACGACCCACGGGAGCGGAGCAGTAACGAAAAATGCTGGTGAAACCGCAGGGGACCGCTAGTAAAATATAATAAGCAAAGAACTAGGCCTGGTTAGATTTGAATCCACAAATTACAACTACAACTCAAAAGTCGAGACCGTTACTACTCAGCCATTACTACTCGATATATGTAAATAAGTAAATAATAATTAACTGTCAATTTGATTGATTGAAATAGAGGAAATGACTTCTTTTAAATCACTTAACTGGGGCCTTACCATGACCTGTTAAAATGACAGGCGTGCGAGCGAGAAAGGGCGATGGCGGTATAATTCAATTTAATTTGCTGTATTTCAATTTAATTGTATTTGAATTTTATTTTATTGATATAACATTTGATGTTATTTAATTTTGATAATTATAATGTTTTTTTTTTTTATGAATGTATCTGTGGACTACATCTGAATTAAATGAATGAATTAATAATTTAGTTTTAGGGTATTATATTTTTTTTGAGTTATGTGAGGTGTATATTACACCGCACATAACTCAATCCGTCTAACATTTCAGTTTAGATCGTTAAATGGATCGCATTATAAGCTCATTGTAGAACCTCTATGCATAAAATTAAATAGGTAAGTAGCTATGTATCATTCAAATCGCGGTATCTGAAAGCCACTGAAATTTATTTAAAACGAGACCGCGTTTAGAAATCATGTCGCGGTTTCGACATAGTTTCAGCATTAGTGGCATCTGGTTTAGATATTATTGGAGTTCTGTATTTAGAATCAATCTGTATTTATTGCTGATGAAACTGCAACAGCCAATTTAATTAGTGAAAATGGAAGTACAGTTTCAAAAATCCTTTTAATATTTTTTTATGTTAATTAAAATTATATTATATTGCACGCACATAAATAAAGAAAGATTAAACAAATGATAGTGATGGATATACCTATAAAAATAAATTAGTGGGATTACAATCAATAAAAATATTTATAAGTTAATAAATACATCATCATCTGCCTAGCCTTTTCCCAACTATATTGGGGTCGGCTTCCAGTCGAGCCGGATTTAGCTGAATACCAGTATTTTACGAGGAGCGGCTGCCTACCAGACCTCCACAACCCATTAACTGGGGTAACACGGTACTTCATGGCAAGACTGGAGTCAGATTTACTGGCTTCTGACTATCCGTAACGACTGCCAAAGATCTCCAAATGACTGCCGGGACCAACGGCTTAACGTGCTTTCCGAGGCACGGAGGAAACTCGTTATGTTAAGATGGTCACCCATCCACAGACCAACCTAGGCAAGCGTTGCTTAACCTTGAAGATCGACCTGTGCGGCTGTTATTATTTAGCCACGAGCTCCTCAAGTTAATAAATTTAATAAATTTTCAGTTCGTATGTAAGTTAATAAATACATACGAACTGAAAATAGTACAAACGGGTAGAAAAAAATATTGGTTATTAAAAAAAAATATTTTGTAACATTGATCCAGATAGTACAGAGATTTATAGACTTGTAATTATTATACCTATTTTAGCTTGTAACAAATTAACTCAAAAATAACAGGACCGATTTTACAAACTCGTTCACTATTAAAATAAGGTTGACTGGTAGAGAATGCCCTGATGCATTAAGTCCGCCTATGTACCACCACTGTACATAAAGTTTAAATAAATAAATAAATAAATAAATAAAATGCTACTTTATCACTGCGTGGAATAGGCTATATACTCGTACAATCTAATTTCACGCAGACAAAGCCGCTGGGAGAAGCTAGTCTCATTATAAAAACTGTAATTTATTATTATTATCAATCCCTAAAGGCGCAACAATACCATAACTCCTTTTTCTTTAATTAAAATTTCAGGCTAAAAATTAATTTAAAATAGCCTTCTTATTTTCACAGTACAAAAACGAAGAACACGTTGAAACCGAGTGTACTTTTAAACGTTGTACAGGCGCGCACAAAACGCTTCCTCCACTTAACATTTTCTCACATAATTATTTTTTACTTCACAAGACTACATCTGCTAAATTAAAATAAACTTACCTTTATATTACGGCATGCTTGCATTTTTTTTTGTTGTAAATGTTATTTAATTTTTTTGACCATACTGTGCGCCCTTAAAATTAGACGTGGATGTTAGTTGGACACTGGAAGTGTCACTGTATGTTTTTTATCCAACAAACACACTATATTTTTTACTGACTTTAGTCGCGTTCCTTCATTTGCTTTTTACGTTCCAAGACCTGGTACTATTTGGAAAAATCCCATACGTTAGTAATTCTTTCGAACAATTCCGCATTCCAAGATACCTTTTATAAAATCAGTTCGTGCCTACTATTGTCCGATTTTGGTATGGAATGCAAGTAAATGTCTCTTAAATTCTATCAACAGATCACCAGACGCACAAAAGGTTTTGGGAACTCGTGGCTAGATAATAAAAGCCGCACAGGTCGATCTTCAAGGTTAAGCAACGCTTGCCTAGGTTGGTCTGTGGATGGGTGACCATCTTAACATAACGAGTTTCCTCCGTGCTGCGGAAAGCACGTTAAGCCATTGGTCCCGGCTGTCATTTGGAGATCTTTGGCAGTCGTTACGGATAGTCAGAAGCCAGTAAATCTGACTCCAGTCTTGCCATGAAGTACCGTGTTTCCCCAGATAATGGGTTGTGGAGGTCTGGTAAGCAGCCGCTCCTCGTAAAATACTGGTATTCAGCTGAATCCGGCTTGACTGGAAGCCGGCCCTCAATATAGTTGGGAAAAGGCTAGGCAGATGATGGTTTATTAGTATATCTATTCCTGTATCCGCTTTTTCTTTCTCTTATTGCACCTACCACTATTTTTCTCTGCATCACCCAAAGGTTGACTGGTAGAAAATGCCTAAGGCATTAAGTCCGCCTCTGTACTTATATGTGCATAAAGCATTAAATAAATAATAAATAAATACGTTGCTTCTACTACATCGGTGCTGTTTTTAGATGAAACAGTGGTCAGTTAAACGTAAGCCTATCCAAAATAATAAATGGCTAACCTTGGTAAGGTTAATAGTCAAAAATGTATTCAGTGGTAAGACAAGTTTAAGCTGCAAAACTTAGCTAAGCTACAAGCACTAAGATACCTACTTAGCATACTTAATGGAGTTCAATGTTTGCGCTCTATAATCTGGTTTTACTTGAGAAGGGTAAACAGTAACTCGCAGGCGGCACATCAAGGAGTATGGCACAATGCAGCTTGGATCAAGCGTAATTTATTAGTGGGGTAATAGGAAAGCGTTTATCAAAGGTGTCGGGTTGGTATCTAAACCAATAAGTATTAAATAGAATTTGTTTCTGTTGCAGTAAAGTACGTTCTTCCATCCAAACTTTGAGTCCCAGTTTCATATATTTAGGAGATGAATTTAGAAAAAATGTTTTTTAACGCGTTAAAAAGAATCCTTATGAAGAAGAAGAAGAATTTATATGCCAAATTTCAAAATAATTCTTTAAGGGGTTTAATTTGTATGTTGGTGGATCTACCAGTCAGTGTCGTTGCCCTTTATATAAATGAAAGAAGGTAAAATAGTATTTTGGTTTGAATGAAATGATTTCTGGAAGGAATAAAAAAAATACCAAAAAAATTATTCATTGATAGAAAGCTCGAAATCTAAATGCCCATTAGCTTACCTTTTGTTCGGTGAATGTATGTGGTGACTTTGTGAATTAAAACTAACGTGTTCAGGAAGCATTCATAAGTTATGTCAGTAATTATTTGTATAAAAGACACTTGAAGAAAGTTGGTTGTCTATAGTCAATTATCGTGAATTCTTTATTAAAATATAGTAAACAACAAGTTCTAGCCATTTGCAATCTATGTTTAATTGTTTGTTAATTACTCAGATACCCGCGAAACGAGACACAATAGTAAAACAATAACAGCGCGGTCTCATAGGACCGGTTGGGGATTCAAACGTTAAAATATAGATTCCTGTTTTCTAAATACGCTTAAATGGTGCTGACACGTGCTAAGCCACTTCCAGCGCCCACACACTAAGGCACACAGCTAATTCTCTGTGTACAGAGTGTCGGAAATTAAATTAGAATAAACAAAATTAAACAGTTGGCCCCATTCGCTTCGACTTTCAAAATTACCGTATTTAGGGGATTAAATGCCGCCCCCAATGTTAATAATACAGGATTTTGGGCCTAAAAAGTGTATTGTGCGTTTTCGTACGCCATGGGTAATTTTACTAATTATTTCATTAGCATAAAATTAATTCTTGGGCTGAGTTCCTCGTATGCTTTGAAAGGGTCTTAATCTGGTGGTGTGACATCGTGTTCCTAAATCAAAATTCTTTTTTTTTTGTTCGGTAAAATTACACTAGAAAAGACTGATTTAAATGTTTGCTTTTTTTGAGTGTAGCAAAAGTAATCTACGTAAATGCCTCTGAGGCGGTTATTTATGTTCTTTTTTAAGTACATAAGTAAACAAAAGCGGCCGCTATTACCCGTTATGGCCCTGCAAACCCCTAATGGGACACCGAAGCATCGTAACCCTTTTTAGATACTTGAACATTTTCAAACTTTAATTAAAAATGCCAATTTATAAGTTACAACCTCAGAACTTGGTTCGAAACTTACTAAAACGACCCAAAAATATTCAGAGTAAGTACGCATCTTTTGTTCTTGTCGAATAGAATATTTTATACCTTTAACAACAAAAAAATATAAAAAGAATATTCCTTCCAATAATGTAGACGGACGCTGACAAAGAAAATCTTTTGACTCAAAATTCACGTCGAATATTGCTAAACAAAGCGAAAAATTATTTTCCCAAATGTCATAATCTTTACGAGTGTATTGCTTAGGCTTTATACATTGCATTGTTCGTTCGTGGAGGCGAAGTTTGAGTTGTTGGAGATACGGCAATGTTTAACAAGTGGCGCGGTTGGAACAAGTAAGCTTTGCGCATGTATATAACGTAGTGCAACAGATAATTTTCCGGAGAGCGTCAAATTCAGTGTAGTTTGTGCCGTCGTGGGGGAGCTACGCACCTCGGTTCGGCTTCATGTGAAGTTTCCTTCGCCTAACGGTGTTACGAAATTTGAAAATCGAACGCTTTTGTTTTTTAAGTGGCAGTTTTGTTTATGGACGAATGTTTCTGGGTTGTTTTTAAGGTGAGTCGATTTTTTATGGATATTTTTTTTTTGTTTTAACCTTTATATTTAAAAAGTTTCGAGCAGGTTCAGTTGGTGGTGATATTTATTGTATTTTTTCAAAACCTACGACGCGTAATGATTTAGAAATTATTTTATCAGAATCACTAATATTAATACTAGCTCATTAATTAAATGTAAGTTGGATAATTACGTAAGACATTTTGTAGAATAAAAGTTAAAACGTACTGTGAATCATATTTCAAGTTACATAGTTTTAAAAAATTACTATATTCATGACATTGGAAGCCAAAAAAATGCCCTTAAAAATTTAGAAACCCATTTTCCAACAAAACCATAGCACATTAAACCTTAAACTTTGGATGTAACCTGAAAACGGAATCAGTAATCCGCAGCTTTAGCCCCAAGACACATTAAGAGCCCTAGATTTATTATAAAGGTAATTCCACGGGATCGTTTTGGCCGTCGTTTGATCTTAGCTTAGAGGGGGCAAAGGGGAACGGAATTCCCTCGGTGTGCTCTACGCTTATTGTGTAAAATTCGGTTACGATAAATTAATATTGCGTTATTTCTTTTATTAATAAGTACCGCGGCAAAAAATGAGTTAGGAGCCCTTTTGACCTGGTACAGGTATTTTTCAATGCTATAATTTGATTTTCTGTCTAACTAGCTAGTTAGCCCACTATGTCTCACTGCTGGACAAAGGCTTCCCTCTCCTTTTTTTGTAGAAGTCTGTCTTCTGCCATTGTGGGCCAGTCCATCTAGTAAGAGTGGAGTTCCTCTTTACATCTTCGTCTTGGTTTGTCGCGATCGCGCCTTGCGCTTTGCGCTAATGTGATCCAATTTTCTTTTAGACCGCAATTATGTTAGGTTACTAATTTATTATTTTTTTCTTACCGAGGCAATAATATTTATTGTTCTTTCCATGTAATTATTTTTTACTGACTACTTTACGCACGGAGGCGGATTTGTCATAAACTATTCCTATTAGTAAATCTTTGGGTGATGCAGAAGCAAATAGTAGTAGGTGTAATATTATGAATCATTAAACGAGGATGATATTTATAAAAATGAATAAATGAAAATGAAAAAACAGAATCATGTATCCTCATACGAGTGGGCACACAGAAGTGTGCTTAGAAGAATTTCTAAGCACACTATCCACCCTTTCCTCTGACAGGATGGATTGTTTCAAGGAACAATATGACTAGGAAGACAGCTTTGTGTATGTTAGATATGTAGAGGCTTCATAGAGAGTACTGGTATTCAGCAGTATCCAATTAGACTGCAAGCCACCATTATGGCTAGGAAAAGGCTGAGTTGATTGATTGATTTATAATTACGAGCATAGACTGTATGAGCTTTACATTCCACGACTAGAAACAGTGTATTTATAAGGTTAAGCTTACGGTTTCATTCGTAAAACCTTTAAGGTCTTTAAGTTAAAAGTGAATAGGCTACTTCTAGGCAAGCGCGCTCTATCACATTATCGCTTACCATCAGATGAGACAGTGGTCAAACGCGAGGCTTTGGATACTAACAAAAAAACTCACAAACCCTGTCTCAACCCCTTAAGAAAAGAATTAAAAGAAAATCGTTTTTGTTCCTCATCTATCTTTAAAACTAGAGCTGTTACAAAAATTGGCCCTTTAGATCTAAGGGTTTAGAATGGGCGTTGTAGAGTCACTCACGGGAGTTAGACCTTCTTTTTTTTATATGATAACTAGTTTCTACTAGCAGGTTTGCCTCACCTGAAAGTATGTTTCGCTATATAAACTTCCAAGTGCCGTTTTATCCCCTTAGAGGATTAATATTGAAAAATGTTTTATATTATTTGTATAAAAGGAATCTCAGTGTAGTTACTTCGGAGACCCAGGTACCATTTGTGAAATGGTCCTTAACACCAAGGCACTGCTGGCCTTTCTTGAGGAACTAGGTTGGATAAAATGACACATTTGCCTCACCCGTACCGAAATACGCGCTTTAGTCGTGGAGTTGCGGATAACAGCCCGATTTACAATACAATACAAAAAGAAACTGCACAGAGGAGCTCGTGGCTAGATAATAACAGCCGCGTAGGTCGATCTTCAAGGTTAAGCTACGCTTGCCAAGGTTAGTCCGTGGATGGGTGACCATCTTAACATACCGAGTTTCCTCCGCGCCTCGGATAGCACGTTAAGTCGTAGGTCCCGGCTGTCATTTGTAGATCTTTGGCAGTCGTTATGGATAGTCAGAAGCCAGTAAATCTCACTCCAGTCTTGCCATGAAGTACCGGTTACCACAGTTAATGGGTTGTGGAGGTCTGGTAGACAGCCGCTCCTCGTAAAATACTGATATTTAGCTGATTCCGGCTTGACTGGAAGCTGACTCCAATATAGTTGGGAAAAGGCTAGGTAGATGATGATGAACCACCTTCTTTCCTACGTCCTTCCTTTTGTATATTTAGTCATTGATTTAGGATTCTGTACTTTATATATTCTAACCCAGTCCTTTCTAACACACTGTTTACTACAAGCCACGATCTCCTCGAGGGAAAGAAGGTGGTTATTTCACGAAAAAAAAAACCGTTCTAACTGTAACGCTGTCGCCGCGCGGTACTAGACTATATATGTATACAAAAAGGCTAGTAGAAACGATCCATTGTTCATTTTGTATAGGTGACAACAAAACGTAGTAATATTTTTTAGATTCTACACAATAGTGACCTTTTATTAGCGATTCCGTTTTCTATAACCCGTAATATACGACATCTAACTGGAATAATGCACACCCTTATACACCCTAATTAGAAAATTAAGTTACAGTCACAATTTCAGGAATATTTTTTTTAAGAAAAAAACCTTAGTAGTAGTGTTTTTTTTTTAAGAAATTAGTTAGCCTAATAGTAGGCAAATAATATAGGCATCGATACACTACATTGATAATATATTAGTTTTGACGCAATTAAGACTTAAATATCAAGAATTTTATTTTTGTATCCTAGAATAATTCTTGGTTATTTTAGGACAATAAATTACATTGTTATAAGCCGAAATCGATGAGTAGCCCTGTTGAAACATACCACTTTCAGAATGTTGGTTTATTATGGTACTCGTATATAATTTTAGTGGAATGATTTTGTTTGTTCCATACATGATGAACTCATTAACAATCGTTATCGATTGTTAGGGTTCTCGTTGGATTGCCATTTGTACAATTTGTTAAAGGTAATTCTAGGTTGCAAAGTAAAGTGAGAAGTTCTATTTTAAGAAGACTTCTGACTTCTATCCAGAACTTTTCAGAAACGATGTAGGGTGAACTTTCAGAACATAAAGCTGATCTTGACACTACTAACTCCTTTGTTGGTTTAACGCGATGTGCCCAGAAAACAATTAACAAACAACAAGCCTACAGGGTAAAAATTTCGAATCTAAGGCTGAAAGAATTCAGAAAAAGAGAAATTTAGAAATCGTTTACCAAACTATGCTAGTAGAAACTAGCATTGCACGATTTTTAAATTCCGCTTTGGGTTTTTCTGGCAATTACTTTTCGGTAAGAGATCAATGGGTGTTTAAATAATATAGAAGTTTATTTCTAGTGAATATTGTGATGTAAAATTAAAGTAAGTTTTGCATCTCAAGCAATCCTTATATTGTCCAGTTGTGTGGATATAAATGAACAATATGTAAAATCATTGAATCAGTCGCAATCTTAGATTATTATTTTAGTACTACTTACGCGAATCTTGCATCTAGAAGGTTAGCAAAGTTATGTGCCAAATAAACGACCTTACATTTTTTATGGTAAACTTAAAAGTTCGTTTTTATCATAACTTCAAGCGACCACAGTTTTGAGTATATGGTTTTAATTTTAACTCGTTACCTTAACGTGTTCCTGAGATCATAAAGTGATAAGGATTCCGTTTTTAGGGTTCCGCAGCCAATTGGCAAAAACGGAACCCTTATAGTTTCACCATGTCTGTCCGTCCGTCCTCGCTTAATCTCTGTGACCGTTAGCTCTAGAAAGCTGAAATTTGGTACCAATGTGTATGCCAATCACGCCGACAAAGTGCAAAAATAAAAATTGTAAAAAAATGTTTTATTAGGGTAGCCCCCCTACGTGTAAACTAAAAAGCGACTTTTTTTTAATTTCAACCCTAACGTGTGATATATTGTTGGATAGGTATTCAAAAATGAATAGGGGTTTACCTAGATCATTTTTTGATAATATCAATAATTTCGGAAATAATCGTTCCAAAAGTAAAAAACAATGTGTCCCCCCACTCTAACTTTTGAACCATAGGTTTAAAAAATATGAAAAAAATCTAGAAAGTAGAGCTTTATAAAGACTTTCTAGGAAAATTATTTTGAACTTGATAGGACGAACAGTTTTTGAAAAATTGAGGACACCTATTGTGACGGACGGGAAACTACGGAACCCTACTCTGAGCGTGGCCCGACACGCTCTTGGCCGGTTTTTTACCTATTGAGTTACGCAACCCTAACCAGCATTTATAAACCACTTTGGTAACATTAGACTTACTTACTGTCCCTAGGGTACTCTGGGTAGTTGTCTCAGGAGTCAACCTTGGTAACATGCGAATCTATTTAGTATAAACTATGCTATTTTCATCAAGAAACTTCTACTAACATAAAGGTAGGATTGTATGTATTTTCATCAACAAAGTACTTTCCAAAGATATTTTCTTTTAGTGTACAGTTCAAAGCTCAGTTTGAGAAAAATCTACGTCTATATATACTTGTTTATTCCAAACATATGCTTATGTAATATATAGGTTGGTGTCTGCTCTATCTTGACTTCATCTCGAATTAACAAATTGACAGCTATTATTTGTCTGGTTTGGCTTGGGTGGTTTACTCAATAGACTGTACACAGTACAAATAATAATTTATTTATTGCCATAAATAAATACTTAAAATCGAAAAGAACAAATACAAATAGAAGAGTACAAAGGTGCTGCTTCTTTCTAACGATATTTCTTCCAGCAGACCTGCGACAGGAGAGTCGGATGAGAGATGTAAACGCAGTGTGTATAAATAGTTTAGAAAAGTTCAAATAGAGTACTGATACCAATAATTTTATAAAGTTTTTTTTAATTACCCAAAAAATTTTGAAACTTAGACTTGCCTCCTCTTTGCTGAAAGATCTTCAATTGTCTTGGTTAATAAAATGTATGTTAAATAAAGTCAGATTTTTTTTTGGAAATAAGGATTTACTATACAAATACATACATATTTGGTTGCATGAAGTTATCAAACTGGTAGTTTGTTGACGTACAGTTAAAGGTATTTAGAAAACTCGACGTGGCCTTTATAAGATTTTACATTTTTTTTTTTGACAAATGATTGTGAGGCTTGGAGCATTTTCATACATAGACTGTTTTTGATAGAATTTGTTTTTTCACCAACTTGATACCTTCAATAACCAAACTGACAGCTATAGCTAGTTATTTCTTGACATCAGACAAAACTTTATCGCTTTTTCATTACGATAATAGACTGAGTCCAGAAGGACCTTCTAACAACTATGGTCCCAAATTAGAACAATTCTCAGAATTGAAGGAACAACAATAATAGATGTTTGTGATCTATAAATCTCTATATAAATAAAACTGAAGTATGTTTGTAATATCTAAGTTACACGCTTTTATTAAATGCTTGTAAAAGTATATTAGATAACTATAACAAAAATGCTATCTTTAAATAGATTGTTTATTTGCCGATCACACTGAGACACAGATAGACTAACAGTCAGATATGCCTGTTATTCTGTGTATTTGTTCCTGCTAACCTCTATCTATCGTCTTGTAGATTGTTGATGTTATAAATAGTAACTTAGGCTACTTTTATTTAAGATTTCTAATAAAAATGTCTTGAAATGTGACCGAGGATCATTATGCTGTTAAAAACAAAAATTCATGTTATTGTTGTTTTCTTTAAAAACGTTGGGCCACACTAAGAGTTACTTTTGAATCGTTATTAGGCTCACAAACACGTTAACTCACATATACAATATACTCAGACCCGATAAATCTTTCATGCTGTAGCCTATTCAAAATATTTATTCCCCTGCGGTTATCCAACCCGCGACCCGCACCACAGCAGTCAATCGCTTAACCACTGCGCCACCCGTGCCATCGTTACATAAGAAAACCGATTTATGAATGACGAAATCTTTCATTGTCTCCAATGGACCACTGTAATAAGACAGTGGGCGAGTCTGTTTATCAATTTGATTTAGTTCTATCACCACCTACGTTAGTCTCTTAGTCAAGATGAAGTGACATTCTTGACGTTTAGTCATCGGGGTCAAACTTCAAGCAATGTTGTGTTGAATTGACTTGAAGATCCGCAAGAGAACCAAGGTCGCCAACATCAGGCTATGTCGGTGACCTGCGTGTTGCCAGCGATAATGATAATGGCAATAATATATGGCTCCGAAACGTAGTCGTTTACAATGGCCCTCATCAGAAGGGTTAAAGTCACCCAAAGGGCAATGGAATGGAATGGATATGCTCGAATTTGCTTTGCGTGATCACAACAGAAATGAAGATAGCCGCAAGAGAACCATGGTTACGACATAGTCGTGTAGTAGTGGCAATGAGTAGGGCACATTGCTCGTTGAACAGATGGACGATGGGGACGAAAGGTTCTAAAGACGCGATCACGTACCGGAAGGCACAACGTTTGAAGGCCTCCCACTAGGTGGACCGATGAACTGGTGAGCGTCGCGACAATCCAATGGTAGCGAGACGCACAAGACTGATCGTTGTGGCGACGCTTGGTTAGGCCTACGTCCAGCACTAGATGTCTTTCTGCTGAAATGACTATGATGATGTCTTGAAAATACCACCTGACACATTGTAAACCCCATCATTTTCTAAGAAATCTACGAGGGAGTAAGCTATCGATATATTACGAATTGATCGTTTCAAATACAATGAGCCTCATCCGAATTTGATTATGTGTAATGTATTCGAGATCTTTGTCAGCCGTTACGGTAGTCAGAAGCCAGGTAATCCAATACTAGTCTTACTAGGCAGTATCGTATCATAGGTAATTAAGACGATAGATACTCTTTGGCATTACTAGGTGGTTTTATTTTGAGGTTGGACATCATCCAATGAGTATTAGACTTTTACATAATAAAATCACACCAGTTGCTAGTTTTAGGACCCGAGTTTCTTTTTAAGAATATCCCGTGGTCTTGGGTACGTTTTCTCAGCACTTGACTAATCTCCAATGACATTGATCATAATAACGGAAAATCGATTGAGACTATTAACCTAACATATTATAAAACGGTGCACTTTGTTTTATACTACGCCTGTCTGTATGACAGCGATAAACTCAAAAGTTACTAAACGGATTTTCATAGAATTTTAAGTAATTCATAAGAAACGTTTATAACAATTAATAACACAAAAAAACCGTGAATTTTAGGGTGAAGTTGGGGTCGAAAGCATAATATATTATAGTCTAGACAGTAAAAACATTCATAGAAACACTGCTCTACCAAAAAACGTGTATTGAATATAGAGACACATTCAATTTTGCTTTTACCAGGAATGCATAACAGCAAAGGATTCTCAACCACAGGCCGTTAAGCCGCTGTATAGATAGGTTTTCACTAAAAACGATATTCCTATCTATGATAAAATGGAAAGTTCTATCTTCTGTGCTCCCAGTATAGAAGGAAACTGAATCCAAACAAATATTTGAACGACCTAGATCCAACGTAAATCTCGAGTACGGATGCTAGTGTTTAAGCATCCAAAACATGAAATACTACCTACTTCGTAATGTGATGCAAGCAATTTTAGAATTTAAACGCTCTTAAACAGGGTGTTTAGGGTAATATTTTGCTTGATGAGAATTCGTAGGCGAATGAGCGATTGATATGAGGAAGCTCAGAATATTTCGGCATTTGAAATTGAATGTGCGTGTGAACGACTAATTAGGGTAAACATTGAAATCGTACTATTATTATTCAGGCAGAATGTTTGTGTGTATATGTTTATGTTAGTTACTTCACCACGCTCGAATGGCTGAACGGATTTCAATGAAACTATCTAACTAATAGATCGGTGTGTGTCCATATCTATTTTATCATATATTACTATCTATTTTTTAATTTTTGAAGTAGAAAGTCATCAAATGTCATTTCTGCTATTGAATGGAGAGAGAGCGAGTCAGACTATTATTTTCGAACTAAAACTCACTTTGTCCTTTATTCATGAATCCCCGAACGGTCCTATGAGACCGCGCTATTATTGTTTTACTATTGTGTCTCGTTTTGCGGGTATGTGATAGGTTAATTGTCTTTTACATTCCAAGGCCACGACAACTCTTTCAAAAAATCTTTGTACGTTCACCATTATAATTTAACAACCTTTTTCTCATATCACAGTCACCCAATACTCTCAATCATACGACGATTAACTTCAAAAGGCATCATTTACTAGGGCACTTCATAAAAAGGACCAGAGAGTATCGTACACACCTCGTAGGACCCTCATTCGTTCAGTTGACTGAGTCTGAGTGCTATCTTGACCCTAACTTAATGAAGATGGACTAGACTAGAGATGGTGGACCATTTGGTTCACACTAGCGTGCATTTTTTTGCAAAAAAAAATGTTTATACAAGAAAAGTTTTTAACCACTGCGTAAATTTTTTTGGTGGCTCAGTGTAAGTAATAGAACACAGGTCGATCTTCAAGATTAAGCAACGCTTGCCAAGGTTGGTCTGTGGATGGGTGACCATCTTAACATAACGAGTTTCCTCCGTGTAACTTATACCTTTTCCTGTATATCATAGCTTTTTTAAATAATTTTTTCTAGGAATTACTCATGTGTCCTGGATATGCTCACATACACAAGACATCATGTAGGCCATACAAATGTATGCTACGTACGGGGATGGATCCCACAACTTGCAGCGCAGCAGCCAGTCACTTAACCACTGCACCAATCGTGCTGTCAATTTTAGTCGAATTGATCGGATAATTTCTGAAAAATAAAACAGTGGAATAAAAGGATTTTTAATTTTGAAAAAAAAACGTGGCCCTACCAGAGTTCGAATCCAACCAGGCGCATTACTTTGTGTAATTTATTTCATCACTACTGTTCTCAAAAGTGTAAAGGAAAACATCATAGGCATGTCCTAGAATCCAAAATTCGAAGACACGTGACAACCATCAATCCGCGGCCCGCGTGATGGATTACAGCCCATTTCCTCTCCTAGAGAGGAGGTCTGCATCTCAGCAGTACGAACATTATAAGGCTGATTATGCAATGCGTATAATGTCATACAAAAATCAGTGCTAAGATAAATGTTTTATTTATTTATTTAAACTTCATGGTCAGTGATGGTACAAAGGCGGGCTTAATGCAACAAGGAATTTTCTACCAGTCAACCTTTGGGTATTTCATTTTCTGTCACATCCTGTCAATCTTTGTTTCTTCGCTGTGCCAAAGGTTCACAATTCCTGGAAGAACTCAGGTATCAAAATTTTGGGCACGACCTCATAACTTTCCTAAATACAGTTGTAAATTCTTGGTGTTAGTAAGTTCAAGTGTTCTCAAGATAGTTGTTTAGTTTGATTTTAGGTAATATTACTAGGCCGTTTGTTCGTATTGGCAGACAATTCAAATAACATTTTTAATACAGTTGCTCAAAAAGTGGCGTATTGCAGGGACGTTTAGCGTTCGGGAAGTGGGCTATTACACACTCGTGCTTTTTCTTTACCATTCCCGAACTCGTGCTTTTTCTTTCCCAACTGTCAAAATAATGTCTATTAAAAAGAAAAAAAATCAACCACGAAGTTTTTACTAAAAAAGTTTTTAGTGCAAATATTTCTAAAAAGAAGGTACTAATTTGTTTCAATATCAGATTTAATGATTTGATTCAATAAGTTAGGCTCCGTTTCATTTCATATCATTAAATTTCATTTTATATCAATAAAAAAATGTACTGAAGACTTGGCTGTATGGGGCATAGTTTCCTTTGTCTACCCAGAATGGGTGAAGAAAACAAAAAAAAAACTGCTTATATTTTTTTACGGTTGGCGCCATTTTGATTGGTCAGTTGAGTTTATTGTGTTTTTATTATTTTATTAAACTGCTTCATTTTTTTGCAACTGTATTAAAAATAGTTGTTCAGTACACGTCCGGAACCGTCATTGCAACTTGTTCCGACTGTCAACCCTCACCTTCGGCTGCGCCTCGGCTCGGGTTAACATTTGTCGAAACTCTTTGCAATGACAGGCCTTCCGCACTTGTAATGAAATATACTATTGTTTGTGTTCAACTATGAACTTGGCTTTGATTGAGAGCTATTTTTGACTTTAGAGGACTAACTTCTCGGCTGTCGTAATATTTGAGTTTTAAATATGAGAATTGTGTCTTATTTAAGATAGAAACAATAAATAAAAAAAACTGAATTTTGGTCCTTCGAGCCGGATTGCTCGATTGTTAGCATTTGATCATGAGTCATGAGTCACGAGTGGATAGCAAACAATGATATATAGTTACATACACAGTTACAAACTGTTAAATTAAAAGATCCAATGAGTTTATTGTACAAAACTGTAGTGCAAATTACGTCCCTGTTATTTTCCAGATTTTTGTATCTAGTTAGAGCATAGACTTAGAACACTACTTCATACACAAATTATACCCTTTCGCAAATTTTGGTATATATAATTATCTTCTCACACTCTGGAGAAGATGAAATCACAGACTTTTGCTGACTAAAACTCGTTCAACTGTTTATTCAGTAGCTTTTGCGCTTCAGAGACGCGGTAATTCTTTCAGACAAACCATCAGACACAAATAACACCTAAAATCATTTCCATTTCTCAAATAGCTAAATAAGAAAGAAGAAGTTTTTAACAGGATTTCCCAAATGAATTTTAGTAGTTGTTAAAATTAGTAGTTATTATGATGTAAAATTTGGAGTAGTTTATAGCTCAAATATCTACCCACAGCAGTGGACAATTTGTGTAATCTGATTTCGGTAAATTAGAGCTGAGAACGTAATTGTAGTATTGACTACCTGAACGAAACTTGATGCGAAGGTCGACTATCAAATACTGTAAAAACATTAGAATGAGTTACACCCGCTTTCTAACTGAGAACTAAAAGTGTCTGAAAACTAAACTTTTTCTAAACTTAAACCTGGAATCTTACATCTAATTTGAGTTGTTTTGAATATTAGCTCTTTTTTTCTCGATAGATGGCGCTGATCTTTTACGTCACTAATTTGAATCGCGCTGTTAAAATTCTCAATTCCATGACCTCTTCGTGTTGTCTTCGTCAAGTTTACGTTGGCTTTTTATTCACTGGCTAAATGCAAAGTCAAAACAAGCAGTAAAAAGTCACAAACAAAAAAAAAAATAAGAAAGAAGGATAGCGTCTTTGTTTTTGATTGATTGGTTAATTCACGTTGTTTGAAAAAAAACCAGTCACTTTTTAGTCCCTAGGTACAAAAAAGATCCATTAAAATTCGTTACCAATCCATCAGTGGACAACGGCGTCCGCTTTTGTGTGAAACCTATTCATAAAATACATTATATACCTTGTTCATAATGAACGGCTCCTAAAATATCAAAGGCTATGTATATACGCGTTATATAGACGTTTTCCTATTGGCACGTTTGTACTTAATAAGTTAAAATATCAAAGTTTACGGATTTTCCATTTTATATCGTAGGTATATAATTTTAATACTCAAATTGAGAAATGGTAAAGAATAACATCAATAGGAAATGGGCATATTCTAGAATTTTAATTATAAGTTAATCAATTTTTTTAAATCATTTTACATTTTTTAGACACCAGATAATTTTTACGTAACTTTTAGGTTTCATAATTTAAATTGTCACTTACGGGATATCTTCCGTGATTTATGTTTATTTTGAGTTCCCGATATTTCGACGCTGTTGCAAGCGCCATGATCGCGGGATGATGTCGTGACGATGAGACTCAAAATAAACATAAATCACGGAAGATATCCCGTAAGTGACAATTTAAATTATGAAACAAACCGTGATAGCCTAAAACAGTGTTTAACTTTTAGGTTTAACCATCATCCATCTGCCTAGCCTTTTCCCAACTATATTGGGGTCGGCTTCCAGTGAAGCCGGATTTAGCTGAATACTAATATTTTACGAGAAATGGCTACCTACCAGACCTGTAGACAAACTTTGGTTTAACCAAAAATTATTTACCAGAAACTAAAACCAGGTTATCGAACAAAGAAGTTTCAAATAAAACAAAATATTAATAGCAATAATAAATAATCGTGTTTCGAATAAATTTTGAACTAAATAAATCTGTCAAAATATTTTGTTTATTACACATTGTTCTCGAATTCCCTTTCAGATTTTAATTCAAAAGACATTAGGGTATACACCCCTACAGTCCGGAAATTTAATTTCCTTTATGGTGACTAACATACCTATATATATGTATAATGTATACCTATACGTTTATAATATTCTCAGTAAACAGCCAGTGAATTTTTTTAAAGAAAACGTAAGTAATTTGAAGAAAGAAGTGTGTAAAAAGTCGTTCTAGGCCTTTGGATATCTAGTTCTAGGTAATCTAATACGGAATATACATTTTTATTAGTTAAATTAATACTCTTTAAGTTCTAAAAAATAAATATGAAAGAATTTTTGAAACATTTCTATCGACAACGAAGTTATAAAGCTTTAAAGAAAGAGACGTCCGATATTTCATTTGACTTCAAATTACATCACGCCCACGTTTTTGCGAAAGGGACAAATATATTTGTCCCTTTCGCAAAAACGTAATTTAATATTGTTTTCACAATTCATATTCTATTTTTGTATATTTATTGATTCACTAGTTAGTCAGAAAACGAATTTTTTTTTCATGCATATTCCCTGGGTGAAAGCCTCTTTCTCTAATTTCTACGCATGTCTGTCTTCAGTCATTGAGGACCAGCCAGTACGATCAGAGTCAAGTTTATAATTATCTCCACTTTCATATTGGTCTGCCGCGTGAAACCTAGCATTTATTGGGACTCTAATTGGGACATTAGATTGCTCGTTTAACACACAGCTTATCTGACATTTGGCATACATATTTGGCTCAATTGAACTTGAAAATATCAGTTTTTCAGGTAGCATTAGTAATGTTAATTTTAGCGAGCAATGTTATATTCCTAACATGGTTCGAAATTTTAACCGCCGCTATATTGTGCTACACTTTATATTTTATTTGCACTTCAACACTTACAAAATAATTGTTGGGAAGTTATGCTCAGAAAGCTTTATGCTTATAAAAGGTTGCAAAAGTACAAGATTTTTTAAAGTTGGAATTTGCTTTTAAAAAAAGTTGTAACTGACATTCAATACCTCCGTAACAAGAAAGTTGAAAGGTTTCATCTACCATAAAAAATGATAATAGAGACAGGAAGAACAGTAGCTTTAGTGCAAGTTTTTTTTATCGTACTCGATTGCGTTAAAATTAACGTCAATTTTATAAGTACTTACTGAATTCTGCCAACGGCTTCGCCCGAAAGAATAAAATATATCATAGCTTGTATCATATGGTGATAAAGTAGGATTTTACTGTTTTTTTTAAGGCGCTGGGTTTTTCAAAAAATATTTCTATCTATATCCGATTGAGACTTTGCTACCATTTAATGTTTGAATCCCCAACCGGTCCTATGAGACCGCGCTGTTATTGTTTTACTATTGTGACTCGTTTCGCGGGTATGTGATAGATTAACCAATGTACCACAAACCAGTTTTATTACAAAGGTCATAATGCGAATATGAGATTAAAACTACGAATAAAAAATATATCCTTTTTCAACATACTCGTACAAACAAAATGTATTTCTTTTTTCAGACTCCAAATAATCGCTAGTTTGCTAAAACTTAATAAGCGCCATCTGTGGTGCCATTAATTAGGAAACAACAATGTTTTTTCTAAATGATTTGATATAAACTTGCACTGGCTACGACCAAAATTTGACCTTCAGCTTCGTTAAGCATCTTTGTAGACCCATTATCTCTTAGAATTTCAAACAAATTTAAATTTAGTCTGAGGTTCAAGTCATTGAAGGGGTAAATAATAACCCGGGGGCTACATAAAATCTGCTTGATTAAATTTAACTATCGCAGTTCACTGCGTTCTTCGTGGTCTACCACACAGTAATTAAATTATTCTATAGCCACTCACACACAATAAACCAATAACTAAAACTATTCGATACTAAAAAATAAAACTCGATCGTGTACTAGTTTGTAAAATATGGTTTCCGAACTACGTTAAAATAATATATTATTTTAACTTCGAAACGTTTTTTGTTTTTGCTAGTTTTGTCGGGGTATTTTTTGTTTTTTGTATAAATTTACGATAGATTTAAACATAAATATTTATCAGGCCGTATAATGTCTATTTCTCCATATTACCACAGATTGTCGCATCACGCATAAGCACTATCATCAGTATCATATTTATACCACACACCACAGATTTTTAGAGTCCACTTTTTAGATTTTTTTTTTGTCTGTATCATTTTTACCTTGCTGCCCATGTCCAATGTTACTTGAGGTCGGCGCAACACATTTCTTCCATTCGGTCTTCAACCTTCACATTATCACAGACTCCTTTTTCGTTCATAGGTCAAAGAAAAGAAGTCGAATCTTTTCTTTGGCCTATCCATCTTTCCACATAGTCATAACTTTTCATCACTTTCCTGTTTTTTATTATAGTATGTATGTTTGGTTTGGGTGTAAGGTTTTAAATTTGGACTAAAAAAAGTTAAGCCCAAGACATTGATAACAACTTAAGACACTTTTATCTTCGGTAGTACATTCCTATAGGACAATTAACGTTTATGCCTCGAGTCTTTGATAAAGTAACTACATTAAAGGTTCGTAAATTCTATTTCTTGTAGTTCGCACATTTATAGTCGTCCCTTTCAGCACCCCAGCGACCCCATTTTTCCCTGAGCCACCGCAGACCTAAGTAAGTGGTCTCATATAAATAATTCTGTACAATTTCCCTCACAACCGACCCTTAGTCCAAATCATTAACTCTAAAGGGTCTCAAATCTTAAAGACGCATTTAGAGCCACTGATTTGAATATCGCTTGTTATTCATTAGTGTCTTCGGTTTGGACAAACGTTTCGCAAGACGCAGTTACTGGTAAAGCGAGTGAATTTGAAGGCCGCTTATAATTTGTTGATGCCACAGAAATGGAATAAACATCGTTTCGTAAACAAGTCTTAATGTTACTGGATTCAGTTCACAATAATTACTGTTTATTATTTTGAATGTATTTAGAAGCCGTGTCTTATTGAATTGGTGTCGTCATTGTGTGAAGTTAATTTAGGAGTCTTGGCTTATTGACAAACAAGTTATGATTTCTAAATGATATTTGACTCGTTTATCTTCTGAGAAGTTAAAAGTACTCGTAAGCTTTTGTTACTAGTGAAATAGATAATTATACGTTTCATATTTATAAAAGTCGCCACAGGAATTCTGAGCAATAAAGACTGTTTCGTTTCGAGAATTTCTTTGGTACTTTTTGAGAACAGAGTTCTAACTATAGGTCTTACTATAGGTTTTTTTATCTATACTAATATAATAAAGAGGTAAAGTTTGTTTTTTTGTTTGTATGAGGTTATCTGTGGAAGTACTGGTCCGATTGCTAAAATTTTTACACCAATAGAAAGCTGCTGTATTCCTGAGTGACGTAGTATATTTTATGTACGCGAGCGAAGCTGCGGGCTAAAGCTAGTACAATATAAAGCAGAAATTTCTTTATTTGAGGAGGAGTATATCTCATTTTTTTAACACTATGTAACTAAAAAAATAATGTTTGAATACAAGCTCTGTTTGAAAGGTTACATTATTTTTTAGTAGGGAAATTATTGTATGTTCACTGCTGTTGATCAAAACTTGTAATAGATCATAGAAGATGGCTAAAGCTTGCCCTTGTTCTCTCACCGGACGTTTTATAACAGCCACCCGACTATATGCTAACACTGTATATAGAGTCGGGTGTTACTTTAAGAATATTTGACGAATTAAGAGGGCCCATTCCCACTCGTGTATCGTCAACGTGAGAATGGTTTAAAAGCTTTTTGTTTCACTCAACATAATCCAAGGCAGTGTTTGATAAAGAGACAACGTAAAAAAAGAGAGATAAAGACTGAACGCTCTGTTGGTATTCAGTAATTCCGATATTTACTTAAAGATTCTACAAAAATGTTCCAGTATTAACGTGTTTTTAAGTTTTTGGAAAAGAATTCGTCACACATTTAATCAAAATTCTGATTTGATTAAAAAATGTCCAAAGTTTCTATAAAATGATATACATTTTTATATGTTTTATTTACGAGGACATTATAAAGGGCCAAAGTTTATGCAAAACAGCTGATCTTCAAAGGATTCATAAATAATTAAGTAAAAGTACTGAATTATTTTAACACAAATGTTTTTATTTCAATACAAAGTTAGATATTAACCACAAGATATCTTTGTTTCCAAAATTTTCTAGATTAAGACCGGTTGTATGGAAATCATTGAAAATACATCTTGGGTTGAACGCTCTTTTTTGAGGCAATAATTTGACTAAGTTCGTGGGATGTCTGAAAAACAAAAGAAACAAATAAAGTTTGAGTTCAGCACCATCTAGTGAGCACACAGACACACTCGGGCCCGCAACTTACTAAGTCCGCCTTTGTACTGTATATCCTTTTATTTGTTAAAATTTGAATAAACAGGATATCTTTTCATGGATATGTTATAACAAAAGATTCTTAGAACATAACCCTTACGACTTAGCAGGACGTAAATCTGGAGTATCCTAAGCATGAAATTAGTTGTATCCTTAGTCATTAATCTTGTACGCAATTGTGTCTAATTCCTGGAGCTTCCGTTAATGTAATAAATCAACTAACTAAGTAGGACTGGTGTTGTTCGCCGCCTTCGTTTTCGGTTTCGTCATTTCGTTAACACTGCTTAATATTTAGATTTCCATGTAAATTTGAGTTTATGAATACGTATTGTCGTAGTCTTGGTGATCAGCTAGTCTGTTTTCGTCTCTGGATGTTTTGAAAATAGGTATAATTATGTATGTTTATTTACTAACATCTGGGTTGGGTCTCCCTTGTTTTACCAAAAAGAAATTGCCAAATTATCACTTCCCAAACAATTTTTCGCATAATTTCATTTGCCAAATTATTACTTAGCAAATAAACTCTTCACAAATAAATGTTACGCAAACCTAATGTTTGGTAAGTTAACGTTTCAGCAATAATTTGCTTACCAACTAGTTCTTTTACCAATTTTTAGGGTTCCGTACCTCAAAAGGAAAAAACGGAACCCTTATAGGATCACTTTGTTGTCCGTCTGTCCGTCCGTCTGTCAAGACCCTTTTTCTCAGGAACGCGTGGAGGTATGAAGCTGAAATTTATATCAATTACTCAGGTCTACTGTCCCTTGAAGCTGTGAAAAAATCAAACTTCTAAGCCAACGCAATCAAAAGATACAGCCGTTTATGCCGCAAATTTTCGACACTTGCAAGGGAATCAAAACCTACAGGGTACTTCCCGTGAACTCAGAATCTTGAAATTTGGTACGAAGCAACGTCTTATAGCATAGATAAAGGAAAAATTACGAAAACCATAAATTTTTAGTTACATCACATAATATATATTTTTTTTAATAATTTTAAACTTACTACCCATTTCCTCATAAACGCGTAGAGGTATTAAATTGAAATTCATACCAAATACTCAGGTCTATAATACCTTTAAGCTGTAACAAAATCAAACTTCTATGTCAACGCAATCAAAAGAAACAGCAATTTAAGCTGCATATTTTGAAACTCGCAAGTACTCGCAAGGGAATCAAAACCTAAAGGGTACTTCCAGTCGACCTAGAATCTTGAAATTTGGCATGAAGCAACGTTTTATAGCACTCATATAGGGAAAAGTCTGAAAACTGAAAATTTGTTGTTACGTCACAAGAATTATTTTTTTGAAAAATCTTCAACGCTCGATTCGAGAATTGAACTTTATTCATAGGTAAGTTAGAGGTATTGAGTTGAAATTAACACCATATAATTGGGTCCGTGGTCCCTTGAAGCTGTGCAAAAATCAATTTTCAATTCAATTGGTAAAGTGACGGGAAAAAAAGATTCGTCCGTTTATACTGCAAAAAACGTACATTTCGAGACTGTCGAATTGTTCGATTGAACTGTTTTTATAGGTAAGTTACTACGGAACCCTCAGTGCGCGAGTCCGACTCGCACTTGCCCGGTTTTATGTAGTCAAACATTTCAGTTGGTATAACATATTTTACCCAAAATAAAATTAGCCAAATTTTGGTATCTTCAGTTTACTGTTTCTGGTTTTACATATAAAAATATGCTTCTGGCACTCGCCGGCCGCTGCCGCGGCACCGCTCGCTTCGCTCGCTCGGCTCGTGCGTGGTTTGGTCACTACTCTAACCTAACCTAACCTATACTTCTGGTAGCAGTTCGTTTTTCATTCGTCGTTTGTAACCGTCTTTATTTTTTTTTCATAGCAGTTAATTTGGTAAACTGTTCATTTTCTAATGATTTTTTGCCGTAATAAATCATTTGATTTAAGACCAAATGCCTTAATGAAATTATTCTAGGTAATATGCTGCCGAAGTAAAAATTTGACCAAATGAAAATTTTCGAACTAAAGTTTTTCCAAATATTGCATTGGTAAAATAAAAGGTTTCGAAAATTGCTTTGGGTAATGAAAATTTGGCAAATTCTTTTCGGCAAAACGGCAGACTCCCATGTTTCTCTTTTAAGTTGAAAATCATCAAGCAACTCCTTTCGCTCTGGATGGAGCGAGAGGTAGTAGGTATTAGACTTTTACTGACAATAACACCTACCGGTCTTCCTACGGTTGCCCTTTGTGCTCTAGGTTGTTTCTAATTTTTTAAATAATCTCGCAGAATTTGAATGATGAATTGTTAAACGATGGCTTTTATAGCTTCTCCCGCGCTGGGTGGAGCGAGAGCTAGTATCAGACTTTTATTGACTACCACACCTACTGATCTTCCTACAGTTGCCCTTTGTGTAGCAGGGTGGTTCTAATATTTCAAATAATCCCACAGAATTTGAATGTTTACGATGGCCTTTTACGAAGTTGCGATATAATGGTTGTTTAATTTTGTTATGTAATTAGTATCAATCTGAAGTTTTTTGAATTTAAAATTTAATTAAGTTAAAGGTTAACGGTCTGTGGGCAACACAACATCATTTTATAATTTTAGGATAAAAAAATGATATTTCAAATTTAAAATCGTGTTGCGTTGGAAGGCCTCCTACAAGGTGGACTGACGACCTGGCAATGGTCGCGGAAATTCGATGGAGGCGAGACGCGCAGGACCGGTCGCTGTGGCGATGCTTGGGGATGGCCTATGTCTAGCAGTGGACGTCTTTCGCCTGAGATGATGATGATGATGAAATTAAAAATCGAGCGTCTGTGCCTATTTTCTGCTTTTACATGAACAAAGTCGCTGTCAGCAGCCAATTGTTTGATAAAATTTATCAATCAATGCGATTGTTGATGTAAGGAGTAAATAAAAGGAGTGGGAGTTGTTGTTTTCAAAGTCTTAGGGAGTTATAAATACAGCTGGTACGTTTAAATTACCAATTAATTCTTAGTCTTCAACAAAACTTTTAAGCCATATTTAACTGCCCCATTTATCTCGTGATCACAAACTCGACTACTTAACGTTGAAGTCCTTAGTTTCATTCCTAGGTCGGGTAAAAAGCGGTATTTAGTTTTAAGCCCGGAGTTTGGAAGCTGATGGTGTGATCACCTTCCCTACCTGTGTTATCTGTCCGATCCTGTCAGAAAGTCTACCTGTGTTTGTGCACATGCTTAAACATTATAATATCTCCTGCGCACCTGGTTAATCTCCAATGAGATTTGATTTTTGGCTGTCATCATCACTATTTCAGCTGACAAACATCCTCTGTTGGACATAGGTCTCCTCAGGTTTACCATAAAAAGCAGTTCTGTGCATCTCTGATGTATGCTAAGATTCCTGAGACCCTCACCAGTACATCGTTTCACCTTTCGGTTGGAAGAGTATTATTAAACTTGGCGTGGGTTTGATAACTCTAGTGGGTATATAGTGTATACCCAGTTCTTGTGTTAATCACTGGTAGTCAGGTATAATAAGGAAGTGGATTTTGTTAGATAGGACAAGAGAAAGTTTTATTTGTAACAAATATTTAAACGTCTATTACGGTTAACGCCTTGCGCTTTACGCCTTTACATTTGATAGGCTTTCAAGCAGGTCTTTCTGTTTGTATTTAGCTACAAACTTATAACTTATAACTTCTCCCACTTTTGGTGGAGTAACAGCAAGTATTAGACTGTTACAAGCTAAAACCCACCTGTGTTTTTTTAGTTCTTCCTGGCGTTCCAGGGCTGCCATGACTGCTTTGAACAATCCCACAGCTCTTTAGGCGCCACAGCTGTAGTGTGTGCTCATTTAATTTGTATTACTTTAAAGCCTAAAGGATGTATATTAAAAAATAACTACGCCGTAAATTAATTAATTAAATTTAATTACACCTGAAAGCATTGGAAACACACCGAATAAAATAAACAGGTAACAAAATAATCATTCCAGAGGCACATTCACGCACTATTACCTTTTCACAAAAACACCCTTTGGCGTATTCCCATTTGACGAAACTCGAATAATTCGAATAATTTCAAATGAGCACATCACTATGGCGTCCACAAATGGCGGACTACAAAGGATTTGTCGAAACAATTGTTTAAACTTTGTATTATGTTTTCAGCGTAAACACGACGCGTCGTGCGTAGAGGTCCTAATCCTTTAATAATAGTGATGTATGTATGGCACTAAATTAAACGGGCTTTTCAACTATTGTACCTAGTTTTCTAAAGATATATTAGTTTCTGCCCGAGGGTACAGCCTTCGCCCTAGGAAATTATTACAAGAAACGTTTAACAGGGTAAAACAAATATCTTAGGTTGTAAGAAAGGGCATGGCCTACATCTGTTAAATGTCATTGAAAGCTATTCAGCAAACAAGGCTTAATTAAATTGATTAAACATAGGTACGGACAGACTTTCAGTTTTGTAGTATTCGAACTCTTTATCAAATTTTCTTTACATAAAACTACATGGCCACATTGGCCACTAATATAACGTTAGAAACTAGTGTACGGTTTCAATTCCCAGGTCGTTTCAAATGAAAAAGAACTGGCAAGAAACTTCATGGTTACTCTTACTAATCTTAGTGTTTAAATAGTTTATGTAGTTGTGATTATAGCAGTAACAGTTTATGACTGAAAGTAGAAAATAACCTCATCAGAACATACTTCAGGGGTGAAAAGAATCCTAAAGTTATGTAATAGTGATATGAGGCACTACTATACTAAATTTGATATAGGATGGTTTCGGTGATAGCTGTCAGATTCATACACTGTAGCTATCTATCCTTTTCTCTCATCTTAAAGATGCATTTTTCGTCCTGCTGTTACGTAATTCATGCTATGTAAAAAAGACTATAGTTTATAACTGAAAGTATAAAATTATTACAAGACAACATCCTCCCGGGGGTAAAAAGTATCCTAAAGTGCTATTCCAGGATACCAGCCTATACCAAATTTCATCCAAATCGATACAACCATTTGCGTGACAAAATCGTAGCAAAAATACATACAAACTTCAAAGCCGCCCTTTGTATGTACCTGTGTTTCCTTTTTGATGTGTGTGACATAATAAAATATACAATAAACGTTTTTTTTCTATAATATTAGCGAGATAAACTAGATTTTAGTTGGAAAACCCGTTTAATACCTACTCGTACTAAGCGGGTTTTCCAACTGAAATCTAGTTTTACAAAGATACATTAAGTATTGTGAGTGGCACTAACGATAATGTATTGATGCAGCTTAAGATGAACTATCACTCTTCAAAATGCCGCCTTTCTCTTGCTAATGGCTACGTTCACTTGTTCACTCGTTCAGCGCTCGGATCATTTAACTAAAATCTTTTCATGAAATATATGTGTACGTCGAAAGTACTTAACTTTTATTATATTATTTCTCAGAACAGAAACCGTTTTTAAGTCGATTTACTAGATTTTATAAGGTTTTAGTAAAGTGAAACTAATTGGGCTTGAGTAATGGAAACCACGCTAGTGCTGGTTAAATGAAAACTTTGATCTTTAATTTATTAGTTAATTTTTAAATTATTCACTTACTAGTAATTTGTAATAACTAACATTTTAGAAAGTTATTTCGTGATTTGGAATTCATAACTAATATTTCAGAAAGACATTTGGCAAATTGAAATTAATAATAAAAATTTTAGAAAAAAGAAATAAGTTCATTACTAACATTTTGGAAAAAAAATGATAATTTGAAATTCAATTCTAACATTTAAGAAATGGAAATGGGAAATTTATAATTAACTTTTTAAAAAGATATTTAGTTTTTTTTTTAATTTATAATACCAGCTTTTTTCATGGCGTGACTGCCTATGTGACCTGCACAACTCAGGAACTAGGCCGAACGATACCCATCGGTAAGACTGGTGTCAGTTTTTATTGTACACCTTATAACATTTACATAGAACAAATATTTATGAAATAAGTGTACAATAGGTGATCTTTTAACTAACTGTTTTCACTTTCAAGGCTCTATAAAAATGAGCTTTACAAAATTTAAAATCTAATGGATGACCCATTCGCTAATCGAACTCGGAAAGCGTTGCTTACCCATGAAGATCGACCCATGTAGCTGTAATTATTTAGACAAAGGCCCTTTCATTGCTGGCTTTCAAACCACTCTTCAACTTCTTCAACTGTTTAACTTCAACGTTCTTTAAGGTGCTCGAGGTTAGTTTGCAAAATTCCAATTTTCGTGAGTTTTTGCAGTATCGAATAGAAAATAGAAATAATATTTGCGATAATGTCATTTTAGAGGTGTGCAGAACAGAGCTTAAGATTCCACATACCCCTCCTCCTCCTTCCATCACCCTCAATCATTACTATTCATTCATCTTTTTTTTCTTTATTCATTTCATTGTTTTTTCCTTTGAAAAGGGAGGATTAGACGAACAGACGCAATTACATAATAGACGATTTTGGGCTATTGCATAATAATATGTTCAAATGAAGCGGAAAAATTTAATTTGATGATAAAGAAGAAAAAAGCGCTATAGATGTCGCTACAACATTATAGGTATGTATTTACTACAATTATACTAATTAAAACCATTAACATAATTCTCCAACTTAGAGAAAGCGCTAAAATGTGCCATTTTAATAAAAGCTTGAAGTTGCTTGTCTCTAAGTTAAAGAGTTATGATGTTGGTTTTAATTAGTATAGTTGTGAAAATAAAAATATGCTGTTACCGTAAATATGTCATTGTTACCTTCCTATCTGATATTATAATATATATAAATAATATTAATAGATATAAATACAATAGGTAATATTAAATTTCGACATTCTGTTTTCGATTTTCGGGCCCCCTTTACTTAATTTGGGTTCCTATAGTCCTTATACGTCATATAGTCCTTAAAAGTGGTCATAGATATCGCTGTCAGCGATAAGACCGCCATTGTACGAGTATCCATAAACTTAAGATTTTGTAAAATTAACACTATTTTGGAGTACAATAAAGTTTATTCTATTCTATTCTACACTAAAGCACTTACTTTAACTAAATAAAATATCTGTATAAATCAGTTGTGTTTGAAAACACAATGGAATCATCTGCTACCTTCCCACGCACCTTCAAATAATATTAAAGTGAAGAAATGCTATGTTTCTTGAAGATATAGCAGACAGAATAACAGGAAACAAAAGTCACTTGTGATGTTATAACATTATTCACTGAGATGCAGCGACGCAAACACTAATTGTACAGACGAAAATGTTTAGATTCTTGAAGGTTAAAATAATGCAAATGAATATTCATTTTGAAATTAATTATAACAGAACAAAAACAAATCCTAAAAGTTGTTAATTTTTCTAACCAGTACAACAATTTAATTTCCAAATCCGGATACGGTAAAAGTAATTTCATCCGAATTCCAATTCCGGATAACACATCACTGCACACACACAAAACACAGAATATTACGTAACACAAACAATGAGAAATTTTACAAAGGACAGCGTAAACAGTGTACATGAAAACTTGATCCTGTACTAAGGCAGCATAAAAGCCAGGGGAGTAAACAGCACATTCATTTTCTATCCTGTCACTTACTAAGCTCGTGACGTCACCGAGGTAGCGGTTGCTCGTCCTAATCTAACCTGACCTCACGCTGTATAACTAGCAGTAAAAGTAGTTATAGCCCATTGAGGTTACTTCAAGGGCCTTTTATTGAAGTTCATAAAGTGATTGCAGTGGCTCAGTGAGTTAGTAAGTAGATTAGATAGTTTTAACTACCTCTTCGAACGTCTGCACGCCTAGTAGCTGTGTTTAAAGTTGTGCTTTTAATTTACATGGAAGGTGGTTATCGACTGAAGTTGAAGTAAAATGGCCAATGTAATTTCCTTTTGAAAATTACTTTTGTGGTAAAGTACTAGGTGTTTATCATTTCCGATATTGAAACTGAACTGTCTGCCTTCAAAGTAATTTGTTTGTTCGTAAAACTTAGGACTTCTCAAAATTAAAAGCGACTGTCAAAACAAACAATACACGTAGTAGATATGAAATTGAATTACCTAAATGGAGATTAGCTAAAATAAGCATTCATTCCTTATAAGCAAAATACGTTTTTGTAACAAACTCGGTTACATCAAACGTATCTTTATTAAAAAAGCATATTACAAGGTTAAAGACTACGTTGAAGATACGCTTGTTTGGCAATCACTGCTTCTACAAATGTGGCTTCCTTGGTAGCTTATTAAGAACACTATCGTGTAAATGTGTCTACTAACTGCTCTATTTTTGTTTTAATGTAATTATTTTTTCCAAATATTAGTTTAGTTTCACAGTTTTCTACATTATTTAGGCTTCGACTATTACGAGTATTTATTATATTATCTTCATTACTGATTGATTATATTCATTGATAACTACGACCCATCGATCCATCGACCATATGGTTGATGGGTCCTTGTGTTGACCGTGATTCTAAATATACAGTATAGAACGACCTTCCACGAGTTGAACTCATGACCTGGTGAGGGTTGTGGAAGTCCAACTGATGTGAGACTCGCACAACCCACACTTGGGGGAGGTCTATATTAGGCAGTCTTATAATTTAACGGTTTTTTACTAAAATAAAATGAATAGAAAATAATGGATAAGGCTAATAATAATACTACAACTAAATCCAAAGAAAATCTTAAATAAACAAACAATTTTCCCTCTACAAGATTAGTGTATGATCTACCACAGCCCATAAAAGCGTACTCGACTTAAGAACCCGTATCATATCACTCGGTCACAAAACCAAGTAAAAGATTAACAGAAATGATTTATGAGGCAAATGTAAGTGGGAACCCGACAGGACACCCTTGGGGCATCTTAGCCGTTAATGACGTCCTTCAAAACCATTTAATGCGTAGTTTCTACTTACTGCTGATGGAGATGGAGAGACATGATGTATTCTGTTTACCTTGGCAGGGTTCTTGCAAATAATGTGCCAATTTCAGTCGGTATATTTTAATAGGTGAGGGCAGGTCACTTGGCGGTACTTGGCGTTGGAGTAACGCACATCTTTATATACCCTAATTAAGAAGTTAAGTTACAATCATAATTAAAGCACTGAAATTGTACTTAATTGCACTTTGGAAGTCTAATACTCAAATAATCCATAAGGTTCTGGAGTGACGGCCACGTACCGGAAGACGTTGCGTTGGAAAGCCTCATACAAGATGGACCGACGACCTGGCGAGGGTTGCGGAAATCCGATAGATGCGAGACGCACAGGAATGGTCGCTGTGGCGACGCTTGAGGGAAGCCTATGTCCGGCAGTGGACGTTTTTCGGCTGAAATGATGGATCCATATCCATAATTATATTTGCTTACAATAAGAACAGCTAATTTACCAACACATTATGTCGGTAACTCATCGATATTGATTAATCTTACGCACGTGTAACTTAGTACAGAAAAACATTAGTGACGCAATCAACTTCATTCTTATTTCACAATCCTTTTTTTAACCTAAAATTATTGTTGATTATTTTAGGACAATACACTGCCTATTTTAAAAGCTGAAATCGATTCAACTGATTCTAAAAATACTACTCTAAGGATGTCTTTGTAATAAGTTACATGTTGTTAGATTTGAAAATTATGGTATATTCATCCCTGGGTGATGCGAGACGGAGTGTCAGAATTTTACTGGTGAAACCTACCCGTGTTTCTTAAGTGGTTCTTTGCATTTTTTTGCACCGGGGTGATTTTTTTGAACAATCTCACAGCCCTAGTAGTCATCAGCATTAGCAGGCCATGGCAGTACATATTGTTACCATACTATCCCGCGTTCCCTCTCACTCCAGACCATGGCCTGAACCAGCGGTCGGTGCTATCTTTCCACCCCACAATGTTAGGTCATGGCAGTGCTCCGCCTTAGGCGGGGCACACCTCGATCATATCCTCCGGGCGATCCGCACAATGGTAACATTCAGATGTTTCTTCTGCCTGAATCTGATGCAGGAACCTCTCAGAACTTACCATGTCTTGTAAGGGTCACTTCGGTCACTCCTCAAAGTGGGACTACCGCCATGATTATGGCGTACCCAATCAATAAGACGGTGTGTTCAATATAATTGAAACAATACCGCGCAACAAAATATTTTAAACAAAACAAAACAATTTCAAATAAACGGCAAACAATAAATCAACATCAAAACATAATTAGGGAAGCACAACTTCGCTAAATTATGGACATTAGCTATCAGAATGCTGAGCAATGCCCGAAAGCGGGGCATGCCAAAGGGTCCTTACCTACCACGACGTAATATGTAAAGTAGACCCACAGTGGACATTAAATATTTACCATATACTGTGAGAGGACGTCTTAAGAATTTACACACGCCACACAAGAGGAGCTTAAGTTTTTGCTGAAAACACAAGGCTATGTAGTTACTTTGTGTTGTAAGACGCTATCTCGATCTCTCGGTTGTAAAAGGGGTTGAAGTAGTGGGGGAGATAAAGACGACACGATCATTTCGAGAGTGCCGATTGGCTGTTGTTGTAACATTTGTTGCTGGATAATTTAATTGCTTTTTTATTACACGCCTGTAAAGTTACAACTTTTTATATTCTATTTGCTACTAAAATATATTGTATATCGCTCATTGATCGTACAAAACTAACTTCAAATAAATAGTCATGTATGTATAATGATAGGCTTTATAGGAATAGTTCAGTGTTTCCTACGCTATATTAATTTACGATCAAATCATTTGATAACAGATATTTGTACGACACTATTATAGTCGCCGAGTAATTTAAATCCAATTAGTAGCCGATATATTGAATAATTCAATATTGTGTCCGTATATACAGGTTGATTTTTCATTTGTAATGTTTCGGGGGTGTAAGTATTCATGAATATGAAAATTTTATACCATGGGCCCAACCCTGGGAATGAGAAAGAAGTCAGCTGTGTCCTATATATTTTGTCAAATTATGCGAACATAAATGTACCTACATTTTCTTGTGCTATGTTTGTTTTGTTAATTTTAATATGGTTTTGTTGTTTCCTTTTGTTACTGTTTTGTTTTTGCTACTTATTACTCAGTTCTCAGTTTCTTACTTTCCTGGTACATTCTCCGCTGTTTTGTTTGGTGAGAGATCTTTTGTTCTGTGTCTGGGTGTAATTTATAAGTATGTTTATCAGTTATACCACAAACTCAGGTTAGTTTGGGACTATGTAGATGAATGGATGGAGTGTGAGACTTTAACTGACTTAAACTCGCCTTAAGTTCCTTGAGTTGCTAACTATTTTGAAGAGCCCTGCAGTACGGATGCCCAGAATATTCCAACGAGGGCCAGTGCGTGAGGACGATCTTCACCACACGCTCTCCGCCAACTATTTTGCTCACGTTACTGCTTTGGAGTAGGAAGTGATTTCTTTTCATTCTTTCTCGCTCAAGACCTTGGCTTCACCTAGAACCGGATGTAAGCGATTGCCGTCTCTGACGAGGTGTCGGCGGTAACCTCACATTATCCTCTAGACTATCTACACAATAGTGATATTTAGTTTCTTTAGCCAAATCTGAAACTTATACCTCCCGGAACAACCGTAACCGGTGAGGGCCTGCATTAGGCAGAAACCGAAGACGCCGAATCCTCAAAGACGTAATTTATCATCGCTTATGGCGTGTTCAAATACATACACCCCCTGACAGATTGCCATTGAATAAAAAGTCACCCTGTATATCTGTAGTATGTATCTATAAGGACACATTAATGCTTGAAATATGGGAACAAACACGCAGGCTTTTACGTAAAAGGTAAACTTCCTAGTTCACTTCCGCATCTATTCGTTTTGAAATATTAACAAAAGTTGTTATTTTCAGCCAGTAATGTCACTTAAAAAAGCTACGTTTAAAAAGAGACATACATCATTTGTTTTATTCACAATTCGAACAAAAAATATGTACCACAGGCTGTATACTTTGATACCTCAGGGTTAGCCCTGGAGGATAAAATGAACAAAGAAAAAACTAACCTTCTCTTTGTCACAGGCTGCCAGTTATTAAATTATGTATCGTATTTGAATATATACTTACCGAATAGAATTTTAATCAATGTCCCTAAAACAGGACAGTTTAATAATTGAGTAAAATTTATAACCAAGCTGTGACCGCGTGTCCTTTAATCTTGGAACAATGTTGTGTTTGTCGAAAAAAAAAGGTTATTCGGCCTGTCAAAACTTTATTATTTATTTATCCATTGCGCATACCTAATTAACCTAAAAAATACGGGCCGGGGCCAGCTGTGTGTAAAGTCACGTTGTATACCGTCAGCAGCTGTCAAGAATCGAGTTTATAATAAACGGAGAATGGCTAAGGGTCGCCATCCCTTATTTTAATTAAGTTCTCAAGTAATGTAATATAATTAAACTCGTAAACAAACAAGTATAGTTACCGAACAATATATGAGTAGTTTCGTTATGAATACAAGCAGCCGTCATTACCGTGATCCCTCCAACGGAATTTCCATCTAATTTCGACTCGCAAACGTTGGGTCCCGATTTTTCACGTAAAACTTTTTTCTCTTTACATTTCATCAATCTGTCTGAGTAAATAAATGTTTAGGCGGACAGGGCGATACGGTTTATCAAGCTTTATTGCGAATTTAACAAAAAATAATCGTCTTTCCAATGTAGCTTTATATTCTGTGACGGTCGCCTAATGTTTTTGGCCTGTATAAAGTCACAGAGTAAATATTTCGCACAAAATTAATATTTTACTCATTCCAGAGCGTCCAAACACAAATAAATGAGATTACTTTTTAGTACCGAGACGAAACTAGTGGGCGATGCTGATATAAAGCTTTTTACTACTCAGATTCACATTTATGTAAATAAATTTTTAATTACACTAAAGTTTTGTAATAAAAGTTTTAGGAATACATATTTTACAAAAATTACATGTTAATAAATCAAGAATAAATGTTTTAATCTATCAAAATAAAAATAAAAATTTGCAATACATAAAACCTGCTAGGTTTCCCTGTGTTAGTGTTTGGAGGTGCAATGCCGTCACGAAAAGCTTCATTGCGGACAAACCTCAGGCGGGATTTCATGGTGGTATAGACAATTGGAGACAGCAACTGACCCCCAACTGTCTTCATTTCCGCCTGACGCAGATTCTCACTGGGCATATGTGTTTCGGAGTGAAAGGTCGATCGGTTTGAATTCCCGCGACCTTCATCAGGTCATTGGTCCACCTTGTGGGAGGCCTTCCAACGCTGCGTCTTTTGTGGTCGCCACTACAGAACCTTTTCGTCCTCATCGACAATCTTTTCGTTTGAAGTAATTTAATACATAAGTTTATTTCTGTAATAAATAATTATTTATTGAAAACCTAAGCCAGAGTTGTGGCCAATGAATGTCAATTTTGCTAACAAAGTAAATTAGATCAATAGACCGAGCAAAGTTATTAATTGAACAGGCAACTACTTGTTGGTTGTTTACTAAATTAAACACTTTTGCACCGTTAATCAATTTAATCAATCAATTATTACTTGTTTTATTTGTTTTGTGATTTACCTTTTTCGTTTGGTGGAAAATCTTTCAATACGAGTATTATAATTTCTCTCACGCTGGGTGGAGCATAAGGGAGTGACAGACTCATCACCATCGACATTTCAGTCGAAAGACTTCCACTACTGGACACAGGCCTTCCCCAAGCATCGCCAGAACGACCCGTCCTGAGCTTCTTGTATCCGATTCTTGCGACTGTCATCAGGTCATCAGTTCACCTTGTGGGAGACTATCAATAAATTATTACTGACTAAAACCCACTTGTGTTCCTTCAGTCGATCTTTGCGTTTCAGAGGTTCGCGGGAATCCGATGGATGCGAGATGCACGAAACTGGCCGTTATGGAGACACTTGGGAACGCATATCTCCAAAAGTGAACGTTTTTCATTTGAAATGATGACGATGATGATGCCGTATTTTTGCTCCTTCCTAGAGAGGGAGAAGTCTTTTGATGGCTTTTCACTTCAGAAATCAGTAATAGTTTCCAGGTTAAGAATATACCATTATTATTAGAACTCTGACAATATTTTTCTTCCCAAAAGTAGGGCAGTAAACAAGACGGTATCATTATTTACTCTTTGTTTAATGTAATATTAATGTTTGTACAGGTATGAAGAGATTGATTCAATTATTTGTGCGTGCAGCCCTGTGTATAAAGGCTCGTCATTGTCTTTCCCTTTTTAGGGTTTCGTACTCAAAGGGTAAAAGCGGTAACCTGTTACAAGACTCCGCCGTCCGTATATCTATCACCAAGCTGTGTCTCATAAACCGTGAAAGCTAGGCAGTTGAAATTTTCACAGATGATCTATTTCTGTTGTCGCTATAACAACAACAACTAAAAACAGAATAAAATAAATATTTAAGTGGGGCTTACTAAAAACAGAACAGAATAAAATAAATATTTAAGTAAGGCTCCCCTTTAACCCCCGAGTTGGTTTCGGTTTTCTTGTCAGGGTAGTCAGATAGGTTCATCTAATTTAAAGTGACAGAAAAAATTACGTGTAAGTGTTCTTAAAGACCTATTTGCAAAATAACCATCGTTTATCATACAACGATTTATTTTTTTCGCTTTTGTTTCGTTTTATTTTGTACGGTACCCTTCAGTGAGCAAGTCTGACTCGCACTTATACAAATATAAAAGACAATTTTGATATCAACCTACAAACGCGCATCCACTAGGGGATTAAGTTCCTAAGCAACGAAATGTTTCTTGAATATTTTCCTCCAAAATATATTTTCCTAAAATTGACCACGTTTCGTGAGCATTCGAGCTTAGTTTATTTGATAATTTATTAATAAGATATCTAAGTGTTTCCCAAGAGTTTCTATGTTCTTGTATTCTGGAAAATAAATGTTTAAACAATTTTAAGCATATTGTATTGATTATGAAACAACTGCCGTGTTGCGGTAATACAACAAAAAGTGTTTTATAGAGAACCATCTATCTAAATTCTAGATTGTCCCTTTTTTATATAACATAAACTAGTGCTTGAATGCAATTTTGCCTGATGGTAAGTAGTTATGCAATCGTTGTTGGTGAGGCGCACTAGTTTATTAAGAGCATATTAACTCAAGCCTTTAAGGCTTGACACCCAAAATATTTTGGTGTACAATAAAGTTTATTCTATTCTATTTTATCTGCAAAACTGGAATCCTTTTGTAGATTTTAGAGAGCTTTAAATACTTCAGGTACCTTAAACATTGGGATAACAGTGACAGGTGACAGATCTCATACTAATCTCTTCTCAAATCTAATTTTAAATCGAGATTTGTACGACATTGTTCTAGAATCCGCGCCCTCAATTTGAATTTGGAACAAACAAGAAGTGTTCGGAATTTAATTTTACAAGTACTTACTTCAAGGATTAAATTAAAATAACGGCCAGGATTTTTGCTAGTACTCGTAATTAAAATAAGGTTTTACATAGATAAACAGTGTGAATATTGAACGTAAATGAATTGAATTATTCCGTGAGAAGAATGACTGAGCAAAATTATTTTGTTTTCATGAATTAATGTACATTTTGAATATGAATTACGAGCTAGCTCTCAATTATCATTATTATTTTATGGTTGTAGTTCCCACATAGTTGAATCTGATTACGAGTGTTTCCTGATTGCTACAACCTAGGAGTCTTTTAGTCAAGAGTGATTATGTTACTTCTAGACAAGTGTGCTTCGTCGACCACATCATTTCTTGGTAAGCCGTACGCTTGGCATCAGGTGATATAGTGATCAAACGTAAGCCTATCAATAATCAAGAATATACCTTTTACTACTTTTAAATCGGACCGAGCCTAAGTCGTCCACGGCACGTAGTGTTCTCCTCAAGCCTCAAGGAGATATCAGCAAAATCGTAAGAGCCCAGCAAGATCAAAGCCTATAACTGGTGCCATGGGTTCGCTTCTGAAAAGAAAACCCTCGACCCTGAAACGAAAGGCAAAGAAGGAATACATGATTGGGTTTTAGTCAGTAAAATTCTGACACTACTTCCTGTTCTACCAAAGAGCCGGCGACATGATTTCTCACCTTAAAAAAACTCTCTAACTATTCAATATATTTTTTAAATCTATCAGAACTTTTACCGTAATATGTTCGCAAGTATTTTGGACAGATTCAGCTACCCGGATCACACTATCGGAAAAGCAAATCAGAAAAAAGGGCCTTGTCGAAATAATGAAAAAAAAAACTATTTGCAACGCGCGAGAAGTAGGGCAACGTATTGACGGGGCGATTTTATTAAAACTAGGAAACTGCTCCGGCTTTGCACGTGTCTAAATCGTACGTACATTGACGTACAATCCATCGTACGTATATCGCTCTTTTTATTCGTAAAGATCGCTTCAAAACCGTTGCGTGTTTAATTGAAAGGAGTTAGGGAATGAACAGAAAAAATTACGCAGAAATCGACTTTGTTTAAAACAATGTAGAGAAGTAACTAAATATTGTGGCTCTTCTAAGACGTTTCGTCCAATTGATATATAATCTGTTCAAGATCTTCATCATTATTTTAACCAAAAGACCAGTTTCAGTCGATAACGATTGGTCCAGTTCATCTCGCATCCATCGGATTCCCGTAGCTCTTACCAGGCCATCGGTCCAGCTTGTGGGAGATTTTCTAACGTTGCGTCTTCTGTATAAGAGGTGTTCAAGATCAAACTATCTAATACTGTAAAGGCAAATGTTTATGAGTGTATGCCTATATCAAACGGATGAATGGATTTCAATAAAATTTCCCACTGGTAGACCATGCTCTGGAATAAAACATTGGGTACTTTCTTTCTCGGGAGTATGTTCCTTTGTGATAAATATTCTGCTATCACACGGGGGAAGCCGCTGGCACCAGCTAGTCACGCAAATATTATAAAGGCGAAAGTTTTGCGAGTGTGTGTATATATTTGTTACTTTTACACGCTCAATTGGCTGAGTAGATTTGAATTAAATCTGTCACTCGGGTACACCATATCTTAGGTTAGCACAGAAGAGACTTTTCATCCCAGGAGCATGTTCCCTTGGGATAAATTTCTACCATCACGCGGACGAAGCCACTGACAGAAGTTAGTAAATAATAAATTGCACTAGATATGATTGGTCGCAGATCGATCTAACCTAAATCAAAATTCTGTTCACGAGGGGAATCGATTCCTAGCTTCCGTCTTGAATGAGAATTTCAAGAAAGTATTGGCTCCTTTAATGAATTGTTTCAATTTTTCACTGGCATCCTTTTCTTTTTCTTCCATTTTTTACTGATTAGCTAGTTCGCAGCTGGCTTTTGATATTATTAAATCTTCTAAGAAATGATCTTTCAGTAGTCTAAACTTTATTTTATGATCACAATTTTAATCATAATCTCAATAGTAGGTAACTATAGTCCTTCTAATGAAAGCGCGACCTAAGTAAAAGAGGTTGAATCCAAAAATGTTCAATTTGGTATTACTAACTAGTAGGAGAATCATGTCTTGACACTTCACAATTTTTTTTTATTTCCTACAATTTCGACTAATTCTTGTTGCTAATTTAATTTTAAAAAAACTCCAGGTCGCACTTTCATTAGACGCACTCTAACAGCGGATGCATTCAGAGCAGATGTATTTCGGATCGGCCCCACACGTTTTTTTCTTCCATCCTGTATTCTCAACCGACACGATATCACTGACTCCCTATTCCTTCATATCACTCCTCAAACAATCCATTCATCTTTTCTTTGGCTTCCCTCCCCAAAAATTCCGTCACATATCGTTTACTTGAAGAATAAGACCGATGATTTGGCAAAAAGTTTTTTATACAAGTGCTGCCTAACCCCAATTTTTATTCTTGAGACAGGTATTTTCTTACAGTATCTAATAATAATTTGTTTATTTAATCAGACATCTTAGAGATACATAATATTAGAGGCAAATTAATTGTATGATTTTAAAATAATAATTATGTTAATTATTCATACCGAAATAGCAGCGCCGGTTGCGACGCGGCGAGCACTTTTAGAGTGAAATAATTTTAAACTTCATCTTCAGACTTAAAGCACTATTATCGCTTGAATGGTGAAGGATGCGTGGCCGCTACCGGTACCATGAGACTGATAGGAAAACAGTCAAGTGGTCACTCGCGTCTTGGTAAAGTTCCTGACTACGGCCAGTTGTGCTAGTTCTTCGCATCGCTGCCATTTCGAAGTTCCTGACTACGGCCAGTTGTGCTAGTTCTTCGCATCGCTGCCATTCCGTTATCAATTGAACTTTGGTCTTCTGGATAAGGTTCTACACTAGATAGCTGTCAAACTTTTAAGCTATCATTTGCTGCTGCACGCAATCTGATCAGTTGTTGTTTCACGAAGGCTGTCTTTTTCCTGCATCAAAACCATCCTTGCGCAAATCAGCGAACATGGTGATAATATTGCAGAAGCGTGGTAGACATGACAAAACTCTATAGGCATTATTACAGCCTAAAAATCTAACCTGAAAACACCTGATTTTCAGATAAGAAAACAACAAAACGAACACCTCCCGACAAAATTTCTACCTTAAAAATAAACCTATCGCGCAGAAGACCCTTTAAGGCAAAGATTATCCCTCTAAACCTAGTTATCCTTGAGATAAGCCCAGAAATCCTGAGAGTTAGTAAATAAACAGCGTGATAACTTATATAGGGGGATAAGGTGCTAATAATGTTGGGAGAGGGCTCATCGTGACGTCATCAGACTTATCTCGGGGGATAGCAAGGGGGATGGCGAATACACGTTGCAGAAACGATGCCTCCGGGATAGTGGGTGGACGGGAAGCGGATTGTGACTTGAATACGTTGATAGTTTTATTGGGGCAGATGTGCATACGTTTCGTAGTGGTGCAGGGCTAATAGGTAATTTAAATTATTTAACTGCAATCGGTTCATATTAAGTTACAATAAAAGCGGGAAAATGGTAGTTATGGGGCAGGGGTTTTTTTGGGTAGGAAATCATCACTATGACCTCTCCCGCTCTAGGCAGAGTGAGAGGGTGGGTGTCAGACTTTTACTGACTAAAACCCACTCCTGTTCCTTCTTTGCCCTCGTTCCAGGGTCCCGGGGTTCTCTTTCGTTCAACCCAGGACCCCAGTAGGCTTTGATTTTAACGGACCCCTACCGTTTGCTAACTTCTCTTTGAGGCGCGCGCGGAACAATGCGCGCCACCGACGACTTGGGCTTTGTCTGGATTGTTACCGGATGTCCGAACGGCGAGCTACCCATTGCTTGTCCTCCACAAGCCTATGCCTACGGTGGCTAGAAATCGGGGTCAGGCGGGCTGAGCCTAGCCGTTTGCTTCGCTAGCATTATTGCTAGGGTGTAGGGGTAAGATTATAAAAAATAGCCCACTACTTATTCTCAGACCTGTCATATACATCAAAAAAAAAAAATAAGTTGGAATGAAAACACATAAGAGAATTGCATTCATCACCAAAATTGGTAAAGATTAGATATATCTCTTCTCTTAGTGGCTTTTTAATTGTCTGTATTAAAGTGACTATTTGTATGCAAATTCCGGATTTCATTGCAATATGTGCTCTGCAGTAGATGCAAAGTTGTGCTGTAGTGGATTACAAAAACTAGAGCATTTTGCAGTCCAAAACTGTTTCTGAAACATGAAGTTTTTGTGACATATTGTGGTAGAATCTGTAGTTTTGCCACTTCCACTTCTGAATCAAGCAAGCTGCTACTCCGAAAGATGGTTGGAAACCTCTAAAACCTACACTAATACTATACAGAAAAAAGCTTTGTATTTTTGTAAAAAAATCTACTGGATCGATTTTAAAAATTCTCTCGCCAGTTACAGTAGAATGCTATTTTAACTGATAAGGACTAAAAAAAATGGAATTAGTATGTTCAGAATTGGCTACTGAAACGATTACAGCATTTTTTAGAGTAGGTATTAAATAATCAAGATTTTTTTGTTTACATAGATAGTAACTAACCAACAATCATTCAAGATATGTATAATAGGTTCACTAGATATGTCTAATTAGGCTGCTAGCTTAAACAGAACCGATTCACCCTGTTTCCCGTACTTAGTAGTATAAACTATATTACGGTGAAACAGTTTTCATCGATCGCGGTATAGGTTACTTGATACATTTGACTAGATATTAAAAATCTACTATTTCGATAAACCCTTGTAATATCTTTATTGCGTTACAATTAAGTTTGTGTGATATAACTGAGACAACAATTCAGGGAATTTTATCTTAGATTTTGCCATTTTTATTCCAGTTACATATTGTATATTTTGTACTTTTACACGAGCGAAAAACGTGTATAATGTCGAGTTGATTTTCGATCCAACGCTTGAGCTAAATTTTAAATAAAATATTATAAACTGCCAAAACAAAAACATAAGAGATCCTCAGACTTATCCTACGTTTAACACAACATTTTGATGACCTTCCCCGGTGTACGTCCACAACTTGCACCGCAGTCCATCATGACTGGTCTCAGTGCGGACCGTTTATTCATTATTCACTTTGTCAACGTTCCGTTAAGCGCATTACCCGTTTACGACACTACCGTTTGGCTTGCACCACTAAGAAGGTTAGGGAGAAGGGTTAATTGGACTTATTGAGACAATAATGATGCTAATAGTAATACAGATATTGGTCAAAAGAAACTGTGAAACCGTATAAAGGAACGGAATAAGTACACTCGTCTAATATACAGGGTGTGGCGTAAATAGTAGTCCACCGTTAAAGATTCGATTTACCAGATAATTTACTATAACCTACTAAAATTTTAACCATTTTTACCCAAGGGTTCCGGAGATATAATTTTTTTTTCTTTTTTTAATAAAATTTCTACATTTTGTTATAAATTTGGTTGTATTAAAAAAAAGAAACATCTTTTTCTTGTTCTGATTTCTGTTAATAACTGCTGAATACTAGAACTATCGTGAATAATTGTCTTTTTTAAGTACATTTCGAGAATTTGAAGAAAAAGCAATTCTTCTTTATTTTTAATCCAAATTTTTTACATTATCTGCAAGTTCAAGAGCGATTTCTGTAAAAAAAATGTACTATACTCTCAGTGCCCATGAATTATAAAATATGTCTATTAAATACCGATTCTAAAAAGGTATCATAATAGCAGATCCTATTGGTGAACAGAAAGATATTCAATTTTAATCTAAGAAAGGAAGATTTTCATTAAAATACATTTTTAGTTTTAGTTACGTTATTACTTACGATTTTCATTAAAAAATGACTACACTGCAATGCCAATAACATTTTTTCACTATTGTTGCAATCTGATACAATGCACCCAACCTTTTTGGCCTAAGCAAAATAAAACAATTCATACTTGTCATCATTTATTGAAATCTTAAACATGGTTAAACAATATTAAAATTACACAAAATGTTCAAAATGGCCCCCATTCGCAAGATGGTTATTTGAATTTGCACAACCTGCATCGTTGGCAGATCGAAAACCACCATATTGTGATCTATCTTGTCTTATGAGCGCATCTCATAAGACAAGATAGATCACAATATCAATTAAAAATAAATCTATGGACCGGAATCATAAATGGACAGATAATTGATCTACACGAGCTGCCAGAAAAATTTAAATGCGGAGAGGTAACTATTTGAGTTTTTCGCGAAACGACTTGCCGTCGCTTTTGGAAAATGTCGCTCCTGAAGTCCAAGAACTTGTGGCTGCAAAACGATGGCTGTCCCGCACACGACGCTCGTGCAGTATGAGAGCACTTGAATATGGTGTTTCCAATTAGGTGGATAGGGCGCTTAGGTCCAATATTGTGGCCACCACGCTCGCCAGACCTAAATCCCCTGGATTCTTTTATTGGAGCTGCCTAAAGGAAAAAGTTTATAAAGAACAAGTATTGAGCAATTGAGGACTAGAATCCAGACAGCAGTTAGAGAATTCAGCGTGAGCGGGTATGCTAGAAGGATTAAACGTTCATTTATTCGACGTTGCAGAGCGTTTATCGCTGCGAATGGCGACCATTTTAAACATTTTGTGTTTAAATTTAATATTGCTTAACCATGTTTAAGATTTCAATAAATGATGACAAGTATGAATTGTTTTATTTTGCTTAGGCCAAAAAGGTTGGGTGCATTGTATCAGATTGCAACAATAGTGAAAAAATGTTATTGGCATTGCATTGTAGTCATTTTTTAATGAAAATCGTAAGTAATAACGTAACTAAAACTAAAAATGTATTTTAATGAAAATCTTCCTTTCTTAGATTAAAATTGAATATCTTTCTGTTCACCAATAGGATCTGCTATTATGATACCTTTTTAGAATCGGTATTTAGTAGACATATTTTATAATTCATGGGCACTGAGAGTATAGTACATTTTTTTTACAGAAATCGCTCTTGAACTTGCAGATAATGTAAAAAATTTGGATTAAAAATAGAGAAGAATTGCTTTTTCTTCAAATTCTCGAAATGTACTTAAAAAAAGACAATTTTTCACGATAGTTCTAGTATTCAGCAGTTATTAACAGAAATCAGAACAAGAAAAAGATGTTTCTTTTTTTTAATACAACCAAATTTATAATAAAATGTAGAAATTTTATTAAAAAAAGAAAAAAAAATTATATCTCCAGAACCCTTATGTAAAAATGGTCAAAATTTTAGTGGGCTATAGTAAATTATCTGGTTAATCGAATCCTTAACGGTGGACCACTATTTACGCCACACCCTGTATATGCGTATAAATAGATGATAATAACAACCTATTCTCTCTCCTAGAGAAAAGGCTTGAATCCTGGCATTAGGAAAATTATAAGGCTGAAGACAAAAATGATGTAACACACGAATCACGCAGAACAGATGGTCGTTGGGAACAAAGGTTATGGAGTGGCAACCGGTATGTACCGGAATATGCAGAGTTGGAAGGCCTCCTACAAGGTGAACCGACAACCTCTGAATCCGATGGATGCAAATTGCATAGGACCGGTCGTCCAAATTCAAAATTCAAATGATGACGATGACGCAGTAATTGGTCCTTAAGCTGTTATTGCCAAAATTGGCGAAGTTACTATAGTCACACGTAGAAATTCGATGCTCAGTCGCGATTGTCGTACGAAACACAATCGTAGTATAGCAATAGCAAGCTTACTGTATGTTATTATTTAATTACTCAGATACCCGTGAAACGAGACACAATAGTAAAACAATAACAGCGCGGTCTCATAGGACCGGTTGGGGATTCAAACGTTAATTGATGTACTACGTCTTTCTTTTAAACCGCATAAACAAAAATTACAGGACAAATATTTATAAAAATAAGCATATACCATGGGTAATTTCTTACAGACAACCTTTGGATGGACTGATTGAAAGCAGACAGATTGGGTTGAATATCAGAAATAATACTATTAAGACATAATAACACAAAAAACATATGAAATATCAGAGAGTTTAAAGAAGAAAAATCAAAGTGAAATTGAATGCTCCTTCACTATTTTTTTAAATGTTGGTAGCGTTTGAGCACGCCTCACTTCCAAGTAACGTATATTAATCGCTAATGTATCGTTTAATCAATTCTCAGTAACGTACAGTTTCTTTTAGTATTTTTTAAGATTATACTGGATTAAGACAGAGAAATTCAACCCATTGTAACTATAAGTACTAAGAATAGCAACAAAGGTATAATCTCAACGAACGAAGGAAGCTGGATATCGAGATATAGGGAATCCCACTACAAGTTCTAGGAAATAAGCCATTATAAAATTTATTTCTTGAAAATTAAATTTTCACCTCAGCACCTCAAACAAGTATGTTTTGCAGTTTAAAGACAGTGAGCAAAATTCGATTTTGCTGCGAGCGTGAGACAAAGTAACTTTTTAATTATTTTTTTTTAAATGCCGAGTCAGTGCTGGGTCTACTCACAACATTCGAAAGATTTGAACTTCACTTTGTTCTGTCACTTTCACTTCGATACGAAAAGAGCGAGAGATAGAAACAAGTCGATTCATAGTTCGATTTTCAAATTCTATATATAATAGGCTCAAAAAAGAAACCAACAATGAAAGTTCGGAAACACGTCACCTATTAAATTTCAAATCAAGGTTTAAATGTAATTATTATACTTTTCTCTTAATAATCGAATTATATTTTTTTATGATCAAATAAAGAGATGTTGAATTAAAAAATACGAAGTTTATCATGTATCTACATAATTATTTAAAGTTTTAACAATCTTTATTCTGACAGAATAATTTAGTAATAGTGCAATTTCCGAACGCATCTTTAAAAAATAGCGGGCTTTAATTTTTTATTGTTTTCTTCTTCTGTTCACTAGCTACAAAGTGCGGGATATTATTAAAATAATTGTATTATTTAATAATACAATAATTTGTATTATTATAATATTGTATTATAATAATAATTGTGTATTATTATAATATTGTATTATTTTAATTGTTGTATTTTTTATTACCTTTACATTATTTGTTCTCGCTGCTGAAGTGAAAAGTTGTATGTGCTACACGAGACCAAAGTTATTTGCATCTCGTGTCTTTGAATCCCTCGCTGCACTCAGGATTCTAACCTAGAATCACTCGCTACGCTCGTGATTCAAATATAGAATCCTTCGCTTACTCGGGATTCAAAATTAACACTCGCGGCAAAAACCAACTTTGCTCTCTTGTTGCACAAATAACTATATTCTATTCCATTTCATTCTATTCTGTTCCATTGTATTTTGTCATCGTCCCTTTGCTTGGGGTCGTCCTCCAGCCTAACCAGATGTGGCTGGATAGTGCCCTCCATAACCCAGTTACTGGGTAACACGGTACTTCTTAGATAAACTGATGGTCAGACTTTCTGCCTGTCTTACTATCTGTAACGACTGTCAAAGATCTACAAATGACTACCGGTACCAAAGGCTTTACGTACTTTCCGAGACATGGAGTGCCAGTAATGTCCGGGATAAATTCAGAAAAGTAGGTACATAATGAATTAGAAAATTCACATTGGTACTTGATTTTGAACCTGCAACCTCATGCATGAGAGGCAATTGAAGCGGAAAAAATGCCCGGGTTTTAATACAGCGTGGACCACCCGAAGGACCCGGTGGATCATACGGTAGAGGTGGGCCCCGCTTGGGCGGAGCACCGTTGTGTCTTCGTGGAAGCGATCTTTCTCGCCGACTTTTCTCGCCGAGCTCTGATTCATTTAGCACTGGCGAGCAATTGATTAAAATAATACATGAGTTTACAATTCGCTGCATACAGGTCAAAGTAACTACTCCTCTCAGTGCCTTATCCATATACTCTCTGTGAGATCCTCAGTAACACAAGGCGTAGGTTGCGTGTCTTGAGAAGCTACAATAGATTGAATTACCAATTTTCTCCTCGTTACTCAAAATACGCGCTAGTACGTATAGCCGCTGGCATCGGCTCGAAATACAAAACAATATAATCTAGTCTATGGTACACAGATTAAAAAGTTAAATTATTCAAATTTTACTTTATCCACTTAAAAATAAATCATTAAAGAGATTATGTTTTGGTGAGATTTTGTTGAGTGAAGTTCAGTGGCTGTTTTAATTATTTGCATATTGATTCATTGTTTTTTATCTTGTGTAATTGGATATTATGTGGAATCAGTGAAACAGGCGCGATCTTGGTAAATTAGAGCTAAGAATTTTATTGTAGTATTGACTACCTTAGCTATGTTTGCCAAGAAGGCTGACTTGAGACATTTGCTGCCAAATACATCTTCTTCTGCCTGGCGTTAGTCCCGGCCATTACCAGGGTCCGCCTTCCTGCTAAGCTTACTCCACTTTGCCCGATCTACAATATCCTTCCCAGTAAGGCCATTGGCTCTCATGTCGGACTTGACGACGTCCAGCCAGCGCTTGCGAGGGCGACCACGGGACCTAGCCCCAAGAACAGCCATATCCATGCATCTCCGGCCGACGTACTCCCTAGGGCGACGCATGATGTGGCCATACCATCGCAGACGACACTCTTGCAGTTTTTCCCCCACGTCACGGACACCAAGACTACCTCGGATGAATGAGTTGCGCACGCGATCGGATCGCGTTACGCCACACATCCACCTCAGCATCTTCATTTCCGTGACGCGAAGCTCCTGAGTGTGTCTGCTTAATGCCGGCCAACACTCGCCACCGTACAGGAGGACCGGCCGAATGATGCATTTATATATCTGCCCCTTGAGCCTCGGGGGCATTCTACGGTCACATAAAACGCCCGTTACCTCGCGCCATTTTGCCCAAGCCGCGCCTATACGTGCTTGGACATCGTCATCCACGTTGCCAGACTCGTGCAGCACGGATCCAAGGTACCGGAACTTATCGGTCTTTGTTACCAGATCCGAACCTATTCGGATAGTGTTTGAATCCGTGCCGCCACAGGACATGTACTCGGTCTTCGCCACATTTAGTCTCAGACCGCCGTTCTCCAGCGTGTCCTTCCAAATGCTGACCTTGCGCTCAAGATGGGCTTTGTTCTGGTTAACGAGGGCGATGTCATCGGCATACATCATTAGCCAAGGAGGCTGGTCTTGGATGTTTGCCGTAACTACATCAAGCACAACGTTAAACAAGAACGGGCTTAGAGCCGAACCTTGGTGAACGCCAACAGATATTGGAAAAACACTGGATTCGCCAACAGCGGTCTGGACAGAGGACACGGAATCACGGTACATGTCTCTGATAATGTCAACATAGGCCTCGGGAACACCCTTGAAGCGGAGTGCCCACCAGATAGCCTGCCGAGGTATACAGTCGAAGGCCTTCTGCAGGTCTAAAAAGGCCATATGCAGAGCTCTCCTTCTCTCTCTGTAAGCCTCAGACAGAGTCCGTAAGGCGAACACTGCGTCCATGGACATTGAACATTGCTGCCAAATACATATACAAGCATAAGTATGTGTTACTGTTATCCGTAAGCTGAAGTCTTTTTTACATAGCATGAGTTGGGTGACAGCAGGACGAAAATATGCATCTTTAAGATGAGAGTAAAGGATAGATAGCTACATTTTATGAATCTGGCAGCTGTCACCGAAACCATCCAATAACAGTATAGTGGAAAACAATGTGACTGCTCCACAAAAATTCATGGCTTAAAACGCTTATCATCCAAGTTAAACTATTTAAGAATATAATATATGTCAAGAGACTTCTGCATTTTCCTCCATTTAGTAGAAGCACGTTCCGTGTCACGCTAGCAACTTATTGCGTCGTGACGTCAGATGTCATTGAGAAAAATGGCCACAGCTGGGCAAGATATTGCGGAAGTAAGTGAAACCAGCTCCTGCATGCAGATGAGGGTAGTTTGTTTAATGTATTTTTAACTCAGTTGAAAAGAATAGAAGCTTATCATAATTTGACTGTGAGTTGTCTTTGTAAGGTTCAAAACAAAAAGGGTTTCGTAAAAATAAAGTAGTGTAAATGGCTTTCCCAAATTGGAGGCTTAATGTTTCTATAAAAAAATATTTTATCAAAAAATACTATACTCGAACATTTTAGGTATCACATTTCTGGAAAAAAATAACAATAAAACATTAGTTTAGGTTTAATTTCTAATTTATTTGACGTAGGAAATCTTCAAATAACTTCTAAACTAGAGCAAAAGGGCGTATCAGACTTTAACTGACTTCGACTATGTCTTTCAGTTGCCTTTTGTGACCGCGATAATTTTCATTGTAATAGTTTAATTTTTCACTGGCTCTACTAGGCTACACCCCCATAGTTTCACTGACATCTCTTTGAGGCGCGCGTGGAATACTGCACAGCGTGTCAGTATCAGCGTATACTGCTGGGACTCTGGCCTCCTCTGAGAGGAAATAGGGCATAATCCATCACGCGGGCCCAGGGCGGGTTGGTGGATGTCGCATGTCTTCGATTTATTTTGTTTCTAGAACATGCCAGTTTCCTAATAATTTTTTCCTTCGCCATTTAGAGTTTTTCCTAAAATGTATTAGTTCTGCCAAATACTAAAACTTTGTCTGAGTTATTTTTCTCTGATACCGAATTTATGACTACAAAAATAAAGATCAATGTGATGCAAGATCGGAGGTAAAATTCTTGTCACCGAATAGCTTTTGCCAACATAGTCGGAAAAAGGCTTGGAGGATTTATTGTGACTGAAAGTGCATTGAGAATGCAACTTCTGTCATGGACCGCCGCGTCTATAACTATATTTGTCAGGTTCTATTAATGGATAAGTTTTGAAAACGTAAATGTTAAGATAATTATTTGCATGTTTTGTTCTTGAGGCGAATGTTACATAAGCATACCTTATAATGTGCCTACTTGCCAATAGGGTATTCAACGAGGGTTGAGCCAAAAGGTAAACAAACCATAAAAAGGGTTCTTTATATGTCACGATTGATGTAATGAACATATAAAAATAAGTATGGAATTAATAACTACACTGACAACATTAGAAATTATATTTTAGAATGATGTCTGTGGAACTTATGTTATCCTTTCAGATTTATTTGAAATCAAACATTATAAATGCCTTAAATTATTTTCTTAATTTTTATTAATTATGCATTAAATAGTTCACATGTAAAAGAACCTAAAATGACATTTTAATACTACTAAGTTGTAGACCACAGATACTGGGAACATTTTACATTAAAATGTGACGTTTTGTCATCGGTCGGGTTATACCCGCCATATTGAAAAAATGATTTTTTTGTTTACCTTGTGGCTCAAGCTCCGGTGAATACACTGTAGGCAGGTTTGAACTCGCGACCGCAACCACTGCTCACTTACCACTGGGCTACAACTACTCGCTACTAAAAAAAATATTACGGATGAATTACAGCACTATACCTAAGAACTCATTACGAGTGAGAATTGGTTACATTTTTAGGAAATAAACAAAATTATTTGTATAGAAAAAGTTGCTTATGCCGCTTTAAACATCGTACACTGAGTAACAAAACGTATCTACGATACCGACCAGACACAGCTTGTATATGTTGCAAAATACTGGTAATCCACCAGGGAACTGCCCGGAAAACTCGCAAAGAGACGTGAAATACAAGTGACATGCAATGCTAATACAAGCTAATAGAACGCGAAAGACTGTCTGTCTTGGTCCTAGTCAAGTGTCATTGTGTTTACAGTGAATAGGCCAATTCTAAACGTCCCTACAGAATAGAGGACGCCAATAAAGGTACTGATTAATTTATGTGCCCTTCACAAACTCAATTGATTGTGTTTGAACATAGCACCTGTGTATTTAATGCCTACCCTTTAACCTTAAACCTATTCAACTAAGTACGCACTTTAAGATCTATTATTCCATTTAAAAACTTTCATCTATCATCCTTAAAAAAACATCGACATTTCAATCACTAAATTGTCGGAACAGAAAACCCGCTCACATCCAATATTATTTTCCTTTATAGCAAAAATAAAAAGCAAAACAATCCATTACTTCAAAATATACGGAATGATGGATCGATCTCTTTGTACCATCAAAGTTCAGATAGTTTCCCTCGGACCACGTAATGGCCTCGGAGGAAATTTCATTCCAATTTTTGCGAACATTCCCTATTCCTACACAATTTAATAAGCAATGAGGGCACAGTTTGGGAATGACGTCACAACCTCACAATACATGGTCTTAACTAACAAGGTTTGGGCTGAAAGCAAAGACTAGCGCGGCACCCCCCAGCGAAATAACTTATCGATAACTCGCTCCGTACGCGACCGTAATATCGATACATTGTCGATGAAGCAGGTTCGTGTACTTAGCATTAATTTGTAAATATCGGCGACGGCTGAAATTAGCTTCTCGCTCTCAGTTTCACGTATCGATTTCGAAATTTGAGGAATAAATAATTGATTTATACGTAGAATTTGTTTCTGAAAGTTGTTGTTGTGTTTTAAACAATGAATCTTCGGAAGTTTTAAACAATATTCTGTAAACGAAGCTACGTGATTTTATCTTTGGAAATAAAGCTGGATAATTGGGAAATTTTGTTTGATGGTTTGAAAGCGTTGCGTTGCCGCGGTGATGGAACGCAAAAGGAAATTTAAGGAACGCGGGAGAGTTAAAACTAGTTAGAGCTGTTGGAACTCAAGCCTTCTCTCTAGGTGAGGGAATGGGCCGTTATCCACCACGTGGGCCCAGTGCGGATTAGTAGATGTCACGTCTTCGAAATTTTGGTTCTAGGACATGCCGGTTTCCTCACGATGTTTTCCTTCACCGTTTCGAGAGCAGTGCTGATAAGTTTTAGTTATTCCTTCTCAGCGTAATACGTAAATGACTTCCCAACCAATAAAAAAAAATTAAAAAACTATCTAGTTAAAATATCCAGACATAGTGAACATTAAATCGATAGTTACATCATCACTAACCCCAACTCTAGACCGCACATCGGAGACAATTTCGAATAGATTGGCAAATCGGTCACGTTCACGATATAATAGCTTTTAATGCATGACAAGGAGTAATGAAGCGCCGAGCCAATCTCTGGTTCGTACAGCATCTTCTATTGATCATTATCCCCTTTACAAGATGGATTTACTTCAGCGAAGTATGCTAATGCTTTGATAAATAATCGCTTGCTTAGAATTGGAAAACGCTTAAGTACTCTGAGCCTATAAGACGGTTTCGATAAATCGACTTCGATTAATCGAACGGAAAATCGAATAAACAAACTGAAGTGATAATTATGTTGGTTACGGAATCTCTAATTAATGTTCTGTCTGACTAAAAGGCTGACTGGGTTTTGCTTACAGTTTCGGTTTTATTATTTTTTAATCTTAAATCCAGACAGTCTATCAGATTATCCGGGGATTTACTAAAAAGCCTTTTGATTAAATTTTTTCTAAATCATCTTTTCCCTGCCCTTGTTTTATTTAACTTAGGGTCGGCACAACATGTTTTTTTTCTTCCATTCTGTCCTGTCACATGTCACGCTATAACTAACTCCCTTTTTTAAATCACACTCTTCACACAATTTAAATTTAAAATAAAAAAGAGGTTGCTAACAAAAACATCAAATAAAAACATTATCTTGTAATGTTAGTAAAGCGCACTTACAGCTACAACGATGTTTACTGAACCAACATAACATAAAGGCTAATACAAATTTATTTTCTGATTTATTCTGTCCCAAGTCTCCTTGATATTGAATACATACATTTTTAAAGTAGCCAGTAAAAAGTACCCGGTGTGGTGCCCAGGATATTAAAGAATAATTATACCAAGTTTCGTCGTAATCGAACCTGTAGTTTTTGCGTGATGCCTGAACAAACAGACAAAATTTTTTAGTCACATTTTTTGTCGGTCTAGTAACACCGCCTGCTATTGTTTTTTTTTTGATATTTTCAATGTACAGGATTTTCACTTTTACACATTTATTATAAGTATAGATAAAAAAGAGGCTACTAACAAAAACATCAAATAAAAACATTATCTTGTAATGTTAGCAAAGCGCACTTACAAACACATTCACAAGTAAATAGCTTACAGCAACGATGTTTATTGAACCAACATGACATAGAGCCTAATACAAATTTATTTTCTGATTTATTCTGTCCCAAGTCTCCTCAATATTGAATAAGTTGCTTGACATAAATTCTTGTTGAACGTTTCAGCAAAAAAAGATATACATAAAAAAATACGATGCGCGACCCCTGACAAAGTTGCTACAGCACTCACCTATATGAAATATATGAAGAAAGTTTGTGATATCGAGCAAAAATTTATAGCGCCCGCCTTAAAAACTCTCAGAAGTGATAAATTGAGAAAATATTGCTTTTTATATACAAATAAGTGAGGCACCTAGCTTGGGTTCACGTAACGAGGGTCTGTCTCTACCTTTGTGATATTAAATTATGTTTCAAGTATGTAGGTCTTTGTTAATTATGAGGGAAATACCTTCCCTTCTCCCTCCTCGTGTTGTATTCCTTGTTACTAAGGGTTGTAAAGTTCCCGTTGGATTAGCTGCTTACTGATGGTGTTTTGTCACCTGTGTCAGTCTTTGGTGTTATGTAGTAGAAGGTTCAATTGGTTAGTCAGTGTGGAGTGGACCTTTTTTTTTAGGTGGGAAATTATCTAATGACGCTCTGGGTGGAGCGGGAGGTTGTGTCAGACTTTTACTGACTAAAACCTACTTCTGTTCCTTCTTTGCTTTTGTTTCAGGGTAAGTTGATTCAGAACCCTCAGAGCGCGAGTCCGACTCGCACTTGCCCTCCTTTTTAATAAGAAGATATTGAAAAATTATTACGTCATGGTTCACGTAGTCTATTTATTTCAGACAAAGATAAAATAGTTTGTAAATCAATCCTCTTAAGATAAAAGTACTCGGAATTCTATTTTCTTTTTTACTTATTTTGTTATCTTTCAGAAATTGTTTGAAATTTATTGTTACTGTTAACTATTTTACTTTTTTCAAATCATTTATTAGTGTTCTAGCTGTCATAAAGATATATTACTTTAAAATAAAAGAAGACTTATCAGAGTCCAGTCTAAATCTATATAAGCGAAGAAACTGCTTGGTATCAACGCTCAACCGAAACTACTGGGACTAGGAACATCAAAACTGTGCATAAAACTTCCAATAACAACATAAACGACTAAGAAGGGGTTTTTGGAAATTCCGCCTTTAAGGGAGTGAAAAAGGGGGATTTTGGACATTTGCAAAATAAAATTCAGAGTAGGAGCCGATTTAATTAAAAGTTAGCATAAATAGTAGTAGTCTAAATAATTAATGAAGGTTATCAATTTGTATTCAGATTTTTGATTACCCCTAATGTTCATTCAGGAGAATAATTAAAATAACTATAATATGAAAGATTTTTGGAAACGTTTCTTGGATTAATAAACTTGAAACTTGGCACTATTAGTTGTTCTAAACTACCTTCAAAATACGACTTAAAGGATTTATGAAAACTTTCTTTCGAACGATATTGCTGACAAAGTGCTAGTAATCCATAAAACTATCAGTACCTAGTCCAGTTAAAACAACACATACAGAGAATATTCTAATCAATAATAAAAGGGGCTTGAAAGGCAAGGGCCTTGAATACGGCTACAATCGACAATCTGAAATTATCCTTTCGTATTTCCACATCAAGTATTTTTCTGTCAAATTATCTTGCTTTTGTGTTCTAAATCTTTTGAAGGTGAGAAATCATCTAATGACTTTCCGACCGCTCTATTTTAAAGCATATTAAATTTTAACTGAGGAACTCGTGGCTAGATAATAACAGCCACACGGGTCGATCTTCAAGGTTAAGCAATGTTTGCCAAGGTTGGTCTGTGTTTGGATAGCACGTTGAGCCGTAGGTCCCAGCTGTCATTTGTAGATCTCTGGAAGTCGTTACGGATAGTCAGAAGCCAGTAAATCTGACTCCAGTCTTGCCATGAAGTACCATGTTACCCCATTTAATGGGTTGCGGAGGTGTGGTAGGCAGCCGCTCCTCGTAAAGTACTGGTATTCAGCTGAAATCCGGCTTGACTGGAAGCTGACTGCATTAAATTTTAACTGACTAAAACCACACCTTTATTCCTTCTTTGCCTTCGTTTCAGGACCCCCTGGTTTTCTTTCGCACAATTCATGGCCCACTAGTGTGTCTTCTTCTTCTTCCTGCCCTTAACCCATATTATCGAGTCTCATATTATGAGTAGGTGCAACACGTTTTCCTCTGCCATTCTATCCTCTCATCCGCCAGACTATCACCAACTCCCTTTTCTTTCAAAATAATAATATACTCGACACACTTTGGCATAAATCTATGTAAATCCTATATGTAGACATCAATACATCAGATTTACATAACCCGTATAACTTATACCGTAATGTGAAAAAATACAAGTCTTTGAGTTGTTATCGCCCTTTATAATAATATAGATTACATAAAAATACGCCTGTAATGCCAGAAGGGTTCAAAGCTGAGCAAAAGTAGGGACGAAAGAGGTATTCTTATCCCACATTTATATTTCACAAGTTGTCTTAGCATTAGCATTATCCGCCTTACAATGTTCCCACTGCTGGGACTCAGGCCTCCTCTCTAGGAGAGGGAATGGGCTATAACCCACCATGCGGGTCCAGTGCGGATTGGTAGATGTCACATGTCTTCGAATTTTTGGTTCTAGGACATGCCGGTTTCCTCACAATGTTTTCCTTCACCGTTTTGAGAGCTGTGGTGATGAAATAAATTACATAAAGTAATGCGCCAGGCTAGGTTCGAACCCGCGACCTACAACTTGTAAGTCGGGACAGTTACCACTTTGCCACCACCACACTAAGCTGTCTAAGTCTTGTTTTAATCTTAAGTCATACGGAGCTAGATAAATACAAATTGGTAGCTCTTTCATAATTCTAGATACTGAAACTAGTCTCTTACGTTTACGATATTACACTTTCATTAAGGCGGAAAATCATCAACATGAGTTCGTGAGAGAACTCATCTGGGTGGAGCGGGAGGGCGTGTCAACTAACTAAAACATACGCCTGTTCCTTTTTGCCTTCATTCTAGTGTCCCAGGGTTATCTTTCGTTCAACCCATACTCGTTATTACACGAGCTAGGAATAGAATCAATCAATGACTTTCCTGCTCTAGGGTGAAGCGCCCTAGACCGAGAGAGATCTGATTTCCCACCTAAAAAAAAGTTTATAGTTTATACCTACGCGTGTTTCAAATAGAAGACATTTACGCTGCCCGACAGACTTGTAGGTCCGATAACCGTCACAAATTATAATCCTATAGTATATTCTGACCGACTTTTTGTAGGCCGTGTGCGTTCCACTATTGCTATCAGTGTGTTCTATTTTTCACCTACAAAAAATCGTTCACTGATTGTCGGTCGTGGGCGGGCAGCCTTTTTCCAATTTTTCAAGCACTTCAATGCTTTAACAACACATTCCGGGAGTCTATTCCATACTGTTACGACTATGAAAGTCAAATAGGTAGTCTCTGTCTCTAAAATTCTGGTATTCAGCTACATGCGGTTAGAATGGAACCCGTCCCAGGTACAGTTGGAAAAGGCTAGCCAGACTGATTTGTTCCGAGTTTTGCCTGCCTGATAGTTTACTTTAGACCTTACGTCGACCTGTTTGCATTGACTCACAGTCTAATTTTGTACTAATGAATATTGACATTCCTGTGAACTTGTACCGTCGATATCAAACTAAGTGATTACTGCACATTGTACAGCTTATACGGCCTAGTGCGCCGTGCCTAGTGCGTGGACTAAAGAGACCTAAAGCTTTTGTGTTAGTATAGTGTTTAATGTTAGTGTACAATAGTGATCAATGCTGTATTATGCATATAACACATATATGCAACTTATGTAGGTATATGCATATAGGCACAAAATAGGTTTGTGCCTATACCAGACTAAAAAAGGTCTATGGAATTGTATGAAAGTGCAAAAGTACACTATTCTTAACGTAACGTAATACAATAATAGTTTAGCTTTTTTTGCATTATCGGTCTTATAATATTCCCACTGTTGGGTCTCAGGCCCCTGAGACCCAACGGATAGAGACGGAATAAATAACTTATCAATCTTTAAGGCAATATATATTTAAATATCTTTGTTCTAAGGCTAGATAGTAATCAATTATTATACATTTCCTCGTACTGGTCGTAACGCTTAGTAAAATCAAGTCTAGTCAAGTGACCTTTAAGTCTTCTTAATCACTGTTGCTATTCCTTTCTCACTCTCTTTCTTTCAGGTGAGAAACCCACACATTTCCACTGTGTTAACTGACCAAAAACCACCTCTGTTCTTTCAATAATCCTTTGCATTTGAACCACTGAGACCCCACAGTGACTATTTCTAACAATCGCGCAGCTTAGCAATAAACTCCTCTGTGCCTGAGTAATAAATACCTTTCAAGAAAACACACAAAACTGAATAATATAACAAAAAGGCGCCTCATCGCAGTCTACACTTTCCCTAATAAACAAAAACAGCTGCCTTACATCAGCGGACGTTCTAACATGCATAAGTTCGCTTCGTCGCTTCACCGGGGCTCGTCGGGGCTCGGCGGGGCTCGAGGAGACTAAAGGATTATGCCGGAGAGACGGCCAGTATCCGGCTATTAACTAATAACATTATACGCGGTCACCACACCGCTTGTCAAGCGTGGAGAATACGGCAGAATTTTCCCTATATGAGACGCCATTTTGAATGTACGGAGCTAATGCGGTTTAGTTGTTTTTGGGATTAATTTGTTTTTTTTTGGTTGCACGATACTGAAGCGGCTTGCTATATTCAGTGTGAACAATCGTTGCTAAGCCTTATTTAATATATAAATAAATAAATAAACTTCTAACCTTAAATACATTTTTATCCAACCGCTCTTTATCATTATTGTAACGTTTTTACACATAGTTTCTTTAGATATTTGAAGACACCGATATTACATTTCTATTGAAATCAAACATAAGAATAGAATGGTAGTAATATAAATACTTTTATTCGAGACAGACACAGCTCAAATTGAATTCAGTAAAACTAATCCAGTAAAAATCTCTAAAAATCTGCTATTTTACGTGAAAAGCCTTTCACACAATGTACTCGTAAATTTTAAAAAAAATTACTTATTTATAGAAACCTTGTACATTTAGATTCAAAATGACGAATTTGTTTTTCGTTTTGCCTTGTCAAACATTGCGTTGGATGAAACAACATTGAAGTATAAGTATACCCATAAAAATAAATAGATGATGAAGAAATCCTAAAAATGTTCACTTGGTTACTTTAATGTTTATCTTTTTCTAGTCTAATCTGTGCAATAACTCAGAAAAAACTTTCCCAAAATACTTCCAGGGTCTCTTTTCACAATAAACGACCCATGAATACTCACGATGTAAGTTTTCATTAAATATCAATTAACTTAATCTTTTCAGCGTTCATTGATTACCTACTTTCATGTTTAAGCATGTACCCGAATATTTATTTAAGTTTCCTCTTACACTTTATACTGAAAAGTTCTAGTAGGAATATTAGATTGGAAATTAATATTTAATTTTTATTAAGGTGAATACAAATCGGGGATTAAAAAGCTTACCTAACCTGAAATTCAATTCTGTAACGCAGTCATCTTTCAAGCAGTACATAATATATTTTTGTATACTATTCTGTGTCTCTCCAAGCAAAAGGACTCTTTCTACTCCTTCCATCTGTCATGGACCATAAATGTCATGACCAAAAACCAATTTCTAATTATTTACCGTACACAAACAAAAACGTAACATGCAGTAATTTGACATTTCATGTACAAAGGCGAGCTTAACTCAACAATGAGTTCTTCTAGTAAACCTTTGAGTGACAAAGAGAGATCACTTTTGAGGGTAAGATTCAGTATACAATATAAACCAATATTACTTAGTCGACGACATTTAATTAAAAATTCGTAGAGAGCTTATAGTATATTCGGTAATGAAACCATATCGCAATTCAGAAAATTTGTTTACTGCAAAAGGTTAACAACGCTATCTAATTACATATTTTGGTACTAAAATTACTAGCCACCCAAATAATTATTCATTGTCATCATTCAATATTTCAGCCGAAAGATGTCCACTGTTGGACATAGGCCTTCTCCAAGCCGACCGGTCCTGTGCGTCTCGCATCCATTGGATTCCCGCAACCCTCGCCAGGTCGTTGGTCCACCTTGTGGGCGGCCTTTCAACGCAAATAATTATAAAGATAGAAAAATATACTCGTACCTTATTTCCAACCCCCACGAACCGACCTCGTACAACAATACGGACTGTATAAAGTTTAAAACAAAGCACTTAAACAAACTAATATATTTTCGAACCAACGAAGCCTACAAAAAAAAACCTTTTTACAATCGATTTGTTTCATTAAAGGCAATGAAAACTTACCCAAGCGATAGTAGATACGTTTTTCCGTAAAAACACAGGCCTGGATACTATTAATAAGCTTCAGATGGTCAATGGCCGTGCGGACTTTAAATAAATTAAGGTCATATCGTCTGAAACTCATTCATCTCTCGGGACATGGCTGGTTCCGTACCATCATGTTTTAGTTTGCTGACTCAGTCAGTGACTTGCTAAACCGAAAACATGCGACGCGACGTGAGCCAGTCACTCAGTTTTGAGCTTTGAAATGACTAAGAATTTAACGAGAATTAGGACTAAATGAACTAGTTCTATAGAATTTTAGCACGTGTTAATATGGCGTTGTCATTGTAGGCTACACCAGGCTTTTGTTGCTTGTAAGAATGGAATAAAATTTATTGTGCCAAGCAGTACCTACTTTTTCACTCAACTCAAATCTATGGGTAGGTTTTTTTATTACAGCTGTTTTAACGCTGACAGTGATATCTACCAGACATTCTTTGGATGGACTGGAACTTAGAATAAAAAGGGGTCAGTCTGCGGTGTAGCTACTGCTAGTAAAGTAATCATGCATAAGCTCAAAAACATTGATAATATTATAAGAAGTGTAATAAAAATAATTATGGTAGGTAAATGATGGAATAAATGAAATTACATAGAATCAGAATAGCATTGTAGTTCGAGCAGAGGTAACCTAGTGGAAATAGCCCCAACTTACAAGTTACAGGTCAGGGGCTCAAACCCAGCCAGGCGCATTACTTTGTGCAATTATTTCACTAACACTGCCCTCAAAATGGTGAAGGAAACCTTGTTAAGAAGATGGCTACCAAAAATTTGAAGACATAACTTTGAAATCCGCACTAGCCCTGCGTGGTGTATTATAGCCAATTTCCTCTACTAGATAGAAGGTCTAAGTCTCAGCAGTGGGAACATTATAAGGCTGATTAAATATTAAAAATAGCATTCGCGAAAAAGAAGAATGTTCATCCCGATACAACTTAAATCCGTAAAAATGTTTACGGATTGTAGAGATAAACAAAATACCACGGTTATAACGGCAACAGCGGTCCTAGAATCAAACATCTTTCGAAGACATGTGATATCCACGAACCCGCACAGGGCCCGCGTGGTGGATTAATGCTCATCCCCTCTTAGAGAGGAGGCGTAAATCCCAGCAGTGGGAACATTATAAGGCTGATGCTATCCTATGCTATGCTATAACGCCAAAGGCGGATTAGAAACCACTCGAAGTAAATACAAAATTCAGAAACATAATTTACAAACCAATTTAATATTCATTACGACCGCAAATCATATTTTAATGAAGACAGAACCAGACACTAAAAAGTGCAAAAACTTAAGAAAATTTGAATTTCTCAGGATACCCTGGAGCATTTAACTTCAAGCACTATAGTAGTAAAACCCTTAGGTATTTAAAACAGGCTTAAGTTTCAGGATTAAAGCAGGAATAACCAGCTATCTCGCTAAGGCCATCGCGTCGCTCTACGTAGCCTGAGAGCAGAAAATAACGATGCTCCATATTACGAATGAGGCTAAATATTATATTATTCTAGTGTTTTGCGTGTGGCTAAACTAAATATTAGATCCTTTTGGTCCATTCCTCTGAATATCTCGTTTGCAGCGTAATCTAGATTGGCTCGAAAACTACATTTTGAACATTAAGTCTGACTTTAAAACACTTTTGTTCAAATGGAGTTTTACTTTGGAGTGCAATTCGTGAAATACACGAGGACTTACGTGAATTTCGTGATTATAAAGAACAGTAAGAGAAATGTGGAATAATATTTTAACAACTGTTGGTACTGATGTTCTGGAACCTTACCATGGCATGCTTAAATGTCTGGTGTGCTAGCGAGAAAGAAGGATAGATCTATAATTATACCCTATATAGTATTCTCATTATAGCTAACCATGTGTATTAATGCACATTTCGTTCTTGTCAATTCTGGGTTTTTTGCCCAGACAGTTTGGGGTATCTCCATAGTGTTATCGGATTTTAAAAGCACTTGCTAACCTGAAACTTGATAACCTCTAGCTAGACCACTAAGTTCTAACCTAAAACTTTTTCAAGATGATTAAATAGGTTTATTTTCTCATAATTTTAAATTACAGATAATTTAGGATGGTTTTTTGAATTGGGTATTTCGGGTTAAGAACGTCTCAAACCCTGCTAAATGCCAAACGTTAACAAGTTTTCATTCTTAAGTAAAGTTTGAAAAATACTCATCTTCAAATGCTAAACCAGAAATCGGGAATTAGTTATTTAAAACACAAAGATAATAATCTTAAGAAATAACAGAAAAGAAAGGAAACACAGTAAAAATAAACCCTCCATCTAAATTGACCTTTCCTTCACCATCAATCAATTAATAAAACTAGTTCCTTCGAAGTATCGAGAGCGTATAGTTGTATCAGCCGATTCTATTTTTACCTGACTACCCGGAGAGTTATGGCTTGGGTACAAGTATGTGAGTAAGGACGGACATCCTTTCTTTGTTAGTACCTAACTTTTTGTCGCACTTATTTAGCCGCTTAGAGTTGTGTTGAGCGTGAATAGGAGCTTTATGGAGCGTTAAGATGAGAGAACCTTTTTTGAGGTTGGATGTCATCAAATAACTTCTCTGCTGGAGTGAGATGTCAGACTTTTACTGACTTTATTTCTTCAGTTGTTTTTACTGAGTAAAACCCACCTGTATTCTTGCAATTGCTCTTGGCGTTTCAGGACGACGGTACCTCTTTCAAACAATCCCACAGTCTTCGCAGGGATAGGTCCTATAGTCTTCAATTTCACTGACACCTCTTCAAGGCACGTATGTACGAAGAAGAAGAACGAAAGAGTCGACAGCATTTAAGTCACGTGTAAGTAATGCACTTACACGCTGTCGACTCTTTTAGTTTTCACTGGACATCTGGATGGCGAGCTACGCATTGCTTTCCATCCGCAAGCCCGTGCTGATTGATGGTGGCTGGAAATCGGTCTACGACTCCCGACGCTCGGGGCTTCTTCTACGTATAACTCAAAAAATGTAAACCAAAACATTATATTTTTCGTGGGTTCTATTAATTTTATCAAACGCTTTTTTGGCGTTCAAAAATCCTTTGCAAAGAATTTTTCCTGTAAACGCTTACGGCAAACATATCACGTAACACCTGAAAATAATCCTAATACGACATTTCCACCTATATTTTGTTAAAGTATATGTATTATTTACGGGGTACGGTAGGCTGATACGGGTTGCTCGGTTGTTCAAAGCGACGGTTTGACGTCTACCACGTAGGTACGGTAACCACCCGGGAGCGCTTACGTGTCTCCCTACATAATCGTTTATTTTATAAACGCTTTATTCTTTATCTTTTGGGAATCAGCCTTTTCGGCCGTTCGGGTTAATATTAACGACAATTACTTGGCAGGAATTATGCTTAACTGTTACTGTTATTGTCTGGGGTAAGGTGCCGCTCGTGATATCGATAGAAATCGCTATTAGTGCACGTGAAGCAATTTCTGTATGGATACTGAAAGTCTATCACATTTATTTAAAAAAAAAAAATTTGCGAGTGTGGGTGCCTGTGTGTGTGTGTGTGTATATATATGTATATTTACTGTTATTTATTATTATGGTTACTTTTAATTAAATTTAGATAATATCGTTACTCTATTTTAACTTTTCAAAACTATTCATACACAGGAGCTCGTGGCTAGATACACAGGTCGATCTTCAACGTTATGCAGCGCTTGCCAAGGTTGGTCTGTGGATGGGTGACCATCTTAACATAACGAGTTTCCTCCTTGCCTCGGAAAGCACGGTAGTTACTCAGATACCCGCGAAACGAGACACAATAGTAAAACAATAACAGCGCGGTCTCATAGGACCGGTTGGGGATTCAAACATTAAGCCGTAGGACCCGGCTGTCGCTTGTAAATCTTTGGCAGTCGTTACGGATAGTCATAAGCCAGTAAATCTGACACCAGTCTTGCCATGAAGTACCGTGTTACCCCAGTTAAAGGGTTGTGGAGGTCTGGTAGGTAGCCGCTCCTCGTAAAATACTGGTATTTAGCTAAATCCGGCTTGACTGGAAGCCGACCCCAATATAGTTGAGAAAAGGCTAGGTAGATGATGATGAATAGATGTGTATGTATTATATGATTTAATTTAGATAATAGTTAATCTATTTTAGCTTTTCAAAACTATTTACGAGTATACACACTGCGTCTGTATCTCTGCTCCAACTCTCGTGTCGCAAATCTGTTAGAAGAACTTTTGTTAGAAATAAGCTGCACCTTTTTACTCTTCATTTTCTTTCTGATATTAAGTGTTTGTGTGTTCATAAATAAATAAAATACAGAGCCGGACTTAATGTCTTAGGCATTTTCTACCAGTCAACCGGGTGATACAGACACTAATACTTAAAGCGGCTTAGAAACGAGGAGCTTACATACAAACAGGCGCCGCTATGAAAGTTTTAGTTTCAATAATCGTCACTAGTAGCGCTTGTGGTAGATGCAATATTTAATTTTCAACTTTATAATAAACGGTCATTTGTTTTAAACCACGATATTAATATTCTTATTAAGGTAGCATTCCGTTCCTAGCAACCGCGTCTGGCTTACTGCTTAGTATGGATTTGTATGGAATCGATCTCTCGATGCGGTCGCCTGGTTTGTTTAGTAGGTCCTCATCATCATCATCTCAGCCGAAAGACGTCCACTGCTGGACATATGCCTCCCCTAAGCGTCGCCACAGCGACAGGTCCTGTGCGTCTCGCATCCATCGAATTCCGGCTACCCACTCCAGGTCGTCGGTCCACCTTGAGGGAGGCCTTCCAACGCTGCGTCTTCCGGTACGTGGCCGCCACTCGAGAACCTTCCGTCCCTTCCGTCCCCATCGACCATCTGTTCTACGAGCAATGTTCCCTGCCCACTGCCACTTAGGTTAGTTAAGTAGGTACTCTATACAAATCTATACTAAGCAGTGGGTTACGCGACCCTATCTTGGTCGCAGGTCACGGTCGCTAAGAATCCAATACTATATTTAAGTTCATAGTGCAAAACACAAACAAAAACTAACAAAAACAAAACACGAACGTCACAAAAATTGTTTAAACTTAAAACCGCGACAATAAGATTAGCTTTCACCACTAATAAGTTAATCAAGGAAGGATTACACAAGCATTATGTGTGCAAAGTCGCGGCTAAACTGTGAAGTATAGGAGTTAAATTACACCTCTAACCTCATTAATAATAAAGGGTATAATCGCGTAAACTAACACCTACGTAGGGTTGAAAAGTTTTATTTGCGGAACTAAAATTCATTTGTTCAAAAACATGCTAGCTAGGCTATAACTAGTTCTCAAAGAGATGTTAGTAGATTGACAGGACTCCCAAGGCAGTAGGGTTGTTTAAAAGAGTCATTCTAGTCCTGAAATGCATAAGGCAAGTAAAGGAACAGGGTAGTTTTTAGACAGAACATGTTTGACACTGTTTTTCGCTCCAGACCAGACGAAGAAGCATATAGACAGAAAGAGTTACTTTAGCATTCATAATAATATATATCAAGTAAGGTTTTAGTTAATATAATTAAGGGCAGGACCTGGTCCAGGATCTTGGGAAGGCACATGACGGGCCAAAGCCAATTTGCAGAGAATTTTTTTTTATGGAAAGTGACACTAACCGACAGTTATTCCTGTATGCAAACTCATCCAAAAATAACCCAAATATATAGGGGTTTTGGATTTTGGGAGGCTTAAGTGGACTACCTAGAACTACGAAAAAACCAGGGCTCCTACCTGAATAATGTTATTAATATACGGCGATAAAAGTGAATGCAAGTCACCCTTGCATTTTCATATTAGGCCCACAAAAATTACTGCTAGCATGATTTTTATTAGTACGATATGCACCCATGTTTACTCACCCTGGTAAGCTGTAATTCCGTTGACATAAAACCTAATTCCCTTTAACCACAACACCATAGCACTTTCATTTCTCCTGATCACAACAACAGCCAGGGAGGGAAAGCAGGCAACCTATTTCTCACATTGTGAAATTAACATAGAATGAGCAGAGTATGTAGCGCAGTTGCTAATTTGCGAACGTGTTGATTAGATACTGCGCTCATTCCGTTCACTCGGCAGTGTTACAGTCTGAACCTAGCTGTGTTGGGAACGAATCAAATTACCTAGAGATATAAAGCTAGGAGTAAACATACAGTACCTCTATTTATAGTTGTCAGAAAATAAGAGGCCCATTTTGACATTTCAGAAAGTCCCTAGAATGTAACTTGGATCGAAACTGAAAGAAACAATAAAATAATATTTAATTACATAGTATTTTTTGGCGCGTTAAATAATATGATGGAATATAATTATTGTAAGTATTTTAGTACTTATTCTAATTCTTCACTAGTTACGTCGCGATAACAAATGTTAACAGGACCTTATCTACGTGGATAAGATGAGTATGTACTCTGACTATTATTTTTTCGGGCAAATCGGAACACAAAAATGCACAAAAAGGCCCGCTGTCCAACACTATGTACAAATTTGACTTTCATAATTCCAGTTCTGGATCTAGATACCCCACTATCCAGGGCTACCGGCGGTCCCTCCTAAGGTTGTCTTTAAGAGATTGCCATGTGCGATAAGTGTGTCCAAACCAAATATTTGTCTGTCCACATATTATCGCTATTACAGGACATGGTTCACCCGTGTGCCAAATTCCAACCTTTGTTCAGGCGTTTGAACGTGAAAGAGTTACAAACACACATACTTGATAGTGTCATTAGTGTGACGACGTGATATACAACTGTATTATATATACTGAATAAGTAATATCTATTGACATATGGCTCCGAAACGTAGTCGCTTACAATAGGCCTCATCAGAAGGCTTAAAGTCACACACACAAGGGACAATGGACAGGACTATGCTTGAGAGTTTCCTTGAGTGATTGAATCAGGAATGAAGATATCCGCAGGAGAAACAAGGTGTGCAGGGCACATTGCTCGCAGAACATTATGGCTGTTGGGACCGAAAGATTCTAGAGTGGCGACCGCGTATCGCGTTGGAAGATCTTCCTTAAAGTGGTCCGATGACCTGGTGAGAATCACGAGAATACGATGCGCGGAGGACCGTTTGTTGTGGCGAAACGTGGAGTCCTACGTCTAACAGTGGACATATTTAAGCTAAAATGTGAAATTTTAATTAAAATAATACAATGCACTGTTTCTGTAGAAACAACATAGTTCTTCATTTGTATCAAGTCTTATTATATACATATCATTCTAACAAAGTATCTTCACCTACTCTCTCAACCTTTAAAGAACAATCATGATTTCATGCATAAATCAACCCCTTCACATGCCACCACGAGTTTTAATTAAGAAATCAGAAACTCGCATCGAATTCAAACGTCATCTGATCTCGGTCTTGTACTCAGTATACTCTGAGCGTCACACAATCACTGATCGACCTTTTGAATCCGAACTTCTTGGTGAAGTTTCGTCGACAAAGCGTATTGGAATGTATTAAATTTCTCTAGAACTTCGTAGAGGTTCTGCAGTTGCAGGACAAGGCACTCACTGTTTTAATAATGAGAAGCCTTTGGATTAAATGTCACGGATGGCGAGGCAATCAGTATGCTGCCATTGGAGTGTGTATTTGGAGTAAGATTTCTCTGAAGACGGGATTCTATTTGAAATCCTCGTGTATCGAGGTCTTTGTCACACTAATATTATTAAAAGTAATTGCTAGTAAATTGGATAGTCCTCTATGGAGGCATTGGATACATTTTGCTCATGTATTAAACTAATATAATTTATTTCTAAGTTTCTTTTTTATGTATTTTTACCAACACTATATACGGACACTAGTTCGAAAATATTGAATTGAAGGCAAAGTTTGTGTGTTTGTATGTTAGTTACTTTTTTATGCTTGAACAGCTGAATGGATTCGGTGAAATTTGGCACTCTACGTACCATATCCTGAAATATGTAGCATGTAGTAACATCTATGATGTCACATAGGGACATAATGCTACAAAATCCTGCATCGCGGTATTATAGTTCTCCATGCAATTAGAACATTATTATACAAACAATCTGAAATCAAGTATCGGGGCAGTTCCCGGAATCACATCTAACACATGTCAAGTTGAAGGATCCTCTCATTTCAATGGAAGTTTGTGGGACTTTACCGGTGTTTCGCATGTCTCTAAAAGCATATAGGATACTACTTATCTCGGGAGCATGTTCCCTTGGGACAATTTTCTACTTTTATGCTATTTATGCGGACGAAGTCGCTCGTTGCAGCTAAAATAAAATATTCTTTGTTGCCAGTTGATTGTAAATGGTTTACAAGCAGGTGATTGTTTTGTAACAGCAGTATTATATATAACCCAGAGCAAACATAAATATTGGTTCCGCGGTTTGTAAACCATCACGCGATACTTTTTCAAACAACAGATTTGTAGCTATTCCGGTGCTTCTATTTTTTTGTTGTCTGCGGCGTCAAACCACAAAAATCTGTGTGCACATCAAAACGTTTTGTGCAGACAAAACTAGAAAAAAAAATGCGAAATCAAAACTGTAGAATATGTTTCTTTATTCAACACACAAGTATAATGGCGGCAAATGCCTTAGGCATTCTGTACCAGTCAGCCGAGGGTGGTGAAGGGAAAACATGGCAGGTGCATAAAAAAAGAAAAGATTAATAAGAATGCAAGGTAACATTAATGTACATAAAAAATATAATGAGAAAATTCAATGTAATGTGTGTGTAATGGAGATGAATTTCGTTTTTTTTGTGAAGTGGAAAATCATCCAGTGACATTTCTAGCTCTAGAGGAGAATAGAAAGGCGTGACATACTTTTACTGATTAAAACTAAACCTATGCCTTTAGTTGCCTTTGCGTTCTAGGACCGCGGGTTTCCAACCCAATCGTCACCCAAGACCCAAGCGGGGTACATCTCCATGGTCTGCTCCACCGTATCATTCGGGTGATCCAGATAATGGTGATGCTCGAACGTTTCTTCAGTCAGAATCCATTACAAAAACTTCCCGAACATACTATGTCCGGTAAAAACCAGCGTCATGTGGAACGTGAGGACTCCATGACATCTCTCCAGCCACTCCTCAAAGAGGGGACTTACCGTGATGATTGCAGTTTCTGATAGAATATGTATACCTAAGCATAATCAGCCTTACAACATTCCCCCTACTGAGACTCAAGCCTCTGTTCTCGGAAAGAGAATTGGTCCGGTACAATACGTGGTATTACCCAAAGTAATCCTCACATCAAGTTAAAGGACCACGACAGAGAATCGTATAACGTTCCTAACCGAACAATAACCGCTGGCTACAAGATGTAGCACCACATAGAACAAAGGACTATGTAGTATGTAATTCAAACGTTCAGATGTACTCAACGTACGTAAGTACTTCGTGGAATTGAAAGCACTATACCGTTCTTAGTTCTCTATGATTTCAATGGTATATGATTTTAGTATTCGTAATCAAGGAAATGTACCAACGTTTGGTTGTCATTGTTTTGGTTAGGCAAACGTGTTTCTTGGTTTCCAAACTGGTATTATTGTTTTCGTTTTGAATTTTGGGTTAAGATACATCTGCCCGTACCGAATTGCACTCTCCTATGTTTTTATCCTTTTCTGTCATTTAGAACCATCTTTTACCAGAGTGAGGAAGAGAGAGGAAGTGCGATCGCACGCTGTGGAAATGATGAGGCAGCCGGCAAAACTCTTAATTTCTTTGTAAAAGAATAGTGACTGAAAAGTATAGAAGCATAGTTCTGTTCTTTGCTGTCTCTAAGTACCGTTATTTTCTAAAGAGAAAACCCGCCTGATCAATTCGTGCTATGCCACTCTCTTTCTCCTTTTAGTAACCGACCACCCGACTAGCGCTGGGTATCTCGCGCCAGGTAAATGCTGAGGTGGTAAACCTTTCAGTACGGGCACGTTAGGTGCATTTTGTTTTCATTTACTTTGTTTTTATTTCCGTTGCGCTGTATCTGTCCCGAATATTTTTATTTCCCATTCTATTTTAAAAAATATGGGTTATTTTTCTCAAGAATTTATTGAACTGTTTACCAAAATGTTTTCAATCATTTCCTTTAATCTTATCGTTCCAACTTCGGCTAATCCTTCAATCAAACCGACAGTTATTGTTAGCTTCTCATATTTATTGACGTTATTCGACGATTTTTTTCGCAATGTCATGGCGTTTAGGTTGAAAAAAGAGGACTTTTTTTCTAGAATCACTTGATATAGCTGTTAGATTTTTCACTTTGATATTCTGGTTTTAAGAGACAACATTATGGCCAGTGTCTGTAATCATTTGAGTCAAAGTAATGAGAATTTTCAAACAAAGTTTGGCTGCACACGGGCCACAAATAGTAGCCACAAATGTTGCTACTAGAAGGTAGAAGCGGTTGCAAAGGTAGCCAACGCACGTAAAATCCGCTTAAGTTCGGAGGTAGACGCTTACAATTCGTATAATACCTAATGGACTCCAATGAAGAAGGTTTAATTCCGCTGCAAATAATAAGTAACAACGTTTTGTAGCGTGCGGCTACCACTGACGTCTTTGTCTGCAGCCAGTCCATAAAAAGTTATGAAATGTAAAGATCATTGGTTGTCTTTTGTGGTTGTGATCGGTGGCCCTGCGGCCTAAATATTTTACCTATTTTAGTTTCTTGTCGATACGATTTTCCTAATTCCCATCAATTATAGTTAGACTGGTATAAGAACAGCTTGATTTCCGTCCCACGATTCCGAATACATCTCGTACAATAAAGGCTGTCAGCCACAAGTTTCTAGATGAATGAACTAAAACTCAAACACAAGAGTTATGAGGGAAATTGGAACACCTTCATTAATATCTCTGAACGTATTGTTTAATAATATTCAAAGGTATTCTTACCGACGAACCTTTCTAGTTTAAGTAAGTGGCACACAACTGTGATAACGCGACGGAATATCTGCGTGCTTGTACCGGAAACTTATGTTGGGTTCTGATGTGAGGTTAGTAAACGGTGGGGTTGCGGCATTGTTCGAAGGAGTCACCGAGGTCCTGGAAAGTAAAGGGCAACTAAAATAACACAGTTGGATTTGAGTCGGTAGAAGTCTGATGCGATTTTGCTTCACCCAGAATACGGAGGAGATTTTTGGGGACCTTAAAGTAAATGCTCCTTTTTTTAAATTAAAGGTAGAACGTTCTGGGTGGAGCAAGAGATGGTGTCCTTGTGAAGGCAATCGATGGCAGCGACTACTGGTATCAGGCCTTGGTTTAGGCCATGGTCCGAAACGAGGTGGAATGGCAGGTGGTCACCTCGTTCTGCGAAGCAGTAATGCTAGCGAAGGAGTCAGTCACACGCATAAGGGAACGAAAATTCTTATTCCGAAGCCGCCGAAGTCCTGACCCAGACTTAAAGCCACGGTAGACGCAAGCTGGCGGACGATGAGCAATGGCTAGCTCGCCGTACAGCCGTCTGGTAATCGACCAGTCCGAGCTTAAGTCCACGCCTCCTTAAAGAGAAGTCAGCAAACTTGCTAACTGAAATTGAAGTTTCTCCACAAAAACAAAAGACTAAGACCATTTCGAGTCTGATTCTGAAGAACAATTAAAATTAATAAAACCCTCTTATCTTTAACCAGCTTAAGTTAAGCTTGTTTGGTGCCTTGAAAAAGTCTCGTTACCTTAATCTTTATTTTGGCCTAGATTTTATTCTTGTTCATTTTCTTTATTTTAATCTAGAAAAGGGCTTACTTAGTAAGTCTCTATACAATAGAATATTTTCGAATGTGATTACATTCAACTTCAGTAATTGCTGAAGTTTTCAGGCCTTAGGCTTATAACTTCCTAGCTTTAGCCCGCAGCTTCGCCCGCGTACATAAAATATAGCCTATGCCACTCAGGAATACAGCAGCTTTCTATTGGTGAAATTTTAGCAATCGGAGCAGTACTTCTACAGATTACCTCATACAAACAAAAAAGAACAAACTTTACCTCTTTATTATATTAGTGTAGATTTCTATATCGAAAGAATTATGGTAGCCTTCGCAAAAAGGGCAACTGAAAAGCCAAAGCATCTGTTAGTCACTAAAAGCCAGACACTTCCTCACACTCCACCAAGAGCGGAAAAAGTTGTTTGCAGATTTTCTACGTAAAAAAACATGTTTAGAACGCAAAGGGCAACTAAAAGAACATGGCTGGGCTTTAGTCAGTATAAGTTTTAAAGTAGAACTACATCGCGCACACCTACGAGTATAATTATGTGCAATGTACACACATCAAAACTGTCCAGGGATCAAGCAATTTTATGCGGATTTCTTGAGATTGAGATGTGGCTTTGTAATAAATTTATGATTTTATAAATTTTTATGGATCCTTTTTGGTGCATTTCATAATTTGAATCAGGAACTGTGAATCAAATTCGAGTAAAAGATGAAAATTCGTGTGATTTTCTGATGAGTCTCGTTTTGGTATGAGACCGGATACAAGACGTATACGACACTGGAGAACCCCTGGACGCCAACAGCGATTAAAATCCTGCCAGGAAGTCCATCCTTATAGTAGTGGAACCATCATGGTATGGGCGGGTATTTGCATCGGCGGAAGAACTGAGTTGATTTGGATCAGAGGCAACCTCAACGCTCAAATTTATGCTGAGACGATTGTATCAGACGTCATCGTTCCTCTACAAGTGCAAATCGGTCCCTTATTTCAGTTAATGCATGATAATGCACGACCGCACACCGCAAGAGTTGTAAGACAGACTCTCGCCGCAGCTAACATCAATGTCCTGCCCTGGCCTGCTCAGTCGCCAGACTTGAACCCGATTGAGTATGCATGGGATATGCTACAGAGAAGAGCTCTGCCGAATATGGAGGGTATCCAGTCGCAAGAAGACCTTTTTTTGTTGTTGCAACGAACATGGGCGGCCATTCCATAGCGTGATTTGGATGAACTCATTTTGAGTATGCCAAACCGATGTTCTTGTGTTGTTAGTGTTCGCGGTAGAAACACGGATTATTAATTGTTTAAGTTACCCAATAAAATTTTAAAGAAAACTGTTATTTCAGTCTTTTTTTCGAACTTTAATGTTAGTGGTTCAAATGTCAAAAATCCCTTTATTAGGAAAATGGCAAATTTCTTTAATAATGCAAAGGTGACTTGGTTTATCGTTACTGTGACAAACGAAAACACTTTATTTGATGAATCCTTAAAGAAAATTTTAATTAATATCAATCAGGAGAAAAGTTATTGCAAAAATATATGTTGATCCCTAGACACTTTTGATGTGTGTAGTTCTACTTTCGGTATAATGTGACTGAAAGCACGAAGGTCTCCATACATTTTATATAGCAACTAGACTTGCAAAGCTACATTAGATCCACACCACGCAACCTCGTTCTACGTACAAATCAGGCTTAGCCCACGTGTGCGTCGATTTAACCTATCACATACCCACAAAACGAGACACAATAGTAAAACAATAACAGCGCGGTCTCATAGGACCGGTCGGGGATTCATGAACTAATGTAGTTCTTGCTTTACACTTCTTTTTTCTCCAAGTAACCTGGAAGAAATTGCTTGACAATTTCTCGAAAAAAATACCAGTGACAAAGTCATCATCTACCTAGCCTTTTCCCAACTATATTGGGGTCAGTTTCCAGTCAAGCCGGGTTTAGCTGAATACCAGTATTTTACGAGGAGCGGCTGACTACCAGACCTCCACAACCAATTTACTGGGTAACACTTTACTTCTTGGCAAGATTGGAGTCAGGTTTACTGGTTTCTGACTATCCGTAACGACTGCCAAAGATCTCCAAATGACAACCGGGACCTACGGCTTAACGTGCTTTCCGAGGCACGTAGGAAACTCGGTATGTTAAGATGGTCACCCATCCTCAGACCAACCTTGGCAAGCGTTGCTTAATCTTGAAGATCGACCCGTGCGTCTGTTATTATCCAGCCACGAGCTCCTCCAAGAAATTACTTGACGATTTCTCGAAAAAAATACTTGTGACAAAGTGAACTAGATTAATTTTGCGATGTTGTTACGATCGCCATAGTAGGCAGGATGCTTCCACTAAGTCGATCACTTTGCAGGTTTTAATTTAATATTCTGAGCTTCCGGCAGGACAGAAATAGCTTTGCTCTTATTAGTTTTATAATAAGTGAGTAAACTGTTATTTTTATCCTCCAGGCGTTTATCTAATAAGCTATTTATAGGACATGTGACATTATACACACATTTTCTAAGTAGTATATTCAAAATCGACTGGTAGGCAGCCGCTCCTCGTAAAATACTGGTATTCAGCTAAATCCGGCTTGACTGGAAGCCGACCCCAACATAGTTGGGAAAAGGATAGGCAGATGATGATGATATTCAAAATCAGCTATTAAATTGATTACAGCTATTTTAGAATTACCCATTTTGATAAATTCTTGTTGATCTTTTTGCATCACTAGCGTGTGTTGGTGTCTGCGGGCGTTTAGAAGAAGTTATACATAATTATATGTGAAGATAAACTATCACTCGCATAAATATTAATAAAATATATAAACTACTTTATCTGTATCATGATTTGTAAACACAAATATGATTACTAAATTTGTAAATACAAGAAAGATTGACGTTAAGTTTTTTCACGTTAAAAGTTACGCGGTAACACCATTTGTATTGAAAGTAATAAAAGCACAATATCAATCAATCAATCAATCAATAGACTTACAATCACTCATAATATTTATTTTGTTTTCAAACTCAGGTCTTGAACGTAATTGGGTAAAGCTCATGAAATTGTTTAGTCCTTATTCATTGCTAGAAGCTTAATAATTCCTTCAAGTATTATTTTGCTATTGTTAGTTTTAGTGCTTATTGATTGTAAGTTAATTTTCTAGTTGGGGTGTATAATAGTAAGCATTGTTCCAGTTTCACGTTGTATAATTATAGTTTCAGCCAGCGGATAGTCGTGCCTGGGTCGAAAAGACCGTTGCTGCGGCTGCGACTGTTGTTGAAATAAAACTAGACGCGAGTTAAGTATAGTGTTGATGGTTTAATCAAAATATATTTCCCCTACATGTGCACTACTTAAACGTCAGAACCTAGCGTACGATTCCAATTAGTTTCTATGCAGAAGAACTGGTTAAAAACTAACGTCTAGTTTTAAAGAGTACCCGCTTATTAAAAAAGATAAAGATCTCTAATGGAAACTCGGGATCCTGGAACACAAGGAAAAGAAAGAACAAAGAAGTGGATTTTAGTTAGTAAACACAAACGAATACTTATGTCAAGAAAAAAGACATGCTGCAGATCCCAAATAAACTGTAACTGAACTCCTCTGTTGCTATTACAAATAACACACGTTATTACATCAAAAGCTAAGCTTGACTCCTGTATAAAATCAAATGTCAATTTTCATGCTGACGCGAAAAAAACAAGGCAAAAGACATTAAAATCAGCCTGTTTTTCATATAAAACTGAAGAATCATCCCGCTACAATTTATTACCTTCCAAAATCAACCACGCCAACTAATTCTAGCTCTTTCACACGAGCGGCACATTTCCTGAAGCGTATCGACCGGCCTCATTAGCAGCTCAAATTCGAAACTAATACAACTTTGTAGTATCACATACTAATAAGTCTAATAATATTACAAAATCTGAGCTCGGCTACGCTTTCCGTTGATATTAATTTGTGCAACTTGGCAACATCACCTGCTATCCTTAACTCCTTCTTGGTAAGGCACTTCTAGCGTGTATTAGGAACTTAGCTTCATATTCTGTAATGTTAATAAAATTTTCGTAATAATATTCCATTAAAGATATACAAAAACTAACAAAATAGCGTGGAGCACTGGCACAAATGAGTAATAGTCTATACACTACACGGTCAGCTGATGCCAACTATAAGCGCAGCCATATTGGCTTCGGCTGCTCTGACGTCACCGTCACGCAACATGCAACACACAGACGAAAAAGTTTGAGACGATGTAATAAAAGTTTCACTTTAAATAACAGATGCTGCAGATCCCAAATACTGTACTGTTCTGTCGCTATTTCAAATCACACAAGTTATTACATCAAAGGATAAGCCTTACTCCTGTTGACATTAATTTGTGCAAGTTGGCAACATCACCTGCTATCCTTAGCTCCTACTTGGTAAGGCACTTCTAGCGTGTATTAGAACTTAGCTCCGTGTTCTATAATGTTAATGACTTATGAATTATTACTTTACTTTGCTAGTCTTATTAGGCTAACGTAGTGTCCTACGTAATTGACGCGAACGCCAAGTGATGCGAATGAATGTGAAAGAAAGTTGACGATATCCGGCATGAAAAATTTACGCGAAGCGATGCAAATGGAACAAATAGTTGATACACTATTTATTGCAGTGTCTTATTACGTAACCATACGTTGATGCGATGTTGCGATGAGCGAAGCGATGCGGTCGGGATCAGTTGATGTGATATTTTTGCGCAAACTTTTGCGGAGTGGTGACTTGTTTTATAAAAATGCTGTCTGGCTAATTTAAGCGAACGTAGGAGATAAGCATCGCATTGCCTTGAATTCGCGTGAACCGCATCGGATCCTTTCGCAACCACTAACACGTTGACTTTTCAATTATTATTTTTTAAATGTGCTCGCCAAAACGACTACTATTGAATCTTATGTATTCAGTAACAGAATTATAAAACTACACAATGTATTTTTATATATTTTATCGTGAAGACCTTGATAAATTCGATAAAAAATACTATGAAAAATACGCCTATATTATTTGTTTTCGTAGATAGTATTTTATGATTTACTAGTTGACCTATCCAAATAACTGATACGAATACTCAGAAAACTTTTTTAATTTAGATGTTTAGATGTCTGGAGGAGCTCGTGGCTAGATAATAACAGCCGCAGAGGTCGATCTTTAAGGTTAAGCAACGCTTGCCTAGGTTGGTCTGTGGATGGGTGACCATCTTGACATAACGAGTTTCCTCCGTGCCTCGGATAGCACGTTAAGCCGTAGGTCCCGGCTGTCATTTGTAGATCTTTGGCAGTCGTTACGGATAGTCAGAAACCAGTAAATCTGACTCCAGTCATGCCATGAAGTACCGTGTTACCCCATTTAATGGGTTGTGGAGGTCTGGTAGGCAGCCGCTCCTCATAAAATACTGGTATTCAGCTAAATCCGGCTTGACTGGAAGCCGACCCCAATATACACACATCAAAAGTGTCTAGGAATCAACATATATTTTTGCAATAACTTTTCTCCTGATTGATATTAATTAAAATTTTCTTTAAGGATTCATCAAATAAAGTGTTTTCGTTTGTCACAGTAACGATAAACCAAGTCACCTTTGCATTAATAAAGAAATTTGCCATTTGCCTAATAAAGGGATTTTTGACATTTGAACCACTAACATTAAAGTTCGAAAAAAAGACTGAAATAACAGTTTTCTTTAAATTTTTATTGGGTAACTTAAACAATTAATAATCCGTGTTTCTACCGCGAACACTAACAACACAAGAACATCGGTTTGGCATACTCAAAATGAGTTCATCCAAATCACGCTGTGGAATGGCCGCCCATGTTCGTTGCAACAACAAAAAAAGGTCTTCTTGCGACTGGATACCCTCCATATTCGGCAGAGCTCTTCTCTGTAGCATATCCCATGCATGCTCAATGGGTTCAAGTCTGGCGACTGAGCAGGCCAGGGCAGGACATTGATGTTAGCTGCGGCGAGAGTCTGTCTTACAACTCTTGCGGTGTGCGGTCGTGCATTATCATGCATTAACTGAAATAAGGGACCGATTTGCACTTGTAGAGGAACGATGACGTCTGATACAATCGTCTCAGCATAAATTTGAGCGTCGAGGTTGCCTCTGATCCAAATCAACTCAGTTCTTCCGCCGATTCAAATACCCGCCCATACCATGATGGTTCCACCGCTATAAGGATGGACTTCCTGGCAGGATTTTAATCGCTGTTGGCGTCCAGGGGTTCTCCAGTGTCGTATACGTCTTGTATCCGGTCTCATACCAAAACGAGACTCATAAGAAAAGCACACGAAACGCCATTGTTCTTCTGCCCAATTTCTGTGTTCAAGAGCCCATTGATATCGAATCCTACGATTGTGCATTGCTATAGGTGGTACCCGTAGCGGTCTTCGGGAATGAAGGTTCACTTCATGCAAGCGGTTTCTGACTGTTTGGTCGCTAATTAAGTTCCCTGAAGAGTGATGAAGCCTCACGGCTAACATCATGGCGGTTATTGTTGGAGCTCTTCGAGTTAAGATTTGAATGTATCGGTCTTGTCTCCGTGTGGTGCAGCGATACCGTCCTTCATGGCGCTCAGCCACGGTACCAGTGCTTCGGTAACGTGTCCAAAGTCGACTGATAACACTCTGACTTGTATTCAGAGCTAAAGCCACAGTACGTTGCCGGGAACCAGCTTCTATCATTCCCACGGCTCTGAGCATTTCTTCCCTGCTTAAATGACGTCGCCGCTCCATAATAACGTTGGTTTTAATCAGTAGCACTAATAATGTCTTCAATGCGTTGTATGTTTTTATAGGGAAAATATTGACAGCTGATTTTCATCTTTTACTCGAATTTGATTCACAGTTCCTGATTCAAATTATGAAATGCTCCAAAAAGGATCCATATAAATTTATAAAATCATAAATTTATTACAAAGCCACTTCTCAATCTCAAGAAATCCGCATAAAAATGCTTGATTAGGGACACTTTTGATGTGTGTAGTTGGGAAAAGGCTAGGCAGATGATGATGTTTAGATGTCTGAAAATTGGAAATAGGCGTATTTATTTTCAGAGATAGTAATTTATGATTTATTTGTTGACCTGGCACGCGTTGCCCTATCAAAATATTTAGATTTTTTTTTAATATTTTCCTTAAATTTTTCCTTACCATGAGATACTCGACACGAGGCAAGTAATGTTTGTAAGAACCAACATTCAAAAGAAATCACCAACTCAGTCCAAAGGTTTTTAAGTGATGCTGATGAGTTTGTTTGTACTTTACTGTTTTTGAGAACATTTATTTCTATAGGACCACCTATATTATATAAAACTTTCCTTACATCTTAGATATTTGTTTTTCCTAAAGACTTTCCCGTCTATTAATTTCAAAGGCGATAAAGTTCATGGAAGGCTGCGAGTGAAACAGCGTGCTCAAATAATTTTCCTTAATACCACTTCAATCTTTTTTCATCCCCACGATGCTGGAAAGGAGCCAAGATTCACTAAAGGTACTGGTCGTGCGATTATTGACAAGCACTGAGTCCTTTCATCCATGGTATTAATGGTGAACGTAGCTGATTTTGTGGAGAGCGGCTTAAAGTTTGAAACTGTTAGTATATTAAAAAAAAATAACCATACTTAAATCATAATCTAAAAGATCAGAAGATTTAGGTAAATTTGACATTCTTGCGATATTTTACCAGGAGTAAAGCTTATGCGATGATTACTGCGGCATCAGTATGTTCTCTCCTTCGCGTTTCCCGTCACCTCTTTCGCTGGCATTATTGCTTCGCAGAAAGAGGTGACAGGTTGAACCAGGGCCTGACGCGAGAGGTTGACGCTACCGCTCGCCAATATCATAAGATATCAAGACAGTCAATTAGCAATACATGTTTTTGACTACATGATATTTGTGTACCTCATATCAATCCCATACATTGTCAATTTAAGACTGATAGAATATCACTTTACCAAAACTCCGTTTTTTATTGGGATTTAATGAAGTAGAAACTGCGGCATCACACAATAATCCTCCCGACCGAATTTTGGTCACGATGACCAATCTCATCAGAGATTAGCCAAATACGTGTGAGATATTATAGTGCACAAATGTGTGCGTAAGTCTAATGGCTTTACGTGATTTCCGAGTCATGGGAGTATCACACCAGTAAAGGCAGCGGTCCTCGACCCTGACTTCCAGCCACTGTAGGCGTGGGATTTCGGATTCAATTGGTAGCTCGCCGTCCGGCCATATGCTACTCGCCCAGACCGAGTCTTAGTCGGCGACTGTACTTAGTATTCTACGCGCGCCTCAAGAGGGATGTTAGCAAAACCGTAAAAAAGTAGCAGTAGGGCCGAAGCCTGTGGGTGTGGGAATATGGGTTCACTTCTGAAAGGAAATCTCGAGTTCTGGAACGCAAGGCAAAAAGGGAATATAGGAGTGGGTTTCAGTCAGTAAAAGTCTGCCATGCCCGCTCTGTCCTAGAGCAGCAGAAGACATTGGATGATATCACTACTAAAAAAATAGGAGTATCACACCAGCGAATTTAAAACTCCAATCTGAGACTAAGAGACACGAGGCCGCAAATCACATTTGACAAGTTACAAATTTATCAGATACAATTTCAAATAGATCAAAGTTCTCGTTAAGTGATAAGCCTTCTAGGAACTGAAAGGTTAATTAAACTTTTCCGTTTCTAGTATAACCAAAATTTGATACATCATATTCAGGTTCTAACGGAAATTGTATTTTCATAGAATATTATTAAACTAGTATCAAAATCTGAAACTGTAATCACACCTAAATTATAGAAGCAAAAGTTCGTAGGTGTTTATTTATTTATCTTCCAATAAATATTAGTCTAGCGTTGTGACACGAGATCGAAGCCGTTTCAGAAGACTAAACTAATACTTAGCATATGTATAGGTATAATCAGCCTTATAATGTTTCCACTTGACTTTACTTGGACTTAGGACTTTACCGTAAAGCAATACCCAGTGCTAGTTGATGGATGTCACATGTCTAAGATTTTTTGCTTTAAAGCCATGTATTCCTCACGATATTTTCTTTCCGTTTATATTTTTTTAACGTTTTTGAAAGCCCTGGTGATGAAATAAAGTTGAGCTCCTTATTAGTCCTGAGTTAAACTTTGCGAATAATAATAAATTTAATAAATAATAAATTTATTTATTTCTCACCACAATATTTAGATATCACATGGAAATACTGTTTAGTAATAGATATATAAAATACAACAATATTGTGGGAGACTGGTGCCTAAGCTAGGTTGATAACCTGTGTTATAGGACACCAGGTCCCCACCCCGAGTAACAATGTCAGGACGTACTAAAGCAATACACCTTATGTTGCGGCAAGTACAATGTTGTGGGAAGTAAGAATTTGAGGGTGAGTATTTGGGTGTCAGAGTGTATGTAAAGTATATCTTAGAGTTAGTGTGTGTGTGTGTGTGTGCGTGTGTGAGGATGTATGTGTGTGTGTGTTAGATAGGTTTTTTTTTTTTTTTTTCGAGAGAATCAAGAGACACGAGGCCGCAAATCACATTTGACAAGTTACAAATTTATCAGATAGAATCTCAAATAGATCAAAGTTCTCGTTAAGTGATAAGCCTTCTAGGAACTGAAAGGTTAATTAAACTTTCCGTTTCTAGTACAACCAAAATTTGATACATCATATTCAGGTTCTAACGGAAATTGTATTTTCATAGAATATTATTATACTACTATCAAAATCTGAAACTGTAATCACACTTAAATTATAGAAGCGAAAGTTCGTAGATGTTTATTTATTTATCTGCCAATAAATATTAGTCTAGCGTTGTGACACGAGATCGAAGCCGTTTCAGAAGACTAAACTAATACATAGTATATGTATAGGTATAAGCAGTCTTATAATGTTTCCACTTGACTTTACTTGGACTCGGGACTTTACTTTTTACTTTGGGTCTAAAGCAATACCCAGTGCTAGTTGATGGATGTCACATGTCTAAGATTTTTTGCTTTAACGCCATGTATTCCTCACGATATTTTCTTTCCGTTTATATTTTTTTAACGTTTTTGAAAGCCCTGGTGATGAAATAAAGTTGAGCTCCTTAATAGTCCTGAGTTGAACTTTGCGAATACAGACAAATGCTTGCAATGACTGGACAAGTCAATTCAATTATGCATGGTTCTTTAAAGTGTGTGTCTGACGTGATGACACTAATCAGCATGGTTTTCATATGATTTTGCCATCACATATTTCCTGTAATTATTATAGACTTCAAAAGAGGAGCTCGTGGCTAAATATTAACATCCACACGGGTCGATCTTCAAGGTTAAGCAACGCTTGCATAGGTTGGTCTGTGGATGGGTGACCATCTTAACATAACGAGTTTTCTCCGTGCCTCGGAAAGCACGTTAAGCCGTAGGTCCCGGCTGTCATTTGTAGATCTTTGGCAGTCGTTACGGATAGTCAGAAGCCAGTAAATCTGACTCCAGTCTTGCCATGAAGTACCGTGTTACCCCAGTTAATGGGTTGTGGAGGTCTGGTAGGCAGCCGCTCCGCGTAAAATACTGGTATTCAGCTAAATCCAGCTTGACTGGAAGCCGACCCCAATATAGTTGGGAAAAGGCTAGGCAGATGATTATTGACTTCAAAAGAGACTCTGAACCCTGAGTTTGTTTTCTCTCAGTGAAGCTGCTAGGCAACACCCCGGCCTAATTTAGTTTAAACTGACGTTATAAAAATGGACGTGTAAAAGTATTTTTAGGGTTCCGTACCTCAAAAGGAAAAAACGGAACCCTTATAGGATCACTTTGTTGTCCGTCTGTCCGTCCGTCCGTCTGTCAAGACCGTTTTTCTCAGGAACGCGTGAAGGTATCAAGTTGAAATTAAAACCATATATTGAAATCCGCGGTCCCTTGAAGTTGTGCAAAAATCAAACTTGTAAGTTGACGGGAAAAAAAGATACGCCCGTTTATGTTGCAAAAAACGTACATTTCGACACTGTCAAAGGAATCAAAACTCATAGGGTGCTTCCCGTTGACCTAGAATCTTGAAATTTGGCACGAAGCAAGGTATTATAGCACTAATATCGGGAAAAGTCTGAAAACTGAAAATTTTTAGTTACGTCACAAGAAAAAAAAATTGAAAAGTCTTCAAGACTCGATTCGAGAATTAAACTGTTTTTATAGGTAGGTTGGTACGAAACCCTCAGTGCGCGAGTCCGACTCGCACTTGCCCGGTTTTTTTAAAACCTATTTGCAAAATAATCATTTATCATTAAACAAAGTAAAACAGGCGCTTTACTTTGTGTAATTTATTTCATCACCTACCTGGATTTTGTAAAGTAAATAGGTAAAAGTGTTCGTTGTTTATTTTGTTTGTTTGAAAAGGTACTAAACCTATTAGGAAAATTATTTTACTCGTAAACTGTTCTGTTGCTCAGTGCCATATGCCCTTTTATTCTGTTTTATTTAGCACAGTTTTTAGGTCTCCTTTATAACTCATAATTCAAGCTTCAGTTAACTCACTTTGATCTTTCTTTATATTTTAATTTTTATAACGGAGGTAGATACCGTGTTACCCCAGTTAATGGGTTGTAGAGGTCTGGTAGGCAGCCGCTCCTCGTAAAATACTGGTATTCAGCTAAATCCGAGCTTGACTGGAAGCCGACCCCAATATAGTTGGGAAAAGGCTAAGCAGATGATGATGATAACGGAGGTAGATATCGTTTCTATATAGCACCAGAGGTCTCACACTGGTATTAGGGCAATTTTTAGACATCATAGTAAGACCCAAGGTCTTAATTATTACGCGTAGCTTCGCGCTAAATATATTATTGCTCTCTATTACTATTTATATTCAGAATGGAAACGCAAAATAAAATTTGCTTTACGGTGTCCCTACGAAAATGTTATCTATGTACTCGTATACCAGTATAAACGGAGAAATTGACTGACTGATATATCAACACACAACCGAAACTACTGTGACTTGCAGCGTGAAATTTTGCACAAGGTTTCATTTTATGATGTCGGCGAGCACGCGGCCTAGAGAGGATTTTCCGAAATTCACCCCTTAAAGGGATGAAGTCGAGGAGCTCGTGGCTAGATAATAACAGCCGCTCGGATCGATCTTCCAAGTTAAACTGTGCTTGCCAAGGTTGGTCTGTGGATGGGTGACCATCTTAACATAACGAGTTTCCTCCGTGCTTCGGAAAGCACGTTAAGCCGTGGGTCCCGGCTGTCATTTGTAGATCTTTGACAGTCGTTACGGATAGTCAGAAGCCAGTAAATCTGACTCCAGTCTTGCCATGAAGTACCGTGTTACCCCAGTTAATGGGTTGTGGAGGTCTGGTAGGCAGCCGCTCCTCGTAAAATACTGGTATTCAGCTAAATCCGGCTTGACTGGAAGCCGACCCCAATATAGTTGGGAAAAGGCTAGGCAGATGATGATGACCCCTTTAAGGGATGAAACAGGGGTCCAATATTTGAGTAAAGGAACCTACTTTCACGCAGCCACAGGCAAATAAGAAAAATACAAAGGAAATTCATGAATTCCTATAAACTAATTACACAAAACAAAAGCAATAGTAACAACATAAATCAGAAGGAAGATACACACACAAGAAACAAAGAAAAATAGCGCTCAATATTACTGTCATAGCAGTGATAAGACGATATTAATGCTTACATGAAAGAAAACACGTGAATAACGATGTTTCTTACGAATGTTTTTTATTTACGAGGACATTGACTTTGGTCTTTTGAAAGAATGAAAGCAGTTAAGAACGGAGGATATATATTTTTTATTGGTTCAATAAAATACTTATTAGGTTTCTTGTGTGGTATAAGAGCAAATAATTTGGCGTCATATACTAATATGAAAGAATTAAAAAAAATATCTTTATGAACTAGAAAATTATAAAGCTTCAAAGTTAATCATTAGAAAGAGAATGAGTCGGAACGTGTCGAACATAAATGTACTCTGACGTCAAAGTCCATCGCTGTACCTAGTTTTTTTCTTTTTTTTATACCTATTTGTTGAAAATCAATAAATATTAATTTTCAATAGATATTGATTTTCTATTTTTTGTTAATTGAAATTAATTAATTTAAAAATCACGGAAATTCCTTAATATCACTAAGTTTACCTATATATGCGATCATATACAGTGATTTTCATATCTTTTAATAACGTATATCATAGTGCCAACTATTATACTAAAAAAATAACACAAAGCAAACTCACACAATGAAGATATTATATGCCAAAAATTAATTCCCAATACAAGATAACGGTACCGACATCATACACAACTTTAGCAATTTCGTTCAAAATTCCATCTAAAATTCCCAGACCGGTATGACATATTTTTGCAGAGTTTGTGCAAAGTTGCGCAAAAATATGTCATCCCATCTCCTACGATTATCCAAGTTGCCTCGTTAGTATTCAGTACGTGTTTCATTCGGAATCAACTTTAAAAGTATTCTTAGCAGAATCTAAAATCCCGGTCACACAAATCCGATTTTAGCGAAACAAAAAAAAAATTGTTGATAAAAACTTTCATCCGCGTTAAAAATGCATTTTAAAACCCCGGAAGTCCTACTTTTAATCCGCTCGCGAAACTTTAACCAAAAGCAACTTTATAGTTTTAAAATCCTAAAAGCTGAAGGCTAACAAAACTCATAGAGACATCGAATAATATGTATTATATAATACTAGCCAAGACAATAAACGTTGTTTTTCCATATTTAATAAAATGAATAAATGGAGAGTGGGAGTAGGAGGGTATAAATCATAACCCTCTTTTGGCGTTACCGTAGTCGGGTAAACAATAGCCTACCGTCTGTTTTTTATACCCTGAGACTAAAATGACATTACAACACAACAGAACTGGCATCATTCCTATAGTAATTTTGACATTACTTGTGTCAATTTAGTCTCAGGGTATAAAAAACAGACGATACAATATAAGATCTACCTAAAAAAAACATGGTTATACCGTTCCAGTGGTGTTTTATAACAAACACTGACACGAAATTTTTATATGATGTAGATTAAACTCAGTAGGTTGAAACTGTATTTTTGTTACTGCTTTGTGACCTTGCAACGTATAAAACCGAATATTTTGGGTTATTTATGAGTATCATTTATTAAATGGTGACCTAACCCTTCGTAGGAGCTTATATTGTTATTTGAAAAATAATATTTTGGGTTTATCTGTGTAAGGCTCCTGTACGTGTAATTACCCTGTTTTATAATGCGAGTGAACCCTATTTGTCCGAGCGACATTGTTGGTATCGAATCGATATTAATACGATTCGTGTAAACTATCTCCGATTTTATTTGATCCGAATATGTTCTAAGCTGTGTGACGATTGAACAATGTGTGTCTTGATTTAGAATAACGGCACGTTTTCTTATAATATTTTTACCATCTTAAATGCCTTTTCTTGTTCAAGAATTTCAAAGATACATTTTTATATTTCTCTTTCTTGGCGTGTCGATGGCAAAATTAAATCCCTTGTCTGGCCCAGTATTTGACCACGGTAATTCCGACCACAGACAGATGCTGTTATTAGGTCCTTACGTAAATAGGTACCACACACATAGGTAGGCACAGCCTAGTGAATGTGATGCAGGATGGAAGGTGGAACATAGTTTTATACTTTATCTAGGCTGTTTCTCCGCAAAATGGTGTCGTTTTTTTTGTCTTACTACTCCTTAGATTAAAAATTTCAAGCTGCAAAACACAAAAGACCAGTAAATCTTGGTCGACTTCTATTATAATTTCCGCCCATTTCCTAAAGCTTTCAAGATTTATGTGCCAAGATTCTTGATAGCATTTTTTCCAAATATTTCCTAACAGTATGGAAGTTACTTCAACTATTATCAAATTAATTATAGACTATCTTTTCTTATCGCAACCTATTAAACTAAAGCAGTTAAGTAAGCTTTCAGACCACTATTATTACCTTAATATTATCCTATCTTAGTAATATATAACAAAGAATGGCTCTTCCAATAATGTCTGAATAATTTTCTATGCTAAACTTTTATCGCAATCGAAGTGGAAAGTTGTGAATTAGATGAGAAATGTTTTCAAATAAAACGTGATTTCAAAGACTGTTTTCTTTGTTACAGATATTTTTACAAGAATGGAGCAAATCACCAAATACTTGATCATCATCGCATCACTAATGACAGTCAAGTTCACGGTGACGGGAAGCATGAATGAAGACACTCAACCCAAAATGGAAAGACTTTATTATTCACCGGTCTTTATAAATGTTTGTGACATCGTCGACCGCCGGTCTAAAGTGCACTGTTATTGTGACAGTAACAAGCCAAAAATGGCTACCAGAGCGGACTGTTGGGTATTTAGTGGAGGAATAACTGAAGAAGACCTTATCTGGCCAAGCTTTTCATCGCAGTCCGAAATAGAACATTTGATGTTCAACGTTAGATCGGACGACGCATTAACATTCATTCCGGCGAAGGCTATAGTAAGACTGGACAAACTGAAACATATCTCTATACAATTTGGAACTATCAAAAGAATCCCACCGTACGCATTCACGAACTCCTCAACTGTCAGACAAATTGTTCTAAAATCGAATAAGATCAGCACGTTAGAGAAGCACTCGTTCTCACAAATGATGATGCTATCGAACTTAAGCTTGGACGAAAATCAAATAACAGAATTAAAGAGAGACGTATTTTTTGGACTACCAAACCTTCACGGTTTACATTTATCGAATAACAATCTTACTTTGATACACGAAGGTTGTTTTAAACACTTGAATAATTTAATAGAACTCAATTTGGACTATAATTACATATCAGTAGTGACTAGGGAAATGTTGGAGGGCTTGGAAAATCTTTCTCGGTTAAACTTGAGAAATAATAAACTGACGATGGTTGGAAACTTGGCTTTTAGTGAGTTATGGGGCTTGAAGGAGCTGATGTTAGATAACAACGCTATAGAGTACATATCGGAGAGAGCCTTCGGGGGCCTCACGCAGCTGAGAAAATTGACGTTGTCCGGTAATAAGCTGACAACATTCTACGAAGATATATTGGAGGATATAAGGAGCCTCGTCGTATTAGATCTGAGGTACAATATGTTGGAAGTGATATCGTACGAGACTGTTCGACCGGTGGTGGAGAATGACAAATCTGCTTCAAGTGCAGTTTATTTGGAAGGTGAGTTAGAACTTTTGTTATTTATGGCCTTAATACCGACTATTAAACCGAATATACGAGCCTTTACGTCACATGACTTTCCATCCGTGAACACCCGGTGCGTATGGGGTTTTGAATATTTTATTCGCTGAATACCGTCTAATGCAAAATCCGATTACTTTGGTACCTTTCTCTTTGTTTTTGTTCAAATCTCCTTGTGAATAAGAAAATATAGTAGTAGGTTTTTGTATATTATTCATGGAAGTGGTTTCTTTGTACTCATATTTATGAAGAACTTGAGAGACTTCCAGTGCGAGTAGTATATTATTTATGTTAGGTCGACACACACCATTGCCTGCGTCACGTACCTACTGTAAGAATATTTGTCACGACGAACAAACTTTGTCATTAATCACATTAGATATTGTGTCGTGACTAAATCAATCATAAGTTTATCGAATAGAAGAAAAAACACGAAAACAATGGTTATAGCGATCGTGAGTGTGTTCTAAAACAGTATGTTTAACCAAACGAATACTTAAAAATAACAATGAAAAACTTTTATCTATTTTCTATTATAGTATACAGCACATAATTATATTCCATTGGTTTTCAATAAATGAACCTTAAATTTGGTAAGAAAATATATGTAGGTACATTTATAAATTAATTCAGTATTAACGAACTACGAATATTTATAACCGAACTACGTACATGCATACCAGTACATAATTATGTATGTATAATATATGCTAATACAAATACACTTAGGCGTCGAAGTACTTCTCCACGTCGCTGTCATCCGGAAATATGCCCGGAAGACTGGCAGTATTGCCATATTTAATGGCAATGCTAATTCTTTTGGTAAAGAACAAAGCTCCATCTGATCACGCAATATGTCGATCTGAGGGTTTTTTTAGTAAGAAAATCAAATTTTTAGAAAGAAGACTTTTACTAACCAAAACTCACTCCGTTGTTCCTTCTTTGCCTTTATGAAAAATACTTTTAAAAACTCAAACCCCATATCTCAAACCTTTCGACCCCAATCGGCAATTAAAAAAAAAAGGTTATAGCATTTATCTTTTAGGCACTCCCAACCAAAACCTGTTTAGATAGAATTCCTATTCAGGCACAACAAAAAAACAAAAACCATTTGAAAACAAAGAAAAACTAACCAAAAAATCATGAATTCGGGACAAATTTCTATCGTATATTGAATAAATGGTCGCGAAAATGGAGAATCATTGTACGTATAAATTTCAATGTCGGAAAACGAAGTGAAATCAATACGAATACTTTGATCCTGCTTAACGAGTGTATACAAGATAGCTTTCCGTTTTTTGAATATATTTGTAAAAGATAAAGCGGCGCGACCTCTTTCTTTGATATAGATTAATTGCTAGCGTCGTTCTAATTTGTCAGAGTTAGATAAAACTTTAGGGTTCTTGTTCAGTGGTTCTTAGTTTCCATTTACTTAACAGTTTATGTTCAAAAATGTAGTAAAATAGTGGCCCAGTGCGAGTTGGACCCAACTATTAAAAATGAGCAAAAAAACGCCTATAAAATAACGCTTCTTGTATAGGAACCCCCTTAACGATAGTTTAATTTTATTTTATGTCGTTGTAGCGACAACACAAATACAACATCTATGAAAATTTCAACTGTCTAACTATCACAGTTCATAAGATACAGCCCGGTCAGACGAACGGACAGCGGAGTCTTAGTAATAGGGTCCAGTTTTAGCCTTTGGGTACGGAACTCTAAAAATACAGGAAACAGAAAAATAGGTGCAAAGGTGATTTTTATTTACCTGTTCTTCAATAAGTACTGTAGTTTTTGCAAAAATATTGTCACTATTCTATGAAAGAATTCTACGATATGTAGTATGGGGTACATCTAGTACTTAGGCACAAAAATAAGACGTTGAAATATATATTATACTCAGTCATTTACGTGAGTGTTTCTTGAGAAAATTGTAAAAGCTTACTGAAATATAAGACCCAGAATGTTGCTAAAGAAAATGATATGAGAATTTAGAATTTAGTTACAAGAAAAATTGTTACTAAAAGTATCACAAAAGTGCAATTCCAGGCTAGATTTTTTTAGATTGTGAAACTGTGGCAATTAGATTAATATAGATAAAATCAATTATGTATACGTAAGCTGTCCCGGACCCAAGAAATCGTTCTAGTTTTATTTCAAATGCAGAACCAGAATAATAAATTCAGCTGAATTGAGAAATCTATTTCTCTCCATCGATAATAATGATGGACATAACAATCGTCCCGTTGAAATGATAAAGGCGTCTGGTGCCAAATATAGAGCGGTACCTTTGTTCCTCCACCAATATTTTATATCTATTTAGTGTAGGTACGTGTGCCCGCGGTAACTTATAACAACCAATTCAATTTTGTAAGGGTCGGCTTGATCTGCCTGGTCATCGGAATCGCGTGAGCTCAGACCTCCTCGGCCCCGCCAACTATTTCAATCGATTATTGATTCAATTCTATATTGCTAAATGCGGGATTTTCTTCAAAGGAAAATATAAATAGAAGGTTCCTTCGGGTGTTGGATGAAATTTAAATAACCAAATAAGTAGCGTTAGCAGAAATCGCCGACATTTATTTTTTTGCTGTAGCCTTCAGTTCAGACAGTTCTTATTGGACCTAAAACTAAATTGTAGTCGTAAGCAAAGAATACAGGTGTTAAAGTCGTACGTGTTTTTGCAAAGTGCTTTTAGGCTTCGTTAAATTAAGGCCTCGCATTTACACGTACCTAACATGTTAAGACCTTTTCTAAGTTTCAGAAACAGAAAAAATGATAAAAAAGCTACAAGTCTAAACATTTTCTACTTTGATCGTAATAGAATTGTCCTGAAATAGCAGCGCAAAGAGTATCAATAAGGGTAACAACGTGTGCAGAGCACTCGAAGCATCAGCGGCGCCGAATATATCGACGGCTGACACTTGCAAACGACACTTATATCTCAATCGCATTTGATACACAATTTCGGCTCCGAAAGATACACAAATCCTTTTATTTCTTGCGTTTCATAGACATCGCGTACGTAAATCACCTTTCCACCGTTGGCAGGATTGCACCTATATTTCGCCGAGCGACCCGATAAATTTGGCCCGTCCCACCATCGGGAAATAGCTTTTTATTCGCAAACCCGTTTGTTTATTACGTGTTTTGTGTGTTGTATCGGATACAGGTCGCTTATTTTATTATTCACGAGTGGGTTTTGTGACTTATTTGTTTATTTTTTTATATTACTTTTCTCGTTCCGCTAGCGAGTTTTATACTCTCCTTACTGTGAATAATAAGTTGCGAATGGTACATTAAAATTTTCGGGACTTACGCCGTCGTAAAGAGGGAAAAGTTTTTGCGGATGTTGTCTTTCTTTTGTAATAGTAAGAGTTTTATTCGATGTGAAAATTCTTAATTTATTATGCTTTTAGGGTTTCAATATAACGAAAATATTACACATTAAGAAATCTTGAAAGTGGTTTTCTTTTATGGCTTATTGTCTTTTGAAAATAAAATACAAAAGAAATTTTCTTAGTTTCTGTCGACCGCAGACTTGAAAGGCTTTGTTCGGAGAATATTTTTATAAATTTAATTAAGGTTCTAACGGTTGACCTTAGAGTAAATTAAATTCAATTAACTGCATCAAAGAAACTCACCTTCAGAACAATTTTGCAAATTCGCTTCCGAGAGAGCGATCCTTCGTCGAGTTTCATTTTCTCAATTAAATTTTGGGAATTATAGGAACGGAACTTGGGCATTTCTTAACTAACCGAGGAGTAGGGGCTAACCCGTCCGCCGACGGTCGGTTAAGCTAAGCGGCTGTCCGCAGGATTATTGTGGAAACGAGCGCTTAAAGAACAATATCGGAAACAGTCTTTCAATTCAAGACAAAAAATAAGAACGAAATCGAAACGAACGAATGAATGAATGATGAACGAACGAATGTCGAAAGCCCAGAGCTATCTACATATTTCTTCAGGCTCATCGATCTAGGCCTAACTTAGTTTCAGTTTGACAATGTTTCTAAAGTTTAGGTTGAGACAAAGTTCGTTTTGATAGAAAAAACGGTGTTATAAGACGAAAGCAGAATAATGTGTTTTTAAAAAGACAATAGGCTCTTCTTCTTTGTTACAAGACAAAATTTATAGGCTCGATTGTTTGAAAAAATTATCATGGCCCTGGAACGCAAAAAATACAAGTAGTTTTCGTCTGATATTGCCTTTCGAGAGAGTGTTTTTAGGTGGAAAATCATCTAATGACTTCTCCCTACAGGTGGACCGAGAGGGCTTGCCAGACTTTTATTGACTAAATCCCAATCCTATATTCCTCTCCATCTCCGTCTGCGAAAGAGAACCCGGGGGTTCTCTTTCGCAGACGTGGTCCTAATAGGCTTTGGCCCTACGTCACTTCACCCAGAGTTCTTTGATAATTTTCGACAAAGAAAAAACAAAAAATAAAAACAAATTTCACATCATTATATAAACTATCAACTCAATTTAACCCGCGTCAATGTTTCAAACCTTTGACATTTACTAGCAACAACCTATCATACGGTAAATGTTTGGTTTAGGTAAACCATTCTACATAAGCCTTCATTAAACAAACTTCCCTTATGTAATTATTAGCGGATGTAATATTCTGACATCGTGACGCTGGTACCGAAAATGGGGGACGAGAGGCACGCTGGGTACTTCTAGTCCCCCATTAAGATTCATCTCGGCTTGACGGAAACTATACGGATGGCGATACAGGCGCGTCACTTTGATAAACTAATTTCGGCTGATTGTACACGTAGCTTTATGTAATGGGTTCGTCTTAAGGCGATAACATATTGTGGGGAATTTATAAAGCTGATTTTCAAATGGTATCTACTCGATTTTAAGTTTTTTTTTAAACCAGCGTCAGGTAATTATGGTACTTTCTAGTTGTCTGACTGAACCTATTTTGGTGCAGCTGTGATGCTCATAAATTTATTGTTTATAATTTAAGTTCCTACCTGTGTGCTAAATAAACGCGCTATTTCTTTATTTATTTTTTTATTGTATTTATTATTTTATGTTTTGTTAGTACTTTTTTTTTCGTTTTATTTCTTATACACGATGTCTTCATCATTTTTCTTCTCTATTTACTCTTTATAGGCTGAGAGTGATTTCTGTAGAAATAAGCATCACCTATGTACATACTTTTTCTCTTTCCTTCTTCTTGTTTTTTGTTATATGTTTCATCATGAATCTTGAACACAAAGACAAACTTTAATAAAAACATCAACATATAGAAACGACGAACAACTCCGCATTTCATTTAGTTTTTCCACAACGCTGTAAGTCCTAAAAACATTTTCGTGCCTGTAACATAGGCACCATATTTCTTTACTTCGTTCACTTACTTACCGATCGACTTTGCCAGCGACTATTTGTCCAGAATACTCCTCCAGCGGGGCGTGCCTTCCCGATCGCCATTTTTCTTCCGCCAGCTATCTGCTAAAGGCAGGATGCTGCGTCCGCTACTCAGATAAATCCTCTACGGAATGCAAATAAAATAGATCACTGGCACAAATAAAATTATTTCCCAGAATAAAAGGTTCAGATAATTATTTTTGGTTTGTTTTCCTAACCGTACCGGCGTTGTTAACTTTTTTATGAATGTATTGTATTCTGGGCTCTGGCAAAGGTGTTAATTGGAAATTATGGAGCTTGAAGTTACCGGGGACATTATAAATTAGAAAGTTTTTTTCGTTTTTTGTCCGGATTCGTTTGTTTTTATTGCGGGTTTCATTTTATGAGACGTAAATCATACTATAGCTTGTGTGGGTGTAGCGTTAAAGAGAAAATGTTTTGACTCTGAAATAGTTAATTCCCTGGAAATGTATGAGTATTATTTCGCATTATTCACTCGAGTTTTCTGTCAGCCACTTAGTATCTCATAAGCCGGATACCACTACAAAAAGAACATTATTATATGATACCGAATTTCCAAAAAGTATTATGAAGAAGACATCATAATATTAAAACATCATTAATTTGCATACGCACTATAGTAACATTTTCACGCCAATACCCAACTGCCTGAAATAATTGCCTAACCGAGCGGAAAAATAAAATATGCTGCGGCATTTTTACAGATTAATCTTACGCATAAAATACAACATCGTAATTTCTGACACTAAATCTATCCAGGACCAAATAATACTCAATTTACAACATGTGTGGCATGAAAAACTACTGGCAACACATTTTCTTTTTTATCCAGTGTTGCCATGAAATATACCATAGAGATTTTTGTTTTTTTTTTCAATAACGTCAGTGGCAGTTTGATTAGTGTTGGGTTTTAAAATTGCTCGTTACTCAATCCAGTTTCCGCAAATTGTCGGTTTTGCTAAATTGGATACCAATATTCCTATTCAGAGTAGAGGATTTTTTTAATTTGTATGTAAATATTCCTGTTACCATTTTAACAGCTAGCTTTGAATAGGTAGAATATTTTGAGTGTATTTTTGTGATGAGTTAAAATGTTTTGTTGTTATGAATTAGGATAATAACAATACGAACGGTTGAGTAATAGAACCGTTTTATACAGAGAAATAATAACGTATTGCATAGTATTAGTGCATGGTCGATTAGTTCTTGAGTGGTGACCGCGTACTGAAAGACGGAGCTTTGCTAGGCCTCCCACAAGGAATCCGACGGATGCAAGAAGCACAGGACCGCTCATTGTGGTAATATTCGGGGAAGAGCTATGTCCAACAGTGGTCGTCTTTCAGCTGAAACGAGGATATCGTTAGACTCACTCATTATTATCTATACAAATTACAAAGGCAGTCAGTTTACATACAAGGTGTAAAAAGAACGATCACAAAGCCGATAACTACACATTCATCATCATCATCATCATCTCAGCCGAAAGACGTCCACTGCTGGACATAGGCCTCTCCCAAGCGTCGCCACAGCGACCGGTCCTGCGCGTCTCGCATCCATCGGATTCCCGCGACCCTCGCCAGGTCGTCGGTCCACCTTGTGAGAGGCCTTCCGACGCTGCGTCTTCCGGTACGTGGCCGCCACTCTAGAACCTTCCGTCCCCATCGACCATCTGTTCTACCTAACTACACATTCTGTACGTGAAATTAAGTAACTTGGACCAAAAAATATTGCTGGGAAAAAACGTTTTTTTTCATCTTTAAAAAATAATTAATCTATATATATAAAAATGAAACCCGTTTTTCGTTGTCACGACATAACATGAAAACGGCTTGACCGATTTGGCTGTTTTTTTTTTAAATGTTCCTTGAAGTTCAGTGATGGTTCTTATGGAGAGAAAAAAAAAATAGTTAAAGTAGGGTAGTGTAGGGTAGTGTAGGGCAGTGTAGGGTAGTGTAGGGTAGAGTAGGGTAGTGTAGGGTAGGTAGGGAAGGTAGGGTAGGGTAGCGTAGGATATGTAGGGTAGTCATTTGACGGAAGCGAAGCCGCGGGTAAAAGCTAGTTAATAATAATTCCGATCAGCTGCGCGTTCGGCCGCTCGAGCTTGGTCGTTGAACCGACCGCACGCTTGTGTGTGTGAAGCGCTCGTTGTGTTTAGTTTTCAATGCATTTTAGTAACTTCAAATACGTAATTGACTATGAAAAATTGATAATTTTGATAACGTTTGTTCGGAATAAAGTTTACTAATGATACTTAGAATACGATTTAAAAAATAACGAAAAAAAAAAAATGTTGACTTTGATCTTCAATATCTCCAGGGAATTCACTGGGAATTCCCAGGTATGGTCTAGAAGAAAAAAAGTATCCTAGTGATGAGTAGAATATTGGGTTTTCATTTTCGTTAAGGGTCTTTTTACACCCTTTATACTTAAGCGGTGATATCTGAAACTACTGAACCGATTCTGAAATATCTTTCACTAATATATAGTTGCACTATCCCTAAGTGCTATAGGCCTTTTATGCTCTACATTATCGTGAGCAAAACCGCTGACAATAGCTAGTATTATAATAAACGTATTTATTACCTGCGATCCATCCCTGATTTGCATAGTTTTTACAACTTCAAAAATACCTAGATTTCTTAATTACGAAAGTTTAATATTACCTAAGGGGCTTTGGTAGGTACAGACGGCTGCATTAATTGGGTTCTCAGATTAAAATAGGTACATACCTTAGAAAACCAGTTACCAGGTGATGACCCTGTCTGTACTTTTCGAAGTTTTTTGAAATTCATTTTTATAATTAAATTATGGTGATAACCGCTTATTATCCAATGCGTTGTTTACCGCATTTAATGCGGAACAACATCTAATACACCTCGTATCTATGTACGAGTATCTTACTTGTAGTGCGACGAAAAACATAGTCTTCTTTTCCATGTGGAGGCTTGGTTAGTTTAAAAAAGAGATGAATATATACAAATATGATGCCGATGTTGTAACTATTTAAAAAAGGTATCACATTGACCTCGTACCACAGTTAGCCAAAAAAAGCTTGTGGTTTCTTAAACGTAAAGGCGTCAAATAAGCCGTTTACCATAATAATGATAGTTATTAAACAAGGTCTTAAACGCCCCGTACCATAGAAATGAAAATAATACAAAGATTAGTCTCGCTGTTAACGTAGTAAAAAAAAAACAAGTCACCTCTACAGGCAGACATGAAAATCGACTTTATCGTATGGCTTCAGGTAAATCTTACCAAGGGGACCAGGGATCTTTACAGACATTTTAGTCATGCTACGGGTACAGTACCTCCCTTCTAATTACCTATAGAAATGAGCTACTATTTAGTCCTCTGCTGCGCCCTTAATTCCGGCGAGGGTAGGTACGGTATATGTCCTATCGTCTCTCCGCAGTTTGCTGAATACGGGTTTAAATCCGATTTGGGTAGCGAGAGTACCTACCGCTATTTAATACGTATGTACATAGGTATTTCTGTACACGAAAAACCTAAAGCTATGTACGATAAACAAGGGGATGAAAGATTATTTGTAAGGGTTATCATAGTCCTGGAAATCAAAACAGGTACGTAGGAGAAAAAGTGGGTTTTAGTCAGTAAACATCTGACTCTGCTCCACTTAGGGCCTGTTTCACAATGTCCGAGTAGGCACTACTCACTGAATAAATTCAAAAATTTGACAGAATTTGTATGAAATTATCTGTCAAGTAAGATACTCGAAACTTAATAATAGGTGGTGAAATAGGCCCTTAGAGTGGGAGAAGTAGTTTAATGATTTATCGCTTAAAAAAACTACGTTTCATTATCATGTACGTAAAAGAGTTCTGCTATAAGAGTGGCTTAAAAGCATTCAGTTCATTTTAACATTACTGGCACAATAATACTTTACCGTTTCAATTTAATGTTCATTCAATATTCACGTAACAAAACCACTGCTTTTTGTATAAAATTAATACTTTACCCATTTCAGAAAACCAATCTGAAAGCGAAGTATCTATATCGTTCAATACAGCTTTTATAATTAAGTAACCAATGAAAACAAAACCGTTATATAATAAGTTTCCATTAAAACGAAACAAACAAAGTAAGCTTTATATAAATTTCCGTAAAATAATCCATTCATCGGCCAAACAAACAGTAGGAAATTATAACTACATTCGGAACAAAATATTTGAATTACCCTCTCTGTTACTACGACCCAAATTAACAATTACAAAATAGCCTTCCTGAGCCAAAAGGTAAATTAAAGAATATAACATAACCATAAGCAATTAGCATTAAAATTGTTATTATACCTCAACAAACTGTTTTCATAAACCGTTAAAAATTACTTTTGTTATAATATTCTTGAAATGAAGTGGCTCATCTGATATTACTATGGCCTTATAGCCAAGATATTCTGTTACAAATTGGCTACAGGTCCGCCCACACTACCCTAGATTACTGAAATAAAATTTAAGCACTACAAAACTGCGTCGTAAAGGTTTACGTGGCTGAAAGCCCAGCCCTTGAAATTGAGCTTGAAAAATGTATTCGCTAGGCGTGAAAGGAGTGGCTAGCACGGAGGTAACACGGTGGACTTATATTAACGTGGAAGTTACTGGACTGAGTGAGGCCAATTTTGCACAAGACGATGCTAAACTATTTTTTGTTAGTTTTATTATTATACGCGAGTCGCTTACTCGTCCCGGTTTCGTACGAGTGCAAATTTATCAGTGCTACTCTACAGTATTATACATATAAACCTTTCTCTCGAATCACTCTATCTATTAAAAAAACCGCATCAAAATCCGTTGCGTAGTTTTAAAGATTTTAGCATACATAGGGATATAGGTACAGAGAAAGCGTCTTTGTTTTATACTATGTAGTGATTTGTATGTTTTTAGCATACTAACGACATCGCCGCGTTGCCATATCTAGTAGTAGTTCACAGCTCCTCTATGCTCTATGGTGATTGATAAAACCTCTTTACCAATAATTGCCCATGACAATTTCCAATCAATCCATTTGTGCACGACACTGTCCATAAAAGTCTCGCCAATTGTAAAAAAAAAAAACAAAAATTTTAGATTGATTTAAATCATAGCAAAATTCTTAACTAACTCCTCGATAACTAATTTAATCCAATTAACGTTGGCCAGGCAATGGATATTTTCGTCTTAGCAACAAAAAGTTTCAGTCGACTTAACTAGACAATAACACAACTAAATTGACATACCAATTTCCAACGACAACGTAGCCACACAATATTTTCCTACCATCTGCAGAGCTTTATTTAGAAAAGGATATAAATTGTTGCATTTCAAACATTGTGATTTAAACCTTATGCAAGTGAGAATAAAGTCACAAGCTCGTGATTGCAACGGAGATAGCTCGAGGCTCGGCTCTGTCTCGTGAGTTAACTTGATTGTTACTGGCTCGTGTAGCATCATACGTGAAACAGTGCAACGTGTTATGTAACACGGACTTTTGTAATCAATTGAGGTACTGTCGGCAAAAGAGATTTATGAAGCCAGCTCACGATTTTTTGGATAAAAAATATTGAAATGTTTTTTTTTATGTTGCCAAGGCGGAGATTACATCAATGATTTATTATTATAGTAACATCGTTTAGGAAACGATTTTGAATTCTGCTCTCGTGTTAAAGCCTGATACGTATTAAAGTTTGATAACTCTTGTTATGCTCACTTGTTTAACTAATTAATCCAGTATTAATAAATTCATGAAATTAGGACGTGTTTCCATTTTAGTAGATTCCTGGAATTCCAATATTAGAAAGTTTTATTTAACGGAGGCATCGTTTATCTAGATACGTCTACGTTATTAATTTGATTTCTCAACATTACAAATTAACTTTAAGACGCTCACATCAACACAATCTCGAAAATTTGTGGTTTTCCAAACTTTTTTAGGCAAATCTATTTTGAGGATTCAAAAAATAAAAATTACATTTATTAAAACTTTCACAGTTAAACCCTTTGTGAGAGCAAAAGTTATGACTTTGCCAATACCTTTGTTAAGTTAAGTAAGAAAAAAACTGTCCAAACAAGTTTTTTAATATTTCTAAACTATAAATAAGTTTCTGGACAACAATACTCGATTTACAGATTCTAGTTTTTTCAGATACCTACATATTATAAGCAGAATTTACAGTTTAATTGAAAAAATTTCGGTGTTTTAAAATCCGTTTTTCCGCACACCTAACTCATTCTCGGTGTGTACTTCATCAAAACATTTTCTCGACCTATTGCCTCGGTTTCCTTTACTGAAAAGAACTGGGTCCCTCCATTTTCTACGCACAATATACTTGACTTCCGAAGCTGCAACCGCTGCTACCCTTCTACGGAGAAAACTAGATTTATTATACGGTTTTTATAGGTACGATTACGGTTTTGTCAATGTACGGTTCAATGCTACACCGATTTTTATGCCACAGCTTACACCATGGGTAGAATAAAATACCCTTTTGTTAGAAAACCCGTATTAATTAATTAATTAAAATGATAAGAAAAACCCTGCGGTTGTTAAATTATTTGATACGCCAATTAAAGTAATGGTAGCCATAAAATTTTGGACCCTTTTCTGTTGTGGACTCCATCATGTGAATGTTGTGTGTTGCGATTTTAAACAATGTTTCAGTTGATAAACAAATATAAGTTAATTTAACCATAAAAACAAGTGTTTGAAAAAATTTTATTTAAGACATTTTTTTTTGTTGGTAGTCTCGCGCTTGAAAACTATCCCACCTAATAGAAAGTGACAACATTGTCGTTGATCGAGGATCGAGGTCGACGATGAAGTGCTAGAAATAAACTATTCACTCTTGAGGTCCCCTTCCTGTTATGGCAATTAGGAAAAACAGAGTCCAGCATGGTCACCAAAACGTTTTGTGTGTGATAGATATGCCAATATTCTATATCAATTATAAAATTTATTTTTTATAGCAGTATTACACACCACGATTTATTCCGGTAGTGTAGGTACGTTAAAAACCATTTAGACTCGCACAACAAGCCATATCTCGTTTCGTGAGTCTAAACATCAGTAAAAAAATACGGAACAACTGTATAGGCTTCAATATTTTTATGTTTGTTCCGTACAGGAATAGAACAATATAAAATCGACGATGGGTGAAAGACTATTCCAATTATATTTTTCATGTTCCCATAACAAAACAACAAGCTGAAACTAATGAAAATGTTAAAGTAATATCTAATTAGTTAGTATACTTTTGACTTCGTTACGCAAACAATAGCGGTTTCCTAATGTGTGAAATAAACCGTCTACTAGCCTTATTACATTACTATAATTATAGCTAAGGGAAATTTCGACGATGCATTAGAACATAAAAGCAATAACTAATACTTACTTAACGATTATTAGTCCCAGCCTTTCAATAAATCCATAACATTTTCGTGGCATTATCATGTTCTTTAAACATGCAATACATTATGGCAATCACCTAAAAGTACCAGACAAATGCTTGGTCGTGCAATCTCCAACATGTTTACAGAATAACGATAGGAACAAAATGATCCTTTCAGACCGAGCTTACGACAATCGAATCTATTAAAAGACAAATGAGCCCTTTATATTCAAATTGCCGTAAAAATCGTATGAGAAAATAAACCTGTTAGTAAAACAAACACGTTAAAAGGATCTTTGTTTGCAGGTAACCCACTCAGCTGTAATTGCCGCCTCTCGTGGATCTACGCGTTACGCAACGAGACCCGAGACAGCACCCTGAGGAACGCCCTCGAGAAAGTATCGTGTGTCACTGATCTCACACAGAGTGTCACAGCTGACAGACACTTAAACGACCAGGAAGATAAAGAAATCGCCAAAGATAATACCCTAACCGACGACACTTACGACTATTACGATAAAAACGAAGACTACACAGAAAGAAAATTCACGAAAAAGGCAACCAAACTTACTGATATTCCCCTAGAAACCCTTCCGTGCCCCAAAGAACTGATGCAAACTGAAGAATACGGACACCCAGTACAAAACGAAATTAGACTCAAAGCTTTTTCTAGTGTAGAGAAAATTTCTCCATGTTTAGTTTTAGTTTTAATCATGCTGTTGTGTTAATTTTAAGTATGAGACAAAGATATTTGTGATATTAGACGTTAATTAGTGTATTTCTCGTGTACAGATTTATATTTGTTGTTCTGGGTGTAGCTGTTGTAGGCGCCATTTTATAATTTTAAAGGCTCATATGCACGACGCGACGATGCAATCCTTGTAGAAATTGTTCTACGAATATGTTACCCGAAGGATAATTTCTAGGTGGGACGGATTTATCGTAGTCAAACTGTCGCGAAGTTTGTAGGAGTCTTGCGTTGTGTAAAGCGTGCGGTGGATGTCCCAGTTTTAGGACGATTTAATTATGTTGCTAAGCTAATTCGTTAATTGAAATGTATAGTTTTTGAATCCATTAGTGGAATTAGTTTCGCTATCTAAATGGCAATAATTTTATCTGTCACCATTTCCAAAATGCCGACTAGATTATAGAATTGCTAATATTTTATAAAGCTAATTTATTTTAAAGATCATGCTTCAAAGCCTTAAATATTTCGATTTCATCAAAAAACTAAATATCTACCTTACTATCGATTAGTTTCTTTTGTGTTTCATAACCGGAAATATTTAAAAATTATACTATTATTAGCCCAGAATCGCCTAAACCATAATTAAATCTGATTACATAGAACATTTCTAATTGTATCGAGTACCTTCTTACGTCACTACGATTGTCAATAATTATCAGCCAGTAATAGGGCCGCCCATCGCACGCCATTAAATTTTTATAAAATAAAACCGTTCTTTTTTTGTAAAGGGTGTCACGTTTCATAGAGTGTACAGGCAAAAAAGAACATCTCGTTAAAGGAGATTCCCTAAGGGATTAACCCGATGTGTGATTCGGGCAACATTCCGCATGCGAGCTTCGTAAAGTTGGGGACGCTTAAAATTATCTAGCTTTCGGAAATTTTAGCAAGGGTTATACTAGATATATATTTTTAGAGCAAAATTGAAAATTTGCTCTCAGTTTAAGCTGGATTGATGTAAATAGTTAACCTTTTACTGTTCAGGTACGCTGGAGTTATTTATATTCTGTTTTAGATTAACAATTTAAATTATTCCAATTTGATTGGCGCTTAGTTAAATATTGTTGTTCAATAGCGAATAATGCATACGTTAAATCCATTACGCTTTTCATCTGTTTGTTGTAACATTCATTATTTAGGGATTAAGACTGACCTGTATCAAATTACTTGCATAGACAAACTAATTTCAAATAATTCGTAAGCTAAAATCAGCAAACCAGATCAAAATAACTATGAGATTATTTAAGTGCAAGCAGTCTGAATACATCACTCGCAGAATAGATGATCGATGGGGTCTAAAGATTCTGAAGTTGCGTAGTGACGTAGCGTTGGCAGGCCTCACACGAGGTGGACCGATGACTTGGCGTGGGCCGTCGAAGTCCGTAGGACGCGAGATGCTCATAACTGGTCGTTGTGGCGACATTTTGGGAGGCTCATATCTAGCAGTAGACGACTTTCATGCAAAATAACTATCTTAACCTATCACATACCCGCTAAACGAGACACAATAGTAAAACAATAACAGCGCGGTCTCATAGGACCGGTCGGGGATTCATGAATTAAGCTAGAAACAAAGCACGCAACCGTTCTTAACCTATCACATACCCGCAAAACGAGACACAATAGTAAAACAATAACATCGCGGTCTCATAGGACCGGTCGGGGATTCATGAATTAATTCTATGGCAACCTCATCCAAACTCACTATTAAAACTTCACTAAAGTTCGTTAGCAAACAAATAAGAGTTAACACCCTGTTTTGGGTCAAGCAATATACTAATAACAATACCTCACCGGTTGACGTCACTCTGTCAACACAGGCTGCCGCTGAAATTAGCGCTGTAGCGCTGCTCAGAGTAAACACCACAGCGTTATGCTGAGCGCTGGCCATTTAGCCATTAATACAAAGTGCATTTTTCCGTCTCTTCAGGATTATTACCTTTTTGTTTATTGTCCTAAGTCTAAAAATGCTACTGGTCCTAAAAACTTTGAGGGAAAGAAAACCGTTGATTCAAGAAGAAGTCCTAAAAATGATACACTAACCATGATTGTAATACCTAGTTTTTCTGGAACAGTGACTTACCTGCATGGGCGATTTGGACGCGAATATGAAGCGTTATAGTGGATATCCTACACACTTTTTTGGTATATCCACGTTCCAGGAATCATTTTTAGTGATCGGCAACGTCGTGTTTTTTATTAAAAAAAAACATATCGACGGTCAGTTATTTTCTCGCCACACCAGTACCGAGTTTTTCGTGTTCGCATCCAGATCGCTCACGCAAAACGCTGCAAAACAAAAATGATACACTATCAAGCTCACGTCAGCTACTCGGATTGGCTGAATGAACTTTCAACATCGCGTCGCTTGACTTGAATTTAGTATGTGACATGTCGATATATAGGTACTCTTTTAATCCCTGAGACTAAATTGACACAGGCAAATGTCAAAGCATGAGCAGGCAAATGTCAGAACATAGTATGAGTTAGGTGACAGCAGGACGAAAATATGCGTCTTTAAGATAAGTGAAAAAGATAGATAACTACATTGTATGAATCTGACAGCTGTCACCGAAACCGTCCTAAAACAAATTTAGTATAGTTTTATTGTGGTGTGACAAGTATGACATTTTAGTCTCAGAGATTAAAAAACCAGACTTTACCATCAGGTAGGATCGCTGACAAGCACTAGTTTATAACATATGAAAAAAAAATATTTTTTTCGCTTTCTTACAATTTTGTCTAGTAATCGAAGCTGATTGAAACAATTTAGCCCTCGCGCTAGTTTGAGGGCTTTCGATTAGTTAAAAGCGGTTAACCATACACGGGCTGATTATTTGATTGACCACTCACCGATTAGCCTTTGAATTATTTAGAGAACCTCTAAGTACATTCAAAACGTTGGGAAGCTATTAAGTTTCATTTAGTGTTTGTTTGCGACAATGGGACGACTATTTTTCATGGAAAATGTTCTAAGTCTTATCGTTCGGTTGCGGTATTGCTCAAAACATTCACCGCGGGTTTGAAATGTAATGGACATCTGTAAGAACACGGGCAGTTTTAATCGATTACTAAAAAGAGAAGTTTATAGGTTATGCTGTATTTTTTTATGTATGTTCATCGATTTCTCCGTTAATTGTGTTCCGATTTTGATTTTTTTCTGCCATTGAATTATGTAATCTAAAATCCCGAATTAAAGAATAAATAAAATTGATTTTCGTTGTACGGGTAGTCGATGACTGATTGAAGAAAAAAGGGGGGAATATATCTGATTTCAAGGGGGGAATAATTGAACAGATCTGATGATGGAGCCAAAAAGTAAAAGGTATTTAAGCTTGGCTTACGACTAAAAATGTACAACAAAAAACGGGTTTACAAAACACAAAATAACACTAGACTTTATTGTAAAAAAAAGCTGTGTTAAATAACGTAGAGACAATTGCATTTTTATTGTTTGTTTTTAATTTAAACTCGATTGTATTTTTATTTTTGTAAAAAGTTTAACAGCCGAAACCAATAACCTATCTATCACATATCGGAGATTGAAAAACAAATGAAACAACACAAAACATGATAATTTTTGTATTGTATCATTTGTTTTACAATCTCCAGTATACCAAAACTGGAGATCGATAGGTTATTGGTTTCGGCCGTTAGTCAGTAAAAATCAGATACTACCTTTTGCTCACCCAGCACGAGAGAAGATATTCGATTCTGATTCACCCCAAAAAAAAAAACAAACAAAAAGGATGCACACTTTGTCATTGTCAAACTGCCTGTGAGAGCTGCCAGTCATTTTAAAATATACTCGTAGGCACTGTTAAACGGGGTGAATAGGAACGCAGGTGTAAACAGAAACAAAACTTTGATTAGTATGTTTACTTTGGTACCTATTTATTTGTATTATTTTATTTCTGTTCAAGCATCAACTTTTAATACATTTTATGAATAAATTGAAGTCATCATCATCTGCCTAACCATTTCCCAACTATATTGGGGTCGACTTCTAGTCAAGCCGGATTCAGCTGAATACCAGTATTTTACGAGGAGCGGCTGCCTACAAGACCTCCACAACCCATTATCTGGGGTAACACGGTACTTCATGGCAAGACTGGAGTCAGATTTACTGGCTTCTGACTATCCGTAACGACTGCCAAAGATCTCCAAATGACAGCCGGGACCAACGGCTTAACATGCTTTCCGAGGCACGGAGGAAACTCGTTATGTTAAGATGGTTACCCATCCACAGACCAACCTAGGCAAGCGTTGCTTAACCTTGAAGATCGACCTGTGCGGCTTTTGTTATCTAGCCACGAGCTCCTCCTAATGAATAAATTGAAGTACTTAAATGATATTGATATTATATACGATTTGTTTTTGCTCTTAAAACGGAGAAGGAAAAAATCGTGAGGAAACAGGCATGTCGTAGAACCAAAAATTCGAAAACATGTGACATCCGCCAATCCGCACTGGGCCCGCGCGGTGCATTTCCTCTCCTAAAGAGGAAGGCCTGAGTCCTAGCCGTGGGAAAATTATAAGGCCGATAATGCTAATAATAACTTAAATGATAAGAAAAAATTAAAAATTAGGCATTATAAAAATCCCCTTTAAAGTGTCTCTATTCACTCCTGCGTTTCTTTTCACCCCGTTTGACTTCCTATCTCCTGTTTTACCGTCGATGAAAATAATTATGAATTAAATATCGAAATCCTTGTCCAGGTGTGGAGTGTGTGGTTTGATATATGTCATTAATAGCTCATAATAGTCCATTAGCGATGCAGGTAATATCAATAGTGTCACGTTTAATTGCTATGTACTATGAATAAATAATTAATATCGATTACATATCACGAAATAATTATTTCGTGTCAGTTCAATTTGTGTTCAGTTTAACTTTATTCTGAAAAACAATTCATTCGTTGATAGTGGTTGGATAAATTATATGTTAAGCTTATTGTGTTAATTCTGAGATTCAAAAACTGATTTGTGGAAGGCAGATATGCAGTCTCTCTTTTTTGTTTTCATGAGTTACTTTCACAATTGAAATGATATTTGAAATTGACCTGAGTGAATGGGCTCTTAATAAACTAGTGCGCCTCACCATCAACGACTGCATTACTGCTTACCATCAGGTGGGATTGCAGTCAAGCACTGGTTTATATGACATAAAATAAACAATTCCACTTATGAGGTGGTCGTCTGCTGAACCGAACTTGCCTGTAGCTTAATATGTGACAGCATCAAGCCAGGACTTAAACTATGCAATAATACGCTCGGGTATAAACCTCCAGCATAGAACAGAGGACAACAAGGGACGGGCTAAATCACACGTTTCTGATAAGCAGTTTCACTATGTAAAATATTACTATTTAGCTACAAGCACTTAAACTAGAAACTAACCCCAGCATACTCAACAAAAAACTAGATAGATACTGAGTACGGAAACCATGAATGAAGACACTGAAATAAGACACGAAAAATATTCCTTCTCATTACAAAATAACACAAAATTATAATCACAAAACTCGTAAAAGCATTTCAAGTCTAATTTAAGTTTGATCCCGCGTAACGATGCTACCATCTTTATCAAGATTATGGCCCATTTTATCTTTTAATTATACATGAGTCTAACGCTACTGAGGCATACAAAATGCCCGCGAAATTTTATTAAATATTCTGTTAGTAACGTGAACTGAATTTTTATTACACACTCCTATTCCTGAGGTCGCTTCATAACTGCCTACTTTAACTCTTCAGGAAAAATTGCGAGTGTGTATTTGTGCTTTTATTTTTGTATTCTTTAGTCGTACAATTTGGTCTGTATATTTCTTGTGTAAACGGTCTGTCTTTTTGTATTACTCGTACATACGGTGGTATAAGAAGTGTAACAGGTTGTGTTGCATTATATTGCAGAATGTAGCATGTAACGTGTAGCAAAGCCAGTTGAAACAACGTGTAATTTCAAAGTTCATAGTTCTTACTTATCGCAATCATAGCGGTGTTGTTTGCTTGTCAAAAGTTCGCTCACACTATCCAGCATAATATCAACTACTTGGTTTTAAGGAGTCTTTTTTTAGAAAGAAGTGTATATGATCACAGAATAAACGCTTAGAAAAAATTCTGAACGGACTATCAGAACATTTGGAATCTAGGAAAAGATCAACAAGATATCTTTATTTCCAGAACATCTAGAAAAAGATGTGTAATAAAGTCATAGTCACGTAAGAACGGTTCTAATGAAATGAATCTCGGGTTGAGCGTTCTAAGTGAATGTGAATGCCCATCATAAATTAGTTATTGAAAATACTCAATTGTCCTCCTCCTTGCATCGTATTCCTCAATGCTGAGGGTTGTGATTGTTCCTGGTTCATCAACTTAACCCCTATGATGTTTCTCCATCTGTTCCTGTAGACTCACTCAATTGTAGTTGAAGAAATTACTAGATAAAACTAAACTCTGAAGAGAGAGAAGATGATACATATGTGAGAACGCTTGTCCTAAAACAACTTGTAAGTGCAAACCGCGTGACAAGTTCCTATCAGACACTACGTCCGACATTGCAGAAGTTTTCTTTACATACGAATACTTAATTACACTTTATACGAACTTGAACGAAGTAAAAGGAATAAGTAAAGATCGTAGCAGGTGATTTTCTACATTTTCTGTTTTCGTACGGGACGAAATATGTATGTCAATTTTTCTTGCTTTATCATGCATTTTATATTAGAAATATGTCTGATTTTTTCATATCAATGATATCACTGAAAATAAAAATAAGTATACCTAGTCAATGTGCACACAACTCTGTATTTAAATTATCATCGAAAGTATGAAGGGAACCTTCAAATGATTGTTATAAAATAAGCTTAATTTATTCAATAAAACCATCTGTTAGCATAAATCACAATTTATTGCATTGTTCTTACAAGTTAAATGTTTAAATTGGCCTGTATTTGTAATGTTAACATAAAATGTTTAAGATCAAATTCATAGATTTTCATCGTTGAAATATTAAAATTAATTGTACAAAATGTATCCCTGTTAAAGATATCGTGTATATTATAATTATTAGGTTGTGTATAGTCTTCAATTCTGTTGTAATAAATATTTCTACCCGTGCTGTGTGCGTTTTATTTATAAACACCTTATTTCCGATAGCAGTTAATTTTGCTGGTGTAGAGGTAAAAAAAAATGAGGTTGCTTGTGATGTCGACATGGGTGTAGAGCGTGATAAAGTCTTGGGTAACAGTAGTAATACAATGTTTTACGTTTTATGGCACTCAAGCTACTTCTGAATTAGATCAACATAAGTGGCTTTATAATGTTGCCACTGCTGGAACTCAGGCGGGGGCAGTTTAGGTTGGTGGATGTTGTACGTCTTTTAAGACTTTCCTTCTTCGTTTTGAAAGATGTTGAAATATATAACACAAATTAATGCTTGCCTAACTGGGTTTGAACCCGCGTAAAATATCATATATCAAAGGCATTGTGGCAGTGGCATGTCTTATATCACTAAACAGGTAGTGAAAATTAATTCGCTATCAAGTTCAAGACGTGCTACTTTTATTCAGAAAATATATAGGTAAGGTTCCTGAGGAATAAGCCGTGAAACAGCTAGTTACGATAAAAGATAAAATTACGGTTCCCTTATAAAATTAACGATGGAGATGAGACTGAAGAAAATGACATGCTGTTAGCAATAAACACTGTCAAAATACTCGTAAGTACAAAATTCTTTGTTTTTTTATAGGTACACGATGCTAACTTTTGGTAATTTCTGACTTCTGACAAAAAAAGGCGAAGGTGGAGAGATGAGTCGGACAAATATTCGAGGGACTGGCCAGCAACGTAAGCGTGTGTGGAAAAAGAAGAGGGAGGCCTTCGCCCAGCAGTGGGACACAACAGGCTAACTAACTAACTAAGTAAAAAAAAAATTGTTGATTTAGAAAAAAAGAAATTGTGGATATTTTACGTGGTTAATCATGAATATTTTAGCCGTGATCTAAGTGAAGTATATTGTCCATCACTCCTTCATTTTCACAGATTGAAAATAATGTCATTTTATTTCGAACCACAAAACATTCCCAAACGAAAACTAACTTAACCCACCTGAGGAGGGAGATGTAGTCACGTCAATAGTTTGCAATGAAACTTGAGCTTTGCATTATAAGTATGTACTCCCTGAACTCATTCTAAGTTCGAGAGTGAAGCGATATACACGAGCAAGTTAAGGTGCACGTATGTACCTTATACTCGTAACCCAAATCTCTAGGATGATGTGTAGGGTTTGTGACCTTACATTGCTGTTACCACGGCCATACAGAAGCGTAAACGTCAACTGAAAGAACAAGGTTTGAATTTAGAAATTTGTTCTTGTTTCATCCTAAAGAGACAGAAGTTGAAATAAGTATGTACTCCCTGAACTCATTCTAAGTTCGAGAGTGAAGCGATATATACGTGGAAGTTAAGGTGCACGTATGTACATTATACTCGTAACCTAAATCTGTAGTATGATGTGTAGGGTTTGCGACCTTACAGGGCTGCTACCGTGGAACTACTGAGGAACACGAGTTCATTTCAGAAATTGGTCCTTGTTACATCCTAAAGAGACAGAAGTTGAAATCATCAAACTTCTGCCTCTCTAGGATGAAACAAAAACGTAAGTCGACGAAGATGAATAGAAAGCCAGCCCATTTTAAAAAAGTGGTAAGTAAAAAATCGAAGCTAAAAGTTTAATTTACTTTAATATACACAAATTGTTTATACATTATTTAGTACCTATAGCTATCTTTAGGCTTAGAATTGTCATGGGATGCACTTTGGATATAATTTACCATTGAACTGATCTGATCATGGAGCCGAGAAGGTAGAAGGTAGGTATGGGACCACCACTCAAAATGTATTTTTTTTAAACAACAGATTTCATTTGTGTTTAAGTCAGTAAGTCTGATACTCCCTTTCGCTCCACCCAAACGGCTGTTCTAATGATCGAGCCGTAAGATGGAAGGTATTTACAGGAATACAAATAAAATATGTGAAATAAATATAAATCACCGGCTTCATTTTGTAAAAAGTTTTTTTTATCAGGAAATTGATACTCCTTCTCACCCTACCCAAAATCCTGAAAATCAGCTATCGAGTAATATTGTTAGATGTTCTGCTTGGCTAACCAAAACACAATAAATTGGCATGACATTTGACAACAGATTAAATTGAATTGGCTTTTAAAAACCAGAGCTTAAAATAACAAAGTTGAATGTTCTAGTATGTTTTCAATGTCGCATTTACTCAGAACAATAAAATACATTTATACAGTCTAGACGTTTCAAATGGTAAATATAAATCCCCTGTATATAACTGTTGTGGTACACTAGTATTATAAGCACATTTAATTTAATTGGAGGGGTTGAATACAAAAACTATTTTGTAAAAAACAACACAATGGCGCCGATTTTGCAGTCTACACTTTCACTTTTTAGGGTTCCGTACCTCATAGGAAAAAACGGAACCCTCATCTGTCTGTCTATCTGACAAGACCCTCTGTTTTGGGATCGCGTAGAGGTAAGACGTTGAAATTGAAATCATATCAGCAGTCCCTTGAAGCTGTGAATAATCAAACTTCTAAGTTAACGAAATAAAGATACGGCCGTTTATGGTGTAACAAACGTATATTTCAGGGTACTTTCCGTTGACCTAATGTCCTGAAGTTTCTACGGAACCCACTGTGCGTGAGTCCGACTCACACTTGCCCGTTTTTTTTGGTAGCAGTACTTAAAAGTCACAAAGTAACATTATTTATTCTTCGCCGCAAGCTTATACAAAGAAATCCCGACTTGTTATCAAAACGAGCGGTCTACTATTGATCAAGCCCGTGAAACTCGAACAAAAAAGATTTCAAGCTTCATTTAATGAGTCCAGTCGAAAAACACATTGGGACTTCAATTGAAGTCGAAAATTTGAATTACGAGAATTCTTTTTTAGGTGAAGCCATCTATTCTAATTAGAAATGAAAGTCGTAGATGTCAAGCGTCCTAGAAATTCAGAGAAAGACTATTTAAATGGAAAATGAGAAATTATTTTGTAATTACAGTGAGTAGTCCAGTGCTTTTGAAGCGGAATGCAAACATGGGATCCTGGTCACAGTTAATTAACTTCCTTGACTAATGGTCTGCGTTACAGCATGTATATCAAAGTGCTAGTTATGAAAATGAGTTGCATATTATTCATACATAGTAGTACACGTAGTGACATTGGCCTGCTTTCAAAAATAACCAGAGTAGGGTAAAGTCGCTACTCCAAACCGTTCAAAAATGCTTTGAGTTGCAAACCGGGGACGTTCTTTTATTTCTGGAGTGACTACTCTAGAATTATCTCAACTAACTCTTACTCCAAACAGGGTAAGTTCTCAGGTATTACCAAGGTTACCCAGTTTCTGAGTTATGGAACTCAGAAAGGCAACTGCTCTATTTAAAATATTAGTATGCAGCCGCATTCGTTTCGATTGGAAGCTGGTCCCAACATCGTAGGGAAAAGCCTACGCATTAATGGCTGCCTCATCTTTAAGCTTTGCCAAATAAAAATATTGATTAAAAACGTGAAATGAAACGGAAAATTACCTACTTTCACGTTGGTAATTTTCCGTTCCAGAATCTGTTTTCTTTGGCTAATAAATTAGGTCTAGAAACAACTATAATTATTGTATTTTAATTATAAACAATTATCTTGGTTCGAGGTTTGGCGCCGCAAGGCTCAATAACGCAAAACTAAGACATTCTAGTTTTTTTAATTAATAATATTTTGTTTGGTTTTGATATAAAATCGATAGTCGATGGGGACGGAAGGTTCTAGAGTGGTGGCCTCGTACCGGGAGACGCAGCGTTGAAAGGCCTCCCACAAGGACAAGGTGGACCGAAGACCTGGCGAGGCTCGCGGGCATCCGATGAATGCGAGACGCACAGGACCGGTCATTATGGCGACGCTTGGGGGAGGCCCATGGCCAGCAGTGGACGTCACTTTTGTTTCGTTTTATTTGTAGGTGGAAAATCAACAGAATGATTTCTCCGGCTCTTGGAAGGAGCGAGAGAGCATGTCTTTTACTGGCTATAAATCTACTCCTTTGCTCCGTTTTCTTGCTTTCGTTCCAGGGTCCCGGATTATCCTTTCAAAAGCAAACCCCTGGCCCCAGAGGCTTCGACCCTGCTGGGCCCCTACGGTTTTGCTGACATCTCTTTGAGGTGCGCGTGGAATAGTACGCGCTGTCGACGGCTTGGGCTCGGTCTGGATAATTGCCGGATGGCAAGCTACCCATTATGATTGCTTGCGGTAGTTGGAAATCGTGATCAATCGGGATTGGATTTGTGTCAGCAGGGGCGCGAGGGCATGCCCCGTTCGGCCACCTTCTTTGCTAGTATTACTGTTTCGCAGAAGGATTAACAAGGATTATTTATTCTGTAAGTATTTAATTACCGGTATGCATTGTAATCGATTAATTGTACTGATGACACCAAAACGTATCTGTGATTATTTCGAAAAAGTGAAAGCGAGTGAAGTGTGAAAGCTCGACAATTTTACTACAGGAACATCATGGTGAGCTCTCTTCTTCGATTGCCAACCATTGAGACAAGATGCACAATTTGTCTCTTACATTATCATAGCGTTTATAAATAGTATTTAAAAAGATTGTCCACTGAGTTTCTTACACATTCTTCTCTGTGAACGTATAAATGTGAAATTAGCATCACTTTTCTGACCGACTGACTTCTTGACAATTCAAAGGATTGAGTAATAAATATTCTTATTATATTTTCGACCAAAAAATATATATCTTTTAGCTGAGGTGATAAATTAATGAATTCTTAATTTTTCATTAAAGATTGTAGGTGAAACCGTGAAACAGTTGATCTTTGTCTTGAATTTAATACGTTTCCTCCACTTTCTGGTCCAAAAATAGATCAAAGATCAGTTTTGTCCACAATCTAAACCCTTTATCGTTTAAACTTTACCTACCAATACTTAGTTTGTGACAGATATTGATGTGTTTTGTGTTTTAGTTTTCTGTAATATTTTATTACAATCTATATTGTTTGTCTGAACATTTGGTGCAGTAGATGTGCGAATGGTTGCTGTCCTGCATGTCGCGGGTTTGATTCCGCACGGAACAAATATTTGGAGTCTTGCATTTGTGAGTTTACATGTTTATAATCGCACGCACGAAAGAAACCACAACTCACCAAATTCTGAGTTCTAGTCATATGTAATGAGCCGAGCATTAAGTAAATGTAGCAACATGGAGGAGGTGTTTGTCCAACAGAGAAAGTCTTTCTACTAAAATAGCGATAACAATGAGGTACCTATTTTTTATGGTAGGAAATGATTTAATGACTTTTTCCGCTCTAAAATGGAGTGGGGCCGTGTGTCAGACTTGTACTGACTAAAACCACACTTGTCCTCCTAATTTGCTTTTTGCATTCCAGGACTGCGAATTTCCTTTTTGGAAGAAAACTCATGGTTCCAATAGGCTTTGGAGCCCCCTTTAGTTTTGCTGACATCTCTTTGAGGCACGCGTGGAATAATACATACCGTCGAAGACTTAGCAAGATGGAGAATTGCAATCTCTCGGAAGGAATTTCATCAAACTGTACGTATAAATACCATACATGTTTATTATTTTGGAACGTTCTATTCTGTTTTCAATCAGCCTCATTTGCTGGAGCATTAACTCCAAACATTTGAGCTCACATTCCAGTCACTCAGGCATTATTCTAATCAAGTTAGGCATTTGTTTTCAATTAAAACTTGTAGCTCATTCCGCTTCCAATAGACTGGGAATCAGGCTGCTACCGTTATCATTGCGAACTGGCGACAAAATAACTTCGGCAGTGTTAAGGATTGTTTACAATGGTCGAGTTGGAAGTCTAGTGAAGCAGGCGAGTACTGTACGTTGGTAAAAAAGCTTTTATTTTTAATTTGAAAGAGTCTTTGCAACAGGCAACTACTGCTAAGAAAAAAACATTTAAAACGTGCCTGAATCTCTACATTTTGAATATGGATTTGAATGCTACGAGGAAGAGAGTTCAGTTTAATAATTTTGTAATAAACAATTCATTTACGAAGCATTACAACTGCTGTCCTATTTTTGTAAATTGAGGCCTTAGTAACACAAATAACTATTATAAGCAGCCACTCAAGTATTTTACCTTTTCATTAGAAAATTAAATATTTTATTTGCAAGTAGGTATTTAGTTTAGTTCACATCTGGCAACTTTTTAAACACTGAACTAATTTAAATGTTGGCACCGTAACATTCTACCGCATCGCTGTTAACTGGTAATGTGCCCATAAGACTGGCTGCATTTTCGTGTTTTATAGCATCAATTTTCGTTGTTGTACTTGAAAATAACACAAACATTTTTTTTGTACACCTCGGTCACATTAACTTGACGCTTGGCGTCGATGAAATATTGTCCAAAAAACATAAAACAACCACAAAAAACTATCCAAATTATCGACGAGCGTATCAATGACAAAAATGCTGACATTCCGGACACTTACCGGGCAAGCTAAGTGAATGCGTAAAAAACAAGCGGATGCTCGCATTTTAGAGATGCGTCAAGTAAGTTAATGTGTGTGCGTAAATATATCGTTACTCGCTAATAGGATAGTACTTAGTCTTCAAACTCGACCAAACTAAACGCAGCTTAACGCGACTTTGTCCCACAGACTATCTCGAGTGAGAAGATAAAAAATTATTAGCTTTGAAACTCTGAAACAAAGTCGTAAAGTTTAGGAAAGTTGGCAAAAATTTCGTCGTTCCATCTTAACCTTGGTCTCTTTATCCTGACCGAGATGATGGATTCCACTGATTTATTGAAAAGATGTATTATCTAACAGATAAAAAAGAGAAATTTCTCGCCAGCTGGTTGCTACCTTTAAATATGGAAAACAAAATCAGGGCAATGGATGAATTTATGAGAATAGTTTTCTGAAGCGGCTGAGATTGAATGTATTTTATAGTAGTTCATTATAAATATCAAAACAATCCTCCTTATATACATAGTGCTGACTATAATAACTTGGATTTCAGATAAATGATTATATCGTATTGAATAATTACATAAAATCAATTTTATAACGCAATTGAAAAATAATAAATGAAAACCTTAAAGTGAAAAGAAAGATTAAAAGTCATTAAAATACTAGAAATTGTCTTGTGGTAAGTATTCCTCTAATTCTTGATCATTTGTCTGTGAATATCATGTCGAGTTCAGGCGTGTTCAAAAGTGAATTGTTGTAGCTAAGCCTAGACTAAGTATATTACAAAATGTAAATGGAATAATGCACACTTATACACCCCAGTTAGAAAATTAGGTTACAACTATAATGCAAGCATTGAAATTTTACTGAAATGCACTTAGGTAATGTTTTTTAAGAAGTTAGTTATTCGACGTGAATTTGGTAGTGTATCAGTATTATCTACGCACGTAGTTACGTTACAGATAAGACTTTTAATTTTGAGGTTTATTCAAAATAACTCTCTTAATAAATCTTAAAAAGAAAACAGAATTGCCCGTTGCGATTATAATCGCGTATCATGTCACTGCGTGCGTAAGGGCGACAGCCTGTATGAGGCTTCACCCACTTACTTTACGAAACGCTTTTACCGATTTTCGTACAGAAGAATAAAACGTAAAAAAACAAATTAATTAGGTACCTTAAATTACAATTCCATTTTATCGTTCATTCGGGTCCAGAATCACTACATAATTGCCTTCTGATTTTTTGTACATTCAAAACTGCACCTTGTATACATGTTGATTCAACTTAAGGCCAATTTTTCAATTCTCAGATAATTTTAACGTCAGGAATGAAAATGGAAGAATAGAAAATATGTCATACTGAGGGCCTATTTCACCACCTATGATTAAGTTTCGAGTATCTTACTTGACAGATAATTTCATACAAATTCTGTCACATTTTTGAATTTATTCAGTGAGTAGTGCCTACTCGGACATTGTGAAACAATAAATTCAAAAATGTGACAGAATTTGTATGAAATTATCTGTCAAGTAAGATACTCGAAACTTAATCATAGGTGGTGAAATAGGCCCTTAGTGTCATATTTATTCTTCAGTTAAATTCTAGATAAAAACCAAACAAATTAAACGACATCCGACTACTTGATAAGTTACTGAATAACTTTTTGGTATCCGCCAGCAAGGTGACTTCAAGATCACTATCTCTCAGGTCAATCTCAAGTCCAAGCCTCGACCCACCCATTGAATAGAGATAAATCTGTGCCCTTTGTTGACCAGCCAATAGTTTCTAGACTGTAGTTAAGGTATTTAATATCAACGATCAAGTTAAAGTAGGTCACTAGCACGGTATAAATAGAAGGTAAACTCTGATTAAGTTGTCTGGCGACGAATAGCGTCGCTTAGATAGTTTCAAGTTCTAACCCATTACTCATAAATGTTGGGAATAAAAGAGGTAAGAGCGTATTTGATCCATATGAGCCTTTTATGGGAGGACTTTATTATGACTTGTTGATTGACTAGCTCCTATCAGAACCAAGGAAACATATATGGGTGTGGTTTTAGTAAGTAGAATTCTGACACCCCATCCTGCGCCGCTTTAGAACGAAAGAAGTTATAAGATGATTTCTCACTTTTAAAAGGCCTTATCCGAATACCAGAGCTGCATTCGCCTTTTAAATATCTAAGTATTTGCTGAGATATTTTTCTTTTCATTTCTTTCTTTTTTTTTACATGTAAACTAAGTCCTGGAACAAAAATTCGAAGACATGTGACATCCACCAACCCGCACTGCGTAGCCCATTCCGTTTCCTAGAAAGGAGGCCTGAATCCCAGCAGCGGGAACATTATAAGGATCAGCCTTATGCTTAGCTATCGCTATGCTATACCATGGTAAGCCTCGTGTAATGTGTTTGTAGCAAAATCATTTTTATCCAACGAAATCCTGAAATGAAAATAAAACCGTCGAGCAGTAAGATTAATAATAAAAAAATCCCATCTTCTAGTCATCATCGCTTTAGTGCACCTTTCGCAAACTTTAAATCACAGGTATAAAAGTAAAATAAAAGCAAGTTTTAAAACTAAAACTTATCTTGCTGCGCCACACATAAATGTGAATGAAATGAGCTTCCCGATGGCGTCGTTAACTAGTCTTTAACATTTCAGCAATAACTTCTGCCATTTTAAAGTCGTTTTAGAGTAGTAGAAATGTGTGAAGAAAGTTATTTAATATCGATAGTCATTTGTTCCTATCACTCAGTAATGCTTTCTTTGGAATCACTTCATAATTATAAATTTCCATTCTTATCAAAAAAAAACAAACAAAAAAGACAAACCCACTCTTGAGCTTTATCATATGAGTATAGATCAGCTTCGCGACTAATAATATTAGTGACTTCGTGGAAGAATAAAATGATCACAAGGGATCGTACTCTTGGGATGTATACGTATAATACACATATAATGTATAATATATACGTCTCCTCTCTGAAACATGGAATGAGCTGTAATCTAACATATTATAAGTCCAGTGCAGGTTAGTAGATGACACATGTCTGCCAATTTTTTGCTATCTGACATGCTGATTTCATCGCGATGTTTTCCGTTACTGTTTTGAGAGCGTGAGAGGGGATGAATTAGTTCATAAATCCCCGACCGGTCCTATGAGACCGCGCTGTTATTGTTTTACTATTGTGTCTCGTTTTGTGGGTATGTGATAGGTTAAGTAACCTACGCAAAGTAATCCGCTTCGCTGGGTTTTAACCCACGATCTATTAACCTGCAAGTTGGGGCTTTTACCACTAGAGCACTACTGCTCGTCACCGTAATGTCTACGCTTGTGCCAAATGTCATCCGAATCTGTTTAGCCGGTTAGGCGAAAACCTGATAAACCGACATACATTTCTACAAACTTTCACCTCTATAATAGGTATAAGTGTGATCTGCTACTCTCAACGTAAAAGCATAAAGTAATAAGCATGAACACAAAAGAACCATTACGCATTTTTCGTACCACAAACATAAAAGTAACAAAAAGCGAACACAAATACAAATGATAACCGCACGTTTCAGCCGTAAAAGGAATATTTAACTTCCAAAAATACACCTGAAGGTAACGTACACACAGTACGAGTATACCACGATTTATTTACGGCACCTCGCAATGCTCGCCATGACAATTTCAATTTGCCGCAAAACAGTTATAGATTTCCAAAATACACAGTCCCCATTTGATAGTTTCACGGAATATTACAAGAGGAAACAAGAAATAAATAAGCTTTCAAAAGTATGAAAGGCCCATACATCTGGCTGTGCCGACACGGAAATATTAAAAAATATCTTTTGAATCGAACGTGCTATTTGCAGGTGTGAGGAAATTGGACATTGGGATAACGTAATGGCTGTATTTCCTCGACCTTTCATTTATTTCAGTTGAAAACCCCGCCGCAGTTGGAGCATATTTGGCCCGCCGAAATTATCTGTAAGGACTCCAACTAAAGCCACATGGCAATAATCCGAACGAGATCCTGATTAGAAATCCGCCTAGCTAGGGACGACCCTTATTTGAATTGTCATTCGTACCTACAAATTCTTATCTGATCATACTTGATATAATTCAGATGGGTTTATTCATTTTCAATTCAATGAAAACGTCAGCCTATTTCGTGATTGCGAATTCCGTTTTTCGAGTAGCTCAACATTTCTAAAGGATATATTTATAAAGGGCCATTCCGAATTGATAATTTACTTCACTGTATCAAATCAGCAATTTTCTAAAAGCACCGTAAGTGCTGCAGAAAATTTCCCAAGTGGAATTCTTGCGAGTTAAGCTTATTTGAGTTTCGCAATGTACGTTATGGCAAATATTTAAGTTGCTATAGCTCCCTGAAGGCGGCATATCGTATGCACACGATATTCTATATCGTAACTTCAAAAAGTGTTACATAAAGATTCAAGCTGTATTTAAGCTGTAACTGGCAGTCTAATAAACAAAGTTAGATTAGAGCTGTTACTAATGTTCGATAAAAAAGTCGAGATCGGCGAGGTATCCAAATTGCCGAATATGCTGCCAAGCTGGAACGGTTCCAAAATCAAGTTTGAACTTCAGCATTAATCTGACACTGTAAATTGGTAGGATTATAGTTTAATACAAAATTATATGGGTACACAGGTGCTTTACATAATAAGCACACAGCGAGTAGAAGGGGTTATTATAAAACACGTATAATGTGGGTTATTGGGACAGAATGAGAATTACAAAGTTTGTGGATACTTATCCGCCAACAGAGAGTTATATGAGGATATAAAGGCCATGTCAAATATTGCTAATTGCTTTCTAAATTAACTTGTTAATAGCTAGTGAAAGAGTTTCCGAGAGTAGAATTATCTACTACTAATATATATATTTCGGTGAGCTTTGATTTGTTGGATTAGGAGTATTTTTTGTGGCTTTGTTGTAATGACACAATAGCTTTCTAGGCTCGGGTGGACGTACATGATTATTTTTGTTTCTGTATATTCCGAAGTAGATTAGATTACGCGGCATGATATTTGCACAGTGCAGTGTTTCTGAATTGAGAAAGCCATATTTATATTTAGAGAGTGTTTTGATCGCCACCAGTACAATGTACATATATGTTGGAGTGATTTTTTTTTTATTGTTTGGCTCGCGCTTGGCCTTGTGGTAAGATAGTAAGTTCTTACCTGATGGAAAATGATAATGTGGTTGACGCTGGAACACGTGGCTAGAAGCGGCCTATTCATTTTTGATCCCCAGTTTGTAGCTATCAGGAAACATAGACTCCGGTACGGGATTCCATTCCTTAGCCGTATGTATATTGAATGTGTTCGCAAAACGTTTTGTGCGTATAGATGGGATGTCCAACATGTATGATTGATGTATGATGATTTACCATCATCAAATATCTTCTCTCGCTCTGAGTAGAGTAAGAGGAAGTGTAAGACTTGTACTGATTAAAACCCATGCTCATTTAGTTACTTTCCATTCTAAGCTCGTAGTGACTCTTTCGATGTATATCGAAACGCTGAACAATCTACTTTGGTATTCTAATTTGGCATAAAATTGACCGTCAATACCGTAAAAAAGCCATTTATTTCGCGTTACATTGTTCAAATCTTCTTTAGACATAAACAGATAAAGCCGCCATCATTTCCTCTATTTTCATACTTTCCGCCACGTGTAATGTCATTTGCCAATGTTCCTGTCATTCTCGGGAAGGGTTGGGAAAAGTGTCAATTGAATATTGTAACACAAGACATAACCTGGTTGAGTACACACATGGAAAAATAATACAAATGTAGAGTAGTATTTGTAGGTAACTATTGTTCATTTCAGTCTATGACCAGTGTGTGTTGCCAGTGATGACATATGGCTCGGAAACGTGGTCGCTCACAATTGGCCTCATCAGAAGGCTTAAAGTCACCCAAAGAGCAATGGAAAGGGCTATGCTCGGAGTTTCCTTGCGCGATCACATCAGGAATGAAGAGATCCGCAAGAGAACTAAGGTTACCGACATAGCCCGAAAAATCGCCAAACTTAAGTGGCAGTGGGCAGGGCACATTGCTCGTAGAACAGATGGTCGATGGGGACGGAAGGTTCTAGAGTGGCGGCCACGTACCGGAAGACGCAGCGTCGGAAGGCCTCCCACAAGGTGGACCGACGACCTGGCGAGGGTCGCGGGAATCCGATGGATGCGAGACGCGCAGGACCGATCGCTGTGGCGACGCTTGGGGGAGGCCTATGTCCAGCAGTGGACGTCTTTCGGCTGAGATGATGATGATGATGATGATGATGATTGTTCATTTGTTTTTCCAACTTGTCTGTCTAAATTTTGCTCTATACTAAAAATTACTTGTGCGTCGTGGGTGTGATACAAGAACACTTTGTCTGCGAGAATGTTTTCAGAAATACTTGGCTACGGTATAAGGGGTGTACCTATACTTACCATAGTTTGAGGTTAGTTTCGAAAAACTAATGAAACCAGTCTTTATTATTCATTCTAATTACTATTTGTTGTCAAGTTTCAAGTTTATTAAACCTAAAAATCAAAATCCTTCATACAATTTCTAAAACCCTATTCATGAATTCCCGACCGGTCTCATGCGACCGCGCTGTTATTGTTTTACTATTGTGTCTCGTTTCGCGGGTATGTGATAGGTTCAATAAATCTATTGGCGGTAAATCTGAAAAAAAAGTTTATTTTCCTTCTTTGTTATTTAAATGCTTATTTCTAAGTATATTGGCTCACGGAATAAGATTTCGTATACAGCAAAATTCCCACTTTTCATACTCTTAAACGTTGACTTTCGAAAACTCTCTTTATAGTGCTCGTCTACATAGTAAAAGAAAATCTCATGCAAAATTTCACGCTTCTAGTCTCGTAGTTTCGGCTGTGCGTTGATATATCAGTCAGTCAGTTTCTCCTTTTATATGTATATTATAGTACGAGCTACTGCCAGCAGTTTCACCCGCGTGATAGTTACTAGAAAATTACTCCAAGGGAACCATGAAGCAAATAACCGGTGGAGTGCGCGTACGATGCTATTGCGCTCACCAAACATATGCTAAAACTAGTAGAAGCGGCAATCGCAAATGTAGTAAGCACGTCACGTGCTCCCGATTTTTAAGCGAATCAAAAAAAATGAAAAGGTACAGGATTTGACCTTGAACGGACCAGTAGCAGCCGCGCATTTTTCTTCGTCCCCCGGCCCGCCGTGGTGAGTTGTTTACTTAGAAGAAATCGGGCTATGCGCTCTCTAGTGGTTATATTCTCTATGAAGGGAACATACTTCTGGGAAAAGTGTCCTATGTGCTATTCCAGGAGATGGACTAAAAAGTTTCATCGAAACCCATTCTGTAGGTTCTGCGTGAAAGAATTACGCCCGTTTTTAATAAGCTATCTATCTAAAGTAGCAGCTACTAAAGATAAACAAATATATCCTTTTGCCCTTACTTGCTTTCCTATAACCTATCGACGGTTAGCAATTCCTACCAAAAGTTGTGGATTGATAGATAGAATCTTATCGGGGATAGCTATCTATCTATGAACTGCGGTAGGTTATTGAAAACGGGTGTTAGACACATTCATACATCCATACATATACAGATATTAGATAGTGAGCCTACAGATCTCTATCTACCACTTTAACGAATAGAGGCGTAAAGTTATGATAAGTTAAAATGTATACCTAAATACCACAACGGTACAGACCCTAACCACACGAAAAACTGCCTGGCTTTTGTCCTCTGTGATTGCAAATACAATTTCCGTCGACAAATCGGTACCTTTGAGCTCAAAGGTCGTAAAGGACAGGTAATGCTAATGCCCTTTACGCCCTTTCAGACCCTAAACGGATGACCTATAGATATTTGTTCCGAATCTGGATGTTTACACGCCTGTCCAAATATTGAACTTAGGCCACGACATGAATAAATAGGGCTGGGAAAGCGACGCGACGGGTAAAAGATTCCGAGATATCTTTTACCCTTAAAAATATGAAGCGTTTATTACGATAACAATCAAAAGAAACAAGTAGCTACTTTCAAAAACTGTTACAAAGTTAGTATCTCGTCTCCATAAAAAACACTTTTCAGCTGACTCGTCTCAGCCGACCATTATCTTTACTTGCCTCAATTTTCCGGGGCTCAATTTATCTTTTAACCACTCAAAATCCAACTGGCATTCAGCCAGAGTTCAGCAAGATTTGAGCGATAACGCTAGCAAGATTCTGCATTTACATAAAAAAGCTGTTAATGCGGTACTCACTGCTGCATTCCCTAGTCGAGATGTTGATGCTGATATTTTGCAAATTGTTAGTAAAAGTGTATAAGCTGAGCTAAGTTCTGTTATTTTGTGAATTTGTCGTGATATATGTGGGAAATCATCAGAATGACTTCTCCCGCTCTTGGGCGGAGTGGAAGGGCAGTGTTAGACTTTTACTGACTAAAACTCACTCCTTTGTTCTTTCTTTGCCTTTTTTCCGGGGTCCCGGGCTTTCCATTGGTGGAACAGTATACGCCGTTGACGACTTGGGTTCAGTCCGAGTAATTACCGGACTGCCGGACGGCAAGCTACCCATTGGTCACCGTCACCCATTGCTCGACGATTAATATAGGTACCTAAGTTTTAAGGTGAAAACGAAACAATTAATATTACAGGTCAGTGTTCAGTTCAAGTATGTTAATTAAAATATGATTTGTTGATTTGAACCCTATTAGTTTGTCCAATCAAAAATCTTATCTAGCTTCTATTTGAGACAATTTCATAAAAAGTCAATGAAGTTTATGCGTAAAAAAATCACAAGTCTTCAACTTAAAAAATGAATATTTGTAGGCCTTATTTCTCTCGTGGTAGGACCACCTGACTGCTTAACATCGGGTCCAGGCCTTGATTCTCAAAGTTTAAGTCAGTCAATAGAAATTCCTCTGTAACAAACTGCCCGGAGTTTAAAAAGTAGGGAGGCACAGAGGCTGCCTCAGACAGTACGTTAAGACGTTTGAGCTGTGCCTCTCCCCGGTCTTGTCAAATTTCCGTCCTATTGGACTATGAGAGTACAGGAACTGAGAAAACCCCTGTGTTTGCGCACATGCGTGTCCACTATAATATCTACTGATTATTTCAATAATCTCCGTTCATTGGTCAATGATCCCGTGATCTAAATTCAGCCAGAAATATTGTTACCTAGTATTATTCGGACTTACACTTGATATCTCTTGTATCTATGTTTCTAAGAACATAATAAATTGATTTCATCTGTTTGGTAATAATAAAATATATTTCAAGAAGATTTGTTAGCTATTAGTCATTACTATGAAACATAACTCATCTATTTTCATCCATAATGAACAAGAAAAACATAATATCTGCGAAGAGTTAAAGAAATAAAAACAATAGGAGATATACTGCCTTGTTAATTTCTCCTGAAAGACACTAATGAACAAAATAAAATGTTAGATAAATAATAAACATTAATTTCTTGATATAAAAGAACTCTTGCAAGAATTAATATCTCTTTCACTCGATCTTTCTTTCGTAAAAGATATATCAAGTAAAAGATTCTAGAGACTATTTCCTTTGTTTACTTACCTATTTAATTGAAATAAAAGATAAAGATTTCTTAGATATTTAGTTATTGGATTTTATTAAAGTATTTATTTCAGGACACTGGGGTCAGGGACCTTTGAAAGACACACGAGGGGTCAAAACCAATTTTCAGAGGCCCTTTACACACTTTTTTTGGAACGTGGTATCAACTAACGAATATACCTGTACGCGCTATGCTAGTGCACCCAAGAACAACCATTGGTTTGTTTGAAAAATAAACATTATAAGGCTTTGGTGAGGCTTAAGTAGACCAAGAATTATGTTCAGTCTATGACCAATAGTAAATATTTGACTTTTAGGTCGTCGACTGCACCTGAAGAAAACATGTGACATCCACCAAGGTTTGAGTCCAAGCTATGGGAACATTATAAGGCTGACTATGATATGTTTATTTATTTATTTATTTTGGGAAAACAAACAATTACACACAGATTCTTAACTATAAAGCCTTAGTATCTAATGTTAGTAATTTATGTGTAACTCACAACGTTATCCACATGTTACCTATTTAATATTTTTTATAAGAACTAAGTAGACATGCGAGCGAATCAGCATTACCTTCAAATTCATTTACAATACAGTTAATAAATAAGTGTAATTTGTTAATTTTTTGATTACTTTGTTTCGAAATCTGTTAGGTGTTAATGTAAATAGGTCTATGTCCGAAAAAAATGTATTATAATTATTTGCCATGCGACGTAGAGGTGCGCGAACTCCAGCATTAGTGCGGCAAGATGAAATGGCAAACAGAGGGCGTGCGCGCACCTCACGTCTTACAACAGTTCTAGGTACAACATAACTTAAATTATTTACCAAATCTGAACAGTCATATCTGCTGCTACATATATCATATAGAAACATCATCTCTAAGAAAAGGCGTCTAGACTTCAAGTCCATCAACTTAAAATCCCTACAGGGGCCATTAGACAAGCTACGGCGGCATCGGTAACGTACAGCTTTGAGAAATTTGCGCTGTACATTTTCCAAGCTTTCTACGTATCTTTTGTATAAAGGACTCCATATAGATACAGCGTATTCAAGTTGTGATCTAATAAGTGACTTATAAAGATGAATATAGGTGTCAGGACGCTTAAAGTCTACGGTGGTCCTCATCACAAAACCATACATGCGGTATGAGTTGTTAATAATTTTGTAAATATGCTGATCGAGATGAAGCTTACTATCCAATATTACCCCTAGATCCTTCACCGACGTAACCTCGCTCAGAGGAGTATTACCGATAATATAAGTACGTTTTATAATATTTTTGTTTTTTGTGAACGTGATAGATGCACATTTGGAAGTACTTAATTGAATTTTGTTCTCTATACAGTACGCATAAAATCTATTCAAGTCGTCTTGAAGTAACTGACAGTCGATAGGAGTGCGAATTGCTCTATATATTTTGAGATCGTCCGCGTAGAGTAAGAATTTTGAATGCAAAAAACAATTCCATACGTCATTTACGAAGATAATAAAAAGCAAAGGACCTAAAATTGAGCCCTGGGGTACCCCAGAGGACACGGTGACTGATTTGGATTGATATCCCCTGATTACTACTCGTTGATGTTATGCCTATATGCTAAACTTACTGACTACTAAGTTAAAGTTTTATTTATCTTCAGAAATAAATTCTATGCCAAGCCATGGTCTGCCCATGTACCAAATTGTATCAACCTGCGTTTATCCGTTTGTGTGTAAAGGAATAATAAAAATATGTACAGTGATCGATGACACACACATAATTATGTGTACACAAAAAAGTTTTCTTTAATAACTTGTAATAGTTGGATTCGAATAAGCTTTGAATGAAGTCACTTTCATGACTTTCTGAGGGCTTCATAAAAATACCACACAAAGTATTTCGTAAAAAGAAAGGGGTGTAACTGATCTGTTAACATGCCAATTACCCCCTTTACACATGTAAGGGGAGGTAATTTTCTGTGTTCTCTTTAGGGATGTTACGACATCGTAACATCTCCTAAAGAACACAGAAACGTAATACGCCTGGATTCAGGAGGCTTCAACGCGGTGCTAATAGTCACAGGCCCGCCCTTTGACAATTTCCGTGTATTATTCTTAGAACAGATAATCGATGAGGCTGGAAAGTTCTGGAGTGGCGACCTCGTATTGTAAGTCGTCTTGTTAACAAGTTTCTTACAAGGTGAATCGATAATTTGTAACATACAGGATCTGGTCGTTACGGCATAGGGAGGCCTAGCTATGACCAACAGTGAACATCTTTTGACTGAAATGACGAAGACTGTTTTCTTTTATAAACAATCTTTGGCCCACCGTAATAACTCGTCTATTTTGAGTGCGCTCACAAACATATAAACTCACATACACATGACACCCAGACCCGAAACTATATTTATAGGTCATACGTATATTTGAACCACTGCGCAAACCGTTCGTCACTAAGATATTTCTGACTAGAGAATTCCATCATTTTCCCACTACTAAGAATGACTGATCAAATCTTTTGACCATAAATATTCGCGAAATTCAGTGTATTAAAAATCCATTTGTATTGAAAATCAATCACACAAACAAAGATCACAAATAAAGCTCGTATTTTTTTCTTCTATCGTATTTATCAAAATACTGACAGAGGTAAACACAGGACTTTTTTAATGAAGGGCCTTTTCTTTAACACCATTAGGGACTCGCCAAATTCTCATTCAAAGTCCTCGCTCCCTTTTATTCAAGCTCCTACTTAACACACTGACAACGCGCCAACAAGGACCAATCTTTTACCCAGCCTCGGCCAATCTTTTACCCCGACCACGGTAAAATTACCGCCCTATTAAACCACAACTCATTCTTTGGAGCAAAACTCAAGGAAATGGGTTACGAATGTTATTTAAAAAAGTCTATTAACATAATTTCCTTTCGCGCATTTCGAAGAGGTAGAAGTTAATTTATTTACTCCATGAAATTCAATTTGGTTGTAGAATAAACAGCCGGTCACTGAGATATATTTCGTATTCGTTACTTCGTACTTTAAATAATTATTTGATAATTAAACAACTATTTGTATCTTTAATTGTGTTTTCTGGGAATATTTCGGCAATCTTAGGGTGGAATATTAAATTGTAACAATGATATTTTAACCTTCTGTTTGTAACAAGGTTATTTAGAAATAAATATTATTTATAGAGCAGAATTAAAATGGATACAAATCTTGTCTAAGGGCGGTAAGAAATAGTCTAATAATTGTTAGTAACAAGTTATAAACGTTACGAAAGCTGTGATTAAATTGTAAATTGGAATGTGACACAGAGGTACGGTATATTTATAGCCACCATTTGAAATTGTACAACTTTTTTAAACTAACCTAAGGTAACATTATTAACAGTGTCGGCCTTATATTGTTTCCGCTGCTTTCAAGGAGAAAGAATGTAATCCACCACGTGGCCCCAGTGCGGATTGCTGGATAGCACATGTCTTCGAGTTTTTGTTTCTAGGACATGCTGGTTTCCTTACGATGTTTTCCTTCACTATTTTGAGAGCGGAGGTAATGAAACACGCAGTAACGCATCTGGCTGGGTTTGAACCTATGATGAACAACTTGTAAGTTTGGTTGGTTTCTTGGATGACAGAAGTTGAGATAGATAGAAAATGTAATCCTACTAATCCTACTATTATAAATGCGAAAGTTTGCGAGGATGGATGTATGTTTGTTACTCTTTCACGCAAAAACAGCTGGACCGATTTGGTTGAAATTTGGTATGTAGTTAGGTTATACCCTGGATTAACATATAGGCTATAGGAAAAAAAAAGAAGCGTGATCTTATTTATTCTTCGATTTTGTTGTTGCGGGCGAAGCCGCGGGCGGAAGCTAGTAATGTATATATCTTATTGCTCGTGTTTATATAAATAGTACTTCTTAATATGTCGTTACTATGTGCTGTAGCTTAAACATTCTTAGCTAGCTAGGGCTGCGGGTTTGACGTCGTGAGGGTCACGAAACTGGAACACAAAAGGTAGGTCTAGGAACACAGCTGAGTTTTAGTCAGTAAAAGTCTGCCTCACCCTCTCATTCACTCCACCAAGACCGCGAGAAGTTTTTTTAAAAACTACCCACCAAAAAAAAGAAAAGAAAAAGACGCTATAAAACCTACTAAGTAGTTCCATAAACTGTTCTACTATGAAAGTGTTTAATAAAAATGGAAAGAAATACTTCCATAACTGGAAGCACTGGGGACTGCTAGTAATTACGGTGGCTAAGAGTAATGCAGCTGGATGTAACAGGTTGTCCATTGTCCAACGTTGAAATAAAACACTTTCCACGCTCATTTCTTACTGCTGTCGCGAAATGACGGCACGGCAAACTAAATAGTGTTGGTGTTTCTGCTGTTTTAATTTTGTTATTAATTACGCACGTAACCAGTTTTGGGATTTATGAACTAAAATACGAATAGGTTGGCTAGGTCTGAACGTTCCTTCGCTAGCATTACTGATTCGTAGAAAGAAGCGACCGCTTGCCATTCGTCTTCACTCCGGACCATAGTCTGTACCAGGATATCTGCACGTGTTGATTTAAAACCGACACTGCTGTACTGACGTATTAAATAAATAAATAAATAGTGGTTAACTCTTATTGGTGTTGCAGCAATCTGAAACCTACAAATTAAGTACCTAAACAACATTATTTTTAGTATATGCGATACCCTAATAGAGTTTGTACAGAATCGTTAACTGAATCGAATCCAATAATTTTTAGACAATTTTATATTTTTTCCAAAAATATATTTTATAAGTTGGTCACCCAGCGATTTTATACCTAGCTACGGCACGCGTGCATTGCTAGCGAGCGCCTGAGCATGCCTTCTACCCTCAGTCGACCAAATGCCGCCAGACGGTTCACACGTGCGTGCGCATGAGTTCCTCATGAGCGAGCGGCCCAACGCAACGGGCCGTAGGCTTGACAGTGTTACTGTTTGAACCTAAACTGGGTGTAACTGGGAGTAGTGAGTGATTGGTATAAGACATTGATAGTAGTGATTAATCTTTCGAGTACCGTAATTAGAGACATTATAGAAAGATGTGGAGGTGTGCCGACGCCGGCGCGGCCTCCGCTCGGGGCTCAGATTAATTACAACAGATTAAGTGAATTATTGTAAATAGGGATGATTAACATTTTTAAACACGTCAAAATGGTTAATTGTTGAAAGTTATTACTTGTACTTTAACCCTCAGGTAGAAAACACCCATTCATCCACTTTAGAATTTGTTTGGTATGCGAAACAAAGTTTAAACAGGTGCAACAAATCGCATTGACTCCATTTTATCTTCTACGGCTGCTTTTACAAATAAAGTACATAATAATATCCACCTACACTTGACCACAGACAAGACAGTACAAAGCCTCCAATTGCACGGACTTGACGGCGAAGCGGCGCGGGCGCGCTGCGCGGTAACCATGTATTTCTACGGATAACCAGGTAACATAACAAGCTTATAACTTTCTAATTTTTCATGATAGATTATTAACATAAAAATACTAGACATGTGTTTAAGGTTTCGCATATACTAATAATATTGTTGCATAATTATGTACGAATATGTCGGTCTTTGAAATTGTTCATAAAAATGACCGCTCTTGAGTCGCAAAAGGGCAACTTAATTACTAAAGGAACACGGTTTGGGTTTAGTCAGTAAAATTGTAACACTCCTTGTCACCACAGCCGATGAAGTTATTTGCTGAAGTCACCCTGAAAAAAAGAATAAAGTATAATTTAATCATACTGTCCATTCGTGCAAGTATTCAACTATTCACGCAACTAATCCTCTTCACGTAAATACCTTCACGGAAGTGCCTCCACGCAAATAAAGATTTGTCTATACTAATATTATAAAGAGGTAAAATTTGTAAGTTTGTAGGTTTGTAAGTTTGTATGTAGGGGGTAATCTCTGCAACTACTGGTCCGATTTGAAAAATTCTTTCAGTTTTAGATAGCCCATTTATCGAGGAATGCTATAGGCTATATACCATCACACTACAACCTACGGGAGCGGAGCAGTAATGAAAAATGCGGGTGAAACCGCAGGGGACAGCTAGTTAGATATAAATAAACAATTTTATTTTGAATATCCTTGGAGCCTGGCACCAAAATCCTTTTTAAATCTTCCAGCAGATTAAGATTATTACGGAAGTCAAATTTAAACAAAAAAAAATACATCCTTACGATCACTTGCGGAGAGAAACATAAAAAAAATACATTCGTAATATTTTTTCTCATTAAATTCGTTGCGGGTCCCAAGTCAACCCAATTTCCATTCAGTCTCCACTGCTTATTTAAAATTGAAATAACATTTTTCATATTTCCACAAATTAAATCACGTAAAAAGATGGTGGATTCTCTCCTTAAGAATATTTTAGTAATGAACGTAGGTAACAGCGGGTAGTGAATGTGGACTTTATCAATTACGAAAAAAACCAAGTTATTAAGAAATTGTTATGGAAGTATTTTGTTTAGGTAGTACCTACTCAGGGTGGATGGAGAGGGAGATTCAGACTACTGACATAAACTCACCCGTGTCCCTTTGCCTGGGTGTCACCATTGTGATGACCGCTCGGAGGTCACGATGGAGCATATGGTAGAGGTATGTCCCGCTTGTGCAGAGCACCGCCGTGTCCTCGTGGAGGCAATCGGCGACAGCAACTTCATGTGCCAGGCCCTGGTTGAGGCACGGTCCAGAGGTAGCAGAAGGCGGAAGCCACACGCGCGAGGGATTGAACGTCCCCACTCCTTAATCGGCGATATTCAGACCTCAACTACCAGCCACGGTAATGAGCCGAAGTTGTAGGTAATTGACTAAGTCATTCACGCGCTACTTATTTTTTAGTTGGGGTTTTTTTTGTAAGGGGAATACGTGCCAGACTGTTACTGACTTAATCTCATTTAGATGCCGAATTTAGCTACACGACCTTGGTCAGTGGCTACCATACACTTGTTTTTACGGATATATCAGTATCCGCTTCCTGACTAATATAATAGCGTTGATTCAACATCCTTGTTACGTACCCACCCACACACTTCCTCGGCTTCCGGTATCCTCCATAGAAACCATATTTACGGTTACGGTTATTTACGTATAATTAAGTAGGTACACAAACATAAATATTTACTTGAATTATATATTTTATTTACCCTCGTCCGTGCGTCACTGCGGAGTACCAACTGAAAATCAGCGCTGGGTATCTGAAGCCCAGCCAATGCTGAGGTAGTAACCTCTTCAGTACGGGGACGTTCGGCGCATTATGAACTTGTGTTTCTTTTTACTTTGTGTGTGTAAGCGTTGTGCTATGTCTGTCCCGAATAAAAGTTTTTCAATGTTTTTTTTTTATAAAATAGCCGCACGATTAGAATAAATGTAATCGAACAGTGAGCAAGCGTAAATCGTATCGCGTCGTGCCCAGGGGTAACTGTCCCGAATTGCAAGCTGTTTGTCGTGGGTTTAAACTCAGCCAAGCGCATTATTTTGTGTAATTTATTTCATTACTGCTGCTCTCAAAAGGATGAAGGAAAACATCGTGAAGAAACCGGCATGTCCTAGAACCAAAAATTCGAAGAAACCACACACCAATCCGCACTGGCCCCGCGTGGTTGATTACGGCCCGTTCCCTCTCTTAGAGAGGAGGTCGAGTACCAGCATTACAAGGCCGATAATGCTTAAGCTAATACCTAATTATCTTTATTTAATCTTGTCCTATAACAAAAGGTAACTGTACAACTAGGTATTCGTAATACAGACATGAAAATGAGGTTTCATTTGCAAAAGGTCAAGGTGCGCTGTTGCCAAGACTACTCGTAATTATTTGAAATTGTATGTGCCCGCAGCGCCAAATAAGTTACAAATTTTCTTACATTTAATGTAAAATAGATATTGAATTGTTCTGTTTTCTTCAGGTACATGGGCATTAATTAAATTAGCTAATAAAACTAAAGGTTAGTTTAGCGATAGACAAAGGAAAGACCGAGGCCATTACTTAATTGTTAAATTAAAAACAGAACTTTATTTACATGAAATTATTTGTAAAGTATTTTTTTTTTACGTGGGTAAACATTCAATGACTTTTTTCACTTTATGGTAGAGCAAGAGGAAGTTTTACTTTTATTAAACTAACCCACTTTGGTCTTTTAGTTTTCTTTTACGTTCCAGGACCACCTTTTAGAAATTCAATTGACCTTAGCGAGCATCGACCCTGCTGGGCCAAAGCTACGGTGTTGCTGACATCTCTTTGAAACACGCGTGGAACGCTTTGCGCCGTCGACGACTCGGGATCGGCTGTCACCGGATGGTCAGATGGACGTCGAGCTACTTATTACTAGTCGTCCAAACTGACTTGTGTAAATCACAAACCGAAATTTATTAAGAAAAATACTAGGCTAAGATTTTGTTCCTGAATAAATTTTAACTTGCGCGGTGTCGCTAACATAGTTCATGAATGTAAAGATTAAAGAGTTCGTTCTGATTTCTTGACCTTTATCGTTGCGGTGCTACCTTGGTGAAACGTTGAAAATTACTGTTTTGCAAATACTCTCCCCTCTCCTTAGAGAAATGGAGAAAAACGCTTGTAACTGAGAATTCTTAGCATTTTATTCCTCAGACCGTACTTATTATTCACTCCATTGTTTTACCTGCCGAGTCCGCTTTGCTTAATCAATAAATTAACCGTTGAAATACTTACTTCTTCGCCTAGATTTAGCTAGGTCAGACCGGCGAACAATGAGAGAAAATGTAAATATTTAAATCTTGTTATTAAGTAGCTTTTTCTAGGAGTTTTGTTCACGTCATATTATGGAGGAGGAAAAATAGAATAAATTGCAACCCAACGAGACCCCATTTTTGAGTCATCATCAAATGACTTCATTTGTTCTGGGTGGATCGAGCTCGAGGCCTTCTATAAGGTGGACCGATGACTTATTAAGGATTGCAGGAATTCGATGGATGTGAGATGCACAGGATCGTTCATGGTGGTGACACATGGAGGACCGTTCGACAGTGGACGTCTTTAGCTGAAATGATGATGATGATGATGAGTATCACATACAATACTACCCACATTATAATATTAGTGTCCACAAAAACAATATTAGTGGATAGCAAGATTAATAGGCTTACAAAGGTTAACGCCATTCTCAGAACTAACGAAAATGTTCTAAGATAAGCTTTTCTCGGATTAATTAAATAGGATTATGGCAAAAAATACAACGTTTTCAAATAAATATCTTAGTTGTTTTATGTTATAACTAACAAGCTCAATTTAATTAGAAATATTGGAGCTGAAAATAAGTAATGGAGTTTATGTTATTAAAGTGTTTTTCTAACAGAATTTGCGTTGATACGGTCTATGTCTAACTGCCAATGTCTTCATAAAAGCTAAAACTAAAACTAAAGTATTAACGTTGCCTTGACCATTACTGTTGTCAATAGCAAATGTCATCTTGTCAATGTCTTCATCCAAGTGACAGCTAAATTAAAAGTCGACTAAAATAAAATGTAGGGATAAACGCAGTGAAACCTATACAATTTTGTCAAAATGACAGTGACTTTAGCTTTAACAGCACTTTAATGAGCAGCCAAAGTTAAGGGCAAAGTAACAATAAACTAACAGTCAAAATTGTGAAGAAACGAATTTAACCGTTATTATTACTTTATGACGTTACTTTGGCTGTTGCTTTTGATGAAGAAATTGGCTATAAGTGTTTTTTGGGCCCCTTCGGTTTCCTGACATTTTCTTTGAGTTCTACCAGGAAGTCTTCATCAGAAATTTCTATATAATATTAGAGCATTTCCCTCAATTCCTGCGCTGAACTGGATTTTTATAAAAATGGGACTAATCTGAAAATGTGTCCTTTCAAATGTAGCAAGCATTTTCCAATGTGTTCCATACATGACGTAGTTCTACGGTAACAAATAATAATTTTATTTTCTCACTACAATATACAAATTACATCAAACAGTTTAATGAGTAGATTTGAAAGGCCTTTTGACCACTACAAGCTTGGTGTACGCCTGCATGAAGCTTATAATACAAAACTATGAAACTCTGTCGACGAAGCGGCAGCGTCGTGCCGTCTTATCATTGCAGCAATGAATTTAATTAAGAAATATAAAGTAAGCTAAAGGCTAAAGAATACGCATCTATGAAGCTTCGCGTTCGTGGAGTAGGGCTAAGCAATAGAATAGAAAGAAAGAATACTGGTAATAATAGAAGGCGGGTGCCTAAACTAGGCACTAGGCCTGTATTCCAGGGCACTATGTTCACTCCCCTCTAACTTTTATATAAAAAATACTAAAAAAAAACAGATTGAGAACCTCTTCTTTATATTGATGTCAGTTTACAAGGGCATATATTTACACGTGTTATTTGCATCTGAATCCAAATGGATGCAATAAAATGATATCTATTGTTGGTATCGGCCATGTATTTCGAATAACAGCTGCTAAAAATCCCTCGAAAAATGTAAAAAGAAATAAAAATAATTGAATATCAACATGGGCTTTGTTTATTTTTGCTAGTGATGGGAAACAATGAATGCAAGGTAGATTGACAAATTTTGTGACAGTTAGTAGATATAGGGTAAAGCAGGGTACTTGTTCCAGCCGGTAACCTGCCCCACTTGCCAAACTAAGACACGCGTTTAAAATTACATAAAGTTTACAACGCAAGTTAAACTTGCGATGCATAGTTTACATCGCCGTCATACTTATAAACTAATCAGATCGGCTCAAATGACTAGTTACCAACCGGGGCACGCATAGCTGGTTTACCATATCACAAAACCGTTCATTCGGCTGAGAAGATGATAATGAAGATGATGATGATTATTATTATAGTAGGTTAAGGTATAGTAAGGTAAGGTAGGTATATAATATGCAAGAATATAAATAAAACCATTCAATTTCTAAAAAAAAAATATTGTTCATGTTAAACGTAGTCTTTTGAAGCCCATTCATAATAATACAAGTTACAACACACAAACGGCTTAAAGCGGTCTTTCAAGACGTAAAAGAGAAAATACAAAAATAATAATAAAAACACATGTTACTGAGAAAAGCTTATAATTTTCTATTAGATACTCGTAAATCGTATAAGCCGGTAGACTGGGATTATCCGACAGAAATATACAGGACATTTTGCATTCTGAACATCTCCACTTATTAGAATTCTTCTTACTATTATAATTCTATGTTTTTTAATCCTATGCTTTTTATCTCTACTAAAAACAATCAATATGGAAGTCTGTATGTCTTTGAACCTGTAATGGCCAACTGAAAAAAAAATTTGGAAGTTCGAAATGTCGGTTAACAATAATCTTGGCTTGGAACGTAAGATCATCATCATTATATCAGCTGAAAGACGTCAACTGCTGGACATAGGTCTTGCTCAAGTTTTGCCTCAATGATTGATCCTCTACATCTCGCGTGTATTGGATTCACACGATCCTCACGAGGTCGTCGGTCTCTATTGTAGGAGGCTTCCAACGCTGCATCTTTTGGTACGTAGCGCGTAGTTGCCACTCCAGAACTTCTTGATACCATTGACCATCTGCACACACACATCAGACATATTATGATATATTATTATTTTTAGATTATCATTGTATTAGAGAAGTGTATTGTCATTTGTAGATCTTTGGCAGTCGTTACGGATAGTCAGAAGCCAGTAAATCTGATTCCAGTCTTGCCATGAAGTACCGTGTTACCCCAGTTAATGGGTTGTGGAGGTCTGGTATTCAGCCGCTCTTCGTAAAATATTGGTATTCAGCTAAATCCGGCTTGACTGGAAACCGACCCCAATATAGTTGGGAAAAGGCTAGGCAGATGATGATGATTGTATTAGAGAAGTAATTAGTATTTGGCAGGTTAAGTTTTTAAATTTAGTTTATTCTCTATGAGCTTTACATTAGAGGTCTCCAGCGATCACTTTTTCCAATTTTCTCTTTTTCCTTGTTATTTTAGTCCAAGTGTTTCGAGTCATTATTTTCCCTTTTTCCCAGAAATTTTCTTTTTGCCTCTCTAGATTATAGTAGTGGCCTTTTTATTCTGTTTCTCCTTTTACTTTCTTCAATTTCCTCAAAACGTTGCATAGGGCTGGCAAGAGCGGTGCGGATCTGGTCGGACCAACATATTGGACAGCGTTCACGAGGCCTTTTCCTATCCATTTTACCTCTGATCTCTGCTTATCCCTTCAGTAAATACAAGAGTAGATAGTGTAACAATGTTTTATGTTACAAATTAAATGTACAAGTAATTTATTTATAACATTAGGTGCGAGTAATAGTCACCTTTCGTTGTTTCACAAGTACTAGAAACCCATGAAAATAAATGGAGTCATCTACGAAAGCGTAATAGTGTACATCAGTTGTCTAAATGTATTGTAGTATTGTAACGCGAATAGTAACATGTTTCTGTAAAGCTGGGATTACATTAACGCTAAAATAAGCATTTATATTTATAACCGACTACCAAAACGGAGAAGGCTCACAATTGGCTGAATGTGTTTTTTTTTTGGATTTTATTCCGTGAAGTCTTTGCCAAATGTTAATCAACTTTAAATATTTTCTATACTAATATTATAAAGAGGTAAAATTTGTAAGTTTGTATGTTTGTAAGTTTGTATGTAGGGGGTAATCTCTGGAACTACTGGTCCGATTTGAAAAAGTCTTTCAGTGTTAGATAGCCCATTTATCGAGAAATGCTATAGGCTATATACTATCACGCTATGACCCACGGGAGCGGAGCAGTAATGAAAAATGCGGGTGAAACCGCAGGGGACAGCTAGTTTTTTATAAAATAATGTTACCGATAGTCTTGTTACCAGATGGTCTCATTTATATTTGATAGATATTTTGTAGATAGCACGTAAAGTTGTTCCATAAAAGCAAGCAAATCTTCCAGGCTTACTGCAATACCTACTTTACCCATTGAGTTATAATGTACTCAATGACTTTACCTATGTATCATAACATCACGCCTTTACAGGAGCTTACGCTCTAAAGAGGTATGCAGATATATGATGTTTACTCGGGTTGTACTCTGGCTCTCATTTTACCTTATATTCCCGATTCTTGATTTGTTGTCTTCGTTCGATTTTAATTAAGGTGTCTTCAAGGCTAGAGTGAATAGGCTCTTAATAAACTAGTGCGCTTCACCATCAACGATTGCAAAACAGCTTGTTATCAGGTGGGATGGCAGACAAGCACCAGCTTATATCAACTTTAAAAAAAGGCACGTGTAGACTCCACACAGTAACTTTAAAAAAAACGTAGAGATAAAAACTCGAGTTTCAAACCCAAGACCCCATTATACTTACAATTCTTATCAGCATTTTCATCTCATTTCTAAAAAGAAACGATTTTCTTCGTCAAAGCCGATTAGCAAAATACTTTGAAGATTTAAATGTACTTCAAGTAATTAGAAAAGGAATTAAAGCCAAAAATAACATGACATTTCAATTTGTAGGTAATCTGTTTTTCAAATCGTTCGGCACCCTGAGTCTGAAGGAAAAAGGTCGCGTATTATTATTTGTGTATACAGGACGAAAATGGGATTTATGTTGTCTTCAAATAATAAGTTAAAAAAATTAAAGCTATGTCTAATTTGTTTTATTTTAAATCTCAAAGCAATTTATGTTTGTTTTCTAAATTAATATTATTTATAGTTTAGGTTATTTTATGAAACATTTATACAATCTTAATTATTTAGTACTTAACATTTCGTTTTTATTTCTACTACTTTCAAAGTGGTAATACAGCCAGTAGCTGTTGGGCACACTTCCAGTCGACGACAATATTGAGAATTTTTGTGTCACTATGTTTTAATTTTCGTTTTAAGTGTGCAGTTATTTTTTTTTTAATGTTTATCAATAGTTTATTAAATAGTTCTGGAAATGTTTCGAATTATACGGAAATTCGAAAGAACTCCTACCACACCCTACCCTTTTCCTCAGTGGGACTCCTATTACTCGATGAAGTGAGAAGGAGTGTCAGTTATTTACTGAGTAACCCATGTGTGTTCCTTTAAATACCTTTCCATAGTAACTGTTTCGAACTTACCCGCAGCCCTAGCAGGCATCAACCCTACTGAGCCCCGTTTATATTGCTGACATGCTCTTTGAGGCACACGTGGAACACATCGCGCCGTTGACACGAGCTAGATCCTTACCAGACGATGGAACAACAAGTAACACGAGCCTCTACTTTGAGAAACTCAACAAGAGCAAAGGGCGCTTACTACCTTGTTTTCATATCTCATTTCTCCCAATTGCCCTAGTTATTTAGCCCCTCACTTTCAATACATTTGCGCCAACCACAGTAAAAATCTACGTTCATCTCATAACCGCCTTCTTCTATGTCCCACTCATCGCACTGACTTCCTTCACTGTTCTTTCTTTATTCAATCTATCTCTCTGTGGAATGCGCTCCCCCAAGAGGTCAGGATGGTTACAAACCGATTAAAATTCAAAATTGAGGTTCGCGAGCACATTCGTAAGAAGTTGGCAGTAGTATCATCACAACGCTAATGTTTCTCTGTTTGTCGATTTGTATCTATTTTTCGAGTATTTATATCTATGTATGTATATTTAATTATATTTATTTGATTGAATTATGTATAAATTATATGTATATTGTGTTGTATCATGGAGTCATTTGTATATCTTCTCAATATATTTCTCTCTTTTATTGCACCTACCACTAATATTCTCTGCATTGCCCAAAGGTTGACTGGTAGAAAATGCCCAAGGCATTAAGTCCGCCTTTGTACCTATTTGTGCAAAAAGTATAAATAAAATAAATAAATAAATAAATAAATAAATAAATAAACAAGATAAATAACATATTGTAGCTATATTGTTTCCAAATATACAATGTTAAGTTAAAAGATTTAGTACAGACTGAGAGCTCGTATCACCCACGCTTAAACAGGCTTAAAAACCATGTCATACAATATTAGTACGTATTGATACTTTAAGTGCGAGTAAAGCCCACAAAACAAAATAAAAGCCTTCGATGTAACTTCAGAACAAACCAGGTAAAGCTCCTGACATTGAACTTTCAACAACATTCGCTACGCTTAGGTCCTTGTCTCACCGCTGACATTTAGCGGAAAGCGAGTGAAGGAATCGCGTGGCGACCGCGCACCGAAAAATTCGTAGCGTTGGAAAGCCTCCCAAAAAGGTGGACCGATGACCTGGTGAGAGTCACGGGAACATGATGGACACAAGATGGACTGGATCGTTCATTGTGACAAAACTTAGAGAAGGCCTGTGCCTAACATTGGATGTCCTTCGGCTGAAATGATGATGATGATGAATAAAACAATGTAGAACGGTATGCTTTCGTTTGCAGGATCTAATTAGAAATGATGTGATCCACAGGTGACCCAATTATGCCAACATGATCTGATTAATTGCAAAGCGTAAGTGGCAAAGGTCGGGCATACTGCTCACAGAACAGATCTGATGGTTGACAGAGCTGAATGGCTTCTCACAAGGTGAACCGACGACCTGGTGAAAGCCGACATTTTGATGTAAGATTATATCGTAACAAAGAAAACGCTGAAATCTACGAATATATTTATCAAAGTTATTTATATTGAAGATTGACGGCTTACCTTAACTTTGGCACCTAGAAACTAAATTATTTTTTTCAATTTTCTGTCATGAATTATTCTAATCTACAGAAAAGTTTATCTAATTAATAAATGTTTATCTAATTAATAAATTAGTAACACATTTAGCCATTCATTTTAATATCTATATGCCGATATATCTTACTTACTAATACAGTATACCTACCACAGAAATCTAAATTTAGATTTCTGTGATACCTACCTATTACGTAGGTAGTATAATATCTAAAATCTATTCTAGTTACTTGAGCGAGAATTCAGTCAATATCGAGTTGCCTCCTCGTCAGCGGTGGGACATGTACCTTGCGGACACCTCACCACATTTATAATAGACCCACAATACTTTGCGTAGCGAATTTAAACTTTGTATGGTTCCCAAGTAAGTCGAAAATTGCTTGAAGTTAATCAAAGTTTTGTGAAACATTAAAGGTACTTAATTTAACTGGCAGTATGGTCACATGCCAAAGTCCAGTTTTGAAGGTTTAGAGCTTTGACGGTGTTGTTGAAAATCCTTTTCTAGAACAGATTTGGAGGCTTACTTATCTATGAAGCCTTGTTTTGGCATCTGCCTGAACTTAAGTGAGTGGTATGACTTGAGTGAAACTCTCATCTAATTTGATAAAACGAAATATTTTTATGTTTATGTAAGGTCTAGATTAAATAGCTCGCCGTCTGATAAAGACTAGAGGCCCTATCACGAGCTCTTATTGCGATCCATTTGGCGACCTAAACTGAATTGTTAAAGGGCCACCTATTAATATATCTATGGGGCCTCCCCTTCAACAATTGGAGCTTTATAGGGTGTAAACTGTATAGCTCCATTTTTCTTTCTTACTCGCACGCCTGACATTTTAAGACGTCATGGTAAGGCCCCAAGTGAGGATCAACGTCGCATTATGTTCCACGCGCGCCTCAAAGAGAAAGCATAATTAACAGGGTCAATGTCAACAGGGCAGCGGGGACGTTTGAAGGACATACTGCAGCCCTGAAACATAAGTGGGTAGGCAGCAAAAGTCACTCCAAGTTATATAGAAGTGAAATAAGGATTGTTTTCGTCATAAGTAATCAACTTGTAACTTATACTATTTGCTGCGCCAATAAATAAACTAAGAGATATTGTGAAATTGTTATTGTGTATAAACTGTTCCGTTACTTTTTGGTGTACAATAAAGTTTATTCTATTCTATTCTATTCTAAGTATCATTTGCTGAAATAAATATCTTCTGGTACCTACACTTATTATTTTATGCCCTGGATTTAAAAAAGGAACAAAACTTTCACAAAGATTAACGATCTTCTACCATTCAAAACAATGCCTAAAAACGGCTAATCGAATCGTATCAAAAAACCACTGAATTCATAAGCAACAAAAGATCTAGCGCCTAACTAAACAGAAAAGCAGAAGTTATCAAAGACGCTCAGAAAGCAAGTTCTGTACTTACTTGTGAACGACTGAACACGCACTTAAGTAAGCATAATTGTTTGAAAACCGACGAGTCGTGCATCTGACGTACAAGATTGATAGAACCTTTGTGCAGATATAAAGTTACTGAATGTGACATGGTCAGTAAGTTTTTGAACGCGAGCATGACTCATTTTACTTACCATTTTGGAGAGTGTGTGCGAGAGTTGCATGTCTTGAATCCGCCATCACCTTTCTACTATCGGACAACCTGACGTACGGTGAGTGTCCCTTACCTTGTTAATCCTCTACGGTCTAGACCATTCACCTCGTCGCTTTTACCGCGTACATCGAAGGACTAGAATAATTTTTGTACTGCTGCCTTCCCATTTGATTAAATCGATCGATCGATTTTAATGGAGCATAAATGGCCTTAACTTTACATTGCGTTAACTTAGAAGTTTAATTTTTTTTTATTGCTTCAAGGTGTAGCAGAAGTAGGTCTGCTACATCTTGGATTATTAATTTCAACTTAATACCTCCACACGTTCCTGAAAAAAGCCTTTAACGGTTCTGTTTTTGCCGACTGAGTTACAGAACCCTGAAAAAGGAAATTATTTCCGCGGCTAAAGATCTGATAAAGTGATTTTAAACTGATAAGTACTTTATCTGATAACTTCAGGCTTAATTGGTAGATGTTTTTAGTTTTAATATAAAATATTAGATAGAAAATATAAGTAAGTACATTGCAATCCAATATCTTGTTTGCATCCCACGGCCAATTTAGGTTTGACAATGAAATGTTTAAAATGATTTGCTTTCTTTTATAAGATATATTACTTTATCTTGTGAACATCTCTCACAAAGGGCGGTAATACAACTTTTATATTTGAATATAAATGTCTACTTACTAAAAAATACAAGTCGAAGTTACCTACTTGTAATTCTAGAATTACTTTCAACGAATATAATAGAAAGGTCCCGAAGTTCCCAAACATTATTCACGAAAACATTATTTTTACAAGAGGCTTAGGAGTTATTGAAGAAAACTTTTTGTATTTAGCCCTCAAGCTCAGCACTACAAACAAAGATATAAAGCGCGTTATCCAACTCTCTTGGAGCGCACTCCATCAAACTTGGCTCTTCCATTTCACCTAAATTCTTTTATGCCCGAATTTACCGAGCCTAGTAAATTAATCTTCGTACAGATTGGGACAATGGGGGACTTAGCAACATAATACAGAATTCCCGTTGGCAAAATTTTGCGCCTACAAAAGATTTGATCTAAATAAATGGAGGCTTCGGTTTAGGGATTTCTTTATAGCTTCTACGAGTTAAATTTGATTTTTGGAAACAATGATAACGGAGCACCGTTTCACGTGCATTGTACCTTTTGTGCGATGCCGACCCCCCGACTGGTACCTTAATTATGTCCGTATAAATCGACAGAGCCGAAAACACTCGTAAAATTCGTTCACAAAGGGAAATGAGTAAAATTGTACGGACGAAAATATCCGTTAGCCTTTCATTTGAAGTAACTTATTCACTTGTTGTAATTTTATGGAAGAAACGGAGCTATTCTTGGAAGTTTTATGCTTTCATTTCTCAGTCAATCATCTTGGTACATTGTAGTTCAACTTCCACCATGTTTTACACCCGTGCTTTTTTTCTCTCCTTCTTTTAAAACAATGTCACGCCAACGTTCAAGTGACTTGTGAATTAGCATAGATCCTTGAAGAATAAAAATAAAAGAATCTGAATTAATGTTCACATTTTATCGTAGGTTCGACTGTGAACGATTCCGCTGTACTTCGAGTCGCTGTTTGATTCTGACATTGAACAAATGTGTCTAGCCTTCAAGCCTATTGCCTTGTGGGATTTATATGAATGTGAACACATGCTGAAACAGGAAAAATAGGTGGCAAACACGTGTAAGTATTTAAGCATTACTAGCGACCCGCCCCGGCTCGCACGGGTGGAAAACTATCAGTGTTTTTCTACTATATTATGCATGTATTATACATATAAACCTTCCTCTTGAATCACTCTATGTACTAAAAAAGGCATCAAAATTGAATGCATAGTTTTAACGATCTAAGCATACAAATAGGGACAAAGATAACGGGAAGCAATTTTGTTTTATACTATGTAGTGGTGATGATGTATTCAAATATCCAAGGTGAATGAACTAAAACATTTCTCTTCTGAGACCTAAGCTTAACCAATGAATCAATTATACAATTAAATTGAGTTTCTCATTGAATATGTTATGTCTACAATTCGGAGAGGTTTGTAAACTCACTCGTGTCTAAGTAACGAAATTCGAGCCTTCATAAATCAAGTAGGTTCTATTCTTGAATTAATTTGGATCAAGACCTAGGGTTAGCTTTTGTTTGCGATATAACATACTGCTAGTGTACTGTGGCTATTGTTGTAGAATAGCAAAATCTCTACTATAATTGGGCCTGAGGGCAGGTTTCTGTGCCAAGGAGATACCTACTCAATTTTGCTTTGCTAAATGGAATTTTCTTACTCTAGTTTTTGTTTATCTTATAATTTCTGGATTATACTTATAAATTATTAAATGGAATGGAAAAATTCCATTGTATTTTGTTCTTAATCTTTTAATAAGCTAATTATAAATTAAATTACATAATAACTGTTTGTATTCTACCATATTTAATAATTTGTGGATTTAAATGTTTCTTTTTGTTTCGTTTTAATTTGTATAATTGACTCTACACGTGTTGGTTAATTATTAATAGAGAAAGTGTCGTAGTTCTTCTTCTTCCTGCCCTTATCCCATATTACTTGGGGTCGGCGCAACATGTTTTTTTTCTTCCATTCTGTCCTGTCACCCGTCGTAACATCACTGACTCCCTTTTCTTTCATATCAGTCTTCACACAGTCCATCCATCGTTTCTTTGGCCTCCCTCTTCCTCTCCATCTGTTCACATAAAGAAAGAAAAGAAAGTATCGTAGTTATGTAAACAAATAAATCAAAAAATATTTTCAGTTTATTTATTTTTATTTACAACCAACATAGTAAAATAGTTCGTTATAAACGTCAAAACAATCATCTTTATGTTGGCCATTTTCATGATTGCGTGATGCTTATCTAACGACTTAAAGCCTAGACGAATCCCAGGACTTTATTCCGTGTGAGTTAGTCACTATAAATTTTATGTACTAAGTAAGGGAGCAGTGGTGGCCTAGTAATAGTCGTAGCCCCGACTTACGAGTTGTAGGTCGTGAATTCAAACCCAGCCAGGCTTATTACTTTGTGTAATTTATTTCATCACTATTCTTCTCAAAATGGTAAAGGGAAACATCGTCAGGTCACTTGAATGTCCTAAAACTGAAAATTCGAAGATATATATAAGACATCCACCAACCCACAGTGGTTCCGCTTGGTATATTGCGGTTCATTTTCAATTATAACTTACGCCTTTTAATTACATAAAAGTTATCATCAAAATCGATCAATAAACAAAACAAAATATACTAAAATTGATAACCCTAAGCAGAAGATTTGCTCTTATTTGGAGAAATTCCAAATTCTTTGTTTAGTCGTCACCAAATAAATGGAACAATTTGTCAAAAATTCTGTTCAAAACCAAAAAAATAATCATCAATATTGTTAAGCACTTAGCAAAGATATCAGTGAACAAGTCAAACAGTTAACTCGAGAACCTCCTCCTTTTTTTCAAGTCAGTCAAAAACAAATCCCCGTCACCGTTCAAGTTTGAAATATTCTCGGAAGCTTTGAACGAAAATGGACACTTGCCCTTAAAAGCAAAACTAATGGTCTGGTTATTAAGTCAGGTCACAAAGTAGCACTTACGTGTCAATGACCAGAACTAGAGGAATGGCGAAATGTACTCCACGAGGTCAAGCGAGGAAATGGACAGGAATTGTTTTAGTAGGGAAGGAATTATTATTGAAAAGGGCTTACAAAACGAAAACATGTGTAGGATTATTTGTGTAAGTTTTTCGTTTGTTTGTTCGTTTGTTTGTTTGACGGCACGGTTGGCGCAGTGATTGTGGGGTAGACTGCTGCACTGCGTTTCACTGGATCGATTCCGTCACGGGGCAAATATTTGTGAGGCTTGGAGATAAGTGTTCTGGGTATGGGTGAGTTTACATGTTTATGAACGCACCCACATTAAAAGAGTAAAATAGCAACAGCAAGCTTTATTATTGTTTTGCTGTAATAAAGAAATATGAAAGAACTTTTAAAATATCCTCATTAACAATGAAGTTATAAAGATTCAAAGCTAATATGAAAGAGAAGCCCAACGTGGACTTTGACGTCAAAGTTCATCACGCTCAAACTGGCCGCCGTTCACAACGGCGGCGTTTTGATGAAAGAGACATATTTGTTTTAATTTTTTATGTGCCGTTTACTTTTTCATCAATTTCGATATTGTTTTCACTGTTATTATTTTATTTTTTGTATATGGTTACCTATGAAGTATGCGTTTTTAACGGGACCCTTACTTTAAATTGTGATCAAATAAACTTTATTCTATTTTTGTAATAATTAAATAAACTGTGTCCCTATAACTTTATTCTTACAAATAAACTGTGTGTTCTTGGTTTAATAGCGTTAATTTTCAAGACATATCTATACTAATATTATAAAGAGGAAAACTTTATTTGTTTGATTGTAATGAGTAGGCTCAAAAACTACTGGACCGTTTTTAAAAATTCTGTCACCATTCGAAAGCTTCACTATCCACAAGTAACGTAGGCTAAATTTTATTTTGGAAAAATAAGGGTTTCGTAAGATATTTGGGTTTTTCGGACACAAGGTGTAAAAAATTATGTTACATATTATAATTTATATGGCAGAACAACGTTTGCCGAGTCAGCTAGTTCATTCATAAAGTGATTAACAAACAATTTCCTTTTTATATGTATTTCCTTTTCCAACATTGTCTTTGTTTCCGACGAAAATAAAATCTGTTTATTCCGGACCCGTTAGCGAGGATACTGACAAGTTAGATAGGTAGCCCACGATGAAGTTTTGCATCCTTTCAGTAGTGTGTTTCAGTGCACACGCGCGACTATCTTGATGCTGCATTGCTACCAGCGCGCGACTGCATCGCTACTAACAGCAGTGTGTACAGGGGTTATTAGTTAGTGATCAACTAGTCCCTAAACTGCAGGATTGTCTGAAAGAGTTACCGTGGCTGTACCAGGAGAGTAAATGAAGAAACAAGATAGATTTTAGTCAGTGAAAGTCTGACACTCTCACTAAAAATAGGATCTTTTTCTTCCTGCCCTTATCCCATATTACTCGGGGTCTTCGCAACACGTTTTCTTTTTCCATTCTGTCCTGTCGTCCATCACACTATCACTAACTCCCTTTTCTTTCATATCAGTCCTTACACAATCCATCCATCTTTTCTTTGGCCTCCCTCTCCCTCTCCATCCATCCACATGTAAATTCAGAACTCTTTTAGTAACATGCATTTCATCCCTCCTCTTCACATGACCATACCAAGACAAACGATTTTCTTTCAACTTTTCTGTCACTAGCGCCACTTTTAAACTTCGTCTAATATACTCATTTCTCACTAAGATTGGGATCATTTGATGAAATTCCACTGAAAAACTACAGCGCAAGACTACATCGATAAGATGCTATATCGCATTTGTATTCATGCTGTATTGCGATAGTATAGTAGCGACACAAAATCGTGGTTACGTGGTTAAAAGTATAAGACCAGCGATAGAAACGCCATTTTTGTTGCGATTTTATCGCTATTACATCGCTGCAAAATGTTGCAAAATTATTAAACAAAATAATTTCAGATGACATGACATGTCATGTTGTTTATTTTAAACCCAAACGTTGACTGGTAGAGAATGTCTTGTTGCATTAAGTCCGCCTATGTACTGTACATAAGGTTTAAATAAATGAATAATGATCACTCAATCTTTTGGTTTTGGCTAAAAGGTTTCAGAATTAATTTGTAAAAATGTAGGTAGAAAGCATTCATAATATTTTACAGATACTTACTCTTTGCGAAGTTAAAGTAATTTCAAAATGAGAAACCTTGAAAAGTGGTCTGGATGGCACTAAAAACTTTGACCACTTCAATTCCCGGCAGAGGCGATGTGACCGCTACTGTTAACTTTATTTTTACTATGACTACTTTATAAGAGTCGTTAAGATGTTCTCTGAAAACCTTGCAGTTATTATTTAGTTATCGTTCATTTCAGGAATTAACGCTTAGAAACGTGACTGAATTAAATTAAACTAAATTGTAGCGAGACGCTTAGGACCGGTCATTGTGGCGACGCGTTGGAGAGTCTCATGTCCAGCCGTGGATTTCTTTCAGCTGAAATGATGATGAATTTGTTCAGTATAATAGATAAATTAAATAAATTAGATTGAATAAATTTTTGATTTCAATTAATTAATATTATTCTATTATTCTTGATTACTTGAACCACCAATAAATTTTTCATACAAGCCAATCCCTTAACCAAAACCATTTGATAATTTCGCAAGCTTCTCCATTCTCAATTCATCGAATAAAATTTTCATACCATTCGTCTCTTTTATCGAGTAAATAAATCCCTCGAACCGTGCGAACCTCGAGACCAACAGTCAATTAAGTAATTGCTTCATCGAAATCAAACCATTTGCGAACAAATTACGGGCTCTACAGAAACATTTTCTCTCCCAAGGGTCACATATTAAGTGACAAACACAACGACCCGAACGATACAAGTAAAACCAAAAGTAAGCGGCGGTAGCCAAAAATTATAGGGAAAAAAATCTGAAAACGCAAATTCTCAGCCGTTTGATCGTAATCATTACGTCTGATGTATCAAACGATCTACGACATAAGCCTCCAACAGAAAAATGAAACTTGCAAGCAAGCCATAAAAATCGTCAATTTTACGGATTTCCGAATTTCGATGTGCGATTCACCGTGAACAGTGAATGCTTGGACGAGCGAAAACTTACAACAATAGGCTTTTTCCAAACGCGTAAATCTACCTCTTAGCCCTATTGGTGACGACGCTACGGATTGTCGTGATTTTCTACTTCGCGGTTTGTTGGTACGTGGTAACCCTAATTTTACGTGGCCTTTTAGGGCTATTGTGATGTTTCAAGAAGCAGATATTTATGGCACGTATGATATTCACCCTCGTTTGGCCGGTAGTATAGCGAAAGTGCTGCCGTTTGTGATAATACTCGTAATTTAAAACGACAACAGCCCTTAGGGTTGGCTGCTGATCGAAGGGTCGTGGGCCCGGATGGGAATCTATTAGGTCATTACCCACAGACAACTTATCGGACCATGGTTTCTGATGACTCGTGAAAATTACAAGATGGCGTATCGCCTAGGAGCTAGGGGTGGACGTAATAACTACGACGTATTGTGGTGAGAGAACAGTGCCTTAATCACCCGTTATAAGTACTCGGTTGCAGTGTATTAGCATATTAATGAGAGTCATTACTAGATGGGATGAAAGTAAATGATACGTGAAATGTGAGAGGGGTTACAGTAAATTAACCTAAATTTCACAACCCCATTAATAATTATAATATGTTTATTGCAATTAGTACATACAACATATACGCAGACAGAATAGGTACTATTTTATATATTTGAAGCGCTAATTTTGTTGAACTCTGGTACCCAAATTAAGAATAAAATTGTGTTTAGGGTACCAGAAACCCCGCTCTTTCTGATCTTTTCCAATCATAATTATTAAGTACCTAAGTGGAACGTATTCACCTGTGTGAAGTTTCGAAAGTTAATACATAGTTGGAGCCGTTTGGGGTTGAAACCTTGAAATATGTGGTCTGAGTAACATCCTACCTATCATCCAGACATTTTTGCCTCTTCACCTGACCAGAGGGTTTCTTTTGACTTAAACATCAGTATTTACTGCATTTCACCGTTGAAATGCTATATTGGGTACTTTTTCTTCTAACAGCGATGCGTTTCAAAATTTTATAAAAAATTGATCAAAACGGTGGAAAGTGCTCTTAGGGCATTCCCTGTGAGCATTTTCTGCAATTAGCCATTTTTTAAGTTAAAGTATTATTATAACCAACCAGTAATGGGTCTACTTCGTGAATTACGGCTCATTCCCTCTCGTAGACAGGAGACTTAAGTCTAAGCTGTGGGAGTATTATAAGGCTAATGATACTAATTATTATTAGATATAATAATGATCGAATTTGAAAATAATGCAAAGTATTTTCAAAAATATATCGACTACAGATAGAAAGAAAGAATAGAATAGCAAAACTTATCTATTTGACACAGCAAGTTAAAAAGAATAAAATTACAGAATTCGCTGAACATACTCGCACTGAAAGGTTGACCATCTCATCATTTGCTGGGCATCAGATATCCAGCACTTGTTTTCAGTTGGCATTCCACAGTGACGCATTGACGAGGGTAAACAAAACTTGTAATCTACTCTAATACTTTAGCAATCTCAAAAATGAAACTAATGAGCTAGACTGCGAGTACTTTAATAATTATGTATATTAATGTCTTTATGTAAATGAATCATAATTAAAGCAAACGAGCTAAGTAGGCGTATAGTAGTCGTGATAAACATCTCTCAAAGAATACGGTTGGGCGCGTAACGAGTTCAAAATGTTCACCTAAATAATTAGGACTGCTACAATCTGAATCAGAATCTGACGCGAAAATACTAGGTCGTATTGACCTCGTTTTATTTTGTTTTGGTTTTCTATAAAAAGTGTTTTAGAGTAGCTTACATAACCAATTTACAAAACTGAAAGGAATATAAAACTTGAGATATTTAAAAAGTATGATTAAGAGCAAAAAGTTGACCTGGTTTGGGGCTGGTTAGAGTTGAAAATGTGTAAATCATACTTTAGTATCACGATTTCACAAGTTTTTAGACTAAACTATAGTTTCAATCTACTTCCCGGGTCCAACAAAGTGTAAAAAGAGTATTTGGCCTTACGAGTAAGTCTTTTAGTAACTGCAAAGCGTCATTTATGTTTAGGTCCCATCCAGTAGAGAGGGCCTCATAACATAGGTCCAAATTGCAAATGGCCAATTTTGAGTATGCTACTAGTAAACCTAATCCGTCGGGGATTAGACGCATTATAACAATAATGCGTATTGTATACTCGTACACTACCTAATATTAAAAAAAATATAAGTACGGTGGACCGCCCCGAGTGATACAAACTACAAAAGATTACTTACAAAAATAAAAATGAAATAATGTATATTGACAGATAATTCCACGAGATTTCAACTCCATTTCGTGACCCGATACCTTTTTATCTTTCTAACGACATGTTTCTTTGTCCGCATTGTCCAATTATCTTTTACGAAAGATCCAAGAGGATCTCGAATCTTTGGAATCGGAATCAACATTAAAGGTTCCTTTGTGGGACAATGGGGAATAATTGTTAATTAAATGTAAGCAATTTGAAAAATCGAAAAGCGTTTAATTTAAATTGATTGATTTCACTTTGTGAAGTGGTTTGATTGTTAAACTGGGAACCGTATTTTTAATTTGTATTTCACGGGCCAAAGGACTTTGCGTCATGTTTTTAAAAGATTTGCTGGTGATAAATGACAAAATACATAAATATTTTGGGAATACAATCATTGTGGCTACAGGTAACGAGTAAAATTCCCTGCCCTTCCCTGCCTTCCCTGCTGGAGTCTGTACTTTCTGTTAACAGGGGTCTTTGAGTCAAGGGTGAATGTAAGTCTTACCTAACCTTCTAAGTAAGCATACGCCACTATAGCTTACAATCGGATAAAAATAACTAAAATTCCATTTAAAAATTCACTCGTCACCTATCTATCTAAGGCTGTTGTGTTGTCCAGGGTTACAGATTTGTTAAAACAAGTTACCCAGGTATCGGCTTAGGAACGCAAAGGGCAATTTAAAATATTGTGACTTGGTTTCGGTCAGTAAAAGTCAGATACTCCCTGCTGCTAAACAAAGTGGGAGCAGTTGTTTGATGATATCCCACACAAAATAAAATGGTAGGTAAGCCTTATTAAGTGTATATTCATGTATGTATAAGCATATAGTTGGTAACGAGATTAGCTATGCGGCCGTGTCGCCTGCATTATTAATTTTCTTGTTAGTCACCCTCTTTAATGTTAACAAGAACTTACTTACCTGTTTCATCACTGGCAAATTTAGTTACCATGGTCTGGGTTTAAAACGTCCTTTTAAAATATGTATGCAATATTACTGAAAGGAACTTTTTAGCGCAGCTGTGGAGGGCCACATGCAATGTTTTTTTTATTTACTCATCATCATCATTTCAGCGAAAAGACGTCCACTGTTGGACATAATATACTCCTCCAAGTGTCGCCGTAATGAACCGTAATTTTGCCAATTAAAATGCTACTTAGTAGTTTCACCAATAAACTGATTTAAATTTTACCACGACAAAAATATAATAGAGACCATGCAGTTAACTAACTGCAATGTTCACAGGAAAACAATGTTCACGATAAACAATGTTCACGAAAAACAATATTCACAACAAACAAAGTTCACAAAAAAATATGGTTTAGAAAACTGCTATCATGCAGTGCACACTGCAATTTTATCATTTGAGCGAGTGTGTTGAGAAATCATCATTTCTTCTGTATATGAGAAAATTCATTTTCAATGCTGAACAACATCAACTCTGAATTATAAAGGATTAAAGATACCGCCAATCCGTAAAAATAGAAAACATTACAACATTTCTTCCCACAAAATATTCCATATAAATTCCTTCTACAACCCACCGTCGAATTTCCCCGAAGAAAGTTTCAGAATCAATATTGTATTTTTATTTCCCTCTAGTGGGGGATGTAATCAATACACATTATACCCTAAACGGGTTCCGCAGTTAAGTTGCCCCCGGACACAGGTAAACACGTCTTATTTATAATAGAGACGTGATGAGTGGCGGTTCGATTCTATTCTCCGGTCAATTTATAGTGTTTAGTGCGTTTAGGTGGTTGGTTCTTAGAATTGGATATTGTAGGTTTTTTTTTGTTTTGCTAGTCTTGTGGTTTTGAAAATATACGTAGATAGTTAGGCCTACAGTTAACGGGCGCGTAGCTTTATAGACGTGTACCTATTCGTCATTTTACGCTTTGTGTACGCGTGCGTGAAGTTTGCATACAAAACTTATGAAATTCTGTGGACGAAACGCCAACGTCTTACCGTTGTGACCTTGCAGCGTATGCGAAAGCTAATGTAAAGAAATAAAACTGCTTTTTCGCATTTTTACAATTCCTTTTTATTCAATAAGAAAGTTAATAATTAGTGCGGCTATCTACGCTCTGTCTATTTCATGGTCTTTTTGATCTCGATCTCACAGATTCACAGATTACTCACACATCGTTCATACATACCTTTTAACCATCCTACATGTATGTTTCCGACTTTTCATGACGAAATTTGTCGTTCGGGTATATATCATGTCTTGGAATAGAATATAGGATACTAGTTATTCTTTGATACTCATAGTTCCTTTGAGATAAATTTCAACGTTAACGGGAACTACGTTGAAGCTAATAAATAAATAAAATAAATATAACGGTAAAATTCATATTGGGGTCAAGTTGCAACAGCAATTTTTGTACCGCGAATACCGATATCGGCAATATCCCAATCGGCTATCAGACATTTGGCCTTCTTCCACTTACGTATATTTTGAGTATCTGCATAAGTGCATTCATTGCTACAATTGTGAGAGTCAAAATGACTGAAATGATTGTGAGACTACTAAAGACATGTAAAATAAATATGTACCTACTTGTTTTAGAATGAATAATGTAAAAATTAAGATACACCTGCCATATCGACTTAAATTAATTTGCTTACATCGTAGTCAGGCGCATTACTTCGTGTAATTTATTTCATCACTACTGCTCCATTTTTTTTTACATACCATAAACTAGTGCTTGACTGCAATCCCACCTGATGGTAAGCAGATGCAATCGTGATTCTCGGTGAAGGAAAACAACGTGAGGAAACCGGCATGTCCTAGGACCAAAAATTCAAAGACATGTGACATCCGCCAATCCGCACTGGGCCCGCGCGGTGGATTATGGCCCATTTCCTCTCCTAGAGAGGAGGCCTGAGTCCCAGCAGTGGGAACATTATAAGGCCGTTAATGTTAATGCTAATGCTAAACATCGTAGACTACCCCTTATATTATTTTAAGTTCTTTCGAAACAGCCAACGAGTATTTTAAGTTCTTATAATCCATCCCAAGGTTGTCTGGTAGGTATCGTTGTCAGCGATGAGATCGCCATTATACTCATAGATTTAAGTTTATTTATAAGTAGTTTTATTTTTTGGCGTAAGATAAAGTTTATTTTATTCTATTACTGGATTAGTTCTACATAAAATGTTCTGTTTTCAAAAAGAAACTTAGATAAAAACTACAAGTTATGTATATTTCCAAAATATCTAAAGAAAGAGGTGTAATAAAATGATCACGTATGTGCGGTTTTTCAAAGGCGGAAGATCATCAAAATGACTTCTCCCACTCCGGGCGTAGCGGGAGGGCGTGTCAGCCTTCTACTGACTAAAACCCACTCCAATTCCTTCTTTGCCAGGGTTTCGGGGTTCTCTTTCGTCAACCCAAGCCCCGACTTCGACCCTGTCGGGTACATAAGAGCGGTTGTACGAGAAACATCACGGGTTGGGTGATATTTAGGAATGTCCAACAAGGTTAGTTCACCTCCTTCATGGCCGGTTCCTCTAAACCTTGCAGACACAAAATAGGAGTTCCACACAGCGGCAATCTGTCAGCTTATCTTACTTAAGACCGTCGTCAGAACGTTGCCGGCTGAACGCAAATCAAAATTAACTTTACGAGTTGCCACAACCTCTCTCAAATGCCTGGGCTAGACTAGTAATTAAACACTATCGATCAAGTAATTTACCTAGCCGTGATTGAATGACCTAATAGACCTAATATTCAGGTTTGTATAGAGAAAATACAGCAAAATCTCTATCTGTAAGTTAGGCAGTACTCTTTCTTTTTCTTATTTCTCTTTTCTTTATTTCTTTTTTTATTTTCTTTCTGTCTTTTTAGAAATGTAGTAAGTTTTCTTCGTTGAGGTCCTTAGTAGTCCTGAGTTGAGAATGTTGACAAATGTTTGCACTGACTGGATAGGTGCACTCAAATCTGTGAGGTTCTTTATTCAAAAGACCATCTTAGACACTGATCTGCATAGTGCTCACTGCTCATTTTATCTGACATACTTGTTGTACGAATTTGAAAAAAAGACTATGATCTATGTATGAGTTTGTTTCGTCGTTTTTTCTTAGGGTAACCAGCTAGAAAACATAGGCATCATTGATGAAAAAAATTACGTTGACAAGTATTTCTTAAAACCTACGTATTTGCAACGTATCATTTAGATATCATCAACAAGAAACTTCTCAAATACGTTCGTTTGCTTTGATATTTAAAACTAGAGACAACCATGTTTCAAAATACCAAACATTATTGAATATTTATCATCAATTTCTAGAACCTTCCCAATGTCACGAACATACCAAGGTCAATATCAAGTTAAAATATACTTTGATTGTAATAACTAAAATAATATTCGAATATCAAAATAAACTTTGAGGTAAACAAAGTGAGTATTGATATTTCTAACTTGAGAAATATTCAATCATTTACCGTTCTAGGCATTTATTTACTCTATCATCAAAGTAAGTATCTATTAGGTACCTAAGTATATGCTTGATTTTATTTAGAGTACTTTATTTCGATACTAAATGTATCGACAGATACGAATTTACCCATTTCTTTTTTATTTAGTTGGTAAAACGGAAAAGAAGGGAATCGTTGGTCTTGGTATGGATATTTGAAGAAGAGGGCTGAAACCTATGTTACTAAAAAGTAATGAGTATAATACATATTGATGTATAGAGAGGGAGAGAGAGGCCAAAGAAAAAAGTATAAAAGAAAGAGTGAGAAGTGATATGCAAGAAAAGGAAGTAAGTGATAACGCGACTGCTGATAAGATAGAACGGAAGTAAAAAACAGCACCTACCCCAAATAAAATAGGATTAAGGCAGGAAGAAGAAGAAATGAGAAAATAGGAGGAAGTGTCAGATTTTTACTGAATTAAAAGTTGTATTAAATTCCTTTAGTTGCCTTTTGTGTTCCAGGGCCATGGTAGAATTTAGTCTAGAACCTAGCATAGGATATACAATACCTGGTATTTTATAAATAGATTACGCGGAAGAGCTGACAAGTAAGTGGTTAAAATCTACAAAAATGGTATCGTGAAACTAACCTTAACAATATCCGGATTTTTCTATCGTGGGAGTATGTTCCTCTGGAATATTTTACTTACTAACACGTGGGTGAAGCAGCTAATAAAATTTTTAATCTCAAAGCTATTTATGTAAGTTATGACACGTTTATTAAAAGATCAGAAAACAAAAAAAATAACTTTTTACAAAAAGATTACAGCCGATTATTTTGTAGTTTTAAAATAGTGTTTTTTTAACATTAAAGATGGTTGTATTTTTTTGTAAAAAGGTTTTTATTTTACACTTTTTAGTTACAGGGGGGGGAGGGTACCACTACTGTCGCCCCACCCTTTCCTTCTTCGGTCAGTCATTGACAACCAATATAAACAAAGCAATTTTAGTAGAACAGTTACGACATTTCTGCCATGATCGAATGAGGAGTTCCGTTCCATAACTTCGAAGGTTAAAATTTCTATGAGACCAATAATCATTCGGGAGTATAACCTTTCTATAAAAATTTTCAAAATCGGTCCATAATTGACCGAGATATCGGTGAACATTATAAAAAAGATACATACAGACGAACATAGAACCTCATCCTTTTGAAGTCGGTTAATTATAAAATTAGACAAAGTAAATTTCGATTGTTAGCAAAAAATTCTTCCATGGCCGTTAGTGCTGTTACAATAAAAGATTTTTCGCCACTTTGAATAGGTAATACCTACTTTCAGTTAAAACCCCGTTTCAAGTAAAAAAGATGTAACAGCTGCTTATCTTTCTTTCACTCGTAAACTTGAGGAAAAGGGTTGTTTTACTGTGAGATATCTAACGGACTGATAAGAATGTTCTTGTCAGTGAGTTTATCAATTTTTGCAGAATCGTGATTTGTGGGGTATCTTTTGAGAGCGTTGTAAATGTTCCGAGAATGTGACTGAGTGATAGGACGATTCTATTGTAGTGTTTAAGCGATTAGCCACCATCGCTGTGTTCTAATTGGGTAAAATATTTGGAAGTGATTCTTTTACATACAAGAAAGAGGTCAATCGTCGAAGCCGACTCGGCTGGACAGAGTTCGGGAAACTGTGCAGAAACTTCTTACCTAACATACCACAGTGTCTCAAGACGAAAGACTATCGCTGCAAAATGGTCGATAGGGTGAAAAGATTCCGGAGTGGCAATCGCGCACTGGAAAACGCAGCGTTACAAGGCCCCTTAAAAGGTAGACCGACGATATACGTTTGTTGTGGCTAGAACACAAAAGTGCCACTGAAGGAAGCATAAAGGGTGTAAAAAGACCCTTAACGAAAACGAAAACCCCAAATAGTCCTCATCACTGGGATAGTTTTTTTCTTCTAGACCATACCTGGGAATTCACTAGTTCTGGAGATATTGAAGGTCAAAGTCAACAATTTTTTTTCGTTTTTTTTTTAGAATTGTATTCCAAGTATCATTAGTAAACTTTCTTCCGAACAAACATTATCAAAATTATCAATTTTTCATGACCAATTACGCATTTGAAGTCACAAAAATGCAATGAAAACTATACACAACGAGCGCCTCACACACACAAGCGAGCGATCAGTTCAACGACCAAGCGCGAGCGGCCGAACGCGCAGCTGATCGAAGTTATTATTAATTAATTATTTTTTAATGATGAAAAAAAAAAGTTTTTTCCCAGCAATATTTTTTGGTCTAAGTTACTTAATTACATGTACAGAATGTGTAGTTATCGGCTTTGTGATCGGTCTTTTTACACCCTGTATAGTCAGTGAAAGTCTGACAATCCCTCTCGCTCTACCTAAAACGTAAGAATATAACGATAGCCCATCTAAAAAACTCCAACTATAAAATGATTTTCCTCTTACACCGATTGTCATGAACAATCAGGCTTTTCCAGCATAAAATATGGTTTCCCCTCTCCGTAATGACTATTCGACCTACTCTTCACCTCAAAAATACGTTAAATCCGTCCCAGCTAAGTGATGTTGGTCGTTAAGGCATAGGCCAGATAACTGGAGGAAATAAAGTGGGGTATTAAGGGGAAGACCCTGCAAGCTGCCAATTATCATAACATGATATTACCGCGTTTTTTTGTGGACTGACCTTGGCTTTAAATCTTAGGGAAGAAAAGTAAAATATGAAGGTGGAAAGGGAAAAAGGTTTTTATGAAATTTTATTCGTAACTGCTGACAGCGGTTTCGTCGGCTCGAATATAGTTTTCTCCATACAAAATTAAAGTTATTAGTATACTTTTTTTTTCTCTATAAAATCTCTCTCTTATCTATATTTTTTTTAAACTGTTGTCGGCCGTTCGCAGTATTGCCGCACCGCGCCTTTTGTATGAAAAAAGAACGATCGTCCGTACGCAGTACGACTAAGGGTTCATACGCACTATGCGGGTAGCCGCATTGCGGCTAGCCGTCCGGCTGACCGCAAGCACAATTATGTACGTAATATTCATTTCTATGCGCACTGCAATGCGGCTACCCGCAGACCGCTCCGGTCGCTCGGAGGGCTGCGGCCCGAGTGACGGCCAGCCGGACGGTTGCTATACGCACTGTGCGGTTCAGTCTGCGGCTGCCCGCCATTGAGTGAGTGTGTGCATTTTTACAATTTTTCTAAAATGTTCAATAATTCTTCAAACGTTTTTATGCTCATTCTAGTAAAACCGAAAAACTTATCATCATATTTTTTTAGTTCTTCGAAAAATATTGCAAAATGCTTGCTCTCATCTCGTGTTTGCAAATAAGGATGCACCCAGTACTTCTTTCTTTGTTTTTTCTTCTTAACATAATGTGTGTAAATATAGTAAATAGCTGCAACTTCTTCCACGTCCATCTTTGAAATGGATCGACATGACCGCAAATCGCAACGGTTCTTCAACCGCACGTTGCGATTTGCGGTCATGTCGGCCAGCCGGACGGTTGCTATACGCACTGTGCGATTCAGTCTGCGGCTGCCCGCCATTGAGTGAGTGTGTGCATTTTTGATTTTTTTCTAAAATGTTCAATAATTCTTCAAACGTTTTTATGCTCATTCTAGTAAATCCGAAAAACTTATCTTCATATTTTTTTAGTTCTTCGAAAAATATTGCAAAATGCTTGCTCTCATCTCGTGTTTGCAATTAAGGATGCACCCAGTACTTCTTTCTTTGTTTTTTCTTCTTTACGTAACGTGTGTAAATGTAGTAAATAGCTGCAACTTCTTCCACGTCCATCTTTGAAATGGATCGACATGACCGCAAATCGCAACGGTTCTTCAACCGCACGTTGCGGTTGCGAATGCGGCTGCCCGCGATCCGGCTGGCCGCATTCGCAACCGCATCCTGCGGTCAGCCGTGCGGCTAGCCGTAATGCGGGTACCCGCATAGTGCGTATGAACCCTAACGCAACGCTTCGGCACTGCAGCAGGCCGTTCAAAAACGCATAAATTTAAAGCGCCCTTTACATACTATTGTCAGGAAGCGTTTATTACGTTAAAGAAAGAAAGAAAGAAGAAAAGGATTTTAATATTTGGCATACATAGATACCTACACTCAGTGTAGGAAAAACAATTAAAAACTTGCAGAAACTCAAAGATTAAAAATAAATTTAAATAAAACCAAAATTGTAACGGTGCCGCCAAATAGATCCAGTTCAGCAATAAAGCCAGACAACTAGGTAGTAGTTGCCTGACGCTGGTTATCAACTGAACACACCTTTGAGAGTGTACGGACTTTACATGTTGTAGATTGATAAATAATAAATAGAGTTGAATAGAGTCGTATCAGATATCTTATATCATCCGAAAATGAAGTTTTTACGTTATACATTTCACAAAAACGAACCAAGTCAACCCAAACAAAATGTTACCCACTATTAACAAAACTGCCAGTAACACAATGTTGTTAGCAATCAAGTCGCATACTAGTTCTGTTCCCAAACGCAAAGAGCATAGGAATAAGTGTATAATTAACTAGTAACCGGAATCCGGATACCGGTTAACCGGTTCTGTTCACGTCGCCCCAAGTTCTTTAGTACGTTTTACACGTCGTCGTAAAAGATGAAAACTTCAACGTGTTTTGTTTTACATTCAAACAACAACTAGTGGAAAGTTAGCTAGGTTTATTTTATTTCAGTGTCAAGAATGTACAATACTGTAATGTTGTTGTTCTAATGTCATAAAATAAGAGTTTATTTTCATAGGCTATGGCAGTGATGTTGAGAAGATATTACACATTAGTTTAAAAAACTAGGTAATGTTGAGAAGATATTTACTTACACTTGTTTAAAAAGAAAACTGTTTCTCTTTTTTCTATGGAAAAAAATGTTAAATGGATTTTTTATTTAAAGTTGCGAAATCATCAAAAGACCTTTTTTGGAGTGGACGCGTCAGACGTACTGACTAAAACCCATTTATGTTTCTTTATTCCCTCTTTGCGTTCTAGGGCCACCGGTCACTCTTTCAAACGTTCCTGCAGCCCTAACAGGTATCGGTCCTATTGGGCCACCTCAGTTTTGCTATGCGTCCTAGACTAGGACTCAGGCCTTGGCGATCGGGACAGCTAGCTACTAATTGCGTACCGTCTGTAAACTTGCACCTACACTGACCAATGACTGACCTACGACTGCCAACGCTCAGTGCATTAGCTCCTGTATTAGCGGCTGGGGTGGGAACTTCCTCACGTTCTCTCCCTCAAGCTCGCCTTACTGCAGCTTCTCAAAAGAACATCATAGCATTTTTTTAACATTTAGGTGCCCAAATGAGATTGTTATTTTTATAAATGTGATTCGTTTGTCGTTTATTTTTAGCTACGGATGTGACGACTGTCATTCTGACATTAGAAATGACGTGTCTGGCGTGAAACGGCGTTCGTTTTGGTATACCTAATTATGTTTGCGATTCATTTATTTTGTTAGATGGTGATTTCACATTTGAAGTTATGCGTTAATTGAATCCTCTATTTCATGTTACATTCAATCAACTAATTAACAATTCAAATCGATTATTATTTAGTGTGAATATTGTTTTTTTTTGTTTATTGTTGAAAATATGTACTATATACATTTTATTATTAAAAGTACCTAATCCAAATCTAAACAATCATCATCTGCCTAGCCTTTTCCCAACTATATTGGGGTCGGCTTCCAGTCAAGCCGGATTTAGCTGAATACCAGTATTTTACGAGGAGCGGCTGCCTACCAGACCTCCACAACCCATTAACTGGGGTAACACGGTACTTCATGGCAAGACTGGAGTCAGATTTACTGGCTTCTGACTATCCGTAACGACTGCCAAAGATCTACAAATGACAGCCGGGACCAACGGCTTAACGTGCTTTCCGAGGCACGGAGGAAACTCGTTATGTTAAGATGGTCACCCATCCACAGACCAACCTAGGCAAGCGTTGCTTAGCCTTGAAGATCGACCTGTGCGGCTGTTATTATCCAGCCACGAGCTCCTCCTAATCCAAATCTAAACAATGCATACAAATATTGACGTAACGCATTGGACAGGCGTATCGTCGATGACGTGCCGGCGACTCATTTCATTCTACCCTCCAAATACCTTGTTTCTACTACCGCGTTATTATAATTATTAGTTTCTCATCAGACACGATCTGCGCTGCCTGAGAGACATACGTGCGCCGGCGTCGATAAAGTTATTCGCGAATTGTGTCTACCCGAAATAACCTATCTCTGTGCTAACAAAGACTGTACTTTTATTGCTATCATTTCATTTCTTGTGCTTAGTTTGTTTGTGCCTTCTTAATTTAACTATAATTGACTGCTTCAAAAATTTCTTGAATAAAATAAAATTGACGTGATAAAAATATTTAACACTAGCTGTCCCCTGCGGTTTCACCCGCATTTTTCATTACTGCTCCACTCTCGTGAGTCGTAGCGTGATGGTATATAGCCTATAGCATTTCTAGATAAATGGGCTATCTAACACTGAAAGAATTTTTCAAATCGGACCAGTAGTTCCAGAGATTACCCCCTACATACAAACTTACAAATTTTACCTCTTTATAATATTAGTATAGAAGTATAGATATAATTTTGTGATAAACTAGAACATTAGAGCAAATTAAGTTCGGGATAAATTACGGAATGGTTAACGAAAAAATAAAATTTTGTAAACTAGTATTATTAGTGTTTTAGTATTGCGAGTGTGAGATATACATCTAGAGATACGAAGAAGGACTATATTTATTTACCAGCTACCCAGTAAGTACCAACACCAAACACTCACAACCAAAACAGCCAAATAGAATTGCGCGGGTCATTTTTTTTCAAGTGGGGAATCATCAGAATGACTTCCCACTCTTGGGCGGAGCGAGAGGACGTGTCAGACTTTTACTGACTAAAACACAAACCGTTCCTTCGTTGCCTTCGAGATCGAAGACCCAAAGACCAAGCTTCCCTTTCGGAAATCCAATTCATGGCCTCAGAGACTTCGACCGTTCTGGGGCCCATACAGTTTACTGACATCTCCTTGAGCGCGTGGGCGGGTCACGTCAGCCGCATGCACAAAGACCGCTAGGCGAGCGTCGCAAAAGCGTCGTCGAGCCGATGAACGCCTACCGCGAAGACTGGTTTAACACGGCGCGGGAAGAGAATGTCTAGAAGGACTCGGGGTAGGTTTAGCAGTAAAAAAACACTAATTCGAAATTATTATTGAAACATTCACAAAAACAAAGAACTGAAACAAACATACATCTGAAAGCATTTGTGACTTAAAATCTTTCCAAGGCGAAACTAAACAAAGAGTAATAAATTCCACCTTTAGCATTTATAAATATTTCCACATATCTTTGGATACCTGCGCTCCGGCTCAAAGAAACCGTTTCGCTTCCGCGCTTACAACTCATGTAAATATAACCGTCAGAGGATTTACATACGAGCGTAGATTCTAGGAAAAATCTCAAAACTTTTTACTAACCTTAACAAATTCAATATCTTAACTAAATTCCACCGTAGACACGTCTGTCATAAATGTCTACAAACGTCAAATTTTACTTATCTTACTTTACTTTTATTTTTCTTACTTTATTTACACCTGAAAAAATTATATCAATCTGTTCTCGACTCTATTCCCTAAGAATAAAGCCTTTAAACTACTTAATTAGCTTCGTTACCCGCATTAGCAAGTTTGGTGCGGATTATGGTAACTAGGTTAGCCTGAAAATGTATGCCAAAGAGGCTTTGAGTCATATGTCAACTCTTGTGATAGAACTTTCAACGGCAAATAAATGTGAGGAATAATTTATAATGTTTTTGTTTGTTTCTATTTTTATTTGTGTGGGATACTTTTTGTATCGTCTGAAGAAAAAGCCCTCAAGGAAAGTTTTACTTATTCTAAAAGGTCAACATATTATTATGAATCGTTCTTTGATATACATTCAGAAATGAGTATCTTACAATAAGAAAAGCAGGAAAATCTTTTAGCTGGCAATTCGGTGTTTTCATAGAATTTGAGCGAATCAAGCTTCCTGTACCTACGCAAACGATGACACAAAGCGAATGAAAAAAGCTCCAAAAATAAACTTAAGGACTTATTTTTGGTTGAAAAGAAATCTCGAAAATATAAATAGATAGTTATTTTTAACCTACGAGTTGAGAATTTTATATTATTTTAGCTGCTCGTCCTAGTTTCACACAATACCCGCGGGAATGTTTGAAATTCTTGGTTTTAATCTACTAGATGTATAATATGCATGTATTATTCATTTAAACCTTCCTTATGGATTGCTTAGTGAATTGATGAAAACTGTATGAACATCTTTTAGAGATTAAAGCGAACTGACGTTGAAATAAGCCGTAACTTATTTCAATTCAAGCAAGAGATGACCAGTCTTAACTGATGGCGCCCCGTACACAAGCATGTCCCGTGCATCGGCCTTCAGTGTTTCAGAAGTTCAAAAATATTCTAGTTCCCATACCCCTAGGTGTGATAACTTGTCGTAAATATCGGTACATATTTGCGAGGCATTTTCAATAACCGTCTCATATAACATGATCAATATGGAGCGCCTGGAAATATGAAAATATAATATTTTTCTTTACTTGTTTCTCGTACACAAAGGGCGGATGAATTGTTTATGAGTTAAGTTTTGCGGCGAAATATACAATAGTTTTTTTTCTGTGTTCGAGGAAACAGAAAAAGGTAATGTATACTTTTTGGCGGTTTTGTTTTTTTCCGCCGAATTTGGCACAGGTAGGAGCTAAAATATTAAACAAGTTTCAAGCGTAATCTTTCCTGGTATTAGTCCAGTCAAAATAGACATTCCAGTTTGCATTAATTCCCAACAAGCTGGATTTTTGTGCAGGCCTTGAATACGTCATTACGAATAATATGTCAAAAGTCCCCATCGATCCCGCTTGTGCGTTGTTTTTTATTCGAGGTCAAAGGTCACAAATTAGCGTTTTTTGCGTATATCTCTGAAAATACGAGAGCTATCGAAAAATGGTCCAAGCAAAGTTTGTAGATCGTAAAATTGTCTACAAAAAAGATCTCGACACTTTTCTTCTACAAAGCATCGCTTTCGAGATATCGTGACTTTAGACCGCAGGAAAGTCGTATTTTAAGTGTAACAATCAGTGTAATACTTAGCCTCAGCAGCAACTAAGTCATATTCATACTGAATGCGGGCAATGACACTACTTGCTAGCTCATGAGAAAGAGTCTGAGCTTCCTTAAAGATGGTTTTCTTGAAGTCAAGGTTTGTAACTTGAGGACACTCCTGGTCGAAGATGCTGCGCTTTTTTCATTTCAGCCATTTTATCTGCTTCATTGCCACATAACAAACAGTATTTTGTCAAAAAGACGATTCATTACCTCGTGTTCTAGTACGAGGAGGTCTCATCCCAGATGTGGAAGGTATCTCCGCCTCACGCTATCTTTTAGCTACAGCGATACTGCTCTTCCGGGTGTATGCTTTACGACACTTCTTATGTATCGTTACAAATGGTTTGTCCTTCAAATCTTCATCGAACCCATCATCCTAAAGGATGAATGCATATTCGTATTTTCTATGTTTAAAATAGCCATAATTCGAGAACAGTGCACCGTAGAAGAAAAAGAGTTAAATCTTTTTTGTAGACAATTTTACGATCTACAAACTTTGCCTGAACCATTTTTCGATAGCTCTCGTTGTTTCAGAGATATACGCAAAAAACGCTAATTTATGACCTTTGACCTCGAATAAAAAACAACGCACAAGCGGGATCGATGGGGACTTTTGACATATCATTTGTAATGACGTATTCAAGGCCTGCACAAAAATCCAGCTTGTTGGGAATTAATGCAAACTTAAATCATAATTTAGTCTATTTTGACTGGACTATATAGTGGGCATGTGTCGCGTTGAAAAGTTTAGTTCATTTAAGATAGAAACACCAAGATCGACCACGGCAGTGTGGCCACAATGTACCGGAAAAGGCACCTTTGGAATGTCTCCCACAAGGCAGACCGACGACTTGGTGATAGTCGATGGATGCCAGACACACAAAACCAGTCGTTGTGACACTTTGAAGAGGCATTGGTTCAGTAGTATAGCAACAAAAAAGTCAAACTGTACTAAGCACACAAGACATGTATTGTCTAAGTCGTCCCAAGATTTCATTATTTGACCATTCGGAGAATTACCAAATACACAAAAAATTAAAATCTATCACGCCGTTTTGGAGGAGCGCGACCACAAACACTATGACAGGAGTTATAAGATAATCTATTAGATTATGTGTGTGTGTTTTGTAATATGCCGCAGTTACTTCAGGATGAAAAATGTATGGTTTCTGTACACCTATGTATATGCTCTCATATATGTACAGACCTTACCAATCTTTTGTAATACAATTACATTTAATTAGCGTAACAGAACACAATATTGGGTTTCCTCATAAAGACGCTTAGAAGATATTTTTGTATTGTATTCCCCAGTGTTTCCCGGAGTCAGGACATTCGATTAAACTAGTGCAATCAGTTGAGTGGCGTCGTGGACATGTGTTGGACTTGATAAGGCGGGCTGTGTTTCCGTCTTATCAAATTGACGTTGTTTACAAGTTACTTTATAGAAGGAAGCCGTATGCTTCTCTGTTGCAGTGAAATGTCAGTGATCTTTGTCTATTTTGCGATGTGATTTTTCAGTAGTAAGTGGAAATGTATGTAAGTGTAGAATATTTTTATTTGGTTGGTCGTAGTGAGTGGCCCAGTGGTAATAGCCTTTACTTTCAATTTGTAGGTTGCAAACCCAGCCAGCAGCATTACTTTGTGTAATTTATTTCATCATCACTGCTCTGAAAACGGTGAAGGAAAACAACGTGAGGAAACGGACATGTCTTAGAACCAATAATGCGAAGACATGTGACATCCGCCAACCCGCACTGGGCACGCATGGTGGATTACGGCCCATTCCCTCTCCTGGAGAGGAGGCCTGAGTCCCAGCAGTGGGAACATTATAAGCCTGATGCTTTGTTATGCTAATCAGTTGAGTGGCGTCGTGGACATGTGTTGGACTTGATAAGGCGGGCTGTGTTTCCGTCTTGTCAAATTGACCTTGTTTACAAGTTACTTTATAGAAGGAAGCCGGCTGTTTCTCTGTTGCAGTGAAAGGTCAGTGATCTTTGTGTATTTTGCGATGTGATTTTTCAGTAGTAAGTGGAATTTTATGCAAGTGTAGAATATTTTTATTTGGTTGAGAGCAAAGTGAGTGGCCCAGTGAAAATAGCCTCTACTTTCAATTTGTACGTCACGGGTGCAAACCCAGCCAGCATTACTTTGTGTAATTTATCTCATCACCACTGCTCGGAAAACGGTGAAGGAAAATATCGTGAGGAAACCAGCATGTCTTAGAACCAAAAATTCGAAGATATGTGACATCTACGAACCCGCACTGGGCACGCATTGTGGATTACGGTCCATTCCCTCTCCTGGAGAGGAGGCCTGAATCCCAGCAGTGGGATCATTATAAGCCTGATGCTATGTTATGCTAATCAGTTGAGTGGCGTCGTGGACATGTGTTAGACTTGATAAGGCGGGCTGTGTTTCCGTCTTGTCAAATTGACCTTGTTTACAAGTTACTTTATAGAACGATTGTGAAGTGTGTACTCTGTTACAGTAAAAGGTCAGTGATCTTTAGAATAGAATAGAATACACTTTATTATACACCAAAAGAAGTGCTTTATGCTGCGCTTTGTGTATTTTGTGATGTGATTTTTCGGTAGTAAGTGGAAATGTAAAGGGAAATTATTTTTGTTTGGTCCCTATGGAAAAACTTCAAATTTTAGTTATTATAATAAAGATTTTTTTGTTGGAGAGTAATAACGTGGAGACTTTCACACTCCCTCTACCGTATCCCTAGATCGCAAAGGGCAACTGAAGGGACGCAGGTGAGTTTTAATCGCTACTTTGTTGACTGGCCACAATATACACTATAACACTCGAAATCTTTTGCATATTCATCCTTTATGCGCAGAATAGGGAAAGAAAACCACATTATTTGTCTATATATGCGAATATGAATGATTACCCCTGTATTCTTTTGAGGATTTCGTAAAAAAAAGGACCTCACGGTGGGCGTTTGCGCTTGACGACAACTAGAACAACGAGGCACTCAAGGCTTTAGAAATGTATGTACAATATTATAAGTTTGAGCTATCCCTTTTCACTAAATTCGATTTTCGACTCAACCCACCACATTGAAACTAGTTTCGTCTAGACTTCAATATTATCTAGCTTATTTATACAACCTGGAAACTATAATAAAACTTCCATCCACTATACATTTTATATTTTAATAGGTTAAAACTGAATAGTTAGTTTGTTTACTTGTTTAATGTTTTGAATAAAAATAATAATTTAGTTTTAGATATTTATTGGGGATATAGGCTATAAAATCACGCTACGACTTAAAGAAGCAAAGCAGTATCTAAAGACACGGGTAAAACAACGGGAGTCAATTATACATATTAGTATGCTAGCTTTCGCCAGCAACTACGCCCGCGTATGAGTAAGTTTCTCCATACAAATTTTGAAAACACGTTTCATCCCCTTTGAAGACGAATTTCGGAAAATCCCCTCAAAGTGCTAGCCTACATCATAAAAAGAAACCTTATGCAAAATATCACGTTTCTAGATCCTGTAGTTTCAGCCGTGCGTTGATATATCATTCAGTCAGTTCCACCTTTTACACGAGTATTTTAAAATTCATATTTTCGACTAACAATACGTCGCCGTTAGTCGGTCAAAATGTTCAACAAATCTGACTGCTACAGGAATACATATTTACGTTGAAAGCCCAAACTGTGACAGTCTTTATCCCGACTAATAAGCCGAGCCATCAATGGCCCAGTGATTTATGTTCCTCTAAAGGTTTTCATTAAATCCAATATTAATCTACCCTGAATAAAGAGGGGGGCGTGCCGGGATTTGTATGAAAACTTATTGTTATTAAGAGGTAGCTTCTAGGTGTCTTTAAGGCTACTCTTGGCGGGGAATTTTAATGTCACTGGTTCCTTCTTTAGAGAATGATAAACGGCAAATTTTCGCGGTCTTTTTTGACATCGGCATGAGATATTATATGAGAATTTTTTTGATTACAAGCTATCCGGTGGAATTAAAAGTCGGTAAAAAATTGTGAACTTCAAAACAAACTAGCACCCGCTATTTGAAACTTAGAAAATGCTTTTTTTTATCTTACTTACTCAAAACCCGCTCTTACCTCTACCACTTTTTGGCACGTAATTTACTGTTTTTCGCACTAGTGCGGAAAAGTGTGCTGGTGAGCATTCGCAAAATTTTATTTCATTCGTCGCATCAGGTAAGGCGCCAACCAGCCCCATTAGTCACCGGGCAGCCCCCGTTTTATTTATTTCTTCGTAAGTGAATTGAAATACTGTAATGATACACGTGGTTTATCATTGCAGCACTCAGCAGGCTCGAACGAATTCCAATGCGGTCCCGAAAGTTTCTCCTCTAGTATCAAAACTCAGTACCTCATTATGCTATGTTTTTCTTTGGCTTCTAGGGAACTTTTGTGCCAAACAAGAATTTAGTCGTTGTTTGTGACCAAATAAATTTCAGAATTTATTTAAGCAACGCTTGCCTAGTTTGGTCTGTGGATGGGCCATCTTAACATAACGAGTTTCCTCCGTGCCTCGGAAAGCACGTTAAGCCGTTGGTCCCGGCTGTCATTTGGAGATCTTTGGCAGTCGTTACGGATAGTCAGAAGCCAGTAAATCTGACTCCAGTCTTGCCATGAAGTACCGTGTTACCCCAGTTAATGTGTTGTGGAGTTCTGGTAGGCAGCCGCTCCTCGTAAAATACTGGTATTCAGCTAAATCCGGCTTGACTGGAAGCCGACCCCAATATAGTTGGGAAAAGGCTAGGCAGATGATGATGATTGAACTTCCAAATTAATCAAAATTAATATTCATTTTCTTCTAAAATTCAAGTGCAAATGATGAAAAATCCATTATAGTCTTGTGGGTTGACTTATCTATATATAGTAGATATTGAAGCACAATCTGGTTAGTTCTCTAGTAATGAAATAGGCTCTGAACTGTGATTATAAGAGCTTTTACTCAAACTAATATAGAATCTACCACATGCGGTTAAGGTCCAAAATGGATTGACATTTTCATAAATTGGAATCTAAGTATAGATTATTATATTACTAACATAATTTGTGATTGCTAAGTGAAAACAGTAAATGGGGTCAATGATGGATTGGTTATTTTATTTACAGTTTTTTTTTTTCTGGTAGGGGAATCATCAGAATGACTTCCCCCGCTCTTGGGCGGAGCGGGAGGGCGTGTCAGACTCTTACTGACTAAACCCCTACCCCGTTCCTTCGTTGCCTTCGTTCTGGGGGGGACTCGGTGTCAACCTTTAGGAATACCACATGTTCCCCCCAGAGGCTTCGGCCCTGCCGGGCCCCTACAGTTTGCTGACATCTCCTTGAGGCGCGCGTGGAACAGAACGCGCCGTTGACGACTGGGCTCGGTCCAGATTATTTCCAGACTGCCGGACAGCGAGCTACCCAGTGCTCGCCGTCCGCGAACCCGCGCCTACGGTGGTCGGAAATCGGGATCGGGATCTCGGCGGCGGCGGCGTGAGGACCGTTCCCTCACGCGCTCGCGGTCAGCAGCCTCCTTCACGAGCATTACTGCTTCGCAGAAGGAGGCGACCGCATGCCAACCCTCCTCACTCCGGACCATGGCCTGAACCAGGGCCCGGCGCGAGAGGTCGCCGCTCCCGATAGCCTCCACAAGGACACGGCGGTGCTCCGCCCAAGCGGGGCACACTTCTACCGTGTGCTCCACCGTGTCCTCCGGGCGGTCCACACAGTGGCGACACCCGGGCGTCCTCTCCTGCTTGATTCGATGCAGGACCCTCCCGAACTTACCGTGTCCGGTGAGGACCTGCGTCATACGGAAAGAGAGGACGCCGTGACCTCTTTCCAACCACTCCTCAAAGAGGGGCCTAACCGCCTTAATGACGGCGTGCCCAGCACTGGGTTGCGACAGTCGCAGTCGCCATGCCACCCTGAGATCCCGCCGGAACTCTGTCCGCCATGCCGTGACTTGTCGCGGCAGCGGAGTTTCGCCCCGGCGTTGCATCTCCACGCGCAAATCGTGCATGCGTGCAAGGACTGTTGCCTCCAGATCCCACGGTGGCAGGCCGGCGAGGAGGCTCGCCGCTTCGCGGGAGATCGTGCGGTATCCCCGCACCATCCGGATGGCCATGACCCTCTGGCAAGCGTTCAGCTTGGCCGCCGGTCGCTTACCTAGCGACGGCGCCCAAACCGGCGTCCCGTAAAGGGCCATGGACCGAACGATCCCCGTGTAGAGCCTCCGGCAGGGGGCGTCTGGACCCCCTAGGTTGGGTAGGAGCCGCTTCAGAGCGGCCCCAGACCTGTCCAGTTTGGGGGCCAAACGTCGGAAATGCTCCTCGAAAGTCCACCGGCTGTCGAGGACGAGTCCCAGGTACTTCATCGCCGACCCGACGCCGATGTGGCCCCCCCTACCGTTATTTGGGAACCCGGTGGTGGCGCGTACCGAGGGCCATGAAAGCACATGGCCTCGGACTTGTGCAATGCCACCTTGAGTCCCAGTTGCTGGATCCTCTCCACGACTGTCGCAACCCCGCGTGTCGCTGTTTTGGCCGCCGCCTGGTACGACTCTCCCCGCGCCAGGACCAGCGTGTCGTCTGCGTAGCAGACCACGCTGACTCCGTCGGGGAAGTCGCCGCGCAGCACGTAGTCGTATCCGATGTTCCACAGGGGCGGTCCTAGTACCGATCCCTGCGGAACACCGCACGACATCTCTCGCCGTCTCCACTCTCCCTGGTGACCGGGATAGATGATGAATTTTATTTACAGAGTAATATTCTAGAAAGTTCTATGTCTATGTTTTAGGTATCGATTGGTAAGTTTTGATCGGTTCTGTCAGGTGTGAAGTAGGATAATGATAAAATCAATAAATGAGTAGGTTAGGGTATAGATTTAAGTTAGTGTAAAAGTTTTGTTACTATTTTGGTGTAGAATAAAGTTTATTCTGACACTGTTTTAAGCTATCACGGTTTATTTCACAATTAAAAATGTCACTTACGGGATATCTTCCGTGATTACTCATTGTTTTGAGTTCCCGATATTTCGACGCTGTTGCTGGCGCCATGATCGCGGAATGACTGGAGAGTGCGGGTGGATGGTAATAAGTTCTTAAGAGCAGACAAAACAAAACAAAACAGAAAAAAAACACGGAAGATATCCCGTAAGCGACATTTTAAATTGTGATGTTTATTCTGTATATTCTATTCAATTATTTTACTAGCTTCAGCCAGCGGCTTTGCACACGTGGAAGTTGGTTTCTCTTTACAAACTTTGGACCCCTATTTCATACATTAAGGGGGTTAGGTAACTTAGGCAAATCCTCTCGTAGTGCTTGCCTACATCTTAAAACAAAACCGTTGTGCAAAATTTCAAGTTCTTAGTCGTAATAATTTTGACTGCTCGTTGATATGTCAGTCAGACGGTTTCTTTTTTGATAAAAATAGATTATAAAGGAATAAGGGACGGTCTATCGCTACCTCATATCAATGTCGACCAATGTTCAACAATACCTGAGTTCACCATAATCACGACGGTAAGTCTCCTGATTGTGAAAAGGCGACACGGCGTCCTCACCATCTGGTTGATTTTTCTCTTGGTTCTTACTAGACATTGTAAGTTCGAGAGATTTCTGCATCGAAACAATTTTTCAACTGAAAGCAATTGAAACAAAAATACACATCCTATCCTTTACAAAATCTAAGTTTGTATTAAACGAATACGATTTTTTTGGGATTCAATCAGAGAAATATTACATATCATTTGATTTGTTTCCACGGTAGAACTCATAATATTACTTTTTTTTTGGTTTCATAAATAAACTAGTCTATACTAATATTTTAAAGAGGTAAAATTTGTAAGTTTGTAAGTTTGTATGTAGGGGGTAATCTCTGGAACTACTGGTCCGATTTGAAAAATTCTTTCAGTGTTAGATAGCCTATTTATCGAGGAATGCTATAGGCTATATAACATCACGCTACGACCCACGGGAGCGGAGCAGTAACGAAAAATGCGGGTGAAACCGCAGGGGACAGCTAGTCATAAATATAGCGTTAAATAACCCAAATAAATAACAAAGTACAAGAAAAAATAAGCTATCTACAAAGTTTATTTGAACTTAAAATCCTAAGTCAATCCAAAAATATCCCAGTTCAAAATATCCCATTTTGAAAAAAAATTGTGACACTAAAAATAAGTCTTTACAATTGAGCCTATTATAAATAATCCCACTTGACTCTTTTAAAAGAACTAAAAAAGAACATGGATATCTAGACAAAGAGACTAAAATAAATAAACAACTTGACTTTCACCTCACAATGTTTCATCCAGAAAGCTAAGTTTAAGTACAGTTAAGTTACGGTGGCGCGGAGAACAAGCGATGACAGTTTGGTCACCCTCGAGTGACGTCACACAACTTACCTGTATCACTTACAACTTGGTTATGTGACTTGCTTGTATGTTGGGTAGGTGTTTCATACTGCTCTAGATTGAGATTGAAAATAAAGTGCTTAGAAGATATTTCTGTAGAGCCTCTTTTGAGTACTTCTTTAGAGGATCTAAAACTGGTAGATCGGTACTATTTGTACAATTATATCAAGCTAAAGAGTTGGTTTTTATGTTATATTGAACGGATTGGACTCCGGAACTACTCATACAAATAATAATAAAAAAATACGTAGGTTATTTTTATCGAGGAAGGCTTCTGACTATTTTTATCACACTGCAACCAATAGGTGTGGAATAGTAATCAAAATGGTGGCTGAAACCGCAGAGGATAGCAAAGATAAACTAAACGGATTTGAGTAGTAATAAACACTATTTTGAGTTTTAGTACACTGAACATTGCCACTTAAGTTTGGTGATTCTTCGGGTAATGTTTACATAACTTCGCTTGTCTTGTATATATCTTTATTTCTGAATCGATCACGCAAGGAAGCTCCGAGCACAGCCCTTTCCTTTGCTCTGCGGGTGACAAGATACCGTGAATGCCGAGAAAATACCGTGTAGCTTTGCCTACGCCACCCAGCCGAGTCAGATACGACGATTGGCGTTTCTCGACGTTAGATCTAGCCAACTGGACCGTCTGTTCCAGAAAAACGTAATCGTCCACAACTTCGAATGTAGAGTCTCAGAACTTGATAGGAGTGGAGTACACCTTGTTATTTATCTAATTATGTTTAGTATGCAAAATATTGTAGAAGATTTTGTGAATCTGCGTAATAAAAATGAGAGTGACATATCAACGCACAGCCTAAATAAACTACAGGGACTAGGAGCTTAAAGGTCTCTGCACACAGCCGGCGTGGCGTGGCGGGGCGCGGCGTGGCGGGGCGGCGACGCTGCGCTGGCGCGGCGGCATCGGTCACACTGCGGGCGCGATCGTAGTCGTAGCCCGTCCCCGCCGCTTCTGTCTTGTATTCCCGCTCGGCGCGGCGGCGGCGTGGCGCGACGGTTACCGTCGCGTCGAGCGGGACGGCTCTGTGTGGTGTCGTCCGTAATATCTAGTACATTACATCTGCTCAGTGTCGCGTCGCCGTCCCGTCCCGCCGCGTCACGCCCGCTGTGTGCAGCGACCTTAAAATTTTGCACATCGTTTTCTTTTATGACGTAAGCAAGCACTAAGAGCGATTCCAAAATTCACAATCTTTCAAATTTTGTATGGAAAAACCAACTGAAAGTTGTATGTCATGGGTGAAGCCGCTAGCAGAAGGTAGGTAGTTACTCAGATACCCGCGAAACGAGACACAATAGTAAAACAATAACAGCGCGGTCTCATAGGACCGGTTGGGGATTCAAACGTTAAACATAGTTTCTATCTTTGCCTCAATCTCAAGTCTGATATATTGTCATAAGTAAATTAAATCATTTTTACAATACGCTGCAAAATATTGAAAACAATTTCCTTAAAAAAATCCTCAACACACCCTCAATACTTTCACCAGTTTGAACACCATACTTAATAAGTAATTAACATACGTAATTCGGTGGTAAACCAGCATCGCGGGTACCCTTACCTGTTTAATTAACCGCAGCCTTATGGGCTAATTAATTCGTAACACCACCCGTTACTACGGCTGTCACATAAATTCCTCAGAGTTAACATAATATCATACCCTCGTAGGGTGACCATCAATCATATGGGAGAGATTAGGTTCAATGCAATGCATGTTAATTTTTTGTTTCGGTTTTTTTTTATGACAGTCATTTTGACAATTTTGTTTCAAGAATAACATGGACAGAAAAATATTTATAATGGCTCAAACAGGATAAACAATAGAATTGAATAAACAGGGATGTAAAAACGTTTATTTGTCGGCGCTGGACAAATAATAGAATGTCAGCATCAGAATCATCATCATCGACACCATTAAAGCCGAAGGACTTTCACTGTTGGACATAGGCCAACCCCAAGTGGCCATAATACAAACGGTTCTGTGCGTCTCGTATTTATCGCATTCCCGCGATTCTCACCAGGTTATCATCGTCATACCACATACGAGTAGATTAAAATATAATTTTGCATCGCAGTTTTAGAGTTCTCCCTGCGACTAGAACAAACATATACAATAGTTGCCCGGACCAGACACGATACCTGTCTAGCCAGGGGATTGTCCCACCTACTACCTAACCTGGGTTCGCGGATTGTTATACACTGTTCGAAATACCTCTTAAGTGTGATAAGTCAGTCTTACCAAGGGAATCGAGTTACCAAAACACCAGTTTGTGCCTCAATCAAAAGACAATTTCCACACCTAAAGAAAAACCACCATTTGTAGAAGTTTTATAAGTGATTGAATACCAGTAATCCAGTATCCATGCACACGGTTTAACTTTTATGACTGGTTTCTCGGAAATCGAGTTATGAGTTCTGACTTGCCTGCGATAACCTTAAGAAATTGAAGCCAACCTAGCAACCAGGACTTAAAAAAAAAAAAAACTTAGTGAGTACACACTAAGGGATATGGATCTCGGCTTAGGTTTCTCAGAAAACTGCAATACACTCCGATGCTGTTCGTTGTTATATCACTTCAAACTCCCTATCTAGGTTGGGGCAAACAACCCCAAAGAGGTTTTCTTTTCTTTTGAAAAGAAAACCTCTTTCCTCTTTATAATTTTTGTTTAAGGTCATCATCAGAATTGAATTCTTCCGCTCTTGGGCGGAGCGGGAGGGCGTGTCAGACTTTTACTAACTAAACCCCACCTCGTTCGGCCCTTAGCTTAGCGGCTGGGTCTTTACAGTTTGCTAACATCTCTTTGAGGCGCGCGTGGAACAGTACGCGCCGTTGACGACTTGGGCTCGGTCCGGGTTATTACCGGACCGCCGGAAGGCAAGGTTCCCAGTTCTCACCGTCTGCAAGCCCGCGATAATATTAATATAGATACGAGTAGTAATACGCATAAAAAATAAATTGTTCCAGGTACACTGAAATTACCTGGATTTTTATTTTCCAGAGCAATTTGTAAAAAATCCGACTGAAAAATATCGTTCGAGTTACTCGAACCAATAGTTCGCCTCACATTTGTTCGTTATACTCCAGCAATAGGTTTTTCGAGGAAGTACATAGATTTGCGTTTGATAGCTAAAGTTTTGAAAAATAAAACCTGTTCCAGAACTTTTACAGAGAGCTGGTCTAAAATAGGGAAACCTTCCTTTTTAGATAACATTTTATGACCGAATTGAAAAATATTTATATAGTACAAAATCCACTAGCCGAAAAGGTGGATCGATGATGAGGGTCGCAAGAATCCGATGAATGCGAGGCGCACAGGACTGGTCCTTATGACGGCTCTTGAGGAGGCGAAGGTTCAGTCATGGACGATTTTTGGCGGAAATGATGATGATGATGACGATTGCGTTAGTATATTACTGTTAGAATAACTACTTGTTTATATTATTTTCATGAATCAGTTTATTCCTACAGTTTCTTTGATTGAAAAACCAAGTGACTTTTCCACAGTAAAACTCACAACTATTTATTTTAAATAAACCATTACAGGCACTTTTGCGTTTTCTGATTGACCTACTTGTTCTAACAAACTTGCAAGAAACTCCATGAATACTCTTTAAAATCATGTTATGAATAACAAAAATCTTGGTTATATCATTCTTGTCTACATAGTCTGCGTCTTATGCACGTTTTAAATGTCTCGTTTAGTTGAAAAATGTCAAGTGGTATTTTGCTATAGTTTTACACAGTACCCTATATAAGACTTCTGTTCTTTAAGCTATCTTAATCGAGAATAATCTAATTTATTCCTGTTTCGAGTGTTGTAAGTAGCTTGTCGTTTATTTTAGTAAAATGATATATACATATTTTTCAAAAGGTTCATAATTATCATCATCATCTCAGCGGAAATACGTCCACTGCTGGACATAGGCCTCTCCCATGCGTCGCCACAACGAACGATGGATGCGAGACACACAATTTTCATAATATTTTAAAATATTTTAAACTAATTAAATAGTTCCGTAAAATAATATACAATTCCAAATATACTTGTGAGAGTAAGGAATACATCAAAAAGATTCGTGAGAAAATCACGTTTAAAACACATACCGACAACGGTTCATTGGTAAAAAATGAATAGAATTTTTAGTTTCCATTTTACCAGTAAAAAAAAATTACCATCGTTCACAAAACGCAGTTTTCACGAAACTGATATTCCCTCAAATATCGTGATATTTCTGCAAATATCGTGATATCGTAAAAAACTCTATTCCATTTTGGTAGCGACGCACTAAGCCGGTGCAAGGTGACTCGCTGTTGTTCGAAGCTTAGTGTACCAATATACATCGTGAGAGGATTAAAAACTTCAATATATGGAATTGTATGTAAAGCGATTACTATAGTTATGAAAAACTATCTCTCCTTTGGAACCTTTTTAATATCTGCAAGTGTGTAAGACTAGGGAAAAAAATCTTAGAAAATATTACTGTCAATATGTATCGTGTTTTGTTTCAATAAAATTGCGAAGGCCAGACAAATAGTCCAACCAATTAAAGGCGTAAACGTAATGAGTAGTAGATGTAATTAGAGATCATAGCTATATAATCTAAAGTCACATAAAATATCTGCCTCGATCGAATTTTGTTATATTAGCTATTATAGTTCTAATAACATTAACACCTGTAATTAAAATTGTACAGCATAAAATTGACAACAACAACATAATTTTTTATGCGTTCAATCCTTTTTAGATAGAGGACAGGAAGTGCGTAGCACTCAGCAAAACATATTTATAGAATACAAGCTCGGCTATAAGTAATGACTATTCAGCAACAGCTGTTAAAAGGAAGTCGATCTAACCAGCTACTTAAATTGTCCGTATATTCAAATTAAACTGTCCTTTATCAATCACTCGTATGAAATAGCTATTATACGGCAAAGTTACATAGTCAAAATCATATTGGCATCGTTATACGAGTATATAATCGATGAACTTTAAATATTTTCTAAATTGTACGAAGCCAAAGGCATACGTAGTGATTATTTTATCATTTGTTACAGGTTACTTCCTTGTATATTCCTACATACAAGGAAGTAACCTGTATTCCTATAGAGATGTTACGGAGGTACTATTTCGAATCCGAAAGTTCAGATCGTTCGATTAATTTTGTACCCTCGGTTTCGATAAAATTAAACCAGAATTTTATATGGGAGGTATAAACAAGTTTATACTTCTCATGCGGAAACCTGGCTCCCCGTGCCTTTTATATATAAGGAATTTATATTGGGGGGGTATTCAAGCATATACTTCTCGTTCAGGAACCAAGCTCTTCTATTCCTTTCACTTATTGTTTTAGCTATATTATTTTGATTTTTTTATTATTTTGAATCCGCTCATCATTTATTCTTATCTGAGTTATTATTAGTTTAAGTAGTGTTTCATCTGACACAAGACTTCTGCCTCCGCCTCCAATTTCAGTACCGATTCCAACATAACCAAAAAAAAACTTCAGTTCCGAATCCGGTTTCGATATAACCACTTCTAATACATCCCTATTGGGAAATAATGGGTGATTGAATAAAATATTCATAAACGTCCTACTTTCCTCATTATTTAAAATGTAAAGGTGTCTCTATGGACAAAATATATGGCTAGACAGACATGAATGAGTCGCATGTTACTTGATTACGTCCAATTTTACGTTTAACGTGCCTCCAATTTAATTAGGTGGACTGTATAAGATTGTTTCTCTTTTTTGATTCATTCATTCACAATGTCCTAATACGATTAATTTTATTGTTTCATTTTTGTATTATTTCGTTATTCCCTTAAAACATTAATGTAGTTTTCTTGGTAAATCTTTCATCTTGGTATGGTCATGTGAAGAGGAGGGATGAAACGCATACTACTAAAAGTATACACATAGATGGATGGAGAGGAAGAGGCCACAATGAACGGAGGACGGATGCACAGTGGTCCAAGCGCCCTACAAGGGCGGTCATTAATATCTTACTTTATTAAATTTGTTAAATGGGATGTTTTCTGAAGGGTAAATAATAAAAAATACTTCACTAATGTACATTAATGCTTTATTTACATAATTTAATACATTATGTACAATAAACTGTAAAATATGTACTATTTAATATACATTTAAATTGTCAATATTTGAGATTTATTCTCCCTCGCTCGGAAATACATCTGAATATGATATTAACGCTGTTTATGAAGGGGTTTTCATTAAATATGTATTCTTTTATATAATATACATATTATGTACAATAAAAGGCAAGAAAACTAAAACTACAATTTACATATTTACAAACGTCAGTTATTTAACTTATTTGTGGTTATAACTAAGTTAAATAAGTACAAAAACTAACCTAATTTGAATTTAAACTAAATTTTTAATAAATCTAAAACCTGCCTTGACATAACGCTGTTTTTCTTACGGGGAAGTTTTCGAAGACCAGTAATGAATGCGCACTTCATGCACTTCTCATTAGCCTTTACTAATTCAACACATTCAATTTCATTTAACCAATCTGAATACTTATTCAAAACTTTCGATTTACTTCTAGAGACAATTTTCCAAAATCTATCAAGACTTTTACATAAATTGAGTATTTTACTATCTAAGTTCTTAATGTCTACATTTTCGACCTTATCCAGTAAGGATAGAATAGTTTCCAACACGTGTTGATATTTTTGAGGATCAGTTCAAGTTATGGCAGACCAAATCTCAAAGAAATGCATCCTTGAGAAAGAACATTTAACCAAAGTACCTGAAAAAAAAATTATTATTTAGTATCGTAAGTTTCGTAGACCGTGCTACGCCAGAGCCTACGCAGACGTAGAGGCTATATAGCGACTATAGTCGCAAAAGGACGCAAAAAAACCTTTTAGATTTTCAAAATAGAGAGTTAAATCTTTAATATAAGATATGTGAGAGTATTCGATTATGCTTGAATTTTTTTGTAGGTCTATGTGAAGTCAACTATAAGACACAAATTTAATAGAAATACTGTGTGGCGTAGCACGTTAAAATACGTCATAATAAGTAAAATAAAACTTAAAAATATAACTAATTAGTAAAAACATACCTTGATCTTGAAAATCCATGACACAAACACCACTCAAAAACAATGCAATTCTGAGAATTCACATTTAAACAAACAGTACCGCTAATGAGTTACTGATAAGGTGCGCGCAACATAATGATGTGTTCACTTCGGAGGTAAAAAAATAAGTGATAATTAGGTAAAATGGGTGACATATTTATATTTTAGGGTAGCTTGTTTATCGGTAAATCATTATAGATAATTAAATTGGGGGTAATTAATGATGAAATTTTTGCATTAATGACCTACGGAGGAACCACCGTGGGATGACAGGATAAACTGGCATTCATTCATCAAAAACTGACCAAAAGCCACCTGTCTCCTTTCAGTTACTCTTTTCGTTCTAGAGCCGTAGTAACTTTAAAAAAAAAAAAACTAGTCCCACCTGATGGTAAGCGGTGATGTAATCGTTGATGTTGAAGCGTGCTAGTTTATTGAGAGCCTATTCACTCTAGCCTTGAAGAGACTCAGATTATAATCAGACGGGAAGACCGCAGCAAGCAAATAGTTCTCGTCCTTCGATGTACGCGGTATAAACGACAAGGTAAAACGCCAGTTCGGACCGTAGAAGTTTCAACAACGTAGGGGTTGCAGGGGTTGTACTTGCTGTACAACAGGATATCCGAAGATAACTCTTTCGAACATTCTCGTAACTATGGTAAGCAGTAGCCTTACTGGTCCAATTACAGTTTAGAACTATTATTTTAGCATTTAATAGTGAAAAAAGTGCAAAGAAAGAAAAAATATACGGGTGACACTGGTGTAACACTGTCATTTATGCAAAAATGTAGTTTTTCAGGAGAAGCATTTAAAACTTTGACACCTCACAAAACAATGACTTAAGAATAATTATATAGATGAGATGAACAGTTTATACTACAACGTCAACTTTTAATTTTACTTTTGGATAAATATTAATCACTTTATATTGCTTTAGGATCATTTTTAGATATTTGTCTCATTTTTGCATTTTTTGTAAAAGTTACAGTGTCGTAACAGGGGGTGCGGTTACGTATTTGTCACACACAGATACACACATACAGTGTAGAAACAAGTAGGTAAATGTAAATAAATATATACACAATTTAAACTACTCTAAAAATGTACAACCTAACTTTTTCCTATATTAAAAACAAGTGAATACAGAATCTCAACTTCGCTACAGCTCTGACATAACGGGTTAAAGTATGCCGAGTTCATTTCAAAATTCCTGCTCTATATCATCGGGTCGATCGTCTGAAGTTGAGTAGTTTTTACGTGATTCGACTGGCGATGGGGGTGCGCTATCCAAATGCAGTTCTTTTAGACATCGTTAGCTAATAACGTAGTGCGGTTAAGTTTTTTTATGGACTTAGTTTTTCTGAGAAGAATAAAATCTACTTTTTTACATCACTTGTTTGATAATGCCCTTATATTATGTATAATTATATAATATCCTAAATTGAAGCAAGTCGTTCTGTCCCTAGGCATCTAATGTGGTGTTCCATTGGAAATAATTTGATTTAAAATTTGAACGTCAAAAGCATTTACGTGGATCAAAGGAGTTTATTCAAAAATTAAACAACTGGCCACAAATAAAAAAAAGAATTGAAGTTTGTAGTATTTTTTTATTGTAGTTAAGTACTGTTTTCTCTATGACAAAATAATGAAAGAACGAGTGCGTTAAAGAAAATTAAAAATATTAGTAAATTATGTGACTATGGAATATAGCACTGTCTTTAAGGCGAGGGCGGCCGACATGTTGAATTCCGAACAAAACGAAGGTTGATAAGTTTTTAATTTTAAGTTTTTAAAAATAATTACATAAATCCCTCACTTACGTTCGGGATTTATGTAATCAAATTTAATGCTCGGGACATTGCGAGATGGTGTAAAAAGTAAAGTATCCAACACGGGATTAAGGCTGCCTTTGTCTTGGGTGGCTTATATTCCTTATTTCACTCAGGTTTCTATATTAACCCTCTCGCAGTGCTAGGGAGTTCATTCAATTAATCTCTCACTACCTTTTACAATTAAGATTAGCTACCTTCGTTTCGTTTGGCATTAAACATGCCTTTCATAAAGACACTGCTTTATCCCCTAGTCACATTATTTACTATTTAAGTTTTTGTAATTTACTAGGTAATACTAGCGGCTTCGCTCGCATTAATAGAGAAAATTATCCCAAAGGAACATACTCTCATTATAAAAAGTATTCTATATAAATATGCTATTCTAAGACATTGCCACTAGACACACACACTACACGTGGGTTTAATTGCATCTAAATCCATCCAGCCGTTTAAGGGTGAAGGAGTAACAAACACACACGTATAACACACACACCAGTTTCTCTATTAGTGAGTTGTGATTAAAAGTAACTTTATAAATATGAAACTATTTCTCTTTATTCAAATATTTTGATTTTTTGTTTACCTTTACATATAGATTCTATTTATGTGACAAACACGCGATTTAAATGAAAATTTAGGCTGTTAAATTCGTGGAAAATATTAGTTGCTGTACAAGCTACGAGTATTCAATCATTACCAGTGTCAGGAATAGGCCTGAATTTCTCAGTAAAACTAACTTAACAGTCGCTCAAAATAGTTACGCAAATATAAACGAGATTACTACTCATAGCTCAGAGCAATATAAATTAATATCAAATTGCTTCTAAATAAATCCTCTGAAGTAGAATCTTTTGTACAAATTTTAATAATATTAATTTAAATAACCTTTTATCCATCTTATTAAAATTTATAAATACAATTTTATTTAGTTTCTCCCCGGATGTCTCCATTGTGCGATAGCCCGGAGGACACGGTAGAGCACGATGGAGACTGGAGGTATTCCCCGCTTGGATGGAACACCGCCGTGTCCTCGTAGGGGCGATCCCTCCGACCTGTCGCGCCGGGCCCTGGTACAGACCATGGTCCAGAGAGAGGAAGAACGGCAAGCAGTCGCCTCCTTCTGCGAAGCATTAGCATTAATGCGAAGGAAACCGCCGCACGCGGAATTCGGCATCATATCTCATTTAAATCATACTAATTTACTTAATCTTTTCTTAAATATTGAAGTCAGCTTCCAGTATATAAGCAGATATTTTATATAGAGCTACTGCCTATGTAACCTCCACAACACCACAACTAGAAATCACAACATAGTGCAGGCGCCAAAGGAAGTTAGACCGCATTCTGTGCATAGTTTTAAACTCAGAAAAGCACGCAGATTGTGATTCTGAATGTTGCCAGGAGGTTTATTGGTCTATTTTTTTACATTTTCGTAAACTGTGTTGGGGACGGCTTCCAGTCAAAATGAATGCAGATTAAAAATATTTAACCAGACACTTAGTCTTCACCTCCACAACCCAGTAACCGAATTAGATTAAAATAATGAGATCCATCTTCTTGTATCTTCTTGTGACTCACTCACTGACTCATCAACACCGACCTAGCCGAAACCTTGAGACCGAGAGTACCAAAATTTTGAGTAACTTTTAATGTAGTAAACAAAGAGTACAAAAGGATTTTCGAAATTTAACGCTCTTTTTTTGTTGGGATAAAACCAAAGACTGACGAAACAGAAGAGCGTAACATGACTTTCACTGACTAAAACCTACTTTGTATTCCTTCTTTGCCTTACGATCGAAGACTCCGGGTTTCATTTTAGAAGCAGGCTCCAACCCTGCTGCAACCCTACGGTTTTTATGAAATGTCCTTGAAGCCCGCGTACAACACTACATACCGTCGACATTTTACAACTACTAATTTTATTCAACTCGTGCTCGGTCCAGTCGGATAAAATTAACCCCTCAAAGGGTTAAAATGGAAGGCAAACTTTGTATGAAGAAACTTACTTTCACGTGGAAGAAACCGCTAGCAGAAACTAGTCTATAAATAAAGTCTTACACATTCCTTATATCAATTTAATTGAACGGACAAGTTTACTAATCGAAGTTCTCAGTTACAATATTCGTTACCCACATAAGTTTGTGCTCGGCTATTTGTTCAACCTACATACAAGTTACGCCTGATCTCGTATTAAATTGATCCGAAACTTATGGCTCTGGATACTATAATGTGTTTTAGTAACATGTCGCTAAGTCTGTGACATAAGTTAGTTTAGTAACGGAGAAATGAAAGTAGAACTATAATCGAATTAATGCTACATGTAATGTTACATCCCGGGTATCACCATTGAGTGGATCGCACGGAGGATACGGTGGAACATACGGTGGAGGTGTGCCCCACTTGGGCGGAACACCGCCGTGTTCTCGCGGGGGTGACTGCCTACCGTACCAGATCCCAGTGCCGAGGCGAGATGGAGTGGCGGCCGGCCGCCTTCTTCTGCGAAGCAGAAATGCTGGCAAAGGAGGCAGAATGACCCTCACGCCCCCGTCGATCAGATTCTGATCCCGATTTCCAACCACCGTAGGCGTGGGCATTCGGACGGTGAGCAATGGGCAACTTGCCGTTCGGCAGTCCGATAATAATTCAGACCTAGCCCAAGTCGCCAACGGCGTGTTCCACGTGCGCCTTAAAGAAATTCAGCAAACTGTAATGCCCCAGTAGAGTCGAAGGCTCTAGGTTGGGCTTCCGAAAGGAAATCCTGGGACCCTGGAATAAAAATAAATAGTAACGTACGGGCTACGTTCATTAAAACATACGTTTGTATCCATGACCTTTTTTTAAGCCTCGAGCTGTTAGTTATTGGTAGTAAATTATAGTTATACTATGGTTGCCAGAAAAACTACTTAATTAGTACTCTGAGAAGCCATTTTTTGATAAAATTATGAGTCTGAAAGAAAATTAAAATTATTTTCTCATAAAACAAGCAAGTTTTATTTGAACCACATTAAATTAGATCTTATTACAGGAACATACTCTATCACTAATTTTCAAAGAATTCAAGCTCTGAAGATAAATGAGTGCGGCGTAACTACGTGGCCTGGGTGTAATGTTAGTGACGTCATTGCTACGCCGCTGCTACGAGCTACGCTTTCGTAGCAAACCGCTACGAATTGCTACGAATCAATTGAGTGCACCGTTCAATTGGGTATTATGCTTGGGAAAATGGTTTTCTTAATACTGCTTTACGTTTGCGGTGGTCTTTTGATTGCTGTGAATATTATTGTAACAGCACAAGGATAATTGTTTTACCAACAATTGGCTCCACAACATTCAATGCCAATTATTTTCTAAATGATATATGGAATTTGCAGAATAAAACTGAGATTAAAATACCAACGCTTAGAGACGGCTTCCAATCTTACCTGGTGCGGTTGAACACCCTTCTTTTACATGGTTCGACTGCCCATCAGACCTCCATGACCCAGTAACTAAACAACACGATAGGCCTTGGACAGGCGGATCGTCAGACTGTCTAGTATATCTACCTGTAACGACTGTCAAAGATCAATTAATGACAACCAGGACCAACGGCTTTACGTGCTGTCTAAGGCACGGGATGAAATTAATGTCCCAGATAAACTTAGAAAAGTCTAGTTATGAAATAATAGTAACAGCGTTTAAGGGGCTGAAGGAAGTTGGATGAAACTGACCGCCCAGCACTGGGCTGGGACAGTCGCTGTCACTATAGAAATTCTGCCAACCCTCTGTCTATCACGCCATGTGGGTTTCGGTCCAGCGTTCGTGCACGGCAGCCAGTAAGGCGGCTTGCCACTTCACGAGAGACCCTTACGTATCCCCGCACCGTTCGGATGGCCATGGTCATCAGTCAGGAACGTGTTAAGCTTGGTGCTACCCAGTCGCTTTCAAAGTGACGGTGACAACACCGACGCTACGTAAAGGGTCATGAACCCCAATTCCTACGTAGAACCTATACATGTTTTGGAATAGAACAAATGATAATAATTATTATTCCAAGAATATGTTCTCGTGTGATAGAATTCTACTTTTACGCTGGCAAAACCGCTGGAAGAAATCTATACTAATATTATAAAAAGGAAAAATTTATACCTATTTTTGTATGTTTGTAATGAATAGGCTCAAAAAGTACTGGGCCGATTTAAAAAATTCTTTCACCAATAGAATGCTACATTCTTCCAATTTGACATAGGCTACATTTAATTTTGAAAAAAATTAGAGATCCTTGGTAAAATTTGAATAATGTAACCGAAGGTGTAGAAAAATTTCCAAAAATAAATAATTGTCTACCCCGTGCGAAGCCGGGACGGGCTGCTAGTTAGTTATAAAGTAATTTTTAGTTATTAACAAACGCAAGTAACGGTAAATATTTAACATATACATGCATTACACACTATATTCAATACGTGTTTCTCGATTACACATTACAGAGCCAGTTTCTGTAAGGCACGACTCGCAGTTTTCGGTTAAAAATGTAAATATCGTAAATTTTTCAATAAACTCTACGGTTTCGTCTGTCTGTTAATTAAAAGGGCCAATCATGCTGATTCCACTTCGTGAATAAATAATTTATTATATTAATTTGTTACTGGTTGATTCGATCATTTATTCTTTGTAAGCATTTCAAATTAGTTACACAAACTGCTGAAAGAAAAATCTTGTTAATATTGGGTATTGAACCAACCCTGATTCTTGGAATTAAATGATTGAAACATAAAATATTGTATTTAATTTCTGGTGAAGTAAAAGGTATTTTATTACATTAATTTATTAAAAAAAATATGAACTTGATAAGATTTTTTCTTGAGATTCGCAATAATTTTTATATTGAAAATAAACCTTTGAGACAGGTTTTCATTTGGAAGACTTTGAACTGTCAAAGACAAATGATAGCCTGGGATGACTTCCCGATTTCTGACTATCTATAGCAACTTCATTATAGATAGCCAGAAACCAGGATATCTGACTCCGGCTTTGCCAAAGGATATCGTATTATCCAATTACTTTTTTGTGTAAGCGATGATGTGGTCTACGATAGAACACGTTTGCCTAGAATTACGGTAGGTGACCTATTTGTTCTGGACGTAGAGTCGCCTAGTTTGAAACTATATCAGGAAATACAGACTCTGGCAGGAAATTCCACTCCTTAGCTGTATGCACAATAAATGTGTTCCCAAAACGATTTGGATGTATTGGTTCATGTCCTACATGTAACAGTGGCGCAGCACCGTTCGATGATGGAACGGGGCTTGATGGACTTAAACGGCGGTGGACGTCAGATAGGCAGTCACTTCATTTAAAAAAATCACTTCATGTAAAAGTCTTTTTAACTATGTAGTTAGTTTATGTAATATAAATAAAAACTGAACACAGTTGAGAAAAGGTTAGGCGGTTGTTCAATTTAAACAAAAAAAAAACGGCCTATTACAGTCAACTGGACATAAGCATTAATTACAATTTTTTTTTTTTATGGTTATAAACTAGTGCTTGACTGCGATCCCACCTGATGGTAAGCAGTGATGCAATCGTCGATGGTGAGGCGCACTAGTTTATTAAAAGCCTATGCACTCTAGCCTTGAAGACACCCAAATCATAATCGGACGGAAAAACCGCAGCAGGCAGATTGTTCCAATCCCTCGATGTACGCGGTATGAAGGACGAGGCGAAACGTTTAGTCCGGACCGTAGAGGTTTGGACAACGTAAGGGTGGATACCCGCCGTACGACGGCTTGTCCGATGGTGGAAACGGGATGGCGGAATCAATTCATGCAATTCCTGCGCACACTCTCCGAAATGCATCCTGTAAAAAACCGAAAGGCTGGCTACTCTGCGCCTGTGCTCAAGGCTTTGTAGATTGGAGTTAGCCAAATCTGGATCCCCAATTAGCCTCTTTGCACGCCTTTCCACTGAGTCCAAAGCTGCCAGGTGGCATTTTGCAGCTCCAGCCCATATGTGGCTGCAGTACTCCACACACGATCGGACCTGTGCTTTGTATAACATTAAAAGCTGTCCCGGTGTGAAGTACTGCCGGACCTTTGCCAAAACGCCGAGTTTCCTAGCAGCTATCTTGGCCTTGGACTCAATGAACCGCTCAAAGTTCAGATCGGAGGAAATTTCAACTCCCAAGAGCTGAAGGCGGTCGGCGCATTCCAGGGATACATTCCGGAAAGCAGGAGCCAAGGTGAACGGGCTCCTTTTAGCGGTGAATAGACACGCTTGTGTTTTGGTGGCGTTGAATCCCACCAAATTGGCTTCGCCCCACTCGGAGACTGCCTGAAGTGAGTCATTCGTACGCTCTACCATAGCCTCTCTTTCAGACCGGATTAGCTCCTTACTAGCCTGAGTACTCGGCAAGTATCTCTCTACAACAGTGCTATCATCTGCATACCCATAGATACTGGGCAGCAGCAGATCGTTGATATGGAGCAGGAAGAGAGTTGCAGAGAGAACAGACCCCTGAGGAACTCCGGCATTAGTTATCATGGGCTCTGATGAGCATCCGTCGACAACAACTTGGAGGGACCGTTCACTCAGGAAGTCTTTTATCCAGTTAATCAGGCCAGGAGAGATGCCGTACGCTGGAAGCTTACTCAAAAGGCTAGCGTGCCATACCCTATCGAAGGCCTTCGAGACGTCTAAGGAGACTGCAAGTCCTTCCCCATTCTTCTCGAGGGCCTCGCCCCACAAGTGAGTGGCATACACTAGTAGGTCCCCAGTTGACTGATTGCGACGAAACCCGTACTGTCGGTCACTGAGGAGATCGTTACCTTCCAGGTATGCCATGAGGCGCGAGTTCAATACACGCTCCATAATCTTGCAGAGTATGGAGCTATATATATATACGGACCTCGGGCATCGAGGTGCCGCAGTGAGGCAGAGTCGGTGGAGTAGCACTGCCAGTGTCAAGACGAGAATTATGGGCGAAGAGAGATGCAAAGAGACCTGCTTTCTCTCTCGCCGTATGAGCTAGTGTTCCATCTGGCCGAACCAGCGGAGGCGATGTGGGCCGACAGAAGTTCGCTTTTTATTAAAGTACTTATGTTTTGCTGTCAAAGAACATACAGTTTGAAGTGTAATTTATGGAGATAAAATAAACATTTTTAGTTTTTTTATCTACACTGCTGCTAGTCCCGACCGCAACAAATCGACCATCACGGTACCGATACGAGTAGGTGTCGTAAGATCGGCAACCATTGAGTCAGCTGTGAGCAGCGAATCAATCACGTTCATGTCAAGTGCCGTCAATCGATTGCTTGCAGGAAATATTTTTGGTTACGCTGGAGTTGGGTAAAGCAACTAAATGAGTTATGTTAACATGAAAAGTACATAATAATCCACTTGTACTACGAAACCCTAAATGTATTTAACATTAATTTGAACGAGATATCTGACCTTTTTTTTGGTGGGAAGCATGGGAAGTCATCAAATAATTTCTTCTACTGAAATCAGAAACTTTTGTAGCTATATAAACATAAAAGGAGAAACTGACTGACATATCAACGCACAGCCAAAACTAGATAGAACTAGGAGTGTGAAATTTTGCACAAGGTTTTCTTTTATGATGTAAGCGTGCACTAGGGGAGGAGCTCGTGGCTAGATAATAACAGCCGCACAGGTCGATCTTCAAGGTTAAGCAACGCTTGCCGAGGTTGGTCTGTGGATGGGTGACCGTCTTATCATACCGAGTTTCCTCCGTGCCTCGGAAAGCACGTTAAGCTGTTGGTCCCGGCTGTCATTTGTAGATCTTTGGCAGTCGTTACGGATAGTCAGAAGCCAGTAAATCTGACTCCAGTCTTGCCATGAAGTACCGTGTTACCCCAGTTAATGGGTTGTGGAGGTCTGGTAGGCAGCCGCTCCTCGTAAAATACTGGTATTCAGCTAAATCCGGCTTGACTGGAAGCCGACCCCAATGTAGTTGGGAAAAGGCTAGGCAGATGATGATGTAAGCGTGCACTAAGACCGGATTTTCCAAAATTCACCCCCAAATGGGATGAAACGGGGTTCCAAAGCTTATTTAAAGAAACTTACATTCACACGGGCGAATCTGCTGGCGGAAGCTAGTTACAAATAACTAACCCTTTACCTTCATCATTTACTGGCCCTTTTGAATTGTTAATTGAGAGTCAGTCGAAAAGTTAAGCTTAATGGCACTATGGTGCATCCGCACAGCGCGTGTGGACAGAAACTTCGTCGACTCAGGCCACCAACTACCTAACCTACTAAGGTGGGCAGGGTCCGGGAATTGTCCTGTACCGCACATCTTTCCGTGAAAAACCTGTAGCACTCTCAGCGATGGCGTAGGTTACTAAAAGATTTTTTATAATATAATCGGATCACTAAAGAAAGTTTCTTCTCACAATCCATTTTATTTTGTAATATAATGTAAAGCAAGAAAAATAAAATAGAATAAGAAACTTGATTATACACCAAAATAGTGACAACTGTAGAAGCAAAAATGAAATGAAAATCTTCTATGTTCTTCAATCAGGTTTATTTTTAGAGAAGCACTTTATGTAGCGTTATTTATAAATTAATTATATCCGCCTACCGGTTTGACTTATCTGATATTATAAAATCATTATTTCTTCCTCTAAAAAATGTACGCCTATTCTAAATAAAGCATAAATCTTAGAAAGTATAATTATCTTACCAGTTTGCTAGTTAATAAGACCAATAACAGCATGCAACTTCTTTAGATGCTACCCAACTTAAACACAAACTTGATTCTATGGATACAAATAATTTAGGCTCGATAAAATCATGGCACTAAGTCCCCCTATGAGGAATGGTTGGAGAGGCGTCACGGTATCCTGACCTTCCGGATATGATACATTCGAAAGGTTTGTACAGGTCGCCCGAATGAAACTGTGGAGCATATTGTAGAGGACGGAGGTATGCCCCACTTGAGCGGAACAACGCCGTGTCCTCGTAGAAGGTATCAGCACCGGCGACTTCTTGCACCGGATTCTAGTTCAAGCCATCACCCGAAGTAAGGAAAAATGGCAGGCGGTCGCCTTATTCTACGAAGTAGTTATCCTATCAAAGGAACCGGCCGCACGCGTTAGGATTGGACCACAGAGAATTGCTAGAAATCCTTGTGATCCTAGAAAACAAGGGCAACTGAAAGACACAGGTGTAGTTTCAGTCAGTAAACTCTGATAATCCCTCCCGCTCCATTTTTAAGTGGGAAAAATCATTGGATAATTTCCCACCTTAAAAACAAAAAAAATATTTATTTGGCGACTAAAGCAAAAACAAAATATAAAATGGCAAACAGTAAAAGAAACATTGTGTGTCCCTCACAGCTACAGATGAAGATTGATTGATTCAATCTAACACTCAGTTTCCGATTAAAACTGCGTGCATCGGAGAGAGGCAGAATTGAACATGGAGACAGCTACACAATGCATTAATCATAGACATGACGAGAGACGTATTGATATAATTGTACGTGTTAAACAGATTTAGTGTTTCTGTTTGACACATTTCCTACTAATCAGTCAATAACGTGTCAATGGCTGTGGCGTGGATTTGAAGCTTGGATTAGGACATGACCCGGATAATTTTTGACTCTTTACACGAGCACGACTATTGTTAAAATTCACACCATACCACCATGCTACACAGAAAATTACGCTATATTTGAAATCACGCTTCTTCTCATGGTAGTCAGCTAGGAGACACCAGCCTCATCTAGTATATATAAACTGACAAAAGTGTTTTGTAAAACCTACTTACAAATTAAATATCATTTACACAACGCCATACATAAAGTCACGCTACGCCTTACATAAAATCACGGTACACCTGCCATACATAAAATCACATCACGCCATACATGAAAGCACGCCACGGCATACATAAAAACATGGCACGTCATACATAAAATTACGCTACGCCATACATAAACGATATCCGCAAGAGAACTAAGGTTACCAACATAGCCTGAAGAATCGCCAAACTTAATTGGCAGTGGGCAGGGCACATTGCTCGTCGTAGAACAGATGGTCGATGGGGACGGAAGGTTCTAGAGTGGCGGCCACGTACCGGAAGACGCAGCGTTGGAAGGCCTCCCACAAGGTGGACTGACGACCTGGCGAGGGTCACGGGAATCCGATGGGTGCGAGACGCTCAGGACCGGTCCCTGTGGCGACGCTTGGGGGAGGCCTATGTCCAGCAGTGGACATCTTTCGGCTGAGATGATGATGATGATGATGATACATAAACCACGCCACGCCATACATGAAATCACGCCACGCCATACGTCTGTTTAGACAGTCGATGTAACTTGAGTAATACAGATTTCCCCGCATGGTTAAAACATATACAACAGCCCGCAATCAGATATCGAGCTGTTGTTCAGACTAGACACAACACCCGTCTTGTTGGGAAATCCTCCCTTTTCAACGAAGGTTTGTGGAACTTTATGCCATGATCCATATACCTCTAAACTGGACGTCTACTCTCTTTCTCCGAAATACGAAGTTTCAACCGAAATTTCGCGTGTCTCGTCAGTTTGACGTTAAAATTCCTAATAATCTATCTGTCAAGATCATAGTTTTCTTGGAACATTAAGAATTAGAATAGATTTGGAGATTCGAAATGTCAAACCACTTTCGTTCATTCAAAATTTCGAAAATGAATAGAAGTGTGGTTGGAATTTTCGCATGTTTCCTACATGCGAAAAATTCATATTTCATATTTCGGAGAAAAAGATTAGACGTCCTGGAAATCTTTTAGAAAAGTTTAGGACGCTAATTCAACACTTAATCACGCGATTACTCAGAGATTCATAGGAAATTGGAGCTTTGACATCACGAACAATATCCTTAAACGCAAGCTTGGATAGAAATTGCCGATAATAGCGCATTATAGCTGCACCATAGCACACATCTTCGGTCCCAATTCTCGATGTACATATTTAGTATGACGAAGTTCGCGCGTGTAGATGAAGTCACTTGCTAGCGGAAGGCAACCGCAGTCAGGCGAGTTACAGTACATACCGCTAAATTAAAATCAATCTATATGCAACATTATTATTGAGCAGGAAATAGCATGTATGTTTGTCAGTTCTTCACGCTGGAACGGATTTCGATGAAGCTAAGGTATACTATGTCCTGGAATAGCACATAGGATTTTTTTTTATCTAGGCAGTAATGTTGAATATACACGGGCAAACCCATTAGCAGTATCTAGTGTTGTATATAATTTAACTTACGGCATCCCTATTATATGTTATTTCAAGATATGGTCTACCCGTGTGTCAAGTTCCAGTGGACCAGGCAAGGTATTTAACGAATTTTGTCATTGACATGCTAAGAAGATGAAGTTTCATCAAAATCCGTTCAGTAGTTCGAACGTGAAGAAACTATCGCCTATATAATTTTGATTGTATATCATTATAATAAATTAATTAAATATACAATGACTAATATCCTGTTTCAACATAATTATAATATTCAATTCACACGAGTGCGCAATCACAAGACGCCAATAGCAGTCGAAGGTTAACCACAGCGAGCCACGCCTCGCTACCGGACGCCGGATGATCGGCCCGGACGCCGGACGAACGGGCCGGAAGCCGCCCGTAAGACCGGACGCGGGACGTCAAGCGTTTTTAAAAATAAATATATTGAAAGAATTATTATGTTTTCGACTAGCGACACGCCCGGGTTATCGATTCTGTACGGCGTTTTAGAATTGCTGCCGATTTTTCAGTCGTAAAATGTTAACGTTTACTTGCAGAATAAATATGGCCGTTTGAAGTTTTTCTTTACAGAAGTTTCTAAATAAATATTTTGTCTGAGGATCAAAGAATGAGCTCTTAACAAAAAAAATCTCTCTCTCTCGCTCTCCGCGCGCATCTTTTGGCTCTTAAATATTGATAATCAAATCTTAAATAAATATTCAAAAAACATAACATAATCCCCACCCTTCATCATTCCTACCTACACATTTAGTCTAATTCCATCCAAATCCGTTCAGACATAACAAACTACACACAAAAGTATTTATATACCTACAAGCTTTCATCTTCATAATATTAATATGTGAAATCGCTTATTTATGTACAGGTATAAAAATCTCATTTCAATACGTCTTTATACAGCCGATTATGCAGTAAATATATAGTGATGCTCGTTTATTTTTAATGAATGTGTGCATTTACGAATGAAAATAAATTAACGCTGAATGATATATTTTTATTGCGGTGAGACGTATTGAAATAATTAAATAGTGTTCTGTTGATTTCAGCATCATTAAATACGTTAAATATTTTTATTATTGATTGAATAGCATGAATACCTAGCATGAGTACCTACATATCTATCACATAGCATTGTAAATTCTTCTTTAAAATGTAAATTTTAAAGCTCTTCTAAACTAAATATTCTATGATACAAAACCGTGCAAGTAGCCAGATACGGTCGTTTTTGGCTCCCTGCATGGTTCTGTCATTGGCCTCGCATAGATCCTGAAAAGTTCAGATGGTAGTGCAGCATGGACAACTCAGTAGATGCATGTCCTGTGAAGCAGCTCCACACTGGCCCTGTGCTAAAGATGGGTCGATGAAGGCCTGAGTAATCTGGCCAAATGATTATCGCAAATTATAAATAGGAAAGAAAGAATAGAATAGAAAAATATTTATTCGGGACAGACACAGCACAACGATGATGATGATGGAGTGCTGCTCTAATCTTTGGGACGGATCTACCAGGTACCAGATGACTGCACTTGACACAATTGAAAGTGAGCTTTTCAGGCTTACTTTACTGTAGTGTGAATATATTTATTCACTCGAACCTTTCTCTTGAATCACTGTCTACTGATTAAAACTGCGTGAAAATCCGTTGAGTACTTTATGAATTTATCGCGTTCAAACTAACCAAAAGACGTAGTGGGAGACTTTTTTTTTAATGCTTAAAATATATTTTTTTTACTTTTAATTTGAAAATCAAATAAGTCCTTGAAATACTGAAACAAGTGACAATATTTTAAATGTTTGAATGACAGGGTTTTGTTACATTCCTCTCCCTTCTCAATTTGTTTAGAATATCCAACTTGGAGGTATACTTAATTCAAAGATTTCTATCTATGGCAGCCACTTTGCCTATTTACACTGTAAACCCTAGCATAGATCGTCGTGTACTTTAGCAAAAACACTTCCCAGCGTCAATATAAAACTATATGAGCCAGTAATTCTTCTGTTTCTACCAGCACGTTAGGCCAACGTTCAGAAAATTACGTCCATTACCCGCCCTATATGCAAGAGCGCCATTAAAGCAGTTAGTAATGGAGCAATGGATATAATTTGTGGTCCAAGCTCGCCAGGGTAAGAGCATTGTTGATTGCACTGCGAGCAAGTTCATGAGGTCAACATTGAGCCCGAAACTTTATCTCGGTGTTGTGGAATGTCTGTAAAGAAGTGTCAGTGGGCCTGTAGATTAGAGAAGTGGGATGGGAAAATTATTTCGCGGTGGATTCGTGGTCACTGCGCTTGTGTAGGATCTAGTTGATATTAAATAGTTATTCAAAATATTTTTTTTCACATAGGCCTTTATAGGTAACTTATAGAACATTAGAAACTAGTGCACGGTTCTAAATGGTCGTTTTCTATAGAGAAGAACTGGCAAGAAACTCCATCCTTTTAAAAATATGAGTAATTGATAGATAAATAAATGGAAGATAAATAAAAAGAGCTCGTGGCTAGATAATAACAGCCGCACAGGTCGATCTTAAAGGTTAAGCAACGCTTGCCAAGGTTGGTCTGTGGATGGGTGACCATCTTAACATAACGAGTTTCCTCCGTGCCTCGGAAAGCACGTTAAGCCATAGGTCCCGGCTGTCGTTTGTAGATCTTTGGCAGTCGTTACGGATAGTCAGAAGTAAATCTGACTCCAGTCTTATCATGAAGTGCCGTGTTACCCCAGATCATGGGTTGCTATGGTCTGGTTGGCAGCCGCTCCTCGTAAAATACTGGAATTCAGCTAAATCTGGTTTGACTGGAAGCCGATCCCAATATAGTTGGGAAAAGGCTAGGCAGATGATGATGATAATTTACAAAAAAGAGTAGAAAATAAAGTTATGAGACTACAGTGTAGTCCAGTCCAGTCGACATTGTACCCAAAAACACAGTAAAAATAACAATAAAGTGAAACAGAACACTTCGTCCTAAGATGCGAATCTCAGGTGTTGACAGCTGAACCGCTTAACTAAAATCGTACTGGGCAGGCTAGGTATTTCGCTCGAAATCGATCGAAGACAACGAAGGAACGGGGTGGAGTTTAGTCAGTAAGAGTCTGACACGCCCTCCCGCTCAACCTAAGAGCGGGAGAAGTCATTCTGATGATTCCCTTAAATAAAAGCTATAAGATGACCAGAAGTAAAAGGACAAATAACAGTAGAAGACTGGAAGGAAAGCCTTGCAACGGTACACAACAACACTGTTTTAAGCTATCACGATTTTTATTTGTTTATTGTTTTGGTACTCAAAACAATAAACAATCACGGAAGATATCCCGTAAGCGACATTTTAAATTGGTACACAACAAGCTCATAATAACAATTAAATTAATCTATAAATCCGTGAAGTCTGTAGTGTTTTCATATTTGAGTATAAAAAGCGTCTATTTATCATCATCATCTGCCTAGCCTTTTCCCAACTATATTGGGGTCGGCTTCCAGTCAAGCCGAATTTAGCTGAATACCAGTATTTTACGAGGAGCGGCTGCCTACCAGACCTCCACAACACTGTTTTAAGCTATCACGATTTTTATTTGTTTATTGTTTTGGTACTCAAAACAATAAACAATCACGGAAGATATACCGTAAGCGACATTTTAAATTGGTACACAACAAGCTCATAATAACAATTAAATTAATCTATAAATCCGTGAAGTCTGTAGTGTTTTCATATTTGAGTATAAAAAGCGTCTATTTATCATCATCATCTGCCTAGCCTTTTCCCAACTATATTGGGGTCGGCTTCCAGCCAAGCCGAATTTAGCTGAATACCAGTATTTTACGAGGAGCGGCTGCCTACCAGACCTCCACAACACTGTTTTAAGCTATCACGATTTTTATTTGTTTATTGCTTTGGTACTCAAAACAATAAACAATCACGGAAGATATACCGTAAGCGACATTTTAAATTGGTACACAACAAGCTCATAATAACAATTAAATTAATCTATAAATCCGTGAAGTCTGTAGTGTTTTCATATTTTGAGTATAAAAAGCGTCTATTTATCATTATCATCTGCCTAGCCTTTTCCCAACTATATTGGGGTCGGCTTCCAGTCAAGCCGGATTTAGCTGAATACCAGTATTTTACGAGGAGCAGCTGCCTACCAGACCTCCACAACCCATGATCTGGGGTAACACGGTACTTCATGGCAAGACTGGAGTTAGATTTACTGGCTTCTGACTATCCGTAACGACTGCCAAAGATCTCCAAATGACAGCCGGGACCAACGGCTTAACGTGCTTTCCGAGGCACGGAGGAAACTCGTTATGTTAAGATGGTCACCCATCCACAGACCAACCTAGGCAAGCGTTGCTTAACCTTGAAGATCGACCTGTGCGGCTGTTATTATCTAGCCACGAGCTCCTCCGGCGGCTATTTATATAAAATAAAAATAACCGGATCAATAAATGAAATGTTTATGACAATAAATCACAAGAAAAGTTAAGATGGCTGAGTTTTTTAAATATTATTTCGCACCAAAAAAGCTCTTAAAATTGAAGTTTATTTTTCGAGTAAATATCAGGAAATTGATATTGCAATGTTTTCAGTATTCATCAGTATCGTGGTTATAGGTTCATTATATAGGTATAGTCTTCTGCTTTTCGAAGTGAAGGTAAACTCGGTAGATTGTTTGGGTCCAGTAGGTAGATAAGTATAGTGATAAAATAGTTATTTATGGTTCTGACATTCATCTGTATATTATGTAAAAGGAGACACTGACTGAAATATCAACGCACAGCCAAAACTACTAGCAGCGTAAAATTTTGCTTTATATAGCACTAAAAAAGCAAAACTCCATGTCCTTCCACGGGGTTTCAAAGTTACTATGGAGAAACCTAATTTTACACGGGTGAAGCTGCTGGCAGAAGCTAGTAGAGATATATGTATAAACATATGCTGCTTTTCCTATGCTGTCCCATTATAGATGAGGCCTTTTCCTTCTCTTTTCCAATAAATTTGATCATACTGAGACGACAAAAGCTCCGAAACAGATGTCCTTAAAGGAAACACCCATAACTTTTGCTACATCATTTGCGCCTAAATCTCCTCGACAACCTGTAGACAAAGTTAACTGGTTCCTAAACCCACTAAATATGAACCCGACTTCTAAAACACCACATACAGAGTAACATTAATCAAAATAAAACCAGGACACGTAGTAAATCAACATAAACATCACCGTGATATACCGACTCACAATAGCCAGGAGGAGGTAACACCTGTTCCATCAAGCCTCCATTTGTTACCAAGTCACTGACACCCGCGTCGCTCTCATAAAATGTTTTAATGCGTAAATATTCTTGTTATATAGTCACAGGCGGCTGTTCCTAGGTAAATAAAAAAATGTGAAAAGTTACTTGGTTATTTTTGTATTATTCTTTTTATTTATCAGGGTTTCTTACAGTTTAGTTAGTCTAGCTCTGGGCCCTAATAAACAAGTGGATGAAATCAGGTAGGATTTAGTAGGTAAGTCTGACTCCCTATCTCAGTCCACCTAGAGCAGGAGAAGGTAGTGTTTGAATTTCCGCTACAAAAAGGGCTAAGTGTCTGAAATGATTGGGAGAGATCGATCACTCATCATTATTGCAGAAAAACGACACTTTGCGCAGGCATTCGTGAATCTTCTTAACAAAAAGATGAACTTTATAAAACTTATGGAATGTTTTTGCCGGTGCTTCTCCATGAGAAACAACCAATAGGAACCGAGTACTAGCTTCTGACGTTTATTTATAAGTGCCCATTTAAGCATGTTATGTGAAATATAAACCTCTTGAGTTTTTTTATGAGTTTTTTTTTTTCAATTTTAACACATTTTCAATTTCCTGAATTAATTTATAAACTTTTCTTACAGATTAGACTAATTTCTTCTGTTTTATGCTTATATATTTACTAGTTTCCGCCAGCGACTTCATCCGTGATGATGTATAGCCTTCCTCGATAAATGGGCCATCTAACACTGAAAGATTTTTTTTAATCGGACCAGTATTCAAACAAACTCTTTGGCTTTATAATATTAATATAGATTTGCTTACCAATATAAAACTGGCATAAAACTAAAAAACAATTTTAGCTACAGCATACAGCAAGTTTTATCGTAAATCAAAAGAAATCGTCAATCAAACTAATAAGGCTAACTTATTGGTAAACAAAAAAGCCATTTTCTTTTAAACAGTACATTATTAAAAAAGCAAATATCAAATCAGCGACAGCTGCCTTCAAATTGATAAAGATAAATATTGAGTAATATTTTTCATTACACAATTCACTTTTCGTTGAGCCCAAATTGAGGTAGGTAATCAATTATCTTCTTACTGAGTCAATACTTGAACGTAACGTAGCATACTGAATCAACATACCCTATATTGATCATAAATTACCTGCTGAAGCCTTCCCATCCGGTTATAATGTAGGTGCCTTCAAGGGTAGAGTGTATAGGCTCTTAAGGTGGGCGCGACGTTAGAATTATCCATACAAACGTAATACCAAAATCATTAGAAATTTAAGCATATTTACACCATAATATGATGTTATTCGGATTCAGACAATAATTATCTAGGTTCCTACATCGTCTTTTTGTTGAAAAACTTACCCCAAACGAAATTTAAGCGAATTTAAATTTGCACATTTTCACAGCGAAAATGTCATGTTTTTATTTGGTTTTTTCTATATTATAAACAACAATATTTCAAAATATCTTTCCGTAGGAACACAGATATTATTATTAAGTTATAAATACTCGAAACAATATTGGAAATACATTAATTTTTCATTCATCATTTTTTGTATTACGGAACCTCTCCCAAATTTCCAATAGTTTGTATTGCTATCACAGCAAGCAACTGTCAGTGTGCGGATGATGACTGTACTGCAGTCGGTGTGTCCAAGAATTGTTTATACTATCTGGATTGCTTCCATCAATCTCAAAAACGTATTTTTTTGCGTCTCAACTCGAGATAGCGCGCGGTCTCCGCAGGCCTCTTAATAAACTAGTGTGGTTGCATCATACCATTAGGTTTAGGAATCGCAGTCCAGCACTAGTTTATATTATTAAAAAAGCGGCCAAGAGCGTGTCGGGCCACGCTCAGTGATAGAGTTCCGTAGTTTCCCGTTCGTCACAATACGTGTCACCAACTTTTCAAAAACTGTTCGTCCCATCAAATTCAAAATAATTTTCCTAGAAAGTCTTTATAAAGCTCTACTTTCCAGATTTTTTTCATATTTTCTAAACTTATAGTTCAAAAGTTAGAGGGGGGGGACACATTGTTTTTTACTTTTGGAGCGATTATTTCCGAAATTATTGATATTATCAAAAAATTATTTTAGTAAACCCGTATTCATTTTTAAATACCTATCCAACAATATATCACACGTTGGGGTTGAAACTAAAAAACAAATCACTTTCCACTTTACATTTGTGGTTACCCTAATAAAACATTTTTTTCCAATATTTATTTTACGAATTTGTATACATATTGGTATACGTGTTTGATATCCTACATATTGGTACTAAATTTCAGCTTTCTAGTGCAAACGGTCACAGAGATTATGCGAGGACGGACGGACGGACGGACGGACAGACATGGCGAAACTATAGGAGTTCCGATTTGCCATTTGGCTACGGAACCCTAAAAAGGACTACACGAAGTACATAAAAACACCCTTACTCAGAACAAAGTTCCTCGAAATGTTAACTAGTGCTTAGTACCAATGACATACTGGATAGATTTTTGTTGGTCTTATTATCAGAATTCTTAACTCCATAATACCAATTTTGACAGAAGAAACAAAAACACTGATTTCCTTATGATACGTCAAAGTCAAAAGCATTTATTAACCTTCAAATAGACCATTTATTTTCGAATAGTCGAAAGATTTCGAATAGAAAGGACTCACCGTGCTGTTACCGGATTTTTTTCGAACGATCCCCGTGTCGAGCCTACGGCGGGAAATGTCTGGACCCTTATGTGGGCAGGAGCGTTTAAGGGCAGCCCCGGCCCCCTGCAAACTGGGAGCCAGACGTCGAAAACACTCCTCGAAATTCTACCCAAAAAATAGTGGTAGGAGGGGCTACCATTATTTGAGAACCCGATGTTGATGCGTTCTAAGAGCCATGAAGGCACATGGCCTTGTGCAGTGCTACCTCAAGTCCTAACTAGGCTGACATACTTAACCAAAAAATAATGAAATGCTTTTTCGTTACATATTCAACAAAGCGTAAAACTACTCCAAGGTTTTTTCTATCTAAAAGTCGACTGACAGTAATTAAAAATCGTGAAATGATTCTAACAGACAAAGAAGTATTAACAAGACAAGCAAATGCCAAAACGACACTAATAGCGTACCATTTTTCCAATTTCGGTATGAAACACTAAAAATATTGTCAGGATATTCGCAATAAGGAGGCAATACACGCATGGTTGTGTGCGAGAGGAATGCCAACTAGACGAAAGTGATAAATAACATATCGGTACCTAATAACCACAGACAAAAATAAACAATATATTATCGTCACCGCAGGACAAGTCTCGTTTGTACCACCTATTACGTAACTTTACGAGCTATAAACCGGACAAATGAAATAGTTTGTCGTGCGAACGCAATAGTGGCGCGTCGGCCCGTCAATTTGTCAAGTCGTATGTTTCACTGGCTCCCTCAAAATTGCTTTTGTATGCTACATGTTTAGAGTTTCGCGTAAAGATAAGCGAATGTGAATTATATTGCCTAGATCGTAAAGCCGTCTACATGAAAGAGATAAAATGATATTATTTCTAAATGTTTGTATGCGTTTCGCGTTCCTGGTTTATGAGAATGAGAACTGTATGCAAAGTTAACACTTTCACACGAGGGTACTAGTGACAGTAAACTCGGTCATGCACTGAGCTAAAATGAAATATAAAATGGTCTTGCTCTTTCTATTTTTCTCTTCAGTTATTTTAAAGTCGCACATAAACTTGTGTAGACTTGGGTTTAAGACAAAACTGCTGCCAGCGGGTTCGACGGCGTTGTAGAAAATTATGCCACAAACCTTTGGCATTATATTATTAGTGTGATAGGTCAATAGGGGTAAAAAGTAAAAGGCTGACAATCCCTCTCGCTCGACCCAGAGCAGCAGAATTTGTTTAATGGTTTTCCGTACGTTGAAAACAGGGTGAACGGATCATTATTATTTTAAGGGAAATTAATAAGATAAAACGAATTTATTTGCTTTAAACTATGGTATGGTGGTATGCGGTGATGCATACCGCATTGCGTATACCATACATATAAAAAAAAACAAAATCATAATATATTGGGAAGATATGCGTCACACCCGCGCAAAGGGGCCAGCGCTCAACAAAATGCTGGGGCTCGTGTGCAAGACAGAGCCACAGCGCTGATTTTCAGTGCCAACTGTCGTCGACAGTAAGACAAAGCGTTAGCTTTACTAACTCTCTGAGACGTTGGACGGTTAGCAAAGCTAGAGTGAATACGCTCTTAATAAATTAGTGCGCCTCACCTTCAACGATTGCATCACTGCTTACCATCAGGTGGGATCGTGATCAAGCACTAGTTTATACTAATTAAAAAAGAATAAAAATGTCATCGCAACCATAAACATTCTAAAGATTAAACCTATCACATACCCGCAAAACGAGACACAATAGTAAAATAATAACAGTGCGGTCTCATAGGACCGGTCGGGTATTCATGAAATAACATCATCTAATGACTTCCCCTGCTCTAGGACGGAGCTAGGGCGTCTCTAGTGTTTTTTAACCCTTAAAAATATTCACAAGGGCCTAAAATAATAAAGTGGAACTAGTGATAACAAAATTCAATATTAGTTCCACTATTACTAGTTTCTTATAAAATAAAACTAGTGATTTAAAAAAAAAACATCAAGAGTTCTATCATGGAACTGTTGATCGTACTGCTGACTAAGAAGCTCAGATTTTTACTGACTGTACCACACCTTTGTTTCTCCATTTGGACTTGCGTTCTAGGATTGTTTTCAAGTTGGACTTGTGTTCACGGGTTTCCATTTCAGAAGCCAATCCATGACCACTGTAGGCTTCAGCCCTGCTGTGCCCATACGTTTTTCGTTTAGCTGTTGGAACATGAAGTAGTATGATTAGTATACAGTATTAATGGATAATTAAAAAATAAACTCCAACGTGAGCCACAGTGCAACTGTAAACACAAATACTGCAAGACGAAACACTAATTTGTTATACACAAATGACGAATATTCCAGCACAAATGCCTCATGAACCATCACATAAAGCAGGAATTCTATAGAACTCAGTTTACGAGCAACACTGTTCTTGCAATGTTAGCGGTTGAATACAGAATCGGGTCATATATAACTCCTAACTTTAGGATCATGATACGCTATGACAAATTGTACTGTCGTTCTATAACAAATACGTTTTGAATTTCAAATTTTTGAAATATTTATGGCTTTTTCTTTTAGTAAACATGTCCTGGAAAATAACGCTATGTCCTTCCTAATTGTTGAACTAGGTTTTAACGAATTTATTACTCACTAGCTTCTACCCGCGACTTTGTCTGCGATGACATAAGTTTTACAAAAAAAGAATAGGGATCAATGGTAACCTATGTTCTTTTTTCAAATCCGTTCAGCCGTTTTTGCGTGATTAAGTAACAAACATCCACACTTTCACATTTATAATATTAGTTATGATATCGTATGTGTATTATTTAATTTAGTTTTAAACACTGATAGATTATAAAATAATTTTAACTGAATCACTTATTATAAATGCGAAAGTATCGCCAGCAGATATACGAGTATTTAAGGTATTTAATGGTATTATGAGCAAAGGTGGCTAATTGACAACGGCCCTAACTTACGAGTTGTAGGTCACGGATTCAAACTCAGCCAGAAACCATGCAGACAACCACATTACTTTGTCTAATTTAATTTGTCACCATTGCTTTTAAAACGGTGAAGGAAAACATTGTGCGAAAATCGGCGTGTTCTAGGACCAAAAAAGTTGTAGACCTGTGACATCCACCAAACCGCACTGGGCCCGCGTGGTGACTAAGGTCTTGAGTTCCAGCAGTTGGGAACTTATAAGGCTTATTATATCCACTTATTCAATGCTGAAGCACATAACTTTTGAAGTAATCCATTGTCGTACGTATAGCTTAAACCTGATAAACGACATGGCTATACTTACAGATACAGAAAATAAACCCTTAATGGAAACAGTAATTATGTAACAATTACTACATACTATAATTGTATAATGTAACGGCTAATGATAGGTGTGAACATAAAGACAAGAATAACCGGCTAAATTTAGATTTAACTTCAAGAACTAGCTAAAGTTCGATAAAATGATTATTTGTGCTGTATAATTACTCTAAACACAACTTCAACATTAACATTCTGATTTCGTCAGAATCGTGAAACTTAAATAGCATTGGGCAAGGCACATTGCTCGCAAAACTGATGGTCAATGTGGCCGAAAGGTTCTTCAGACGTCGCGGGCGTTTAAGTTAACAAAGAAGCGGCGCGTGCAGCGACCCGCGTCATTATACGTCATCATCATCATCGTCTCAGCCGTATGACATCCATTGAAAGAAAGAAAGAAAGCATTTATTAGCATTACAGCTACAGAAAACTCTTTAAAAATTAAACAAAAATAACATTTAGTAACGCCAAAAGGACCTCAGCTCAGCATAATGCCAAATGGTAACATCAGGCCACCACTTGACGCTGGTTTTGCATTGCTGGACAAAGGCCTCCCCCAAGCGTCGCCACAACGACCGGTCCTGTACGTCACACATCCATCGGATTCCCGCGACCCTCACCAGGTCATCGGTTCACCTAGTGGGAGGCATTCTAACGCTGCGTCTTCCGGTACGCGGCCGCCACTCCGCGTAAATACAAACTTATGGCAATGTCATCATCATCTGCCTAGCCTTTTTCCCAACTATACTGGGGTCGGCTTCCAGTCAAGCCGGATTTAGCTGAATACCAGTATTTTACGAGGAGCGGCTGCTTACCAGACCTTCACATCCCATTAACTGGGGTAAGACAGTACTTCATGGCAAGACTGGAGTCAGATTTACTGGCTTCTGACAATCTGTAACGACTGCCAAAGATCTACAAATGACAACCGCGACCTACGGCTTAACGTGCTTTTCGAGGCACGGAGGAAACTCGTTATGTTAAGATGATTACCCATCCACAGACCATTCTTGGCAAGCGTTGCGTAACCTTGAAGATCGACCTGTGCGGCTGTTATTATCTAGCCACGAGCTCCTCTAAACTTATGACAATGTACGAGGTTGTATTAGGTTCGTGAATCATGATGTGTCTAATAAACATTTTTCTTTCTTTCTTTCTTTCTTTCTTTCTTTCTTTCTTTCTTTCTTTCTTTCTTTCTTTCTTTCTTTCTTTCTTTATTTCTTTCTTTCTTTCTTTCTTTCTTTATTTCTTTCTTTCTTTCTTTCTTTCTTTCTTTCTTTCTTTCTTTCTTTCTTTCTTTCTTTCTTTCTTTCTTTCTTTCTTTTTTTCTTTTTTCTTTCTTTCTTTCTTTATGGAGACGCCAGGTATACAGAGTAGCGGTGCCAGTAGCGGGTATTACCGTACGCTTGACATCTCGCGTCTCCGTAAACAACCACTAACCGAAACGAAATGGCTAAAATGTATTCTATGGACACTTAGACAGTTTGCCAATAAACAGTCAACATCAGGTGGAAGGATTTCAACAATGTCGTTGTGTGACAAAGTATTGTACACGCAAATGCTGCTGCCAAAAACTAATATTATAATGCCAAAAGTTTATAAATGTATGTTTTGTATGTATGTTGCTCTTTCACGCTCGAACGACTCAACAATTCGAAATACCAGTCTAGTTTATCATTTTTCAACAAATAGTTCCATATTATTTTATTTCGATATTGATCTCTTATAAAAAACCTGCTTTTTTCCAATTTTGTAGATTTTAAGACGAAACCCTTCGTGTCTGATTCGCGTTTGGCCGCTTTTTAATTGTTATTAATTTAATATGAGGTTGGTAAAAATTGTTTTAAAGGATTTGCGCAACAGAGCGAAAGCAAGAGCTAGTTAAATAAAAAATAACACCTACAACAATGACTTTTTCAAACCAGTCTCTCAAATTGTATGTTGCTACAGCCATTTTATTGCTGATCGTTTCCAAAGGGCCTGTTTGCCGATTGGTGATCGCCATTCGCTGGCAATAGCTTCATCGTCTGAACACATCGCAATTGTAATCGAGTCGGCGCCCGATCCATCGCACGCTCCCTTAATTCATGAATCCCCGACCGGTCCTATGAGACCGCGGTGTTATTGTTTTACTATTGTGTCTCGTTTTGCGGGTATGTGATAGGTTAACGAAATGGAGAGCACTAAATGTTTGCTTTTTCGACATTTAAAAACCGTCTAGCTTTATACACCATTCCTTCCACCAGTTACTAAATGATTTCCCAGCTCAAAACCTTCTGATGACAAAAGTGTCTTTTCGTGGTCAGAAGTCAGAAGGTTTTTAGGTTTGAACTTTTTGAACTAATCAGCGTTGTAGTTAATATTCCCATTGGCACAGATCTTCTCTTTAGGGGGCATAGGCCTTAACCCATGACAGCCATAGTCGCTAAAAGATGAATTATAAAATAACACTTTATAAAAGTGCTCATTGCTAAATCATTTAGTCAGTGTGCCCTTTTTTGTGGAGCGAAATATCTAAATTATTTCTCCCACTCTGAGTGGAATGAGAGGAAATATCAAACTCAGACCGACGAAAACCCATCCTTGTTTCTTCAGTTACTTTTAGTGGCCCAGGTGTAAGGTGGGTCGGTAGCGACTTCTTTGACGTCTTACAAGTACTAAAATTCAAAATCTTGCGATCGCGGTATTACAGTTCAAATACAACAACCGAAATCAACTATTTAGATTTAACATTATTTTCCGTATACTTCAAAAACTCTGCCGAACAAAACGACAGAGTCAATTTATCACAGCGCCGCTTTACTTTCACATTTTTTTTTTCAACCATCATATTGTTTAATTATTTGAACGGAATGAATGGAAGTGTGACTGTGAATGTTTACCAACAGCTCGCTTGCAAAGAATTATCAATGCTCTCGGCATTTTAATCATCTAAATTCAGGCATTGTTCTGAAAAAAGTCGGGCTCGACAGTTCATTATTGCGTCCCGCCAAATGTATAATGGTAACAATGATTTTTTGTGAACAATGTTACTTATCAGAGCTTTTTATTGAGCACGGAATTGAAGACTTCTATTTTCGTAACATTTTTCTAAAGTGAGGACGCCTTGGAATTCATTACTTAGTGGAAAACTTCAGAAGGTAGAAAAGAATAGTACAATATACTTTCCAAAGCTTAGAGTCTGTTTTTTAAACCCTGAGACTAAATTGACACAGGCAAATGTCAAACTTACAATAATGATGAGAGTTCTTTTGTGTTGTGACAAGTGTGATAACTCACGTAATGTCATTTTTGTCTCAGAGATTAAAAAACAGACTTTAGTTATATTTTAACTTCAAGTTTAAATCAAATAGACCAAATAAAATCCTGTTCAACATTCAATCAATGGCGGGAGAGTAATCGCGTCAACCACAGATAAAATTGCCCGCCACATAAAACGAATGGTTATTCGGTTAAAGCACTTTAAATTCTACTAGATTAAAAATAGAATATCCAAGTTTAGATATACTCGTACTAATGCTTATTTCTTTAAATGACTTTTATTTCAATTGAATTTAAAGTGATCTTATAGAGATACTAATTTAAAAACAGAATATCAGTGAAATAATAATATATGACATGAAGTCTTGACACGCATTTTTTACACACATTCATCATCATCATTATCATCTCAGCCAAAAGACGTCCACTGCTGGACATATGTAGGCATCCCCCAACATGACAACCAGTTAAATTACTCCGTGTAATTTATTTCATCAACACTGCTTTCAAAAGAGGAGCTCGTGGCTAGATAATAACAGCCGCACAGGTTGATCTTCAAGGTTAAGCAACGCTTGCCTAGGTTGGTTTGTGGATGGGTGACCATCTTAACATAACGAGTTTCCTCCGTGCCTCGAAAAGCACGTTAAGCCGTTGGTCCCGGCTGTCATTTGTAGATCTTTGGCAGTCGTTACGGATAGTCAGAAGCCAGTAAATCTGACTCCAGTCTTGCCATGAAGTACCGTGTTACCCCAGTTAATGGGTTGTGGAGGTCTGGTAGGCAGCCGCTCCTCGTAAAATACTGGTATTCAGCTAAATCCGGCTTGACTGGAAGCCGACCCCAATATAGTTGGGAAAAGGCTAGGCAGATGATGAACACTGCTTTCAAAACGATGGAAGAAAACATCGCGCAGAAACCGGCATGTCCAAGAGCCAAACATTCGAAGACATGTGACATTTACCAAACCGTACTGAGCCTGCATGGTGGATTAAAGCCCATTTCTTCTCCTAGAGAGGAGGCCTGTGTCTCAGCAGTGGGAACATTATAGTACTGATTACGCTAAGCTTAAAACTTTAAATCGATTTTAACGTTTTATCCCCTTTTCCCTGCTGCGGTTTGTAAATGAAACAAGTAAAGCAAATTATGCACTGTCTTCCCATGAAACGGTAACATCTGGAACAATAAAGAAACGTAAATATTTATCAACCTTTTTAATATCCTTTCGTAGCAGAAAAACGTTAATATCCTTAAGAAAATATTTCCAACTCTCGTAATACTGTTAACACTGAATAGGCGAGGAGACAGAGGCTGAAATCTATAATCATTTTAGATGAAAATTAAAAAGAGTAATGTTACAAAGAGTACTTATTCCAATGAATTGTCTGAGCTCATGTCATAAAGCAAAAACACAGTTTATTTTCATACCATCCAGAGACCCTCTTACTTTAAAATCAACCCGTTTAGAAATAGCTAAGCGACACACATACATACAGAGAAAATATATAATTATTTATGAAGATAATAAAAAATCTCTGAAATACCTACACCATAACAAAAATGTCTCTTTTTCACTAATAGAAAGTAACACTATGTTTTTTAGATTAGATGAGTGAGTAATGTCAATAAGATATTAAAATTTTCAGGAGCGCTCTCGTCGTCTTTGTCAATATCCGCTCCGTTCTTGCTCGAGCCAGCCCACGCCACTAAACCTGTTGTTTATCACTCATCCCCAAATAATCAATGTTACATTGGGGTCGTTTAAAAAGGAACCCCGGGGTCCTGGGACGCAAGGTAAAGAAGCAACATAGGAGTTGATTTTAGTCAGCAAAAGTCAATAAACACCCAATGAACCCCAAGACCCTGGAACGAAGCCAAGGGCCGTGAACTAGTTTCTGACGTTTTATAAATGCCCATATAGGCCTATGTGAAATAAAAAGATTTTGATTTTTGATTGAAGCCAAAAAAGGAACAGCAGAGTGAGTTTTGGTCAGCAAAAATCTGACACACCCTCCTGCTCCATCTAAGAGCAGAAGAAGTCATTGGATAATTTCACACCTAAAAAAACCCTTCCCTCTCTGTCCTACCCCGAATGACGCCCTAAGCCGAGATACCTTATAGCGGTGTTCTAAAAATAAACTTACTAAGTTTAACTAGAGTTTTCGTTCTATTTAAAGATCCTGGCTGAAGGATTTAATATTATTAAGGCCACCACAGGCTAGTTCGGTTAAGCAGGTGTTAACTTCATAAGTTATATTCTGAGAAGTGAGTCATAATAATAAGGGAAAAGCTGAACTTAGAGACAGGGTATTTATAATTTTTCGTTGGACTATTTTTATAAATAAAAGTTGCTTGCAATAAAAATAATATTCCTGTATCCTGGCAGCGTTTACAGACATATAAACCAACATACATAAAAACACCTAGACACGAAACAACTGTTAGTAGGCCGTTAAAAATATTTTTTACGTACAGGAGTCAAATTCGCAAAACATCAACCACTGCGCCAACCATACCGACAAGTTATTAGTGGAACAAGTAATAAAGCTTTAGGTAATAAAAGCCCAGTAATTTGATTATTTTATTTTCTAGTTAGCCATAAAGTGCTCACTGGCTTATTATGTGAATTACAGTAAGAAATCATTCACCCTTCTCGCTAAGTGTCGTAGAAGCCAGTTAAGCCACAATGTCAAAAGGATTCTTAGCGACTTCCTCTTACTAATAACAATGAACATGGCTATTATAGCCGTTTCCTTTCAGCCAATCGAAGCCAGTAAAAGACTTCCATTTTGCTAATAATTACATATTATGATCAAAAACTCCGGTCCGTGGAGTAACAAGGAAAAGGGAAGTGCGTAATTATTGCGGAATCGAATCATGAGGGAAAAGCGAGCAGTGGCCTCTCGATTTAATGAAAGAACGCAAAAGCTTTATACAACGGTTAATTAAGAAAAAAAGATCATAAAGCGATACTATATTTATTTATACAGGACAAAAACAGCCCCAAGTAGGCTTTGGGCACGCCATAATTATGGCAGTAAGTCTTTAAGGAGTGCCTGGAAAGAAGTTACAATGTCCTGACCTTTCGCATGAAAAAGATCCTCACCAGGCATGGTAAGTTTGGGAGGTTCCTGCACTGGATTCGTTGGGAAGAAACGCCCGAGTGTCGCATGTCGGTCGCATGCTAGTGAAGTAGGCGGGCGCACGGCGTGAAGAAACGGATTTGCTCACGCCCCAGCCCAGGGTCCCGAGCCCAATTTCCAGCCATCCTAGGCGTAGGTTTACGTACGACAATCAATGGGTAACTCACCATCCGGCCATCCGGTAACCGTACGGACCAAGTCCGAGTCATCGAAGGAGCATAGTTCTCCACGCGCGAATTAAACATGTCAGTAAAACCATGGGGGTCTAGCAGGGCTGACTCTGGGTTAGCTTCCGAAAATGGAACCGGGAGGTCCTAGATAGAAAACAAGGCAAAGAAGGAACCAACATAGCATAGGACAGAGCCTTTGTCAGTAAAAGTCTGACACGCCCTTCCACTCCGCCCTAGAAAAGAAAGGGCTAGACCAGGAGAAGTCATTGAATGATTTTCCAACTAAAAAAAAGCGTCTAAAAATCCACCCACTATAACATTAAACGTACCTACTTCTATTCATTACACAGGCTAATAGAATAATTAATTAATTTCAAGCGATGCTTGCATACTGACCAAGATCTTAGCAAATAACTTGAAACGTTCAGACTCCGGAAGCTTGGGAAACATCTAAGCATTTCAAATTAGATTCAATGTTTGTTTGGAGTTAATATTCAGGTATTACACGTACATAACGAAGAGTTTGCATGGATATGTAAAAATAAAACATGAACGAAGTAGTAGAACGTAGTTTTTTCCAAGAATATTTTATAACTCACTGCCTTTACCTAATATGTTTTTAAGGAACCCGAAACAATTAGAATAAGCTAAAAATTTCGGAATCATTCACAGTACAGTCTGTGGAATCATCAGTCGGTCGATAAATATAAATCAAGCCTGTATATTTTCATTTTAAGGTTTTACATAGCATGGGTGGGATCTAGGATTACAGCAGGACGAAAATATGCATCTTTGTTGTGTGTTGTTTCACAGTGGACCACATCGACACTTATCACCAAATGAGATAGTTGTCAAGCGTGATCTTGTCAATAATGAAAAAAACCCGCAGTGCTATTCTCGTGTCAACTCACAGTTGCAATGGACAATGACAGTTCTTCATACATATTTTGCGTTCGCTTTTTGAAGGTTGTCTCGACGTCGAGCTCATCGCTATGAAAATGACTTTTAGAGAATAGCATAGCTATACGAAGCTTTGCACTAGTTAAAATTAAAACACATTTTGCGAGTTTCACCTCGTTCAGCTCCCAGCCTAACCATTTATGTATGTACACCTCGCGCTCTGTAAACCAGACGCATTTGCCATCATAATAAATAACACTATAACAAAGAACACGTAGCCGATACAGTACATTTACCGACACATTTACTATCAAAGCAAATCAAAACACTCATTAATTATGAGACGGCAAAGAAAAATGGCGGCCAAAAGAATATTGCGACCTATGCGATGAAGTTGGCGAATACGCGTGGCCGACATTGATAGATTAATAGTCGCTTGCAACTGTTTCTATTATTTTTCATTTACTTTTTCATATGTTCACATGTTTGCCACATCGTCTGTTTAGTAGTAATGATTGGTCGACGCATATGTGTCCTAATAAATAGGTGTTTCGAGTTTAGCCTTTGTGGAGTCAAACACATTTATCAGGTGATTCGGAATCAGGTCAAGGATCGGTTACATTATATAGGTATGTCAATGGGCAATTGTTAGCAACGTTAGATCATTAAAAAACGCGTATGCCTATAATATTCGAGACATCATCAGAACTGGATTTTAAAAAAAATTGAACCAGTCTGGAAGCTAAGTTACCGATTTACGCAATTACTTAAAAAAGTAAAAAAATATTTTTGCATTTATGCTATTCATAAGTGACGGAATTCTGAGATAAAAAGACTGTACACCGTAGCTGTACACACAATGAATGTGTTTCCTAAACGTTTTGTACGAAAAGGGTGATGCCCACTATATACTGGTGGCGCATCGCCGTACGCCTGGTAGTCCAACAATGGAACGGGGAATGCGTCTTTACAATTTCGAGGCAAACTCCGCGAAATGCAACCGATACAAAACCGACAGGCTAGCAACTTGACGTCGATGTTCAACACTGAGTCAGTCACTGAGTCAGTTTATTCTTGAGTTGAACATTTTCTCTTGAGCATCTTGTGCATCATTGCTAAAGATTCTCTTGGCTCGCCATCCAAGTGTAAGAAGCAGCAAGACTCTGTTGCCTCACAATGATTATTTATAACTTATTTTTTTTATTGTGTATTAATTAGTTTATACGATTCTGTGAAGTTCAAGTTAAAGGTTAGTTTTTCCTTCTTTCTTTCAATAAAATAAATAAACATAAAAACACTGGCAGATAAGGAATTGTTCCGAATAACACTGCAGCTTCGGAGACACAAATCTCCGCACATAAAGGCAATCGATCACCACTGCGCCAATCTCATTAAAACCCACTCTAGATTTTACGACTCTCGTCAAATCTCTTCAAGATTGTTTTACGCCTGGAATATTCTCGAGAGAGAAATCTTTTTATATGATTACATGATATATCTGCTAGGTATGTAGGATTCTAGGACAACAATCTGTCTTCAGATGCCACCTAAATTGGGTTGAGAATTCTTCGAAAGCCCTAGAATGTAAAGGATAACCGAAGGGCCACAGCAATGGCGAAATGCCAATAACTACTTACTGTTGAGGTTAAAAATTTCCTGTCCCAAAAACGTTCGGGGGTAATACTATAAGCTGGCACGTTGGTTTCGTTAGGTGTTTAATTTTACACAATTTAATTTGACGCAGTTGCAACTAAATATTCGCTTCAAAGATTTCACCAAAATATGCGAAAATGAACATTTATTTATTTATTACAGCTTGGAGGACTTAGAGCCCATACACACGAGTGGCATGTTGGCAACAACAGAGATAACTACAGCCGTCCCGCGTCGATAGCTGCACTTACCTCTGCTGCTGGGAACTTGCCGCTCGTGTGTATAACATTTTACTTAAAAACTGATTTCAAGAAGAAAATCATAATAACAGCAAGCCAATTACAATTATAATCGCAAAAAAGTAATTTCTCTCCAAAAATGTCAGTTAGGAGCTATTGGCACTTCACAGCAAAGTGAATTTTAGTCAGTAATTTTTGTTTAGTTTTTTTTTTATATAACATAAACTAGAGCTTGATTGCAATCCCACCTGATGGTAAGCAGTGCTGAAATCTGACTATCCCTATCGCTTCACCTCTACTCCCTAAATAGAGGCACCGCTTTCAAGACCTTTTGGGTTGCTATGAGTTGACGGCTTGTTCGTCAATATCACCGTGTAGGGACATTGTCTATGCAGTGCCCCATGTAGGCAAAAGCGAACGCGAAGCAATGCGGCGTGATTGAAACAAACTATTGACTCTCTGTTGCGGTAAGTAGCCTTTGTAACGATCCGTACGCGAGTGTGGTGCAGTGACGAGTTAAACGAAGCGGACACGATCAATTGGTATGATATTTAATTTTGTGCATAAACTCTTTCGGTGTGATGACTCGTTATTATACAGGAATAATTCACAAAACCGGGCTAAAAAAAGCAACAAAAGAAGTAATAAAAGTCTACCACGTCCTCTCGCTCTAACCACAGCTGAGTGATTTAACTTTTCAACTAGAAAAAAAATAGGCTTTATATGTGAAACCCTCCGGTGTAGTTGGCGCTCTAAGGGTGCAAACTACAAAAATAATTGGAGCCATAATTTTCCACATCCCTCTCCCAGGGCGGATGCGAAACACAAACCCAGTAATAAACTATCGAAGGACCAAACTTCGTATAACTGACTGACCAATTAAAAACTTCGTATTTTTGTTCACAACACGATGTCATTCCAACTGTGCCTATTTGCCGCATCAGTGAATACACGATTCACTGTCTTGAAATTAAACTACGCTCGGGAATGTTCGTTTAAAACGAATCTCCACGAATTCACGCTTTGGGGATAATAGTACTTATTTATTTTCGGGCTTGCAGAGCTTTAGTGAGGAACTCTGAGCGTGCGGTTTTTAGCTAGATGTAGTGAGAATGCATGTTCAAGGATTGATAGTAAAGCTAGTGAGTTAAACCGTGATTTACAAATGAGGGTAGGGATTCTCGGATTTCCGATCTTCGGTGTTTGTGCGGCGTTTCTCTGTAGACCATGTCCCACCTTCTGTCCTGTGTTACATGCCCTGTTACCTGTTCGCGGAAAGATCTAGTGATAGCGTCAAAGGATGTCGTCCGTCAAAGGACATTGTCATGGCTGACTAAGCCAGACAATGTAGTTAATTTAGAAAATTTGCTAAAAGTAATACTAACCTTACTTAGCTGTGGTGGAATTTAGTCAGAATGAATTAGGCACTCCTTCTTACTCCACTCAGAGTGGGAGAAGTGATACGATGATATCTCACCGAAAAAAAAGCCATCGCAAAGAACACGAATTTTAAATAACTACGAGATAAATTTGAAGAAATAAGTATTTTAGCTTTTTCAATTCTATTAAAATCTGATGAATCTTAAATCATTCAATACGCTAATCTATCTATTATTCTTTCTCAAAATAATTACTTAATACCAACATCCGTACACAACTAAATCCAAATAAGTAAGCAACCTAAATTGTACCGAAGCAGTTTTTCTACACACCTCGGAAATTCTTCTCAACAATTTATAAGTTCCGAAAAACTCGCGTACAAGTTTAATACGACGGGAATTCTTAACGAAACAGTACCACGGGGTCCATTTAGGTGCTGCTTTTGTTGTAAGTTTTGATTAAAAATATTGTTTAGTGAATGTGGTGGGAAGCAGGACCAACTTGAACATTACTTACCAGAAGTTCTAAACCGCCCAAATGCGATTCGGACTCGTGTATGAATGGTTCTTTAACTCACGTAGCAGAAATAAACATAAAAAAAATTAGTTTGTTGTATAGGAGCCTCACTTAAATGTATATTTCTTATTATTTGTTGTTATAGCGGCAAAAGAAATACATCAAATGTAAAAATTTCAACTGTCTATCATGGTTCATGAGATACAGCCGGGTGTCAGACAGACGGACAGTGGAGTCATAGCAGTAGGGTTCCATTTTTACCTTTTGAGTACGGGATCAAAATCAGAGAAAACTCACCATTTCGGTAGTAGTGTTCAAGAGAAGGTACAAGTTTTAGGAACGAAAATATCATCTCAAAATAAATGCTCTCGGATGGGACTATTTCAAGAAAATCTACTGATTAGGTATTTAGTAGGATTTTTTATTTAATTCCCTTTTCCACAGCCTTAATTATTCCACCAAGAACACTAATATATGTCATGTAACATGTTATATCGGTACAACAAAACGGGTTGGCATAGCGTAGATAATATATGATCCGGAAGCGGTTCACCAACAGTATAATAAGGGTTAACACACGGGTGACACACGGGTGACACACATACACCATTGTCTGACTATGTGTTAGACACAAAGCATTTGCTTATTGTCGTGTCGACGGGCAATGAGTAGGTAGATGCAGAAGACCATAAGGCTAGCGAAAGTAAACGTATATTTTGTAAGTACATAATCATGCAATCTATAGTCCGTCTAATGAAAGCGCGACCTGAGAAAAAGAGGTTAGTTAAATCCAAAAAAATTGTATGTGGTATTACTAAATAGTAAGAGAATCAGGTCTTGACACTTCACAATTTTTTTTTATTTTCTACAATTGAGGCTGAATAATGTTGCCAATTAAATTTAAAAAATAACTCTAGGTCACGCTTTCATTAGACGCAATCTATGTCTATACATACACAAACGTAAATAAAATAGAAGTGCCTGTTTTTAATATCAAAATAAGATAAAAAATCTTAAAAAAACTAAAAGCATGTATGGAGGTATATTTGATACTTATAACAAAATGCAATATTTACAATTTTGTGTACTTGTCGGTCTGTTTGTCCCATCTAATTTCCAAAATGGCCGAACCGATCTTGACAAGACTCACTGGTAGATAGCAGATATTATAAGCAGTAACTAAGACTACTTTTATGCCAGAAAAAGACATTTATTTGATCTATTTCCGTGTCTTTAAATTTTTGGGATCTAGGTGCCAGTTTCCTCACCGTGTTTTTCTCCACCGTTTGGATAGCAGTGGTGATAAAATAAACTTTACATACTAACCTGGTTTCGTACCCATGATCTACAACTTGATATCGGGGCATATACCAGTAACCAGTTGACTCATGGCTCATCATCTGCCTAGCCTTTTTCCCAACTATATTGGGGTCGGCTTCCAGTCAAGCCGGATTTAGCTGAATACCTGTATTTTACGAGGAGCGGCTGCCTACCAGACCTCCACAACCCATTAACTGGGGTAACACGGTACTTCATGGCAAGACAACCATCCAACCGGGGCCTCCTAGTACAGGTATATCTTTACTTAAAAGGAGGTCCCTATGTAATTGTGTTTCACTGTAAAAGTTGTACATGATACTGCAATAAACTTTTTGTTTTTTTTTTTTTTGATAACAACCAGTTGACTCATGGCTGTTATCAAAAAAAAAAAAAACAAAAAGTTTATTGCAGTATCATGTACAACTTTTACAGTGAAACACAATTACATAGGGACCTCCTTTTAAGTAAAGATATACCTGTACTAGGAGGCCCCGCTCTTCAATGACAAATTATATAATGGTAAAAGTAGTGTACTAAAACATAATAGAATGTAAACAAAAAGAAAATAAAAAGAAATGCTAGTGACACCTTACGTAAGTACACACGTACAACGCATCATTTGTATGATTTGTACTACAGACAAATCAAAGAAACGTCGCTGTACGTGAACCGTGTATACGTATGTAAGTTTTTCTTGTCTTATACAATGTGCAGTTTTAAAACTGTTTGGCATTTCGGGAGGTTGTAAAAAAAGTCAGAAATAATCATATAAAAATACAATACTTGGTCAATAATCTATACTAATATAATAAAGAGGTAAAGTTTGTTTTTTTTGTTTGTGTGAGGTAATCTGTGGATGTACTGGTCCGATTGCTAAAATTTTTACACCAATAGAAAGCTGATGTATTCCTGAGTGACATAGGCTATATTTTATCTACGCGGGCAAAGCTGCGGTCTAAAGCTAGTCAATAATAAATTGAATTTAATTTTTTAATTTTAGTTGGTTTTCAGAATAACTCTCTAAACAAACGTGCGGGAAGTGCTAGTGTGCTTTGGATCAATGAAATAGTGTTTGTGTGTATGAAAGCGCAGTTATAGGGCGAGTATCAGACTGGCCGCGTTTTAATAAAAGTTGTTGAGACGTACCGATTTCCATAACGAAAAAATAAATAATAAATTACCTACTTATTTTATTATTGTTTCGAGTCTAGTATCACAAACATAATTACCTCCCGAAATGCCATACACTTTCAAAACAACACATTGTATGTATGGATCCAACCGTCTGCACCTACCTACATAGTCTCTGGTACCGGTTACATTTAATTGCACAATTATCACCAAAGCGAGTAGTCGCCATGATTGCTCTCATATTAATAACGCATCGAATATTATCAAGTGTTTCGCCGGAAATCATAGATGAACTTAATAGCCCAGAATGAACATGCACCCGGCACGTTTTTCGCCGTGTGTAGGCTCGGTTATAAAACATATCGTGTACAAGATGCCATGAATAAATAAAATAAAATAATCTTTATTTCGGATAAGTGACATCCATATGGGTTAGTAAACAATATAAAAAAACCTATGTTAGTAAACTTACAAACTATTTATTTATTTTAACACAAGGTTGTTTATCATGATACATCTATGAACAACATCGCCTAACAGAGGATTATCGTACCTCCCCGCTATAATGGTCTTCAGGATGGAGTTGGAACTAGCCTGCACTCTGTAGAGCAAAGAGGCAGATTTCTGTTTGACGATGGCGTGGAATCCATCGACGTGTTCCTCTGCGAACATACCTAATGCGCTGCAGAAACGGGACAGCCCCATCAAAATCCTGACCCCATTATTACAAGGCGCTGAAAGTTCGCCATAGACTGCCATACAACACTAATGTCAATAAGCCGCCTTAGTGATCCATACATCACTGAAAACCGAGCCTACGCACGGCGTATCAACCGTGTCTACATGCATACGTGCCGTTTACAAGAAACCAAAGAGAGCTATTCCCCAATATCGTTAACCTGAGTATGATTTAAAAACTTTTTAGTTCATCCGGTACAATCCAACGCAATGTTTGATGAAAAGGTAACGGGAAAAAAAGAGATAATACCTGAACGCTCTGTTTGCATTCGGTAACTCCGTCATTCACCAGAATATTTTACAAAACTTGTTCTAGGAAATAAAGGATTTTTTTAACAGTAACATTTTTTGGAATAAAGTCATTCAGAATTTTAATGCGTATCATGTATAAATATACGGCCTTACTTATAAACGATCATTAAAGTTAAGACACAGTTAAACTACGTATTAAAAAATATTTCAACTCATAAACGATGATTAGTGCTAACTAATGTCTTAGCGACTGCTTAAATAGCTGTCAATTTAATCAGTATCGGACCCTTGTTTAAGAACCTTAATTACCAAAATGGCGTCCGAAATTCGTAAAAGTAACAGCTGTGGTATATCTCAACAATAACACCACATGCAAATTTTGCATTGAATTGTGTTCTGTTTGCTGGGCTTTGTTCCGCTACTTAGTAAAATGAAATGAATAAATATTAAAATGGATATATTTGACGACGATAATGAATTACGCACATACCGAGACAAAATAAGAAATTTCAGGGATATTGGTTCAAGAAGAAGGAGAGTAAAAATATATAATTCAAGAGCGAACCCAATGGAGGAATTGAGTGAAAGCGACTTCAAGCATCGCTACAGATTCAGTAAAGGAAATATGGTAAAAATTATAAATATCTTAAGAAACGACTTGTCCATGGATAGCCGGGGCGGCAGTATACCTGTGGAGTTGCAAGTAACGGCAGCTATAAGATACTGAGGCCGTCATGAGATTCAAGAAGACTGTGCGGAAATTCATGGCATGAGCCAACAGACTTTATCAAGAACTGCTAAAAGAGTTGCTATTGCATTGGCTTCGAAAAGTTCCATTTATATTAAAATGCCTTCAAATTTAAGAGAAGAGACTGAAACTATTCGGAAATTTGAAACAATTTGTGTGTTTCCCCATATTACCGGTGCAATAGATTGCACCCATATTAAAATAAGAAAAGTAGTAGAGGCGATGCTGGTCAGTAGTGTTAGAGTTATTAGAAATGATATAATAAAACTCACATGAAATATCTGAAGGGTAAGTATCTGTATATTTCTTCCTCAAATACAACTCAACGCGTTCGTATTCGATGCTCATTCCCGCCATAATCGCCGACCCGCCTCCGTCATTTGTTTATGACCGTTGTTTTTTTTAATTAGTGTTAGCAGTATAACAGATAAAATGTGCCAGTATTATCGATTAAAACTTAATATTGATATACTAATATCGGAAAACCTAACACTCGACCATCCTGACATCGTGCATGTCCTCATGCACGTAAGAAAATTTGCTTTACAACCTAACTCTCGGCCAGCATAGGTGATAGCATCGAATCCGACTCACATATATTTTAAAATTATTTCTATTACAGACATTCTTTGCAAAGCATCCTACATGAAATACATCAATAATATTCCGAAAAGAAAAATAATAACTAAAGTTGTGAACCCTCCTTCTCACAACCCATTCCAACATTAACTTGTGAACCCTCCTTCTCACAAGCTATAAATCCATTTCATAAAATAAGTCACGGAAGCTGTGAACCATCCTTCTCACAAGCCGAGGTGACTATACTTGTGAACCCTCCTTCTCACAAGCAATAAATACATCAATAGAATAAACTATATAAGTCACGGAAGCTGTGAACCATCCTTCTCACAAACCGAGGTGACTGTACTTGTGAACCCTCCTTCTCACAAGCAATAAATACATCAATAAAATAAACTATATAAGTCACGGAAGCTGTGAACCATCCTTCTCACAAACCGAGGTGACTGTACTTGTGAACCCTCCTTCTCACAAGCAATAAATACATCAATAGAATAAACTATATAAGTCACGGAAGCTGTGAACCATCCTTCTCACAAACCGAGGTGACTGTACTTGTGAACCCTCCTTCTCACAAGCAATAAATACATCAATAGAATAAACTATATAAGTCACGGAAGCTGTGAACCATCCTTCTCACAAACCGAGGTGACTGTACTTGTGAACCCTCCTTCTCACAAGCAATAAATACATCAATAGAATAAACTATATAAGTCACGGAAGCTGTGAACCATCCTTCTCACAAACCGAGGTGACTGTACTTGTGAACCCTCCTTCTCACAAGCAATAAATACATCAATAGAATAAACTATATAAGTCACGGAAGCTGTGAACCATCCTTCTCACAAGCCGAGGTGACTGTACTTGTGAACCCTCCTTCTCACAAGCAATAAATACATAAATAGGATAAACTGTATAAGTCACGGAAGCTGTGAACCATCCTTCTCACAAGCCGAGGTGACTGTACTTGTGAACCCTCCTTCTCACAAGTACCTAATAATTACATAAATCAAAAATGAGTCACGGAAGTTGTGAACCATCCTTCTCACAACCGAGTTGACTTTACTCGTCAAACTTCCTTTTTCGTAATTAACATAATAATTAAGAGAAAATATTAATCTTTGAGTAATCAATTGTACTATAGATAAATTTACATTAGCTTCTAATGTTCATTAAAATTAATATGCTGCTTTGTAATATATCCTCTACTTCCTTTTAAAGTAATAACTGATCATTATAGTAATTATCCGATATAGAAATATTCATAAAAAACTTTCCCAACTTATCCTTCATGGTTGTAATGACGAGGTCGATAATGGCGTAAGGTAGTTTTAAAACTAATTTAAACTAAATTTAGATAGTAAAATGTCCGTGGCTTCATTGCTATCACTAACAGTTTAACTATCAACGTCATCATCACTGCCCTCATTTACATCTAGACTTTAGATTCTAGAGCAGCTGCGTGAACCCATGGTAACATACGGTCGGCAGCGACGGTGGTTTTGCGTTTATTCTTGGTACTAGACAACCCAGGTATAGCGGCCAGTCTATATCGATCGTTGCCCAATACAGTAACTACGTGATAAGGCCCAACCACTCACCACCACCACTCCGGTGAAAAACAGCGGGCGCATTTGCTAATCCGAACGGCATGCGTTTAAATTCGTATTGGCCGTCCGGGGTAACAAAAATGAAATGATGTGAGAGGTTTCGAATCTTCGGTTATTGGCACCTGATAATATCCGGACACCATATCCAGAGTAGGTACCTAATGAAGAACGCTTCACCTGAAAGTCGAGCAATCTCGTCCTTAATAATAATCGGCATCGGATTCCTTCCTCCTTAGTTAAATAATTTGTATGTCTGACCTACCACCTTATGTCTAATCTGTATTTTATGTGTACTGTTGGATAAATAAATATAATAATAAAAAGGAATACAATAAAAATTAAAGTGGCAACATTACTCGCGTCCTGCCATTGGTTGCGTTGCAAAGGTGACGGGATAGAATATGACGTTTTATGACGCTACGCGCCATTGCGAATGCGATAAGACTGACTGTCAATGTCAATGGAAATTCAAATTGAACTATGGAAGTACTGTGAGATGTTTCATAAAATTGTGTTTAGTGTACAGTTTTATGTGTTTGTGTCGAAATATACACGTCATGGACTTCTGGGAAGCCGACCTCGAGGACCAATAATAATATGTAACTCAGTGTTCACCCGATTGTTTCTCAATGGAAAAAGTTTTCCCAGAACGGATAAATAAAAAAAAGTTTAATGAAACGGTAAATAATACATCTATACCTATTGTTGCTAAGTAAATAAATAATATTCAATGTAATTGGATTTACAAGAAAAACAAAACAAATAAACATTAAACTATTGCTGTTGTTTTTCTTACAAAACTTATTATGTTATGGAAATTAAAAATTAATTATGATTAATATTAATAATGTTCTCTTTTGCAAATACTATGCACAATGTGGAAAAACACTTGCTAATAGCAGTAAATCGCAAAAGACAGGGACAGGACAATGAAATACCAAACCACAGCGCTGCTGAAGATCCAAGCCAAAGAGAATGGGCCATAACTATGAGGTGACAGTAATGTTTAGTTCTGTGAAAGTTGTGTATGTTAAAGTAGTTTTTTTTTTTTATGCTGATATTTAAAAGTTTGCTTTGTTTTCAGGGCTCTCATTGGTGGTGGAAGATCATGGATGCACCAAAAGTTTTACCTATAGACTGGGTACGATCATAGGGCTGCGCAGTGTCCTTATTGCTCATAAGAAACTGCAGCAATTGATCAGGTTGGGTACAACATATCGCATTGGTGCTAGACCTCATCGTACTATCACTTAAAGCATGGATTATACATTCCACCGCACGTTTGCCATCAATGTCACAATGGTTCAAAAGAGCCAATTTTTCATAATAATACGTCTCAAGAGGTTCATCAAACTTGCTTTTTCTCCTAAGCATCCCCTTCAAGGATTGGCCATAATTTTGATCAAACGGGAAGGCACATCTTAATTTATGTTGCCACTCACTCCAAGTAAATAGTAATGAGTTCAAACTCTCATACCATGTTTTGGCCAATCCTTGTAGTTTCTGCATAGCAAAATGTATAACTGTTCTCTCGTCCCAGCCGTAAACAGTGGCACACTCATTTACCTTTTTAAGCCAAATATCTATTTACTGACCCTTTAAAGAAGGGTCAAAATCTGGCAAAATATTTTTAGGACTAATACTATAATTATTAGTATTTTGTGGCGGTGGTGTCGCTGTTATCGGTTGCGATTGAGACCTAATATTGTTTATAAAGTTCATAACATCTTTATATGTAAAAGTTGGACTATCCGACCGTGTAATCCGTGGTGTCGCAGATGCGTCGTCATCTGCACGAGACCTTTTCACTGCAGGGCGATCACGAGACGAACTTCTGTCTCGCGGCCGCATCCGCTCCAACTCGTTGTCTTTCGACAGCCGCTGACGGCCGCGCTCAGCGCCACCTGGTGGTGACGTGCGTCGCCGAAGGCTGCGCTCCCGGCTCAGCTTACTCTCCAGAGCACGAAGTTGTTCGCGATGTTGCTCCAGCTCCTGTTCCAATTTTCGGATGCTGCCACGCCCCTGTTCCTGATTCGGAGTGCGCACGCGACTGCGGCTGCGGCAGCTGCCGCCCGTGCGGCGCGTGCGACTGCGACTCCGTCTGCTTGCACTCCGATCAGCTTCTTCATGGAAAGGCGTCCTCAGGCGCCGTCGCGAAGAAGGCTCACTAGTTCGTTGCAGCGTTTCTGGAACTTGTAAACGTTGGCCATGTAACTACTCAAATATCAAGAAATTTTATAAACTGTTGTTTTATTCATGAATCCCCGACTGGTCTCATAGGACCGCGCTGTTATTGTTTTACTATTATGTCTCGTTTCGCGGGTATGGATAGGTTAATCTTTTGAGTACCGTAATTACAGACATAATAGAAAGACAATTTATAGGCGTACGGACGCCGGCGTCTGCTCAACGGGCTCAACAGATTAAACTAAATCAAGTGGGCAGTAAGCGGGCTTATCCCACTTCTGAAATGTTAGAGTTATTAGAAATGATATAATAAAACTCACATGAAATATCTGAAGGGTAAGTATCTGTATATTTCTTCCTCAAATACAACTCAACGCGTTCGTATTCGATGCTCATTCCCGCCATAATCGCCGACCCGCCTCCGTCATTTGTTTATGACCGTTGTTTTTTTTAATTAGTGTTAGCAGTATAACAGATAAAATGTGCCAGTATTATCGATTAAAACTTAATATTGATATACTAATATCGGAAAACCTAACAGTAGGTACTATGTAAACCGTAAAGGACATTATTCTATTAATACTCAAATGATGTGTAATGCAGATTTGAAGATCTGTGATATAGTTTGCTACTGGAGGGGTAGTAGGTACTCATGATGCAAGAATATGGCGTGAGAGTTCCATTAAAAGGAGATTTGAAGAACAAGAATTTAAAGGAAAACTTATAGGCGATGGTGGATACCCTTGTACCCCATATTTACTGACTCCAGTACCGAGACCCCGAAACGAGGTAGAACGGCGGTACAACTATAGCCACATTCGCGCCAGGAATGTAATTGAGAGATGTTTTGGTGTAATGAAGACAAGGTTTCGGATACTTCTGGAAATAATGAAAGCGTCTTTCAATACGATTAAAACGACAATTGTTGCATGTGCAGTATTGTACAATCTAGCAATCGAATTTGATGACACTTTAAGTTACGAAACCCCTCACACAGACAGTGATAAAGACACTGAGGGCATTGAACAGGACTCTAATAATTTGACACACATAACCAGAAACATTTTTATTGAAAATTTCTTTTAAAATACAAATACACGGTTTTATTTAAACATTTGTTAACTTTTTTTCCCAATATTTCTGTTCCAGATCCAAAATTGCCATTTTTTTCTTATGCAATTCATCCTCCCGTTGTTCTTTATTGTCTTTGCACTTTCATTTCCATTATATTACTAATATAATTCGAACACAACAAATACACCACTCCGCTGTTTATTTATAAACAACATTTGACAAATTGACAATATTTGACACAATTTAGAATTTTGACGTTTTGATTTTTTAATCTCTCTTTGGATAACAGGAATTTTACCATCACAATACAGTTTTACGTTTGGTATTGGCAGCGTAAAAATTAAAAACGTTAATTAACCATTGCTTAGTTAAGTGACGTGTAAACAGTGTTTATAAGTAAGAAATAGTTAATTGATAATTAAGGAGTTAATGAGTTATTAGTTAATTAGTTGCTTAGCTGTTGATTAGTGGATTTTTATAAGTAAGGCCGATAGTTTTTATTTTAAGTTTTTTAACGTTTGAATCCCCAACCGGTCCTATGAGACCGCGCTGTTATTGTTTTGCTATTGTGTCTCGTTTCGCGGGTATCTGAGTAACTACGCAGTTTTGTTTTCTTGTTTTTGTTTTTAGGTAATGAAAACTTACATCAAAATATTACAAAAAATCAGACATTCCACTTTATTGCAATTAGTAAAATTAATTATTGTCTTAAAATCACGTATCTAACTTTATAGAAATTAATAGATACTTAAGAGGCAGGCTGTCTTGTCTTGTCTCCCTAACTGTAGTAGAAAGACAAGACAGCGTGTTTCTTTATTTATTTTTTAAATAAGTATTTTATTATTCTCTTCTCTGTTTATGACATTTTATTAAACAAAAAACTATATGTCTTTCCATTATCATTTCCTTCCAGAATCACCCACTAACTGAATAAAGGCCTCCCTGTTTTTCCGCATTTATTGCCGGTTCCTTGCGCCCCTTATCCATGACTCTTTATCCACGTGATTTTGACATGTATGCCATAAAGAATTCTATTACCATTTTTTCAGAGAACACTTACTTTCAATCCCAAAATAATTTGTTTTTTTGCCTTCAACTCAATATGGTAAAATGATCTCAGCTCATAATAATTTTGGTTATTCGAATAGGTATGTATGTCGTAGCCGTAGGTCCCGGCTGTCATTTGTAGATCTTTGGCAGTCGTTCCGGATAGTCCAAATGCCCAAGGCATTAAGTCCGCCTCTGTACTTATATGTGCATAAAGCATTAAATAAATAAATAAATAAATAAATAGTCAGAAGCCAGCAAATCTGACTCCAGTCTTGTCATGAAGTACCGTGTTACCCCAGTTAATGGGTTGTGAAGAGACGGTAGGCATCCGTTTCTCGTAAAATACTGGTATTCAGCTAAATCCGGCTTGACTGGAAGCCGACCCCAATACAGTTGGGAAAAGGCTAAGTATAGATATTGATTCGAGTATGTATGTATTTAAATAAGTATGTATTCTATTAGTTTTTTTTTATTTATTTGTGTACTAGTAAGTTGCACCTACTACGCCATATTTCTGCACCATCCTAAGGTCGAATGGCAAAAAATGCCTTAGGCATTAAGTCTGCCTTTGTACAATGTAGTTATGCTTAAAGAACCAATCTATATTATTATATTATTAATATTATAAAGCTGAAGAGTTTGTTTGTTTGAACACGTTAATCTCAGGAACAGCTGGTCTGATTTGAAAAATTATTTCAGAGTTAGATAGCCCATTTATCGAGGAAGGCTACAGCTAAATCATCACGCTAAGACTAAACAAACTCTACACGCGGGCGAAGCCGCTGGTAGAAGCTAGTAAATAAATAAATATGGACGCTGCCCGTCCATCGTAGAGGACCTACAATTACCAATTACTTTGTTACCTCTCATGTAGGTATAGGCCAAGGTTGGAAAGGCAAGGGTATTGTTTTACTTTCATTAACTAGGTGGCTGCCCGATGGCCAAAGATGAATTTCTATTACAAAAATTTAACCCTTATTTTAAACCTTTGGTGGATATTTTTTATAAAGCCTTATTGAACCATAAGTATAATTTCCTAGTTGTGTTACTCAGAAATGGCCTTTTGACTGGTGTTATCCAATTATTGGGTCGTAGAGACCATACAGGCAGTCACTTCATCTACACTAATATAATAAAGAGGTAAAGTTTGTTTTTTTGTTTGTATGAGGTAATCTGTGGAAGTACTGGTCCGATTGCTAAAATTTTTTCACCAATAGAAAACTGCTGTATTCCTGAGTGACATAGGCTGTATTTTATGTACGCGGGCGAAGCTGCGGGCTAAAACTAGTGTAAAAAACTGGTATTGAACTGCATCTGGTCTAGAAGCTAACCTCAATATGGTTGTAAAAAGTTTAGGTACACATTAAGTCAGTTCATAAATAATCATTACATTATAGTAACATAACATGGTATAAATTGTCACTACCGAATAACCAAGCGTAGACTAACGTAACCTGGCGTAGCCAGGTATAACCAAGCGTAGACTAACATAACCTGGCGTAGCCAGGTATAACCAAGCGTAGACTAGCGTAACCTAGCGTAGCCAAGGATAACCAAGCGTAGACTAACGTAACCTGGCGTAGCCAATGATAACCAAGCGTAGACTAACGTAACCTGGTGTAGCCAATGATAACCAAGCGAAGACTAACGTCACCTGGCGTAGCCAAGGATAACCAAGCGTAGACTAACGTAACCTAGCGTTGTCAAGGATAGCCAAGCGAAGACTAACGTAACCTGGCGTAGCCAAGGATAACCAAGCAAAGACTAACGTAATCTAACGCAGCCAAACACAGCTTAACTTACTTTTAGCTCAATTATTATGACCGTGAGGTGATCCAAGAATACGATGCCTCAATATCGGAAAAGATACCACCGGTATCAGAAGATTGTTTTAGTCTCACGTCAGAAACCGTAGATCATAAAATACTTAATAGCCATAAAATGGAACACTAGCTCAATTTGCTGGCACATTATGCACCACAAGATCATACTCCACCGTATCTTCATTCGCATGAAAAGTTAACTACCCAGTTTTACGATTCTGCAGGAGTTTTGAAAAATTCTGTCTCTCGTTTCAACGTCATAAAATAACATTCATATTATTATTATGCAAAATATCTCACCACTGCAGGTTAGGTTACCATATTTTCTTATAAAATAGTGAAATATAAGACTGTGAATGTATGATAAGGGCTATATATTTTTGCAAAAATTATACATAAATGTCAGTCTGCTAGTTTACCTGCAGACTTTGTATAGCATTAATCATATTAATTAGAGATGACGCTTAAAAGGTTTGGCTCTAAAACTAGATATAGTGTAGGGTAGTGTAGGGTAGTGTAGGGTAGTGTAGGGTAGTGTAGGGTAGTGTAGGGTAGTGTAGGGTAGTGTAGGGTAGTGTTTGGGTAGTGTAGGGTAGTGTAGGGTAGTGTAGGGTAGTGTAGGGTAGTGTAGGGTAGTGTAGGGTAGTGTAGGGTAGTGTAGGGTAGTGTAGGGTAGTGTAGGGTAGTGTAGGGTAGTGTTTTTTTTTTTTTTTTTTTTTTTTTTTTATGTGGCAGGAGTAGGAAAATCCTCATGGACACCCAGACTGCCCCATTGGTAGGGCAGTCTGGGTAGTGCCGGACTCTTACCGGCTAAAAACCCACTCCTGCTATGCGAAAGGCCCCCTGCCGCACAAGTTTAGCAGAGTTAGTGCATGGGCTGTAGGTAAGTTTTTGTTTACAACATTATTATTTGTTTGCGATACTAATAATATAATTCAGCATTTTAAAATAGATTAACAATACATAATTACAATAAAATAGTTCAGTAAAATATAACAAAATAAAATAGTTCAATTAAAATATAACGTTAAAAAGGTTTCATTATAATGTATCACCGTAAATATCACAGACTTAACTAATTCAATTTTAATAAATAGTAAAATAAATGTTTTTTTTTTTTTTTTTTTTTAATGGTTGTTTTGCGTCTGTTAAGTTTTGTTTTTTTTTTTTTTTTTTTTTTTTTTTTTTTTCGTTGACTTGACCATTTTACTACATAATTTTTAAAAACATTCTTCAATAAAATAGTTCAATAATTTAAAATACTAATTCAATAAAATTTCAATAAAAAAGTTCAATAATTTAAAATACAAATTCAATAATATTTCAATAAAATAGACATTAAAATATATCACAGTTTAAATGGTATCAATTAAAAGTATCTCAGTTAAGTATCACAGATTATAAAAGGAATTCAATTAAAATTTTTAATAAAATAAAAGATTGACAAATTTGTATTGCACTTATCTGGTTTTGTTTCTTTGGTTTACTTTTTTGACTAGTATGGTAATATATTCTAAAAATTCTTTTCTAAATTTCTTGTTTTGTATAAGATGACTCAGGTTTTCTTTCGTGATATTGTCCCCTATTCTAGCTTCAAGTTCATATCTGTGGGAGGCATACATAGGGCAATCCGTCAGGAGATGGAGGATTGTCTCCTGCTTGTCGGGGTCGCAGGCACACGCCGGGTTCTCTTTACACTTGAAGCGAGTCAGGTATTCAGAGAACCCGCCGTGTCCTGTTAGGGCTTGGGTCAGCTCCTTCGTCATCTCCATCCTTCGTACCGTCCTGTACGCAGCGATCGCACAAGGGAAGAACACCTTCGTGGTGGCCGCCGTTTGTCCTTCACAATACCTCCGGTTCCATTCGTCAAGGGTTTCCATACGGATCATACGCTTGACGAATGAAACCGGGCATTTGTCGTAGTCGGGTTGCCGCTTTGACTTCAGGGCAGCCTCCTTCGCGAGCAAGTCGGCTCTCTCGTTACCCTCCAGCCCCGCGTGAGCTTTTACCCAGAACAAGGAGACGCTCTTGTTCTGGGCACAGCTGCGGCGGATGGCGTCCCTTGTTTCTACCGCGAGGACATGGAGGGCTTCGGGGTTCACGACTGTTTGGAGAGCTGCCATGGAGTCGCTGTAAATAGCGAACGCCGTCTCGGACCTTCGGAGGGCTTCCTTCGCGGCTTTGCAGAGGGCGAGAAGCTCAGCCTGGTAGACGGTACTGTAAGACGGCAGCGCAAGCTTGAGGGCTTTGGTTTCCGCTTGGTCGGTCCATACCGATACTGCGGCTCCGACCTTGCCCTCAATCCTGCTGCCGTCCGTGAAGATACGCACCGCAAAGTTGCGGTGCTCATTGTATTGTTCCTCGTCTACCAGGCGTCGCAGTGCAATAGCCCTCTGCTCAGCCGGATGTGGCATCTCTAGTGCCGATGCCACCCGCTCGACCTCCCGGTCTCTTAGTGCTGGATGAGGTACCCCTCTCTTGGCCTCATACAATGAGTCTACCTCCTGAATTCGGAGGTCAAGAGGGAGTATCCCAGCCAGCACCAGTGCCGAGTGTAGGGACACCGTGCGGTAGGCTCGGCACAACTTCTGCGCGAAGCTCCTCTGGACGGCGTTCAGCTTTTTCTGCAACCCGACTTTCTTTGCGGCCGGCGACCACGCGCTCGCTGCGTACAGGATGATAGGCTCCACTGCAGCCGTGTAGATGCAGCGGATAACCTCAGGATGGAGACCCCAACTGACCCGAGCAGCCCGCGACAGCTGCTTGTAGATGCCGATGGCTCGGGAACAGACGTTTGCGACATGGGAGTTGAATGTCAACTTGTGGTCGATGGTGAGACCGAGCAGCTTGATTTCGTCAGACATGCCAATGTCTACCCCGCCCATCTTGAGACGTGGGGTGTCATGCTTCAGTTTGCGCGTGACTAGCATCGCCTTCGTCTTATGCGGCGCAAACCGAAGCTTATTCGTGACACCCCACGTTTGGACGTACTCTAGAGCGACATTGGCATCCCTTTCGACTTCAAGTGCAGTCTCCCCATCGAACACAAGGACAATATCGTCAGCAAACGCCTGGCAATAGACCCCCATTGTCTCCAGAGCCTTCAGCAGAGGATCCAGCACAAGGTTCCAAAAGATGGGACCACCGATTGACCCCTGGACGCATCCCTTCTCGGTCCTGGATTCGTACTCCACTCCCGCGTACCTGACCTTTACCACCCTCTCGGAAAGGTAGCTGTCTATGACCCGTCTCAAGTTCACAGGACACTTTTCCTCAGCCAGTCGGACTCGTATGGCAGGCCACCATGCGCTGTCGAAGGCTCCCTCTATATCCAGGGACACAACCGTGACAAGCCTTTTAGCATTAAGTTTGCCACGAATGCGTCCCATTAGCGTATAGAGGGAGTCCTCGGTGCTTCGCTGGGGCATGAATCCGTACTGGCGAGTACTCATCCTGGGTAGCAAGTAGAACTTGAGTCGGGCCACGACCATCTTCTCAAATACCTTTCCGAGCACAGGCAAAAGCCCAATCGGTCTGTATGCCTTTGGGGTGGTGTAGTCATCTTTCGCGGGTTTGCGGAGCACGACGACGGTTGCCTCTTTCCAGGACCGTGGAAAGTATGCATGCGCCAGGCACTTGTTCATCAAGCGCAGAACTAAATCTGGGTCTTGGTGGATCGTGTGGCCCCATATGTCCGCCGTCAGACCGTCGGAACCGGGGGCTTTTTTGGGGTTGAACGAGGAGACAGCGCGCTCTAGCTCGTCGAGTGTGAAGGGAGGGTCCCAGGGTTCACCTTGGTTCCCCCCGTTCACCTCTTCGGCTCGTTGCCGGACCTTCCTGTGCTCCTCGTTGTCCCCCTCCGGACGATCTTCCGGGTAAAAGGTTTGTGCCAGATACCTCGCTGAAGCCTCTGGGTCCAGGGTTTGGCCATCCCTCACCATCGGCAAATCTTCCTCCCTTTTCTTCGTCCTACGGATTACCCTATATATGCCCTCCCACAGGCCCTCCCTATCTTGCTTCTCGCAGAACCCCTTCCAGCTCTCGATCTTTGCTTGGACCACTGCACGCTCATATTCTGCTTTCTGTTTCAGGTACTCCTCAACAACCTTTGGTCTACGAACCGGCGCTGCACACCGAATCCTTCGCTTCTTGGTGACCACTTGCCTCTTTAGACTGGCGAGCTCGTCCGACCACCACGGCACGGCTAACTTTTCGACGTTCTTCTTTTTGGGCATCACGCAATTGCAGGCGGTTTGCACCGCCGCAGTTAGTCCCTCGACTACCAGGTCTATTTTGTCCCTGCTGTCGATATCATCGACAGCAGGGTCCTGCCTTTCTTGCTTAATTAGGCGCAGTTTCTTACGAAACTGTGCCCAATTTGCTTTCCGGGTGTTGTAGATCCTGGTAGTTCGGTTGACCGTGATACCCACAGACTTTTCGAGAAGAACGTCGAACTCTATGCCGTTGTGGTCCGAACCCGTCAGGTCATCAATGACCCGCCAGCCGTCGGTCACCGTCAGCATGTCCGCTGTGCAGGCTGTGACATCGACGCAGCTCGTGTAACGCCTGTTACCACGAACTACGTCGAAGGTTGGAGTTTCCCCTCTGTTCAGAATCTGCAGTCCAAGCTGATCGAGAGCCCCCAGCATCTCGTCGCCTCTGCTATTCGTCTCACTACTGCCCCACCAGACACTCCAGGCGTTGGCGTCTCCACCCATGATGAGCTTATGCGGGCCGGTCTCGCTTTCCACCTTTCTGAGGCTGTCCAGGTATGGCCCTAAGGGCTGATCAGGCTCAAAGTAGAACGAGACCAGAGTTAGTCTCCAGGCACCGGTTTGGATCCCCACCACGACGATGTTGTTCGTGGTGAGTTCTGGGTACTGTCTAACGGCAAGCTTTGAGTCGAAAACGGCTATTGCCGCTTTGACAGTCCCGTCTCCTTGGCCGGTGCTCTGGTAGATTCGGACACCTCTGATCCCGCTCATCCTTTTTGCATTGCCAACGTAGGGCTCCTGGATCAGCGCTACAGCGGCTTTGCGCTGCTCGGCCTCAAGCATAAGCTCTTGAGTCGCCAACCTCTTCCTCTGAAGGTTTACCTGGAGTATCTTGTAAGGCAGTGTGTTCCCTGGGACCACCTTAGCAGTAGGCGACGGACGCACGTGCCAGCCTGTCCCACCTGACTCGAACAGGACACTCGGGGTTGAACGCGTTATGGTCGGATCTCTCCATCTTCGCCTTGACACAGTTTAGGCACTTAGGTGTCTCAGCCTTCAGCCACTGGGCACATTCGGCTCGTAGGTGCTGGCCCCCACAATGGCTGCATGAGTCGGCCGGTTCCTTACAGAGCCGCCGACTATGCCCGTATGCCAGACACCTAGTACACTGCACCAGCGGCGACTGGTCGTCGACGAAGACGGTCTGGAGATCTATCCGCGCTCTTCCCTTGTCGAGCATCCTGTTCCAGACAGCAGGGGACGTGCTGATGACAACGTTGTGGGTTTGGGGGTTCCGCGCATTTCTCTTATATTTCACTATCATTCGATCCTCCTCGTTGTCGAGGCCATGAAAGACATCCCGGTTTTGGCTCCGCAGCGCTCCCAACAGTTCCTCGTCTGAGTGAATGCGGAGAACGCCACGGAATACTAATAGTGGGTCTTTGTTTCTCACGTCCTCGACAACGAGGTGATCTCCTGCCTTCCTTATTCTCTCCTTCACTTTGTCCCTTTCCTCTGTTGTCCTACACCCCATAACAATCTTTCGATCCTTGGCCTTTCGCACGTTTTCCACCTCCACTCCACCATCCTTGGCTTTAACTGCCGCTCTTACTTTATGAAATATTGCCTCTCCAGAATCCCCCTCGTCTTTAGAAGTCACCACTATGGAGTGCAACGCGGTCCTTCCTGGGGTCTGCCTTTTCGGTGGACCCGCCGCCACACTCGCATAGGTGACCGTCTTCTCCATAATTTCTCCCTGCCTCTCCATCGCCCGCTGCAGCTTCTCCATCTTCTCGCTGCTCTCCTTCACTAGCGCGCTATGCTCCGCTAATGAAGCGAGCAGCGAGTCAACCTCCGGGAAACACCTGGGCGCTTCTGGCGGAGGTGCTGCCTTAATGGCCTCCGTCCCTGTTGACTCAGCCCCTTTCGCCTTTTCTGCAGCCGCTGCCTCTTCCTTCACCAGCTGATACAGCCGTTCCACCGATTGGGTGATCCCGACTCTCAAATCTGCCCTCAAATTGCGTGAATCGCCAAGGTGCGCCTTCGCACGCAGAAGGCAGTTGCGAGCCTCGGTCACCCGATCGGTGGGTTTGCTCAGCTGGTTCTGGCTCGTGCCCGGTGATGCCCCTGTGGCCTCGGTGGAAGCCCGGCGCGCTACAGCCCTACTATCTGCCTGGGATGCAGCGCGCCGCGACCTCTGAGAAGCCGTTACTATAGGGGCCACCTTCTTGGGTGATTTCGCGGCCGCCGGCGGGAGGGGCTGAGATTCCGCCATCTTCCCATTTTCCCACTCTCCAATGCTTCGCCTCACATTGGAGGCTTGAGTTGAAGCACTGGGAGGGGAAAACTCTCCCTCAGAGGTGATGGAGAGTGTCGCGGTCGGTGGAGAGACAGTGGGGACCGCTGAAGCCTTCTTGGCAGGGGTCCTGGAGAGGAACATGGTGGAGGAGTGGAAGGGTAAATTCGATGTGAACGATAAAAGAGATTATAAATGAAATAAAATTAATTTCGTATTATTCCTGTATAGGGGGAATAATGCGTTCGTCTTATTGGTCAGATTATATATAAATTTAAAATTGTCAATAAATAATATCAGATTAATTAAAATTTAAAATTGTCAATATATATATAAGTAAAATAAAATTTAAAATTGTCCTTAAAATTTGTCAAATTATAATTTAAAACATACAATAGATAAAATAAAGTCAATAAAATCTTAAAACTAACTTAACTATCCGTAGAAACCTCAATAAAGGCTTCTAGGAGCCGTTACAGTGCGATAATTAATCAGTGCGGTCACCTCCTTCAATTGCCCGGATAAATTAAATTAAATTAAAATTAAATTCAAAAAAAAAAAAAAAAAATATTTTAAAACTCTACGTAGAGTCGGTCTGGTGCTCCGACCTGAGAGAGCCCGCCGAGCCCGTCCCAACGACCCCAAACTCGGGGTACCTAGCTCCAAGGGTTCCGGTGCAATCGCGGTACAAAAATACTGGTTATGACCCAAGATGGCCGCCAGATATGGTTATACCGCGACAACTCCACAACCACAGGTCCGATTTTCCCCGTGCTTGGGTCCACCCGCACGTGCACAACAAGACCCTACCAGCTGAGGTGGTTTCAGGAGGAAAGATTTTCAGGCGCTGAAAATTCCCGAAAGCCGCAGGGGCGGGTGTAGAGCGGTCCGTCGATGTTCCCAGAGAAAACCCGAGCTTTCCACGACCTCTAGTTTGGGAGTTATCCGACTTTGAAAAATGATCTGACAGTTGGAGAACTGTCAAAGTCAATTTTCAACCCGCCACAACTTCCCTTACAGTTGAGGTAGAAAACCCGAGTTTGGGTTTTTTCGGCTATGCGCGCTCCGCTCCGCGCTACGCGACTTTCAGGATCCTGAAAATCTTTGGCGCTGATCCGCCTGAAAAAGGATTTGCCAGACAGAGGAAGCCCCCCCGATCCCCGCTGTGAAATTCGCAGCTCGCTACGACCACCGGTTCCGGAGGTATGTAAGCTCGAAGCAAAACAAGATGGCCGCCGAACTGTCAAAAGCAGACTTTGGGCGGCTATATCTCCGCAACCGTTAGCCCCAGAGAGACACGGTTTCGAGTGCTGTGACCGGACTGACCTTCGCTATCCGTCAAATATGGTTTCAGCGCGAAAAATTTTCAGGCTCTGAAAACGCCTGAAATCCAATCCTCACCGTTCTCCAGAGAGCCCCGATGGGATCTGTGGAAATCCGGTACCTCTATGACGCTCCGTTAAGGAGCTATCGAGTTCCGAAGTTCCTAACCCAAAAACAAAAATGGCTGAAATCAGACGTTTTTCGCGCAATTCAGGCGCGGTTCGTCCCAGGAAGTCGCGATTTTGGCTGATTAAGGCGTTTGTAGCTAAATAAGGCTCGCTGCGGCGTCTAAATTATTAAAAAAATGTATATTTCTGAATTAATTTACAGAAAACATTAAAAATTCAACAGCTCCTGAACCATAAGACCTAAAATTCAGTTAAAATAGTCAGAAAATTTGTAAAATCAACCTCTACACGGACAATAGACAACTTATACTAAAACTTAACATTAAGATGGTTTTTTGGTTAAAAAACCGGTTTTTTGATAAATTAATTAGTATCTCGGAAACCAGTAAGGGTAAAAAAATTTTATTTACAGATTCAGGATAGGCGCTCAAGCGCGCAGCTGGATCCTTTCAAAAAACCAGGTGTTTCCACTGTAGTTTCCGAGATATAGATAGTCGAAATTGGGATTTCTTAACTTAAATAACTATTCTAAAACTTAACTTAAAAATCTTCTGAGTGCACCGGGGGTCTTCTCCACTTGTGGGGTAGGCTGTCGCGAAGAAACGGTGTCTCTGCGACTGCTCCTTCTGCTACCTCGTGCACACGTGGTTTTTGGTTTTTCCTCTATATCTTCTTAATTTTCCTTTGGAAAATTATGTGAAAAACTTCTGTCTGTAGACCTCTCCAGCCCGCGTCAAATGGCGATAAAAAATTTTGGGGTCGTCGCTTTAGTTTCCAAATTAAGAGCGGTTTAAAGTTTCTTGACTTAGAAAAACTTAACCTAATTCAGGTTTTTCACTTTTCACCGCTTTTCACTGCAATCCAGTGGTAACACAATCACTCTATGGTGTGGTGCAAAACCTTACGCATCTGCTGACACTTGTTTTACTGATATCGGACAACTTTTGACCACTTTTTCGAATTTTTTAGTGCGGAGCGACACAAAAACGTGGTGTTCTCGAGCGCGGTTGGACTCAGACTCAGTGTAGGGTAGTGTAGGGTAGTGTAGGGTAGTGTAGGGTAGTGTAGGGTAGTGTAGGGTAGTGTAGGGTAGTGTAGGGTAGTGTAGGGTAGTGTAGGGTAGTTTAGGGTAGTGTAGGGTAGTGTAGTGTAGTGTAGGGTACTGTAGGGTAGTGTAGGGTAGTGTAGGGTAGGTAGGGTAGTGTAGGGTAGGTAGGGAAGGTAGGGAAGGGTAGCGTAGGATATGTAGGGTAGTCATTTGACGGGAGCGAAGCTGCGGGTAAAAGCTAGTATTATATATAAGAAAGAAATAAAATATATTGTAAAACTGAATGCTGTTGATTTGTGCGAATACCAAGCATGACAAAACTCTATTTGAACTAAATGCTGAATGTCAATTAGTGAAAAAAGAGGGAAAAAAAACCGGCCAAGAGCGTATCGGGCCACGCTCAATGTAGGGTTCCGTAGTTTCCCGTCCGTCACAATAAGTGTTCCCAACTTTTCAAAAACTGTTCGTCCCATCAAGTTCAAAATAATTTTCCTAGAAAGTCTTTATAAAGCTCTACTTTCACGACTTTTTTCATATTTTCTAAACTTATGGTTCAAAATTTAGGGGGGGACACACATTGTTTTTTACTTTTAGTCCGGTCAATTTAGACATCCAAGGTTACAATAATTCGCACTTGGCTGAAAATTGGTAGGATTGTTCAATACACTATTATAAAGGAAATGTGAAAAGTCCTCATCGATCCGGCACGTGCAAAAAAAAAATACACGTGGTCAAAGGTCACAAAAATGGGTTTTTCGCGATTTTCAGCAAAATGGTAAGTTTTATCATAAAATTAGCTCAGACAAAAATTGTAGATCGGGCAATTATCTATAAAAATGTCTAACTATATCTCAAAAACGGTGGCTCTTAGGAAAAAAGTATTTAGACATATTATAGATAATTGTCTGATCTATAATTTTTGTCTGAGCTAATTTTATGATAAAACTTACCATTTTGCTTAATAACGCGAAAAACCCATTTTTGTGACCTTTGACCGCGTGTATATTTTTTTGCACGTGCCGGATCGATGAGGACTTTTCACATTTCCTTTATAATAGTGTATTGAACAAACCTACCAATTTTCAGCCAAGTGCGAATTATTGTAACCTCACCCCAATTAATTAGTCTATTTTGACCGGACTATTTTGGAGCGATTGTTTTCGAAATTATTGATATTATCAAAAAATAATTTTAGTAAACCCCTATTCATTTTTGAGTTCCTATCCAACAATATATCACACGTTAGGGTTGAAATTAAAAAAAAATAACACTTTCCACTTTACATGTCGGGGGGCTACCCTAATAAAAAAAAAAAACAATTTTTATTTTTGCACTTTGTCGGCGTGTTTAACAGACATATTGGTACCAAATTTCAGCTTTCTAGTGCTAACGGTCACAGAGATTAAGCGAGGACGGACGGACGGACGGACAGACATGGCGAAACTATAAGGGTTCCGTTTTTGCCATTTGGCTACGGAAACCTAAAAAGTACCATGTACCACTTTAATAATATAATTAAATAACATTTTATACGATTCCACATGTGTGTCCTGTTTTGGAGATACTTTCAGGGGTCTAAGTAGCGATAAGAAATCATTAATGAGTGAATTATTATTATTCGCAATCGGGTCAGTAGTTCTATATAGACTATACAAGTTTATGTAGATTAGCAGAAAAGAAACTTGTGACAACAGTCACAAACATAAGGTTGATACTCGTAATTCTGGAAAACATTTGAAACTTTTTATACGGGTTGAGTTTCATACTGTCCCCATCATAGCTGCTTGGGATAGGAGTAAACGTAACATTAACAGTAATGGTATATAAAATAATGTAGGTCGACTTAATGCACATAGCATTTAAAAATCGAGGCAAGGTTTTCGACATTTATCATAACTTTCTAAAAAATATTCCAATAAATAAAAGTATTTAATGATCACAGACCAATTTCACCTAATTCTTGTAGTACTCATTTTATCAAGAGAAAGCATATTTACATTAATTATTATTTATTATCTTTTTTTTAAATTGTTTACAATGTTTTTTGTACACGTGTTTCTTGTGTTGTTTCTTGTAGGTTTATATACAACAACGAAACTAGGTATGTAAATTCGTAGACGTCTAAAAGCTAAACTACTAAATCAACATATTCATCAACCACGATAGTTTCACAATATTTTCCTCAACGATAACATGTTTAGTTTATGTTTAATTAACACAGTGAATATTCCAAATATTTTTAATAACAACATAACATGACTTCATATTCGATATTACTCCTCACCTCACATTAAGTAAGCAATGGTATTTGCTTACCGTACTAAACAAACATTCGAGGGTTGTATTTACATATGATTTGGGCCAAAACTCAGCGTTCATCGATTACAAAGAAATCGAGTCGGTGCCCTTTTCTTTGCGCAAACAGTTGACTGTTCTGTATGATTTTCGGAGCCATTTCAATGTTCGCTTCCGCGAATGTCAATTGAGCTGCTATTTGAATGTGTGACCTTTTTTTATTTACTTGTTCTTTTTGCTGACGATTTTCATGACGGCGGGAAATCGAGATCTCTCTCTCATAATTTATATGCGGTATCGTATTGATTGCATTGATAAATTGTTCCTTTGGTAAATATGATATTGCTGGAGGATACATTTTCTTTGACTCATTACAGTATGTGTCGTTAATTATTTCGCTTTGTTTGTTCAGATAATGAGTTGTGTTGTTTTGGCATCAATCAAACATCATTTCTTGAGGTTGCGAGTTAGAAACCGGACAAAAAGTATCAAGCCTTTGGTTCCTGTTGTCATTTAGGTATATATCTTTGACTTTCGTTACTCGGACGCCAGAAACCGTAAGTTTACCCAAAGAGTATTGCATAGCCTAGTAACTGGATTTTGGAAGTCTGACAGGCAGTCGTTCCATGTAAAACACAGGTATTCAACCGCATGCGGTTAGATTGGAAGCCTACCCGAAATTGGTTGAGAAAAGGCTAGGGAGAAGATATACTGAGATATTTGTGATATAAGCAAAACAATTTTAGAAAGTACATTAAAAATTGTTTTAAAGAAATGCACAAAAATATGACAAATTCTTATCTCTGCAAGAGTTTTAAAATTTTCACGTATTAAAACGTAGTTTCACGTTATTTTTCCACGTCGTTCTCTCGTGGGTGATAAAAATATTCATTTAATGCCTTTTATATATTTTTCTGTGTGCTTACTTATTATAACTCGAGCTTTGTTCCAGCGATGGTCTCGTAAAAACATTATGAGGAGACATGAAACGTAAACCTCTACGTTATTATATGACTTATATAATATTATTTAAGAGGAAGCGTAGAGACCATTTTTGTTCTTGTTTTCTTACTGTGGATATTATTTTTTTTGGTCGAATGCGGACAATTCTTTTCATGTAGTTAGTTCCTATACTGTATGGGTAGGTACATATAGATAAAAGACTAATGAAATCTTGCAAGTTCTATCTACTTTTTACTGTTTTGGAATTAAATAATATTAAAAAAGTAAAGTTTATATTTTAGAGGAATTTACAGAGTCACAAGCTTAGCAAGTCAATGGTTATGTACTGCAATATATATAATTCAAGAAACATTCGACATCCATTACTTTTTATTAGAAAAGAGCACTTATGATTATTATGGTCAAAAAACTTTGAGATATTTTCATTTTCAATAAGAATTTCAATTCACTTACATGAGAAATATTGAAAATGTTTTGGTAACACACGCTAAATGTTTTGACTTAAATTACAATTGAAAAGAAATAATGAGAAAGTATACAATAATCGGTAAATACTCGTGTAGTTAAATAGTAAGTACACGTGGAGTACGAACAACTGGAAGCGGCATATAAAGTGAGCTTATCGACATTGACTTTACATTTTTAATGATACATGTTACTTTATTATACAACTAGCGACCCGCCCTGGTTTCGCATGGGTGCAAAATGTCCAGTATTTCCGTACTATATTATACGAGTACATGTATTACACATATAAACCTTCCTCTTGAATCACTCTATCTATTAAAAGAAACCGTATTAAAATGCGTTGCGTAGTTTTAAAGATTTAATTAAGCATACATAGGGATATAGGGACAGAGAAAGCGACTTTATTTTATAATATGTAGTGATGATGCACCTTCGTACATAATATTTTCTTTATTGCTGCATGTTTTACACAGTGGTCCACAATGATATTTGACTCCAAAATTTTCAATATAGAATTAGATGTGAAATTTTGGAATAGAGCTGGCTAGATGCTGTGTAAGCAACCGTAGGTACGCGTTGATCCACCATTGATGTCTACCACTCAACTGCACACACGAAGCTAGAATGTAGCAGATTCTAAACCAATTTGTGCTCCAATGGTGTAATGCTGGAAGGCGTTCCGTTGAGCGAATAAATAAATTATCAAATAAATAATAAATGGAAAAAGATGGATGAAAAAAGATTGTAAGTAGCGGAGATGAGAATGTTGAGATGGATGTGTGGTGTAACGAGTATGGATAAAGTGAGAAATGGGTATTAGAGGAGTTTGAAAGTAAGTGACAGAAAAGTTAAAAGGAAATCGATTGTATTGGTATTTTTTTTTACTAAAAGAGTTCTGAGTTTACATGTAGACGGATGGAGAGGAAGAGAGAGGCCAAAGAAAAGATGGATGGATTGTGTGTGGAGTGATATGAAAGAAAAGGGAGTTAGTGATAGTGTGACGGATGATGGGTAGAATGGAAGAGAAAGACGTGTTGCGCCGACCCCAAGTAATATGGGATAAAAAAGGGCAGGAAGAAGAAGAAGATTCATCATCATCTACCTAAGGTAAAAGGCCCAGTAACCGTGAAGTTTTGAACTTCCCTGACTTTGCATGCGCGCTAGACTAAAACTAGTAGAGTTACAAAAATAAATTTTATATCACTAGTTAGATAATTTAATATACTTTTAGTATATTATAATGCTATTAAATTAGTGTTAATGTTAATTAACAATAAAACAAATAATATACAAAAACAGCTAGTTGTACCAGTATCCGGCAGAATTGTACTAGTTAACGTTAAATTGTCCCAGAATCCGGTAATTTTAACCGCGAATCTGAACTCTACTGCCTTACGTTAAAGTTCATAGAAATAAAATATTTTCAAATAAAAAGAGTAGTGAAAATAATTGGGATCTGTATTTAACAAAAAAAAAAACATATTTCGTTTTAATTTCTTTTTAATTTGTGTTACACAAATTATAGGTTAGGTTAGGTTAGGTTAGTTACAAGTAATATTTTAGTTTCATCTTGAGTCGAACCTTAAAAATATCTTAACTTAATTTTTTATATCTGTAGTTACTCAGATACCCGCGAAACGAGACACAATAGTAAAACAATAACAGCGCGGTCTCATTGGACCGGTCGGGGATTCAAACCTTAAAATAGAAAAAGCAAACATAAGTTTTTATTTCCATCTCCTTAAATGATCTTGTTTTGACAAAACTGTAGCAGGTCCTTTGGAACATTTAATAGACGAGCGACCGCGTATTTTGTCGTCCAACGTTGACCGTGGAATATTGTAATGCCTGGCTGCAGCTGGAATTGAGCCTCCTTTTCTAACCGCCTCTATGATCTTTGGTATGGCCTTCTGTTTGTCACTCATGACTAGCTGAAAGAAAATTAACAGGCTATTTGCTAATTTCTGATTTGAAATCAATAGGTACGAAAAAGTTAAAAAACAATAATTTCAAAACCTATTTAGAGTGCGTCTAATGAGAGCGCGACCTGGATATTTTTTTAAATTTAATTGGCAACATTATTCAGCCGCAACTGCAGGAAATAAAAAAAATGGAGAAGTGTTAAAACATGATTCTCCTACTAGTTAGTACTACCACATACATTTTTTTTGGATTTAACCTCTTTTTCTCAGGTCGCGCTTTCATTAGACGGACTATATTAACATTTTTGTGGTAATTCCATTATTTAAAAACAAACATCACCTAGCTTTTTCTCCTTTTTCTCAATTTCAGTTGATGCCAAGCAGTTGTTTTAAAAAATAGAGCATGTAAACCCATTTATAATGACAGACCAAGTTGTCACTAGTTTGAAGTAATCATAAAGCAACCCAGAAGTAGGTCACAGATTGGCCCAAAATTAAACACAAACCCATGCTTTAGTTCAGGAAAGCAGCAGTACTTTACTATGGCACTACTCAAGTAAGCAAAAGCTCGAAGCTTTTTACGGCACCAGAAATCAACTTCGAAAGGTATAGATATTCAAGGTTTAGAGGCAAATAAATACGCAAAATAATTTACCTTTAGACAGATTCAATCATGGCTACGATTTTGAGACAATTTTTAGTACCTATCAACGATTTTTCATCATCTGGATAACTTCACAGGTCTAATTGACATCTTGCATCCAAATCTGAACTCACGTGAGTTCAGTGATTTAATAAATGAAAATGAAACTGCAAGAAACATGGAATGAGGCATATTTATATAACAAATTTTGTCAAAGAAGACAAAACTAGTACTGAAAAGACACCAGGTCAAGTGTCACCATTAGTTAAGTCTTAAGCTGCAAAGCAGTAAATGAAATAGAAGACCTTTTTTGCCCTTGCCTCAATATCAGCTACTATCAAGCAGTATACCACAGTGGATGTTGCATGACAAAATATACGACCACTATTCTGTTGAAACCCAAAACCATATTGAAATAATTGAATTACCAATGACTTCCGAAACGAATTATTCACATTTTAGTCGCATTTGGTTTTTATTTTTATATAATGACAAAACTCCGAGAGCTATCAGTTTCGAGCTGATAGCTCTTGGAGTTTTGTACTCGTAAAAATAAGAACCAGAGGCGTTCTGATCCGATTCGAAGAATATGCGTGCAGATATTGTGATACGCGATCTTCGCCAATTTAATTTCGTCTATCTCTAAACCCACGGCAAACCTAGCGAACGACCCAAGAGCTAGATTGACCCGACACTATATTGAAGATATCTGTACGAGATTAGGATGGCTCTGAAACAACCTAAGAAAAACAAGGCGCCGGGTGAGGACGGAATTACGGCCGAACTTCTGAAGGCGGGTGGAAAACCGGTACTTAAGGCCCTTCAAAAGCTATTTGGTTCCGTCATACTCGAGGGAAAAATGCCACAGGAATGGAACAGAGGTGTGGTGGTACTTTTCTTTAAGAAGGGCGACAATGCCCTGTTTAAGAACTACAGGCCCATCTCACTTCTGAGCCATATCTACAAGTTGATTTCCAGAGTCATCACGAATCGTCTCGCGCGCAGGTTCGACCACTTCCAGCCCCCTGAACAAGCTGGATTCCGAAAAGGCGGCAGCACCGTAGACCACATACATACGCTGCGGCAGGTTATACAGAAGACTGAGGAGTATAACCTGCCGCTCTGCTTAGCGTTTGCAGACTACGAGAAAGCCTAAACACCGAGACTTGGGCGGTACAGCAGTCTTTCCAACGGTGCCAGATGGACTATCGGTGCATCGAAGTGCTGAAATGTTTGTACAAAAACGCCACCATATCAGTCCGACTTCAGGACCAGACCTCAAAATCTATCCTTTTACAACGGGGTGTGAGGCAGGGAGACGTTATCTCTCCGAAACTGTTCACAGCCGCATTGGAGGATGTCTTCAAGGTTCTGGAATGGGCGAGGCATTAATGTCAACGGCGCGTACATCACTCACCTTCGGTTTGCCGACGATATAGTAGTCATAGCTGAGACTACGGAGGAGCTCAGTACAACGCTCGGTGACCTCAGTCGTGCTTTCGAAAGAGTGGGACTCAAAATGAATATGGACAAAACCAAAGTCATGGTAAATATCCATGTAGCACCTACTCCTATCAAGATCGGAGACTCTACACTCGAAGTTGTGGACGACTACGTTGACCTGGGACAGACGGTCCAGTTGGGTAGGTCTAACTTCGAGAAAGAGATCGATCGTCGAATCTGACTCGGCTGGGCAGCGTTCGGGAAGCTGCACGGTATCTCCTCGTCCAAATTACCACAGTGTGTGCTCGGAAATGTGGTCGCTCACAATCGCCTCATCAGAAGGCTTGTCCAGAAAAGTCACCCAAAGAGCAATAGAAAGGGCTATGCTTGGAGTATCCTTGCGTGATCACATCAGAAATGAAGATATCCGCAAGACAACCAAGGTTAGCGACATAGCCCGAAGAATCGCCAAACTGAAGGGGCAGTGGTCAAGGCACATCGCTCGCAGAACGGAGGGTAGATGGTGACGGAAAATTCTGGAGTGGCGGCCACGTACCGGGAGACGCGGTGTTGGGAGACCTCCCACTAGGTGGACCGATGACCTCAGGGTCGCAGGAATCCGATGGATGCAGGACGCACAGGACCGTTCGTTGCGGCGACGCTTGGGGGAGGCCCACCACTGGACGTTTTTCGGCTGAGATGATAATGACTAACTCAAGAAAACCTTACATGGTAGTGAAACACACAGGCCAGCTTGGTGAAAAGAACAAGTGTGTCTAGAAAAAATATCTACGCGGGTAAAACAAGTACGTACCAAATCACATCATGTAAGTTTGTCGTTCTAAAGTACGCTACAAAATATTGCCCAGTAGTCAATATTCATATTAATGTACTAAAACTGCGCCCCATAATAAAGGAATAAAAAAAAACTGGTTTTAGACCAGCAGAGCTGTAACGCAAACTGTACAAAAATCGGGAAATCATACGGCAAAACGCACAAGCAACCAAATGCACGAAGTGACAAAACAAACAAGATATCTAGTAGCTACATTCTATTGAGTCAATGGAAAATAATACTTAACTCAAGGCAATAAGAACCGTGACGGATTTAAATGCATCTGTTAATGCATGTCCCATTATCCGGCAGAAAATATCTAATATAAAAAAACAAAAAACTACAGTTTCAAAGGAAAATGACACCTATTTCAAAGCAATAAGGATACAATAACGGGTTTCCGTGCAACGTATGTTACTAGGTTGATTGTGTACCAGTAACCGGCAAAAAAACAGACGAATTTACCGGGTACTAGGTCAAGTAGGGGTTTGTGAGTACCAATAGATGTAACATGCAAAAATAATTACTTTTCGATGAGATTTATCTTAATTTATGGGTTAAATCGTTAAATAATACACACAATTTTTTATAAATATTAACACTCTTACCTTAACATTGTCCGTCGACGTACGGCTAGATGATCTCTGCGACGGGGTGGTCTCGTAGTTCACTGACAGAACTTTGAACTTACAGATAATTTTTTAATAACGATTTTTTAAACTCGTACAGTTTTGACATCATTAAACTTTTTGATAAGTGTTTTCATTAAAATTGTATAAAATAGTACCAAGAATAAAATGCCATTTGCAAACTTTAATTTGATTTTGATAGAAAGACGCAAAAATTAAAAAACTGACTAGTTAACGGGTACTGGGACCTTAACGGAATTACGTACTTTTACCTTAGCCTTTTTCCCAACTATATTGGGGTCAGCTTCCAGTCAAGCTGGATTTAGCTAAATACCAGTATTTTACGAGGAGCGACTGCCTACCAGACCTCCACAACCCATTAACTGGGGTAATACAGTACTTCATGGTGAGACGAGTCAGGTTTATTGACTTCTGACTATCCGTAACGACTGCCAAAGATCTACAAATGACAGCTGAGACCTACGGCTTAACGTGCTTTCCGAGGCACGGAAAAAATCAATATAGTATAAAGAAGGGCAGAAAGACGAAGAAGATTATAAATAAATTATCAACGTCTACAGTAAATTCGCAAAACGGAACAAGCAACCACGTAACCTACAAACACCAATATAAAAAAAAATGGCGCCGCTATACTAAAGGCTCCAATGATGTAGAATCTGGCCTAACATTTTGCCAATAACCGCATAACCAGCTGCTCTGTAAAAGTTCACCTAATGTTTGGCAAAGCTCCAAAAATGTTCAAATATTTTTAAGCCAATATGATTGAGTCCTGTACGAACTTCATTCAGGTCGTTATGGTAACATTATTTTTTATGGGAGTATCGAATAAAATTTTCTTTTTAAAGTTAACGTGTTGGGAAAATGATAAGCGTAGAAACTTTGTCTCTGAAAGGGTTTTTAAGTTAAACGACTTTTAATTTTAGAACGATTTCTATGAAAAAGCGTTGTTGCATAAATTGTTGACATACTATCAATTATTGACAAATATTGCACCTGTCTGCAGTTACCTTTATAGATAAATACTCGAACGCAGTGTTGGCCTTGCTCTTGAAAACGATACATCGTGAGGAAACTGGCATGTCCTATAAGTAATCATATCATGACATATGACACCCACCTATCCGCACTCGGTCCGCGCGGTGGATTACGGCCCGTTCGCTTACCTAAAGTGAACTGTGCTGTAGTTGCTGGGGGAACATTCATCATCATCGCAACCGATACAGCTGGACATAGACCTCCACCAAGCGACGCCACAGTGACCGGTCCTGTGCGTCTCGCATCCATTGGATTTCCGAGACCCTAGCCAGGTCGACGGTCCACCTTGTGGGAAGCCTTCCAACGCTTCGTCTTCCGGTACGAAGGTTCAGATACGGGGGAACATTATAAGGCTGATTATGCTATGCTACATGCTATTACGTTGGGATTACAGCAACGTACATACTTTTTAGGGTTCCGTATCCGAAAGGTTCCGAATCCGTCCATCCGTCCGTCTGCCTGTGTCTCTGTCCGTCTGTCGGTGGGCGGTACTGAATTTATATCTACTTCTATTACTTCTTAACAACAAATAACAAAATTAAAATAAAATGAAAACTACAAGCGAGTTTCCATACAAAAGAAAAATATTTGATCGACATTTTTAGACCAGTTTTATTTGTCAATCGTAGTCGTTGATAAAATGTATCTTTATGTAGACCATCTTGAGCAAATATATATAAAGAAACTCTTTCCATTAGGTAGCTGGGCCGTTGACATGTTAGCGTAAAGCGTGTTAGTATAGGACACATAGCAAAGACCTATCTTCACAAAGAAACCCACTTTTCTTCGTACAGGCAATCTCTAAGATGCCAATACTGCCGTAATGACTGGCAGATAAGAGATAAGGACCGTTACTGCAATACGTTTCAAGACAACGGATCCGAACTCGATAGATTGGAGATTAGTAACTGTCAAAGTACTTGGAAACTCCTTATCGGAATACCTATCAATTTTATTGAGTTTCATTTCATTTGTATAGGTAGCTATTAGGGCTCTCCGTGAAAAGACTTTCTTGACCGCTTCTGGGAAAAGGTATGTTTTAATTTTAAGGTTCCTGTAGAAAGGCCAACTACACGACAACGCATTTTGGTAAACAATTTTCGATTTGTAAAGTAGGAGCAGGTTTTATACTTGTATGCTTTAAACCCGCGTAAAGAGTAAGGTCACTGTTAGAGTGGTAGTTACTCAGATACCCGCGAAACGAGACACAATAGTAAAACAATAACAGCGCGGTCTCATAGGACCGGTTGGGGATTCAAACGTTAAGGTAGCATTCGGTTCCTAACGACCACAACGCGCGACCGCGACCGGGCCGTACGACATACTGATTAAGGATTTGTAAGGAGTACTAAACGTACCAGGTGACCGCGTTGCGCAACTGGTGCCATACAAATCCAAACTGAGCAGTACCGCGACTGGGTCACGCGACCACCCAGTCGCGGTTGCGAGTCGCAGTCACTAAGAACCCAATGATATCTTAAACAGGCTAGATCGAGCGTCTTTTGAGAGCAGAGAATCACATGCTCTTTTCTGTATTAGCCAAACGGCGATTTCCGCAAGTGTCATTTATTAAAGTCTCGCTGAAATTAGGCTCATCACCTTTCTTCATGACAAATTTCTTAGCTCTATTCACGTAATTATATACTTTACTAACTCCAATATTCACTGAATATCATAGTCAAAAATATCTCAATATTCTCGCAGAATTCAATAGGCAATTATAACTTGCTTTTTTTCAATTTCATGGAGATTGAGTCGAGAGGAATTGCTTCAAGTAGGCTTAGCATAAAATGGATTTTACTTTTATTTGAGTATCCAAGACTCAAAGGCCTAAGACCTAAGAGGCTTTTTTGTCTTGCACAGGCCTTTATTATTTGTCTTCACATGTTGTGACATTGTCTTTTTTATTGTTAGTAAGATACTCGTTAAGAATATTAGGCATCATTTATTTTTTATTGTTTGTTTATTCTGTGTGTCTCAAAGGAATGATTTTTCTTTCTTTTTATTATTGTTTAAACTGCTACACTAAAGGCGTGTTATGAAACAAATATTTCGAGTTAAGACTGATAAAAACTCAGAGGGGTTTAAGGCGTACTGATACAGTAGTCGCACTATACGATAGTTAGTATTCGATAGACCGTCTGGGGTCTGACTACCTGTACTGAATGCCAAAGATCTATAAATGAATGGCTTTTTGAGTCATGAGTGTCAGTAATGTCCTAGATATACATAGAAAAGTAACCTATGTATAAACTAACGCCCCGTTTTCGAACCCCCAACCTCATGCATGAGATGTCACTCAACCACCACTGGGCCATCAAAACACACAAATTAATTAGTACTATAACTCTTATTATTTACTTAATCCGTAGTTAGTACCATTTCTACTACAAAACCGCCGTCTTTTGTTCGAACTAAAACAAAACATTTCTTTACTAACAAGCAAACTTCACATTTCTGTAAAGTGTAACCAGAATAAAGGCATGACCACAATAGTGAGCAAATTAAAGTGATGACTCGAAGCTTTGTGTGAAACATGGCTGCGTATTGTTTTCATAATAACTCTAATACCCTGTAACCTTTATATTTGTTCAAAGTTGTAACTAGTAGTGATTATTTTTACTTTTATACAGGTAGCCATTTTAGCGTTCTTATTTTTATTTTTAATTAAACTAATTGTTGTAATTGAATCATAGTAAATTTTGTACAATAATTGTATTGTGTTTTTCTTTTTTTGCTTTCTTAATTTTTTTATTGTTACTGAATAATCTTTTAATAAAAACCTCGTGTCACACAGTGCTTGTTATTATTATTAGGCCATAGTCCATATCATATTACATATAAAATTGAAATTAAATAATAAAAAATACAAATAAATATGATCAAATTTCACATACAAATAACAACTATAAAACTTTCTGCATATATTTGATACATCTAAGAATAAATTTACGCTGAGAGCAACCAGTACCATTATCTAATTTTATCTTTATCTAACTTTTACAATAATTATCGTGAATACAGCTCACTAGTACAGTGTATTAGGGATGAAGGATTGAAGACGCCTGATTAGATAAGTAGAATGGATCGACACATCCCTAATTGTACGTAAATCAAGTAACAGGATTGGCTATCGCTGAAAATTAATTAAAGTCAACACAGCCATTAACAAGTGATAGACAGTGTGTCACATTAAATTACGGCCATTTTCGTTACAGAAACCGAGCTGGTAGAGTAAAGGTCGACACACACGGGCAACGAACCAGCCACAAACGCCGCCACGAGAAGCTAGAAGCGGCCACAGAGGTATGTACGTGTTTTTTCTCTATAACTCAAAGGTTTGCTGGAAGAAAACTCATTGCTGTGTTAATCTTACCTCAGCACAGGAACTATTTACATCACCATGTTGTTTGTTATGTTTTTGTGTAAAAAGATAGCTGAAGATCGCGACAGCCACTTCTAGTCTGCTACTTTTTTTAACCCGTGTGTGCATAATGAAATCTGATGAAGAAGGTTTAAATGTGCTAGTAATGTATGGTGTTGTGTCAGTGTGTAGTGGCCAATGCGCGCCACAGAAAATATGTGGCGGCATTTTATGGTTGTGGCCGGTCGCCCGTTTGGGACATAGGCATTATGTCAGTTATTGAATGAACTACATGTCCTATGTGGTTGCACCCACGACTTTGGTTACTGTTTCAATCTTGGCTTTAGCCTGATGTTATAAATATTATACATAACCTTTCTCGATAAAATAGTTTTCCAATTCAAACCAGTACTTCGTTGCGCATTCAAACAAACTTCTTAGCTTTATAACTAAACTGTATAATAAGTTTAGATTAATTAATATTAGTCTTGCGGAAAACATTTGGTTTTGCATTTTTATCTTTTCTGATGCAGGTATTCAGTAGAAATACTAGTTTTTCTATTTTTTTTTTCTGTTAGGGGAATCATCAGAATGACTTGTCCCGCTCTTGGGCGGAGCGGGAGGGCGTGTCAGACTCTTACTGACTAAACCCCTATCCCGTTCCTTCGTTGCCTTCGTTCTGGGGGGGACTCGGTGTCAACTTTTAGGAATACCACGTGTTCCCCCCAGAGGCTTCGGCCCTGCCGGGCCCCTACAGTTTGCTGACATCTCCTTGAGGCGCGTGTAGAACAGAACGCGCCGTTGACGACTGGGCTCGGTCCAGATTATTTCCAGACTACCGGGCGGCGAGCTACCCAGTGCTCGCCGTCCGCGAACCCGCGCCTACGGTGGTCGGAAATCGGGATCGGGATCTCGGCGGCGGCGGCGTGAGGACCGTTCCCTCACGCGCTCGCGGTCAGCAGCCTCCTTTATGAGCATTACTGCTTCGCAGAAGGAGGCGACCGCATGCCACCCCTCCTCGCTCCGGACCATGGTCTGAACCAGGGACCGGCGCGAGAGGTCGCCGCTCCCGATAGCCTCCACTAGGACACGGCGGTGCTCCGCCCAAGCGGGGGACACTTCTACCGTGTGCTCCACCGTGTCCTCCGGGCGGTCCACACAGTGGTGACACCCGGGCGTCCTCTCCTGCTTGATTCGATGCAGGAACCTCCCGAACTTACCGTGTCCGGTGAAGACCTGCGTCATACGGAAAGAAAGGACGCCGTGACCTCTTTCCAACCACTCCTCAAAGAGGGGCCTAACCGCCTCAATGACGGCGTGCCCAGCACTGGGTTGCGACAGTCGCTGTCGCCATGCCACCCTGAGATCCCGCCGTAACTCTGTCCGCCATGCCGCGACTTGTCGCGGCAACGGAGTTTCGCCCCGGCGTTGCATCTCCACGCGCAAATCGTGCATGCGTGCCAGGACTGTTGCCTCCAGATCCCACGGTGGCAGGCCAGCGAGGAGGCTCGCCGCTTCGCGGGAGATCGTGTGGTATCCCTGCACCATCCGGATGGCCATGACCCTCTGGAAAGCGTTCAGCTTGGCCGCCGGTCGCTTACCTAGCGACGGCGCCCCATAAAGGACCATGGACCGAACGATCCCCGCGTAGAGCCTCTGGCAGGGGGCGTCTGGACCCCCTAGGTTGGGCAGGAGCCGCTTCAGAGCGGCCCCAGACCTGTCCAGTTTGGGGGCCAAACGTCGGAAGTGCTCCTCGAAAGTCCACCGGCTGTCGAGGACGAGTCCCAGGTACTTCATCGCCGACCCGTAGTTTTTCTATTTGGATCCCTCCGGAATCTTATGAAATAAAGTAAAATGTTTTTTTTTTTTATTTGTTTTACGCGATTTTGATTGGTGTTTTCATGAGCATTATTCGCAATATTTCGAGTTCCTGAGATAATACGTAGACTTATTCTAATTCCGTCAAAGAATTAATCGCGGTAACCTAATCCAAGTTTTATAAGGAACGCGAATACCTATTCTGACTTCCTAAAAAACGCAGGGAATTATTCCAACTTCTTTAAAGAACGTGAGGACCTATTCAGACTTCATTAAAGAACGCGAGGGCCTATTCCGACCTCCTTAAAGAACGCGAAGACCTATTCCGGACTTCCTTAAAGAACGCGAAGACCTATTCCAACTTCCTAAAACAACGTGAGAACCTATTCCGACTTCTCTAGAGAACGCGATAACCTATTCCAACTCCCTTAAAGAACGCGATGACCTATTCCGACTTCCTTAAAGAACGCGATGACCTATTCCGACTTCCTTAAATAACGCGATAATCTATTCCGACATCCTTAAACAAAAAACCGCTTATCACAATACAGTCGTCCCTATCATACATATTCACTCCAATTTGCACATAATAAGCCCCAATTCCGTCTCTTTAACCATAGCTCTTAAATTAAACATAATTTACAGTCCATTACTCAGAATTACCCGGGTTTATTTATTATTCGCAAAGCTACGTATTGGGATAAAGTCGAACCGGCCGGGCCATATTACCGACCGGGCCATATTATCGGCCAACACCCGACTTTGATGCTTTGTGAATACATTTTGTAGTGTTTGCTTTGTAATTTAATTGCGATTGTTAATTATTCAATGGAAAACTAAGTACGTGTTTGTTTATTTCTGTTTTATAGAATTTTGGTGAAATGATTGGAGACTGCAGTCTGCAGTAATACTGTATGGACCAGGAATGTGGGGCAGTGAAAAAGACTAATAAAAAATATTGCATGTAGCGGAGACGAGAACGTTGAGATGGATTTGTATTATGACGGGAAAATAGATAAATTGAGATAATATTAGAGGACGCTTGAAAGTGATGCCAGTGACTGAAAAATTTAAAGGGAATCTTTTATCTTGGTATAGTCATGTGTTAAAGAGAGATGATGCATGTTACTAAAATAGTTATGCGTGTACATGTGGATGGATAGAGAGGTAGGCCATGAATGTGTCAATGTGAATGGCAATAAAGTAAACATTACGGTAATCATTTTTATCCTGTGGACGCAATGAATTATTCAAATCTGGAATATTACGATTAATTTCACCAATTAATCTTTTAAATTATGCTCTGAAATAGAGCATAATTTTGAAAGACAACTTTTAATTTTTCAGAAACCATTTTATTTATTCTATTTAATAAAACACTCACACATCAGCCAAAATCTCATCAGTCTAGATTAACAGCAAAATTATTGAATTAATTGAAAAAAATATCTTCTATCTAAATTAGATAAGATTTTAGCTCAACAAGGCTAATTATTTATTACCTGAGCTCATAAATTAGCATCATAGTCTTAGGACAAGTAATGAATCCTAATTGCAAACACAGCAGCGCTCGAAGTATATTTAGTAAAATAAACATTACGGCTCTGTCCTTTGGTTTTGGACTTATTTGACATTCCTTTCTGACCGGGGTATTTCATTACGCATTCCCCGGTTTCGGTATCGAGTTGATGTAAAGGTCACTGGAAGAGATTATAGCTTTGAACTATTTTAGAAATATGATGTCTTATTTGTTGTTGAGTGTGGACAATGACCGCGTGATTTATTTTTGGAGTATTTATTTATTTATTTAATACTTTTTGCACAAAATAGGTACAAAGGCGGATTTAATGCCTTGGACATTTTCTAGCAGTCAACCTTTGGGCAATGCAGAGAATATTAGTGGTATGTTCAATAAAAGAGAAAAAAAAAAAATAATATAATTATTATTGAAAAGATGTATATGAATTCAGATACAACACAATATAAATATTACTAAGACTATCCACAATATAAGTATTGCGGAGTCTTTTTGGTTTTTATTTCATTATTGGTATTTTTTCATTCTATGATATTGCTTTGGCAAATATTTTCTTTATATTATTTAGACCTCAGCCACCTTAACTTCATTATTTTGATTTGCTATTGTAAACATCTCTTTTATTGATGGGTTTATTTTTCTTTCTATATAACCTCTTTTTTATAAAGTTAATGTGAGAACACTGTGGAGTATTCTTTAATAGTCTGCGGATTAATAGGTTACTTTCTATCTTGATCCACTTTTTTATTATTAATTCTTTTTAAAGTACTTTTGGGTACAATTTTGACAGATCTACACTGTTGGAGATGTTAAAAACTCAATAAAAAAATGTGAAGAGACTTGTAAGAAATTCCATGGTTACTATTAGAATTTCTTGTAGTTCGTATCCATAGGAAACAATTTTTAGTTGATGGCAACCTATCTGACGAGCCACATTCACTAAAGCGGTTTTTGCAGTTTGAAAGTCTTTTTATTTTATTAGCAAAAATCTGCTTCAACTTTCGTCTACATAAACTTACTTTTGCAAATAGAAATAGTCCAATAACTGAGAACCGTTTTATTTTTGGCTACAAACACTAAAATACAAAGTTTCAGTTGTATCATAAAACGCCGGGATTCCAGAAGCCTTTCAAGAAAGCATACTTTCCTTGCCGAGAGAGCTATGAAATCAACCAGAAATACATCATGATTTTTATTTGTCGTAAGCCAAACACAACAGTGTAGTAATCCACATTTGGTATTAAAGAAAACAGTACAAACTATTTGGCAAGGCTAAAACTATAAAGAAATAAAATAATATGTTCTTTTTTCAAACTCAGTTTCATAATATCCAGTTGTCAGCTAGCAGTGTTCCATAATTAAAGTTTTTGAATGAGTGTTTGGTCCGTTAATCGCTGCATTGAATTACAAAGTAATTATGAGTAAAATTGACTACGTTTAATTTTAATTGATATAATTAAACTAATTTTAATCACTTTAATTTAATTTACTCTGATTTAATTTTTAATTTAATTAATAGCGGTCTTTTTCAGTCAATTACAGAATTGTAATTAATGTCATTGGATTGGTTTTTGTTTGTTTATGCTTTGTGTAGACAAAACAAAAAATAAGAACAATTGTTTATATAAATCTATGGGTATTTTGCTTGGAAGAAATTTAAATTATTATTATCATTAATGAAAAAAAGGAACAACGGCAACAATAGGCTTTGTTTAGGCATTCACTACATGAACCCAGTGCGGATTAGCGGATGTCACATTTCTTCGATTTTTTTAATTCTAGGCTGCATATGAAGAGTGAAGTTTAGTAAGATAAAGTCGTCTTCCTCAAGATGTTTTCCTTCACCGTTTTGAGAGCAGTGGTAATAAAACACAAATATAATGCACCCTGTTTGAGTTACTTCTCGAACTTGTCCAAAACTGGCCTTCTGCCAAATTTATCTTCCTACACAAAATCAAACTGAATCAAAAAGCTTACTCGTTCATCTCCAATTTACGAGAACCATCACCTAAACCTATCTAAAACCAATATCTAAACTTCATATGATAGTTGTTAAAGCCGATCACAGGAACCATTCTTCAAACTTCCACCTTTCAATTTTACGTGCATACTAGAAACTTTTTCCTAGAACCGTCACTGAACTAGTTTGAAACTGTCGAAGTGAGGCAAAGTGTTGGAGCTTCTATAAATTCTGTATCCGTGGCGTGGCGAATCTCCACGAAATAAACAGGACAGGTTTATGAAGAGTTTCTGATGTAGCACTGTATGGGTTGTGGCTTGGCTCAGTATTATCCGACAGACGATATACGACGATAGTTTTTGAGATATTTGACTCAATATCTAATTTGAGACGATGTTCTGGAACATTATTTTATGTAACATAAACTAGTACTTGACTGCGATCCCACCTAATGGTAAGCAGTGATGCAATCATTGATGATGAGGCGCACTAGTTTTTTAAGAGCCTATTCACTCTAGCCTTGAAGACACCCAAATTATAATTAGGCGGAAAGACCGTAGCAGGCAAATGATTCCAGTTCGATGTACGCGGTAAGTACCTGTATAAGACGAAGTGAAATGATTATTCTGATCACGATCATAAAATTATTAGCCATGCTACAACGTGCAGCGGAGTTGAGCACCTAGGGAGAACTAAACATGATTTGGTTCACATCAGCTTTAAGTTGACGATGAAGTATCTGGGATTTGACCTTAATTGCCGATGGAACTTCCAGGAGCACGGTAGACAGAGCTCCCTTGGGACTTTATGGCGGTATGAAGACAGCGACTATTGCAACTCAGCGCACATCAATCATGTGGGCGTCGGGAAATGCGAGGCGAATCCCACCCACTGGTACAAGCTTGAAGATGGCGAGCAAAGGTTAGCCCGCCGTGTGATCCAAGCGAGTAAAACTCTGACACACCAAGAGTGGAGAAAGAAGTTATTTGATGACTCATGCGTAACCAAAATGTAATGTTTGTTTAATACTTTACAATAAATATGCAGACATTGTGTCGATCTACATAATCTGACTCTTACGAGCGACTGCAGTGATTCTGAGAGCTTTGCTATCATTTTTCGAAGAGTTTCATGATTTTTCTCTAAAGACCTGCACCTTTCATTGGGATGACCTAAAGAAAATACTCTTTTAAACACAAAAGCAAATCAACACCTAATAAAATTAGGCGAAGAAATCACTAAAAATATTTTTAAAAATCAGTCGAATTGATTACCGACTCTTTTTAAGTCGGTTAAAATGGAACATTACGCACCTGACCTAGAATTTTGAAGCTCATATATTATACACACGGAGTTATGAGTACGGTAGTAATCATAATCAATCACACTGGCTAGCCTTTATAACTATATTAGGGTCGACATCCTTATTCAGTCTGGATGCATCTGAATAACAGTATTTTACAGCAACTGGATATCTGTCTTGTATTTAATAACCCATTAACAATGGGTAATACAATATTCAATCGACGACTGTCAATGATGTTCACGTAACAGCTGGAAACAAGGGCTCAACGTGCTTTTCGAGACATGAAGGAAACTTGGTAAGCAATGGATGGTCAAACCATCTACCGACTGGCCTCGGCAAGTGTTGCTTAACCTATATTTATACTGTTTTTGCATGAAAGTGCGGGATTGTTCGAAAGTGTTACCGTGGCCCTGTAACGCAAAGGGCAACTGAACCCTATACTTGATATCGGGCTGTTGTATAATAATATGCTCTCATTGCGTTTGAATACAAATACCACGATGCAGGATTTTAAATTTTAGTTCCTATGTGGCATCAGAGATGTCACTACAACAAAACAGTCCAGATTTATGAAGAGTCCAATCCCCCACATAAGTTACAATACAAGCTACACGATGACCCACAGTATGCAAACAGACGCATCTCTCGGACCGTAAAACTTTGTTCTTGTTTTGTGTCCACCGGTGTGAGGTCCCTTGGACACTAACTTGTGATACGACCTCCAAGGTTAACAGGGTGAAACGTATTATGAAGTTTGTCAATGTCATGTGTTAAGTTTTGGGTATACAGTGTACATATTCTACCTTTATGGGTTTGGAATTAACTTCCTACAGTCTATTTGTCGGAAAATATGAGTGAACTAGTTTACTGAAAACAGTTAAGTCATTGTCAGACCTCATTTGGTGATAAGAATGTCATTCAGCTGTTGTTAGCCACAGTGCCTTATTTCGTTGAGACTTGTCATAAGCATCGCTCTGTCTTTATTCCTGCATGTTCTTTGCTTCCATATTAGCAGTAATCTCTATAGTCAACTGCGATATCATCTTTCACACAAATCTTCCATCGTTTCTTTAGTCTTCTTTTACCCTTATGACTACGTTTTCTTCACAGATTCTTAGCAATACAATAAAAAAAAAATCGACCGAATTTCAAGCATAGTGGCCAATATCAACAAACATTATACTTGTGAAATAAAGCCAAGCACGCATAAGTTTACGGAGCTTAAACGTGTGCGCTTACCCAGGTACTCTTTATTCCTTTTCTTTGATTGTCTGGTGGAATGGTAATCCAACACAATCAGGGAGAGATCAGGCGCAGGACCTACAGCTTTATGTGCTTTCCAAGGCACGGGGGAATTGCTCCACTGACTTCCAAACTCTAATCAGTTACAGATTTATTCTTAATGGAACCCTAGACCTCAGCAGTTGCGCTTGGGATCACAATTCAAAGTCTAATGAGGCAGTTCATACCATAATATCATACCATTTAAAACTTAAAATTACGAATTCAACGTAAAGAAAAAGCAACTAAGAATATACTTGTGTATATGCTTGAACACAATGTTTTGGGAACACATTTATCGTACGTCAGTTTCTTGCTAAAGACTGTTTCTTAATAGCTATAACCTAGGGATCTCTAAGTCAAGAGTGAATGGGTTAAGCAAACGTGCTCCATCGTGACCTCATCATTGCTAACCATCAGGTGAGATAGTAATCAAACGTGAGCCTATCAATAATGAATGTAACATAAATACTTACCCAGTTCTCTCATTGACGTTAGTATGTTTATTTTTATGAGTTTGATAGTTTAGTTTACTCTATCAGCAAAACATGCTTTATTATCAACAAATATTTATTAAGTTCTGTACAACTTAACGCACAATATTTACCTGAAATCTATGTAATACAAAGACAGACGAGGTGAACAGAATTTTCCAGTAGGTGTTTAATACTGTATTAATAATTTTCCACGAGGCTGATTTAATCAACATTTCTGTGAATTCTTCATTAAAAACAGGAAAATAACAAACATTTATTTTAAGGAGTCACAGGGAACAATTAATGCTACTTGTACGTTTATTATATGCTAGATTAAATTATAAGTGTGCGAACTGTTTGTTGTATAAACATTTCAGAGCAATAGTTTACATGCCATGTTTTTTTTTATTTGTTGTAAATTAGTGCTTGAAAGCGATGGTAAGTAGTGATGCAATCGTTAATGATGAGGCGAACTAGTTGATTACTTATTATTCACTATAGCCTTGAAGACATGTCTTATCTAAGAGAGGCCACCTTTGAGCTCCAAGACAATAACTGGGAGCTGTAACAAAGCCAGAAACAGAGACATCTGTACCACATACAACTCGAGATCTGACCTAGTGGTATTACTGGCTCAATAGCAGTTTTTTTTTAAGTACCTATTGCAGTGCATGCTGAGATAAGAGCCTTTTTGAGTCACACAATTTTTTTTTTGTTCTTTTTAAATGTTATTGTTTTTTATGTTAGTTTACGTGATATTCTATTGTTTCTCCTGTGTGAGTCGTAAATAAACATCCTTTTTCCTTCCTTTCGAAAGCCGTCTCTTACTTAGCAACTTCGTAAAATCATTTTAATTAGTATCTTGAAAAGCAATTTCCTTGATTGAGGAAAATTATTGAAAAAAGGAGTAAACATCACTGATGGAAAGCTTATACAATTTAATCCGTTGTCAAATCACGTGTCAACGTCGGTAAATGATTACTTTTTGTTATTTAGGTCAACCAAATACAAACTAACATGGACTTGTTAGTGCCATCGCCCACGGCCACTTTTTGTAGCGCTACTAACGCGCTACAGTCGCATTTGAAACGCGCTTCAGCCGCGATGCTAACGCGCTATAATACCCGGCAAATAAGTTGGCAAGTTTCGCGCATGGTGCACAAAAAAGCGAATGAGCGAACGGGACGTAACGCAGTGCGTAGGCAAAAGTCGACAAACGCACCAATCATAGACTACTATTATAATACTGCACCAATCGCGCGCCGGATCGGCGCTACCTCATACCCCACGTCCCGCTTGACTACTAAATAGATCTAAAAACCGATTTCTGCGCATTGCCAAGATACGTGCCGCCGGTTATACTGCATCGCGACTGTAGCGCTGCAAACGCGCGACTGTGTCAAAGGACAGCGGGGAGAGGACGAAGGGAGGGTGGCGCGTGAATGAAAAACAAAAACAATCTACATACAATATCTTAATTTTTGTGCTACTGAATCGCGTTTGCATCGCGACTGAGAATCGTGGCGTGGGCGGGGGCAAGCCGCTAGCGACTGCATTGCGACTGTATCGATGCAAACGCGCGACAGCCGCGCTACTGCACCACCTCAAAAAGTCGCCGAGGGCGAGGCCCCTTACTCAGAATTCGGGACAGAAAATATTTGATGATGCTCGAACACGTTTTAATGTCCCGAAAAAAAAATGTAAATTCGATACGAACATCAGTGTTCATATTTGAAACATTAATTGAGGGGTCGGCGCTCGGAGGGAAATGTCCCGTAAACAAGGGAGGGAGATAAGTATTGTTATTTTTTATTAACATGACCGACCGTCGTGGAGCTACAATACCTGAAAGTATCGCTCTTTCCGGGACCTCATGTAGCTACGTAAAAAACTTTTTGTTTTTTTTTGTGATTGATGAAATCATGTTAGTTGTGTTGAGTTTAGGTTTTTTTTTATTCGACTATAATTGGTTAGCTGTTTAATGAATTTTCAGCTCATTTTAAACTATTTGCAATTTTTAAGTTGACGAGTCCGGTATCGAGTACTTTCATCTGTAGAGAGCGATTGTGCTTCTGTAAAGTTTGATAGTAATTAAATTATAGGTATAAAAACATCGTATTAACCACCTAACGGTAAGCGAAAATGTAGTCTACGTTGAAGTATGTTTGCCAAGCCATAAACTATTAAGCCTTAGGTTTATCTTCTTACAAACCTTCTATCTTGTTACAAATACAATTCCTGACTTATTGATCTCCAGGTTTTGTAGTAGGATACAAACTCCGGCAGGGAATTTCACTTCTTAGCTACACGCACCATGAATGTGTGTCTAAAACGTTTTGTGTGTAACAGTGGGAAGTCCATCATGTAACGATGGCGTAACGCCGACGTACGTCGTGTGGTCAGATAATGGATCGGGTTTCAATTTCGATGCACTATCTCCGATATGCAACCGACAAAATCGAAAGGCCAGCAACTCGGCGTAGTTGTTCAAGGTTTTGAGGCTTTGAGTCGACGAATGTATCATGCAAAAGCCCAATCCAAAATACCTATTGGTACCGAAACAGGAATTGCTTGGGTGTCGCAAATTTTGTTGCCAAAAATCTGGGTGCTTAAACGGGAATACTCCATTCTCTGGCTCGATTCTCAATCAAGCAATTGGATTTATTGCTTTTTTATTATTATTGATAGGCTTGCGTTTGACCACTATCTCACCTAATAGTAAGCTATGATGTGGCCGACGATGGAGCACGCTTATCTAGAAGTAACCTATTCATTCAATCTTGGCTTAAAGACCCCTAGGTTGTAACTAGCAGGTAACACAGACTCTGGCAGGAAATTTCACTGTACAAATGTACGCTGTACGTTAACATTATCGAATATTCTGTATTTTACTGTTGGGCTTCCAAAACACATAATCATCATTATTTCAACCGAAAGACGTCCACAGTTAAAAATAGGCCTACCCAAGTGTCGCCATAATTAACGGCCCTTTGCGTCACGCATCTATCGGATTCCCACGACCCTCACCTGGTCAGCGGTTCACCTTGTAGGAGGCCTTCAAACGCTGCGTCTTCCAGTACGTGGTCACCACTACAGAGCCTCTAAAAATCAGCAGTTTTAAAGCAAATATGCTCAGAAGTATCCTGCTATATTTTTATTGGAATCGACTGGGATAACTACACACGTGGTTTTACGTAGATTTAGGTATATCAGTTCGTGGAAGGTATGAAAATGATGAGCTTGAAAGATTTAGAAGAAAACTGTCTTTAACTTGAGTAAGTTAGGAAATTATATTTTCCGACATGAAAAGGAAATATGGTTTTTCTTTTGAGTCACCATAAAAATTTAGGCGGGGAAAGAAACACTCCATCAATACTACCAAACAAAAAAAAATACAAAACAGTATTCAATTATCCCCAAAAACCAGGAAAGACATTAAAATGATCCTATAAAACCTTCCTAATACAAATGGATTCCAATTCGAACACAAATCGCCCTTCTGATTGACATAAAACATTAATTATTGAAACATCCTCTTCGGAGTCCACACAAAAAAAAAACAAAAAAAAATTAATGCCCTGACGATAATCGCGCGAACAAATGGACGCAATACAACAAAATGTGGTTGGGAAACGGAAATTAAACCGTGCCTAGCGAGTGAGAATCAAATGTGGATGAATGAAAACCCTTTTGAAGTCAAGGTCGACGGAGCTTTAATATCGTGAGTGTAATGACCGATAATGGACACGCATTAGAAACATTGAAAATAACAATAATAATATCTTAGGAGGCTGAATCAAGGGCTTGACTCAAAAAGCGGTACTTCTGGACACGGCTCGTTTTGTTAGGAGGTTTTCTGGAGTCCTAACCACCACGCAGGTAGCTTATTTGAGTCTGTTCCCGATACCGGTGGGGTACCTACTGTTTTTTTTTATATCATTTATATTAATTATTATAATTTACATGTTTACTATGTTCGCCTGAATCCAACAGTGGGAACATTACAAGGCCGATAATGCTAATGCTAACATGTTTACTACAATTAATATAGGGCTAATAATAATTCCTATACATTTGTGCCCTTATGACGATTATGCGATGAGGGTGTGCATACACATCTCTGTATAGATATATAATAGACTGTTTCTAAAATAAAGGAGCAACCTGTATTACTCTCAATACATTCCTTAACTGCTTTGTGAATAGGCAAGCGGCTAGTTCGATCACCGATGTTACACATGTTCACTCGTCAGTGTTGCATTTGATCTACTTATACCCCCGTTGGATATGGTTTTCATCGATTGTGATATTTGTGCTGTGTTTTAGTAAGGCAACATTCTGTGTACCTACCGACACAGAATGTTGCCTTACTAAAACACATGATTTTGATTGAAGATTATGATGCACGGTAAAATTGTAATGAGTTTGTAATTTGTCTCATCTGTAATTTACACAAGTAAAGAAAGATCATCCTGGAAATAATACAATTTTCTTACTCATCCCATATTTTTTTTTTGAAAATAACTAACTTCAAGAAATTGTCCTGGATTGTCGAAAGAGAACCCTGGTAACCTGAAATTAGGGCAAAAAAAGAACAGGAGTGGGTTTTAGTAGGGGTCTTGCAAATGCCGCAATCAACCAATCAGCCGATCCATGACACGATATCATGAATCAGCTAATAGGTTCATACATGCCACCAGGAGTACACGACACAAAAGTACTACAGTTATAAATGGTGTATAATATAAGAAAACTTGCCCCAGTTGGTAACGCGCCCCAATTGCAAAACTAAGATACGCATTTAAAATTCAGTGCCTATTTGAGCCGATCTGGTATAACTGAACTATACAACGCCAGCTTGACTAGCTTTGTATAGTTTAATTTTAAATATATTTCTCAGTTTTGCAAGTAGGCCACGTAAGTATAAGTATGTCAAGGCCAATAAATGCATTGCATGTGTATTTTACAACGAATTAAACCATTTTGTAGACGATTACCACCATATGGGTAGGGGGTTTAGTCAGTAAAAGTCTGATACGCCTTCCTGTTACGCCCAAGAGCGGGAGAAGTCATTCTGATGATTCCCCACTTGAAAAAAATAGAGTCGTAATGAACATTTGTGTACAATTTAGTTATTACAGAGAAATAACTCAATAAAATAAAACAGATAGTGAGTAATTAAAGTGTATTTCTAACAGCAAAACAATAAACACCGTGCAGGATATTGTTTCCTAAGAATGGTTTATTTACTTTTTATTTTCTAAGTTGTGCTTTTATAAATAGTAAGTTTCAATAGCTTTTTGCTGTCTGAACATCAGAGACTATGTTTATACAACTGTTCAGATAAAGTAGTTTTATTTATATTTGCTTTTAGATTTAATAAGACAGAAAACCCTACACACAATCAATTAACGTCTAAGAAACTGTAATGCATACTATATATTGTTTTGTATAGTTCTGGTAGTGCGTGGTCCAATGAACCGTCGATTAATAATGCATCCAATGGTACAGAATCCTCGCATGTCTCGATCTGGGTTATGTTAACCACAGTAACATCATTACATCACTATTGTAATGATCTTCACAACGTGAACGATGTTAGGCCTCGAACACAACAACCAAATTTTCATTAATTATTTTCCACACACCTAATTATCCGCATCTTGTACCCTCGGCACATTACAACCGTTCTTTGTGTGCCCTCAGAGAAACCACCACTTTAATATAAGTCCCCCTTCTAATTAATTCGCATCTTCATAATCAACGATCCACGAAACATCGCGCCGTTTTGAACAGCCTGCATCCACAATGTCGGCAATTTTTTTTTCAGCCCAATTCTTCACTCTAACCTACATTCCTGTTTCGTGACTTTATCTGAAATGTAAAAAGTAATCAACATAAAATAAACTCTCCGTAGAAAAACGTGGCAACATTATATATTTGAGAACGGCAGATCGATTTTCTTTATTCAAAAGCCGACTGAAGAGTCAACACAAGACCTTTTATCGTAATTCTTCGCTCGTGAACTTTACTGATTGTACATTTTTCCGTGTCAGGATAAAATTTAAACAGCGGGCAAATAACGGCTGAATCTGCTTATGTCACGACGCGAAACGTCAGACGGGAAAAGATATTACTTCAAAGAGACCACAACAGTTTTACGACGTCACAAGGGAGGCGAGCGCGGAATGCTACACAATTTGTTTTTTCTTGTGGCGTCCGCATTCGCAGTAGTGTGTTCATAGCTCAAGTGAACGCATTAAGAGAATGGCACCATTTGTGGGGAATTTCATTAGTCATTCCCTGCGGTGGGGGTATTCCATCATAGATTCCTTTCGCGTCTCACGTACCGCGGATACTTCGCAGACAAATATGTACGGAATAGGGGTGAATTTTCAATTGGATCTTCATTAATTATTTACCGAGCGAGTTCTCAGGATTGTTCGGTAAATAACATAAATTGGACGCGTAAATATATTGTTGCTTAGGTTTGTTTGTGCACACTAAAATGCTATTAGCGGAGTCAGAGCGCAGTTTACTCCAGTTGAGTGTCATAGTGCGGCAACAGCGTCTCAACTTTACTTGTTAATAACAGCGCTCATCAATCTAGGGCGCAGTGATCGAAGCACCTTGTACTACTCGATTTAATAACCAGTTCAGTCGGCTGCCGGGCGCCTGTCTAGTTACTGTAGACGCGTTCGGAAAAATGGAGTGGCGATTTAATCAAAGAGAAGGGCATATCAATATTGGTTCGAAGAAAAGCATTTTTATCATTTAATTATAAAGAAAAGCTTTTCGGAAAATTCAATATTTTCAATTCGTCTTCTAGTTTTCCATTAAGTTTGCTAAGGTAGATTGCTTCGTGTCTGATATGGGTTCAACGGCGATTCCATATTGGAATCCGAACCTACGGTTACGGTATCGTAATCTTTATCCCGCCTCAGCCATTGGGATATTGAAACAATTCTAAAGCTGAAATCTCGAATAGGAAAGTGTGAGACCGGTGCATGTATTTCTGTTAGTTCTTATTTTTTGTTGGGGGAGCTATAAACGTGGTTGAAGCTGGAAATCGGAGCTTGCGCTTGGCTTACATACCTGAATTGGCTGAGATAAGATTTTTTTCTTTTTGAAACACAAGTGGGGGGAGTTTTTTTGCGATGCAAGCTGACCTAGTTTGGCTAGTTTTCTTATAAACACAGCACGTCAGCTTTGATAATAATAATAAAAAGTTGGGGCGTATAGAACCATATAGTTGAACCGGTTCCCGAGAGAAGGTCGAAGTTTCCTCGGGACGACAGCCGATGGAATGCTTGGACGTGCGGAATATTCGCTGCTTACGAATCCTTGGCAATATAAAAACAAATTTTTCTCAGCGACCGACTGATTTCACGATCGATTTGAATTCACGAACATGTTTTGTTACGAAATAAGTTTTTTCATAGAAATGGATTACGTTAGGGATACGACAGAAACACTGCGGTCGTTAGCTTGAATCCGGGGCGAATAATAATGTACTGGCATTTAGTACATTACCTACGTATATTATATTATTTTATTTATCATAATAAAGACCATTTAACCTGATTTCATGCAAAGGTAATTGTTAAGTTTTGATATTAACAGCTTTATTTAATTTGTTACTGGACAGAACTTTTCAAAAAATTCTTATACCCATTATATTTCTATTTATTTTGGACATTGTATCACCTAGAAAGGTGACAGTAAAGGTGTCTCTCACAAGGTGAACTAATGACCAGGTAAGGGTTGTGGGAATCCAATGGATGTGAGACGCACAGGACAGGTCGTTACGGAAACACTTGGTAGAGGCCTATTTCTAACAGTGGACCATTTTCGGCGGAAATGATGATGTTCACCTAGGAACACTTGTTGTTCACGAAGAGCTCGTGGCTAGATAATAACAGCCGCACGGGTCAATCTTCAAGGTAAAGCAACGCTTGCCAAGGTTGGTCTGTGGATGGTGTGGGTTGGTGTGTGGATCTTAACATAACGAGTTTCCTCCGTGCCTCGGAAAGCACGGTAAGCCGTGGGTCCCGGCTGTCATTTGCAGGTCTTTGGCAGTCGTTACGGATAGTCAGAAGCCTGTAAATCTGACTCCAGTCTTGCCATGAAGTACCGTGTTACCCCAGTTATTGGGTTGTGGAGGTCTGCTAGGCAGCCGCTCCTCGTAAAATACAGTATTCAGCTAAATCCGGCATGATTGGAAGCCGACCCCAATATAGTTGGGAAAAGGCTAGGTAGATGATGATGACCTAGGAACACTTGTTTATAGTTTTTACAGATACATAACTAACATAATTATTTTTTAAAACTTTAGGCTATCCATTGATATTACGGAAAAACAAAATTCAAATAACAGATGAATAATTTATTTTGCGATGGGAAATCCTTTAATGATACACTCGCTTTAAGGTAAAAAGAGAGCGTGTCAGACTTTTACTGACTAAAACCTACTCGTATCCTTTAGTTGCCCTTTCCATCCAAAGAGAGCATTCCCACAGGAATGACATACCTCAAATATAAAATGTACGCGAACTGTTATAATTCTACGTTACGACAATTCAAATGGACCAGTTTTATAAAACACCAATTTCACATAAGTAAGAACCTAATATTAATAAAATGTAAGAACAACAAAGTAAACGCTTGTAACTTTGTAACACTTTGTACGGTGCTTAAGTGGCTCAGTGAAGTTAAATCGAGTGTCGAAAATGTTATCTACTGAGTGCTCCCATTGTGTCGCCAGGACAGATGATCTTCCTGTGCAAGCTGTGCATTTAAAATATATTTAGTAGATACACCTTTTTTTGAGGAGGGAAATCATCCATTGACTTTTTGTGTTCTAGATGGGAAGGAAAAAGCGTGTTAAATATTCCAGCGCTACAGACTCCTTCAGACATTCTCTATAGCCCAAGTGGTTATCAGCCCTATGTTTGGTGACATCTCTTTGAGAAGCGCGTATCTAACAATTCACGCTGGTGCCGTCAACTCGGGCTCAATTCTCACCGGATGGCGAGCTACCGATTGCTCATTGTCCGTAAACTCATGGTTACGGTGCCCGCGAATCGCTCTGTGATTTCTGTCGCCCTCATCTCTTCTGGAGGTGGTGGGGACGTGAGGTGTCCGTTTCCTCATGGTTGCAGCCAACCGCCCACTCGCATTACTGATTCACAGAAGGAGGTGACCGTGTCTTATTCTCTTTCTCGCTCAGGACCATGACCATGACCAAGTCAAGATCAGGCTATGACTTAGCCTAAACTAGAACCGGGTGCGAGAGATTGCCCGTAAATAGTCACTGGTAGATACATAACCTACCCGGTTTTCGGAACGAAATTATCGACGCGACACAAATTAAACGCTAGTGATGCAATTGGCTGTTGATAATAATTCATTTAATCAATCATTCCAATTAACGTGCGTGTATTAATTTGTCGCGTTAATTTTCATTCGATGGCCTGGTCACGAAGCGATAGTTGACTGATATTTCAGCACTTATACTATTGAAGTCAATGGTCTCCAGGGGCTTCGCCTACGGCGACTTTTTGAAGCGATGCAGGAGCGCGGCTGTCGCGCGTTCGCATGGATACAGTCGCGATGCAGTCGCTAGTGATTTGCCCCCGCCCACGCCATGATTTTCAGTCGCGGTGCGAACGCGCGTCAGCAGCTGTACTAACGCGCTACAGTCGCGATGCAAACGCGATACAGTAGCACAAAAAGGAGAATGACCGAAAGCAGTCTAGCAAAGATGCATGAAACAAAATCAAATTAATATAGAAATTATTTGCTTATTTTTTACAAGCTTTTCACTTCAGGAATTTTGTTTTCGTATCCGGAATTATGATTTTAACATAAACAGTAAATTAACGATTGCTAGGTACATTAGTCATGATTGACATTTCGTTCTCTTCATTTGTACGAGTTACGTAAGTATGAACCTTTAGACAAAATCTTCACAAAAATGATACTAAACTCATAAATAGCTATATAATTAGTAATATCATAACCATATTGTACTGTATATGTATTTCATCATTCCAATAAGATAATATTTATTTTTGTGTTTCGTCTCACGCAGATGCAACTGTCAAGCCAGATGACAGACAGACCGGCCGGTAGGGATGGCAATTCTTCCTAAACAAGAACGATTTTTAAATCTATTCGAATCGAAGTCTAAAGAATCGATTCATTAATAAATAAGTTCTAATAGATCGATTTAAAAAAAATAGATTCATTGGTTACCCTGCTGGTACTGAATCCTAAAAAGCACGGTAGGTACTGATGGTCCACGTATGGATCAACGCACGTGTTTCATAACTGATGAATAATCGAGTGTACAACATTCACTTAAAAATTAACTTACGGAAAATAGGTAGGTACTTTCATAGTTTAAATAATAATATGTGTAATAAAACCGCTCGCTTCAGTATAAAATAACATATTTATTACTTAATCAATCACCTTTGAATTGTCATGAGCACGTCATCATGGCGGTATGTTCGAGGGGACAGAGGTATAAAGAGCTTCTGGGAAGACGTGACGGCGTTCTCACCCTCCGAATGACGCAGGTCCTCACCGGACATAGTAAGTCCGAGAGGTTCCTGCACTTGATTCGTGGGGAAGAAACGCGGCCGGAGGGCCGCGCGGAGGACACCGTGGAGTATACGGTGAGGTGTGACTCACATACGAGGAGCACCGCCGTGTCCTTGTGGGGGCGATCGGCAGCGGTGACATCTCACACCGGGCCCTGGTTCAGGCCATAGTTTATATCGACAGTTTTATTATAGATAATCACAAATTCGTTTTGGTGTTGCCAGCATAATGTGTCAATTGCAATGAATCTAATACAGAAAGCTGTTCCCGCCATTATTCTATATCGACAGCCCTGTTAGAGATAATCACAAATTCGTTTTGGTGTTGCCACGTAATGGTCAATTGCAATGAATCGAATACAAAATAAATTAAATAATATTCTTGGTTCCAAAACACAGAATAAAGAATCTGATTACGTATCAAAACCTAACAGTTTCTGCAAGAAAAAATCGGAACTCGTTTTCAAGTATCTAAAATCGATTTAAAGTATCTATTCCATGTTTAAGATCGATAAAAAAAAATCAATATACTTGATCTACAAAATCGATTTCAGATTGTCATCCCTAAGCCGGTGCCTGTGCGGAACTGCGGAAGTCGGAACTTCGGAAGCCATTACTGTTTATGTGTCGATTGAAACTAGTCGCTGTGATAATCTCTCCACGTAAATAGTAATAAATTCGTTGGTGTTTGTTTTAAACAACTTAGCGTGTTTCATGTAACTTACGACAGGACGTTTTTATATTTTTAGTTGTGTTTTATTACGCCAGGACGTTTTTGTGTTGTGTTTCTGAACTCTTTTGAGTGAGTCTATTGTTATCATGTCGATGCTTGATTCTGTTCAACCGATGCCGGTGGTAATGAGAAACCGATGTGTCAATTGTTCACTTTTGATACCCAGAAATCACCCGCAGCATTCCTTGCAACAAGCGTCTACGACGATGATTACTATATTACGATCTTGGATAACTCCTACTGAGGTAAGTTATCACTATATTATATTACTTCTAGATTATCAGACATGCCAGCATCCTTTACTTTTGAATAGCTGACAACATCCTATAATCATCCATCCTTAGTGTGGTGCAACTTATAGTATGAATTATATTATGGTCAGACTGCCATCATACAACTTAACTACGATTTTCTGCTATTGATCCTTTAATTTAATCTTGAAAATGAGCTTTAATGTGAACAATACAGCAATGTAATATATTGATGAAATGTATATCTATACTAATATAATAAACCAGAAAACTTTTTTGATTTGTTTCTAATCTCTGGAATTATTATGTTGATTTGAAAAATATATTTTTTTGTATGATTATCACATTCATAAAGAATACTCCAGTAGTTTAGTTTAGGGCATAGTTTACAAGTACTATAGTTTACAAGAATATGTAGGAACACAGCCGGGCACAGCTGTATGCTTGTACTCTATCGGTTTAGGTAAACAATCTTGATATGTCTTTTTATTTAAAATAAATTGTATAAAAGACATACAAAGATTGTTTAAATTAATTACCTAACTTCGGTTTAAGTAAATACCTAATTGTAAACATTTTTAGATACAATTTTTAGGCATTTTTTTAGATAAAAGACATGCTAAGATTGTTTACATTTAGTTAACTACTTGAACAGATGGAGTATATATTACTCCTGTTCCAGCTTTGCATGGGTGATAGAAATCTTTGAAATTCTCGGTTGTTTTTCTACTATGATATGCATGTTTTAAACACCTAAACCTTTCTCATGAATCACTCCGTATACTGGTGAAAACTGCATGAGTATCTGTTCAGTGCTTTTTGAGCTTATAATATCCTTATACACAGTGAGGGACTCTGTTTTATAATATGTTTGGATTAAATGACGATTGGTGTATAACCTGAATTAAGTATTTCAGAAAAACAGTAGCATTCAGAAGTATTTTCTTTTATTTCAGCTTTCATCAGAAAGTGTACTTTGTACGGAGTGTATAGCAATACTTCAAGATCGAGCAAATACATTCATTGATGGAGTAAATCCTTTACCATTGCCTGCTTTTGGTCACAGAAGTATATGCTTTTCTTGTGGACTGTCTATTTTACGTGCATCAAGAACACATGCTGTGAGATCTGACCGCCCAGAAAGGAACATTATATTAAGAAAGGTTCCGCTGCACTTGGTAAATATTTTTTGACTTACACATATTTCTATAATGCTAATTATTATTCTTGGGGAACTTCACCACCACGCAGAAAACTGCAGCAAAACAACTATGTTGTTTCTGTGAGTGTATAAGGTCACCGGTGTGTCAAAGCCAGCGGTGATTTCCAATTAAAGTATTTGACTTTGAGCAGTAATAATCTATACACTAGACTAACGCTGATATGTTTCTCACTAATAATAATATTGTCTTAACATAGTTCACTGGTAACCAGTCCACTTAAGACTTCAAAAACCCTATTATCTTTGTTTTCATATGTTGCAATAGTTTCCCACCAACCAACCGGGGGTAGTCCTTGAGTGCACAGCATAGCACGTACAGGGATAATCGTCGGTTGCTATTACGCTTCATTAAAAGTGTCTAAAGGGCCTCTACAAGTTGGTTTGGCTCCTCATACGCCTTCCAAAGGTCCAAGACCCCAGAGTTCTGAGATATACTGGCTATATAATAATATTGTATTACTCAATACTTTAGTACATTCCATATTATGTACATAACTACATAGAAGGTAAGAAATATTGTTAAGATCAATATGGACCCTGTCGGGCACAGCAAGATGCGAGACGCACAGGACTGTTAGGTGTGGCGACACTTGGGGGAGGCATATGTCCAACAGTGGACGCCTTTCAGCTGAAATGATAATGCTGATATTACATATTGGTTTATTTTAATACTGAATACATAGTATGTCAATTTGTTCTTTTTTAGGTTTCAAGATTGGAAAGAGTGTACAATGCTTGTTGGTTGGCAGCTTATTGGGAAGTGAGACGTCAAAACCAACAAGTTTGGTTCTTGAGCTGGGGGCGTTATAACGATATAACTGCTCCAGCTTCGTATTTAGATAATTATTTTGATGAGTATGATGAATAATAAAGGCAATTGGTACTTAAAGTTCTGCTGTCAAATACGTAGGACATCTATAGGTTACTTGTTGTATACTTGTTCTAACATTAAATACCTAATGACTACCTACATGAAAAGTCTGTTCATAATTATGTGTTTTATACCATTATATACAACAGGAAGGTACCTTATTTATTTCTGTATAGATCTGAGACAAATTGAAGTTAATAAATGATCTCTATCTGACTGAAGTTGTCGTTTTATTTCGATATTGTCACATCAACGCCGCAAGGCCATAAAAAGCATGAATATTACATTATATTTTTCAATTAGCAACTGTTCACTTGTTTTGTTTTTAACTAACATTGTTGTTTTGTACCTCCATGACTGATCTGTGGTCATTTTATAAGTTGCGAGTAGGTTAGACATAATTTGTAGGTTATCTCCGTATTTGTTTAATTACTTCAAAATCCGGGTATTTGTGTGAAAATTAACACTTTTGTTTAATAGTATATAAAGCGTAGTCTATAATAAATAAAGATTTATTGTGTTTCAACTTTAGACGGATTTCCATACATCGTTGGTCATGATCCTTTAGATTTTGTATGTAGATTGCTGCTGTTTTTCATTCATGCGCCAACACTCTCTGTCCTCTCCCCGCTGTCGTCTGACACAATCGCGCGAACAGTCGCGATGCATTAGCGCGTTACGCGACTGTAGCGCATTTCTAATGCAACTGTAGCGCGTTAGTAGCGCTGCCGACGCGACGCGCGTGCCTGTAGGTGGCTAAATTTATTGCAGCATTCGTGGCATTTATTAACACGTATTTAGTATTATAATTCTTAGTATTATAACCGTCACTATGGTATGGGACGTTTAAGACCTCGTATGTAACCTACCATTGTGACGGTACGGGGCTTATTAGACCCGTAGCTTTTAAGAATCTACAAGCCTTTTTTGGCTAAGTGCAGTATGAGGTCAAAGTCAGATACAACAATATAATGATCTCTTTTGTAATCTAAATCAAATTGAAGTTATGACCTTCGCACGGTAGAGAAGACTGTGTTTTTCTAAGCCGCACAACAAGGAAGATACGTTATACTCGTTCCGCATTGAATGTGTTGAGTCCTCCAAAATGCAGGAATATGGGCAATTTGGGCACTCCAACATGTGGCTCTTATTTCAAAATACTGCACTTACATAGGCTTTCCAATAGGCCTATAGAACGCTGTTTCGCCAATTTGTGTTAGCGGCCTACCTGAGTGGGAAAGATTTTAATACTAAAATTGCGAGTTTCATGTTTATGTCTAAAATCATAGTGCGTAATTACAGCCCATTCCCTCTTCTATAAAGGAGGCCTTGAGTCACAAAAGTGGGAACATTACAAGTCCGATAATGGAAAGTGCAGATAAATATTTATTTTTAGCAGTTTTCTTTATAACTTAAAAAAAAGTAAGTTTCCTTTAATTAAAAATGTTAGCTAGTAACATATTCAGTAAATAAACTATTAAACAAAGTTTCTTGCACGTGCTTCTCCATAGAGATCTATGCTTCAGAATGTGCAATTAGCTTCAGTTTTCTGACTCTGACTGACTTCTTAACAATTCAAAAGCGCCTATAAATAGTTTATTTTTAAATAAATTCTCAATTTATGACTTCTCTTACTCTGGGTGAAGCGGGAGAGCGTGTCAGACTTCTACAGAGAGGGTCCCAGGGTTCACTTGCGTTTAAATCCGAGCACCAAGAGGTGCGACCCCGCTGGGCCCCTACAGCATTGTCTCTTTGAGGCGCGTCGAAAAATACGCTCCGTCTACGACACGGGCTTGGTACAGCCTGTTCAGACATCCGGACGGCAAGCTACCCATAGCTCGTCGTCCGTAAGCCTGAGCCTACGGTAGCTGGAAATCGGGATTGGGGAGGGCCACGCTTTAATACTTTGAATGTGTGTTTAAAAAATATATTTACATATAAATCCGGCTGCAGAGAACGTAACATAATTCGGGAATTCATGTAAAATTTCAGGGAACTCGTTATACGGGGATCACTGGAACATTTCGTAAAGCCGCGTTTCTATGAGCTTCCAATTAAGGCGACGTAACTCTAAACTAACTAGCGGAGCACTACCTAACTGTCATATAGGCAGAGTCTAGATTTGTTGACATGTGATTGAGATAGAAATGCCTATTATTTACATATATCTATATAGATATATACTCGTTATTCTTCTGTAGGTAAGTACGTGTGTTTATCACCTAAGTACACCTAAACGACTTCACTGATTTGAAATTAATTTTGTATGTATATTCGAATAGGTATTTAAATGGTCTGAACCCGGTAGGTGGCGCTGCAATCGGGTTTTTTTGTGTTTTTTTTTTGCTTACAAGCTGAAATGTGTCCAGTTTTCGGGCAGGTCTGCCAGAACCGCTATGCCTATAAATACAATTAAAATTCTTCGTACATGAGTTTGTCACCTAACTACTCCTAAATGACTTAACCGATTTGATTTTTTTTTAAATATTTATCCGGATATTTTCTGATAGTGGAACCGGTAGGCGACTCTGCGATCGATTTCTCAAATTTCTATTCTGACAAAAAGCCAGTTTTAGAACAAGATGTCTGTCAGAACTAGAACATGTAAAAGGAAACCATTACTGACTGACTGATCCATCAACAACACGTAGCTCAAACCACTAAGCAGAATTCGTTGAAAGGCATACAGATTGTTAATGGGGAGTCGGTGTCGGCTCAGTATGACAGTGGTCTGGGGTAGGGCGGTTCTAAACCTCCGGACTATGTCTATGTGTATTCATTTGCCGTTTAATTCATGAATCCCCGACCGGTCCTATGAGACCGCGCTGTTATTGTTTTACTATTGTGTCTCGTTTTGTGGGTATGTGATAGGTTAAAACGATAGTGTTATGACGTAGCAGCATGGCTGAAGCCTACTTGAGATGTTCGAAAGGGAACCCCAGGGTCCTAGAATGTGAGGAAGAAAAGAAACCTAGGAGTAGGTTTAAATCAGTAAAAGTCTGCCACGTCCTTCTGCTCTGCCCTAGAACAGGAGAAGCCATAGGATGATATCCCACCTAAAGAAAACTATTAGGTGTGTCTTAGGTGTAGGCTTCGTCATTAGACCACAAATTAACTTAATTTTAAAACCTTATGTAAGTGAACTACGATAGGCGTGTGTTCCATGATCTTATGAGAAACTAGCTGTCCCCTGCGGTTTCACCCGCATTTTTCATTACTGCTCCGCTCCCGTGGGTCGTAGCGTGATGGTATATAGCCTATAGCATTCCTCGGTAAATGAGCTATCTAACACTAAAATAATTTTTCAAATCGGACCAGTAGTTCCAGAGATTACCCCGTACATACAAACTTACAAACCTACAAACTTACAAGTTTTACCTCTTTATATTATTATAGTATAGATAAAGATTCTTTAAATTTATCTTTCGAGAGATAGAGAAGATATACCTAATATTCTGTTTTATTAAACGTCGCGTCAGCCAGGTAAACCTTTTCCTGCCTCCTCTTAGCAAGACGGGTCTATATTGCATTTCTACTCAAAAATATATCTTTTATAAACGTCCTCATACCTGATAAACTGACTGCCAGTGGTTACCCAAATATTTACAATAATACTTACTAATAGCATAACCCAGTCTTATTCCTATATTCTAAATCGTTTCGCCCTCTTAATGTGTTGACATAAAACAAAAATAAGGAAAGAAAATGTTATTTGGCATAAGCTTAAAGACACACAATTACGTTTACAGGACAAACAAAAGAAAATAATAAGAACAAACGAGGACTTTTTTCCACTGAAACAGAGGATAGAGAGCATATACATGATTTTCAAAAAATCTTCAACCCCTATATTAAGAATTAGACCTGTATCGTGGTCGTACAAATGTGTAAAACTAATTATGCATATAAGAAGCCCAGACACCAAAACTATCTTAGGTTATAAAAATATTTGTTCTGTACAGGAATTGAACCTACTACACACGACGTAGGAGCCAAGTGCTAAACCATCTTTTTTTGTATTAATTTTTTTTCTGCCCTTTGTAGTTCTGGTACCCCCTAACCGAACATAAATAGTGTGCCAGTCATCAACTACACGTATAAACAAAGCAGTTTTACTTGTAAAAATATCTATGGCACCAATTCAGGATTATAATCTCTCTAAATATAAAATAAAAAAATCAGTCCACAATGGACTAAGAAACAGGTAAAAAATACATACAAACGAAAATATAACCTCTTTTTTTTAAAGTCGGTTAAAAATTGGTCAAGCTGTTGTGGAGGAGTTCGATGACAAACATTTATGGCAAGAGATATTTATATATTAGATTAGTTTTTAACAATAGAATAGAATAGAATAAACTTTATTGTACACCAAAAAGTAACGGTACAGTTTATACAATAACATTGTTCCCAATTCCCATCCCTAGTTGAAAGTAGTTCATAAGCTGAAATGAATTAATAAATTCAAAATGAAAGAGGTCAAAGAGAAGCAAAAAAATGCTTACAGAATACAGCCGAGTAAGAAAACAATGTACATTTTTCTGTTCCAAGTTTTACCCACATTGTAGTTTTATTGTTAACTAAAAATTGTGGAAGAAACTTTTCTTTTAAATGCATACTGTTTTCTTTAAATACTTTTTGTTCACTCCTTTGTTTTATGTGACAAAAAGGGTTTATAGCCAAGGCAAGGAATATAGGTAGAAGAAAGAACCTAGTTATTAAATAGATATGCATAATGGCCTGACACTTTGAGGAGTTTACGGACACTCTAAAAAATCAATCATTGACATAACATCTCGTGATTCTGACTCGCTGATTCAAACTCTTACTTTCTTAATTTTAAATTTATATTAAATTGTATAAATAAACATGACTCACTACGCCACCTCTTATCCATCAGCTATATGATTCTCAGGCGCCGCATTCGTCCGCCGGATGCGGAGGCCAGAGAGGCGGAGCTGTACGAGGGGTACAGAGCGGCAAGGCGCACCCTCCGAACGGAAATAAAGCGGGCCAAGTTGGAGGCCCGCAATGTGTGGCTGGAGATTCTGAACAGGGACCCATGGGGACGCCCTTACCAGGTGGTGCGGGACAAGCTCCGCCCATGGGCTCCCCCGCTAACTCAGAGTCTCCGGCCTCAGCTTGTGGAGGGTGTGGTGGCCAATCTGTTCCCTGAGCGAGGGGAACACTCTCCCCCGCTCATGGCTCCGCCATCTGCGGTGCCCGTAGCGGACCACACCAGCGACGACGACGACGACACTCAAGAGGTGACCGAGGTGGAGATGAGGGCGGTGGTACGAAGACTTAGTGTCAAGAACACCGCCCCAGGACCCGACGGCGTGCCTGGAAGGGCTTGGGTCCTGGCCATGGAGGCTCTCGGGTCTCGATTACGGGGGCTCTTTAGCGCATGCATGGAGAGAGGCCAGTTCCCCCTTCGCTGGAAGACTGGGAAACTGGTCCTCATCGCGAAGCCGGGGCGCCCCGCGGACTCTCCATCCGCGTACCGGCCCATCGTGCTGCTCGACGAGGTAGGCAAGCTCTTTGAAAGAGTAATTGCAGACCGCCTCGTCGGGCATCTATCACGGGTGGGGCCGGATCTTGCTGACGGCCAGTTCGGCTTTCGCAGGGGGCGCTCCACCGTGGACGCCATCATGCGCGTGAGAGCCCTCACGACGGGGGATGCGGTGACTCGGGGCAGGGTTGTCTTGGCGGTGTCTTTGGACATCGCCAATGCCTTCAACTCCCTGCCCTGGAGTAGCATCGAGGCGGCACTTCGGTACCATGAGGTGCCCGCCTACCTCCGTCGTGTGATCGAGGCCTACCTGTCGGATAGGTTCATCATCTATCCCGGTCACCAGGGAGAGTGGAGACGGCGAGAGATGTCGTGCGGTGTTCCGCAGGGATCGGTACTAGGACCGCCCCTGTGGAACATCGGATACGACTACGTGCTGCGCGGCGACCTCCCCGACGGGGTCAGCGTGGTCTGCTACGCAGACGACACGCTGGTCCTGGCGCGGGGAGAGTCGTACCAGGCGGCGGCCGAAACAGCGACACGCGGGGTTGCGACAGTCGTGGAGAGGATCCAGCAACTGGGACTCAAGGTGGCATTGCACAAGTCCGAGGCTATGTGCTTTCATGGCCTTCGGACCGCGCCACCACCGGGGTCCCAAATAACGGTAGGGGGGGTTCACATCGGCGTCGGGTCGACGATGAAGTACCTGGGACTCGTCCTCGACAGCCGGTGGACTTTCGAGGAGCATTTCCGACGTTTGGCCCCCAAACTGGACAGGACTAGTGCCGCTCTGAAGCGGCTCCTGCCCAACCTAGGGGGTCCAGACGCCCCCTGCCGGAGGCTCTACGCGGGGATCGTTCGGTCCATGGCCCTTTACGGGGCGCCAGTTTGGGCGCCATCGCTAGGTAAGCGACCAGCGGCCAAACTGAACGCTTGCCAGAGGGTCATGGCCATCCGGATGGTGCGGGGATACCGCACGATCTCCCGCGAAGCGGCGAGCCTCCTTGCTGGCCTGCCACCGTGGGATTTGGAGGCAACAGTCCTTGCACGCATGCACGATTTGCGCGTGGAGATGCAACGCCGGGGCGAAACTCCGCTGCCACGACAAGTCGCGGTATGGCGGACAGAGTTCCGGCGGGATCTCAGGGTGGCATGGCGACTGCGACTGTCGCAACCCAGTGCTGGGCATGCCGTCATTGCGGCGGTAAGTCCCCTCTTTGAGGAGTGGTTGGAAAGAGGTCACGGCGTCCTCTCGTTCCGTATGACGCAGGTCCTCACCGGACACGGTAAGTTCGGGAGGTTCCTGCATCGGATCAAGGAGGAAAGGACGCCCGGGTGTCGCCACTGTGTGGACCGCCCGGAGGACACGGTGGAGCACACGGTAGAGGTGTGCCCCGCTTGGGCGGAGCACCGCCGTGTCCTTGTGGAGGCTATCGGCGGCGGTGACCTCTCGCGCCGGGCCCTGGTAGAGGCCATGGTCCGGAGCGAGGAGGGGTGGCAGGCAGTCGCCTCCTTCTGCGAAGCAGTAATGTTAGCGAAGGAGGCTGCCGACCGCGTGAGGCAACGGAACTCACGCCGCCGCCGCCGAGATCCCGATCCCGATTTCCGACCACCGTAGGCGCGGGCTCGCGGATAGCGAGCGCTGGGTAGCTCGCCGTCCGGCAGTCTGGTAATAATCTGGACCGAGCCTAGTCGTCGACGGCGCGTTCTGTTCCACGCGCGCCTCAAGGAGATGTCAGCAAACTGTAGGGGCCCGGTAGGGCCGAAGCCTCTAGGGAACACGGTATCCGAAAGGTTGTCACCGTGTCCCCCAGATCGATGGTAACGAAGGAACGGGGTAGGGGTTTAGTCAGTAAGAGTCTGACACGCCCTCCCGCTCCGCCCAAGAGTGGGAGAAGTCATTCTGATGATTCCCCTACCGGAAAAAAAAAAAAAAAAAAAAAAAAAAAAAAAAAAAAAAAAGCTATATGATTCTAGATAAAAGCTGTTTATTTTTGTGTTCATCTTTCACGCAATAGCATTAAACTCCAAAAAGTTGATATCTTCCCATTGACATCCCCAACAATTTTCCAAATAACATAACCACCCCAAAAATGAATCAAAACGAAAAACCCTACAGTGCAGAACCATTAACATCGGAAGAGACCGTTTGTACAGCGGCCAGTCCCAAAAATACAGTCAGCCTAGAACCGGTATCATTGGGGAAATCCTCGCCAGCCGCAGAAAAAGCGATAAAAAATGCTATAATCCATACAAAGCTTTATGGGTGCGAGTCGCTGCAATTTTTTTGTCCAACTTTTTATCTTGTAAAACACATGATGTTTATTTTTTAGGGAGCTCGTGGCTAGAGGAGCTCGTGACTAGATAATAACAGCCGCACAGGTCGATCTTCAAGGCTAAGCAACGCTTGCCTAGGTTGGTCTGTGGATGGGTGACCATCTTAACATAACGAGTTTCCTCCGTGCCTCGGAAAGCACGTTAAGCCGTTGGTCCCGGCTGTCATTTTTAGATCTTTGGCAGTCGTTACGGATAGTCAGAAGCCAGTAAATCTGACTCCAGTCTTGCCATGAAGTACCGTGTTACCCCAGTTAATGGGTTGTGGAGGTCTGGTAGGCAGCCGCTCCTCGTAAAATACTGGTATTCAGCTAAATCCGGCTTGACTGGAAGCCGACCCCAATATAGTTGGGAAAAGGCTAGGCAGATGAAAACACATGATGTTTATGTTGATGGAACGAATAGTGCCAACTGTACCCAAGTTAGCGGAACCCGTCTGTTTTTGGCTACATTGTTTTATTTGATGCGAATCTCGAGTGTTCCGATGTGTTGTCATTCGTCTTTGTTCGGATTGAAAGTATGTTGGGTATGTGTGTCGACCTATATATGTTTATAAAGGAGGAACAGTGTTAGTGGCGTGAATAGAAAAATGTTTGTTGTGTAAGGGCAGAAGTTTTATGTATAATATTGAATGTTGTTAGAGATGAATAGATGTTAATGTTCAATAAATAATGCTTATAATTACACTTCACAACTTAACGTAACTAAAAATTCACACTAATAATACAAAGGTGAAAGTTTGTGAGTGTATGTTTGTTGAATGGATTTCGATGAAACTTATACAGGTAGACCATGTTATTTACTAGTACACAGGATACTTTTTAACTCGGGAGAATGTTTCAATGGGATAATTTTCTACTTTCACCTAGTGTTACATAAATTTTAATTTTAATTAGTAAGGTGTGTTCTAAAAAGTTTCTCGCTTGACTTTAGAGGAGCAGAAGTCAATAAATGATTTTCCACCTAAAAAAATGCGTAGTAGTTAATGTTTAGGTTAGGTAAATACGATATTTATATATTTATATTTATGTGGTGTATGTTATAGAAACCATTTAACCATAAGACACTAGCTGAAACCACGCTGTCACTACCTAAGCCATGCAAGCCGTGATAGATTATATCGTTGCTACGTAATAGCACCTACGCCGTAGCAATTTATGTCGTAACCGCCTACGCCGTAGCAACAGTATCTACAATATTCGTGATTCCGAGAATATTGAACAAATACATTGATTTAATATTATGTCTGATTATGTTTATTTATTTACATCTGCGTGGGTTCAACATAAAGCTCATTTTCCAATAAAACTTTGCTCAAACAACAATGTGAATACCTTACTTATCACCGCCGTACTTTGGAAACTATTTATACGAAAATATTGCCTTTACTAAAGAAAAATCGTTTGAAGGAAAATCTGAACTTATTGAAAGTGGTTTGAATAAAATGTCTTTATCTATAACTAGCTGTCTTCGCGGTTTTACCTGCGTCTATGGTTACTGCTCCGCTCGCGTGTCGTAGAAGAGTGATGTTATATAACCTATGTGTATATAGCCTTCCTCGATAAATTATCTATCTAACACTGAAATATTTAGGTCCTCACACCTTAAACCTGACCTCAGTTTCAAGTAAAAGATTTTGCATACAAACGAAATTCCCCTTTTACACTTAAAGGTTGAATTTTCTAAAAACCCTTTTTAGTGCTTACCTACATTACTATGTTATAGTAGTTATGTGTAAAATTTCTAGTTTCTAGTCCCTGTAGTATCGGCTGCGCATTAATATATTCGTCAGCTAGTTTCTATATTTATTTGACTGAAACTACATATAATTATGTACGAAACAAAGCCAAATATATATCCACATTAACAGCAGTCCAATTTGTATACAAAATTGTCTATTCGGTGGATTCGGACACATTCTGTAGGTCGGTCGCGCAAATCCCACGTAATTGTAATCCCAATCGAAACACTGCACTACGATAAATATCGCACAACAGACAAACACATCAATATGGAAATAACAAACAATCTGCACACACACACAAACAAACATAAGTCAACTTACTACCGCCACATCACACTGACTTCCAAACAATTATGTCATAGAACAGAAAATACAGAAGACCCAATTTTTTTTTTCTGCTTCATGGCAATCTGTTTTCCAACAATAAGCCACTTCTTTGTTTGATTTCTCAGTTTATGTCTTCCCCAAGAGCCATACTTGTGTGAAACTTTTCACACGACTCTCTTGATGTCAAAAAGAAGACCCAATAGTAGTACTTTTGTCAACATGGCACCTTCTTTCTGAAAATCTATGGTTGGCACGATAGTTGAGCAATTCGCTACTGTGGGTACGACTCCTGCATGTAATTTCTCTATGACCCACAGATAATTATTCCAGGCCTGAGTGTCTTGTGAATGTGAGTTTTCATGTTTGTGAATGGCTCCACGATACCCATAACCGCACGAATTTGAGCAAAAACAATATAACAAATAATTGTAACACTAATGCAAATTATTTGTTAGAATACCCGAATTTAGCAGTAACCGAAGTAACCAGAGATTTGATGACTGATATACTCGTAGGTTATTGTTAAAGTTAATTGGCATCTCACTCAAAGTGTTTTAGGGTATAATTATAGTTAATAGTCAGTTAAGTATTTTATCACCATGAACACAACACACCAGCTGACACGACCAACCGTTCCCACTAATATAATAATCTGTTGTCACCGCAAAAAACTCGTAGACGACAACTAATCGGGTCGTCCTATATTTATGAAAACCTCCTTTTATATTTTTATACTTATTTATTTAAACTTCATATACAATGGTGCTACATAGGTTTTTTTTTATGGTAAGGGAATCATCAGAATGACTTCCCCCGCTCTTGGGCGGAGCGGGAGGGCATATCAGACTTTTACTGACTAAACCCCTACCCCGTTCCTTCGTTGCCTTCGTTCTGGGGGGGACTCGGTGTCAACCTTTAGGAATACCACGTGTAGGTGCTACATAGGTGGACTTAATTCATCAAGGCATTCTTAGCCTATATAAAAGGAGGTGGCTGTAAGTGGCGTGGCTTATGCCACGACACTTAAAAATATACGATTATCTGTTGTCACGACAAAGTGGGACCGCTGCCTCAAAATGGTTTTAATATCCTCACTACTACAGCGTATTTACTCGTATACATACCTAAGTGATTTCATACACAATTATTCATTTTTTTTTCATTATGTTATTTACTGGGTTTTTATCCATTATGGATACACCAACCCTACATGTTTTCATAGTCACGTCTTTTTCCTATGGTATAAACAACACAACGCCACCTGCTACTTTATTTATTTCCTTCGACGATCCATAGGGTACCATTCATGTATTCATTCCATTCATTTCTTTTGCTCATTCATTCATGTTGCTTCGATTGAAGTACTCGTATGTCGACTGGTATAACTGTTATGACAACGTATCTTGTAAACTAAACCTTTTTTTCAATAGGATATCATTTAATAACTCTGCCCGCTCTGGGTGAATCGAGAGGGTGTGTTAGACTTTTACTGGCTAAAATGCGCCTGTGTTCTTTCAGTTGGTTTTTGCATTCCAGTTCCAGCCTTGACAAGTATCGGCCCGAACGAGCCCCATTCATTATGCTGACATCTCTTTAGGGAACGTTAACCACAACACAACGCACCGTCAATCCGGCCCTTATCGGACGGCGAGGTACCCATTGCCCGTCGCTCGCAAGCCCGCATCTGTATCAGCAAGCAATCACCCTATGACATGCTTTGTAAACTAAACCTTCGGCACCAATCCTAGTGCCCGCCCATCACCATGCAGCTCCGGTCACTATTCAATAACCCTCAGATCGAAGATATATTCTCTCACAGATAATGCCCCATTGTTGGATATACAATGCGTACATCACTCCTATCAAAATGTGCAATGGATTCCCGTCTGGCCATCGATATTCAATATGGACGCATCATTTGATGTTGACCGCACGTACAAAATTGTTGGTGGAGAAATTTTAGTATTTGGCATGCATGCCCGCAGTTAGTAGCCGGATGGTTTAGATGCAGTATCTCTGTGAATGAACAAAAATGTGGAGCTAATATTGGACTAGTTTTGTGTTTGTATTTTTGGCACTGGAAACCAAATATTGTTTAGTCAGAGCTGTCTTTCAAGTATTGACTTTGTGTGGACGTGGAAATGCCACAGTATAGCGATAGCCTAAAAAAATAACTTTTTAACATAAAGGCTGGGCGAACGAATATACATAAAATTTAAAGACTCTTGCAAAAGAATGGAATTTGAATTTAATTAGAAATGGCATTACTTTTTAATAGTTCTTTGACATTATCCATCTAAACTACCTAATTTTCTTTGACGTATTTTTTTATAATTTAAAATATTTATTAACAAACACTCTGAGATATGACGTCATGTTGTTTAGCACTGCACGCACTGTGCACATATACCTAAGAAGACCCTTCGTGTTACGTGAGATTTACAAATAAATAAATGTTTTATTTATTTTGATTTTAAACTGATTCAGTAAATTCAGTCAGTTTTTGGTACACCATATAACAAGAGCGTCTGCATCTGGATTGTTGTAAAAAATACTTACTGGACAAAATTAAAACTATATTTCTAGTAATATTGTGTATACACAGTATGTAATTGGAATAAAGCAATCTTATACACTCCAATTAGAATTAAGTTACAATTACAATTCAAGGACTGAATTTTGTTCCGCACAATTAGGTAGTGTTTTTTAAGAAATAAAATAATTAATAATGGGAATAGAAGCACTCCATTAGCTCATCAGTATTAGTATCTACGCACGCATAAATAAACAATCTATTGACGCAATCAAGATTTATCAAGAATTAATAAACATAATAGCTGAAATCGATTCAGTAGCCTTCAGTACCTAGTAGTTTCAGGAAGTGCGCTTACTATCTTCTTCTTCTTCTTCTGCCTAGCCTTTTCCCAACTATATTGGGGTCGGCTTCCAGTCAAGCCGGATTTAGCTGAATACCAGTATTTTACGAGGAGCGGCTGCCTACCAGACCTCCACAACCCATTAACTGGGGTAACACGGTAAACTGGGGTAACACGGTAGGAAGTGCGCTTACTATATTACGAGTATATGTAGCTGAAAATCAGCGTCAAGTGGTAGCCGTGTGTTACCATTTGGCATTATGCTGAGCTGAGGTCCTTTTTAAATAACTAAATGTTCTTTTTATTTAATTTTTAAGGAGTTTTCTGTTATTGTAATGCTAATAAACGCAATTTTCTTTCTTGTTTCTCTTTCATGTTGTGTAGGTATGCAACTTGGAAAGGAGAATTTATTATTAAAACATTAGTTCTAAGTTGGCATTTATGATAAAACTCATGATTAAAATTACTTACGGGGTAAAAGAAGCTGTAAGTAAACAACTTATTATTAAAAATATTTTCTCTCGGCGACATATAATTTCCAGTTTGATAACTTAACTTGTCGTGATAATGTTTATTAACTTATTTATATATTTTTTTAAATGTAGGTACTCGTATGTGTATTGTGTGTGTGTGTGTGTGTGCATTGCTAACAGTTATTGTTGTTAAATAAAAATTCATATGCTTGCAGTTCGTAGGTTCGCAGCTGGATGAGAGTTGCCAGGAATCTAGATAAATGGTGTAGTGCGATTGGTCACATATTCCCAGCAGTACATTTTTTTTTTGAGATTGGAAAATATCGAATAATTCCTGAGCGATGGGAGTACCAGATTCTTACTGACAAAACTCAACTAAGTTCTTTCAGTTCTCCTTTGCGTTTCAGGTAAATCTTTTGAACAATCCCACAGGTCATGACCAGATTGCTAATGATGATATTGGAAATGGTTGTAGCATGTAATTTTTTTGTTATATGTAAACCAGCCAAGCACCATATGCCTCTAAAAGACACGAACGTTCATAGATACAATGTGTCAGAATACTGATAAATTAGAAAAGTTCGCTTCATCGCTAGATTGGCATTATATCATTTAACAAAACTATTAAAATGTACAGCGCTAGATAGCTTATAGAGGACATTTTCTCGCAACAAAACGTCTTAAGCACCGAAAATTTCATGACACGCGTTTCGTCAAAACCGCACTAATGTTAGATGTACAGACTGCAGTGTACACCTGAGCCGAACGACACAAGTGCACAGCAGACGTAATTTAGTAAGTAATACATTTATATCGATGTAAGCAGTAGTAGTTTAAGCGTAAGTAGTAGTTTACTACTTACCTAGACCAAGACAAATCATCTACCTACATTACTCGCTACCTCAAAAAAATCGAGGCTAGTACAATAAAGTGCATGAGATATAAACACTCATGTTTTTCAGCTCTGTATTAGGGAACCCTCCATTACGTTTGTTCGCGCACCAGACGGGGCCGCGCGTTTTTTGCCCGCGACTGCCTATCTCTATAAATCTTTGTAAGTGCCTCGTTAGTTGCTCTGGTCAATTCACGTCCATTTTCTACGTTCAGATTTTTTATTCATCCAATTTGGGTGTGTTACTGTTTGTGAGAAATAGAGCTTGCCTAAGGAGGATCGGTCTTCATGTTAATATTATAAAGGTGAAACTTTGTGTTTATGTGGATTTTTTTGTCGATGGGAAATGAGCAGAATGACTTCCCCCGCGCTTGGGCGGAGTTGCATAGACTTTTTTTGACTAAAAGCCACACGGTTATTCCTTCTTTACCTATCGTTCCAGTTCCATTTATTACAGTTTCCAGTTCTATTTAGTTCCATTCGGATGCGAACCCTGCTGGCTTGGCAGAAGCTTCGACCCTGCTCGGCCCTTCTGCTCTTGGGCGGAATTATTTTTGGCGATTACTGACTTAATGCCAGTTTGTTCCTTCATTGCCTTTAGTTCTCGGGCTTTTCAGATGCGAACCCATGGCCCCAAAGGCTTCGATCTTGGACCCCTACGGATTTGCTGATATCTCCTTGAGACTTTATTGGAGGGATTATTGGATGGCAAGCTACTTGGGTATGATTGCTGAGATAGAACCGTTACCTTTGGCCCACTTGAACCACGTACACCGATCTGAAGACCCGTTCAGACCTCGCGTTGCCGCGTGATGCGGTTCTACATACAACTCAAGCGTCGCCCACGTGTGCGTCGATCTAATGTAGTTCCCGCTTTACTCCTTTGTGCTCAAACGTCTGAGTGAATTTGGTTGAAGTTTGGCACAGGAGTACGATGCTTTTGATCTCCGCTCTATATTGCTTTGGGATAATTATCTACTTTCACGGATGCGAAGACACAGCCAGAAATTACTCAGTAATAATTTGCATGTAGATCGTGGCTAGATAATAACAGCCGCACGGGTCGATCTTCAAGGTTAAGCAACGCTTGCCAAGGTTGGCCTGTGGATGGGTGACCATCTTAACATACCGAGTTTCCTTCGTGCCTCGGAAAGCACGTTAAACCGTAGGTCCTGGCTGTCCTTTGTAGATCTTTTTCAGTCGTTACGGATAGTCAGAAGCCAGTAAATCTGACTCCAGTCTTGCCATGAAGTACCGTGTTACCCCTGTTAATGAGTTGTGAAGGTCTGGTAGGCAGCCGCTCCTCATAAAATAATGGTATTCAGCTAGATCTGGCTTGACTGGAAGTCCACCCCAATATAGTTGGGAAAAGGCTAGGTAGATGATGATGGTGATCTATAATACGAGCAGTAGTAACAGGCCCGACTTACGAGTTGTAAGCCGCGGGTTCAAATCTAACCAGGGGCTGTCTTAATTATTTTGTGTAATTTATTTCATCACCACTGCTCTTAAAGCGGTGAAGAAAAATATTGTGAGGAAACTGGTATAGCCTAGAAGCCAAAATTCGGAGAAATGTGACATCCACCAATCCGCACTGGGCTCGCGTGGTGGATTACGGCCCATTCCCTCTCCTAGAGAAGACGCCTGTGTCCCAGCAATGGGAACATAAGGCTGAACATACTTTGCTTATTTTTATAAGAATGATTTATAACCGTCAGAAATACTAGTAACCACATCATAGTACTATTAAATTCATAGTTTAATCAATTTACATTTGTATTTCGGTAATCAAAATTGTAATTTGTCACCATCAATCATTTACGATGAGTTAATTACACATCCCAGTTGAGTTCATATATCATAATAATAATTATAGTATATGCCTCTCAACTAGAATTGAGAATGAAGTGTTAACTTACTTTTAGATTTGACTTTATATTTTACTAGCTGACTCGGCAAATGTTGTTCTGCCATATATAAATTATATATATGTGACATGATTTTTTACACCTTGTGTCCGAAAACCCCAAACATCTTACAGAACCCTATTTTTTTCCAAGATAAAATTTAGCCTATATTACTCATGGATAATGTAGCTTTCGAATGGTGAAAGAATTTTCAAAAACAGTCCAGTAGTTTTTAAGCCTATTCATTACAACCAAACAAAGTTTTCCTCTTTATAATATTAGTATAGACTAGCTGTTGCCCGCGGTGACGGTTCTTTTTTTGGTTCTAGTGCTATTTTATAGAAAACCGGGCAAGTGCGAGTCGGACTCGCGCACTGAGGGTTTCGTACCAACCTACCTATAAAAACAGTTTAATTCTCAAATCGAGTCTTGAAGACTTTTCAATTTTTTTTTCTTGTGACGTAACTAAAAATTTTCAGTTTTCAGACTTTTCCCGATATTAGTGCTATAATACCTTGCTTCGTGCCAAATTTCAAGATTCTAGGTCAACGGGAAGCACCCTATGAGTTTTGATTCCTTTGACAGTGTCGAAATGTACGTTTTTTGCAACATAAACGGGCGTATCTTTTTTTCCCGTCAACTTACAAGTTTGATTTTTGCACAACTTCAAGGGACCGCGGATTTCAATATATGGTTTTAATTTCAACTTGATACCTTCTAGCGTTCCAGAGAAAAAGGGTCTTGACAGACGGACGGACGGACAGACGGACAACAAAGTGATCCTATAAGGGTTCCGTTTTTTCCTTTTGAGGTACGGAACCCTAAAAATGGGCTACTTATCCTCAAATAATTTGTCATTCCAACAACATCTTTAGCTTTATTCAATTTAATTTATTTGTCCACAATTACGATAATTAATTTCTTAAAAACCCCTGCCACTTAGGTTAAATTTCAGTGCTTGAATTATGATTGTACCTACTTATAATTAGGGTGTGCATTGTTTCAGTTAAATACGTGTTTGTATATAGTAAGAGAGAGGTCGTGACCTAGTTAGAAAATTAAAAGGGTCTTGGTTAACTCCCGAACTTCCTTATGACCATGCGTATACACATAAGAACAATGTACCCGAACAGTTGCCGTACAGCATTCCCTAATTAATAATGCGCTTGCAGATCTTCGCTAATTGTCATCGCCTCTCGATGTTTTCTTTCACTGTTTTGAGAGCAGTGGTTTTTTTTTCTGGTAGGGGAATCATCAGAATGACTTCTCGCGCTCTTGGGCGGAGCGGGAGGGCGTGTCAGACTCTTACTGACTAAACCCCTACCCCGTTCCTTCGTTGCCTATAATCTGGGGGGGACTCGGTGTCAACCTTGATATTATAAAAATCAAACAAATAATGCACCTTTGCGGATTTACACCCGCGATTTACGTTCGTAAATCGGAGACGTTACAACTGGGACACCACTTGACTGGTCTAGTTCATTGTACACTGTGTTAATATAGTCCGTCTAACCAAACGCGACCTGCGAAAAAGAGGTTAAATCCAAAAATTTCGTATGCGGTATTACTAACTAGTAGGAGAATCATGTCTTGACACTTCACAATTTTTTTTATTTTTTACAATAGCGGCTGAATAGTGTTGCCAATTAATTAAAAAAAAAAAACTCCAGCTTGCGCTTTCATTAGACGCACTCTATCTACATATTTATCGATTAAGTTTTCATTTTTCCGAAGGTCTACTCACAATAAAAAATTACGACCTATAAAATACGATGACATTGAGAACGTTTAATCTGTAGGCGAAACCCGAAAGGTCTATTTCAATCACTTTAATCAGATTGGTCGATTTGAACACGACTGGATTTCAATCAGTAAAAGTCCTTCCCAGGTGCCTTCTCTCACTCCACCAGAGTGGAAGAAGTTATTTGATGATTTCGCACCGGAATATAATGTGGTACCTCTACCTAGCCTTTTCCCAACTATATTGGGGTCGGCTTCCAGTCAAACCGGATTTAGGTGAATACCTGTATTTTACGAGGAGCGGCTGCCTATCAGACCTCCACAACCCATTAACTGGGGTAACACGGTAACAAGCTTTGCTTAACCTAGAAGATCGACCTGTGCGGTTGTTATTATCTAGCCCCGAGCTCCTCAATGAAAAGGTGGTACACATAAGTATGATTCCTATACGTCAGATTAGTCATGACCGCGTTAGCCACCGTGCCAGCCCCCGCGGTAAACGAGCCTGAAAGCTAATCACAATAACCGCTTACATTGGAAAATGCTCTTTAGTGATGATCATGTTTTTATCAACACTTTTACAATCCTATGTACTGTGTTAGTCATACTTAAATAGTCATAAAATTCTTGTTTATCCTTTATGGATGTATTGTATGTGAAAAAAAGGTTTTCTTTTATTTATACCAGTTTGTAGATATAATAACCCCCTTTTAAAACGGGACCCAGCTAGGCGGGTGTTGTGCCTGTGTTTTTAGTTTTGGGCTGTTTTATATGTTCTATTCACGTTATAGATGGTATAATAGCTACTTTTTTAAATATAAACTAGTGCTTGACTATGATTCCACCTGGTGATATGTTCAATCGTTGATTGAATCACCTGCTTACCATCTTCACTTGCCATGCCTATTCACTTTAACCATCAAGACTCTTACTAATCGGACGGAAATACCAAAGTAGGCAAATTATTCCAGTCATTCAATGTACGCGGTATAAATGAGGAGGCAAAACTCTAAGTCCGGACCACAGAGACATCAACATTGTAAGGATCTTTCAACTGTTCTGTGGTAAGGACAAGTGTACTATGAATGTGTAATCTATTCGGCTGAACCGTTTTATCATGATCTAAATAAGGATACGTAGGATACGTGTAGTACCGGAAGAACGTGCCCGTTCGATAATTCTAAACTCATTCCCTCTCCTAAAGAGGATACCTGAGCCCCAGCAGTCGGAACATTATAAGGCTGATTATACCTTCTTAAAAAGAGAAGACAAATAGGCATAATTATTTACGGCACACAATACATAAACATAATACATGCGAATATAGTAAAAACAATAGTAAATAAAGACCTATACATACACATTTATGGGTTATGTTGACAGGAAATGTTTCCTGAAGAACTCCACCGAAGGGTTGACCCCTAATGTATGTGTTAAACTTTCCAGATAGCGAAGCCACTGGCTTTAAATAACCTCTATGTATTTTGCAAACCAATTGGATGATGGGAATCGTTTTATCAAAACGCCTACAATTTCTTATAATCAGCTGAACTTATCTCGATTTTTGACGTAAGCAATTTTCTTCTACTTTATAATGAATCCTAAAACCCAATTTAATAAAAGTACCCAGTCAATCTAATTCACTTAGATCTCAAAACTTGTATTTCGACGAGAACATATTTTTTTTCTATTCGCCATTACTCTATTTTTACTCAAAATCCAATCCTCAGGGTAATAAAAATAATCAGTCTCGTTGAATTATATTGGAGTACATTTTCATAATAGGCTCTTCAAAAATTCTATATTTAACTAGTTTGAAAAGCGTATTGTGGCCTGCAGGTCGTTAGAAACAATTGTTCGACTAAAACTAGAATTATTTATCATCTAGAATTAAACCTTTGAGTTCATGACGGCTAGGCTTTACAGACGACAGCTGGACGAAACAAAAGTGGTTTAGTGAAAGTTTCATAATTTCAGCATTGAATTCGCTCATAGTAATATATAGTCATAGTCATTACGGATAGTTAGAAGCCAGTAAATCTAAATCCAGTCTTGCCATGAAGTACCGTGTTACCCCAGTTAATGTGTTGTGGAGGTCTGGTAGGCAGCCGCAGCATCTTAACATATCGAGTTTCCGCCGGGTCTCGGAAAGCACGTTAAGCCGTTGGTCCCAGCTGTCATTTGTAGTTCTTTGGCAGTCTTTACGGATAGTCAGAAGCCAGTAAATCTGACTCCAGTCTTGCCATGAAGTACCGTGTTACCCCAGTTAATAGGTTGTGGAGGTCTGGTAGGCAGCCGCTCCTCGTAAAATTTTGGTATTCAGCTAGATCCAGCTTGACAGGAAGCCGACCCCAATATAGTTGGGAAAAGGCTAGGGAGATGTTAATGATGATGATGAACTCGGTCATAGTATACTAATACTAGTGACCCGTCCCTGCTCCTCACTTTTGAAAAACTAATTGGGGCTCTGTCTACTCTATAAATGAAAATCTGTTCAATGTTTTTTGAGTAAAGTTGCCCTTTGCGAACTATAGCCCCCGTAGCTCTATCAAACAATTTCGCAGTAGCTCCTAAACCTCCCAATTAATAATTCAAACCCAATTCCAAATTCAAATTCAGTCCTCAACGTCAAAAACTAGACCACAAATGGTTCAGTCTGAAGTAAAAATGATTCTTTTATGGTAAGCAGTCTACCCGCAAAGGTTCGGATTCTAACCGTTTTTCTGCTAATCCATTGTGAGAGGAATATGCAAGGGTTTTGTCTCAAGGGCGGTAAACTCCGAGTCTTAATAGATTAGCGGGCGTGGCTGCTCGCGCTTAAGTGAGATTTATGAATGATATAGAAGATTTACTGGCTATATTACTTACTGTGTACATAGTTAGTTTATTGGCTCTGTTTGGTTGTTACGTTATTGTAAACTATGGCTGTTGGTTTGGTTAATATGGGAAGTGTAATTAAACAAACATTACTGTCTTTGCCAACACCGGGTTTGGTAAACCCTTAGTTGAAACGAAAAATGGAACCTTTGAAAAATCATATTGTTGTCCGTTTGGGCGTCTGTCCGTTTATCTGCAGGCTACTCAAATCAAAAAAATAATCTAATTATTTATTTGCATAGAATTTAAGTACTTACAATAGTGTTTATAAAAATATAGTGGGCCAGGGTCTACAATTTGCTTGAATTTTGTCATGCATTTAACAAATGTCAGTATCAATTAGTAACTTATTGTGTGTGTGTGTTCTTGAATCAGAGCAGAAATATCTAAAGTTAAGCTCTTTTAAGCTCCGTTTAGGTGCATATTTTGACACTAACTCGTAAGAAAATCAAAACTTATACTTATTTTGTATACCAGTCATTAAAACTTAACCAGCATACCTACACCAGAGACGACACCAGTTTACCTTTGAAAATGTTTACTATAAACAAATTTCCTGATAATGTCTATAAACAACACAAAACGAAGTCAAGAGTGCATAGGTAACTTCTAGGCAAGCGTGCTCCATCGCCGACCACATCATCGCTTACAATCAGGCGAGCTGGGAATCAAGTCTGCTATTAGAATTATATCAGAATTGTCGATCATTGACTTCATATTTATTATTTTATTTATTTATTCATATAACAATTTACATTGTGTTTGAATTTTATACATTAATCAATTAAAAAAGCAATAATCAATAAAAATAAAAACATTAAAAAAACACCAAATAAAGCAAAATGATGTCAAATAATTGTAAATAGTCATTATTTGTAAATAGATTATAAATATTATTATTAAATCAAATGATTATAAAATGTCAAAAAGTCAAATGCATTGGATATATTTATGTCATAATAAAAAATAAAAAATTAAGTAAAAACTACTGATAAGTACTCTTCAAAAACTATTTACCATCATTTGTCTCCAATTCAGATAAGGAATATAAACATTTATCCAGCAGGAATGCTTTCAGTTTAGCTTTGAATAAAGTTCCTTTGTATATCAATGACCTTAAGTCAGTAGGCAACCCATTAAATAATTCTACTGCTTGATATTTAGAGCAATGTTTAGTAATATTGAATTTAGGTACAATTTTGTTTCTTATAACTTTTCTTCTAGTGTTCTCTCTAAGTTCACGTTCTTCTTGCGATTCGTGCTCGTGTATGTGTTTAGCAAAATGACTAAGTAGTATTAAAACATATAAACTTGGTGCCGTTAATATGCCCAATTTCTTAAAATAATCTTTACAAGACTCTTGTTGTGGGATTCTAACAATCGTTCTTAATGCCCGTTTCTGTAGTGTGAATGCTCTTCTGCAATTATACCCGTAACTGCTCCCCCAAAAAATAATGCTGTATCGTAATCGGGATTCTACCAATGCATAATATACTGCCTTTAGCTGCTTCAGATCAATATCGTCCCTGAGGCTTCTAAGTGCGTAGCAAGCTGACGATATAGAGGAATCAATGGCGGTCAGCTCTTTTTTCCAATTTAATAAGGAATCTAAGTAAACTCCTAAAAATTTAACTTCGTTCACTAGACCGATACTATCCCCGTCGAGCGTGACATTTATGTGATCCTTGTTACGTGAAGTTGTTTTAAACAACATAACTTGGGTTTTATTGCGGTTTATTATTAAATTATTTGCTGTAAACCAAACAGAGAGATTTTTTTAAACAAATGTTAACATATTCTTCCAACTCGTTTAAATTAGGTGACCCGATTATGGAGTTCGTATCGTCTGCAAACATTACAAGCCCAGCGTCAGGTTGCGTACGATTCATAAAATTAAGTAAGTCATTAGTAAAAATTATATATAATATTGGTCCCAAAATTGATCCTTGTGGCACACCGCGACTTACATTGGTAATTTTTGATTTATATATAACTTCACTCACACAATTTACGTCATTTTTTGCCTTAATGTCTTTTATTTCTACGTACATGCTGCGGTTTTTTAAATAAGATGTCATAAGTTTTAGCGCTTTACCTCTAATGCCATAATGTTCTAATTTAGTCAGAAGTAGTTCGTGATCTACTGTGTCAAACGCAGAACTTAAATCAATAAATAAACCAGCCACCTTCATTTTGTCATTTAATTTACTAATAATGTCATTAACAAGATTATTAATTGCATCTGAAGTGCCTATCCCCTTTTGGTATCCAAATTGTCTAAAGTTAATTATTCTATTTAAGTTTAAGTGCGTCATTATCCTAGTTTTCATTATTTTTTCAAAGATTTTTGATAAAATTGGTAATAAAGATATTGGCCGGTAATTTTTGGGGTCTGTTCTTGTACCCTTTTTGTGTTGCGGAACCACCTTTGCCAACTTAAGTTGTTCAGGAAAAACAGACTCTTCAATACAATTATTGATAAATTCAGATAGAGGATACGCTAATATATCTATGTTATCCTTAATCACCGATATCGGCACGTCATCGTGTCCACAAGACTTTTTGTTTGCCATTTTACGTACAATTTTTGTTATTTCCTGTGGTGTTGTCATATTAAATGTCATCTCATTTTCTACTCTCGGTGTTGATTTTCTTAAAAAAGACATCGCTGTATCTTTTTCTGTTTTTAAAAGTGATGATTGATACAAAAAGATATCAACAAAAATATTTGCTATTTCTTGTGGATCTGTAACCACCTTGTTGTCGATGTTTAGAACAAGTTTCCTTCTATCTTTGCTTTGCTTTCTTTTGGTCTGCTTATTTACTATTTTCCATGTCTCTTTTGATATGTTTTTGGCTTTTTTTAGATGACATGATATGGCTAGCTTTCGTGCGTGCTTTAAAACTCTTCTATAGATTCTTATGTAATTCACTTTGTAGTTATATACACCAGTATTGTTGGCGGTGGCTGTACATAATATTCTTTTCATTTTGCTTGACACCTTAATTCCCTTAGTAATCCACTTTATTTGATTATTATTTTTCATTTTTATTTTTCTTGTTTTCTTTGGGTAACACTCAAAGATTTTATTAAAACAATTGAGAAATGTATTGATGCCTACAAGATTCTTATTTTTCCTTTGAAAGCTCTTTTTAAATGCAACATTATTTTTTGTATTAAATGTTCTTTTATTAATCAAACAAGTATTGTCAGATTCATTTGCTTTTTTATCAATCTTATCAAGAAGTATACTACAAAAAAGACCACCATGGCCATCTGCTAAACCATTATGATCTACCAAACACTGCTCCACATCATCTTCGGAAAGATTGGTTAAAACATTGTCAATGCAAGAGTATGATTTGCCTCGAATAAAAGTAGGAGTATTTATAAGGTGCCTAAAATTGTAAGACTTTAATATACTTATAAATTCAAAAGATTTTTTACTTTCCGCAAGTATATCAACATTAAAATCGCCACATATTACGCACTTTCTATCAATAAAATGTTCTAATAATTTTTCTAGGCTTCGTAAGAAACTATCAAAATTTTTGTCATTTGGACTTCTATAACAGCAACAAATATTTAAACCTGTCTCAAGATCCCTTACAGCACAAACCTCGAAGCTTTCTGATCTGTAAAACTTCCGTATTGCATCAATATCTTCACACTTTTTATTCAGGTATGCTAAAATAAGACTACCACCTCTTTTCTTGGTGGTTCTTGTGTTATATGACACTAAATTATAATTGCTTAATTGAAATAAATTAATAGATTTATCATTTAAAAAATGTTCTGTTATACAAACATAGTCCAAGCCTTTACAAAAAGTTTCAATATATGATTCCAGTTCAAGTTTTTTATTATTTATACCACATACGTTTTGGTGAAATAAATTTAAACAGATCGTATCCGATAATAAAGGGTCTGAAAGATTTTTGCCTAGCGTACTATTAGGTTCCGTCTCGCTCCCTATATTAGGAACGAAAAAACTGTTCCTTTATTATCTCAGTAACAGTTGTTGAGGAACCATTGAATGGTTCCTCAACATCCGCAAGGAAAGGGTCCGTCAAATTGTCAAGATAGTACTTCAAATTTTCAAAAATATTTTTCATACCATTGTTGTTTAGAATTCCTCGTCGTTTATAGAACATTGTGTTATCATATGTCAAATTTAAATTGGAATCAAATATAATGTGCATAGTTGTAAGAACAAATATCCTGGTAAAGTAAATTACTGAAAGTCTCTATTCTTGAATTGAACATAGCACAAAAACCGTCAAATTTATATGTTGGTAGACAAAGTAGAATGTTCGTATGTTGTATTGACATTAATTTGTTTCTCATATTAATAATTAAATCCAAGTAATTGTTAGTTATCCTAAAGTCCTCTGCGCCTATCAAAATCAAACAGTAGTCATTCATTGTATAGTTTGTTAATTTCTTTTCCAGATGGTTGATCAACTGGAGAACTCCACAATGCGTGTAGATATAATGACATATATTATGATTTGGAAAAGTAGTCTTTGCTATAGGTATTATTTTATTAGTTGTGTTACTACTAATTATACAAAGTTTGCGCTGTTGTCGTTGCGATAAGTTAAGTAAAGTACCACCCACAACATTTTGGTTATCTCTGTAGGTTACCTTTTCAGCAGATGAGTCAATACTCGCTATACCCGTTATCCTGTGTAGTACAGATGTGTCGCTGGTGGCGCCATCTGCTATCGCTTCGGTAGGGTCCACGAGTTCTAGTCCTAGGTCGACGCAGCTACTGTTGAGTCCTTGATTAAGAGATTGCCTCAGCTCTCTTGACACTCTTCTCCTTGTCTTGACTTTACTCTTTTGAGTATTTGATCTTCTTATTTTCGTTTCTGAGCATATCTTGTGTAAGTGTGCGGATTTATTTATTTCTTTGTGTAAAGCAGTTTTTAATGCCATGTTCTCCTCATTAAGGTTGTCTATTTCCGCATGCGCACTATCCAACTCACCTCTAAGCTGTATTATTTTAGCCTTTAGATCATCTATGTCATTGTCATATGCAGCCGACAAGTTTGGTAAACTGTATCTCCTGATTTCAGAGTTTGTAGATTCAAAAGAAATATCTAGGGAGTCGTTAGTAGTGGTCTTGGGTCGACGAATTGTTATATTGCTCTCTTCCATGGTGCGGTGTTTTAAATTTGCAAATCAAATAGTATAATGTACAGTAATACTATACTATGCAAAACTTAATTACGTAGTATGCGTGTAACGGACCACTGTCTCAAAACGCTTGTGTTCAGACTTAAAATTTTGTAATGTTTTGATTTCTGAACGACAAATTTTGTGTCATAGATTCCATGTCGAGTTCTGATTGGTCAATTCAATATAGAGATGGGTTGTAACAGGTTAAACACGATATCTGTTATAACTGTTACTGTTACATAAAAATAACAGATCCAAATACCTGTTAATAAATAACAGCCTGTTATTTTTGTACAGACGATAAAAACGTATTTAAATCTCAGTTGAATATCTTCTTTATTTAGTACTCTTTAAAGCCAAAAATCGTATAGAAAATAGATAATTTTGAAAGTACAATACACGAAAGTGTTGACTTTCGTTCTAGATAATGAAATAAGAAATATTCAAATTCAACATTTTAAATATGCCTACAAACAAAAAAGCTAAATAATTTCCAATTGAAAATCAGCTTTATTTCTATAGAATTAAAGTCGTAAATACTTAAAATATTTTACAACCAATCCCATCAAATGTCAAACCAAAGATAATAAGGGAGTCCTAACACAATCAATATGATTGTTTGTGGTTGCCGTGCAAATCTAAAAAAACATTATTATTTATATAATATTATTTTGTCAAAACTTACCAATTTTGGGCAAATTACTTTTACTCTTACTAGATTTATTTATTGGCTGCCCAAAAAAGTAAATTCATAAAACTCAAATTTTTTAAACACGAATTCCGTTAAATCAAAGAATTTGTTACATTATAGATAGATACGATCAAAATCTCACTTTTTTTAAGTATTCAATTCTTTATTGCGTTCGCGTTGCGTGTTGTTGGCTGGTCTAAAACAATTTACTATTTAATATGGACCTATTATTTTTAGACTAAATATGAAATTGCCATAGAGAAAATAAAATAAATTATACGTATTTTTTACAATGGTCACTGGTCAGTAACAGGCCATTTATCAGGTAAATACAACTAAATTTAGAAGTCACTTTTTCCTTACTATTTGTTCTTGAAAGACCACCGACTATATTTTTAGGACTAATAAATACTAGCTGCTTCTCTTTTTAGCTTCGTTTAATCGCTTTAGTAAGAGTGAGAAGTAAACATGTTCCGAAATAAATAATAGGTGTGTCTCTTTTCGCAAAGGTCATTCGTTAATGAGGAAAAGAGAGATTGAATACGTGCAACGAAGTAACAGCCGTACGTAGTAACCTATGGTAACAACTAACAGTCTGTTTGTGTAGGGACTGGTACAATGAATAACAGTAACAGCCGCGGTAACAGTGTTTGAGGATCTGTTATTAAATTAACAGATAAAATATGTTGGTAGTAACAATTGTTATTTGTTATTTGTAAATATCTGTTACTTTTATCTGTTACGATAAATATGCCTCACTCCTAATCAATAATGAGTCAGCTGTGTTCTGTTTACAATACGTTAGCAAGATATCTTCAATTTTAATTTAATAACTGATTTTCAAATTATGTGCAGAACTTCTAGTGTTATTGTTAGTTATCAAATTACACTCACGTACAGTTGTTTTGAGTGTGTTAATCCTTTCCATGCACAAATTCGAAGTTATACTTGTTAAAAGTCCACAAATCACCAACAGACACTGGTTATGAATATATTATTGTTTATGTTCACCACCACTTTATTGCTTGCAGAGATAACAAATCTCCCGTTATTTTCTTCGATAACTACGCATATTTCTCGATGTTTTTAACTTTTTCAGTACGATAGCAAAATTAAATTAGTTTTAAAAACACGGATCGATTTCATCCGTGACTAGTGTTGACATCTAATTATCATAATTTTTGATATTAACAAGTTTTGTACTACCAAACTGTTACAACAATTCTGATACAATTCTAATAGCAGACTTGAGGCCCTGGTGGTCAAACGTGAGCCTCATCATCATTTCAGCCGAAAGACGTCCACTGCTTGACATAGGCCTCCCCCAAGCGTCGCCACAGCGACCGGTCCTGTGCGTCTCGCATCCATCAGATTCCCGCGACCCTCGCCAGGTCGTCGGTCCACCTTGTGGGAGGCCTTCCGACGCTGCGTCTTCCGGTACTTGGCCGCCACTCCAGAACCTTCCCCATCGACCATTTGTTCTACAAGCAATGTGCCCTGCCCACTGCCACTTAAGTTTGGCGATTCTTCGGGCTATGTCGGTAACCTTAGTTCTCTTGCGGATATCTTCATTCCTGATGTGATCGCGCATGGAAACTCGTGAGCCTATCAACTATAAAAAAAGTTCTTGAATGGGATATTCCTACAGTAGGCTTAGTAATAGAATTCCATGCCAGCTTCAATAGGTAGATGAGGATTCTGTAAGCACTAGACGAGTTATGAGAACTCAAGTAGGTAGTATAAAACCTAATTAAAAGCAATTGCATGAACATTTCTATAGTAAGCGAACTTTACTCGCATAATAAGCGCTATTAAGCATAACGATGTTGAATATGGGTTCAGATTGATGTAATACAAGGGTTTATGTTATGTGAACGAGGGAAGTTGTTCCCGTTCGATTAGGGCAGTACTTAAGAGTTGGAGAAAGGTGTCTTCTACTTAATACATAATAGTAGATTATGATACAAGTGTGTAATGTGGGTGATTACCGTCGAGGTGATATTAAGACCCGAGCCTTGGCGAGGGTAACGCAAGCCTATCAACTATAAAAAAAGTTCTTGAATGGGATATTCATACAAGCTTAGTAATAGAATTCCATGCCATCTTCAATAAGCCCTAGACTAGTTATGAGAACTCAAGTAGGTATTATAAGACTAATTAAAAGCAATTGCGTGAACATTTCTATAGTAAGCGAACTTTGCTCGCATAATAAGCGCTATTAAGCATAACGATGTTGAATATGGGTTCAGATTGATGTAATACAAGGGTTTATGTTATGTGAACGAGGGAAGTTGTTGGCGTTCGATTAGGGCAGTACTTAAGAGTTGGAGAAAGGTGTCTTCCACTTTATACATACGTAAAACTACAATCAATCAATCAATCATTATCTTTATTGTGGATCATAGGTAGGTACATAATACAGGTCTTAAATAAATTAAATAGATCAGCTACGTCCCGCCCTTGGGGCATACAATAGTCACATAAAAATATAGGTAACAGGTAGGTACTTCTTTATGTTCATGTTGAACAGTACGCGGTTTTATTTCCGTGTCTAACTAAAAAGTTCAGCCAGAAATTCTAAGGTAGGAATAGTGTGAGACTGAGAGAATCCAGATGAGTTTAAGTCAATAAGTAAAACTCTGACTCTTTCTCTCCACCCAGAGTAGGATTTATTTTTGATGATTGATTTACAAAATATTACTGTAGTTTTTAAAATGTATGAATTTTCACTATCGGATCAGGACTTCCAAATTCTTAACAGACTTCCTCTAGCAAACAATTAAAACACAATCAAATAATAAACAACACACATAGAATTAACAAGACAAAAAATTGGTTTTTAAATCATAGACAAGATGAAACTAGTATTTTACTAAATTCATTTACTTCGTAGATTTTTTTTATTCTGCAAAGCATGTTTAATACATTTTTTTTCCTACAATTTTTCCAACTTACTGACAACACTATGGCATAAAAGAGACAGCCCAATCACGCAACATGTTAATATTTGCTTGTTAACAATTGCGTAAACATAACAGAGCATCCGGCCTTTATTCTTTGGATCCCATCATTGTACCAATCAATACTGTATAGTCTGCTTCGTGGGCGAGCAAGCTAACAATTGAAATAGCTAGCAAACTCCAATGTTCATAGTGTGTTGAGGAAACGAAGCAGTGGGCGGTGTTTCCACTAATCCATCCGCCCGCGCGATACTCTTATTGACACTCTTATTTATAGTCAACAGGATGAGCATGAGTACCTTAGAGTGGTTTCAGGTCTCGCCCACGTCAATGTAGAAAATTATTCCAGGGGAATATACTCCCGGGGTCAACAAAAATCCTATGTGCTATTCCAGAGCACAGCCTATCCGTATGCCAAATTTTATCCAAACCCGTTCGAGCGAGGAGAAATAACAAACAGAAACCTACACAAAAACTAACTTTTACTTTGACCACCTTTTACCAGCAGCTCTATTCGCGAGAAAGTAAAAAAATATCTGAAGGAAATATATTCCCGATGCCAAAAAAAATGACAATTAGCCCAAAAATGCTATTTTGCGACGTGGTCCACCTATCTGCCCAAACATAGTCATTTAGATGTTTTAACGTGAAAGAGTAATAAACATATAATATACACACTCACACACACTCACGCATTCTTAAAATCTTTCGCCTTTTTAACATTTAAGGTGACGAATGCTGATTACTATGTACCAATTTTTTATACATTTTCTCGTTTCAATGATTCTTTATACAGTCTGTTATGGAATAAATATATTGTTATGCTCGTTTATTTTTGATGAATGTGTGCATTTATGAATGAAAATAAATTAATGCTGAATGATTATATTTTTATTGCGGTGAGTCGTATAGAAATAATTCAATTGATTCCAGCATCACTAACGAGCATTCGCCTTTATATTGTTAGTCTGTATTTTTTGTTAGCATATATTTTTATTATTGCGTTTTTCTATTTTCTTTCTTTTATTTAAACTGTTGTGCGAACACATTTATTATGCGTACAATTAAGGACTGTAAACCTGTGTTTATATTTCCTGCGTTTATTTTTTGTGTTGTAATGAATAAATGTTTTATCTATCTATTGATACATTTTTATTTATTCCTTAAAAAAAATAGATTTTGAGGTTTTGTTTATTTTGGTAACTATCTTATATTTATGCACACGACTGTAGGTACCGCTTTGTGTTGTATAAACAATATAAGTACGTCTCTTATGTAGTACAGCGCGAGTGAGCGCGTCGAAGTAACTATGCGTATTTCCTCAAATCCGTGTATCGAAACATGTCGGATCAGAGAGCAATTATTCTCCGGATAGCCGTGCGAGTATGAAGGTAAGTTCTTGTATATAAAGCTAGTAGGACTACTAAAACCAATATCTATCTTAAATTTCTGACTCACCCCGCCTTCATTGCCAAGATCTACTCCGTTATAGCTTCATTATCATCATCATCATATGAACCGAAAGACATCCACTGCTGAACACAGGCCTCCCCCAAGCGTCGCCACAATAATCGGTCCTGTGCGCCTCGCATCCATCATTTCCGCGATTTAGCTTACCATAAAATACTTGCGACTTTAGAAGATTTTAATTCATATTTTACAGAAGCTATTCCGGGAATAATAGGCCTCTAATTAATTATTCATAATCCAGCCACGCTTTAATGACGCCTGTTATTCTCCAAATTACGAGTATATACCTACTTGTCGTCGGAGTCAATAGTACGGAAGCTTGTATTAGTGAAGTCAATAGTACTGAAGACAGCTTGACAACAAGGCAAGGCAAAACGTTTTGATAAAATTAGAACCGCACAGACGAAGTCCTCTTTTCTCTTTCGGCGGTCGAGTGGACAAGACTGTTCTATATCATAGCCCGATTCACATAACGAAAACTGAAACGATATCTTAGCGACTTAGTCGTTTAGATCATTATCGTATTCACATCCATTAGTCGGTCTTGAACGACACTGATTTTAAAATCGTTCGTTCAAAGTGTTGTTGACGTGTATTGAACTATGTCAATCAGTATAACCATGATGAGTTAGAATGCATAATAATCTAACTGGCAACAAAACTGGCTGGTTGATTGATAGTTCGTTTCATGTGAATCTATTGAATAATTGTACTATCAAATCCCGTTCAAGGAACACATGAAATTCAATTTTGGGTAGGATTTTGATTGAACGACTATAAAACTTCAACTATTTTTGAGTTTTTTGATTTGACGTGAACAGGGTACTAGACTGTGTCATGACTCGTTGTGAATTGAATGCCTAAAGGTAGGCTTTAAATGTTATAATAAATCAGTTGCGTGGTCTGGAATAGTTTATTTATTGCTCCCACTCATCACCCACACAATAGGGTCTCTAGAGGAGATTTCAACTCTAATCGGCAGTTTGAGCAGACATATTTACTATAAATAGTATAAACACAAGAATTAAATGAAAAAAAGGATTGATATCGCCTTTTTTTCTTTTTCAAACCGATTTTCATACTCAGCGAAATTTTATTCTACCATTCTGTATCATTGTTTTTTTTTTATTTTGTATTGGTTGCCATTGTGATCTGTCTGCATCGCAAATAAGTTTTCCATTTTTTATTTTGCGGCAACGTTTCGAAGGCAGTGTGCGCGTACCCTTAACAAAATATTTACTCCAGCAAGCAATACTCATGGATATTGCCAAAAATATATCGTTTTAATATCTTATGTACACTCGGGATAAGCCATCGCCGATATTACTTATAAGTTTCATATTAACTATGAACGAGACCCCAGTAAAGCCAAAAAGTTCTTATAAAAACAAACTGGCAATACTTTGCGTTTTCAGAAATTACTTTAATGTTCGCAGTAATACTCGTAGCCAAAGAATTACTAACACATATTATAATACATACGTACACATGATACGCATACGCACACATATGCATACACACAAACATGTACATTTTAATATTTTTAGTGGGAACATTATGTATTAAACTTATACTGGGTGTAAGGGACAGCCCTCCACAAACTTTAAGGACTTGCTCAGTAGACGAATCTGAACATCCTCAAACGAAAAAAGTTTTCAGCCTCACCATACAAAATTATAAATTTTATCGGATAGTTTGTCTGGGGATGTCGAATTTTTTTTTTCGTTTCCTGAAAAAGAATTTTGTGGGAAGATGTTCAGATTCGTCTACTGAGCAAGCCCTTAAAGTTAGTGGAGGGCTGTCCCTTACACCCAGTATAATAAATTGTTTTTCAATCCAAGGGAGTCTGTATATTAGATTTATGAACAGTTTTTAACGATGACCATAGAGAAAAATAAAACGGCATAAGCTCTAAAAAATCACAGTAGGTATAGTATTTTACTCACTTTCTAGAGCTGACATGAATAACCTAATTTCTATAAAGTTGGTGTTTTATTATACCGGGTCACTGCGAGCGGTGACAAAATTGGCTTGACTTGGAATTATAAGTTGATGCTTATACCAACTTAATATTTAATGCGTGATACTTTATTTAGTACCCAATTAATGGGTAGTGGAGGTCTGGTAGGCAGCCGCTCCTCGTAAAATACTGGTATTCAGCTAAATCTGGCTTGATTGGAAGCCGACCCCAATATAGTTGGGAAAAGGCTATGTAGATATATACTTTATTTAGTACTCATTTTGATAAAATGGCAATTTTATAAGTAAAGAAGATAGTTTTATGTCAAAGTCAAAATTGCTAGTTAATAAAAACCACTTTTCACTGCTGGCTAATTTTGCCCAGTTACCCCTTGTCACACTTTTACTGAATAAAACCACACCTGTGTCCTTCAATTCCCTTATGTTCTCGGAGCACGGGCTCCTCTTCTTTTTTCTTCCTTTGGAAGATTTGTATGTATGTTTGTTACTCCTTTACCCTAGAAATGCCCAACGGATTTGAAATTTGCCACATGGGTAGATCCCAGAATAGCACATTTATATAATACTTTGTCAACACATTTCTTCAAAAATTGACTCTTATCGCACTATGATTCAACATGCAATGTATACTATCCACATGTTTTTTTTTCGTTTTTCTGGTTTTGCCACAGGTAATAATAAAAAACAGTGATTATTTTATTTTTCAGAGCAAAGAGACGCATATTTTTAAGGTCTTAATATTAAATTCTTATGAACAGAATATCTTAGATAGACATGAATATTTATACAATAATTTGCTTTCACCAACAAATTAACATTTATCTGTGTTCTAAATTAAAAAAAAAATTGAATGTCTTATTTTTAATTAATAGTAATAATTAATTAAGATGTATATCTGTTTCTTACGCGGGAAAAAAGCTTAAATCTTAATAACTTACTGATTTGTGTTATTTGTGAAATAAGTTTTGAATTTAACGGAATTCTCTAGATACTACACCGCCAGATATTGTGATTGAGGCAGAAAATACTTGCGACAGCCAGATTCCATAACTAAAATGTATGGTAACTATGAAAATTTGCTACAATGGAAAATTTACAAAACTTCGTCGTTATTTTCAGAAGGTAATTCTTCGTAAGTATATTGAAAAACATCGTTTGATACACGTGAAAATTTGTCACTACAGCACTCAGCTCCATCCATCCACAAAAGCACTCGCCTCTATAACACCCTCGCCTGCAGCTCGGGCGAATTTTACCTCTGTCGCAGTGACAATATTTCTTCGACTGTATCAAAATGAAGTATGTATGAAAGAAATATAATTATGTTCCCTTGGCATACGCACGCAGGCAAAGTCACTGACAGGACCTAGTCAATTTATATATAATACATGGGTCACATAAAACCACTAGCTAAAATGGTTGTCAAAGTCAATTGTCCACGTGCACGTCTACTATCTCAATTTTACACCTTTTACTTTATTTTATGAAGGCTTTCTACGCCTATATCTAGTTTTTTGTCCTCCCCAAACAAATAAGACTATAAAAAATGTATCAAAGTTGATCGTCTGTGACCGGGCAGCCTCTACATTTTTAATATTTATTTTTTTAATATAAAACTAGAACAGAATATAAAAAGGAGTGTGTCACCTTTCAACATGGGACACTGAATAAAAAATAGCACCTTTTTATACATTTTCATGAATTCTTCGAACAAGTTCTTTGCGTACATCAAGGTTTTAACATCGATATAACCATCCCTTTAATCTGGGTTCAACAGAAGTTTTATAAAATATATAGAACAAATATCCGCCTTAGAAGAAAAATATTATACTTAATGTATTCTCTCTTATGATGAAAACTGGACACACAACAATACCCTATTTCCCTATTTTTTTACAGAAAAGCCTTTGGCCTACACAAGGTAAAAGGTAGAACCACATTGCACACACGAGGGCTATGTACGCCGATCCGGGCGCATCGGTTTCCATACATTTTATATGGCAACTAGACTTGTAGAGCTATATTAGATTCTCTGCGACGTAATTCTACGAACAAGTCAGGCATCGCCGACATATGCGTCAGTCTTATGTAGTTCCCATTTAAATCCTTTGTGTGCTGTGAGTTTATTCACAACCATTTAAACTAACATACCCTCTAGTATATATACGAGTATCCAAACCCAAAACTGTCTGCCAATCTTCCGATCTGTACGCCATACAAATATGAGCTCCGTACAGAAATCGAGCCTGTAACATTCAATGTAGCAGTCATTTGCTCGCCCATGCCTTTATTTCATCATCATCATCATTTCAACCAAAGGACATCCACTGCTGGACATAGGATTGCCCCAAGTGTCACCACAATTAACGTCCTGGAGTGCTATTCTCTAAGAACCTTGCGCAAGAGTCTTGCGGCAGCATTGCGCTGCCGCAAGACTGTCTTATTAGAGAATTTAGAATACTGATTTGGATTTCGTTACTGCTGTTTAAGGCTGTTAAGGCTGTTTTCTTCGAGAATACCACTCCTTAGCGCCTCGCATCCATCACATTCTCTCGACTCTCACTAGCCGTTATTAAAATGCAATTAATTTGCAAAGTAAAATAAGGTATTTATTTATTTAACATGAAAAATTGAGTTAAAACTGAGCCGATTTAACAGTTCAAAATGAGTAGCAAAGTATAAAGGGCATTACGCGCTAATTGACACGCATAAATTTTCTGTCAATGCGTCACACTACCGTTCCAATATGTGCGAAATTCAATATAGCCGAAGCAGCCTTTATTGAATTTAAAATTAAACGCAATTTTAAAGTTATTACACGGTTACCGACTAACATTTCGTAAAGCGGAAAAACGAAACACTAAAATAATTTACCGCCACTGAATTTAATCCGCCTATACAAAATAAAGCCTTCTGTCGCGATGTGTCAATAAAACGCAATATTATTTCTGCAGTAGCTTATGTTCGATGGCTTCGCTCGTGGATATTGGTGGATTTTGAAATAGACCTGGAAAAAAATTAGTCGTAGTGAATTTTCAGTTTTTCTAGTACCTATGTTTTTTAACAATTTATGTAAATAACAAACAACTTAACTAATAAACTTAATATATATACAAATTAAAGTTAAAAGTATGTACAAACGACAGAATGTACAAAAGTATGTATTTTCAGTTGTATTTTAATTTCTAATCATTTATTTCAACATTTACCTACACTATTTCAACTGAAAATCCATATTGGTCCACTTGTTATAAAATAATAGGCTCGTTTTGACATTTGAAGAAATGGCATGTTACTATAAAGTAAGTGCAAAAAGGATACTCGCAATATTTACCATCATATTATTTTTTGACAACTTTACTAAGAATCATACAATTCCTTGTCCGTTCGAACGGACAGACATACTCGTATTGGAAAATTTTATTATAATACATAGATTTCAATTTTGAAAGGTAAATACACAAGTTGATGAAGCGCTGGCGTGACAAGGGTAAAACTCCGACTGTTGACAGCGCGCGCTATGACAGTTACTTTTGACAGCTGACAGTTGGCACCAATATGGCGGACAATTGCTATAAGGTAGGTAAACTTTATTGTGTATCACTTGATTAAACTAAACATCGTTCATTTATTACTTCACGGAGTGACTAAGTTTTTAGTTCAGAAATAAGGCCTCTAAATAGAAATAATTATGTTTTATTTATTTTACACCCAACATTAATTTTAGCGTGGTTGGTGCCGTGGTTGAACAATTAGCAGGTTTGATTTTTGTTTGATTCCTGCATGGAACTAATATTTGTATCAATTTTCTGGTCTGGCTGTTTGTACATGCTCCCATACATGACAAATTAGTTAGTCGGCAACACTTAAACAATAACCAAAAATATAGAACCAAAAAGTTCATTCTCTCTCCCCACGGCCCATTCTCTCTTCTAGCGTTTGAATCCCCGACCGGTCCTATGAGACCGCGCTGTTATTGTTTTACTATTGTGTCTCGTTTCGCGGGTATCTGAGTAACTAGAGAGGAGGTCTGGGACCCAGCAGTGGGAATATTATAAGGCTGATGCTAAGCTATGCTACTTAAACAATAAAGTTGTAATTACATTAACTTGATAAACCAACACGAGTCGTAGTTTTTACTGTATTATGCATTAAGGTGTTAAGAAATTTAATCTTATGTATAACTTACCTAAAATTAAGTAGACAATATTCTTAAAGACGTACAATATCGTTAGTTTAAAACTAGTGGGTATATACGGCGCCATTTCTGTATAGCGGGGCCTCATTTAGGTGCAAGTTCGCTCAAATATGGGCAAACTTCGGCAAACTCCGACACTACACTACACTACGAAAATATGGACTAAACGTTGTACATTACCGAAGTAATTACTTACATCACTGTAATATGTACAACTTGTTACAAGAACGAGCTCTAGTTTTTTCTTCATCATTATTGTAGGTACTTGATTAGCAAAAACCTATCTCGGGCGATATTTACTTAATTTTCTAAGCGTAAGTTTTTACTCCAATGTTATTCTGTCTTTTTCGCTAGTTTTGTTTGCTTTGTGTAGGTAAGGAAGTAAATAATAAAATACATAAATTATCAAAATATATGTACGCCTCGGAAACCTGGTCGCTTACAATGGGCCTCAACAGCACAATCGAAAGGGTTCCCTATTTGTCTTCGAAACTTGATGGTTCGATTTTTATTATATCGAACACGGTATGTCGATAATTCAGTTGTACGATGTTTTACTGCATCGATGATTTATTGGTGCGATGTAACGTTTGTGCGAAAAATCCTGTTCCGAAAAACCTTACACCGATTGTTCATTAGTTCGGTAATTTTTTATTGTACCTATGTCGGTTCGAAACGCCTACTGATGTTCCTTGACATTTAATATTAGACTTTTATTTAAAAAAAAATAGGAAAATAAAGCAACTAAAAAAAGTAGACGATTGAGGTATGAAAATTTTGGACTTTTGAGGGTATCCGGTAATTGGCTAGCGTCTAAATGTCGTTCCTTATCGTCTCGAATGGAAAATGAGTTCTTATCTAATATATTATATGTCAAGGAACATCAGTAGGCGTTTCGAACCGACATAGGTACAATAAAAAATTACCGAACTAATGAACAATCGGTGTAAGGTTTTTCGGAACAGGATTTTTCGCACAAACGTTACATCGCACCAATAAATCATCGATGCAGTAAAACATCGTACAACTGAATTATCGACATACCGTGTTCGATATAATAAAAATCGAACCATCAAGTTTCGAAGACAAATAGGGAACCCCAATCGAAACGGCTATACTAGGAGCAAAGAATTGCAATTCGGAATTTAATCTTTATACTTTTGTATTTTTTTTTTATCACTAGACACTAAAAATATAAAGCTAACAAAATTTTGTTCGACAGTTTGCCATTGTTCTTTTATCCAAACCGTTCAAGCGTTTGAGCGTGAAGAAGTAACAAACACAAGCACACATACATACAATCTTTCTCCTTTATAATATTAATGTGACTTAAGTCTGTAGTAGTAGAAATTTTCCATCGAAACCTTTTTAAAAGTATATACTAAAACTGAAAGGTCTTTTTTTATTGCGCCAATTTGTTTTTTGGTTTCACAATTAATTTTGAAGCCAGCTTTGATTTGGGGATTTAGAGATTAATAATAATGTTTGAAACCATATTCAAAATTGTTCAGGAATCTTTATTATACTTTCGAATATTTGTCAACAAAATTTTTTTTCATTCATACGGTTCGGCATTGTTCTTTCATACGAGCCGTTCAGCGTGAAAGAGCAACAAACACAAGCACACATAGATACAGTCTTTCTCCTTTTTAACATCTGTGTGATTTAAATCTGTAGTAGTAGAAATTTTCCGTCGAAATCCTTTTACAAGTAAGTATATTTTGTATTTGGGTTTCACAATTATCTTCGCTCAGAAGCCGGCTTTTGCTTAGGGAGTTAGGGGTTAAATAGTAGTTTAAGACAACATTGGTCAGAAATTTATTCTTTATACCTACATCTGTATATTTTTCATTACTAGATACTAAAAAAATAGGGCTACAAAATTTTATTCGACAGTTTGACATTGTTCTTTCATCCAAGCCGTTCAGCCGTTTGACCGTGAAAAAGTAATAAACATGAGCACACATTTGTACAATCTTTCTCCTTTATAATATTAGTGTGATTTAAATCTGTATTAGTAGAAATTTTCCGTCGAAACCCTTTTAAAAGGATCTACTAAAACCAAAAGGTTTATTTCCATGTTCTGCCAATTTGTTGTTTGGTTTCACAATTACCGCATAATCTTTTTTCGTGCGCAAGCCTGCTTCTGCTTGGGGATTTAGAGGTTATGTTAAAGGCTAAATTGTTCAGAAATTTATCTTTGTATTTCTGTATATTGTTCATCACTAGATGCATAAAGAATATGCCAACAAAGTTGTATTGTTCGACAGTTTGCTATTGTATTTTCATCCAAACAGTTCAACCAATTGAGCGTGAAGAAGTAAGAAACACAAGCACACATTCCATCTTTGTCCTTTATAATATTAGTGTGATTTAATTCTGTATTAGTAGAAATTTTCCGTCGAAACCCTTTTAAAAGGATCTACCAAAGCTGAAAGTTTTATTTCCAACGTTTCGGGCAAATTAAACCAGCTGTAATTACGGGTAGTCTCGTGAAATAGACCGCAGTCTCTGATTTCTATGTAAATGAATCCTGAAAGACTAAGAACATTCATCATTATTTTGATGAAGATAAATTACTGGTTGGTACCTACAGGACTTGTACTAGACAATGGCTGGCCATTAAGAAAATATGCCATTTGATTCGATTTCAAAATATTCGAGGGTTTTCCTGTCACTTTGATATTGATTTTAGATATTGTCCAGCGGCCTTACCGTAGCGATGCGCGATGAAGAGATGTTTTATTCCATTGGTCGAACATATCAATAATTCTCGATTTTTTCGACTTCGACTCGAGTTGGACTCGGTTCGTTGCGACTAGCGCATGGCGAGTTCATTTGTGAGTTGGTCCTCAACGGTTTACGCCCGTTTTCAATAAGCTATCTATCTAAAGTTGCAGCTACTAAAGATGAACAAATCTATCCTTTTGCCTTTACTTGCTTTCCTATAACTTTCCGACGCATTTCCTAATAAAAGTTGTGGATTGAATCTATCAATCCACAACTTTTGGTAGGAAATGAATAGAATCTTACTGTTTATCGGGGATAGCTATCTATCTATGAACTGCGGTAGGTTATTGAAAACGGGCGCTAGAGTTTCGAGTTAGACTGACTGATTCAAACAATCGAAAACTAACGGTCAATTCCGTTGACTTGAAACAATCGAAAAACGACTCGATTATTTTGTAGAACGGCGAGTCGATGTCGATTTTCTCGATTGTTAAAACATTACGGAATCGACAACCACAGTTCACGCGTTTGCTAGTTCATTGCAAACACAGGGGCTTTACCATTACGTGTAAAAGTAACAGCCATGCGAACGAGAAAGAGGGATGGAGCTGTGCATACCCTATATAGCTCCATCCCTTTAACAGTCTAGTTTGAGTCGTCAAATAGATCGTTTTTGTCCTCTGTAGCTATTTTTTGCTTTAGGTTGAACGAGAGGGAGTGTCATAATTTTACTGGCTGAAACACACCTAGCTTCCCTCAGTTACCATTTGCGTTTCAAGGCCACGGGAGTTGGTTTTCTTAGGATAATGTTTTAATATCACAAGGACTATGCTCGGAGTCTGCTGGCGTGATCAAATCAGAAATGAAGATATCCGCAAGAGAACCAAGGTTACTGACATAGCCCGAAGAATCGTCAAACTTAAATGGCAGTGGGCAGGGCACATTGCTCGCAGAACGAATGGTCGATGTGGACAGAAGTTTCTTGAGTGGCGACCACATACCGGGAGACACAGTGTTGTGAGGCCTCCCACAAGGTGGACCGACGACCTGGCGAGAGTCGCGGGGATCCGATGGATGCGAGACGCATAGGGCTGGTCGTTGTGGCGACGCTTGGGGGAGGCCTATGTCCAGCAGTGGATGTTTTTCGGCTGAGATGATGATGATGATAATCACAAGGGCGAAACCACTGGCAGAAACTAGCCTTTAATGTTATTACTTATAATAATATATTTTTAGCGTAAAATGTTTGAACCTACGCAAGGTTACATAAAAACCGTCTCTTTGTGGATTTGACAAACGATTTAGTCTTTTAATAAGTAATTAGGTTTTGGACTATGGAAACTCGCCTTTAATCTATCAAATAACTGCTATATTGTTACGATATTACAGGCTATTTTATTAGTCTTAAATATAATATTTGATTCGCAGAAAAAGTATATTGAACTTACTGGGTCACAAAAATAACAGATTTATTTTCAGAATTCTAAGGAAACAAATATTTTTCCTCTTATAATGAAAATGGCCTCAAAATAGCGACACTTTACCGCCTACCAATTTCTTAGACTTTTTGCTTATCTGATGGTGTAATAAAATTTTGTATAAAAGTATATATCTAAACACTAATCTGTATCCCACGATTTTAATAACAGGCTTAACTTGATCTAGTTCCAATGTTTTGCGTAGCAACAGAATTAAATTGTACCGTTGGTTATGATCACGATCAAGACTAGAATACACTAATTAACCTGTTACATAAACTGCCCATCATCATCATCATCTGCCTAGCCTTTTCCCAACTATATTGGTGTCGGCCTCCAGTCAACCCATTAATTAAGCCATCAATAATTAGTCAAGTATTTTACGAGGAGCGGCTGCCTACCAGACCTCCACAACCCATTAACTGGGGTAACACGGTATTTCATGGCAAGACTGGAGTCAGATTTACTGGCTTCTGACAATCCGTAACGACTGCCAAAGATCTACAAATGACAGCCGGGACCTACGGTTTAACGTACTTTCCGAGGCACGGAGGAGACTCGGTATGTTAAGATGGTCACCCATCCACAGACCAACCTTGGCAAGCATTGTTAAACTGCAAATGTAACTATTATTCATGAAATACTAACAATCCTTACATAGGTAATCTAAAAATAAGAAATAAAAATTTTAAAATAATCACGCTCCTCTGATGGTCTGTTACAACAGTATATGTAAGTCGAAATATTCTCTTCAGATATATTACATAGAGATGCGTTTTGTAACAACAAAACATAGGCACAATAAATAAACTTTAATTCCATGCGGGCGCGTTTTTTGTTACTAATGAGATAAACCGTTTTGAATTTAAAATTACCCACATTTTGATTGTTATTGTTAGTTGGTTTGTAAAGTTCTACCTTCACTTTTAATTCTTGATTATACACCATAAAAGTTACAATATGTAATTATGTGGATAACACAGTTTATGTACATACATAGGTGCTTAACTCAAAGTGACTGGCCTGTTGGTTTAGTGGTTCACAGCAGCAGCAGAACCACTGCCCTGACTTCTATACCAGAGGTCGTGGATAGAGAGACGCCCTTACATTTTTTGAAATGAGAGATCATCAAATAACACCTCCCGCTCTCGCTCTCGCTAGGGTGGAGTAAGTGTAAGAGTTTTACTGACTAAAACCACCTTTCTTCCTACTTTTTCTTTGTGGCCTTCAGTTGCACTTTGTGTTCTAGGCCCACAAACTTTTCAAAAAATTACCAGGGCTATTGCAGGCAGCTGTGGCAGATGTGGCAAATTACCTGTGGCTACTGCAGCTCTGCAATCCCCTACGGCATTCTTGATGCCTCTTTGAGGCGCGCGTGGAACACAACTCGCTTTTAACTCGGATTTGTTCCTAACCGAACAGCCCGACAGCGCGCTACCTATTGCTCGCTATCCACAAGCACGTGCCTACGATGGCAAAGTACTATACCTCTTAAAATAGAAGTCACAAATATCAAACAAAGTCTTTACAAATGTTATTATTTATTCTCAATTCAAAACTAATTAAGAGTAAATAGTACTCAGTTGTGAAAGCTGTTACTAAATGGATAAAGTTATACACGTGCCTTCGTAAGTCGCCGGGTTGACAACCTTGTGATATTGTTATATTAAGGAGGGCTGGCTGAGATCAATCCAATTCGGATACAATATTACGCGATAATCAATACTCGTATACCTGTATTACACAAGGTTTCATTGGACTAATAGAAATAGTTTGGTAGGATATCGCCTTGGCTACTAAAATAAGAATAGTAAGGATTTGAGACTACAATAACTTGGTTCTAGAATCTAGAAAGACGAAAACTGTCTTTCTAGATTCTATTAACAAAATTGCCTGCTGCGGTCTTCCCGTCCGATTATAATTTGGGTGTCTTCAAGGCTAGAGTAAATAGGCTCTTAATAAATTGGTGTGCCTCACCATCTACGATTGCATTACTGCTTACCATCAGGTGGGACCACAGTCAAGCAATAGTTTACATAACTTAAAAAAAAACTTTCACTCGTCATCATGATTATCATTTCAGCTGAAAGTTGTATACTACTGGACATAGACCCAGCGTCGCCACAATAATTGATCCAGTCTTCTTGCATCCATTGGATTCCCGCTATCCTGACCGGGTTATTAGTCTAATTTGTGGGAAGCCTACCAACGCGGTGACTTCTGGTACGCCTTTTGCCACTCCATAACCTTTCGGTCCCGTCGAATATCGATTCTGCGAGCTATGTACTCTGCCCATTGTCATTTAAGCCTTGGTTCTCTAGCGGACACCTTGAGTGCTGACTCGATCACGCAAAGCAACACCGTGATAGCTTTTTCCATTGCCACAGTCGATTTTTTTTTGTATTTTGTGTCTCAAGACGAAAGTCAGACCAGTGAGTATTGCCATTGATGGTATGGCTCTGAAACCTGATCGCTTACAATAAGCCTCATCAGAAAGCTGAAAGACTGTCATTAATTAAGAGTATAATTAATATCAATCTGTATCTATTCCAGTACGTCGTAAACCTTTACTCATAGAGACAGAATGAGTATTAATCACCACGTTAGTTCAAACTGGATGACCAGTTGAAGAGTTAGTAATGAAAGAAAAGAAAAAAAACTTATTTACTTTTTTACTTGTAATTTTTATTTCAAAAAGTAGACATCATCGTTTGAATTAAATAAATGAATTGAATTGTTACCACTCACAAGACATGCGTGATGACTCAATGAATCTAGCGAAAGAAGCAAGCGTAAAAATTTTCTCACGCCAATATCACCGCCACAGGCGTCGGGTGGCCCAAGGCGATCTTCGGCCATGCAGATCACGAGCAATGGACAGCTCGCCGTCTAGCTGTCGAGTAAGGACCGATCCCGAGTCGTAGTGTTCCATACATCTTGAAGATTGTCAGCATAACCGTAGAGACCCCGTAAGGATGACTGCTAGGGTCACGAAAAAGTTTTGGAAAATAATCACAAAGGACAACTGAAGGACACAGATGTGATTTTAATGAGTAAGAGTCTGACACGACCTTTCACTCCACTCCTCCTTAGAGTGAAAGAACTCATTGGATGATTTCCTAACTCAATAAAAAAACATCTCAATGAATGTTTAGAAGTCAGGGTAGGCTAAGTCTCGAAATTTTTCAATTATCCTTCTACTGTTATACCACGCAACTTCGCAATCCGCGAAATAATTCAAAAATTCGGCAGCAAGTCGAGTTACGGACGAGCCACAAAGAAAACGACGGCTGATTTCGTAAGCACATTTAAAAGTTAAACAGTAGACGATTACAATCTCCTCCAAAAACAAGGAAGTTTGCCTCCCAACCACCCTCCGTAAGAATGTTTAAAGTAAGCTGCATTAAGTCAAAAGTACTATAAAGTCTGTCTTTGCCGGTTCCGTGCCGGATCGTCGCGTGCCCCCGTCACGGACCGGCCCGTCCCTCGATATGACAGCCGATTGCGTTCGAGTATCCCCGGGCGTACAAATTGGGTACGGTTTTAGGCATAAGCGTAGTGGATTTTTGGCAGGGTGTTTTAGATGTTATGATTTGATTTATGGGTCCACACATCTTTTTGACTATGGGTTTTTGAGATGGCTTGAATTGAACATTTATGTGATTTGTTGAGGTTAAATAAACACACACATACTCGTAGACTTCTCATTTCCTGGAAACACTAACACTTATCGTCTTACCAGTAATACAATTAAGTATACTAGTATATACCTTTCTCGGCCGCTTTATTTAAAAGGCACAAGTGTAGATAATTTCGTGGAATAGAACAGAATTAACTTTATATTGTGCTATATTAGGATCACGGTCACTCTTTCAAACGTTTCCGCAGTCTTAGCAGGCATCGATCCTTTTAGTTTTGCAGACATCTCACTGAGCCTGGCGCGGTTTGGACTGGCGGACGACGAGTTACCCATTGCTCATCGTCCTCAAGCCCGCGCCGACGGTGGCTAGAAACCGCACTAAGTAATACTTTTTGCCTCTTTATTTTGTAATGCAAGTTTCTAGCAGCAGCTACTAAAAAATAATCTTCAGTAAAAATCTCCCTTTCCTACAGCCAACGTTGCATCAGCAAAGACTTCGATGCCTCTAATCCTGCCACATTAACAGCTTCGCTCGCCAACCGGGATTAGCTAGAAGCGTTTTTTAAAAACAAAACTTTGTAGAAAAGCTCGAGTTCGAGCAAATAGATTTATAAAATCAACTGCGGTTCAGAGGTCACTAAAAACGTTTAGCGTATGTACATATTTTATGTAAGCTGTCTATATAGTTTTATTTTTGTTTTAGAATAAGGCTAGTTATTCTAGATTACAAACTGTGGTGTATTGAACATTATTTTGTTTCTTTAGGTGTGCCTATGCGAGCCTAGTTTAAAAGCTAATATATCTGTTTCAATTTTTAGGTCGATTTAGTACGCGTGGTTAGTTTTCAATCAATCGCTTTATTTGTTGTAACTATGGCTAGCACTAGCCGCCGGCCGGCCCCAGTTTCGCACGGGTGTTACAATTTTATTAATTTTCGGTTTTTTTCTACTCACTCTATTTGTAAAAATCTTTTAAAAAACCGCTGTATAGTTTTTGAGTTTATCGCCTTTATATAGACTGACCCACGCGATGGTGGTCTTAGTTTCATAGTAAACAAGTCATCATCATCATCTGCCTAGCCTTTTCCCAACTATATTGGGGTCGGCTTCCAGTCAAGCCGGATTTAGCTGAATACCAGTATTTTACGAGGAGCGGCTGCCTACCAGACCTCCACAACCCATTAACTGGGGTGACACGGTACTTCATGGCAAGTCTGGAATCAGATTTACTGGCTTCTGACTAACCGTAACGACTGCCAAAGATCTACAAATGACAGCCGGGACCTACGGCTTAACGTGCTTTCCGAGGCACGGAGGAAACTCGTTATGTTAAGATGGTCACCCATCCACAGACCAACCTAGGCAAGCGTTGCTTAACCTTGAAGATCGACCTGTGCGGCTGTTATTATCTAGCCACGAGCTCCTCGAGTTTCATAGTAAACAAGTATTAAAACATATTTATAAATTATAAGACGTATTTTGGTTCTAGCTATGGTAAAATAAATGCCTAAGGTATTAAGCTCGCCTTTGTACAGTGTGTCTTACTTGTGCATATAATTAGTTAAGTTATTATAAGAAAGATTATGATTCTACCAGTAGAACACTATATAACTTACTAGCTTTCGCCCGCGGCTTCACCCGCGTGGTGTGTTGATAAAAAGCAGCCTATAACAAAATGGAAGAATAAATAAGATTAAGTTTCATTTTCTTTTCCTTTTGACCGGGATAAAAAGTATCCTATATGTTAATCCAGGGTATAACCTATCTACGTACCAAATTTCAACCAAATCGGTCCAGCCCTTTTTGCGTGAAAGAGTAACAAACATACATCCATCCTCACAAACTTTCGCATTTATAATATTAGTAGGATTATGCTGCCTACAATAAGATCTACGTATTTAATTAAATCTAAATCTTACAGAAGTACAAAACTGGACCTTTTATTCAACAAGAGCCTTCTACCCATAAACACTAAATCCTTTTGATCGAAAACCTTCAAATCAAAACCAAAACTTTGTCGCATAAACAAAGAGTTTTGCTGCCGTGAACAAGAACTTCTTTCCTCGATATAACATTTATTATGCGCAGCTATTAAAACTTTGTTTTCGATGACACTTATTGACACCTCGTCTGTTGAGATTGTCATCTCGCCACTATCCGCTGCTTAACTTTTAAAGGTGGTGTCATAAAGTTTTCTTGGACTAGTGACATTGCTCCTTTGGTCCGTAGCAAAAGCTTCTGTTTAGTAGGTCCAAAGTTTAATTCTTTAGTCAGGGAAGTTATATTGCATTTTTCTCTGTAGCAATCCGAAGGTGGACTATGGATTTGTGCACCTAGTGACACAATTTCCTGTTGAGATTTTCAATTCGCCACTATTAGCGAAGGTGTATGCTTGCCTTGGAAGAAGCCTATTCACTCTTCAATTAAAGACTTCCAGGCTGTATCTATCAGTCGTGAACACTTTTCAAAGAGTTAGGTATATTTATTATGCGCAGCTATTAAAACTTAGTGTTCAATGACACTTATTGACACCTCGTCTGTTGAGATTGTCATCTTGCCACTATCCGCTGCTTAACTTTTAAAGGTGGTGTCATAAAGTTTTCTTGGACTAGTGACATTGCTCCTTTGGTCCGTAGCAAAAGCTTCTGTTTAGTAGGTCCAAAGTTTAATTCTTTAGTCAGGGAAGTTATATTGCATTTTTCTCTGTAGCAATCCGAAGGTGGACTATGGATTTGTGCACCTAGTGACACAATTTCCTGTTGAGATTTTCAATTCGCCACTATTAGCGAAGGTGTATGCTTGCCTTGGAAGAAGCCTATTCACTCTTCAATTAAAGACTTCCAGGCTGTATCTATCAGTCGTGAACACTTTTCAAAGAGTTAGGTATATTTATTATGCGCAGCTATTAAAACTTAGTGTTCAATGACACTTATTGACACCTCGTCTGTTGAGATTGTCATCTTGCCACTATCCGCTGCTTAACTTTTAAAGGTGGTGTCATAAAGTTTTCTTGGACTAGTGACATTGCTCCTTTGGTCCGTAGCAAAAGCTTCTGTTTAGTAGGTCCAAAGTTTAATTCTTTAGTCAGGGAAGTTATATTGCATTTTTCTCTGTAGCAATCCGAAGGTGGACTATGGATTTGTGCACCTAGTGACACAATTTCCTGTTGAGATTTTCAATTCGCCACTATTAGCGAAGGTGTATGCTTGCCTTGGAAGAAGCCTATTCACTCTTCAATTAAAGACTTCCAGGCTGTATCTATCAGTCGTGAACACTTTTCAAAGAGTTAGGTATATTTATTATGCGCAGCTATTAAAACTTAGTGTTCAATGACACTTATTGACACCTCGTCTGTTGAGATTGTTATCTCGCCACTATCCGCTGCTTAACTTTTAAAGGTGGTGTCATAAAGTTTTCTTGGATTTGTGACACTGCCCCTTTGGACTAGTGGTTGCAAAAGTTCTGTTCAGTAAGTCTAAAATTCGATTCATGAGTCAGGGAAATTGGGTTGGGAAATAAACAAAGTGTTTGTTCTTCTCTGATTGAATTCACAAGGAATGCCTTTTTTATATAGATAAGTGCATTTATCGCATCAGGGCCAAAAATACCTGTAAGATTACTGATTTTTACGGGCTCTTGAGAAGACTCAAAGCATATTTCCTGACTCGACTGATTCTATGTAGTGTGTAGTCGTAAGTATTTGGCTGTGCGTACCTGCGTAGACGTCAGTTCATAATTTCATTAAAGTAGGTAATGCAGTAATTAATTTTATTGATGTAATGCAATAATTTATTAATGTACTCGTAATTTAATAAGCTATCAATACCTAATTTAGTATAATTTGACTATTATGCTGCAACAATTTAATTTAATTCAATCATGTTACTATGGGGTAATGCAACTGCCCCTTTATTCTAGTGACAAATAGGGTTCGATTCTTGGATCGCGCAAAGTCTAGTCGCTATGACCCTGGAACGCAAAGACTAAGTGAATGAACATAGGTGAGTTATAGTCAGTAAAACTGTAACATACCTTTTCGCTCCAAAAAAGGATAAAGCTAATCTGCTAATATCGTATAAGATTTTAGATACCCCTGATATGTTATTGGGAAAAGACATTCAAATTGTAATGTTCTTCTTTCTTAATTCATTATTATTGATAGGCTCATGCTTGTCCACTATCTCACTTAATGGTATGCGATGATCATCATCATCATCTGCCTAGCCTTTTCCCAACTATATTGGGGTCGGCTTCCAGTCAAGCCGGATTTAGCCGGATTTTGTTTGATGGTATGCGATGATGTGGTCAACCAAATAATAGAGTACGCTTGCCTAAAAGTATCTTATTCACTCTCAACTTAAAAATACCCTGCAGTAGACATCAGAAAACACAGACCCCAGCAGGGAATCTTAATTCTTTTATACAACATGTAACATAATTAACGCACCTCCAACACGTACAATGACCCCCCATCCTCTTGGGGGGTCATTGTACTGACGAAAAAATAATCAGCTGTTCCCTACATTTTATGTTCGCTTATTTCGTCAAAATGTATGGAACAGCTGATATTCTCGATTTTAGGTTTGGTCCCATACTAAAAGTTGTTCATAATGACCCCCCAAGAGGATGTGCGTTAATTATGTTACATGTTGTATAGGAATATTTATTTAATCATATTTATTTATTTTTATTTGGTCCATTCATTACAAGAAAGTTGTAACTCCTTAGCAGTACACACTAGCGTCAAGTTTTAGGTCAGAAGCGAATGTCCTCTCACATCCGTCACGCATTTGGACAAATCAAATGGCGTCTCATTCGACAGAATGGCTCCGATAAACGACTTTCCTGGAAAGGATATGAGAGCTATAGATAAGTATATCACACATACACACTAATAATATAAAGGCGGAAGTTTGTATATGTGTGTATGGTGGTTACTTCTTCACGTCTATACGAATTTCAAATAAATTCAGCATACGAGTAGACCTTGTCTTGGAATGGTACCTACATAGGTTACTTATCCCGGTAGCACATGTTCTCTTGAGTTCATTTTCTACTTTCATGCGGGCGTAGCCATCACTGGCAGCAGTTAATACTGCATAATAAATTTTAATCTACACAAGCTCTCGAGTTACCTATAAACCTGGTATTAGAACAAGGTTATTATTGTACTTAATAAATTCTGTCAACAGCTTTACTCCTCCCGAGTAAAAACTGTCAGTATCCGTTGTTTTATTTCTAGGACTAGATTTACTCCTGTGTCACATTTCATCCAAGTCCTTTCAGCCATTGAGGTGTTATTGGTCAACAATTATTCGAAATGCTCCTTTATAATATACAATGGAATGGAATGGAATTGTTAAGTACTCCGCCCCATAATTAATTAGAGCCTATAATTGCCTATGTCTTTTGTATAAGTTCCGTTCAGCCATTTAAAAGTAAAATAGTGACACATAACAGTCACATACAAAATTTCGTCTTTTCAATATTAGTGTAATAAGAAGGATACACTGCAAATCTTGTAAAATATTAGTAGTATTCGCAAATGTCTAGAAAATCTGGTGTCTATCCAGAAAAACGAAGTCGTAAATCTCAGTGGTGTACTGTAACAACATTCTTCGCTTCTCCACTTAGACACGAGTAAATCTCACAAACCAGTGACTGTTAGCCCGACGTGCCATCACGTAATGTCTGCGGTCCACACCAGACGGGTTATCACATAACTAAGCAAACAGACTTACGTGCCTAATAAGAAATAAAAAGGGTGTATATAACCATCACAAATAATAATAAATCTATACATTTATTAAAACAGTAAAATTGTATTCGCATGGCAACACTTGGCGCAAAAACTACTGAACCAATCCTGTTCAAACTTTGCATACATGATCCACTTTCTATATTAGGTTATATTTTATCACGCTATTGACTATGGGGGGTGAGCAATATTGCATTTTGTGTAGCAAAAAAAGGATGTACATTCATCAAATATCATATGTATCCATAGCGTTTGCAAATACGTCAAAAATTTGGTGTCTATCCAGAAAAAACGGAGTCATAATTCTCAGCAGTGTACTGTAACAACATTCCTCGCTTCTCCACTTAGACACGAGTAAATCTCACAAACCAGTGACTGTTAGCCCGACGTGCCATCACGTAATGTCTGCGGTCCACACCAGACGGGTTATCAAATAACTAAGCAAACAGACTTACGTGCCTAAAAAGAAACATATGTATAACAATATTAACATACACACTTTATGTTAAAAACTAGATCTACCCGTGTGCTGCGTAGCTGAAAGCCGTTGAAGTGTTTTGGTCAACTCAGAAATGCATCTTCATAATATAATATGGAGTGAAATAGAATTGGAAAGTACTAGCTCCATTATAATTAAAGCCTTTAATTATATTATTGTGTTAAGTTTAGATCAGCTGTTTAAGAGTGAAGGAGTGACAAACTTAGTCATCATTAGTCACATTCAAACTTTCGTCCATTATAATATTAGTTTAATAAAAAGGATACACTACAAACTTTGTAAAATATTAGTAGGTAGTATTTACAAATGGCTTAAAAATCTGGTGTCTATACAGAAAAACAAAGTCATAAATCTCAGTAGTGTACTGTAACAACATTCCTCGCTTCTCCACTTAGACACGAGTAAATCTCACAAACCAGCGACTGTTAGCCCGACGTGCCATCACGTAATGTCTGCGGTCCAGACCAGACGGATTATCACATAACTAAGCAAACAGACTTACGTGGCTAATAAGAAACATAAAGAGATATTTAGATAGATATTACACCCTTTATGTTCAGGACTAGATCTACCCGTGTGTCACATTTCATAATATTTAGAAATGCATCTTTTATAATATATTATGGGAAGGAATTGGTTAGTTTACTTCGCCCCATCATAAACTAAAGCCTATAAGTATGTTATCCTGTTGTATTAGTTCCATTCAGCCATTTAAAAATGAAGGGATGACAAACATGGTTACATATAATCTTTCGTCTATCTATAATATTATTGTAGTAAAAAAGATGCATATCGGTAAAATATCCGTAGTATTTACAAATGGGTAAAAAATCTTTCTCTGTTCAGAAAAACGGAGTCATAAATCTCAGTAGTGTACTGTAACAACATTTCTCGCTTCTCCACTTAGACACGAGTAAATCTCCCAAACCAGCGACTGTTAGCCCGACGTGCCATCACGTAATGTCTGCGGTCCAGACCAGACGAGTTATCACATAACTAAGCAAACAGACTTACGTGGCTAATAAGAAACATAAAGGGTGTATATAACCATCACAAATAATAATAAATCTGTAAGTACACATAATAAAACAGTGAAAATTGTATTCGCATGGCCACACTTGGCGCTAAAACTACTGAACCAATCCTGGTCAAACTTTGCATACATGATCCACTTTCTATATTAGGTTATATTTTATCATGCTATTGACTATGGGGGGTGAGCAATATTGCATTTTGTATAGCAAAAAAAGGATGTACCTTCATCAAATATCATATTTATCCATAGCGTTTGCAAATACGTCAAAAATTTGGTGTCTATCCAGAAAAACAAAGTCATAAATCTCAGTAGTGTACTGTAACAACATTCCTCGCTTCTCCACTTAGACACGAGTAAATCTCACAAACCTTACTGTTAGCCCGACGTGCCATCACGTAATGTCTGCGGTCCAGACCAGACGGGTTATCAGATAACTAAGCAAACAGACTTACGTGGCTAATAAGAAACATAAAGGGTGTTGGGTGTGTACACACTTTATGTTCAAGACTAGATCTACCCGTGTGTCACATATCATCCAAATCCTTTCGGCTGTTGAGGCGTTATTGATCTACGAATATTCAGAAATGCACCTCTATAATATACTATGGAATTGAGTGGAATTAGAAAATACTTACCTCATTTTAAATTAAAGCCTATACTTAAATATGTTATTTTTTTGTATAAGTTCCGTACAGCCGTTTAAAAGTGAAGGAATGACAGACATTACCATATACGCACTTTCGTTTTTTTGATGGTGTAATAAAAAAAAATGCATATCTATAAAATATCTATAGTTTAAATTTATAAATTGCTTAAAAATCTTTGTCTATCCAGAAAAACGAAGTCATAAATCTCAGTAGTGTACTCTAACAACATTCCTCGCTTCTCCACTTAGACACGAGTAAATCTCACAAACCAGTCACTGTTAGCCCGACGTGCCATCACGTAATGTCTGCGGTCCAGACCAGACGGGTTATCAAATAACTAAGCTAACAGACTTACGTGCCTAATAAGAAACATAAAGAGTGTAGTACATATAACCATCACAAAGTTATAAAACCACTGACCTTAGAAGAAACTGAGGCGTTTATGCAATAATAATAATAAACAAAACAAAAACCGAGTCCCGATCGAACACGGAAGATTTTTCCGAATCGCTAAATAAGTGTTTTTGTGATGTAACAACAAATACACTGTTTTCAGATTTATTCCTATATTATTGTTTGAATCCCCAACCGGTCCTATGAGACCGCGCTGTTATTGTTTTACTATTATGTCTCGTTTCGCGGGTATGTGATAGATTAAGTGCTAAAAGGTATTGACTAAGAATCCTGAAATTTAGCATAGTAATTTCAGAATTCTGTTACCAAATCCATACGGTACTCTTCTGGTTGATCAAGAACCTTTGAATTTGGCATGATGTCTTATAACACAAGTATAGGAAAAAACTCAAAAACTGGTAGTTACGTCACTAATAACTTTTCTTTGTCGATTCTGAAAAATCTTAGAGACTCGATTTGAAAATTAAAAGTTAGTAGTTAGAAAATTATTCCAATAGAACATACTCCCAGGAAAAAACTGTCCTTTATGCCAGGACATGGTATAACCATAAACGAATTTTAATCGAAACCAGCGCTGTGGATTACTCGCACTATAATTATGTGTGCCTACAGCATTATGCTGAGCGTTCGGCCACTTTGCATGGACGTGGCGCATATTTCTTACTGTTTTTTTTTTTTGATGTTGTACATGTTTTGTAAATTTGCCACTGTTCATGTAAATAAAGAGTTTTTCTTTTTCTTTTTTTTTCTATTCAGTAATTTTTGCGTCACATGGTAACAAACAGCCATAGCCTTTGAGACCGTTTATAATTCGCGTTTATAATATTAGCACGCTATATTATCTAGAGACTAAACATCTCAGCACACAAGTGAAAATCTTGACCTAAAATGTTCACAAACAGTATTCTGACGAACGAAGGTAATGGCGTGAACGACGTTGATATAAGCACAACGCAATATTAACATGAAAGTACCTCGTACGTTCTTTGTTTCACCGGTTTCAGTAGATTTACCGCTCAAATTACTATTTTGTTGGTTTAATTTGGACTTTATATTCGTAACATTAAGGCAGGCCATTTAACATCTTATTCGGTTTGTTGTCAAGACTGTTTTCTTTAAAAGCACTTTTGTTACACGCCATTTGCTTGTTTCTCGGAAACGGTGGAATCACTGGTCATTAAGATGTAGAAAAAAATTGGCAGTTAAAGGGACCCATTGCCAACCAAGTTAGATGGCATTGTGGTACTTTGCACCTAAGTAAGCGAAGTATTTACAAAGGAAACGATACATCTACTATTTTTGGAGGTGTAAAATCATCAAATAACTTCTACAGCTCTGGGCAAACCAAGAGGGAGTATCAGTAAGGAACTAAAAATAGTATCATCGGACAACATTGGTTTGGCCGAATACTAGGCCAGGCAAGAATATAGGATTTACTATTTCACATTACTCGCAGAACAGATTTTCGATGGGAAGCAAACGCTTCTGGAGTGGCGACCACTAGAAGATGCAGCGTTAGAAGACCCTCCACAGGATGAACCGATTACCTAGAAGGGGTCACGGATTACCGCTGGATGTGAGACGCACAGTATAGTTAGGGGAGACTTACGTCCAACAGTTGACGTTTTTTGGCTGTAATAATGATGTTGATGTACTATTTCTAACATGGATACGCTAACAAGGCTACGCTACGATACGCTACGATACGCTAGGTTGGTCTGTGGATGGGTGACCATCTTAACATAACGAGTTTCCTCCGTGCCTCGGAAAGCACGTTAAGCCGTTTTTCCCGGCTGTCATTTGTAGATCTTTGGCAGTCGTTACGGATAGTCAGACGCCAGTAAATCTGACTCCAGTCTTGCCATGAAGTACCGTGTTACCCCAGTTAATGGGTTGTAGAGGTCTGGTAGGCAGCCGCTCCTCGTAAAATACTGGTATTCAGCTAAATCCGGCTTGACTGGAAGCCGACCCCAATATAGTTGGGAAAAGGCTAGGCAGATGAGATGATACGCTAACAAGAATAAGATATCTATAATGCACGCAATTCCTTATTGCCAAGCTTAAATGCCTCCAGATAAAATCGGCCGTATAATTTTCCCACTACTGGACCCATTACGTTTTGGCGGAGGACACATGTCTCCTCTGTTTTGGTTCTAGGACACGGATTTCATTTTGAGAGCAATGGTGATGAAATAAATTACACAAAGTAATGCATCTAGGTTTAAACTGGGCCACCAATGTTCTCACTCTTAAACCTTAACATAGCTAATATCAGATTCAGACTACAATTACACTAAAGCACACAAAATACTTGCTTTACTCTCAAGTCATTAGCGATAGTGGAATAACAAACAACTTATAACTGACTGCAAGCAGCGCAAGCACTACCAATTCGCTCTAAATCGCCGTCGTTTTAAATTTCGCTTATCCTAGTTCCGGAAAAACTCATTGTACATCCCGAACTCGGTCCAGCAGAACCAATTATTTCTCCATCCATGTGCGTGCCGTAGCGTTCTCTAAATTCCTGAACATTTCACTAGAAATAAACGAGCAACTGTTAACAATATTGAAATGCTTAAATTCCAGTCATTAGAGCTATAAGCAGGGTCGTAACGTGAGTTTTCTACGTCTGAGTCATAGAACACGGAATCGAGACTGAAGGCTGTAGTAGTGTCAGAACTGTAGACTGTTCGCAAGAGTTACCGAGGTCATAGAATACAAAGAGCATTTAAAAGCATACAGGTGGGTTTTCGCCAGTAAAAACTCAAGTTTTAAAAAAGTGTGGTATTAGTTTGCTTGTTTGTGGGGCAGTGTCATCATATTTTGCATTTGGTGTTTCTCAGTAAGACCGAAGAGTGGATTCATTTATGCCCGGTTGGTGATTATAGGCTCACTATGGACTCATTACACTTAAAAATGTGGTCCATCCGAGAGACAATTTTCACAATCGGCGCAGATGATGACTCAACAGAGAAATCGATTGATGGGCCAGAAGGTTATTGACGGGCAGTTTAATAATGTCTGGCAGCCTACCCAAATGTTTTTTATTTGGTACTCGTATTTTCGTAAAGTCGTTGATTCTTAGTAGTCTTGAGTTGAGCTACAGGAACACTGTCGATTTTATTCTGCTGGCATTTACTGGACAGTTTCATTCGTTCGCTTCTTTCCTCAAAGGACCATCTGAGACCCTAATCTGCATGATTGTTTCAGGATTTGCCCATTACATATTTACTCTATGGACTTTAAAAATGACATTTGGCTCAACAAACTTGTTGAACTATATTACCGTCAGTTTGTAAGGTATGCGTTGATACTGTCTCTGATAAAATCTACCGACAATCAGTGGTCTTGAATCTTCCGATTTTTCGGTATATTAGTTTTAAAGACAAGTGCAAAATAATAATCAGTGAAGTTTTTTATTAAAGGGGCTCATTTACACGGTCCCATTAGTTAAAAATGAATACCGATTATATTTGGTTTATCACCAATTTCACGATTTCGAAACCACTGCTGACGCGTCTCCAAACTCTGTGGTCTACCCACGCATGGAACCGCGCCAAAATGAAATGGCGGTGCGCCGACGTTACCGACGGAACCACTTTAAACATACAACTAACAGGCTTTATGAGACAATTTGCTTGGCATTTACATACTTGTTGAAGACATGATACGTCCGTACAATTTTATCGTTGCGGGTAAACGGACCGTAAAGCTACTTGAAAGCTGTACTGTTGGTCATCGCGAGCCATTCCAACAAGCAACGGAGTTGTATCTGGAAACCACGTACATAACATAAACGTAGTGCGTACATTTTGATAGTCTAAAGCAGTCAACAGTGTTTTTTTATGCCTCTAGTTTTTTTCCACCGAAAGGTGGACAGAAAAAAGTAGTGGTAAAAATATTAATTTCACAAGTGTTTTTCCTGTAGTGTTTTTCCACCCTTCTTTCAAAACAGAAAAGAAGAAGTAAAAGCACTAATTTCACAAGTGTTTTCCCTGTAGTGTTTTTCCACCTTTAAAAAATTTTACACGTGCCTAAAATAATAGAAAAATAATGTGGTTCTAGTGATAATAAAATTCAAAATTAGCTCCATTATTTCCAGATTCTTTTAAAATGGAACTTGTTATTTAAAAATCATCAGAAGGTCCATGATGGAACTTCTGATGGCAGTATTGACAATAAACCGAATCCACAAGTCATTTGAAGGTAAAAAAAATTATGTAACATTCGATTTTTTTTCAAATATAGAACCGCAAATAAAAGAAAAGCGTTTCACTGATATGTCGGATGAAACAAATGACAGTTGCATAATGGAATAGAAGTAATGTTCGATGTTTAAAGAAAGCTTGGTAACACGTGACCAGAACAAAGGAGACAATATTATGAAAACTTAATAGACCATAAATAATGTATCTGTTGTCAGACTTTGAGTAAATACTTTTTGTACTGTCATATCTAAAACCAAAGCAATTGTAAGTAGCATATTTTTATAGTCCGTCTAATGAAAGCGCAACCTGGGAAAAAGAGGTTAAATCCAAAAATTTTGTATGTGGTATTACTAATTAGTAGGAGAATCATGTCTTGACACAACACAATTTTTTTATTTCTTACAATTGCGTCTGAATAATACTGCCAATTAAATTTAGAAAAAAAACTCCAGGTCGCGCTTTCATTAGACGCATTCTATCTGTCTGTTGAAGTTGGTGAGTTTTTTCATAACAAAACTAAATGCATTAAAATGGATACCTTCTAATTTTCTAAACCTGAAGACCATAAAAATCAAAGAGAAAAAAATATTATTAAAATTTAAGTAAACTCACTGCCATTCGTATACACTCACAAGACTGATCATAGATGATTACTGATGTCTTTGCTAAAGGGTTAATGAGATAAGAAAGGTATTGATAAAATATTACACTTTATACACTTTTACAATATCCATACTTGTATTTTCTGGTGTGATTTGTGTGTATATGCAACATAGGTAACATAAAATTAAACGGGCCTTGCGTTAGTTACTTACCGTAAAACGACAGACTGACTGTCAATCACAGACAAAAGTAATACTGCGACTACGAAACTCAGACCAGGAACGTGAAATTTGGCGCAAGTTTTCCTTTTATAACCCAAGTGAGCACTAAGAGAGAATTTTTCAAATTCAGGAGCTCGTGGCTAGATAATAACAGCCGCACGGATCGATCTTCAAGGTTAAGCAACGCTTGCCAAGGTTGATCTGTGGATGGGTGACCATCTTAATATAACGAGTTACCTACGTGCCTCGGAAAGCACGCTAAGCCGTGGGTCCTGGCTGTCATTTATAGATCTTTGGCAGTCGTTACGCATAGTCAGAAGCCAGTAAATCTGACTCCAGTCTTGCCATGAAGTATCGTGTTACCCCAGCTAATGGGTTGTGGAAGTCTGGTAGGCAGCCGCTCCTCGTAAAATACAGGTTTTCAGCTAAATCTAGCTTGACTGGAAGCCGACCCCAATATAGTTGGGAAAAGGCTAGGCAGATGATGATGACCCCTATGAGACTGTCTAAAGCTTGTATGCAGAAACTTACCTTCACGCGAACAAAGACACTGGCAGAAGCTATAAACCAAAATACTCATTGTTTTTAAAGTAATAAATGTGAAAATGAATTTTATAAAACACAAAACCCATTTCACGTAACCTAAGAACGTACAAAAATAAACTAGATACGTAACGTGCTATCGTATCTTGTCACAATAAAACGTACTTAGAAAAACGAAACTATCTACTAACATAGTGCTCATAGAAGAAAAAGCACCCCGATAACTATCTAGCGAGACACATCGGATTGTTTTAGTTCAGTTTCAGTCCGTTTTCACGATATGTATAGTCAACGAAGTATACAAGTAACCAGGGTAACATATAGTTGAAGTTTTCATAGAAACCAATGGAAGAATTTGAATGAAACATATAATTAAATTCATATAGTCCGTCTAATGAAAGCGCGACCTGAGAAAAAGAGGTTAAATCTAAAAAAGTTGTATGTGATAGGTATTATTGACTAGTAGGAGAATCATGTCCTAACACTTCACAATTTTTTTTTATTTCACTACATTTGCGGCTGAATAAAGTTGCCAATTAAATTAAAAAAAAAAACTCCAGGTCGCGCTTTCATTAGTCGCACTCTAGTAAATAACCAAAACCTTAATAATTTTTTTTTTATTTCCGTCCATCAGTTTCCATGAAAACTGTAACAGCATCTGACAACACTGGTTACTTATTTCCTTTGCTGAGCGTACAAACAAGAGCGGAGTACAAACTCGCGCGACACGAGCCCGCGGAATATCACGAAACGAGATCTTCTCGCCTGGAACAACAAAGGCATAACTCACAAACAACAGCTTTGCATAACAGCGAAAATCTTTTACTTTTTTTAAGCAAAATTTTTCATTTTTCTACACGTTGAAGTTTTTGATATTAAAGCTGCTGTCAGTTCCGACGAGGGTAATGTAAAAAACTGGGTAAGTAGGAGTCGGATTCGCGTACAAAGAGTTCCGTACTATTAAGGATAGATGTACGTTTAACACGTAAAACATTTAATTATAACTTCCAGACTACTCAAAATAACACTGTGAAAAGGGCGCGGAATTCTCTCTTCGACTGTCAAAGACGACAGTAGGGATGCGCTGATTGGTCGACGTTTAGTCTTACAGTAGAAACTAACTAATAAAAGATTCCCAAATTGAGTCTCCGAGATTATTCCGAATCCCAAATAACTTTATTGACCTTTACTGGAATGCCTACTTCTGTATCGTTTGTTCGATCGGAAACATGTAGACACAGTCAAAGATCCCTAGACCCGGAACAGTTATCTGTAAAATGTTTGTGACACGCGACACGCAGCTTAGCAGTCAATTACTGGACACTATGCCAACCGCGCCCTTAGAAATTGAAATGCACCAAAATGTTATGTGATCAATCTGAAATAAGTTTTGACATTTTTATACATATAAAAGGAGAAACTGACTTTCTAGAATTAAAAAGTTCGAAGACATGTCTTTTCCCGCGTGCGTGAGCTATGGAAAATTAAAAAAGGCTGATTTATGCAAGCTGTTGCTAAAGTAGAAAATAATATCAAGTTTAAAAAATATTCTACGAGCTATTCCAGGACATGGTCTATCCGTGTGCCAGATTTCATAAGAAGCCATTCAGCCGTTCAAGCATGTAGATGGAAAAAACAGACATACTCATGACCTTTTTAATAATTATTAGTGCGACGTATTGAATAGAGCATTATTTTCTTGACATTATAAATTCGCAGTGAACCATAAATAGAGCTCCAGTTTCTCAACACATACACCCGGGCGCCACCATTTTTCTCAACTAATGTCACTTGCTGCGTTTCTACTAGAAATGTTTTATTCAAAGTTCACAACCATGTCTGAATCGGAAAACGAATTGGGAAGTAATCCATCGGAAGAGAAATAAAACAGCTGTGAAAAGTTTGACTCGGTTTTAAGATAGCAATTCTTTATCTTTTTACAATGTCAGATGCTTCCAAGATCCCCTGGGACTTGATTGCAAAACCACAAAAAGCTTTTACTAATTTGGTTTCAAGATTAATTCTCAGGGGTGTTTAGCAAAAAACAGTTTTGAAAGAAATTTAATTTTACTTAAAAAAACAATATCTAAAAGTTTGTAACTTTTTCTAAAGACCAAATTGATCGTCTATAGGCGTGATCCATTAAATCTCTCAAACAAAAAACCATTATAAGACATGATTGAAGAATCCTTGTTACCAAGATCCATATTCTCCCCTTTATTCAATGATTCAATAAATCAATAGGTATTTCGAGGTGGAAAGCTGCCTCCTTGTGAAAGACCTTGATGGTCTGGAAGAAGGCTGTCAAGTATGATCGTGAGAGGGTCGACCCCACATGGAGAATATGGCCTCACTTGCATCACAAAATGCAGGTGTGACTTTCGAACCACAGGCGCTCAGAAGGGAATCCCCACAGGCGCTCAGAACTTTACTCACCCTTCAAGTTATTCTAAGGAAGACAGTGGCAACGAGTTCAAGAAAAGATTATACACTATTCACAGAGATATCCCCAACAGACATTGTGTATGCGGATCTAGAGTAGTATTTTACGAAGAAACAGAGCCCTCTTTAGGTGTGGATGGTGATCACCAAAAGTGTTCATGGTGTTTCTTGCACGTTCTTCTCCATAGATATCTACTTGCTACCGCTTTAGAACAAGCAATTTAAATTCACTTTTTTCTGACTGACTGATATTTTTACTATTCAAAATGAACGCGCTTTTGAATGTAAATTTGACCTAAATGCATTTGATCTTGACTAAAGTAAATACAGTTTTAAGTTTTTCAATAAATAAATAAATAAAAATAGCAATTATGTGCATTCATAATTAAACACATAGCTAGTTAAAACATTGCAGCAGCACAAACATGAAACGACGAGCAATTGAGAGCAGTCTGCGTCGAGTTCCCACGATTTGCATAAGCAGATAAATAGTCGTAACTCTCGCGTATTTTTCTTTCGTTTGTATATATATGTAGCTCAAATGCTGACAGAAAATGTAAGTAAATTTACACGGATTTTCAAAACGACTAGCTTAAAAAATATAAAAAGATCTTGTTTACGTCAAAGTAATTTAAATGGATTGATATTTTTTTTTATTTGATTGCTTTTACATTTTCTCTCTCTTTGCCTAGCCTTATCCCATTTCATTTGGGGTCGGCTCTCCTCGTCATTCTTCGCCAGACATTTCGGTTCAGGGTCGTCGAGTCATCTACTTGGGCTTTCTTTAGGTCATTGCTGATTACAGACATCCGAGTTAGAAGAGGTCTACCACGCTTTTTTGGACCAATACTGATGTGTAGGACTTGCCTAGTCATATGATCTTCAGACCAGATTGCTTTTACATTTTGCCCGCCATTAATAAAACAGAGATTGACCTAGTTCAGAAAGCTGGGACCGGGCTGGATATGTCTTCTACATGCCAATTGAGCGGTATGTCCGTAAAATACATAATTTGTGCCCTCAAATCGCTCGACGGGGGCAAGGCAGACCACGAAGGAGATAGCGGAATGACCAACGCCCGTTTTCAATAAGCTATCTATCTACAGTTGCAGCTACTAAAAATCTATCCTTTTGCCCATACTTGCTTTCCTATAACCTACCGACGGATAGCACTTCCTACCAAAGTTGTGGATAGATAGACAGAATCTTACTGTTTATCGGGGATAGCTATCTATCTATGAACTGCGGTAGGTTATTGAAAACGGGCGTTAGATGTTTGGTTTGTCGATGATTTCAATGAGATATTTTTTATGGAACTTATTATTGAATCTGACAAATTAATAAAGCACGTAGATATTCACAATTCATAACAAACACTTAGACCGTTTTCACATTTTCCGATCCGATATCGGTATCGGATGCCGATACGATATCGGGGTAAGGTAAATATATGAGATATGTACCTGTCTTTCATATTGTCCGACCCGATATCGGATATCGGAGCACAGCATTTCATACATTTTACTTACCCCGATATCGTATCGGCGTCCGATACCGATATCGGATCGGATAATGTGAAAACGGTCTGAACACTTCTAACAACTTTAAGCTATTCCCAATACTAGTGTATGAAAGGGAAAATTTCTTGAAAATTCGCCAAATGTAAAGTAGATAATACATTTGGTTTGGAGCTCATAAATATTGCTAATGGTTGAACAGTACCGAATAGAATTTCGAGAAATAAATCCAATTTAGCAGTGAAGTAAATCTGAGGAAATACGCCAAATACTGACTAATTCTCGTAGACCTTGGTTTCGCGGAAAAGGGAAAAGCGGTTCGTTTTAATATCTGAATTAATTTGGAATAAAAAAGGTAGCTTTTAGGGGTGACTTTAGGTTGGAGCGGGAGGGCTTGTCAGAATGTTACTGACTGAAACCCACTAGTGTTCTTTCAGTAATCAGTAACATTCCAGGGGCACGGTTGCCTTTACACATTCCCGCAGGCCTGGCAAGAGAATCATAACAATACCTAATATAATTTATTTGACGTGGATTCAACATGACTTCAGTTTCCATAGCTTTTTGTTAGTCTTCATCTCATAAGACATGTCTAGACGTATTATTATCACCCTTGTGAATATTTACTTTAACCTAATTAGCCTTTGAACATGTTATGTTAAAGTAAATAGTGACTGATATTCCACTACACATATTTTAAGCATAATATGATTATGATATGATCATCAGCCTTACTGTAATCTACCACGCAGGCCCAGTGCGGGTTGGTGAATTCACTACATTGTTTTAGTAAATAAAAAAGAAGATCCCAGTATATTTTAGTGGTGAAACCTTACCAGGTTTCAGTATAGTGTTTTGTCTTTTACCGTCTGTTTTTTTAAACCCTGAGACTAAAATGACATTTCAAAACAAAAAGAACTGACGTCATTCCTATAGTAAGTTTGACGTTACATGTGTCAATTTAGTGTCAGGGTATAAAAAACAGACGATACAAATTCTTCAACCTGTCTTTGGTTTGCCCAAACAGGCGAGATCTGCCTGAATCATTCTGAAAGCCAATAGGCACATTCCTCTCATTGGCGCATGAACGGTGTACCGAAATAACTGCGCATGATTCCAGAAATCCTTTGAGTACCGTGCAGAGGCCAGTCTGCAGGGATGAACGATACGCTCTTATTTCGTGAAATGTTCACCTGTTCTGGGCAAGAACTTTTATTATTCTTCATTGTATACTTCATAAACACAAGACAAACATTTATAAAAAAGTGTACAAAGGCCAAAGGGTGGCCTTATCACACAGAGTAGGATTTTTACAGACGACCTTTGGATGGACAAACATCATAAATAAAAGTACTTGTAATAGGACATTTTAATACAAAATACATTTTAGTGTGCTCAGACTGCTCATTTGACAACAGTAATTGGTATTCAATCAAAACCAAAAGGGTCAAACATGATTTACAACTAAATCATGTTTTCAAAATTCTGTTCGATTCAATTTACTTTGGGTGACCAACTGGTCGATGGGCCCGAAAGGTTCTGGATCTGGAGGAGCGTCTCATAAGGTGGACCAATGGCTTAATAGGTCGCGGGAGTCCGATGGATGCGAAACACACAGGACCGTTTGTTATGGCAAAACTTGTCGTTCGGCTAAAATGATCACTCTTAAAAACAAGACTCCAAAACTAAATCGCAGCTGTAGTTATCAAATAAACGAGGCAGATTAATTCAAACCGCATACCGTCAACATTATATTAAAACATACTCTCACGTCGAAAATCCCTCGGCATCCGACGTCACGACACGACAAAATCCCCAGAAATATTATCGAGAGAGAAAATTGTCAACGCGCAAACTTCTTATTTAGTTATACGCAAATTCCCAAACTACTGGGATTTGCAAGAATATAGGGGTGCTGCCACAAAGCTTTTTGTCGGACCAACTTATTAAATCAGGGGGAAATGAGTTGCGAAACTGAAAAAATTTGGGTCATAGATCCAATTTAACGGTAGTTGAGGGTGACACGGACTTTTGTGAGGGTCATCTGATAGCTGGTGTTTTAGGTCGCTACAATTAATGTGGTGGATGTGTGTGAGTATGAGGTAGCGTTATTATATAAAGGTGTTTTGCTTTAGGCAATTATTATGAAATGTATGTGAATTTTTTTAAATTGTTTTCTTTCACTTTAAGTTCATGGGCCTTATCAGAAAGCTGAAAGCCGCTCTAAGGGCAATAGTAAAGGTTAAGGTTGGAGTTTCCTTGTGTGATCGAAATAGGAATAAGGATGTCCAGAGGAGAACCAAAATTATCGACATAACTCGAAGAATCGTCGAACTGAAATGGCATGCATATAATGGCACTTAATGGGTAGGACATATTGCTCGCAAAACAGATGGCCGATAGATCTATAAGGTTCAGGATTAGAGACCGCGTACCAATGACCTGGTGAGGTTCAGGAAGCCTATGTCAGGCAGTGGACGTCTTTCGTTTGAAATGATGATGATGATATATATTTAATTGTTATAAACTCGTGCTTGATTGCGATACCACCTGATGGTAAGTAGTAATGCAATCGTTGATGGTGAGGCGCTCTATATCTTAAGTTCAACCGACTCTGACCCCTGTTGTAAAGTTAGAGTAACTTGTCATTCAGAGAAGAAGTCACGAATACAGACCTTAATTTGGAAACTAGAGTACTAATTATAATTAATACTCTCAGCTTTGAAATTAAAGTTTAGTCGTAAACTTAATCCGCATAATATTATACGCTTAGCTTGAGTTACACTGGATATATAGATAAACAAATAGTTTATGCAGAAAATCTAATAAATTTTATTTTCCTTGCTTCTGCCAGTGGTTTCACCCACTTTATTAAATTAGCCCAAATGAATATTCATAGGTTAAAAAACTGTATTTTTGTGTTATACCAAAATCTGATCTACCTGTGTGCAAAATTTCATCCAAATCCGTTCAGCTGTTTGAGCGTTAACGGGTACCAAACATACACACCCACATAAACCCAAACCTTCAACTCTAAAATATTAATGTGATTAGTTTCAGCAGAATTAGTAATAGAATGGTCAAGTTTACAAGACTTTAGCCAGAACATCTTCCAACTTTCACTTGTACGGCCAAAGAAACGCAAGCCAACTTGCTCTTACATACTTATCTTTTCATTGAATTAGATAAGTTTCGTCTGACCGCAGTCTGCGTCTGGCTCCATATACGGTGATGCGGTTTACTCAGATTATGATACATTAGCTCACGAGTTTGCGGTTAAAGTTTATTTCGAAGCTTCTAAGATATTAAGGATAGTCGGAATTGAGCGATCGACTCTCGGGAAATCGATAGCTGTTTTATAAAGAGGGTGAAAGAAAATCGTAGTGTTTCATAATACATATTGTTTTACAAATGTTTATGTTAGGCACTTTTTATAGAATGTGGTGCTGGTCTTGGTTTAGGCCATAGTCCGGAGCAAGGGGGCTAGCAAAGCTCGCGGTAGCACGCGTGAAGAAACGGGCATCCTCTGAAATGGTCAAACAAAGTGGTGCTACCACACCATAAACAGTTTTCGGTAGAATTCAGCCTAAAGTCTGTTTTTTGATCTCTGAGACTAATATGACACACATACGTTGTCACACTTGTCACAACACAAAAAAACTGGCATCATTACTATTGTAAGTTTGACATTTGCCTGTGTCAATTTGCGGGATGAAAAAACTAACTTCAAAGAGTAGAGATTTACCAAAAAAATGTTCAGGCAGCAAACTTCTCAAAATAAAACACAATCGGCGAGAAAATTAACAGTTCACAATTGATATATTTAGAGTTTCCTCCCTCTAGGAGCGGCCGTCATAACCCTCAACAAATCTTCGGCACAAATGAAGGTCCAGACATTCCGGGAAAGCGCCAACTCAAGTCGAAGCTATAATGGCTCATTTTAGGGTTCCGTATCCGCAGGGTAACCAATTGAACCTCTCCGCCGCTGTCTGTAGGTCTGTTAGTGGTATCTCATGACCGTTATGGGGAGACAAATCAGTTTTTTTTGTTACAAAACAGTTTTGAAAAATGTCATTGAACGTACAGCAAAGGAGTGGAATTCCCTGCCGGAGTCTGTGTTTCCTGATACAGGTTGTATAGCGTTCATTTGCGTCGCGGCGTCTTTCTTTAAGTCAAGAGTAAATAAGTTACTTCTAAGTAAACGTTGTTCATCGTTCAACCACATCATCGCTTACCAGCAGGTCAGATAGTGGTCATACGTGTGTCTATCAATAATTACATCACAGCTTACCATCAGGCGGGATTGCAGTCAAGTACTAGTTTATGTAATAAAACTAAAAAAATAATAATGATGCAAAAATAATAAAAAATTACATAGAGTTCGACGATTTGACAATGCTAGGTCGACTCGAACTTAGCCAATTTTTTATGCACGCTTGAATTTCAGGCCATCGACCCGAAAACTCGAAAGGGCTCGTCAGAATGAAAAGTTGTCACGACTCTCGGAAATTTACATGTTTTCCGTACACGAATGGATTCCTGAAACCCGAGCTTGTCATAAGTGCAGTCGTTCAGTCGTCCCCTTTCGGGTCGAGTGCCACTTTCAGGCGTTATTTTTACCTTGATATCACGATCTCTTTGCTTACTGAACTGTCGAACGGTGTAGAAGGAGGATTACTTAATAAATAATAGGGAGATAGAAACGTGAAACTATTTCTTTTATTATCCATTTATTTTCGTTCATGTTTTACGAAAATAGGATAGGCATAGGAAGACGCAATAGGCTGGCTTTAATTTTAGTATTACCAAGAACCGAAACTTCGTGAAGTATAGTTATTAAACTTCACTCTGTACCTATCCCGATTCATATCTAGGTCTACTACACGATTTCTAAATAATTTACTTCTCCATACAATTTTACACTAGATCCTAAGGAGCCCTTCCCTGGGGCTCTTTAGAATCTAGTGCTCTAGCTTTTTTTTGGTTACTGTAGGCGTGGGTTTGTGGAAGACAGCACGACATTGCCGATTCGTTGACAGAATTTCATAGTTTTGTTTGCATTCTTCCCGCAGACGTATACCATGCGTATAAAGACGAATACGCATCTATGAAGCTACGCGTCTGTTGGCAGTAAACCTAAGCGGTGAAAATTGGTGATGTCAATATCCCTGAATACACTCATTGCGCCAATACCCCACACCGCAACTATTTCTAACACCGTCATCAAAATAAGACATAGTGTAGACCACCTACCTACTAAAACTTTCAATAGCCAACATTGTAAACAAAACCTCCAACGTTCTCTAGTATAAGGACCAATCAGTTTTAGGGTAATTCTCGCTAAGCTGAGCCGGCGAGAACTAAACCTGGGTACCTACCTCACCCTTCACTTCAAGTGGTAACATGGCTCACGTACTTTAATTAATTTAAGTGAACCAGAAACAGTAGTTACTAACTGTTAACCTGCGTCAGTTAGGACACGAAGATTATGAAGGCTTATATACCTTGTACAGGGTGATTTTAATTTTATGGGCTACATTTTTGGGTGGTAAAAGTATATAGCATATGAACTAATTCTTCAAAAATATATCTGTCTGATTTAGGGTTTCATACCCGAAAAATCACCGACGGCACTCTGTAATCCGCATCTGTATCCATCATCTGTTCGTCTGTCTGTCTGCGAGGTTTTTCATATGAACTTCAATTCATGAATCCCCGACCGGTCTCATCTATCATCCCTATTTTTAGCCAGTGTCTAACATAGAAATCGTTTAATTTTTAATACAGAAAACATTCACTTAGTTTCCATTATAATACCGTAGTAACATTATACAATCTAATGTTTTTCAGCAAATGTGTCGACTTGTCGAGACAGGCTTCTCGACAAGCTTCGCACAAATAGTTTATACTACAAAAATTCTCAGCTTCACTTTACTACATTATAATAAACTGAATTCCTTGAAGTATGAAATACCAATAAATATAAATATCCCGAAAAATTAAAATCCACCCTATACATTAGTACATAAGGTATCATTCTGCTTAAATAAGTCCTGAAAGCCACGATCCTAATCCGTTCCCTCTTTAACATAAGACGTTTAATTAATAATGAAGTTTTTGCTCCACTAACTAAGATTAAGTGAAATGAGATGCTCCTAATGCCGCGTCAAATTAGCATTTAAACTATGCTAAGTTTAGAGTTTTAGACGTTTTGCTTTGATCTTGAACATTATGAAAAATGTTAGGATTTTTTTCTTTTGGCTTCGCATGATTTTTGCATATAGCGTCAAGTTGAGAGAGTATTTTTTTTTATATTTTAATATTGTTGCAGTCATCATCTTCATCATTTCAGAAATCCACTGCTGGACAAAGGCCTCCCCCAAGCGTCGTCACAGCGACCGGTCCTGTGCGTCTTGACATCGGATTCCCGCGACTCTCAAACTGACTCGCTTTACGAGTAATTTAAATAGAGAATCACAAAATATGTTCTAAATTAAAATGAAAGCGGTTACTTTTGCAAATGGTTAAGTATTTCTTCAGGTGCTAGTTGACTCAAACCCAGCTGTATAAGTTTTTGGCGGGATTAAATCAAATAAAGCTCAGTGGCTGTTTTAATAATTCGCAACTTTAAATAAAATACCGTAATTTATAGTGGATAAAGTGCTGTAAAATAATTGTAGTTTGGTATTTCAAATGTCTGCAGAACTGGACAATATTTGGAATCGTTGAAACAGGCGCTATTTTGCTACCATACACTATAAAAGCATTAGAATGCGTTACAATACAATATTGTTGTATGTACAAATACAAAAAGCAACAATAACGAAATTCCTCTAACTAAATTATTACGTAATTACGATATAATATAGAGGAATTATCTTAATTATTGCTAATGGTTCTATTGATTTTGTGTATGTCGTGTGATTATGTTAGTATGGGAGAATATTTTTTATTAAGTTAATAAACTTGAAACACTTGGCACAAAGTCTAACCAAAATGAACATTATCTAAATAAAACTTAAGGGGAGTTTACATTTTTAGTAAAACATTCTGCCGAGCGAAGTCGCGGCCAAAATACTAGTCATTTATACACGAGCTCTTCAATTAGCGAACAAAGTTAGGAATAACTACAACACAACAGACTCCAATGAAAACAATGGCTCGTTTCAATACAAAACCCTCTTATTTGCTGCCTCAATAGTCACTAATTAAAATATTATCATAAACTTTTTAATGCTCATGTAATTAATTTCAATATTTGCAATTGATTATTCATTTTGGATTGAGTGGTGTATTTTTTTTATTTCAATTCAACAACCCAGTGGTTAAGACTGCCAAAAATTCAGTGTTCGTGTTGACCACTGTGAATTTTTCAATTCATATGAACTTAACTTTTTTTAAGGTGGGAAATCATCAGAATGACTCATCCCGCTCTTGGACGGAGCATATGAATTTACCTGTATTAATTTAGGGCATTAATGATACTGCGTGACTCGGATAGCACGTAAACGGATTTTTATAGAATAGTTAGTTTCTCACAGTTTAACGAATACCGATTGGGATTTGGACGCTGCTGTTTAAGGCTGTTAAGGCTGTTTTCTTAAAGAACAGCACGGCAGCAGGCAGTCGCACTATGTAAAACACAGGTATTCAGCCGTATCCAGTTAAACTGGAAACCAACGTCAAGCTAGTTGGGAAAAGGTTTGGAAGCTGATGGAGTTAGCGGTGGAAATTCTGCTGAATTTAAAACGTTCTGACGTCAACGTACAGGTTTCAATAAAAGTTTGAGGTTCATTTTTGTACGTCCCTGTTTGTGACAGCTCGCAAACTAAAAACAAAATAGTTGATGCACTGAATGGCCGTTTTTTACCTATTGTAAATGTTTACTTTAGCTGTTAGCTGTAAGTTTTCTTATAAGTAATAAAATAATAATAATTCCACGATGCATTCGATATGCTAGGTAGGATTTTTTGGAAAAAAATACGTTCAAGGTCGAAATATAATGTCAAAAGTCGATGGATTATGTGAAGCGTTTTTCAAGGTGGTAAATCATCCAATAACCTCTCCTGCTCCGGGTGGAGTGGGAAGGCGTGTCAGAATTTTACTGACTTAAACCACATCTTGTCCTTTAGGATCCCTTTGCATTGTAAGGCTACGAGTTTACTTTTCAGAAAATTCACGCAACCTTGATAAAGAAGGGAAAGCTTGATAATAAAATTACAAATCAAAACCTGCAAAATTGTAACGTGGCTGTAATAGAGGTTATTATTATATATTACCCATCGCCACTACCACTCTATCAGTCTATCGTGCATATGCTGTAAGCAGGCTGTTGGAAAGTAGCAGATTCAGTCGTGACTTGTGCTCCATTGGTGTAATTACCGCAAGGCGTTCCATTGTGAGGATAAACCAATAAATAAAAATAAATTAACTATATTAGTAAATTAAAAACAAAAGCAATTAAGATTAGAAGAACTTTTACAATTCCAAACGTTTCTCACAGTTCTCGAGTGTTACAAAAAAGACATTGACTGCAAACGCCCTACCCTAAGGTATCTACTCAAATGCATTCAGTATTTTCTATTTCGTCCTCCTTTTGAGCTACACATTTCCTAAATCCATGCTTTTATTGTAAAACAATTGAATATTTTTAATAAGTCGTGCTTTCGACTTCTTTATTTAAAAACCCTTTTGCACTTCTGCCTCAACTGCATTAGAAACAGCATAACTTTAGCTATTTTCGTATTGTGGGGAAATGCCACCGATATTCCGACAATTTATGCTTTGCAGAAAAGGGATATTCGTTCAATTTGTAAATTAAGTCTCAGATGAGTATCTGAAACGATATTTATTTGTGAGGGAATGTTTGCTTCCTGATTTAAAACAATACAGTTATATTCATACTATTAAGGCGACCGCGACATGTGAATTTTCCATACAAACGTAATACCAGTTTAAGCATACGAGTATATTATATAATATGATGATACACAATAATATGATGTTATTCGGATTCAGACTTTCACAATTTTAATATCGCTTGGTGAAAATTTGCAGGTATTTATGTGTATGTTTGCTACTTCTTCACGCTCGAACAGTACAACGGATTTCGACAGAACTTGTTACATAGGTAAACCATATCCTAGACAAGTACATAGGATACGTTTTATCCTGAGAGTTGATTTGAAAATTTGAAGTCGGACAATATATTTGACGTGGACCAAAATATAATTTTTTAAATAACCAAAGAGGTTGTCCTTATATAAATATACACGTTAAAATGATTTTTTTTATACAAAAACATTATACAGCCAAAAATATATTACTTGTTGTACCTACGGTTTCACTCACGTCTGTGGTTACTACTCCACTCCTATTAGTCGTAGCGTAATGTTATATAGCTTATCGCTTTCCCTGATAAATGGACTGTCCAACATTGAAAGAATTTTTCATTTCGAACTAGTAGGTCCTGAAATACTAATTGGGATATTTTAATTCTCACTTTTTTTTTCTTAGTCATGATCACAATTTTTTAATACTTGTAATCTTTTTTATGCTTGTTATTAAGTTCACATCAGTTTTTCTTTTTAAAATCAATCCACAGTCAACCAAGATCCAGGTAAAGACCCCCAGGCACTGGACTATTATTATAAACAACAATATTTCAAAATACCTCTCCGTAGGAACATAGATAATATTATCAAGTTATAAATACTCGAAAAAAAAATTGGAGACTCATTAATTTTTAATTCATAATTTTTAGTATTACGGAACATATCCAAATTTCTCTAAAATTTTCAATAGTTTGTATTGCTATCACAGCAAGCAACTGTCAGTGTGTGGATGATGACTTTACTCCAGTCTGTGTGTCCAAGAATTGGTTATACTATCTGGATTGAGTCCATCAACCTCAAAAACGTATTTTATATTCGTCTCAACTCGAGATTAAAAAGAAAAAGAAAGAAAACACGTTTATTCCGCCCTAAATGGACGCACAATAAAAAAATAAAAATACATTAAAACTATTAAACAATTCTAAAATAACGTACACTAAAAACAACTAACAGTTAACAGTTTAATTGACAGTTAAATGTATAGATTGTGCGTTCATTTGGGTAAAATAAACTTATTTTCTTTCTTTTCTTTAGATAGCGCGCGGTGTTCGCCGGCCTCTTAATACTACAAATTAATACGTGATTCCTACAACTAGGCTAAAATAAAATTGTGGGCTGATTTAAATGTCAGTGTATAGACTTTTATAATAAACTTCCCAGCCATATTCAAGAAATAAGCCTTAATAAATTCAAAACATTTGTGAAGCGACAACTTTGCCAGAAGGCTTTTTTATACTGTGGAGTATCTTGAAGACTAAAAGGCTTTGGATTGAGCTGCTCCAGTAGTGTACAGTACACTATAATTGTTGTCATTATTCTGTTGTCATATTCTATCATCATTCTGTTTTTGTTGTTTTTTGGCTTAATTATATACACTTTTACATTAATGAATTTGACATTCGATTAATTCATGAATCCCCGACCGGTCTTATTGGGCCGCGCTGTTATTGTTTAACTATTGTGTCTCGTTTCGCGGGTATTGATAGGTTAATTAACTTTGACATCACTTTATTTACTTCACAAATTACTATTTTTTGTTTAATTTTGTATACTTTTTTATTGTAAATGTATGAAATACTTCAATTATTCTTTCTTTTCCATAATTTTTAAGGTTGTCTGGAAGTATAAAAACATTTTTTGGCCTAAGCAAATGTCAGTTTTTTCGGTATTGTTCGTCGAGTTGTTGATCTCCTCACTAGTCCTAAGTTGAGCGACACGAATATTGACAAATGCTTTCGAATTGAATTGAATAACTAACTGAATTTGTCCACTCAAATCTGTGTGGTTCTTTCCTAAAAAGGACATCTCAGACACTAATCTACATGGTTTTTATATGATATGTCCAATAATGTTTATTGTATGAACTTTAAAAGAGACTTTATCCTCTCAGCTTGTTTCTGTGTTTCTTCTCAAAATAGTCAGTTAGGATACATCAGCCACATTAAGCTTAAATTAGCGAAAAAATGAGCGAAGCTGCTGGCAACAGCAGCTAGTTATTTGTAACCATTTTGCTAAATAAATATAACTTGTCACTCCACGAAGGCTCTTTCTAACAGTACGCTAAAAATTATAACCACGACCCTACTATAGCTTCAACCACACAACACAAACCTTAACACACTCGAACACACAAAAACGTTCCTACAAAAACAAATAAGTAAAATGCACCTACCATCCGTGAAATATGGAAGGATTGGAAAGGTCTTTGACTCGCAAGCGGCTTATTGATAGCTTTAATCAGGCGTCGTCGAATAAATGGCTATGTCAATATGGATTTATCAACTTTATGGGCATTACGGGAAAGAAAATAGAGTTTTTGGCGTTCGACGAAGCTTTGTGTTTTTATATGGTGTGGAAGATGGGAATGGGGCTTTCTGGTGAGTAGTTTCAGTTTATTTAGGGAGGGCAGAGAAATGTAAGTGACCTTAATATAATAGAATGTCCGTTTATTACTCAAGAATTTGGATCTTTTCAGGTTCCGTGCCTGAAAATTAAAAATCGGAATCCTTATGATCACTCTTTGTTCCACTTGTTTACCTGTCTATCAAGACCTTTTATTTCGGAACGGTTAGAGGTATCTAGAGGCAATTAAAACTATACCCTCAGGTGTCCGTTTTCTTGAAGCTGTGAAAACATTATATTAAAACTTCTAAGTTAACGAAAAAAAAGATACGGCCGTTTGTAGCAAAAAACGTATATATCGAATCGATACTCTCAAAGGAATCAAAATTCATAGGGTACTTCCCGTTGACCTGGCACTCTGTGACATGAAGCAAGGCTTTATAACACAAATGTAGGAACAAATCTGAAAACTGTAAATTTTAGTTGCGTCACAAAAAAAAACTCCGTTTAAATCGAAAAAAAAAACGAAAAAATCTTATAAACTCGATTCGGAAATTGAACTATTTACATAAGTGAGTTAGTACGGAACTCTCAGTGTTCCAAACCAAAAGTATTAACAAAAAAATTAAAGAAAAGTAACTACATTATGTCACCCTTATTTTGTGAATGCTGGTTGACCTGTAATTGGCGACTATGTAAGACAGGCCAATTGTTTTTATACCTGAGAAATGCTGTATACAGAAGCTGTAAATTCATGAATCCGACCGGTCCTATGAGACCACGCTGTTATTGTTTTACTATTGTGTCTCGTTTTGCGGCTATGTGATAGATTAATAAATAAATAACTAAATGAAGCGAGAACCTTTTCCTGTTCCACCCAAACAGAGCTGGTCGTCAAGGGTTTCGTAGAATCATTTCCTCATAATCCCGATAAGTATCGCCCATACAACTTACACACACAAAAACTAAAGACGTATTTAAGTGGATTAGTTTAACACGGAGTTTGGTTGTTCTTATTGTGGCTTTGAGTAAATAAATAAGTAGGAATGTAGGGTGAGTAATTCGTTGAAAATCTTGTAGAAGGGGAAAGTAGCTACTAATAAATACAACATTTTATATTTATTTATTTATTTATCAATTTTAATACATCCATAATTATAGCCATTAACATTCAAAATACTTAAACCTTTCGCCGTTTTGCACGGACGTGGCGCATATTCCTTGCTGTTTTTTTTTTGTTAACATATTTGTAAAATTGACACTGTTTCGTGCAAATAAAGAGTTTTTCTTTTCTTTCTTTCTTTCACTCTGTCTTTTCACAGAACCGCGAAGTTTCTAATAACATAGTCTTTAAACAAATCCAACCTAGGGTCCAAATCCATCCGCGATGAACACCGTTGGCATGCATGTATTTATGTGGGTGACTTGTATTTACACATTACGCGTAAACAATAAATATATACAAATTAGCAACATCTATTATATCTATTTACGCATTTATATATATATTCATAGGTATATTTTCAGATAAACTACACATTCACGAAAACTAAACACTAAACACAAATATTGACGTAACGCATTGCACACGCGCATCGTTGATGACGCCCAGACGACACATTTCGTTCTACCCACAAATTACTTTATTTCTAGACGTGCGCGCGCGCCGATAAAGTGATAAGCGTTTTGTCTACCCGCGATAACCTACCGCAGTGCTAACAAAGATTATTATCACCGCTATCATTATCCTGCTTGTGCTTGACTTGTGTGCTCCTTGTATTTTTTTAAATATGTTTCAGTTTTAGTACAGTGATTATCGACTTCTTGGTGTAACCGCTTAGTACCACCGCTTTCCGCGCCTACTGCCTCGAACTAACTACTCTGTAACTAACTCAAATTACGAGAAAAATAGCGTAGTTACTCAGATACCCGCGAAACGAGATACAATAGTAAAACAATAACATATTTATTAAATATATAATAATATAATGTTATATTGAACTTTTTCGCTAAATATAATATAAACGCTGACGTTTTGCGCTTGAAGACTGTGCAGTGTTTAATGAACACCATATTTCGACGTCACTGGATCAAGAGTTGCTGCGAACGAACCAGTTGGCTGACCCGTGTCCAGGAGGTCACAGGTCAGTGCAATTTTTCTATCATTTACGAACCTTTTCTCTGTTCCCAAATCCTGATACGGCTCCTATAACATAGCATAGCATCAGAATTGTAATGTACACTGCTGGGACTCAGGCCTACTCTCTAGAAGAGGGAATGGGCCGTAATCCACCACGCGGGCCAGTGCGGGTTGTCTTTGAATTTTTGGTTCTAGGACATGCCGGTTTCCTCACGATGTTTTCTTCACCGTTTTGAGAGTAATGGTGATGAAATAAATTACACAACATAATGTGTCTAATTCCAGGACATTGGTAGCCCGTGTACCTATACACTCACAAACACACACTCGCAAACGCCTTTATAATATTAGTGCGATTATTACCCCATTTAATAAAATACAGCAGTCGATATATTTTTATAAAATAATAAACTCGGAAATATTGAAAAATAATATCGGAACAAATTTGCCAATTCAGGTACATTTATTACAAAAATAGTTCGTTTAAAAAAAATACTACATAAAATACCTTGTGATTAATACAAATATATAAATTCTCTGCTTGCAAAATGCTGTACATTTTTACAGAGAATATTTTAACAACTGTAAAAAAAAAAACAAACGGATAAATATACTGATTAATCAGGGAATAACGGAATTCATCAAAGTGAACCAAGCCAGTAACACTGTTATTTCAACGTTACATTTTTTTTATTTCAAAACTATTCACAAACGTGCTGAACTGTTTTTTTAACCGTATAAACCGGCCTATTTCGATTTGAATAAATATACCGTGACCAGTCCTTTTTTATATAAAATATACGCTATTGTAAAAGACCGCTGAATGTCTTACAAAATAAAAAAGTGCTCACAAAATAGCTACGTGTGTTATTTACTAAATTGGTCGACATTACTTTTTCTAGAGAACAAAATCACCAATCCATAGGCACATAAAACGTTCAGCACCCAAAAAATATTTTTTTAAGTAAAACGAAATGTGTTTATACGAGATGAATTTATATTGTGTTTATATATCTCATATATTTAGAATAAGAGTTCTGTCTTCGTCTGTATCCTTTTATTGCAAGGTCAAAATTGTTTCTCTTAGCATTCCGAACAAGTAAAGACGCGAGCAAAAACTAGCGTGGAAATAAATCTAAGTTTATGGTACGAGGAATGAGCGACTTTGTTGGGAGAAGATTTTTTAACACTGGCCGGCATCAAAATAAAAGTAAAAGAATGTTCATTTTATTCAAGTTATGTTCACGGTTTAGTTGAACGAATTTGAATTTAGAAAATCAAAGCCTCTAGAATCAATTATAGCAACCTCCTTGCAAAGGCTTTTCTCAAAAAAAAATTGTCGTTCAATGTATAAAGTACTATTGACATAATTATTATTATTATAATACATTTCTATCCTATTATAATAAGTACCTATGTAATTGCCGTTTTTGTAAGGGATTCTTGGAATTAAGATAACTTTGGATTTACTTGGAATTCTAAATTGAAATATACTTCACATGAAAGGTAAGTTACTCTATTTTTGATAGTAATTAGTTATTAGTTCATTTTAATTTCGTATTTTCTTTAATATCAATGTATTAACAACACAAAAATAGTTTACAAAAATAGTATACATTTGAAATGAATGAAATGAAATAAATTTGCGAGCAGCTACATACATTAAATAAACAAAACTGATGTGCCAATTCCACCCACTACAATTATTCAGAAATGATTTTGTATTATTAACAAACACAACAGTGAATTGCTGTTTTGTTTATCAATAATATACATTACTAGCTTTTGCCAGTGGCTTTTCCAGCGTACCTACATAAAATAAAGCCTACGTCACTCTATAATAAAGCAGCTTTATGCTGCCCGCCCACGACAGACTTTTTGTAGGTCCGATAATCGTCACATATTATAATCCTATAGTATATTCTGACCGACTTTTTGTAGGCCATGTACGTTGCACTATTGCTATCAGTGTGTTCTATTTTTAACCTACAAAAATCGTTCACCGATTGTCGGTCGTGGGCGGGCAGCGTCAACAGTGAAAATGTTTACTAATCGAACCAGTACTTTACAAGATTACCTCCTACAAACGAAAACATAATTAACCTCTTTATAATGTTAGTGTAGATTTCCACAAATAATTTTCAACCTATTTTAATGCAAACGTAAAAGTATACAATATTTAAGAAAATCGCTCAGCATTAATTATTTTGAAGTTTCATCGCCCATTTCTATCCTTTCACCTTTAACTTCCGAGCACAGTCCTTCAATCTATCTACAAAAACTCTTTCCACACAATAATACAAACAAAAGCAAACTCCTCTCCACTCTCTTGACTCACACCACAGCGTAAAGAAACATTCTAGAGGCGTCAAAGAAAAATCGTAACAATTTATTTGGCCGGCTCGCCCCTGACTCTGAATAGAGAGAATTTTCGCTGTCCCACCATTACGAGGCTTTTCACTCACAACGCCGTATTATGTAATCTCCATCATTAATTTGTTTCATTTTAAAATGTTGAGCCTCAACTTCACAACTTTTAAACTCTGTGGTCAGTAATAAAAGTTAAATAGTCTTTTTTTGTGAAATGCCTCGTTTATTTTAGGGGAATGTTTGGCTTTTTATATGGCGAAGTGGGTTTAAAGGTGATTTGTTGAAGTATGGAAATAGCTGTCGTTGACCTTTCAGAAAAATCTCTACGTAGGAAACTGAACTATGTATCGTTTTTCAATTTATAATGTCACTTATTGTAGGTGGATCTCTGTGTAGGAAGCCGAACTATGCATAGTTTTTAATGTCACTTATTATAGGAGGATCAATGAACGTTTTTACTCTTGTAATTTTCGATCAATAGCTTTTCTGAAGAAATATAAGGTGGGTTTTTGTCTGTAAAAGTCTGATACGCTCTTTACTTCCCACTTCACCCAGAAAGAGAGTGCTTATTGAGTGGTTTCCAAACTCAAAAAAAAAACTTATTACAAAACATTGTGCTTCAAAAACAGTTCGGCTTCGTAAAGTTTCACCTCCATCACTCACAGCTGTATGACAATGTCCTACCAAAACTCAAACTATTAACGCTTGGTAAGTACTTAGTCTCTGAATAATCGATTTCACGAATCCTAGATAAGTGGGAGCTCTACTGTAGTCAAAACGTAGGGTTGACAACCTAGACGGAGCTTGGACGTATTTTCTGAGGCTTGGACGATATGTAAATTTTATATAAACAGGTCTTGGTAACGTCAGCATAACGGTAACAGTATTAAGTAAAGATAGAAAGCCATAAGGGGCTCAGCTCTTTGCCTTGCTAGTTGCACGATATTTCTCTCAATATTCCCTACAAAGCCACTTATCTCGACGGACGAATAAGGCGAAAATCAATACCCAGAACATTCAAGAAACCCCTTGAAATTTTCATTTCATTCATTCATTTAAAATTCTGATTGTAAACATCGTGGCATGGTATAAATAAATATTTTATGATAGCTTTTACCTGCGGTTTTGTCTGTGTGAAAGTAGAAAGGGTCCTAAGGAAATATACCGGTTAAGTTTCCTATGTTCTATTCCAGGACATATTCTACCTGCGACCAATTTTCATTCCAATCAAATTCAGCTGTTTGAGCGTTTAGGAGTGACAGGCGTGCACCCACACATAAAAACTTTTACTTTGACAATAATACTAACATTTATTTTACTGAAATGATTAGTACGAATAATATAAACTTTACTTCTTAAACGTAAAAGTATTGGCTCTGTCGCAAAATGACCACTTTTCAAAATGACTACAGGTTGCAAAATGTCCCCTTATCAAACAGGCCACAACCAGTAGGTGTACAACACAGAGGGGTATTGTAATAAAGTATTTAGGGACTACCTATGTATTAAGAGAGACCCTCACTCAGTGGCCATTTAATATGCTAAAAAAATAACAATTATGTAACAAATATATTTAACATGCTTATTACTATAGAAAAAAGGTGCATGCAACACATGTAAAAGGCTGCTCAATCATAAGTAGGTAGTAACATGATATACCTAACACCAACACTGTACACTTAGTTCGGCAATAAACGTTTTACCTTTGACTTCCTTAAAACAACTGATTCTATAAAAACTGCCTTACAGTAGAAACATGGCAAAGCTGATAGAACGTTCCTATTGGGAACAGAATAGGCTTGGTAATATTTCATATGTACGAGTACATATGTCTCCCCTCAATAGGTATCTGAATAAGCGTTCATTTTGAATGTTTAACGCACCATTACATGGTACCGTAGACAATATTTTCGTCAGCCATTTTGTGATTACCATACCGTTTGATCCAAATATTTCTCGTATTGTTCAAGAATTTGTTTTTGGTAAGAAATTGTATATAACGTCTAGACTGTTACGTAAATACATAAAAGAGACATGTTTTTTTAGTTATTTGGTAATAAGTAAATAGTACTTTCTGTTTTGTTATTTTACAAACATATTTTAAGGTATTTAGATATTGAAGGCAAACATTTATCAATAGTATTTACGGTACAATAAATATAGTTTGTATTTTTAAAGGTATATTAGAAAAAAAAAATACAATATATATCTATAGTCCTTTGGTTTGGTTTTTTAATTATGGGTTAAGATATTATGTTATATGCTTATAACTAAATTATGTAAACTTATTAATTAAAAACAAAATTATAATATAATCCTCCTCCTTGCGTCGTATTCCTCAATGCTGAGGGTCGTGACCTCCCTGCTTCATCACCTTAGCCCTTATGATGTTCCTCCATCTGTTTCTATCTTCGGCGTTGTGAAGGGCATCGTACATCGTGGAGTTAAGAGCGGCGCGGATCTGGTTGGACCAACGTATTGGGCTGCATAATATAATATTATATCGAAATTCATTATCATCATCATCACTTCAGCCGAAAAACGTCCTCTGTTGTATCGAAATTCATTTTAAAAAAAATCATTGATACTAAGTAGTCATTATTTAATGAGCCATTTATACAATTGCATCTTTGTTACGCCGAGTCCAAGTAACATGAGACAAGGTACCTGTTAAACAAAGTATGCAATCTAATATTATGAGCAGCAAACGAAAAGATAATTTATTTTGATACTGTGTATATTCTTAATCTGAGTCCATGCGGTTTCTAGACCTTAGTCAAAACAGCTACAGAAAAAATAATTAAATTATTACGATTAATTTCACTGCGAAGTAAAGAAAGACTTTTTTTTGTTCTTAAATTGTTTGATTACCAAGAATTCTGATTATAACTATTTGATTACCTACCTGGAAAATATAAAATTAAATATATTTCGTTTAATTTGCTAACAAAATAAGGCTTTCTTAGTTACAAAGGTATTTCTAAAGAAAGTCTTATTCTGTTTACATCCAAATACAAGGTACTGCCAATACAATTAATTATTAAGCCCTCAGTCGCCCACAGGGAAAATGAATGGAAAACTATTTTAGGCGAGATAAAGTCAGCAAAAATCATCCCACGCGAAGCATTCTTATACAACTCATCATTATTTCAGTACACAAACTACTTAGATATAACTGAAACCGTCTACGTTGAGATTATTCGGAATGTTGATATTAAATATTGGCTTAAGGTCACAAAACAGAAAAGTACTCCGGGCAATAGCTTTTCGTTCTAAATATAGACTTACCGATGTTTTTACCCAGAGTTTTGGTCGTGATGGCTACGAGCCATCGCCACAACAACCGGTCCTATGCGTCTCGCATCCATAGGATTCTCACAACCCTCACTAGGTCATCAGTCTACCTTATGGGAAGCCTCCCAAAGCTGAGTATTGAGGTACGCAGTCGCCACTCCAGAACCTTTCGACCCCACCGACTACCTGTTCTGCAAGCATTGCCACATTGAATTTCCATGTTATTGTATAAAAGTTAAAATAATCCACCGATACATGGTGAAAATCCTAGCCGTAAAAAGAGCATTATCCGTAAGTAGCAGTAAAAAGCATTTTGGGAACATGGAATTCCCTGCCGGAGTCTGTCTTTCCTGATAGCTTGTGAAGAGTGAATTAGTTACTTCTAGGCAAGCGTGTTCCATCGTCGGCCACATCATTGCTTACCATCAGGTGAAATAGTGGTCAAACGCGAGACTATGTACAATAAAAAAAAACATCATTTGCGACTAAAGTTCCCTGTCGAACCACCTGTGTTTCACGGTTCACAGTTTTACCTTAAAAAAACAAATGTAGAAAATGGAGGCGACATAAATAACTATTCTCGTCTGCTTATTAAGATAATTTGGGATAACAGCTAAGAAGCTGGATACAAGCAAAGCATAAAGTAACACTAACATCGTAAACGTTTTATCCACTTAGGTACTGTATTTTAGCTCATGAAAAATTTTGTCGTCTCTGTATTTATCGAGTGTTTTAAGGATTTGTAAATGTAGAGTTTTTTTTTGTAGAATAACATCAGATAACTACTCCCGCTTTGGGTAGAGCATGTGCGAGAGTCTGACTTTAACTGACTAAAATCTACCTTTCTTTCGGTTGCCGTAAAGTTGTTTTAAGGCCAAGGTAAATTTTCCGAACAATTTTGCAACCCAACAATCCTTCAGCCCAACAATTAAGCTCAACAATCCCTCAGCTCAACAATCTGTCAACACAACAATCGCGCGTATCAACAATTTTCTAGACCAACAATCTCTGGAGTTTGGTCTGTGGTCAATTATCCCTGAGCCCCACTTCAGGGTAGGGGCTTTATAACATATCAAGATGTAATATTTTAGCTATATATACTATGTATATATACTCGTACGTAAGTAATAATCGTTTGACTAACACTAGAAATCTTCTTTATGTAAATAATTTTAACCAAAACGGTTGGAGTTATTGAGCGATAGGATACAACGCTGCGTCCCGCGATTGCGATTTTCACTCAGAACAGATATTTGTATAGTCTGCAGATAGTTTTTCCGTGTATGTGAGTTTACATGTTTGTGAACACACCCACGATACACGAGTAATTACTTGTGAGAAGCTCAAGGATCTTGTATACCCTACAGACTGGATTGATTATGAAACAATTATGTACACATTCTGAAGTGTACTTTATTTTCATTTACGTTAAGTTCATATTTTTATTGATAAGCCAAAGAGAAAAAATGTACCCAGCAAGACAATGAGAAAGTGGTAGTTTGTCCCTTTCTTACTAGTCTATGGACACACTAGTAAAAAGAGATAACATACCACTTTGCATTGTAAGTTTCGGCATATTTTTGAGATTGACGTAATCACTCCAGATAGTTTAAAAAATACTTGGTAAAGTTACGGTTATTTAAAAAAACACATACAAAAATTGTACCAACCCAAAACCCTTCCTAAATGTGATTTAGACCTAACATTATTCTATGTTATCTCTGTTTTAATGAAACAATAATAACTCCTGCGAACAGTACGAACCCGGGGCGTGGGTCGACACGCACTTGCCACGTTTTAGCGTTACTACCTAAAAAACTTCAGCAGAGGTCGGACTAATAAGTCTCTAACAAGAACTAAGTAGACAAAAGTAAACACATTGGAACTTCAAACAGAAAAACCAATAAACAAGGAGAGTTAGGGAGCAGTGGCGTAGCTACCGGCCTATCAGCCATATCAATTTTACGGTAAGAAGCGTAAAATTACGGTCAAAAAAGTCAAATTGTTACTCCTCCTCCTTGCGTCGTATTCCTCAATGCTGAGGGTCGTGACCTCCCTGCTTCATCACCTTAAACCTCCCGATGTTCTTATTAATGAGAGGCTTTCAGACTATTAGCCTGTCAATTTGCCGAATTGTCAGATGCTATTTGAGTTGATTTTTTGATAAAATTGTTTATTTCTTAACACGGGATATTGTTTTTTGTTACCAAGTAGGTACCTAAACATACTAGTACTGGGTTTTACCGCAACCAGATAAAAAATGGGCTCCGATTTTTATTATTATACGGAAACCTTTAGAAACTACGCCACTGTAAAGAAGTAAAGGTGAATTTTCACTTAACAGGAGCTCTCTTCAGCCGCTTCCACCAAACGATTCAATTGATAAACTTGTTAATATCTAAGAGAATTGCCACCTAAACATAGCCAATTAGTAATAAATCAAAATCGAAAACCGAAGCCCCAATTATCTGAAGTCCTATTAGATAGTTACTGTTTAATTAATTGCTCTGATGGCCTGACTGTATAATGTCTACGTATATTAGATGGTTGTATTATCTCGCCTAGATAAGGCCTGTTTTGTGAGACGCTGGCTTTAGATCTCTGTGTTAAGTATTCCCGTTTCGACGCCCAGATTTACGGCACCCAAGATATTCCCGATTCGACACCAATAAGTATTTTAGATTATTATTTTGTATTGGTTACTCATCATCATCTACCTAGCCTTTTCCTAACTATATTGGGGTCGGCTTCCAGTCAAGCCGGATTTAGCTGAATATCAGTATTTTACGAGGAGCGGCTGCCTACCAGACCTCCACAACCCATTAACTGGGGTAACACGGTACTTCATGGCAAGACTGGAGTCGGATTTACTGGTTTCTGACTATACATAACGACTGCCAAAGATCTACAAATGACAGTCGGAACCTAAGGCTTAACGTGCTTTCCGAGGCATGAAGGAAACTCGATGTTAAGATGGTCACCCATCCACAGACCAACCTTGGCAAGCGTTGCTTGACCTTGAAGATCCACCTGTGCGGCTGTTATTACTTAGCCACGAGCTCCTCATATTGGATAGTTAATAACCATAAAAAATACCAATCCAAGATACCTATTGGTGCCGAACCGGGAATAGCTTGGGTGCCGAAACCTTTGGTGCCGAAAATCTGGGTGTCGAAACGGGAATACTTCAGCTTCAGAGCTCTATGTGTGGGCGTTAATGCGATGAAGCTGTGATATCTGTTGTGTTACTCTGAGAGGTTTTAATTAGTTATGTAATAATAGCCTAATATAATGAGATAGGGCTTAGTGCTATTAAGCTGGGAAGCGCTAGATAAAACCGTTTGCTTAGCGTCCTGAAACATAGCTTGGAGCTCTTCCAGTATGAAGTGGAGGGAACTTCTAGTTAATTTATTATATTCCTTTATTAAATTTTTTAACCTAACTTTGAACGTTTAAGGATAGTCGAAAGTGTAACCAGGTTTGCCTTATGGTACCGTGATACCTAGTAACTGGAAAGTGTACCTCACTAGGCAACCAAGGTCCTGGTTGCCTAGTGAGGTTTTAACACGTCAAGGTAAGGTTTTACTTGTTAAAATGTATGTCGAGCGAGCATTATACACCCTTCACAGCTTCATCCCTTTAGACATTTTGACAAGTCATGGTAAGGCCTCAGATAAGCAGCCGTGCGTTAGGTTTGGTACTCGTATTGTTTTAGACATTTTAGACATCACACACACATTCACATCACACCTCACGGCTTTACAGTGAGCTACCTATCGCTCGCTGTCTGCAACCCTGTGCCTACAGTGGCCCGGAATCACCCTGCGACTACTTACACTCAGGGTGTCTTCTGCGACAGCGGTGGCTGGAGTGTAAAGATGTTCTTTGCCTCATGACTATCCTTCACTCGCATTACTGCTTAAAGAAAGACGTGTCTGTTCCCCTTTCCCTCTCGCTCCAAACCCGCCAGATCCAGGGCCGGATGCGAGTGGCATACGAATCAACCTATTATTATTACGAGTATAAGGCCGTTGCATCCCACTGCAGGGCTAAGGCCTCCTTTCAATTTTTTCATTCGTTTCGGTCTTGAGCCAATGCTAACCAATCCCTCAGGAAGAAGTCTAACAGCCGAAACCAATAACCTATCTATCACATATCGGAGATAGAAAAACAAATGAAACAACAGAAAACATGATAATTTTTGTATTGTATCATTTGTTTTACAATCTCCAATATGCCAAAACTGGAGATCGATAGGTTATTGGTTTCGGCCGTAAGTCGTCACGCCATCACGTTCAATCAACCTAAAGACTGTTTATTTATATGAAAGACAGAAATAGGAAAATAATTAACATCCGCCTATGAACTACGCGACCCCATTCAACACTTGATTTCCACAAATCCATTCAACCATACATTTCACCCAATATTAAATCTCAATAATTTCGTTACGCTGATCAATAGGTAATTAATTTGGGCGCAAACAAGCCAGGCTTATGACGTCACACCCGTGTCAAGTGTGAACTCAATGTGTTTGGACGTTCATCGCAAGCCTGATAGGGTTGCCAATAACAGCCTCAAAACTTCTCCCGAGTACTTTGAAGTTGGACGGGCCATGAGAGTTTTGGTAATAGTGTTTTGACAACCCTGTTACCTTGTTCAAGTGGAGTGGTTATTTTTGGAAAAGGAGTGACAAATTTTGTCTAGATCAAGAGAAAAGTTAGTACCATAAGAGATTTGATAAGGTCGGGTACATTAAATTGATTGGGTTTTTGTAAACTCGTCACATTTTCGTTTCATTTTTATTCGCCAGCGCAAAGTGTAGCGAATCAAAAATATGACGAGTTCACAATGTTGGGCCATTTTTCTAAATTTTGGATATAGATACTATGGATAGGTAATACTTAGTAGCGTTACTTTAGTCGAATAGCTGTATAACATACAAAACACAATAAAATAAGCCTTATAACGTTATCTTTGTTGGACTTAGACCGCGTCTCTAGAAGACGGAATGGATCAATCCACCACGCGGGCCCAGTGAAGGTTGTCAATGTCATAATATGTCTTTGATTTTTCTTGTTCTAGATTTTTCTCTATGTTTTCCGACACATGACTATACTAAGATAAACAATTCGAACGATTCCACTTTTCTGTCACTGACACCACTTCAAAACTTCCTTTACTAAACTAAACTCATTTCTCACTTAACCGCTTGAGATAAATGTGTGACGACAATGAGAGGTCATTCTCGTCACACATTTATCTCAAGCGGTAAGATGTCGACAAAAATAAATTCTTCCAAGCTGCGACCCAAATATGATTAAGACCGAAATAAGTTTTATCAGCTAATCCCCTAACCGTGTAGCCTTGCTCTATAGCAGATCTCGTGACCGTTCCACGATGCGATCAAGAGACGGATTATCTTTTACTTAGATATCATAACAACATCACATACGCGAGAAAGACTAGGTACACTCAGCAGCAATATAATGAATTTTTTCTTTATGAGAAAATCATCAATTAATTCTTAAACTCTGGGTTTCTTTTTCGGTAGGGGAATCATCAGAATGACTTCTCCCGCTCTTGGGTGGAGCGACAGTGAGCGAGCGGGAATGTCAGACTTTTACTGTCTGTCTAAAACTGACATCTTCAGATGCCCTTTGCGTTGCAGGCGTCGCGGGCATTGGCCCTACGGGTTTACTGCGATAACTTATGAAGCGCGCGTAATCACTTGGGTTGGGCGACCTTTCTACCTTACCTCACGGCCGGACGGCGAGCAATCCATTGCTCGTCGCTCGCAAGCCCGCGCCTTCGGTGACTGGGAATCGCATTCCGACTCGGATGCCCAAGACGTCTCTATGTGCGACGGCTAGGATGAGAGGGATACCCTCTCATCCTGTTCACAGTTCTGGACAACTCCTTTGCTGGCATTACGGTTTCTATGAAGAAGCAAAGCGCTTCCTACACCCTCTCACTGCAGACCACAATCTAAACCAGGGCCAGGAGTGAGAGTTGCCACCGCTGAATCCTCCACGAGAACATGGCTGGTTCCACCAGAGTGGGGCAGATCTTATGCTTTACCATGTTCTACGGGCGGCTCGCATAATGGTGACACCCGGGCGTTTCTTTCGTTTGAACCCGATATAGGAACCTCCCGAACTAGCCACATCAGGTGAGAACCTGCGGTAGGCGAAAGGTGACGCCGTACTGCAAAGTCTATGATTTTAAATGTTTGTAAATTTGAAATTATCACTGTTGTGGCGTGCTCAAATTCCGCTGAGTGCCTGTTGTTTAAAATAACAGAGAACGGGGTAAAACCTACTTTTTTTCTATTCCAATTATTTTTTCTCCTTTGCTTTTTTAACATCATAAACCGAATTGAAAGTGGTTGAAACGTCAAAATAAAAATGTTTGCCCAATTGAAAAAAAAAAATAGATTCGGCATTTTAAATTCGAACATATTATTTTACGAATTTGATTAATCTTTTTACGTCAATTCATCCGTTAATCTACTCCTATTTAAATCTCACAAAGCTCCCAGCAAATTACAATTCACGAAATTGAAAACAGAACATGCAACTGAAGAAGAAAACACGAATTTTCCATTTCGCCTGCAGCGAGTAGTCGAAAAAACGTTTTCATTTTTATAAGAAAATTAAAACAAAGAACTTCACAGGACGGGCAAGGAGGGTTTATATCAATTCGTTACAAAGAGGAAGAACTAATTGAATTGCCATTGCCTGAGAACACAGGCCATATTCATATCACTTAGGTACGCATGTGTTGGCACATGTTGAGTCCACTTTCTGGACATTTCCCGGGGCAGTGACCGAGTTGTAAGATCTAACGTCGTACAGTTAGTTGCCATGTGCTCAAGCAAAAGGAAAATTTGACACACTCGAAACAATTCCACATTTCTCAGAACTAAATCCGAATACGTTAGTAAAAAGATAAGAAAAAGTATTCAAAAGTTATATGAAAAAAAATTGTATCGTAATTCTGTGACACGTAATAGAAATAAGTAAAGTAGCCATGACAGTTCCTGGTATGCAATTTAACAGCAAAACAAAGCTTAATCTCTACATCAGAAATGAGATTAAATAGATTAAATCATGTAATTGAGATCCAGTAGCAAGCACTTTGTTTCATTCGATACGCAACGAATCGCTCGACGATATTGAGCATCAACTATGTATTCGCTACATTTGTGATGGCTACAGCGATTAACTGTAAACGCCACCAGTGAAATAGTACGCATCGCTAATAGCCAACCGCTAACAACGAGCCATATGTACCAACCTAATAACAATTACAGCTGCGTTCCGAATAATGACGCCCATACCACATCGCAACTCATTCCCTTCAATCGGACCATTTCCCAAAACATACAATCTCCTTTTTACTGCTTCCCAGGTGTTTACTATTTGATTTTATTACGTATCCTGTCCGATATATTAAAGTTTCAACATTTGCGGACGACTCCATTGAATGTTAATGCGGTTGCGGCGCTCAGCAACAACAATATTGTTTTATGGGACAACCAACCGAGTGTTTTCCACAACGCCATGTTTTGATTGCTCTGTAAATCACACACACGGAACTATTGTGGCCGACAAATGCAGATGAACATTTTTGACTAACGACGCAAAATGTCATAACATAGTAAAGAGCCTGTTAACATGCGGATTGCAAAAAGGATTTTATGAAGCGTTGACAATCTGATTTTTATTTTTTTTATACAATAATTTAAATTCATATGAACAAATTAAACAATAAGTCCATGGCATAACACGGTTTCTTTTCGAAAGTGAAGTGACATTTAAGAATAAACCAAATCGACCTTATTTACCGACCGTTCTCATGTGAAAAAGCTGAATGCAAGACCGCCTTTGCCACTCACCCGGAACGCATCTTGACATTCATTTAATTTCGTTTTTCTCGCGCAATTCCGACCCCTTTCTCGCCGGACAGCTAATTTGTACGAAGCCTTTTTGAAATTGGAACTTTCAAATTTTTCTTTTTTTTTGCTCTTTGTAAGAATTGAAGTTTTATTTTGATTAGATTCATTCGTAACTGTAAATGAAATTATTTTTCTTTTTCTTTTATTTAAAGTCTAAATTAAATAAAGTATTAAAAATTAAACATTTAATTTGTAAGTAATAAATTTGAAAGCTGCAGTTCCGTAGCGTTTTGAAGTGAGCGTTAGTTAAGCCAATTTGCGATACAACAAGTTTTAGCGAACTTACTTCTTAGCTGCACTTGAGCTAAGAACGTACGGCTAATTATTGCTATCGACCTATTTCTGGAACTAGACTGTATTAACGTACATTTATGAAAGTTTAATTATTTACTCTTGTTTATCTATATTACTTTGGATTCGAAAGTTTAACCTCGTAAGATTTAGACTTTATAGATTTACATTATGAAATTGAATGAAAACAATTAGGTAAATTAACATACAAGAACATCTACCTGTCTGTTTGTAACTGCTTCACGCTGTAACGGCTGAATGGATTTGGATGAAACTTAGCACACAATTAGACAATGTCCTGGATCAGAACAAAAATATAATACCTAACATCACTACATAGTATAAAACAAAGTGGCTTTCTTGGTCTCTATATCCCTATGTATGCTTAAATCTTTAAAACTACGCAACGGATTTGACGCGGTTTTTTTATATAGGTAGATAGAATGATTCAAGAGGAAGGTTTTTATGTATAATATTTGCATAATATAGTAGAGTAACACTGATAAATTTGCACCCGTGCGAAGCCGTAGCGGGACGCTAGTAATATAATATTCCACAACTTTCACACAACGTCATCTATGTAGTTTACTAAAAAATGCTATGACTACTAGACTACTAAAAATATACTTATAAAGTTCTAAATATATACAGATAAATTACACCTAGATACAGAACAAATTACCGTGCTCATCACAAAAACATCTCTGGCATAGCAGTCAGGGCCACTAACCACTAGATCAACAGGCTAGTCATATTATGATCTAAAAACATTCACAAGAGTGAAGCCGGTGGTAGAAGCTTGTTTACATAACATCATCATCTACATCATCTCATCTACATCATCTGCCGAGCCTTTTCCCAGCTATATTGGGGTCGGCTTCCAGTCAAGCCGGATTTAGCTGAATACCAGTATTTTACGAGGAGCGGCTGCCTACCAGACCTCCACAACCCATTAACTGGGGTAACACGGTACGTTAAAATGGTCACCCATCCACAGACCAACCTTGGCAAGCGTTGATTAACCTTGTAGATCGAACCGTGCAGCTGTTATAAGGGTCAATCAACTTTTAAGTGTACATCAACAATAAATTTGACTTTTTAAATTTTATTTGTGAATTAATTTTTTTTAACAATTTTGCAGTAGATAATTATTTATATTTTAAGAAAACACATAGAGCAGAAAGATTTATTTAAATAAAATAGTAAATCTGAACTAAATAGGCTTCTGAAACATTAAAATTCAGTCAAATTGTAAACCGTCACTTTATTTCCACTGAATATAGGATAGATTCCAATTTATTATCCATAAATAAATGACGTGGCTTTTAATTTATAAGTTATTTCCAATAATATTGTCACCTGGACAACGACAAACTTTAAATGTAACGAACTTTACATTTAACTTATAAAATAATGATTTATAGCGTAATATTTAACAGTTTATGAATTCACTTTTAATTGTTTCATTCATATTTGAAAATTTTGTGTACCTTTCTGTTTTTTTTAAGTATGTATGACGAGAATATATCTTTCGGAGACAGGGACAAAATGGTTGTCCAGTGAACATACTCGGAAGTCCGAAGGAGATACTAGGATTGAAATCGCCTGTATTTGTTCTTTTTATGTAAAAAATTCAACAATATGACAATAATTATCAGTTTTTTTACATTTTTTTAACGAAAGAATCAACATGACCATAAAGTATTCAATAATGAACAGATCTATAAATGTAATACTATCAGCTCTTTAATAATTAATATCAGCTCTTTGGCGATTTCTCTGTGACTGTTTTCGCTGCTTCCATATAATTCTGCAGTTTTCTTATCTTCTAGCAGCATATTTGAAACTAGTTTTTTATTCCTATGGTAGCTTTCCCTTTTTTTCTCTTTCGCTCAGCTAATTTCTCAGGGTCTGCTTTACGTCTTTCTCTATAGCTTGATTTTTCTTTTTCCGTCAAACTCATTATCTAAAAATAATAAAAAAAAAAATAGAATAGACGACTATAAAAATGTGCTAGGTAAGTAAGCAAGTAACACACGTCAAGAAGTACAAAGTTGAAATTGGTCAAAATATCAATATAATTTATATTAAACAATAATAAATGCTCTAGCCCTTGTAAGAGGCTCTTCAGTGACTAATTATTATTGAAAGAAAAAGTATTGCTTTATACTGATTCTATTATTATTATCCTAAGAACAACCAAAATGCCCCACGGACAACGGTTTTGGTTGCCCAAGTGACCGGTTGTCCGAGTGACATTTATCAGTATTTGCGCTCCCTGCTAATAAATAATGATATTTTGAATTAGGTCCTAACGCGTAATGAAAAATATAAACTAAATAGAATATTTTCACTTTAATTTACTACGATATATCAAATACTTACGTTATTGTGCCGGTTGTCCGGTAGACACACAATAAAGCCACCCATTTTTTCAAAACACACTCGGCCAACTGGCGCTGCGGGAAAGATGAATTCAAAATGGCGGCTAGATGAGTGAAGTCAACAAATTAATCGACTTGTTGTCAAGGCACTAATGCCGCTATCTGTGTTTTGGTTGCGGAACTTTTTTGCCGCTGCCCGGTAGAAGTCAGGATATTAAAATATATTAGGGACCAAAATGAACATGCCAAAATATCGTTAAAATTTTAAATCAAACAAAAATCTATATGCTAGCATCATAGTAGATATTGTAATAAATAATTATGTAAAAGCGTAATTAATTGCCATACAGTATTTTTTGTATAAAGTAATGTTTCGTTGTACTAACCTACTGGGGGACAAACAATGAAACACTTCATCAGATGTTTTGTTAACCGGACAACCATTAAAATTCCAGTATAATAGTGATTTCTTTAAAATAATTTACTCGTATAATTGCTTAATAATACGATAAATGCGACATATGCCAACAAACCACTTAATTTTCTTTAGAACTTGCGATTATTGGTCAGGGACATAACATAGTACTTACAGGACAAATAAAAGTTGATTGACCCATAATCTAGCCACGAGCTCCTCTGCTAGTTTACATAAATAAAATATGAGATTTATATGCAGATCAGAAAATATTTTATTTCAGTAGCGGTTATGCAAATAGTTTTGTATTGCTCAATAGTGTTACAATTACATTTTATCGGCCATTGAAACTAAAGCGCGAGCCATTTGAACGATATAAACTAATATACGTTTAATTGTTATCGACAAAATTAATGTGTAACTAAATGCGATACGTATACCTATATAATGATTCATGAAAATAAATTGGCCATAGATAAAATTAGATAATATTTTATCTACGGTCGAGTTAGTTGAACTCTTTCAATATGTTTAATGCGGAACGAGGCTAATAAGCCTCGCATGTATCCTCCTTGCGGTGCGGTTAAGAAAAGCAGTCTTCTCTAAAACTAAACCAAATTGAAGTCATGGCCTCCGTATGTAACGGAGGCGATGACTTCAATTTTGTTTAGTTTAGAAAGACCTAAGATACCTGCTAAAAATATTATTAAAACAGAATGCAGTGGTGTATCCCTTTAAATACGAGCTCGTTTTGACCTCATACCTACCGCATTTAGCCAAAAAATGTATTTAGTTTTTTTTTTATAGTTGCGTCATAATAATCGTTTTCAAACAAAGTCTTAACCGCCCCGTGCCGATTGCCAATCAAAATAATACAATTTGTGCCGCTGTCGACAATAAAACATTTCACTAAACGAACAACATTCTAAACTATATTAAAATAAACACATTCCTTATTAAAACCCGTATATCGCAGGTAAGCATACAGAAGTTGTTAGCGAGTGTAAGAATATGTACCAGGCAGTTATAAATTGCAAGGCTTAACGGAAAAACTTTGTTATCGTCGGTCGCCTACGTACCGCCGATTTACTCCCTCGAGATAACGAGTTCCGTACTACCCTAGTACCTGTTGGGGGGTCTTTTTTAATTTTCTAATCAATATGCGGGAAAAAAAGCTTAATTTTCGTTGGGACAACACCTTTTGTGGTGAACTTTCCCTATAGGCTGGAAGGACAAACTTGAAACTTGGAGGAAGGTAGGGAAACAATGGAGAGATGGTAGATAAGCTCATGAAGGAACATTAAGTAACCCCGCCAAAGTTATAATTTTTAGATCACATCATACCCGTTTGGAGGCCCGGGGTAGAGAGTTTAAATTTTACATTTTTGGGAAACTTTTATTTTAGTGATCGAAGATCATTTAGCACTTTATCGTGAATGTAAGAATTAAAGTTTTTTATGATTACGATTTTTTATATTTAACCTATCAATACCCGCGAAACGAGACACAATAGTAAAACAATAACAGCGCGGTCCAATGAGACCGGTCGGAGATTCATGAATTAATCGATTCTCTTTTTGAGGCGGGTATTCATTGTTTATTTATTTAAAACTTCGTAAGCACACCTTTTAACAATTCACGGCAATGCGATGTTATTGCATACGACTACTTAAATACTTGTATTTACATTATAGGTACATTAATAAATACAAATATGTGTAGGATAATTTAATATCTCCTCCTGCTCTGGGTGAAGTGACAGGGAGAGTCTAACTAACTAAAACACAGTGTTGCTTCAGTTGCCTTTTTTAGGTGGGAAATCATCTAAAGACTTCTCCCGCCCTTGGTCGGAGCGGCAGCGCGAATTCTTTCGCACAACCCATAGCACCAGTAGACTTCCCCTATGGTTTTACCGACATCTTCTTGAGGCGCGCACGTGCCGTCGATATAGAGTTGCCCTTTACTTTCGAGAGCCACCGTAACTTTTCCAAACAGTCCGTTAGCCCAAACATTTACTCAGGTGAGTTAGCAAATAAAGTTTAAAACACCTTCTAAAGGGCACGCTTTTTCAAATTTTCCGTTATATTTTTCTTACACTTTATATTTATTTTACATCTCACTATCTTTGCTGTATTTCTACAATATTTAAGTAAACTCTACACAAACATTACGTACAATTTCTCTTTTCATTTCGCAGCAATACCTGTAACGACCGCACAGCAACATGAATAACTAAAGCCCCCGTGTACTCATAAAGTGCAATTTTCCTCTTACATAACAGACACAGTCAGTAGCAATCACATGTTTATCTAAACATACACTTAGGTATAGTGGTTGCGTTTTAGCGTGGCAATAATGACAGAAAGAAAGAAGAACATTGTATTTGCGAGAAATGACGCAATCATAAGGCTAGCTTACAGATTATAAACATTCTATTGGTAAAATATTGGGCACGTCCGTGCAAAATGGCCTATTGCTCAGCATAATGCCGTGGCTATACACACAGTGCAACGAGTCACACAGCGCTAGACTTCAGCGTGGGACGGTGAAGGTTATAGGCATTGCAGGTCTACGCAAAACAGCCTAATGCTCAGCATAACATCGTGGCCACACACATACTGTGACAAGTCCACGACGCTGGTTTTCAGCGTAGGCCGGTTACGATAATGGGCAATGCTCTTGCCGATGCAGGAAGCGCCCTGTCACAGGACAATTCTCGGCCATAGTAGGCACAGGCTTGTGGACGGTGAGCAATGGGTAGCTCACTGTCCGGCTGTTCGGTAAGGACCAAACCCAAGTCCACGGCGTATTATTTTCTACGTGCACCTCAACACCAATGTCTGTCTGGTAGGGCTGTAGCTTTTTTCTGGAACGCAAAAGCAACTGATGAAACACAGGTAGGTTTTTGTCAATCAAAAAGTCTGACACTCCATCATCTCTCTGCACCCAGAGCGAGAAAAAGTTACTCAAAAAAAAAAATTACTCGAATTTATTTTTTGTTTCCGTTTAAGAAACTCATAATTTTTATTATTGTTACTTGCGCTTCTCCCTCTTCTAAAACGCAAGAACTATAGATACGTAGCATATGACGTCACAACACTCTGTAGGTGAAGATAAAAGTTTCACACAATATGATTTTTCCTCGGGAGGCCGTCACTCAACAAAAATCAACTTATGAAGGCCGAGTACGGAAACAATTTTATTCGGTTTTCATGCGGCTCACCGTTCTTCCGCCTACAACCATAGCGCTTGCAATATTAAATAACAACTTTTTTATTTTTTTACAATATTCAATGAAGTATTTACAGTTTTTTTTTTTCAAATTTAACTATATTATAAAGAAGAATGATTTATATTTTTGTTTGTGACGTAAAAAATAAATTTGGCAGTAAAATGCTATTTTATCACTAAGTGACATAGGCTGAAGCATGGGTTATATTTTTTTTATTTTAACGAGGGCGAAGGTGCTGGCAGAAGCTAGTCGTAAATAAATAATAATAATAATAATAAAAACAGATTACACACACAGACACAACCAAGTAGCAAACGTAATACACCAAAAATTAGCAGTTAAGTACGCTCTCATACAGAACACAAACACTCCTTATTATAATTATACACCTCAAACTGTACTCGAAAATGACACACATAAGCTTTACTATGACCGCGCCATACTCACGGATAGAACAATACATTACAATAGACCAGATATAACCCTTCAAGACAAAATAAATAAAATTACATACTTAATAGATATTGCTGTACCTAACACACATAATATAAAGAAAACAATAACTGATAAAATTAGCAAATACGCAGAACTCAAGGAAGAAGTTAGTAGAATATGGCGACAAGAAAAAGTTTATGTGGTCCCGATCGTCCTCTCCACAACAGGCGTTATTCCGAACTGTTTATTACAAAGCCTGAAATTACTTAGCTTAAAAGAAACACTCTACATCACTTTACAAAAAGCTGTTATCCTGAATACATGCCGAATTGTCAGAAAGTTCATGCAAATAGATGAGAATGAACTAGGTTCTCATCATAACACATCTCCAATATAAAACACCACACGCTGCATTTACTTGGTTTCGGCCCGTAATAGTACATTACGATATTAGTGCGTAATGATGGTTATAACATGCGAGGCGGAATTTCAGCCCGAGCCGAAGGCGAGGGCGTAACTGAGCCGAGCATGTTATAACCAATACGCACGCATATCGTACGACGTTTTTTAACACATTTGCGAGGAAACAGAAAAAAAAAACATTTAACCTCACACACACACAGCACACTCACAGCAATTTTTGCTGCGCACTTATTGTGTGAGGAACATCTTAGTGTTTAGCGCCAAAGAAATCGAACGCAAATATAGTTTGGTAAAATGACAAAAAGTAACAAAAAATGACAGAAAATCACAAAAAATCCCAAAAAATTACAAAAAGTGACAAAAATTACAAAAAGTGACAAAAATTACAAAAAGTAACAAAAAATGACAAAAAGTTACAAATAATGACTGAAATGACAATAAACCACAAAAAGTGACAAAAAGTGACAAAAATTACAAAAAATCACAAAAGTTGCCAAAAAATCACAAAAAGTGACAAAAAATGACTGAAATGACAATAAATCACAAAAAGTGACAAAAATCACAAAAAGTAACAAAAAATGACAAAAAGTGTCAAAAAATGACAAAAGTTGACAACAAATCACAAAAAATGACAAAAAGTGACAAAAAGTGACAAAAAGTGACAAAAAGTGACAAAAGTGACAAAAGTGACAAAAGTGACAAAAATGACAAAAAGTAACAAAAAATGACAAAAAGTGACAAAAAATGACAAAAAGTAACAAAAAATGACAAAAAGTGATCAAAAATGACTGAAATGATAATAAATCACAAAAAGTGACAAAAATGACAAAATGTGACAAAAATGACAAAAAGTAACAAAGAATGACAAAAAGTGACCAAAAATGACTGAAATGATAAAAATGTCAAAAAATGACAAAAGTTGACAAAAAATCACAAAAAATGACAAAAAGTAACAGAAAATAACAAAAAGTGACAAAAAACGACTAAAATGACAAAAAGTGACAAAAAATCACAAAAGTTGCCAAAAAATCACAAAAAGTGACAAAATACGACTGAAACGATAATAAATCACAAAAAGTGACAAAAATGACAAAAAATGACAAAAAATGACAAAAAATGACAAAAAATGACAAAAAGTGACAAAAAATGACAAAAAATGCCAAAAAAGATAAAAAATGACAAAAAATGACAAAGAATTACAAAAAATGACAAAGAATTACAAAAAATGACAAGAAATTACAAAAAATGATAAAAGATGACAAATGATAAAATGATGATTTTGAGATTAGTTCGAAATTGGAATAGGCTATTCCAATTTCGAACTAATCGCCGCGCGTGAAATGGCAAATAATGCTGTTATGGAATTTGTATGGACTATAATTTAACTATTTGCTTTGATAACACACGCGTTTTTTATGACCCGCTTTACATATCTAAAACCGGTGGAATTATATCAGCTTTACGAGCAACTGTGTTAAAAATGTAGTTAAAAACCAGCCAAAGAGCTGAGAAGTAAAAACACTTTCCAAAAATAATAATAATAAATCCTTTATTTCAGGCTACAAAGGCCCATAAACACTATACACAAATTAATAGTCTTAAAAATAAACTAATGCATATTAAACTAATTTACATTGTTTGTTTTGTTAGTAAATACGACTTTAAAACTATGTTAGTAACACTTCACTGCACTATATTTTCTTGGTGCTGTCCTGTGGTACTTGTCCGCGGAAGCGACGGAACACAACGCCCTGTGGCCAAAAGTCTTCATCCATAGCGAGGTGCAGAAAACAGTTCGGAACTCGCACCACAAACGACTTGAAATTGACGTTCCGGTGCGACTCCAGCAACTGCACTCTCAGCGTCAAATAAAGGTGCGTGTTGATGACTTAGACGTCTTTCTTAGGAATTGGCAAGAAGTGGCACAGCAGGCTTAGTCAAGTTAATAAAGCTATACACACACACAGTCACAAACACACAAAAACACACACACTTCTTCATAAATATGTAAATGGTAACCAAGTTACAATTTTGACAAGCGCTAATGAAATTACCAGCTTATCGTTTTGTGAAACGCTTACGTTTACGTTACGTTACCGATTGTAGAAAAAGATTCGACTCGAAACGGTCATAACTTGCCAACAATTACAACGACTTAACAGGAAACAATACAAAGAACGAGGGAGGCCTTTGCCCATCAGTGGCCAAATAATATTATTTTGATTAAAAAAAACTGATTATTTTCTTAATATTAAGACCATAAAAATGCGCACTGATTTTTCACTAGGAAACATTATTTTAGTGTTGTCTAGTATTATAAGCAATCGCTTGACGTCGACTGTGACACAATGCTGTTTAAACTACTTTGTGATCTATGATGCATCACTAACAATGACCAATTTGTTGTTAACCGAGCTAAACCATGACAGAACCACAGTTCCTGGCAGTAAATAATGAGATCACATGTTTGATTACACCTGTGCGACCTGCTTTCCATCCAATTGAACGCCGGTGTCAGTTTTATTTTATTTTGAACAAAATAAAATAAAACACATTTGTACCATACATACAACAAAATAAAACACATTTGTATGACAATTGTACCATATTTCAGCTTCATAATTTCAGCCCGAAAGATGTTCACTGTTGAACATAGGCCTCCCCCAAGCGTCGCCGCAACGACCGGTTCTGTGCGTCTTGCATACATCAGATTCCTGCGACCCTCACTTGGCCATCAGTCCACCTCGTGGAGGCCTTCCAACGCTGCGTCTTCCAGTACGTGGTAGCCACTTTAGAACTTCTCGTCCCCAACGACCATCTGTTCTACGATTACATTTTAAATTTACAAGAAAATTACATAAAGTGGACGTGTTTAAGACTAATTAAATTAAAGGAGACAATTTCTTTTGTTTGGGGAATAGGCCCTCTACAAATTGTGGCGTATAGCAATGAAATGCACGTTAGTTTATTGCTTATAATCTATAGATTACAGTGGTAATATTAGCAAAACTTTATGAAACCGGAATACTGTGAAATACGACAGTCAAAACATGACTCTCATAATAACTTAAAATCTCACAAGAGCTATTATCTTATGAGTGGATAGGTCTCCTTGGTATTTTAAGTCAAAATAGTGCACTTTTCAATAATATATAGTATAAAACAAAGTCACGTCTGTACTACGTGACAGATTTTGATGTGATTTACACGATTTGATAGACTTATTCATGAAAATGGATTGGATGTATTCATTTCGAAATAGCGCGGTTTTTGCCGGCCAATACTGTAAATCTAAAATAATAAGGTGATGTGTTATAAGCTGGTTGGGAAAAAACACATTATAGGTACATCACCAGAAATATTATTACTGTTTATCTCTTAAAAGCAGTATTTCATCTAAAAACCGGGCAAGTGCTAGTCGGACTCGCGCACTGAGGGTTCCGTACCAACTTACCTATGAAAACAATTCAATTCTCGAATCGAGTCTTGAAGATTTTTCAAAAAAAAAAACTTGTGACGTAACTAAAAACTTTCAGTTTTCAGAATTTATTATATATTTGTGCTAAAATTATCATGCTTTGTACCATAATTTCAAGATTCTAGGTCAACGGGAAGTACATTATGAATTTTGATTTCTTTGACAGTGTCGAAATGTACGTTTTTTGCAACATAAACGGGCGTATCTTCTTTTTCCGTCAACTTACAAGTTTGATATTTACACAGCTTCAAGGGACCACGGACTTGAGTATACAGTTTTAATTTCAACTTGATACCTTCACGCGTTCTCGAGATAAAGGGTCATGACAGACAGACAGACAGACAGACGGACAACAAAGTGATCCTATAAGGGTTCCGTATTTTCCTTTTGAGGTACGGAACCCTAAAAAGATGCAGGTGGCTTAACCTCACCTTGATGCCGTGCCCAAGATAAATACCACACTATACACATCACATGTGCACAGCAAGGACCATAATCATGGACAGATACCTCGATTTTGAATTGTCCGGAGGCCCTGACATGCTCTCTATAGTATGAACGAGATTGTTTGATTTGATAAATTCCTAGAGAAAATAGAATTAGGTCCTGGAATGACAATTGAGGAAAATCATCCAGCTCTGGAAGGTTGAAGGTTGCTGCTGGGTGTGGAAACTGGAAGACAGAGTATCTGCAACGGGCTATTAATTACGTTTTGTTCCACGGTGATTTTGAAAATAAACCTAAAAACGCTCCTAACAAGCATTTTTTGCCGTAATACTATTTTACTATTATTTCATTATTCCGGTTACGTATCGATATAATTTTTGGTCAGTTAATTATAACAAGATGATCACTTTTTTCATGTGCAATATCATTAATAAACATTACCGTTTAACAGTGGGCCGAAAAAAAGTTGTCTCCTTTCTATTAAATTATTTAAGTATCAAAAAGTCGCTAATATTTAAATGCTTTTCTTAAATTAATTGTGACTTAAAGCATAAATATCAACTTTTTCAAAGTGATTATGATAGATTATTAGAGATTAAACGAACTTACCTGTGAGTGAAGTTCGATCCTAATTATATGAAGGCTTCGTCCGAAGAGATTAGCATTTTATACACATGTAGTATCGCGTAGTACACACCATTCCACACTATTTTGAGAATTGATTTCTTAAAACATTTTTTTTTTTTGAGGGTATTTGTAATAGTTAACTTGTTTCTTGCGCCCGCATTCTGTCTCATTTAGTTTGGAGTCTGTTTAGCCTATACATTTTATATTTTACGATTGATTAGGGGAAAGACTGATTGACTGGGCGGGAGGGATGCTAATCTCTTCGGACGAAGCCTTCATATAATTAGGATCGAACTTCACTCACAGGTAAGTTCGTTTAATCTCTAATTATATTTCAGGCTTCGTCCTCAAGATTAGCATTTTATACACATGTAGACTTTTAGAGATATAATTAAATCGTAAAATGTAATAAAATAAATTAGAAAAGTTATAAGCTGCAATGAATCGTATATTATTATAACGAAAAAAGAAAACAATACAATCACATCATTTTACATTCCTTGATGAAGTATATAATATAACAAAAATATTACTTGTTGATTGAATCATTCAAAATAACCGTACCAATACAATCACTAGACACATTATTAATAGGTCTGTTATAAAACTTGGCGAATGTTTGGGAGCTAGAGCTCCAACCAGCAGATTTTCTGATTTGTTCAATATTAACACCTAGCCTTTGCGCAGCAGATGTGGCAGCATGGCGCGTGCTATGCGCAGTGAACGTGGAAGTATCGATTCCGCTTAAACTTAGAGTATGTTTTACCCATCTAGATAATGTTTGTGCACCAACCGACTTATGAGGCTTTATAAAACTAATGAATAAAAGGTCTGTATTGGCACGAAGTCCTTCAGTCCTTTCCAGGTAAGTTAGTATAGCTTTGGCTGGGCAAATCTCTGGCTTTTTATCGAAAAATGGAATAATAAACATGGGTTGGAGTGCTCCAATTCTAGATGTTTTTATTAGATCAGGAATTTTAATTTTAATCTCTTTTGGAAATTTTTCAATATTACTGATACGAATCTTTGACAAAGTTTGCATCCTATGTGCAGTAACGAGAGCAAGCAGAGTTACCAATTTTTTGGAAAGTTTTTCAAGACTAAGTGCTTCATTAGGGTACCATTTTTCCAGATAATTTAATACCAGAGATGTGTCCCAGGTTTCGTTATACTTAGGTAGCGGAGGTCTAGATCGAAAAATTCCTTTAAAGAATCTTTTCATGTCTTCATTTCCGGAAATATTTTCTTTACTGATTAAACTCAAAGCCGACCGGTACGAATTAAGCGTTCCGTATTGGGCGCCATCATTATAAGCAATCGTTAAAAAGTCTATAATATTTGGAATTGAAACCTCGTACATGTTCAATTTATTCTCATTACAATAAATGAACCACTTTTTATAGTACCCTTCATATTGCTTGTAAGAGTTATCCGAGAGAGAGTTTAGTACTATATCCATAGACGTAAGTGGGATACCTCTTCTTATCATCGCCTCGCGGACAAGATCCCTGCCACCAGGGTAATGTTGTTGCGCATGTGGCGGCGACTGCAATTAGATGATAATATCAAATTTTCATTGGCTTTGAAAATTATCATTTCTGACGATAAAAGTGTTTTAAATAATGGATACCACGGTTGGGTTGGCCAATTTGGGACAACCATTATACCTTTGGCGTTATCGGACTGAATCTTGCGAAGTGATTTTAATATCATAGTAAACGGAGGAAAAGCATAAAAATAAAAATCTGACCATGATATTGTAAAAGCATTAATAGCGTACGCATCCGGATCTCTATGCCAGGAGACATATCTTGGGCATTTATTATTTAACCGACTGGCAAATAAATCAATGTCTGGGGAACCTAATGTTGTTTCAATTTTACGATAAGCATAGTCAGCGAGTTGCCATTCAATATCTGGGTGCGTACGTCTCGACTCCTGGTCTGCTTCAACGTTCTCTGAAGAACGAATATATGATGCGAAAACAAACAGATTTCTGTGTTCGCACCATTGCCACAGTTGTCTTGTAACGTTAGTTAAATGTGGGAACTGAATTCCTCCCATTCTGTTGATGTAGGAAATAGCGGTGGTATTGTCAATACGAAGAAGAATTTGCGAGTTGAATAGATCTTTAGCAAATATTTTAAGACCTATATAAGCAGCCATTATTTCTAAATAATTTATATGTTGACTGAGCTCATCGTCTTTCCACTGGCCACTAGCTCTTTGATCACCACACACAGCTCCCCACCCCGTTGTTGAGGCATCAGAAAAAATTTCAAGGTCGTAATTATCTGTTTTAATTTTACAAAAAGAGCGATCGATTGCATTGTTCTACCATTCAAAATCTAATTTTAATGAGTTTGGTATATTCATAACTAGTTCATAATTATTATTTGTATTTTTTAAATTAAGGTATTTACATCGTTCAAATAGTTTTGTATAGAGCCAGCCGTACTCCACAGCTGGGCAGGCTGACACCAAAAGACCAACAAAACTAGCGAAAGCTCTGATTTTGCATTGTTTTAATGATGATATTTTTTTGATTTCTACTTTTATTCTACTAATTTTTTCTTTTGGTAAACTGACCTGAAACTTTTTCGTATCCAAAATGTATCCTAAATATTTGCAAGTGTGAGAAGGAGTGAAATTACCTTTTTTCCTCATTTATGATAAAACCAAGGCTCGTAAGAAGTTTTTCAGTTTCTTGCAGATTTTTAGAACATGTTTGATAATCATGACCAATAAGACAGATGTCATCTAAATATATTGTAGATAAGTATCCACGTGTTCTCAATATTTTAACCACTGGTTTCATAACCTTTGTAAATACAAAGGGAGCAGTATTCAAGCCAAAAGGTAAAATGTTAAATTCATAAATAGAGTTTTCAAACTGAAACCTTAAATATTTTCGATCATCTTTATCTATTTTTATTAAATAATATGCGTCTTTTAAATCAATAGTACATAAATAACAGTTTCTTGATATTAGTTTTATGACTGTTCTTAAGTCTTCCAGTTTAAAGTGATTAGTATCGATAAATTTATTTAAAGATTTTAAGTTTAAGATAAACCGCATCTTTCCATTTGGCTTGGGTATTAAAAAAATATTTGACAAATATTGATCTGGTCGAGCCTCACATTCGGAAATAGCTCCTAATGATAATAAATTATCAATTGCTTCAATAAAGTGGGCTTTTTCTGATTCAGAATATTTCCGTATGCTAGGAGGCACTGACTGAAAAGGTAACTGAGAAAATGGAATCTTATAACCATTTATATACGAAAGGATCATAGGATCGTGAGTGATCATTGACCATTCTTTATAAAACAAGGACAATCGACCAGCAGGTTTTACCTTGTTTAGCGTCGCTTGTAGTAAGGTCGCTGTGGCGGATGCTGAGACTGCTTCGATGAGCTGGCCGGCCGAATGGGCGTCGAACTCGTTGCAGGCTCCCTTATCCTTGGTGGACCCGTCGGCCTGCGACTCGGACCCGGATTCCGCCAGTTTAAATTCCTTGAAGGCATAGCTGCAAACTTCTTATTTGGAGGTTTTTGTGGCGGTTGCTTAAGGTCAGTACCAGATTTATTGATGGATTTCGCAGTTTTAATTGTTTCGGCTAAGTTCTCACCGAAAAGAAGCGTATCAATTTTCGAATTCTGAAGCTGTTCCCTAAGTTCCTTCTTCACAGCATTTAATAGGAAATTTCTCCGTGTCACCGAGTCAGCGTGTTGACAATCGCAGATGATACGAGTGGCATCCATCAAAAGTTTAAGTAAGGCTGTGTTTTTCTCTTTGTCAGACAATAGAAGAGTTATGCCCTCTCCTAAAGAGGAAATGGCTAAGGTAAGTAATTTTTGCTTATTTTCAATAGCCTTGTCACGTTTTGTGATGATATCTGAGACAGCTGCCTTTATTTCAGCATTTAGTTCTGGAGGATCAATCAGCTTGGCATTTTCGGGAGTTAAATATTTTTCTTTAAGCTCCTTACGTTGCTCTTTTGTTATCCCCATCGTAGTCCAATGTTGTAACCTAATTGATAATTCTTTATTTATCTCCTTTCCATATTTTTTATCAGTAGTAGGATCCGCGCCTAAAATGTCCAACAGGTCACTATCAAGGCCATCTGTTACCGATACGGTTGGGTCTGTAAGAACTACAGGTTCCAAGACTACTGGTGTCGACGGATCCACAGGATCCGGCGGGACTATCACGACAGACGGAATCTGAGTAGAGTTTTCATCACGTGACGTGCTTGGGGTTGGATCTGGCTCCGGCTCCACCTCTAGTAGTGTTAATTCTTCATCTAATTGTGGGTCGGGAGAACGCTGATCTAGGTCTGACATGACCGCTTCATTGTTAACCAACTCGTATTCTTCGTCTGGAAAGAAGACGTAAAATCCCATGTAGCCCGCAAGTCAATATTATATTGTAAGTGACAGTCCCCAGTTATGATAACACGTACTGTCCACAAACAAATTTATCGAGCACCATGAGACAGTCCCATTGTACTGCTCGGTGGGCCGAGAAATGACTGCATAATTATTATTTCAATAAAACATAAAACTAATATAAAAGATTAGTCATTGAACTAAATCTTTAGATTTTAGAACAGTAGGTAAGAAACAGTCCCAATGCTAGCATGTACTGTCCGCAAACCTGTATATCCTATAATATTTAATACGATCACGCTCGTGTTTATGAAAAAACAGTCCCCATGTACTGTCCGTAACATAATTTTCTCGAGCAGTTAAAATCACTATAAATAAATACATTGTAACGTACAAAATAGCAATCAATGTGTAGGTACGTTAACAAGAAAAAACAGGAAGTGTAAACTCGTATCTAGGTCAAACACGGATTCGAATTATAAACACGAAAAAATATTTCAAGCAAGTACATACCTTCATAATCTAACGGTGTCCGGCGGCATAAACTTATTGTTGACGATGATTCTGAGAATTCCGAACAATACCGATCACGCGAACGCCGCCGTTTGCGTTTTAATTTTCTTTCTAATCTTCTAATTTTTTGTTTTATTCGATCACTTTCATTGCCCCTTCTTTTAGGCATTATTATGCTTAATTACACTATTTAAACTTTAAAAATAACAAACGTTTAACGCGAGCGAGTGTGGAACGGCGCAGCACTAAAAAGCGAATGAGACAGAATGCGGGCGCAAGAAACAAGTTAACTATTACAAATACCCTCAAAAAAAAAAAATGTTTTAAGAAATCAATTCTCAAAATAGTGTGGAATGGTGTGTACTACGCGATACTACATGTGTATAAAATGCTAATCTTGAGGACGAAGCCTGAAATATAATTAATGAGTGATTTAGATAAGTGATTACTTACTGATTTTTTTATTTAAGGAGAGACGCCTCACGCACGTTTGTGCGACTGATAGTTATAGCTAAAGTCGGGCATCTCTCGTCTTATACAGCAGATCTGGACACGACATACGATATATTGTTAACTAGTTCTGAGTATTCGAAGCTATTGTGTACCAATCCAAGAAGCTAGGTTTGAATATGTTTATTCATTGAGACAGTACTGCCTCAACGCACACATTTAACATTAAACAAAAACAATTGCTTCGCAAGTGGTGTGATATTCATGATCATCGTCATCTTCTGAAATTATATTTATTTTTCAAATAGGTTTGTCAAAAACACACAATCGTCAATTTTTTTTCGGTCAATTTAAGTTAGATGAGGCCGGTCTTCTTCTTTTCAAATCGATGGTCATAAGAATTGTATCGTCTGTTTTTTAAACCCGGAGACTAAAATGACATTTCAACACAAAAGAACTGGCGTCATTCCTATAGTAAATTTGACATTACTTGTGTCAATTTAGTCTCAGGGTATAAAAAACAGACGATAATGCTATAGCTCTGTGATACAAAAATAAACACACCTCTATTTTTATAACCTCAGTGCTTTAAAATTAGGTTTGTCAAAGTGCAGTATCCGTCATTTATGCGCTATAGCTCTGTTTTGAGTTTTGAGTTTGTAGTCACCCAAATTATAATCGGGTGGGAAGACAGCAGCAGGTCATTATACTTCCAAGGCGAAAGTTTTAAATTCCTCCACCGCATCAATCCGTCTGGTAACGATAAAGTCATAAACGATTGAACGAATTGTCGTGCGGCTTCCTTCAATAGATAGTGATAGATTCATGAGGAAGGTTTAGTTGTGAATTTCAATTATTCATAACACCCGTTCGATACTGGGGCCGGTCGCTAGTTAATGCTAAATATTCACTACTTAACAGAACTCTAAAGCTTCAAAACTTGTTGATTCCATAAACTCTGAAGATCGTCAAAAAAACTTCTCGTTCAATTTATTACAAGCCGTCAGCCCAGTCGACTAGTTGCCAACTTTGCACGGAACACAATTTGTCTAACCGTAGCCTCTCCCAGTTTACCTACCTTCATTTGGACTGTTTTTGTACTTAACTGACTTTTAATTAACTAAGCGGTAAGTGCCGGCTCCAACTTGGCACTTGTCAGAACCAGAAAGTCTCGAAAACTAGCGTAAATATGTCGGATAATTCAAGAATGCAATGAGTGTTTTAATGTTCAAGTTGTTAGTTAAATTAAAATTCCTGAATTCGGATCTTCTCTGCTTATCAAACGGCTGAATACACAGTTAACGAATTGGTTAAAGTTGTGGCTTTAATCTCGGTTTATGTTAGCAGCGATTAAGTTTTATGTTGTAAGAAAAGTGTGGCTAACTGCCTTATCTGTGCTAAGAAAGTCTTGACTTTATGATAGTTCTTGCAGACTTTTGATCTTAGATTTAAAATTTGAGTCAAGGTTATATGCTAAGAGCTCTCATTTTTTTTTTATCTTTATTGAAAGCCGTTCTTTATTCGGCAGTTATGAGACTTTGATCATACCTACGTAAAAACTTATCTTGTTTATTATTTTTTTATATAACTAAGGCCTATTTAAAATACATAATATTACAATATCGGGAGGGTATAGAGTATATCGGTGATTACAATCTTACAAAATAATAAACTAACACAAGTAAAAAAAACACTACAATTATTACAGCTCTCTACATATTTTTAACCGCTAACACCATACAGAAAAGCGCTGGAACCAACTAAAATAGCATTACAACCAAACTACAGCCCGCAGTACAAAATGAAACACAACTGAACCGCTAGTCCCGAATGCCCTGTGAAATAACAGGTGCTCGTAAGTATTAGCAAAACGGCGATTAATATAAAAGGAGTGCTGCACGTAAACACATCAGTGGTATGGTGCCAAGAATCCCAAGCGTATACTTAGCGCGAGCCGGCCGCGATACATGAGGCTGGGCTTAGGAGACAGGCAGAACAGAAGTATGGGTTGCACTGAATAAATTTGTAACGAGCATGTGTTATCAGCTTTATAATTATCCTTGAGGGAGTCAGGCCTCTTCTCTGGGAGAGGGAATGGGCATATGAATCCATCACGCAGGCCTGGTGCGGGTTGGTGGATGTCATATGTCTTCGAAGTTTTAGTTCTCGTTTAGTTTTTGACCTACCCTAATTTTACCAATCCTGTTAATGATCACGTCTTACTGTAAGCGTGATGCTGAACATCTGTGTAGAAAAAAGGTAAAATCTTACCTCGCTCACTCCGGTACGCCAGGTTCCGCAGGCGCCGCACCCGCCCGCCGGATGCGGAGGCCAGAGAGGCGGAGCTATACGAGGGGTACAGAGCGGCAAGGCGCACCCTCCGAACAGAAGTAAAGCGGGCCAAGTTGGAGGCCCGCAATGTGTGGCTGGGGACTCTGAACAGGGACCCATGGGGACGCCCTTACCAGGTGGTGCGGGACAAACTCCGCCCATGGGCTCCCCCTCTGACTCAGAGTCTCCGGCCCCAAGTTGTGGAGGGTGTGGTGGCCAATCTGTTCCCTGAGCGAGGGGAACATACTCCCCCGCTCATGGCTCCGCCACCTGTGGTACCCGTAGCGGACCACACCAGCGACGACGAGGACGACGTTCCAGAGGTGACCGAGGTAGAGATGAGGGCGGTGGTACGAAGACTCAGTGTCAAGAACACCGCCCCAGGACCCGACGGCGTGCACGGCAGGGTATGGGTCCTGGCCATGGAGGCTCTCGGGTCTCGATTGCGAGGGCTCTTTAGCGCATGCATGGAGAGAGGCCAGTTCCCCCTTCGCTGGAAGACCGGGAAACTGGTCCTCATCGCGAAGCCGGGGCGCCCCGCGGAGACTCTCCGTCCGCGTACCGGCCCATCGTGCTGCTCGACGAGGTGGGCAAACTCTTTGAAAGAGTAATTGCAGACCGCCTCGTCGGGCATCTGGCGCGGGTGGGGCCGGACCTTTCGGACGGCCAGTTCGGCTTTCGCAGGGGGCGTTCCACGGTGGACGCCATCATGCGCGTGAGGGCTCTCACGACGGGGGATGCGGTGTCTCGGGGCAGGGTCGTCTTGGCGGTGTCTTTGGACATCGCCAATGCCTTCAACTCCCTGCCCTGGAGTTGCATCGGGGCGGCACTTCGGTACCATGAGGTGCCCGCCTACCTCCGTCGTGTGATCGAGGCCTACCTGTCGGATAGGTTCATCATCTATCCCGGTCACCAGGGAGAGTGGAGACGGCGAGAGATGTCGTGCGGTGTTCCGCAGGGATCGGTACTAGGACCGCCCCTGTGGAACATCGGATACGACTACGTGCTGCGCGGCGACCTCCCCGACGGGGTCAGCGTGGTCTGCTACGCAGACGACACGCTGGTCCTGGCGCGGGGAGAGTCGTACCAGGCGGCGGCCGAAACAGCGACACGCGGGGTTGCGACAGTCGTGGAGAGGATCCAGAAACTGGGACTCAAGGTGGCATTGCACAAGTCCGAGGCCATGTGCTTTCATGGCCCTCGGTACGCGCCACCACCGGGTTCCCAAATAACGGTAGGGGGGGTCCACATCGGCGTCGGGTCGGCGATGAAGTACCTGGGACTCGTCCTCGACAGCCGGTGGACTTTCGAGGAGCATTTCCGACGTTTGGCCCCCAAACTGGACAGGTCTGGGGCCGCTCTGAAGCGGCTCCTGCCCAACCTAGGGGGTCCAGACGCCCCCTGCCGGAGGCTCTACGCGGGGATCGTTCGGTCCATGGCCCTTTACGGGGCGCCGGTTTGGGCGCCGTCGCTAGGTAAGCGACCGGCGGCCAAGCTGAACGCTTGCCAGAGGGTCATGGCCATCCGGATGGTGCGGGGATACCGCACGATCTCCCGCGAAGCGGCGAGCCTCCTCGCTGGCCTGCCACCGTGGGATCTGGAGGCAACAGTCCTTGCACGCATGCACGATTTGCGCGTGGAGATGCAACGCCGGGGTGAAACTCCGCTGCCGCGACAAGTCGCGGCATGGCGGACAGAGTTCCGGCGGGATCTCAGGGTGGCATGGCGACTGCGACTGTCGCAACCCAGTGCTGGGCACGCCGTCATTGAGGCGGTTAGGCCCCTCTTTGAGGAGTGGTTGGAAAGAGGTCACGGCGTCCTCTCTTTCCGTATGACGCAGGTCCTCACCGGACACGGTAAGTTCGGGAGGTTCCTGCATCGAATCAAGCAGGAGAGGACGCCCGGGTGTCGCCACTGTGTGGACCGCCCGGAGGACACGGTGGAGCACACGGTAGAAGTGTACCCCGCTTGGGCGGAGCACCGCCGTGTCCCTGTGGAGGCTATCGGGAGCGGCGACCTCTCGCGCCGGGCCCTGGTTCAGGCCATGGTCCGGAGCGAGGAGGGATGCGGTCGCCTCCTTCTGCGAAGCAGTAATGCTCGTGAAGGAGGCTGCTGACCGCGAGCGCGTGAGGGAACGGTCCTCACGCCGCCGCCGCCGAGATCCCGATCCCGATTTCCGACCAAAGTAGGCGCGGGTTCGCGGACGGCGAGCACTGGGTAGCTCGCTGTCCGGCAGTCTGGAAATAATCTGGACCGAGCCCAGTCGTCAACGGCGCGTTCTGTTCCACGCGCGCCTCAAGGAGATGTCAGCAAACTGTAGGGGCCCGGTAGGGCCGAAGCCTCTGGGGGGAACATGTGGTATTCCTAACGGTTGATACCGAGTCCCCCCCAGAACGAAGGCAACGAAGGAACGGGGTAGGGGTTTAGTCAGTAAGAGTCTGACACGCCCTCCCGCTCCGCCCAAGAGCGGGGGAAGTCATTCTGATGATTCCCCTACCATAAAAAAAAAAAACCTCGCTCACTGACTCATCCACGCCTAGCCCTAAACCTTGGTCCTAGAACGCTGAACTAGAACAGAGGTTTCTTTAACAATGATTAAAAACAAAAACAAAAGTTTTGCCAAACACCTCCTAAGGGAAAAAATAAAACAGGGGTCCAGAATTTGTTGCGAGAAATCTGCTTTCACCTGGGCAAAACCGCTGCCAGAAGTTAGTATAATATAATTCCAATGTCCGTCTGTTGGACATGAGTTACACGGTGCAGCACAAAGCAAGCGGAAACTTCCCACTGTCAAGCATTCAACACGATGATTGACACACTACCGTTGTAACTCGAGACGAGAGGAAATTACTACTTGACGACGACATGGCGTTTATAGCGATAATGATAAACTGTATAGGTATAGATTGGTCGGTACATATTGTTTTAATGGAGGTACAGAACACAATAATCGAAATTATCGGATATCCGATATAAAAATTATCTATACGTTACCGAAACCAATACCAATAAAATCTTCTGGAAGTTTCGGATAAGGGCAGGTTTTAGTCACTAAAAGTCTAAAAAGCCCTCTCGTTTCATCCAAGAGCGAGAAAAGTAATTATTGGACGGTGTCCCACCTCAAAACAGACCGATTTCATAGTCGTAGTCTTATACTTTTCCATACAAACATTATTTTTTTGAATTACTTTTGATGATTATGGAAGATCCCAATCATCATAATATGCGTGACAAATGGGACAATCATAGGCGCTTGCTTATACTCGGCACGTGTACTTATTTTAGTAAAAATATACCGAAAAAAACCCTACATATTCCGCCCGAAAAAAAACCCTAGATTTTCCGCCATTAGCTTTGAAGAGGATTATTATAAAAAATTTCCACTGGAATTTTCCAAGCAATTAAAAAATATTTATTTTTAACACACTATCAGAATAAAGGCATCTCAAAGTCAGATCTTTTTGCTTACTAATTGGACCATCATTAGTATATCTGCTAAAGAACTTCAAATGTTGTACAAATTTAAAATAAGAACTATATACATAAACTAAAGAAGAAAAAAAATGAGTAATGAAAAATTAAAAACAGTCTCTCTTACACCTCATCATCAACGATTACATTACTGCTTACCATCAGGTGGGATTGCAGTCAAGAACTAGTTTATAAAAAAAAACGGCTTATTTATTATCATTTTTATTGGTAAGCTCATGTTTGATCACTATCTAAATTGGTTTAGTCGGTAAAAATCTCTCTCGTTCCACCCAGAACGGGAAGAGTTTGATGATTTTCCACAAAAAAGGTATGCAGACGCTCCACTCCTTGGCGTCACTCCAAAACCTTTTTCAACATCACTACAGCCGAAAGAATATCACTGTTTGATATAGGCCTCCTCCAACCGTCGCCAGAATGACCGGTCCTATGCGTCTCGCATCCATCGAATTCCCGCGACCATCACCAGATCATCGGTACTCCTTGTTGGCCTTCCAACGCCAGATCTTCCGGTACGTGGTCATCACTACAGAACCCATTGTCCCCAACGACTATCTGTTCTGCAAGCAAAGTGCCCTGCCCACTGCCACTTTGGCAATTCTTCGGGAAATGTCGGGTACTTTGGTTTTACTACTACTTTAAATAAATAAAATAAGAGGCTCTTAATAAACTAGTGCGCTTTAAATACCAGGTGAGATTGCGGGCAAGTACTAGTTTATACCAATTAAAAAAAAAAGATTTAGTCACACATGGACAGTCCGAGAATAGCTATATAAAATAAAAAATCAAGCCATAACTGAAACCAAATTTAATACAGAACTAAACGCAACACAACATAGTGGTTACAGTTAACAGCACCAGTGCCAGTCACATTTGGGCAGCCACCCAAACGCACACTTGATATTGGAATCAGTTTTATCGTTTGGCATAATAACAAACGCTTCTGATAATTTTATACTTAATTTTAACTACTCTGGTCATTGAACTTTCGTTATATATTCGTGTAGATACCCCATTTTCACATGATTGTATACTTCATAGTTTTAAGAATAGTGCTGATGAAATAAATTACACAAAGTTAACCTATCAATACCCGCAAAACGAGACACAATAGTAAAACAATAACAGCGCGGTCCAATGAAACCGGTCGGGGATTCATGAATTAAGCGCCTGCGTGTGATTGAACCAACAACTTATAAGTCGAGGCCATTACCACTGGACCACCACATCTCCTATGAAACACAACAATTAGTTGGTACTCTATGAGAAAAAAATATTGTTATTGGATCGTAAATATCATAGGTAATCGAAAAGTTTTGCTTCTGTATATTTATGTAATGTTAGATTAGGACACACAGTGTTTTATCATACTGACCCGAGCCATATAGGTTTACATAAGAATTTACCATTTACACTACTTTGTCACAGAATGTGCGCCTACACCGCGCCGTAGCATCTCACATCGTCGTAGCAATCTGCTACGACTCAGCTACGAATATTCGTAGCTACGTAGGCGATGCTTGTTTAAAAATAGCATGCCACCGCTAGCGGGAGCAGGGTCCAAGCTACCGGTGGTTAGGGCTCCAGAGACAGGAACCTCCTCACGATACGAGCCGTATCCAGGAGTACTGCCTTCTGTATCAGGCCCTTGATCCAACCGCGCAACGACAGCTTCGACAGGTGGTCGTCGAAGCTTTTGGCCATCAGGCCGTTGGCGGTCACGACAATCGGCACAATGACAGCCAAGTCCACATTCCACATGTCGACAACCTCGTGTGCTAAGTCGAGATATTATTATTATTATTATTCTTATTTCCCTCTCATGCTTTTTAAAAAGCCCATCGATTTTGTCACATCATCTTATATCTTCCTATCCTGCAGGTGCAAGTACATACGAGTATACATATTATTATATAGTTTTATATTACCTATGTTTAAAGTCCCATAAATATTAAAAAAATATTTCACTGTTTATTAAGTAGGTACCTAAATATAGAAATTGTACTTAACATACCACAAGTAAGACTTATCATGTTAGTGCGTCTCAAGCTCAACGCAACGAAGACAACTGAGAAACCAAGCGTGTTCCACTACGTTAGACGTAATTTAAACTTTTCATAGTTTGTGACGTGCTAAGCTACACTTCTGTTCTCACATGCACATGTACAACAAGGCATACACACATGCACATAAACACACACACATACAAACATCTAACGGATGAATTTCGAGTCCCAACACAGGTTTACATTGTACAATGAAGATTTATTTGTATTACTGTGTACAAGTATAACTTTGAGAATGAATTTGAGAATAAGTAATGAGGTTTGAAGCCTTTGTATCGGGTTTTGGGGCAAAATAAGTTTAAAGCTTTAACGAATTCGATATTCAGATACTTCATGCATGAAAAAGGGCAGACAGACGTCGATCTACTTATATTTAATCCGTAAGACTGAACAAAAGAGGAATATAAAACTTGATAATCATTCCAGTAAATATTATTCCACGAATTTAAATGTAAAAAAACATTAATTCAAACGAATGTATTGCAACAGATGAAAAAGGCGTGTATTGGCAAAAAACTGTAATGCCTCGATACCGACTGCCAATGCGGCGTGGAAACAAAAATAATATTTCCACACGGCAGATTAAAAACATGCATTTTTAACGAACCTTTGTCGTCGGCGCCATAATATTATTTTAATCGAAAACAGAACTTTTAATTAACGCGGACACACTTTGCTTACATGCACACATTCAAAACATAATCTACAAAAACTCATCGAAATTCAAAAAGCCTGAAAAAGAGCTTGCAGGATTACAATTTTTGCAACCATTATTTGTAGTGTTTGAGGTTTTGTGTAGTATCCTTTCATTACAAAAATTACTTCTCAACTTGAATATTGATGAAATCATTCAAAGTTTAACACATTGTAGTCAACACTGAGCTGTGGTGGCCCAGTGGTAACTGCCCATCTATATACAAGTTGTAGGTCGCAGGTTCAAACCCAACCAGTGTAATTTATTTCATCACCGCTGCTCTCAAAACGGTGAAGGAAAACATCGTGAGGAAACCGGCATGTCCTAAAACCAAAAATTCGAAGACATGTGACATCCGCCAATCCGCACTGGGCCCGCGTGGCGGATTACTGCCCACTCTCTCGCCTAGAGAGGAAGTCTAAGTCCCAACTGTGGGAACATTACATGGCCGATAATGCTAATCAACGTAATTCCAAATGAGAAATCTGAATAAAAAATCCAAATGAAAACTCATCATACACTTGGATGCGGATCGCATCTGTAGGTCGCAAATGTATTGGACCAGAACACAGGTATGGTTTCTTAATAGGCGACAGAAATAGGCACTTATAGGTTCGTAAGACTTACTTTTGGCCCTAGGGCAAAGTTTCTACTCCCGCCAGAGATGCCCCGGGTGTTCGGGGTCGCAGAACGATTTCCGGCTACCATATGGGCAGGTTTTCGGACTGCGAGCAATGAGTAGCTCACCGTTTGGCCGTCCCTTTCACCCTTCTAAAAGCCTTTCTCTCCAACATCATAAAAGGAAGCTTTGTGCAAAATTTCACGTTCCTACTACCAGTAGTTTCGGCTGTGCGTTGATACGAGTATGTCAATCAGTCAGTATCCCTTTTCATAAATATAGATTACATAAAAGTTCAGAATAACTCTTCGAATCCTGACTCGTGTCGGAAAACTCGCCACATTTCTATACGTACAATGTTATACAATGTCGCAGGATTACCCGTGACACACGTAAGTACCAATGCGTTCAGCCTGTGCACGAACAATTTGTAAACCAATTTTCTACAGAACGGATTACATCGAGCATTTCCTGAATAATCCTTCGCTTCCTTTCCACTGAATATTCAAATGACTCGCGTTATTAAATTCCTACAGATCGCCTTTTAATTCGCCCTATACAATTTTCTGTTACTAACAAAGTAAAATAAACAATCCTATAAAGTATAGAAAGATAAATTGGAATCGTAAATCAAATGAATTTTGTTTTTCTATGATAAGTGGAGTGGTAACCTTTTTATTTCGTCTATTTGTTGTTTCATTTTAGCAATAGAATAAATAGAAGAATCAAATATGTATTTTCGTATTAGATTTTATTTCAGTAAGAACTTTTTTATCGAAGTCGTTTTATTTTTTTAAAGGCCCTAATTGGAATACGTGGGTCACATCAGCCGCACGAACAGTGACCGCTCGGCTGAGTCTCTACGCAGTTGGTTCCTATCCCTATAGATGAAAACCACCGTCGAAGCCAACTCAAAAAGAGATGGGGACAGGCTTGAACGTCTACCGGGAGATCTGATTCAAGGCCGTGCTACCGTCTGTTTTTATACCCTGAGACCAAAATGAAATTACAACACAAAAGAACTGGCATCATTCCTATAGTAAGTTTGACATTACTTGTGTCAATTTAGTCTCAGGGTATAAAAAACAGACGATAGAAAAGAATGTCTCAAAGGACCTATAGAGGCCTTTTCCCAGCAGTGATACAGTATAGCCAAGAAAAAAATACAAAGTGCAGTTATTATTTTATTTTTTTCAATGCGATTTTGCAAAACTGCTAAGCCGTACTGGTATAAAAGTAAGCCATTATAAAATAGTAGATTAGATAAGTTAACTTTTATTTTAAACCATTCTCATATAATGACAATCGTTAAGTAAGAACTAGTTTTTATTAAACTTTGCACTCTCATAAGAGTGAAGAAAATTCTTTTCTATCTCATAAGATAGAAAAGAATTTAATAAAAAAAAACTAGTTGCAGAACACTTTTAACGTTTCGTGTTCTAAACTTTTCTGCACATCTTTTAACGACTGTTTTAGGCTATCACGGTTTGTTTCATAATTTAAAATGTCACTTACGGGATATCTTCCGTGATTGTTCATTGTCAACTCAAAACAATGAACAATCACGGAAGATATCCCGTAAGTGACATTTTAAATTATCTTTTAACGAGTATTTTGAGTGATTCTCAAAACTTTACTTTATCTAATACTAGTGATACACTCGAGCTTGGCACGGCTGTTGAAACCTTGAAATTATCGGCTTTTCTTTGCCATAATACACATAAATTTATACATTTAAACTTTCTTAATGTATCACTCAGTATATTGATGAAAATTGCATGAAAATCAGTTAAGTAATTTTTGAGTTTACCACTTTCTTGACTGGCAGTGACTTTACCCGTATTAAATCAGATCCTTAATACAAACTTTGGTCCCTCTTTTCATCCCTTTAGAGGGTGAATTTTAGAAAACTCGGGAGTAGAAAAGTGCCTTTGTGCAAAATTTCACACTGCTAGAACCAGCAGTTTAGGCTATGCATTGAATATAATTTTCAAATTGTTACTTCTAGGACATGCCGATTACATCACAAAGTTTTTCGTCACCGTTTTAAGAGCAGTGGTGATTAAATAAATTCCACAATATATAACTTCTGGGTTTGAACCAACAACGTGCAATACGGGTATAAGTAAGACAGGGACATTACTTTTTATTTATTTATTAGGAATACCAAAGAAATATTGTTACATTTTTTACATTTAGGTAATTGTATAATGGTTTAGTTCTATGCAAATATGTCAATTACAGATGTGCACAGCTTGTACAATTTTACATTAATTAATATTGGTTGCATTTAATTATTTTGAACTTTTTTTTTAAATATAATAATTATAAACTAATGCTTGACTGCAATACCACCTGATGGTAAGCCATGATACAGTCGTTGATGTTGAGGCGCACCAGTTTATTGAGCCTATTTACTAGCCCTCAAGACATCCAAATTATAATTAGACGGGAAGACCGTAGCAATCAAACTGTTTCAGTATTTCAATGTCCGCGGTATAATTAAAAAAGGAATTAAAATAATGACTAGTTGAGAGTTACAACAGAACCATCACTGTTTCACCACTTTAGTACATTACTAATAGCGCAAACACACGCACATTTTCTCCTTGAACCCATCCCATGCATCGTCTAGAGCCACCCATACGAACAACTTTAAATAAAATCCTAAGGAGATTGCGGTGGGAACGGTTACGAACGCACTTAAGCGACCGCTTTCACTCAATTAACGTTTAACTTGCTCGAAGTATTAACTTGTTTAGACGACAGACAGTTAATACCGAAGTAAGTTTCTTCTATTCGTTTTCATTTTACTCGTGTCTTCAACGGATTGTGGTGCTTGCTGTTAAGTAAATTAATTGGTATGCGTTTTTAAGTTGGAGTTATGATATTATTTATACAGTTAACGGACCTTAAATGTAAACTAATACCTATTATTATTGCAAAAGTCTCTGTCATGGCAACCTCAGACCGACTAATCGTAGAATCATTTTCATGGGACCAGATAATCGTTTTTTTTAATCCATCTAAGATAATGGATAGGTTCTGTGAATCAGTCTCAATTTTATTAAATTAAAACATTGTGAGTCTCACAGCTGGCTGTGCCAAACAGATCCAATTCAGAGAAAAATACCAGATAACTACACAGTAGTTTCCTGACGCCGGTTTTCAACTGAACCTTACTGCGAAAACATTTCTTACCACTTTATTAGATCCGTTTAAAACCAGTTACTTAAATGTTAAAACTTCTTGCGCTTAACCATGTAACTCTAAATTCGTCCGGTTTTTCCAAAACAACTTCAATCGAACTTGCCCAAGATGTCTAAAGTCAAATCCAGCAGGAATTTAATACAATCCAATCACTATTGCAGACTTAGGTTTAGCACGTCACAAAGTTCGTGTTGCAGCTGAAATGTGGGCTGTTTCTATTGTTCTAGACAGAAGATACAGTTACAGCTAGTCCTTACAAACAATAGTCCTGATATGTAGGTGGTATATATTGTGTTAGGACCTCCAGTGTTAAGCCTGGCTGTGCCAATATCGGTGGAGAACACTGTCCATTTCAAAATTGGGAATTGATAACGCAACAGCTGAGATTTGTAAAAAGCTTTTTGGCACATTACACAGTCACATTAGACAGTCGTAGAAGATGTATTTATTTAAACTTCATGCAGTGGTACATAGGCGGACGTAATACAACATAGCATTCTCTACTCATCAACTTTTGGATAAAAAAGAAAAACTGTAGTAGTTAGGCACAAAAATAAATAACAGATAATTAAAAATAGAAAGAAGTAACATTGCGTATAGGTGCTTATAATATTTAGATTATTTTTAGAGATATATCGTAGGCAGTAAGCATTGGTACTTCAAATAAAACATGATAAAGTAACTAAGATTTTTTAAAAGAAATTAATTAGATGATGTCATTTTCTTTTCTTGCGTCTGCGTGGCCTTCTTAATTCATGAATCCCCGACAGGTCCTATGAGACCGCGCTGTTGTTGTTTTACTATTGTGTCTCGTTTTGTGGGTATGCGATAGGTTAAAACGTAGTCCTCTCGCTCTACTCAGAGCTAGATAAGTCATTTGATGATCCCTGAAAGTCCACATGAAAAGAAAAATTAGATCTGGATATTATTTTCCGAAATGAAAATTCAAATCTGTTTTGTATATTTAGCAATCCCACTTCACCGCGTATTCACGAGTATTTTAAACCACAACAAAGCCACTCATACCTACAATAATTCATGAAATCAACCATGTTTTAGTTCATCTAACATTGCTACAATTTACCTCAAACAGCTCTATTTGCTTATTACATTCCTCAAACATTCCTGTTTAACATAACTAGTGAAGCACTTTCAAACCCAAACAGAATTTCGATCTATTTAGTTTGCTTTCCCAAAATTACCTAACGCAATCTCTCGGCGCCATTTCGTTAACGCAAGTCATCGTTCCCACGTGTAGGTATGGGGCGAAATATTAATAAAATTCAAAATGGACATATAAACGGGAACTATGGCGGGCCGGGGTTTGCTCATGCGAGGCATACATGTTTTGTACCGTTGCTGCATATTTATGTCTTAATCAAGCCAGGCAGCTGTTGCCGCCATGGCACATTACTGCTCTATGTTTACATGTCTTGATCGTACGTCTTGGAACAAAGCCTAGAGTTTAATATTTTGGCAGCTGACTTATACAGTGTTTGCATACCCGCTGTTAAGCTGGGTCGACGTTTGTAGGTATCATTTGGGTTCAGTATGTGTGTACAGTGTACGGTGATGACAGATTCAATGTTATTTTATCTTTTGTCAGTTTTACGTATTGAGTCTGTGTTTCGTGGTAGTTACAATCTAGGGTTTTCTAAGTCAAGTATGAATAGACTACTTCTAGGAAAAGCCTAGAAGCAGCCTATTCATATTAATCCATCGTCGACCATATCATCGCTTACCATCAGGTAATATTATGCCTACCTAGTGGTCAATCAATAAATAATTTAAAAAAAAGTTCGTGTCTGTGGTATCACATGATCAATCAGAATACCAGCGCACCGTATTTTTTTTTTTCAAATATCGCAGCGTATGACTTACAGAGATAGAAGCCTTTTTGGCCTCGCACAAATCATTTTTTAGTTGGTCAATATTTTTTATTTCTTTGTTCGTTCCACAGAACAGTTGAAAGAGGTTCGTTCTGTGTGATTAACAAATAAACTTTTTTTCTTTCTTTCATTTATGACTGGTGGTAACCTTTCACAACGAATTGGATATCTTCCTTAAAAATTGGCAAGCGGTGGCTCAAAGCCGGGAGCGATGGAAGGAATGGAGGATGGCCTTTGTCCAGCAGTGGGACAGCATAGACTATGTGTAATAATAATAATACGGTAACCTTTCCTCAAAGTAGCTATTATATTAAAGTTTAGTGATTTACCCCAAACAATATTTTTATCTGAAACCGAATCTCACGGCGATTGTTAGCTGTTATTTGTTACTGCTATTAGGGACAATCAATCACAATAGATATAAGAGATAAACGATCGACTACTACAACAGACTTTTTATAATCTATTTTAATCTATTTATTTCAGTGAAAATAACAAATGTCGTGATGGCCCTGTAGTTAAGGCAGCCGCCTCTTAAGTCTGATTATCAGTCTATCTTGTAGTCTATAGTAACATGATTGAAGTGTTCTGATATGCAGTAATAGGCTCCATATAAAACATGGGTTTTCAGCCGCAGCTGTTTAGACTGGAAACCTACCCCAAGCTAGTTGGAACAGGGCTAGGGAGGTGCTGATATTTCAGAGAAAATTAAGCTTGTATCCTTTTTGATTTTTTCGTTAAATGTAGTAATTTAATATCGAAATTACTATCGTAAAAATTCTGTAGGCACCTCTATTTAAATACACATATATATACCTACAACATGTTAATAAAATAATTTACACTCTTATACGCTCCAATTATAAAAATAATTTGCAATCATATTGTAAGCACTTAGGTAGTGCTTTAGTTAAGAAATTAGTTATTCTAATTAAAGGCGAATACATTATGTTATTAGTATCCGTGTACGCACACATAAACATGCTTGTGACGTAATCAAGATTGATCAAAATGGGTACTAACTGTTGTATCCTTAAATGAATTCTTGATTATTTTAAGATAAAATATTTTAAAAGTAGCTGAATTCGATTCGGACGCTGACTTGAGCATGTGCATTTACTGTGTTTCATGTTGTATATTGATATAATTATGAAAAGTAAAAAGTATAATAATAAACTAAGAAATATTATGATAAATACTAAATATATCTACTAATTATAAGAATTAAACACGACCCTCTGTAAATCTTTCCGCTTATATTCTCTCTCTTTTCTTTCACATCATCCCTCACAGAATCCAATCATCATCTCTTGGGCCCCTCTCCCTCTGTATCCACATTTATATTCATTAATCTTTTAATTACATGCGTTTTATCTTTTATCCTTCCTCCTCACAAGTGTATGCCAATCAAACGATCCCCTTTCAACCTTTCTGTAACTTGCGCCACTTTCTAACTTATTAGCAACTAAACCTATAATAACTAGTTGCATGTATAAACTAGTTGCTGCCGGCGGCTTCGCCCGCGTGATAGTACAAAATTATCCCAAGGGATTATCCTTCCGAGATTAAAAGTATCTTAAGTGCTATTCCAGGGCCTCAAGTCTGCTATTAGAATTGGAAAGTTTATTTTGACAAGTTAACAATATCAAACTTGTCAAAATGAACAATTATGAAGCCAATGATCGACAAATCAGATACCATTTTAATAGCAGACTTGAGGCCCAGGACCCGTGTACCAAGTTTTATTAAACATCCAGTGTCGCATCCAACGAATTCCTGCTACACTCACCACATCATCATTCCTCCTTGTTCCAACGATGCGTCTTTCGGTACGCGGTCGCTACTCCAGAACCTGTCGACCCCATCGACTGCCACTTAAGTTTGACGATTTCTCGGGCTATGTCGGTAAATTTGGTTCCTCTGTGGACATCTTCCTTCCTGATTCAATCACGAAAAAAAAAACTCCGAACATAGCTCTTTCCATGGCCCATGGGTGACTTTTAGCCATATGTATCTATATTCAATCATTCATCTTCTCGACGATTCTCGCTCCGGACCATGGCTAGTACCAGGACCCGGCTCGAAGGTTCGCTGCCTTCGATTGCCTTCACAAGGACACAGCGCTCCGTCCAAATGCAAAACTCTACCGTATGCTCCACCGTGTTCTCCGGGCGTTCTACACCATGGTATCACCCAGGCGTATCTTCCGCCTGAATCCGATACAGGAACCTCCCATATTTACCATGTCCAGTGAAGACCTATGTCATACGGAAGGTGAGGAAGCCGTGATGTCTTTCCCAGCAACTCCTCAAAGCCCTCTCTATCTACTTACCGCCATAATTATGGCGTGCCCAAATATCAAAACACGTGAACCCATAATTACATAACTACCAACACCCCACTTAATAGGGAACGCAATATGGCAATAGGAAGTGCCAACATAGTAATAATAGTTATACACATCTTGCAAGATAAACAGCCAGTGATGCCAGTTTACACAAGCCCTTGTTTAAACAAGTATAAGTATGAATAATCATGACCTTATAATATAACACGGCTGTCGGTTTGCCGCTATTGATTTATCTATTAAGGCCGGTATACACAGTGAAGAGTGATGATAATAATAATCTACAACATACGATAACCTACATACACTAATTTTATAAAGAGACGAGGAGGTAATTTCTGAAAGTGCTGGTCTGTAAGCTTCTTTGCTAAAGTCTGTTTTTTCAATTCTGAGACTAGAATGATATTACATGGGTTGTCACAATTGTCACAACACAAAAAAACCGTCATCTGCCTGTGTCAATTTAGTCTCAGGGATTAAACAACAGACTGTAGTGAGTGTCATTTTTTTTCGACGTAGCCTTTATTTAATTTATGTATAGAATTGTCTCATTCCTTTGACTATTACTTGTTTTCCGTCACGGTTGGTGCAGTAGTTAAGCGGCCGACTGATTTACAGAACATAATATATCAGATATGTTCTGTAAACCCTCAGGATTTCTTCAGTTACCCTTTGCGAAAGCCATGGTAATTTCTTCGAACAATCTGCAGCCGTGGCTGACATCGGCCTTAACTGGCCCCGTCAATCTTGTTAACATCTTGATAGATAGAATACTAAAAACCTAAATAAACAAAAATAAAAAAATGCAATCACAAACATACTCGTAAATATTACAATACAGAATAGACTTACATTAAAAAGATATGTTAAAGAAAATCAAACATTTATATATTACTAGCTTTTACCTGCGGCTTCGCTCCCGTCAAATGACTACCTTTCAATCCTACGCTACCCTACCCTACCTTCCCTACCTACCCTACACTACCCTACCCTATACTACACTACACTACCCTACACTACCCTACACTACCCTACACTACCCTACACTACCCTACACTACCCTACACTACGCTACACTACCCTACACTACCCTACACTACCCTACACTACCCTACACTACCCTACACTACCCTACACTAACCTACACTAACCTACACTACCCTACACTACCCTACCTACCCTACTTTACCTAACTTTTTTTTTTTTTAGAATTTTTCTCTCCGTAAGAACCATCATTGAACTTCAAGGAACATTTAAAAAAAAAAAACAGCCAAATCGGTCAATCCGTTTTTATGTCATGTCGTGAGAACGGAAAACGGGTTTCATTTTTATATATATAGATTATAAGAGTAGGTAGTGTTCGAGTGAGCGCATCCCTACATCACTGCGTCCCATCGCCCTGCACTATGGATCTTTGACATTCGAATATAGAATGCGCGCCATTTTTCAGATCGTGTGTAGTTTCTGATTTTTCAAGTTATATTATATGTTTTTTGTAATTATCTTTAATAGTAGATATCTTGAAAATGGTTTTGTGAGAGAAACAAGAATCATTATAGTGGGTGTGCGCTTCAAAATTGCATCAAAATTAAATGGAAGCCCAACTCAGCACATAGCTGACGTTGATATTCTGCTGGTCCCTGTGGTGGCATACAGACTTCGAACTGAATTTGAGAAAGAAGAAAGTGCTATGTGTGTTATGTATAATACTTATAAGTGTTATATGTGGAGCAAGTTATGTAAGTGCACCCACCATTCTATAGATTCAAGTACCTAGGCTTTTTAAAGTGACGGTGCAATTCATTTGGTAGGTTCTGGGTACGTAAATAGTTTCTGTAATATATTTGTGTTGTAAAACGTAAGTTGTGTAGTTCCTATCTCCAGTAAAGGTGTGTGTGTTATAAAAATTCATAATTAGTGTATTTAAAAATCATTGGTGCATCATAATATATTCTATGTCCCTTTGAAGGACGCGTGGAATACAACGTGCCGTCCGTCGGCCCGGACCATTGTTCCCCGTCTGCAAGCCCACGCCTTTGGTGACCGCAAATCAACCTGCAACTCCGACGATACTCGTCTTGCCCAAGGTAAATGTACATACATATATATTACCTGCCTTTAAGTGTACCTATTTCTGTCGCCTATTAAGAAGCCATACTTCTCGGTCCAATAAAACGGGTTTTTATGGAATGACGGTCATATAAGACTTCGCTATACCAGCTTCACATTCACAATCCCCCTCAAACCTGTCTCAATAAAAAACGTTACCAGTTCTCAAGAACCATTAAACACCCAGAGGCGTTAAAACTTAAGAAACATTAAAACATGTTGTTGAAAAGAAATTAAAATCGAACACCTTAATTTTTTTCTTAATCGCTCGATAAGTGGCTATAAAAAAACTTAATTTCGATTTTCCGTCCTTTTTTTGACTGATTGGGCCATTTGGGTATGTTCCTCGCACATATTGAGTTTACGAGTCAATGGGGGCCCTGAATAAGTAGACAGAAGGTCGACTCTGTGCAGTGGGTGTAAAGTCACGAACACATCATAGTAGCGATGCGTGAGAGGGTTTATATTCGATTGTTCGAAAGTCTCGATGATTCTCGATTGCTCCGACTTTGACTCGAGTCAGACTCGATCTGTTATTGCGACTGGCGCATGGTGTGTTTATTTGCGAGTTGTTCCTCGATGGTTTAGAGTTTCGGATGAGAGCGACTGATCCGAACAATCGAATTCGATTTTATTGACTCGAAACAATCGAGTTAATCGATTTCGATTATTTTGTAGAACAGTGAGTCGACGTTTGACTCGATTGTTAAAACATCTCGGAATGGCCATCGCTACGTTATAGACACGCTTCACATACAGCGAGTGAAAACGGACTTGCGACTGTCATTTGTTTGAAATAGCCGTACGTAGGTACGTATGTGTGCGTGAGTTTTTTAGATTATTATACAGAACTAACCTTGATTTTTGGCGGGATTTTTACGAGTGAAATTCAGTGGCTATTTTAATTATTCGCAATCTGTTTGTTGATTTATGTATATCTCAATGATTCCGCATATTGTTCAGGTGTAACACTGAACAATATGTGGAATCATCGCAAAAGGCTAGATCTCAGTGAAATGGAACTGGGTATTGTATTGTACGTTATTGACTACCTCAGCGCAGCTTTCTGAGAAGGCTGACTCGACACATTTGCTGCGCATTGTTAAGAAAAACAAAGTGATTGTAGGTATTCCGTATCAAAAACTAATTACATTCTAATCTCTACGCTGTTTGATTGGCCAAATGATTTTGCAAATAAGAAGAACTAGCCTTTTGTACCAGTATAAGTGTATTGTGACCGAGGTACCGAACAGAGCGTACAGGAATAGGTGAAACCGACGCTAGAAGGAATGCACTTAATTAAGCCAGTTTAGGTGAAGCCGGGACTTTTTCGACAATGTCCAAATTATTTAGGGAAAACTCTGAGTAGCGTTGAGCGTTTTAGCGTTGCAGCTTCTTAAAACTGTTTGAAAGAAATGTTTATTTTTTCTTTAGTAGAATGTTGTTGTTTGTTCTTCGAGAATGATCGAATACATTTTTTCATCATCTACCTAGCCTTTTCCCAACTATATTGGGGTCGGCTTCCAGTCAAGCCGGATTTAGCTGAATTAAAAATTCAAACAATCGAATTTTATTCATAAGTCACATTCCAATCCCAATGTCGACCGATCAGAAGTAGTTACTCAGATACCCGCGAAACGAGACACAATAGTAAAACAATAACAGCGCGGTCTCATAGGACCGGTTGGGGATTCAACAAAGCAAGAGTAAGCCAACAGGTAAGGGTCGTAGGATTCCGATGGAAGCGAGACTTAAAGAACCGATCGTTGTGGTGACTTGGGGGCCTATGTCCGACAGTGGTTGACATAAGGCTAAAAAGATGGAAAACAATTGATATTAATTTAGGCTTTTTTTTTTATAACATTTGCTTTCGGAAAGTACCAGACTTTGGAACATGTTACAAAACGAAAGTTCTTTACGAGTAGGCTGCGAGACAATTTTCAAGAGTGACTGTACCAGCAGCCAAAGGGTAACAGACGGAACACAGGTAGATTTACATAATAAAAGTCTGACCATCCCACTCGCTCCACCTAGAGCGGGAGAAGATATTGTTTAGGTTATTTCCCACCCCAAATATAAGGATTATGTAAATCTTAGCACACAACAAGAAAGATGGTGACACATTGTTAGCGGAGAACCCGCCATGTACCCTTGCTCACGTCAAGGCTTACGAAGCACACAATATTAGGTAATCAGCGCTGGCGGCGAGATGTTTAATTAGAAGAACATGGAACACTGCTCTGTTCCTCCCTATACTGATTATTTCAGCATTTGTTATTCCTAAAATATAAAGAGAGCTTTGTATTATAAATACTGGTATTCAGCGAAATCCTGCTTGACACAGCAGGGTTTCACTTTTCTTTCGCTTTATTTTTCGGCTACCAAGCTGACCCCAATAAAGTTGAGAAAAGGTGATGATGATGATAAAGAGAGTTTCTTAGTTCTTGTTTGCCACTTTTTTTTTAATCCGTTCACAAAAATGTTACATAAGTGTGAAGGAGATCGCATATAAAACCTTGTTAGCATGCTGGCTAGATAGACAAAGATGCTAGGTATGCAAATTTTGAATAGGATTTGAATTTGGAAGGAAAATATATAAAATAATACCTAATTTATAAAGTCTGTTTTTTAATCTTTGAGACTAAAATTACATTACATGGGATGTTACACTTGTCATAAAACAAAAGAACTGGCATCATTATTATTGTAATTTTGACATTTGCCTGTATCAATTTAGTCTCAGGGATGAAAAAACAGACTTTAGATAACGTAACTTTTTTATTTACCTAATGCTAGCACTTTTCCCGCAACTTCGTTTTCGAAAATGTTTTCATGAAAACTTAAAGAAGCGGGTAGTTTGGAAAATTAATAATGACAGTCTTTATTATTCATTCTGGTTAGACTTTCTGCCTAGTTTTGCGAATTACCCAGGAGAATTCACTTAAGACTAACTCAAACAATTGTTCAGAAAAACGAGGTTACAAATGCCAATATCGTAGGTTTTACAGTGCCCAAAAAAATTGTTCCTCGTGATTTCTTTTCGACATTTTTTTTTATTTTCAAAATTTTTTCTTTTGCATTTCCAAAGCAGTCTAAAAAAATGTATTAAAAATTGTCCTATCTTACTGATAGGACTGACGATCCTTGAAGACATTCTAGTAAGAAAAGATCCCAATGGTGTTTTGAAAAACGGGAAAATAATAATAAATCTATCCACGCAACCATGTAGTTGAAAGCGAGATACCATCAATAATAAATTTAAATGTAAGACATGTTTTACAACCGGTAGCGATCGAAATAAAACACATGGGTAAAGTATATGACCGTATAAAGACGGAAATATTCCCACTGACTCTTATTGGAGGACACTCCTAAAATTCAAGAGTGCTTCACCGAGCTATCTGCCCGGTTTACTGCAAAATACCTTCCTAGCCGGTTTCCATTCGATTTTCTTAAAATTATATTGCGGATTATAAAAGTGTAGCCAGTTTTCCATTACGTTAAACTTGGTTAATAAAATGGGAAGTCAGTTTAAAGATCAATCGTGTTAGATAGATTTTTATGATGGGTGCTTTTGATGCTTTTGGCTTGGCTTTGGCTTCCTTTAAGCCATGTTTTTGTGTGAATAGGTCATTCTTTGACCGTTATTATACGGATGTTTACATTTCAAACACATTCTAATGATTTTGTTATATTAGACAGCAAATATATCAAGTCAACCTTTTCGGCAAACGTAGCTGAAGTAGTCAACACTATAATAAAATTACCAGTTCCATTTTACCGAGATCACCCCTATTTCAAAGATTTCCCATATTGTCCAGTTGCGCAGACATTTCAGATAAAGTACTAAATTAATGTAATTCATTCAAATGAACTAAATTTATTTTTATTTCCTTCTATTTGTCAGTTGGCGCTTTAACATAATTATGTAATATCTAATCTAAGAATGTTTCTATGTTTGTTCTTGCTTGTCTCTCTTGAGAGAGACCAGAGACGATCTCGGAAATTCGTTTACGAAAATTTGAGTAAGCATTTAACTGGTGTAAAGTTTTGGAGCAAATGCCAAGGTTTTTGTTTTATTTTAGAACAGATTTACGGTCCTATATGATACGCCACGACTCAATACTTCATTGCATTCCATATGTACATATATATAGATGGTATAAATACATAGTTAATATCAATATGGACCCTGACGGGCACACTAGTACTATGTCCTTATCTAGGTATATGTTAAGAATATTGCTACTGATTGTATATCTATGACGCCACAGTTCGCTCCCAATATTCGGTCCAATAACCCGTGTGTAATAAGGCGTAAGCTAATCATCAAACCGAACACAATTACTGCTCAGGACAATGAGATAGTTCTAGACCGCCAACCGCAGGAACTTTTCACAATATCCTAACACAAACGTTTTATCCCTAGAGAAATATCTTGGAATGTGCGACCAGCGTGTTTATAAAAGCTGCGGTTTAGAAAATACTTCCCTAAACGCCTCACGAACTTTCCGAGCTTACGATTAAAACATTGGCTTGCGTTGCATGCTAAGTAACTAAAATAACCACAACACTTCGTTTAATAAAAAATATCAAAGAGAAAATATAGCTTTAATCTAAGTCTTTTGAGATTACGTACTTTCATCGTTTGACGTCTGACTTACACGCAAACGTAAATAAACTGGTCAGTCGGAATCCTGGACACTCCGTATTTCATTTAGCAAATACAGAGTGACCGAATGCCAAACAGCTTTGCACACAAACTGCTAAAAGCAACAGTCCCGGAGGTATTGTGTCGGTGCACTGTGTCCACCTGTGTCTGCAAAGGTAGAAATGTTTTGCCTTATCATTTTCCAGTTCTGTGTGTTGTGGCAAAGAACGAAGCCTCCCCTGACACGCTCGTCGGTAAAGTGAAGTCATAAATGATTGCCTCATGAGAGTTGGTAGCTATGGCCTCCTTCCTACTGCTACTTTTAGTGCTATCATCTAGACAGTGGATTATGCCATATTCTGTCCTTGTTTTACCGGTTTCATCGAGAGTTCTATACCATATCATTTAAACTTGCCACATGCAATTTTAGGTCGACGCAGTTCTGTCTGCATACGGTGCATCGGTGACGTAGAATTACGTACCACCATACATAGATCCTATGTTATTGCACCACCCGGGAAAGCATTCCTTATATTCAAGTCTAAATATCGAGCTTTAATTTTTTAGCTAATTTAATCCATTTATGGTTCTAATTTTAAAACTGCATCATTCGTCTTATCAACAGAAAGTAGGTTAAGAACTATTCTACTATGATACATGTCAGAAGCCCATCCATCTGGAATCTGTTTTGCCAAAGGATCTCTCCATGACAGCGAACTCAAACAGCTGCATTTTCCCGCGTCGCCGTCGCACCACAGAGTAGTGACGTCATAGCTATGCTCGTTGGTATTGGGCTTGGCGGATTATTTCTGCAGACATGATGGCTCCGTAATTGGCGCGAAAATGACAGGCCGTTCCCGTCAGTCGGGTTTCAAACGTCGCTATAAGTATACTTACAGAGAGATTTTATTATAAAATGCGGGATTTTAAACTCAACTTTTATTATTAAATATAAATTAAATTTAAAAATCTGGCCGTATTTTAGTACGATGCTGAAAACAAGCATGTCGGCTAAAAACTGTCAGATTGCATATTAATCTGTACCTAAATTTAGCTTTGTTTAAAATTCAATTTTATTTTTTATTTATTCAGCTGTCACAACAAAGCTTTCAATTAAAATTGAAATCATTCCAATTAAGTTTATTGTAAAGCCAGCGCGCACAAAAAATAGTGATGTCCCTTCAAGCTACACAAAAGCGTAACCACATTTTTATTTAAATTAAAAATATAATAAATTAGCCCCTGAATAGGAGAGTTTCAAAAAGCTATCAAGGGAACAGTCTTTACTTAGACAGGATCCTACAGTTTAAGGGGTGCCTGTTTAATTTTCCTCTCAAAACTTTTACCGTATATCTCGGAAAGTATTTTCCTAAATTTAAGTTTTATTGAAAGAATTATAGAGCTTAACTTTAACATCGTCATTATTGTAAGAATTATGGATATTGCTGAAGACGAAAATTTGTGTCAGTGAGGACTAATGAGGCATGCAAAGCCCCAAAAAGTACCCATATTTGGACCTAAATCGATTTTATTACTGTATTTTTGAAGTAGTTTTTCTTATTAGCTAAAGTAGACAAAAAAACTGGTCATAGACATTGTCCAACAAATAAATCATTTATACATTGTACCTAACCTGTTTTGACAGTCACATAAAAGGTGTCTGTCCAGACCACAGAACATATAAAGGAAGTTAGAAAGGAAATAGTTCCTGATTTGTATCGGAACGCGTGTCGCCGTTTGTCTCCCACTCTTTTATTTCACTACAAGCAGAAAACCAATGCCTACGCGGATTACGCACACAAATAAACAACATACACTTCGATCGTGAGTTTGTTATTGGTTGTCACACTAACGCAATTACTGCGTTTGACGTACACTCATACACGCGTAAAAATCTCATGTATGCTAGGGCGACCAAAAGGTCGATTATTGATATCGATAAAATTAATGTAATCTTGCTTCTTACTTTGCAAGTATTGTGGACTTCTGTAATACATGCTGTGAACACGTACGATATTCATATATCATTCAGCAAATAAAAAAATACATAGCTGAATTATTAAAAACAATTTTATTATTAAAATTAGGATTTAACATGGAATATTTACCGTGTTTATTATTTGATTATTAGGGAAAGTCGGTTGTCTCTGAACCTTACATTTCCGGTGCTTATCACCAGTTCAAAAGGAAAAAAATATTGTCCCAGAAATCTTCTTCTTCTTATCGTGTCGATGTCTTAAACTAAATTTTTTCCGACCAGTATTTAGCAACCCGTATAAATAATGAAATAATATGGGTGCATTTTATTCCTAATCTATATTAACGATTTGCCGAGAGAAATAAATGTCCAGAGTGTCCTTTTTGCTGACGACATCTCAATAGTGTTTCCGTGTGACGACGGTAGCAACTTAAATTTAATTCTTGTATAATAATTCGATTCTAATACTCTTGGGACTGACAGTTGACACTAATATAAATTGGAAGGCACATATTAATTTTGTATCAAACAAACTTGCAAGTTTTGCGTATGCTTTAAATGAGTTGAAAAGATCAACCGAATTCAAAATAGCGAAGACAGCGTACTACGCGTACGCCTACTCGTGGTTAACATATGGCATTATTGTATGGGGAAATTGCGTCGAAGTAGAAAAACTGTTCAGTTTACAAAAAAGATGTGTGAGAATTCTTGCGAATATAGACCAAATACAGACTTGTAAACCTTATTTTATTAAATATAGAATGCTCACCCTAACAAGCATCTATATTATGAAAGTAAGCAAATTTGTTAGAAAACATGCATCGTTATTCCCTGTGGCTAAGAATCAAAGACCGAAGAGTAAAAAATGAATTAGCATTGCCAAGTTCAAAATTAGCTATGTTTCACTCAGGACCTCTTGTAATGTGCATAAAAATTTACAATAAATTACCGAATGAGATTAAGGATATAGAATTTGATAATAAATTTGTAAACGCACTTAAATTGTACCTAATACAGAAGTGTTACTATAGCTTAAATGAGTTTTAACAAATTGACATTCTATAATAATAATATTATCAAGATTATTTGAAGATTGACGCGTATAATTGTAATAAAGACATCCAATAATAAATAAATAAATTATTAAATGATGACAATAATAATGTAATAAATCTTGAATAACTTTATTTACTTAATAATGCATGCAATTATATTTTAATTTAATTTATATTAATCAACAAAAATGTTGCGGTGCCCTAGCAGGGTTCATGTACGAAACTTATAATTTTAATGAAGTAAATAAATAAATACGTATTTATTAATCTATCACATACCCGCGAAACGAGACACAATAGTAAAACAATAACAGCGCGGTCTCATAGGACCAGTTGGGTACATTAAGTAGCATAAACATTAAGTAGCATACGCTTGCTCTCTTTTAATTTAATCCGAAGGTTTTCGGTGTACTTTTTTATAATTGCTTCAGATGTTTTGCAGATTAGCAGCAATTCTTTCGAAAGGTACAAAAGACCACCTTTATCTTTTGTTACTATAAATTTAATAGCTTTAATTACTTTTAATTCAATAGCTTTACTTACTGAACTCGTTATGTGTTTAACGATATATCTATGTGGATAAGCATTTGATTTTAAGTTTCTTTTCCCAGATTTTGTTGTTATGTAATTATCATCATCGAAATGTTGCGAACTAATTGTGCTACATTTAGTAGGGATCCAATCAATTCTACCAGTTGTCTCAATCCATTGTTTTCTTATACCAGGATCTATTGGAAACCTTAAACATATTAAATCATAATTATGTCAGTTTCAATGACAAATTTCATAAAACTTAAATACAAAAAAAAATCTATAAAAATATATATAAAAAATCTATTAATCGTAATAAATAATGTTATTTGAGTTATAAAGTGTGAATTGATAATAATCATTTGTATCATAGTAATTATCGACATTGTTTACAAATTGGCACAGCACTATCGATATGTCAAAATTTCGTGGAATTGTACTTTTGGTTCTCTCGCAGTGAACGTAATACATTGCGCGATCGCTCAAGTCGTGCAAAATGGTGTAGCATTTTGCACGATGTGCAAATCTATTGCAAGCAATATATTACTATTGGTCTGATTGCGATTATATCGTTTTTGTCTACAAACTTCATAATGCTAATGTTATAATTACAAATATCACAAGTATTTTAATGTTTTTGGACTTACCGGTGGAAAGAAATCCCATCTCATGCTACACTACACACCTGGCTTCTTTTCCGACACGTTACAATAGCGCAACACGGCATAATTTCATATTTTTGCGGAGCTTACGTACGCTGTCAAAACAAAAGCACGACTGCTGACCGGTAAAGTAAATTTCGGTTGATTATGAGCATTCGCTCATAAGCGCGGCGCGCGTGCCCCGCCCACAAGGCCTTTCTAACTTCCTTTATATGTTCTGTGGTCCAGACATCCCATTCTAATCTTTGTTCAAAGGAACATTGAAACCTTCATTTTTAGGGTTCTGTCGCGGCTTAGCTTAGATTCTGTCACGACTTGTATTTTATTTTCATGGTATTAATCACGCCAACAAATAAATACACTTGAAAAAATTATTAGGTTGCGTCCCTGGATGTAATTTCTGGCCTGTTGGTCTATGGCCCGGCGCCCACTATCGGTGGGCATCGGTGCGGCTCGGTACAGCTCGAGCGCTTTACGCCGGCTTCGAGCGGCTTAGGACGCCTTAGAGCTCCGTCGGGCGACTTCGGGCGGCCTCGGCAGCCGTAAGCATGGCTAAGGATGCCGAGGCGGTCTTCGGGTAGCTCGGGTGGCATTTTCGGATCAGACACGTCGCAGAACAGTCATTTCGATCACCGCACGCGCCTTCATTATCGTATCGTACAAGTAGACGCAAAATGACTTGGCAGTCCTGATCATAGGCTCTGCGAACTTCTGCGCATTTACATTCGTAAAGAATACTGTTATTGGCATATTTTTTTTTAACCAATATACTAATAAAAATGTCCTAATACAGGGACCAAGTAAAAATAAAATAAATATCAAAACAATTTGAGATTTTAGTCTCAAATTGTTTTGATATTTATTTTATTTTATGCTACAAAAATAACTTATGAATAAACACTTAAACAAAAGCAAGATGAACAATGAGAACTAAGTCCCAATCCACCATTAAAAAATACACACACATAACTGTTTTCACGGAACGTTACGAGTGACTACTCTGCGATGTTTCTGCAGCCAGAACTATTCTTAGGCTACCCAAAATCAGCTACGGCGTCCTTAGGCGTCCTTACGACTGCCGAGGCAGCTCTCAGGCGCCCAAAGCCGCCCGAAGTCGCCCGACGCAGCTTTAAGGCGCCCAAAGCCGCCCGAAGCCGGCGTAAAGCGCTCGAGCTCTACCGAGCCGCACCGATGCCCACCGATAGTGGGCGGCGCCGGGCCTATGCCGGACCCTGACAGCTATGCCGGAGGTCGTGGGTTCGATTCCCACCCAGGACAAATGTTTGTGTGATGAGCATCATCATTTGTTCTGTGTCTGGTTGTAGTTTATCTATAATATGTATTTATTTAGAAATATATAGTTGTCTAGTACCCATAACGCAATCTCTGCTTAGCTAACTAGATGGCGTTGTGTGAAAAGTTGAGGAATATAATAATTTTCTTCCTCGTTTATTGTGCTTGTGTCTCGTCAAAAACGTTACGAGGTTATAAGGAATTTTACAATTCACTAATCTGTAAGTCAAATAAAAAACTTACAATTTAATTTGCCTTCTTCCTATGTGTGCTCATTTTTATATGTCATTGGCCGTTACTTGATGAATGTGTGTAATACTTTACATAGACGCAGTTGGATAAAATTATTTAAAAAATTATTCCTTATGTTTTGTATTAATTTTACTCCTTACCTATAGGGGGCTAGCACCTGGATAATAATATTTTTTTTTAATTATTTTTTGGCAATGTCCATTTGTTGGTAGACCAATAAAAATTAATAAAACCCCCTTCTAAATCCGCATGTTATGACGAAACCCAATACAACGCGTGGGCCGAATCGAACTTGGCGAGTTTTTATCCTCGCTGGGATTAACACAAAATAATGTTATTCCATAATCTTATTCAATCAAATTCCGTCTGAGAAGATTCCATCGGATAGCAGTTGCGAAAGGGGTGGCTTTTCATTTACATAATATTTAATATTCGTTTCCTTTGAAAATGAAATAAATTGAAACAATACCAAAATCGAATAAAGTTCTGCGGTTTGATTAAAAGATTTTTATTTTATGTCGCATCTGCTAAACGAGCTTTGTAAATAATTTCTGAAATAGATATAGAAATGTTTGGAATATATGATTATAATCTTGATAGTTTTTATCAAAATCGTGAGGAATGTCCTGAGAATAATCCAATGTAGATTAAGTAAGAGTTGCGGAAACCAAAGAAACAATGGATTGTAATTTTTCAAGGTCATTAAATAACTTCTCCCGCTCTAAGTCGAGCGAAAGGGAGTAACATACTTTTCTACAGTTTCTACCTTTTGCGAACAATCCTGCAGCCCTTGCAGGCGTCAATTGAGAGTCGCGCGTCTCAAACTTGGTACTTGCCACGTGGTCAGGGCCTCACACATGGCACAGGGCCAGAGGGCGTGTGTATATCCCATACCGATGCGTTACCAATGTAGTACGTCGATGGCCTTATTAGTCGATGAAATTCTTTTAAGAAAACTAGCAATTGAGTATTTTTTCAGTGTTTCAATTATGATTGTGACATATTCTAACTGGTGTGTAAGTGTATAAGGGTGTGTGTTATTCCTATGGCATACTGTATGTAACATCACATGTATTCATTCAATTACAGTTCTACTTTCATTTCCCCGTTAACAAACTAAGTTATGTCACAGACTTAGCGACATGTTACTAAAACACATTATAGTATCCAGAGCCATAAGTTTCGGATCAATTTAATACGAGATCAGGCGTAACTTGTATGTAGGTTGAACAAATAGCCGAGCACAAACTTATGTGGGTAACGAGTATTGTAACTGAGAACTTCGATTAGTAAACTTGTCCGTTCAATTAAATTGATATAAGGAATCTGTAAGATTTTATTTATAGACTAGCTTCTGCTAGCGGTTTCACCCATGTGAAAGTTAGTTTGTCTATACAAACTTTGGACCCCGTTTTAGGAGTTAATTTTATCCGACCGTCCAGTAACCGCCCGGACTGAGCACAAGTCGTCGACGGAGATTAGTGCTCCACGTGCCTCTCAAAAAGATCACGAGGCACCCAGTAGGGTCGAAGCTTACTGAGACCATGACTTGTGCGAAAAACAATCCCCTCTGGAACGGTGGCAAAGAAAGAACATAGGAGTTGCTTTTAGTCAACTAAAGTTTGACATGCCTTCCTGCTCCACCCTAGAGTGGAATAAGTTATTGGATAATATCCCACCTAATAAGAATTACCCGTTTTGAGTAAAAAATAAGTTAATGTTTGATTTTACTTTATTTTGCTTTTGATAACGCGCTTGACGACTATTACGCGATGAAGTTAATGTCCATAATGACAGGCTTGCTTAGCAACGTCTTCTCGTCTCTCATTGACTTAAGGATCTCCAGATTGTAGTTATCAGGAAACTCCAACAATCAACAACCCCTAAAGCTTGCATTATTAAAATCACGTCACTAATTATCAGGCCATCAATTCAGACTTCAACACTTATAATGAATTTATCAATCGTCAATACACAATCGAATTCGCCAATAACTTCAATCTCGTGTCATAGTGTCAGTTCGATGCAATTCGCCGCGAAATATAGGACGAACAGATGGTTTTAACAGACCATTACTTTTTATAACACCTCGCTTTTTTTATAGCTGCCATATGTAGATATAAGGGCGACATTCATAGCTCTTAAATTCATGAAACCACCTGGACTGAATGGATGAGAAACACATAGGTACGCTGTTAAAATGGCACTTCCGTAGTGTTGTTAAGCGGATTTGTACGCTTTAAAATCCTGAGTTTTATCTACGTCACGATGAATGACTTACACCTGTAGAAATGATACCGATATATAAATAAATAACCACCGCGATTTCACCCGCATCTTTTATTTCAACCAAAGACGAGACACAGGTGAAGAGTGTGACTAGCACCAAGTAGTCTTCGGGCTAGTCGTGGCATGATGTAAAGCGTGTGTCTTCGAGATTAGCGCGTTCAAAAAAACTAAAATGTATCCAGGTTTATAGTATAAGTCTAAGGGCCTGTTTCACAATGTCCGAGTAGGCACTACTCACTGAATAAATTCAAAAATGGAACAGAATTTTTATGAAATTATCTGCCAAGTAAGATACTCGAAACTTAATCATAGGTGGTGAAAAAAGCCATAAATGATAAATATAATAAATGATAAACGCACATCCTGAAAGTAGGTTGAAAGTAGTAGTGTTCAGAATCAGCTACTGAATTTATTTCAGCTATTTTTAAGATAGATGTTTTTTATCCTTATACCTATAATTTTTATTATTAAGGCCTATTTGTTGAATCTTGATTGGCAAGACGAATACCGACGCGTTATCAATTCTGTCAATTTTTTTATTGAGATGTATAAGGCTCTGCATTATTCCAATTACATGTTCTATACTTAATTACTCAGATACCCGCGAAACGAGACACAATAGTAAAACAATAACAGCGCGGTCTCATAGGACCGGTTGGGGATTCAAACGTTAAATAATTATAATGTCATTATTATACGTCTGGCCTTATAAGTTTCCTTTCCGCGCTAATTTTACCAGTATATAAAGTCTTAACAAATGTTCTAAATAATATAAGTCCGTGTTAACAAGTTAAGAAAATTCTAGAACATAATTTCCGAGCTTAGCGGTTGAACTCCGGACAAGTCCCTAAGGTCCAGGGACACTTAACAGTGTTTCAGATGGCCATATTTTCTCTGTTTCTAACTCCTTTTCAACATTTTGTCTTGGAAGTAAGAACGGCTTTGTCAACTTAAGTTTTCCTAAAATATTAACTTGTAGTCTACAAATATAACACAAATTCGTCTACTTAGTATAACATGGAAACGTCATAGACTTACCAACCTTATTAACTACCTCTTTATCTATCTATTAACTATCTTTTCTCAAACGTAAATTAATTTTATTCATTCAGTGACAACACACACCGCTAAAATTGCGTGATCTAAAAGCATGGTCTTTTGTTTTAAGTGTTTTGTATAACAAAACAAAAGAATTATACAACATTTAAAAATTCCCCAAATGCCGCAGGGGGGATTGTTTATTTATGAAAAGTGAAAGGCCATCATTTTTACCAATGGAATATTCCAACGGGCACAGCTTTTCTTCATATTAAATACAACTTATTATAAATTACCTATCTTGAAATTTGCTACTTACTCTCCACTCGAGCGTTAATGAAATTCCTAAGCAAATGAATACTTAGTAAACAGAAGCGCATTGCCTCGGCACGAGTCCTTAGCGAATGATACAAAAAGTTACAGTTCGTCCGTTATAAGTTAATATAACTGTTTTTAACAGCTATAACAACTGCAAATTGCATTTATTTTTTTAAACCCTTTATTTTTGTACGATATTTCAAGCGCCAAAATTCGCAAAGCCTAACTTCACACTCGCCAACTTATAACGGACGATCTGTACATTTATGAACATAAACAGTCGCCCTATAAATAACTCTGAATAGTTGCGTACGCATAAGAAACGGAATTCGCCCAGTTCTTGACTTTATAACAGGGCTGTTTTGTTTAGTTCGCCACAGCCAGGGTAACTGCCGCGGGCGAGCATGCCTTCTGATGTTCGAGGATAAAACAGGAACCGTGTTTTTGCGGAAAGATGGAATTTGATGGTATTATTGTAAATTATTCGATGGGTTAAAGGATAACATTGACATTATGATGTCGTGTAAAAGACCTTGAATAATGTTCTTGTAAATGTATAAGGGATAGTGCCTCAGGCTGTGAGGTTGTTCGACTTACCGTGACCCTAGAACATAAAAATAAATTAAGAAACACGTTTTAGTCAGTAATGTCTAAAAAACCAGGAAAACTTATTTGTCGAATTCCAACTTTAAAAAAAAACAGGATAGTGCCTCGGGGTCAAGATGTCGGAAAACTACATTTTCTTTGACATCCCTCTGTCAAAATTGGGCTATTAAGGAAATAAAAATGTTGTTTGTTTTATCATATTTTTGTACATGCAGAATAAACCAGTTTTCTTTATTAGGGATTCATACCTCGAAAGAAAAAATGGAACCCTTATAGGATCTTTTTGTCCGTTTCTCAAGGCCCTCTATTTTCGGAACGCGTGGTAGTATCGATTTGAAATTAAAACAATGTACTCAGATTTGCGGTCCCTTAAAGTTGGGCAAAATCAAACTTGTAAGTTTACGAAAAAAAAAACATAAGTTACTTTCTAAGGAACCCTTAGTGTACGAATCCGTCTCGCACCTGCCCAGTTTTTCTGAATTTGAACGTACAAAGCCAGTGCAGGCACCAGCAGCACCATAAAAATACTCAATAACAACATGGCCCAGATTGGAGAGGAGCTCGTGGCTAGATAATAACAGCCGCACGGGTCGATCTTCAAGGTTAAGCAATGCTTGCCTAGGTTGGTCTGTGGATGGGTGACCATCTTAACATAACGAGTTTCCTCCGTGCCTCGGAAAGCACGTTAAGCCGTTGGTCCCGGCTGTCATTTGAAGGTTTTTGGCAATCGTTACGGATAGTCAGAAGCCAAGTAAATCTGATTCCAGTCTTGCCATGAAGTACCGAAAGATTCCGAAATAAGGAAGCTCGATGGCCCCAGATTGAAAGCAAAAGGAACGGGGTTGAGTTTAGTGAGTAAAAGTCTGATACGCCCTTCCGCTCCGCCCAAAAGCGAAAGACGTCATTCTGATGATACACAACTGGAAAAAAATAAACTTACGCTCGTTTTCAATAACCTAACGCAGTTCACAAATAGATAGCTATCCCCGATAAACAGTAAGATTTTATCTACCAATCCACAACTTTTGGTAGGAAATGCTATCCGTCGGTAGGTTATAGGAAAGCAAGTAAGGGCAAAAGGATAGATTTGTTTTCTTTAATAGCTGCAACTGTAGATAGATAGCTTATTGGAAACGGGTGATAGCCCAGAAAACTCGTAATCCATAGTCACTATAGTCATCGAAAACTGTTGGGTGCGGGTTTGTCACAAGAGACAAGCAAGCCGGGGGGCGGAGCACTTAGATTTACGAGCAGCAACTTGGTCCGCACTTAATTTATGATGAGAAACTTTCCTCGCGCGTAAATAATAGTGTTCAGACGAATTAGCAAATTGCTTGACGACTTGCCGACCATATTTTGACGGTAAGGCCTGTTCATTGTTAGGTTATAATATTGTTGTCAGTAATTTAATTTACTAAAGCCTTAAGGTATTGAATTTAAGTTAGGTTTTACAGAATTATAGGAATCTTTTGAAATGGCTGAACGTCAAGCGCCAAATCGCGGTACGGTAACACTATTGTTGAGTTTCAGGGACGTTACCTTGAATTCTGTTATCATTTCCTTCTTCATTAGAGATCTACGCTTCTATGACTGACCAATATTTTGATAATTCAAAAGTGCCTGTAAACTCACCTGTAAATGAAATATTAAGGCGAAGGTTTGTGTTTGTTAATCTTTCACGTAAAGACTGCAGGATGGGTTTCGATGAAACTTGGTAGACGGGTATACCATAATCTGGAATAGCACATAAGATACTTTTTATCCTGGGAGTTCCTTAGGACAATTTCCTACTATTAGTCGCTGTCACGTAGTGAGTCGCTGGCAGCAGCAAGTATGTTTTTTTTTTAATCTGATTTCATGCATCATCATCTTTTCTAAAAACCCCTTTTTAGTGGGAAATCATCGAATGTGTTCCTCCAGCTCTGGGTGGGCGGCATTATATTAGGTTTTCTGGGGATTTTACTGACTAAAATCCTGCTGTGTTTCTTCAGAGGCCCTTTACATTCCAGTGCCACGGCAACTCCTTCATACAATCCCGCCAGCCCTCTGCAACCACAACCCTACAACATAAACTTGAAGATAAAACGAGTCATGAGGGAAACCTCCCATAACACCTATTAGCTAATCTCTGGTAATACGCAATCGCAGTTCCCGAACACGATAATATTAGGCTCGATATGATCTAACAATACCTTAGTTCCCGCCATTATGCCCAAAGTTTATCAATTAAATCGAAACTAATGTCTACTTACGTTGATTTACATTTCCCAGAAGTATTGTTAATATTCTTGAGCCATAATATTAACTGTAATTAATTCTTGTTTAATAAGAAACCGTAAAAAGTCTGATTTTGTAATATTGTTGGCCATCAAGCCATACTTCAGTCAAGGACGGTCAAGAACTCTCTGACGCCTCGTCTTGTTAAACCAGTTATGTTTCACTAGCTTCTGCCAGCGGGTTTGCCCGCGTGAAAGTAATTTTCTTCATATAAACTTTGGACACCCGTTTGATTCACTGATGGAGTGAAATAAAAAAATTAAAAAAAATCGTACGTCATAAAAGGAAACCTTCTATTCTTCCTTCCTTTTTTTATTTTCTTTTTCTTTCTTTCTATTTTTTTTTAACTACTGGGACTAAGAAGTAGTTTCGGTCGTGAGTTGATATGTCAGTCAAACAGTCTCTCATATTTATATATATATATAGAGTTTAAAATAATAATTTAATGATGAAAGAAAAATCAGGAAGCTCTAAGCATTTAATTACGCTTAAGTTCTTTAAAGATAAATAATATCTAGAGAAGTTGGAAGTGAAACTAAGTTATTAACATTTGACCTTCAAATTGTAAGACAATAGCTACGGGGTTATTTGACTTGCTCAGGAAGACTGCTTTATTTCGTAGAAACTTTTGATAATTACAAAATCCTATTAAAAGTACTGGAAGGTTTTGTTCAAGAGATATCAATGTCTTTTTTTGACAGTGGGAAATCATCTAATAACCTCTACCGCTTTGAATGGAACGAGAGTCTTTTAGTGCCTAAAACCTACCTGTGTTCAGACAATAAAAGACTGACATTTCCTCTGTTCCACCCACTCGTATTCTTAGTTTTCCATCTAAAAAGCCGTGTTCTCTGTTGCCCTTTATGTTACAGGGCCGCGGTGAAATATCCCGCAGCCAGATAGTTAATACCTACGCCTACTGTTTATTGCTGAAAATAAATTATCTGTTTTCTTTAATATTCGTAGGCGTATAAAGTGTCACTAAGTCTATACAAATGCTACTACTTATACTCGTATCTATAAAATCAAATCAGCCTATCAACAGATAAATTCCCACGTGGGCTAAGCAGAAGTAATTCAACTATATTTAAATGTCACCCATTAATTTTGTTTTATGTATGTATTTTGCGTTCAAAACGCGACACTTCGAAGCAATTCATTTTAGTTAAACCCCTATATTCACATAATGATGGCAATTTTCGAACAGTAATAAATTTTGCTTTCCTAAGTGTATTTATATAAAATTCAGAGAGAAGTTGGCGTACCGAGGCGTGCGTTCCCGTGTGTTAATTAACTCTATTCAAGCGGCCGTTTCTTTTTAAAAAACGAAACAGAGGCAGGCCGCTAACAAAGCAATTATTTTCTTTGCAAAATTAATTATTTCCCTTGTATTGGTGTTCTGTTCTCTCGCTTTAATTACCGAAGTGGGTGCTACGTGTTGCGACTTGCGACTAATTGACCGTAACGCGCACTAAAGTATACCGGCGTGCCACAGGAGGAAAATAGCCCAGTAGCCCAATGGGAACTAATCATGCTATTGGGAAAAATAATTACTTTTGTAACGTATAGGCGAGCATTGAACCGGGAAATTGACTACCATTTCTATATGTTACTAATGTCAGTGATATTTTATTGAATACAAAAATATACATCGCCGACATAAGTGGGTACCTACAACATGAAAGGAAAACATGCTCTGTATATTGTGTTATATTCTTGTTATTTAATTAGGAAATGTAACCAGATTAATATTACGCGTGTGTTTTACGAAAGTCTTTGCTTGGATAACAGAATTCAAATTAGTGTATGTATTACGAAATTAATAAAGGGGTAGGTGGCTCTCCTGAACTCACCTTGTTTACATTTTACTGTCGTATATTATCTAGTACTCTTATCCTTATAATATTTTAAATCATTTTTGCTAACAAACTCAATGAAATTGATAGTCATAGATGCAGTATAGCGTTATTTATTAACAATAATTGAGGGATGTTTTCGTTTTACCTTTGTGCGGATCGCCTGAAGGACACGGTTGGGACGTATAGTGAAAGTCTGCCCCGCTTGAGCCGAGTACTACCGTGTCTTCGTGGAGGCGGTTGGTATTGCGACTGGTTTGATTGGAGTAGAAGAAGTTTCTTTAAAATAACCATATCTAGGTGTTGCATCCGACTTAAGGAGGTTGAGGATCCATTTTACAACTATATATTACTAGCGTTAGCCACTGAGACTCCGAAATCAGTCGTCGCCGGCACGAAGTAGTCCACGCGCGCTTCAAAGAAATGCCAGCAAAACCGTAGGGCCCAGCAGAACCACAACTTACTGGGGCCATGGTTTGACTTCCGATAAGTAAACCCGAGGCACAAGAAGGAACATCCCGCTCTGCTCTAAAACAGTCATTAGATGATTTCTCACCTGAAAAAAAAACATGTCTATTTGAAAAAAAATCTTTAGAAATAAACACTACCTTTGTATGTTTATACACACCTAAATCAAAATACAAATAAACAATCCACATTTCAACAGCCTACTCGGCACACTGTTTATTTTAGTCTGTGGCGAGGAACAATTTTACCGAACAACAAGACTCTGGCTAATGGAAATTAGCTTCCAGGGCTAATTGCCATGAATACGTTTAACATAAATCAACGGTGTTTTAAAAAACATGACGTGGGAGAAGGCAGAATTTTTCGGGGAATAATACCTTTTTAATGGAAAATCTTTATCGCATGTACAGTATTTGAATATGTAAATGTAATTTCTCTTACTTTTCACGCATTTTCTGTGGTAATAAATTATGTTGGTAATTAAAAGTTGTAACTAACTATTGCTGTTGATGTGAAATTCAGATTTTTTCGTGATGTATTTTCGTATTTTTATTCTAATTATTAATTTAAATATTTTAATACAATTTCCAGGTCAAAGGTGAATCGTCGAATCCGACTCGGCTGGGCAGAGTTCATGAAGCAGCTCCGCATTTTCACGTCCAATATACCACGGTGACTCAAGACAAAAGTATGAAGAGTGCGTGTTGCTACTGTTGCCAGTGATGACATATGGCCCTGAAAGGTGGTCGCTAACAATGGAACTCATCAGCAAGCTAAACCACCTAAAGGGGAATGGAAAGGGCTATGTTCAGAGCTTCCCTACGTGATCGAATCAAGAATAAAGATATTCGCAGGAGAACAAGTTTAGGAAGAATCGCCAAACTGAAATGGCAGTGTTCACGGCACACTGCTTGCAGAAGAGTTGGTTGATGAAAAGGAAAGGTTCTGGAGTGGCGACCCTGTACCTGTAGACGCATCATTGGAAGACCTTCCAAAGGGTAGACCTGATTACGGTACGGAACGACGAGATTTGCGGGAATAAAGCGAGACACACAAGACATCCAAAGAGGTGAGTTTAATATTGATTTGTTTATATTGTTATTTTCCTTTGTAGAACTAGATGTGTTAATGTATCTAGGTGTTACTAAAAAACTATCGCGTCCTATAATAACCTCACACACCACATACATCACATCACATATAAAAACCTTACACGTCTTGTATCTGCTACATTTTAAGCAAATAAATCAAATAATTTTTATTTAAATTGTGGCTTGTTGTGGTTGTTCTTGTGGGGAAATTGTAAGGTCTTTTTGAGGTGGGAAATTATTGAATGAATTCTCCCGCTCCAGGATGGAGCAGGGCGTGTCCGACTTTCACTGACAAGAATCATTTCAAAAGTTTTCCCATGCCCCTAGCAGGCATCGGTCTTACTAGGGTTCGTAATGGCCTTGATTTATATTAATTAGTAAGGATGACAAAAGAAACCAAACAAAACAGTTTAAATTATTTTAATGGATTGATTGCATTGTTAATATTTTACAAGTATATCGTAGTACAAGGTACAATAATAAATCAATTAGTCGTTCACGTTACACTTAAGGCGCCGAATCCCGCAGAACTCGTCCTAAATTAATGTTGATAAATTGTATTTTTTATCAAGCTAACAAGATTTATGAACTTCTGCGCCTTATTTAAGCTTTTTAATTTAAATATTATTCTTTCTACGCAGTTTCACGAGCGCGCTGAGAGGCATCAACGCTACTTAAGATCTCTCAAACGTTTTTAAAGGTTTAATTTAAAAATGATGAAAATGTTGCATAAATAGGGATAGGAAGTCTTCTATCGTCTACCAGCACATAATAACGTTTCATTGAGGGTCAAAACCAGTCATTAATTATCGAGTTCTGAACTTTCGCCGGATTTTTTGACACTTTGAAAGTTCGACTTTTTTAATGGAAGCCAGGGCAAATAAGTTGGGGGACATATTGATTGCATTAGCATTGTGAATTTAGATGATATGATTTTTCAATTATTTTTCCTGTGAGTCTCGGGATATTTTACAAGTCTTTACATCAGGGATGGCGAACCTTCGTAAGCTCGTGCGATTGGTATAAAAAAGTGGCAAAAAATTAACTTGGTAATTTAAGAGAAAAAATCTTAGTGAAGATTTCATTGACATCATGTCAGAAGTACAGTACTTTATCGTACCGGATTGAAACACTTGTAGCTTATTACTTTATTTGCTTTTGTTTATGTACTGTTATTAAAATAAACAAATAAATTCTGTTGTTGCAAATCTTCAAGTTATTAAGTAATCTTGTATTGTGCCGAAAATATTTTTCTACAAGCCATCAATGGCACACTCACCACAAGTTCACCATCCCTTACAAAAATATTTTAGAAAAAACGACAAAAGTAAATACGAAAGGCTCTTAAAAGCTGGACCTAACAAACAGCTGACGCTCTCCCACTAGTTTAAAACAAACGTAAAAAGTACAGTCGCGTCCACATTTCACATCGTATCAACAAGACTCAGTAAACACAGCTTAACAGAAATGAAAATTAGCCGCTCATTTAAATTACCAAAACTTAATTTTTCCTCTTGTATTTTTCTCTCTTTTTATATATACAGCGATGGCTGTACTCATTAATTTTTATTTCTACTAAGCCTCGAGTCCTCTTGAAACAATTTTAGTCTTAATTTAACGTATTTTTAACTTTACATTCTACGAAATTTTTCAGTTCACCCAAAAAGTTGAGTGAACTGTAAACATTTTCAGTCTTATTTGCGAGCAATAATGAGCGAATGCATTGTTTTTGTTTTGATGTGAAACGGAAAAGGCTGGTGTTGCTGAAACTGAAACCTTGAGCAAGTAGTTTGTACTTGTCTGTACTCGGTTTCGGATACAGTAAAAGATGCAGGTACAATAGGGTGAAAACCGGATAGTTGACCAACTCTGTGGTATTACATAGGTACAGAGATATTTTCCACTCCACCCGAAAGCGGGAGAAGTCATCAGATGATTTGCCACCTTTATAAAAACCCTGTCTACGTTTGATGACATGTATAAGGGTTTTTTTTCAGAATAGACGTTATTTCTCGTCGGGACATCTATTTCAAACGCGATTTATACTATGGATTTGGCAACTATCCCATATACCGTACAGATGCTCTAAGGACTGCGCCTCACTGGGACGCTATGGTGGAGTAGCCAGGTCATAAAGCCAACAAAATGTATGGTTGACTGCATGACCAAAAGTAGCCAGATGAGGTACACACTATAAAACTACATGTTTTTTTTTTGACTACTTAAATTAACAGTACTACCATGGCATCCCATTGAAGCAAGTGCTTTGAATATAGAGGCCCATGAAAATCACTAATACTCCGAAAATATCAAAGATCAATGTTTTTTTATCTTTTCTTATTTTTGCAAATAAAAATCCAAATTATCTAGCAAATAAAATATTTATCTTTTTTATTCTACCAGCTATTAAGTGATTTCAATAACAGCTTAGGGGTCTCCGGCTTTTACCCTATTACCGTTATTATCATTGATATTCAAAATTTCTTATTTTTCTTTTATTTAGTTTCACATCAAAAATATAACTTCGTTGTAATATTTCCAAAGAGCAGAACACATACTTATAGATAGTATATTCGTTAAAAAGTTACGAGTATAATACTAGTCTTGATCATAATATTTAATATAGTGCGTAGTTTTAACTACTAGATGTCTGTGTGAATGCTCTTGAAGAAAGTTATAGAAATATTGTCAAAATTTTCGAAGAAATTTTGTACCACAATATTTAAAGAGATTTCACCAGAACTGAATGAAAAAAGCGTAGGCCCTAGATTCAGAACCAATCATACCTAGCCCATTTTGTACTTAAAAACACCAAAGTCTCAATTCTATATCCATCTTCAAAAACATTCACTTTTTACTACTGTGATGCTAAATATAAAATTAAATAAAACAAATATAGTCATTATTGTATAAATGCCTGTTCGTCCGTCACAACCTTATAAATAAAAATATAATAATAAACAAAAATGTACAAGAATTAAAATATAATCAAAACAGAAAATTACTGAAAGTAGTCAATATACAATTTTGTTTCTAACAAAATTCATAACAAATCTTAAGTACATTGCCTTTTCTACCATCTTTTATTTTTGCGTTTTCTGGCAACACTGGGGAGATTCTTAACTAAGCAACAGGCTAAAGCAGATCACGCTAAGCGTTGCCAACTAAAATAATACAAACTTACTTCTAGCTTCAGATCTACAGTTGTTCTCAACACGTTAATAAATAAAGTTATCGTAAAACTCGTCTTATAATAAATCAAACCGTAATCGTATCAATTTTAGCTATACGAACCAAATACTTCAAACCTAGGCACATCTCAATTGTCAGTGCCTCAACATTTCGATACTAAATAATCACAAATACCTACACTAAGTAAATATTATAAGTATAATTTTGTACTGTTACAAGTCCGTACACTTCGATATGGCGATAAAATGATATCACATTTCTCCCTCAAAAATTTCGTATTCTACCAAAATGGTAGCAGTTATACTGGGGCAACACTTTGTTTAGATTATGAACCTTATGTTTTAAATGATTGAGTCTATATTCACACGTACTGTCGCGGTGCTGGGCCGTTCTTTCTTGAATGTGGTAGTGTGTCATCGTTGTTGCCGGTGTTGTTATTGTGTAAAAATGACATTTCTACCCCTGCGTCGCCTCCCTGAGAAAAGAAAAGAGAATTAAAATGTAACCAAGTTTTACAATTTGTTCTAATCGATTAAATACTACTTACTATGACGTTAATAATTAAGCATCTTTCAGTTATAGAAAATCTCAAAAAATTTCGATTGTTGTGGGACTGTTTGAAAAAGTTATTGTGGGCTTGAAATGCAAAGGGTGTAGGAAAACATGTGGGTTGTATTCAGTAAAAGTCTAATATTCCCTCTCGCTCCACCCAGAGTGCGAGAAGCCAATTGATAATTTCCTCAAAGACATACAAAACCTCAAAAGAAGCATCGATTATAGAAAAATACTAGAGTTTTGTTGTACATAATAGTCCCAAGGTAAGTTAGTAACTTACCTTGAGACTATAACTCTTTTTACTATTGAGACTGACACTCTCAAAGAACGATATTCCCTTCAAAGTAATTCCCCAATTGGCAGCCTTACCTCAGAATGCATAGGGTTGGCCGTAATAGTGATTGGCACTTTAGCGTTGGCAGGGATGTACCCGTTGGCCCCGCCGCTCTCGGGCGCGGATCCTTTCTCTTCTGCAATAAATCATTCAATGTGTTTTGACAGCAGCTTTGAAGTCGGTATTATGACATCAATGTCGTTATTATGTGATTCTATTGTTCAGTAAAGCGCTCTCGACATTTCATGGTCGACTGATCTTAAGATGTTTTGACGTTTAATTAAATTTTGATGCATTTGTAATTCTGATTAGGCGGTTTCAGACCGACCGAGCTGTTTCGTTAGGAATTTTCCACGAAGATGTAAGGAGGCGAAAATTCTAGTAATTTTATTTAGCCAGTTCTAGTTAGATTCAACCGAGTCGTGTACTAAAACTATTCATTGAAAACGCTTGGTCGATGTGGGACTACCAGAGTGAATTAACATTTAACGCGTAGTTCAAAAACCACCACCACATACGTGAATAGGGTTGAAAGGAGTCATTGAACTTAGGTCTTGTGAACATAGGTCTTGTCCTAAAGTTTCTTAGCATCGACATGAAAAGGTCATATTCTAGTTATCCAAACAAGTGATCTCTTTGTTTAGGACGTGGAGTAAAAGTAAAGGTTACACGTAAGTTTCACTCCGCATCTAAGACGGATCATTTATAAAATCAATTAGATTGTTAAAAGGTACGTCGTACGAATACCCTGGTGCTAACAAGAAATTAAAAATATGATGCGTTTTAATACAAGTGGAGGAAGTCGAGTGCTACAGTAACAAACTCGGTCTAAGGTAGTTCCCACTTAAAGGTAAAGCCCCATGTGGCGTGGTGAAGGTGTGGGCTTAAAGATAGGAATACACGCTAGGGTATACCTGATAGTTTTGCCCGTACAGTTGAGTTTTACAGCATGGTTAAACTTCTCAAGTGTAGCACCTGTGCAGTTTAACTGTACAGGCAAAGCTAAGCGTGCATCGCAGGCGTCGGTTGTGTGGTGACTGCGAGAGGTAAACCGTTTAGCGTTACAGCATCGAAATATGCTACCGAAGCCATGTCTTCAACTGAGAGGTTGTACAGGTTTATCTCTACTCAGCGCCCAGTGCGGCGGGGCAGCGGCGCCGCGCTCTTGTTCCCAGGGCCGGCCGCGGACTGCAGGGTGTATACTCACTGTCAGCAATAGGTCTGACGAGCGCGCCGGGCGCCGAGCGCGTGGCGGGCGGCGCGGTGTATACTCACTGTCAGTAGTAGGTCTGACGAGCGCGCCGGGCGCCGAGCGCGTGGCGGGCGGCGCGGTGTATACTCACTGTCAGCAGTAGGTCTGACGAGCGCGCCGGGCGCGGAGCGCGTGGCGGGCGGTGCGGTGTATACTCACTGTCAGCAGTAGGTCTGACGAGCGCGGCGGGCGGCGCGGTGTATACTCACTGTCAGTAGTAGGTCTCCTGGCGCGCCGACACAGCAGCAGCGCCGTGGCCAGCACGACGAGCAGCGCCGTGGCGCCGAGCGCGCCGCCCGCCGTGACGAGCGCGCCGGGCGCCGAGCGCGTGGCGGGCGGCGCGGTGTATACTCACTGTCAGTAGTAGGTCTGACGAGCGCGCCGGCCGCCGAGCGCGTGGCGGGCGGCGCGGTGTATACTCACTGTCAGCAGTAGGTCTGACGAGCGCGCCGGGCGCGGAGCGCGTGGCGGGCGGTGCGGTGTATACTCACTGTCAGCAGTAGGTCTGACGAGCGCGGCGGGCGGCGCGGTGTATACTCACTGTCAGTAGTAGGTCTCCTGGCGCGCCGACACAGCAGCAGCGCCGTGGCCAGCACGACGAGCAGCGCCGTGGCGCCGAGCGCGCCGCCCGCCGTGACGAGCGCGCCGGGCGCCGAGCGCGTGGCGGGCGGCGCGGTGTATACTCACTGTCAGTAGTAGGTCTCCTGGCGCGCCGACACAGCAGCAGCGCCGTGGCCAGCACGACGAGCAGCGCCGTGGCGCCGAGCGCGCCGCCCGCCGTGACGAGCGCGCCGGGCGCCGAGCGCGTGGCGGGCGGCGCGGTGTATACTCACTGTCAGTAGTAGGTCTCCTGGCGCGCCGACACAGCAGCAGCGCCGTGGCCAGCACGACGAGCAGCGCCGTGGCGCCGAGCGCGCCGCCCGCCGTGACGAGCGCGCCGGGCGCCGAGCGCGTGGCGGGCGGCGCGGTGTATACTCACTGTCAGTAGTAGGTCTCCTGGCGCGCCGACACAGCAGCAGCGCCGTGGCCAGCACGACGAGCAGCGCCGTGGCGCCGAGCGCGCCGCCCGCCGTGACGAGCGCGCCGGGCGCCGAGCGCGTGGCGGGCGGCGCGGTGTATACTCACTGTCAGTAGTAGGTCTCCTGGCGCGCCGACACAGCAGCAGCGCCGTGGCCAGCACGACGAGCAGCGCCGTGGCGCCGAGCGCGCCGCCCGCCGTGACGAGCGCGCCGGGCGCCGAGCGCGTGGCGGGCGGCGCGGTGTATACTCACTGTCAGTAGTAGGTCTGACGAGCGCGCCGGCCGCCGAGCGCGTGGCGGGCGGCGCGGTGTATACTCACTGTCAGTAGTAGGTCTCCTGGCGCGCCGACACAGCAGCAGCGCCGTGGCCAGCACGACGAGCAGCGCCGTGGCGCCGAGCGCGCCGCCCGCCGTGACGAGCGCGCCGGGCGCCGAGCGCGTGGCGGGCGGCGCGGTGTATACTCACTGTCAGTAGTAGGTCTCCTGGCGCGCCGACACAGCAGCAGCGCCGTGGCCAGCACGACGAGCAGCGCCGTGGCGCCGAGCGCGCCGCCCGCCGTGACGAGCGCGCCGGGCGCCGAGCGCGTGGCGGGCGGCGCGGGCAGCGGCGCAGCACTAGTGTTGCCGGGGCCGGCTGCAGATCGCAGGGTCTTTGCCGTCTACGGACAAAGAAACAAATAGTAAGTTCATCCTATTGTAAATTCATCCTATAGTAAATTCATCCCATAGTAAATTCATCCATTGCAGGCCTTCGAAATGAAGCCCATTGTAAGCACTAACAACATGCACTGGACACAAAATAAGTAGGCACAAAAGTCAATCTCATTAAATGTACTTAACTTTTCATACTTATGCTCAAAGATCGCACTAGGGCCGGAGCCACCGCCCTCCGCTCTATACGAGCGCGATTGCAAAAAAAGGTCACAAACGCGTGTCTCAAGTGGATGGCACTCGCTCCACTCACGCTCGCAGGGATCCTTACTGATCCAAGATATCGTATCCGTGAGCGGTGTCTATGTGTGCGTTGCTCGAGTGCGCTTTGTATGTAGATTACCTTCTGTACCTGTTTTTTTTGACATGACATTCGTCTTGAAACAGTGTGGCATGTCAGACGAAAATTAGAATCAATAACAAAAACAACCACTAAACTTCACTCGAAAAAATCGCGTCAAACGCTCCGATGGTACAGTTAGGAACACAAGTTCTACAAGAAGAAGTATTAGAAATACTTCTTCTTGTAGTCTTTTAGTTCAACATGTATTTTTCCCTACACTGTGTGTATATGTGTACCAAATAAAACATTTTTCTTTCTTTTCTTTGATATTTACCTTGATAGCGCTGAACTCCGAAGCAGCCTGTGCGGTGTACGCTTGCAGCTTGATATCATAACTGGTGTCAGGGGACAAGTGTGTAAGCAGCAACTCTCGCGGCTTGCCCGAGGTCGTGACCTTCTCGTAAGCGCCGGCTGAGGAGACTGCGCGGTAGTATACGTAGAAACCTTCTGCTTCTACCTCGCCGCCGCTGGTCCACTGAGGACAAAGAGAAGGTTCAAGAAAAATCCAAAAAAGGTAAGGGATAACTGTATATTGCCAGCGATTATCTGTATATTGAGTACAAGAGTCATTGCATCAGTGACGTTTATGTCCAAAGTGTGTTAAATCTATACTAATATAATAAAGAGGTAAAGTTTGTTTTTTTGTTTGTATGAGGTAATCTGTGGAAGTACTGGTCTGTTTGCTAAAATGTTTACACCAATAGAAAGCTATTTTATGGACGCGGGCAAGCAGCGGGCTAAAGCTAGTAATTATATATAACAACAGCAGAACAATACACAAATAACCTGTACTTTTTGGCCCAAAATTACTAAAGTAAAGTGGGGTAGAAAAGTATAGCGGTCAGCATCAATAATAAAAAAGTAGTAGGGGAGAGGTGGCATGAAAGGGACGCGTATTGAAAGGGACAAGACGAATATCTTGTAAAATAAGAAACTTCTCGAAACGAGAATATTTTTGTTCTGTGGCAATCCCGAAGCCCAACCATTCGTACCTAACGTTCCGCTTCTATCATTTCAAACATGGCGACGACGAGCAAGTGTTCGTAATCGTACACAAAAGTAAATTTTTCGTTATTCTTTAGAAGTGTTTTGTAAAATGATGGAATTAGATAAGTATTGTTTTACCAGTGTTTCGATCGACTTAGTTATCGACAAATACGAGAGCAAAAGGTCAGAAAACATTTATTAACTGGTAGTAGGTTTTAAAGTCATTTTTATTATTTTTGTGTCATATTTATGAAAGGGACACAAAAAATGGTTATGAATGGGACGTCCCTTTCATAACTGTAACATTCATAAATAGTACTTTAATTAGCTAATTAGTACACAATCTTTGTAACACCTAGAATCTGGCTAACGAATGACTAGTTTTAAGCTTTTCTTATCATCATGTTTTGCAATAAAAAGTATTCTATTTATTTGTCTATGTTTTTTGTTGATTTTATAGTAATATTTTTGTTATTATTGTTTTTGCAGTATAAATATACACAGAACACTTGTAGAAGTACACAAAATAGAAGAAGTTGTGAATGAAACTGTATATAAGCATTGTTGTTGTCTTAGTCTCTCTTATATATCTTATTTGATGATTAAATGTAACCAAAAAACCAAATAAGTTAAGACAATTGAGTAAAACTCATATAAAAAAATATAAACACTTAAGTTGTTTAAAAAAACATTATAAAACGGTTAATTACTGTTTAATTTCAGTTTCAGTGTTTTCTCTAAATATTTTTAGTGAAAATTATTGGTTATTATTTTTTTGCTAGTTGCATTACTAGTCATAATGCTACAATTAGCACCTAAGTGGATTTATGTTAGGATAGCCAGTTAACCAAATTTTAAGATTGTTGTTTGTTTGTAACTTAAAAAACTAGATTTTTAAACATTACCAAAATAGTATTAATATATTGTAAAATGATTTTATATGGATATTATGTAGTGTCCCTTTCATAAATGCATTCGTCCCTTTCAATACCGCTCATTTATGAAAGGGACAAAATCCTCATTTTTTTAAATCGTTAATATGAATACCTAAGAATAAGGATATATTAGTTATTTACTTTTATTTCATTAGAAGATGAATGTAGGTTTCTCATTCAGGTTCAACCTATTTAAAATATTATATAGAGCGTTCACTAGAGCCACTAGAACAAAAATGTCCCTTTCATGCCACCTCTCCCCTATTCATAGATCAACTGGCTAATAGTGCTGACATGTTCTGAAGTGTTAACTGCGTACCCGGAGGCACATCGTGAGCAGGTGTTCCTCGAATTTCCTAATTGGGGCGTATATAATACTTACTTCTATTATGAGACAATAACATATAAAAAAAAAAATTAATGTGTTTAGCAGTAGCAGCCAAGAGATGACCAGTCTCAACTGACCTAGTAACAGTACCACTCAAATCAAACATATTGAAGGGAAAGGGAATGATCTAACACACACGCCATCATCAGAGAGACATTTGACTAAGCGAGACTATCTAACCACCTCACTCATCATCATCATCCACCCAGCCTTTTCCCAACTATATTGGGGTCGGCTTCCAGTCACGTCGGATTTAGCTGAATACCATTATAACCGCCTCATTCATTCATGTTAAAAATAAGTTAAATTTACATTATTTTGTAATCAAGCCTGTCCTTTATCTCGCTACGAAGATTTTTCCGAACACACATTGACAGGTCCTTAAACAGGTCCCTAAGAGAATCGCGGAGATTGTAAATGGCTCTGATGGCTCTTTTCTGTAGGCTAAAAATAGTCCCGGTATCTCAGTAAATCGAAATTAACTTGCCCCTTCAAGAAAGAAGCCGTTTCAAGAAATGTTACAAGTGGTCCCCATTGTAGCCTGTGTTTTCGATAGATTCTAGTTTTCTCTTTATTCAATACTATTTTTAACATTCAATAGAACAAATCTTATACAATTAGTATTTTAGTGGTGTCCAATTTTAGACCTGCTGTAGGCTATTATTTACGTCGTCAAGTTTTGTGAAAATTTATATTAAAAATAGACTTTGAAGACGTTCCGTTATGAAAATGAAAACTACACGAATTAGAATTTTATTAAATAATACTATTTTTAGTTGTTAAGCCTCCGTTGGCAAAAATGGAAACCTTATAAAACACTTTGTTGTCCGTCAGTCTAGACGTCTTTTTTTTAGAAATGCGTGGAAGGATTAAACTGAAATTAATACCAAATAGGTATTCAAGTCTGCTACCCTTTCAAGCAGTGAAAAATAAAACTTCAAAGTCAAGCACTTCCCGATTCGACACCAATAGGTATTTTAGGCAGGTAGTAACCATACAGAATACCAGTCCAAAATACCTATTGGTGCCGAGTCGGGAATAGCTTGGGTGCCGAAAATTTGGTGGCGAAAATCTGGGTGCCGAAACGGGAATACTCCGTTTATGCTCCGATTGTGACATTCGCAAGAAAATCAAAACATATACAGTGGGTACTTCCCGTTGGAATAAAATCTTGAAAGTCAAGAAGCTAGGCCTCACAACACAATGAAAGCCTTAACGCTCAAAACTGTCACGTGATCTTTATATTACGTCAAAATTCGTGATAAACAAACTATTGTCAATCGAAGATCAATCAATAATTCCCAAAAATATTGGGTATTTCACACCGTAACGTAGTTAACTGTCAGTCTAGTACGAGTATCAATAATGTCCAGTACCTATCATGTGACTACATGATAGTAACATTATTGTAAACAATTTTTTACACGGCTGCTATACTCACAGTCCACTCCAGCTGTATGGTGGTAGGCGACATGGGCACCGCTCGGCTGAGGACAGGCGCGCGCGGCGCCTTGAACCCGCCGCGCTGCAGGTGGAAGCGCGCGCTGCTCTTGCCCTGCTTGTTGTCCTGGTTCGAGTACACGGCTGCTATACTCACAGTCCACTCCAGCTGTATGGTGGTAGGCGACATGGGCACCGCTCGGCTGAGGACAGGCGCGCGCGGCGCCTTGAACCCGCCGCGCTGCAGGTGGAAGCGCGCGCTGCTCTTGCCCTGCTTGTTGTCCTGGTTCGAGTACACGGCTGCTATGCGAAACCTGGGTACAATATTTTAATATAAGCATCGGAAGTAAATTGTTAGAGGACCTATTACGAAGAGCAATTTTTTCCTGGGCTACAAATATTCAGTTAAAAAATGAGATAACAAGGAATATTCTTGAAAATATTTGTTATCTCAGTAATTTATCAATAAGTATTTTGTATACAATGTTAACAGTGAAAACAATATAAAAGTAGATAGAAAAAGAAGTGAGCTAAAACAATTTAATCAGCAATTGTAATCCCCGTTTTCAAATCCGGAAACAAAGACTTAGTAAATAATTATAGGCCAATATCGATACTTTCCTCCATTTCAAAAATATTAGAGAAAGTAATAAACAGTAGACTAGTAACTATTACGAAAAAAATAAACTCCTATCATCGGCACAATCTGGTTTTAGGGCCAAATTATTTACATCTGATGCAATGCAAACCCTGGGTTGGGTGGGTCCATGATCTAACAAAGGCATTCGACACAGTGTCGCTTCCTTTGCTAATAAACTAATTAGAGGTTATAGGAATAAGAAGAACGCCGCTTAAACTATTTTCCGACTACCTAGATGGTCGATATCAATCTGTCAAAATTAAGAATATTACGAGTGATGAGCAAGAATGTTCTGGATGTGGTGTTCCCCAGGGAAGTATCCTGACCCCTACCCTATTCTCGATCTATATAAACGATCTACTCGTATGCAACCTAAATATTAAACTAAGCAAAATTGTCTCATACGCTGACGACGCCATTATTAGCCATTAGCCAGTAAAAGGTTTTTCACTACTACTTTGACCTCTTCTCTCATGAAATCAGACGTTAAATCCATAAATAAATTATCATATTAATTCATACAAATCTCTGCTATCCGAAAATGAAAACAAAATTCTACAAATTAGAAAAAACAAATGAATATCGGATTGTCGGATTAACACTTTTCCGCCTATTTTGTTTTTTTTTTCTATGGTAAAGCTATTCAGCCATTATTCAGCTATTTAGCCATTGTTTTTCATTTTTATTATTGAAAAATAGTTAATATTTTTTTTTAATGTAGTATTTTAAAAAACAAATTAAAGTACAAACATTGAAAAAAAATCTTCAAGTTATTTTATAATTGAGTGGACCTTCGATCACTGATTTAAAAACTTTTAAGAATTTTTAAATAAGTGATCGAAGGAGTGGACGTATAGAAAGTTAGGATATGGTTGAATAGCATTATAATGATAAAATTAGTTATTTTTTAATAGGAATTCTCCCTAGGCATGAAAAGTATTACTTTTAACCCGCTCCTCAGGAAACTTCAAACTTACTTTTAGAGTATGAGTAATTAAAAATAATAATTTGTTTATTAGTGATTTAATTTAGCAAATAAAAAATTAAATGCATTATGTTAAAATGCCTTTTCTCGATCCCTACTTTTCAAACTAAGCTTTTATATCTTTTCTAAGAAATCACGAGTCAGTACTGAGCACCTTTGGCTTAAGGATTTATTTATTTAGTCTTTATGCAACTCAATGTACAAAGGCGGACTTAATGCCATAGGCATTCTCTACCAGTCAACCTAGGGTGATGAAGAGATAATATGGTAGGTGCATAAAAAGTACATGTAAATAGAAACAGAGTAAGTGTAAGGAGTATACATAATAGAGTTAAAATATACATACATGTATATTTAATATAATAAATACATATATATATACATATACTAATATGAAGTTAGGTGATGAAAATTTTGAGACGACACTACTTACTTGTAATATTTCCCTGGAGTGAGTCCGTCGATCTGGTAGGAATGTATGTACGCTGGGATGTCCTGGTTGGCCGTGTTCCACTGGACGTTGCTGGAGTTGCTCACCTCTCTGTATTGTACCTAAGACAAAGATAAAGTTGGTCAGTTCTATGTAATAGCGGTTAGCCATAAGCTGCTTGAGATAAAAGCTACGGGCTCGAGTGCGGTTTAATTCTCGTTAGACGCCGAAAATTAGGCTGGAAATTGCCCTTCATAGATTTAGAAATTTGATTTTTTAAGGGTTCTTTTTAGAATTCCGTAGCCAATTGGAAAAAACGGAACCCTTATAGTTTCGCCATGTCTGTCCGTCCGTCCTCGCTTAATCTCTATGACCGTTAGCTCTAGAAAGCTGAAAGAAGATTGGCAAAGCCCCATGTACTTTCAGTATCACATACAGGCTTAACGTTTCATAGAATGAATATATGGATTAGAATGCTACAATAGAGTATAACAAAATATGTAATGGTAAGACATACATTAGAGTTGGGGATATAAAATGATTTATAGACATAACCTCAAAATGGACCACCAAAAATAATACAAGGTACCTACCTAATTATGTAACTTAGAGCTTGACCAGAAGGGGCGAATTCATCGCGATTCTCTCGTGCGTATCACGCGCGACCGTTGCGCCCAGAAAGAGCGTATCAACGCTGGAGCATTCAACAATTCCGTATCAAATGTAGGTGCTCAATTTCCCTGGATATGTGCACTCGCTCTGGAGTTCGCGCGTTTAACTGGACGCAACAAGGTGTCCCTAGTATCTCGACTCGCGTGTAATACGCGCGAGTTGAGGGTCTGGCGTTGTGCACGCGATTTACGCGCGTATTTTGAATTCGCGCGATACTTGTGGACGCGACGTATTTGTGCTAGTATCTTACTAGTATATTACTAGCGCGCGAATGAATTCGCGCGAAACGTTTCTAAACGAATTCGCTTCTTCTGGACAAGGTTTTAAGGCAGACCCTTAAGCGTCGCCGTCGTCCTATTTAGCTATCATACGATTGAACGATGTGATTTCGTCGCACGATGAGATTAGTTTTATCGACGAAACCCTGTGCTCGCGCGCTGATTTACAAGCTTCTATTAGGACACTCTAAAGAATGTGTGTTTAATCACATCGTTCAATCGTACGATGGTCAGGGTCAGCTCACACCGAGACGCGACGCTGCGCGCACATTTTAATAGAGTGACTCAAAATATAACTTTAATTACTACGCGAAAAGATACACATTTCATTGTGAGAATTTAGAATACGTTGCTTCATGTAGCGCTGCCCCTCGTGATGCCACGCGGCGTCGCGCTGCACCTCTTGATGCCGCGCGGCGTCTCGTAACAGGTAAAAAACAAAACCATAGTATTTATAACATTTTTTAATTATAATTGTAACAATACATTGTCAAGAAATACCGCAGGGAGATTATTCCTTCGTGTCGATCGTAAGCTAAATACCAGACTACACTCATGACATGTGAACAACAGCCCACGGTTCTGAGTCATACTTTACAATTACAACAGTAGCCGATAATGGCTTCGGTTTTCTCCTTTAAACTGGTCAAATCAAGACACGTTGGCGAAGGCGTGATAAGCGCACATAACAGTTTATACACCGAAGATCAACTGCTGACATTGTTAAAGCATGAAAAACATTCACAGAATAAATAAGAGTCCTATTTCAGTCCTGCGCAGGTTTATACACTAAACGCAAATTGTAATGTACTAAAGTAACGTGGCGGCACAAAATAAGAGTTCACACTTCATTTATAGATGCAGACAACATTACAAATAACACGAACGACGAATTATGTTTAGGCAGGGTCAAACAAAAATATCATGACAGTTTATATTTTTTTTGTACTTGACATACCTAAGTAACAGCTGACGCAATAAGCCTATTTTATGCGTTTTGTTTTTACCGACTTCACAAAAAGGACGAGGTACTATTGCATTATTGCGTTTTGTTTCCGTAACGGGACTGTACCCTAAAATCATGGTTTTTTAATTACTCCGGACTGCTAATATTGTATTTTAGCTTGGAAAATAACTAACGATATATGACCCATAAGTTGCATATAACTAGATTTATGTATGTTTGGATTTTGATGTGATACCCAGCTCGCCAATCTTCTTTGGTACCAATATGTATGTCAATCACGCCGACAAAGTACAAAAATAAAAATTGGAAAAAATGTTTTATTAGGGTAGCCCCCCTACATGTAAAGTAAAAAGCGTTTTTTTTTTAATTTCAACCCTAACGTGTGGTATATTTTTGGATAGGTATTCAAAAATGAATAGGGGTTTAAAATATTTTTTTTTTAATTATTTTTTGATAATATCAATAATTTTGGAAATAATCGCTCCAAAAGTAAAAAACAATGCGTCCTCCTCTAACTTTTGAACCATAAGTTTAGAAAATATGAAAAAAATCTGGAAAGTAGAGCTTTATAAAGACTTTCTAGGAAAATTATTTTGAACTTGATGGGACGAACAGTTTTTAAAAAGTTGGGGACACTTATTTTGACGGACGGGAAACTACGGAACCCTACACTGGGCGTGGCCCGACACGCTCTTGGCCGGTTTTTTTTTTGGGTAGAAATGGGTTTTGGTGATCATTAGTATATAGTTAAAAATCGTATGAGGAATTGCCTCATACGATTCAACGTCCGTGTACATGTAAACAATTGAAAGAAAAATTATGACTGGTCAGTTGGTCTAGTGGTTAGTGACCCTGACTGCTTTGCCGGAGGTCGTGGGTTCGATTCCCACCCAGGACAAATGTTTGTGTGATGAGCAAGATCATTTATTCTGTGTCTGGGTGTAATTTATCTATAATATGTATGTATTAAGAAGTATATAAGTATATTTATCAGTTGTCTAGTACCCATAACACAAGCTCTGCTTAGCTTAGGACTAGATGGCGTTGTGTGAAAGTTGTGGAATATTATAAAGAGTTATAATTTTTTTAAGAAAAATTGGTATGGAGCTGACATGAAAAATTAAGCTATCTCTGGTATCGCAAGGTTGGCCGTCCTTGCACACGGATATAGTACTATTTATTTGTAATTATGTTACAAAAATCTTCATCAAAATTTTGCATCAAAAAAAATCGCATGTGGTGCCAACTTGCGATTTTTTAAAATTCTCAATATTAAAATTTTTTTTTCACGCCAATATAATTACAACAGCCCAAAATCAACAATCAAAGAATCCTCCCGTTTTAACGAAGGTTTTTGGGTTACACTTTGTTCGGTATACCCCTAAAATATCTTAACTTCTGTCTTCAAAAAATTAAAATCCTCCCTCACTTAAAGTTAACAGCATGCACCATTCTCTTAAGAACAGACATAACTAAGTTTAAGTATTTCTGCTGCCAGCGAATCGGTAATGTTATAAACCTCAAGAAGCACTAAGAAGCTCTCTTCTCCCAAGAACACTCATAAAAAAATAACACAGATTGAAATGAAGCTCGGCTATCCTCACAAAGTGCTTTTATTAAATCCTTAGTTTCTCGAAGAACAAAATTAAAACCGAATGCCAATTTGCCATCGTTAATTCCAATGAGTACTCTCGGGGTACGCGCAGACCACAAAAACTTGCAGCTCGTATAAAATGCTAACTTTTGTCCGCATTTCCTGCAAAGCACGGGCGACGGACCAAAAGCAACGACTTAAACCATTACTCCAGTCCCCTTTGAGCATTTTATACAAGAAAATACGAGTTTTCAAGAAAATAATTATGATTCGGGCTGTGTATCTTGTTTATGCTGTGTGCTCTCTGGGTTGAAAGGCTGGTCTTTTCTCGTGGGGGACTTAAAATGAGATGCAAAAATAACTGGCATATGTAACGTGAAGTGAAAAACCATGCTAAGAACTCGTCAGAACGCGACGAATAAGTTATTTTTTGTCAAGAAGTAATGTACAAACAAAAATCTAGCAAAATGATGGAGTCACAGCGTTTACGTGTTACACTGAAGCTGCACCATTTAGTAGTCAGTAAGTTTTGCAAAGCCTTCCGAAAAATATATACTATTCAACTATTCTTTATTGTACACAAACATTAGATAACATTAATAAAAAATAGGACAGGTGATGTACACAGGTGAGCATAACCCACAATTGGGTTTTCTTACAGCAAACCTTAAGTATAACTTACATAAAAAGAAATAATGTAAATGAGGATTACACAGCACAAACACATTATGTATCTAGTTAAAATTGCTTAAATGTCTGCTTACCTTGAAGAACCTAATGGTAAGCCCTTGGTTGTCATGAGACCATGACACCATAACGCTTTCGTCGTTCAATCGGGTGACGTTAGGTCTGGACGGAGGAATCATCACAGCTGAAACAAAAACAAATTCGTTAGAACTGACATGGAGTCAGTTGGAGTACTCCATCATCATCATCTCAGCTGAAAGACGTCTACTATTAGACATAGGACTCCCTTCAAGTGACCCATAACGAACGGCCTGTAGGTCTCGCATACATATTGGTTTCCCGCGACCCTCACCAGGGCATTTTGAAAGGCTTTCCAACGCTGCGTCTTCCGGTATGTAATCACCACTGCAGAACCTTTCGACCCCTTTTACCATTTGTTCTACGAGCAATGTGCCCTGCTCATTGCTACTTATGTTTGGCAATGCTTCTGGTTATATCTGTAACCTTGGTTCGTCTGGGAATATCTTAATTTCTGATGCCATTACGCAAGGAAACTCCAAGCTTTTCCTTTCTTTGAAGAACTTATAATAAACTGCTTTGACATAAACTGATTGATTTATAATCTTACCTTTATGTTTTCTAGGGTTCTTCCTGCTATGCCTTTTCGGAGGTTGGATGGAGTACCTCGTCTTTGGAATTTCTACTGGATAATCCTGTGTAAAGAAACAAAGAAGTTAATCAACAAGCAGGAACAAGGAAAAACGCCGATAAAATGAAGAGGATTATTGGATTATTTTTTCACGAACGCAATAACGGGAATGGATCCCAACTTCCTCATCAACCAATGACATCATGACGCTATTTTGAGCAAAGTTTCTGACTGGTTAGGAATAAGATGTACACTGCAGTGAATTATATACGTTCATAGAGAGCTTACTTGATCAGGTATCTGCAGAGGCACCACGGTCAGCATGCCGGCGCCGTACGCGCAGCCGAGCGGGTTGCACGCGAAGCACTGCACGATGCCCGCGTGCCGCTTCTCCAGGAGATGTACACTGCTATGAATGATATACGCTCATAGTTCCCTCTTACCTGATCAGGTATCTGCAGAGGCACCACGGTCAGCATGCCGGCGCCGTACGCGCAGCCGAGCGCGTTGCACGCGAAGCACTGCACGATGCCGGCGTGACGCTTCTCCAGGAGATGTACACTGCTGTGAATGATATACGCTCATAGTTCCCTCTTACCTGATCAGGTATCTGCAGAGGCACCACGGTCAGCATGCCGGCGCCGTACGCGCAGCCGAGCGGGTTGCACGCGAAGCATTGCACGATACCGGCGTGACGCTTCTCCACGTGCTCGATGTACAGGTCCGTGTCTGCCAAACGAGAATATAGTCAAGGATAATTCAATCCACACAATAGGCTGCAAAGGCTTCTTGGCAGGCTCTGACAGTGATTGATAAACATTGGCTTCCTTCTAGTGTCGTTGAGGTGCAAAGACTATTTGTATCATTGTTTTCTTTTTTATGGTGGAAAATCATATTAAGGGTCCTTTCACACAGACCGGCTCGGAGAGGAGAGCAGATTTTTATCACGTTGAAAACAGAGCTTTAAGTATTTGTAGTAAGGTTTATTTTTGCATGTGCACTGCGCGTTTCAAGCATTCTTTATTACAAAACAGTGCACATGCAAAAATGCACATGAAAGGACCCTAATAAGAAAGAAAAGTCTGACATGATCTTTGACGTCACAGTTAATTAAGCCGACGCCACGTTTGTACGACCGCCATTGAAACCGGGCAATTCGACGAGAGATACAGATAGTCGCTAAAAATTGTCATATCTCGTTTGCTTTTCTACCAATTTTGATATTGTATTCGTAGTTAGTATTATACTATTTATTGATAAACTGGTTAGATACCTTTTTTTTGCATATTTTCAATGGATATTTCTGGCCAGATTAGAATCGTGACCGAAGCATTTTTTTTTTGCTCTTTGTAGTCAAACGAATATTGAAACATATTAGGACAAAAGCCAAATAAAAACATCCCATTGAGAGATCAATCTCATACAGACACATAAATGGTTTACATTTGAACGTTATTTATAAGAGAAATGCAACAGGTCCCAATATTTATGTCCGTCACGGACGAATAAACCGGCCGACAGAGGCGACAAAAAGTAATTGATTCATGAGGTTTCATGCAAAGGTTAACTGAAATGTTTGTAGGAATATTTTATTTTACACTTTATGAAATGAAATAATATTTCTGACAGAAGCTACAGAAGGCCAAAGTGTCTAGTAATTTAAGCACACGAACATGATAAATGACTTTTCTCTTTTCCAAATATTTTGTTGTCTGTGGGACAACTAGGCAAACTGGGAGGGATTTCTACTCTTTTCAATTTCTTTATACCTTATTAAATAGTCTCCATAGAAGCAAAGTTTAGTATGAACCAGCAACAATAATCTCCAGATTTATCATATTTTTATTGAACTGCTTTGCAAATAGAGGTAACTACTTCCCATGCTCTTGCTCCATACCAGGCGCGAGAGATCGCAGTCGCCGATAATCTGAACGAGATTACAGCTGGAACCGAAAGTTTCTCCCCGTGTAATCCGAATGAGGAACCTTCCAAAACAAGTGTATCCAGTGAGGACCTACGTCGTCAGACGGAAAATAAGGACGCCGTGGCGCCTCACTAACCAGTCCTCAAAGACTTGTCGGGGACTTGTCGCGATGAATGCGTTGTGCTTGTGCCTAAGTTAATCAGTCTGTAAATCTGTGAGTAAATCTTATTGAAATAGACGGTGTTTCCACAAAAGATGCTAGTTTTGCCTTCTTCGTTGAGTAATAAATCCTAAAACATTAATGATGTTCAAAAAAAATACTAACTGTTAGCCTTAACTCCCTTCTCATTCTTCAGCATCTCAGCATTGAGGACCCAGTAGACATGAGGAGGAGGTTCTCCGTAGGAGTTCCCGCAGGTGACGTGCGCCTTGCCTCCTTCCTTGGGAGTGGACACGGTGACGTTGCCGTCCCAGCGCGGAGGCTGCAGGGCGATGACCTTCCACGAGCGACGGATGCCGTTGGCGGAGCACGAGTATATGCCCTGCAACAATTAAAAGGAACATTGATATTGGCTAGTAAAAGTAAGATGCTTGAGAATCAGTTCCAAATCTGACTCCAGTCTTGCCATAAAGTACCGTATTACCCCAGTTAATGGGTTGTGGAGGTCTAGTAGGCAGCCACTCCTCGTAAAATACTGGTTTTTCAGCTAAATCCGGCTTGACTGGAATCCGACTCCAATATGATTGCGAAAAAGGCTAGGCAGATGATGATGATGATGCTTGAGAATCAGTTCCAGTCCATATAAAAGCCTCAGTTTGATTGTCTTAGTATGAAGTATGGAATGTACAATTAGATACACCCTTACAATAATATTGAATTTGATAACATTGTCAGGTGTTCTGCTCTTTTGTTAAAAAAAAAAATATAGGCCTGAGTCCCAGCAGTGGGAACATTATAAGACTGATGCTATGCTATGCTAACTAAATTCTGTAAGTATTATGCAAACCTTTAAGTAAGTAACCAGTACGAAGCCGCTGTGATAATTATATATTAAAAAGTTTTTTTTAAAGGTTTCTCCGAACTTATTCGTAGGAGTACCACAATAGATAAATAAATAAATAATCTATAACTGGTTTCATGTGTATAAATAAATAGAATATGGTTACAACGTACGTGTACATTAACGAATAAGGCTCTGGGTTAATATGATCCCTAGACAATGTAAATCCTTTTAGATCAACAAAAAATCCTTAGTAAAGGCCTCAGATCATTTCTTAACAACACCGAACAAAAACGCAAAGACACAAACGAATTTTATTTGGATTACAAGACGACGGCACTACTGAAAATCACATCAAAGCTCTTTCTGTACTCTCAAAGACTCAAAACACAATACGACTTCAACAAAAAATATTAAACACAATATAAATAAAACGCTTTCACGTTTTATAATCTTTGAGATGGGAAATCTTTTGCGCAAAACATTGAAAAAGCAATCTTAGAAGCTAAGTATTTATTATATTTTAAAAGCGGGCAACCCGGGATACATTTTCATACAACCGCTCTTACGTGATTATGATAGTCCAGTCAAAATAGACTAAATTATTATTCAAGTTTGCATTAATTCCCAACAAGCTGGATTTTTGTGCAGGCCTTGAATACATCATTACGAATGATATGTCAAAAGTCCCCATCGATCCCGCTTGTGCGTTGTTTTTTATTCGAGGTCAAAGGTCACAAATTAGCGTTTTTTGCGTATATCTCTGAAACAACGAGACCTATCGAAAAATGGTTCAGGCAAAGTTTGTAGATCGTAAAATTGTCTACAAAAAAGATCCAACACTTTTTCTTCTACGATGCACTGTTCTCGAATTATGGCTATTTTAAACATAGAAAATACGAATATGCACTCATGCTAAAGGATGATGGGTTCGATGAATATTTGAAGAACAAACCATCTGTAACGATACATAAGCAGTGTCGTAAAGCATACACCTGGAAGAGCAGCATCGCTGCAGCTAAAAGACAGCGTGAGGCGGAGATAGCTACCACATCTGGGATTAGTCCTCCTCGTACTAGCACGAGGAAATAAATCGTCTTTTTGACGAAATACTGTTTGTTCAGTGGCAATGAAGCAAATAAAACGGCTGAAATAAAAAAAAAGCGCAGCATCTTCGACCTAGAGTGTCCTAAACTTTCAACCCTTGACTTCAAGAAAATCATCTTTAAGGAAGCTCAGACTCGTTCTCATGAGCTAGCAAGTAGTGTCATTGCTAGATCGTAAAATTGTCTACAAAAAAGATGTGGACACTTTTCTTCTATAAAGCATCGCTTTCGAGATATCGTGACTTTAGACCGCAGGAAAGTCGTATTTTAAGTGTAACAATCACTGTAGTACTTAGCCTCAGCAGCAACTAAGTCATATTCATACTGAATGCGGGCAATGACACTACTTGCTAGCTCATGAGAACGAGTCTGAGCTTCCTTAAAGATGGTTTTCTTGAAGTCAAAGGTTGAAAGTTTAGGACACTCTTGGTCGAAGATGCTACGCTTTTTTTTTATTTCAGCCGTTTTATCTGCTTCATTGCCACAGAACAAACAGTATTTCGTCAAAAAGACGATTCATTACCTCGTGCTAGTACGAGGAGGACTAATCCCAGATGTGGTAGCTATCTCCGCCTCACACTGTCTTTTAGCTGCAGCGATGCTGCTCTTCCAGGTGTATGCTTTACGACACTGCTTATGTATCGTTACAGATGGTTTGTTCTTCAAATATTCATCGAACTCATCATCCCTTAGCATAAGTGCATATTCGTATTTTCTATGTTTAAAATAGCCATAATTCGAGAACAGTGCATCGTAGAAGAAAAAGTGTTGAATCTTTTTGTAGACAATTTTACGATCTACAAACTTTGCCTGAACCATTTTTCGATAGGTCTCGTTGTTTCAGAGATATACGCAAAAAACGCTAATTTGTGACCTTTGACCTCGAATAAAAAACAACGCACAAGCGGGATCGATGGGGACTTTTGACATAACATTCGTAATGACATATTCAAGGCTTGCACAAAAATCCAGCTTGTTGGGAATTAATGCAAACTAGAATGTCTATTTTGACTGGACTATGATGTTAATTCATGAATCCCCGACCGGTCCTATGAGACCGCGCTGTTATTGTTTTACTATTGTGTCTCGTTTTGGGGTATGTGATAGGTTAATACACATCCTTTTCTTGTTTTTTTTAGGAAACACAGATACTATTCAAATTAAAATATAAATCTGTGTAAAACTAATCCAGTAAAGACCTCTAAAAATATATAAAAAAAAAAATCTATAGCATATTTAATCGAGATTCTGAATAATGGACTTTTTTTTCCAAATTAATAACGTGTTACATTCCCATTTTGTGAAATTTTTAGAGAAATAAAGGAATTACCGAATGCCAACTGAGCGTTGTCTTTTTTTCACGTTGTCTCTTAATCAAACATTGCGTTGGATGAAACCACAAGCTTTTAAACCATGCTCACGTTGACGATATTTGAATGGGGAAGAGCCTGTTTAAATACAGTAACATCTACTCTTTACAATTTTCAACAGATGATCTATAGCATACGTAATCCTTTAAATAACTTCAAAAATTCCGTAAAAATCCATGAAAGTTAAAAATTTACAAAAACCCAATAACAAACCTCATCGTCAGGAGTAAAGGGCGACACCATCAGCATGTGCTCGTTAGCATACGCCTTGAGCTCTCCCTCTCTCTCCAGACTCCAGGATATCTTCGGAGGAGGAGTGCTGACAGCTCCACACCACAGACGGAGCACCCCGTTGGGTTTGACAGGCATTGTTAGCACACCTTCCTCGTCTATCACTCCTACGTAGTCATCCGATTCGAGGAATCTGAAAAAGATAATGGAATCAGAATTTTCTGACACAAAAATAGAGATGAGTGGGTCATTTTGGCCAGAAGCAAAACTAGCCATCATCATATTTTTCTTTTTTGAGGTTTTTTTTCTTCAAATCATCAGAATGACTTCTCCCGCTCTTAAGTGAAGCGGGACGGCGTGCCAGACTTTTACTGACTAAACACCACCCTGTTCCTTCGTTGCCTTCGATCTGGGGACACACAGCTTCCCTTTCGGAAATCCGATTCTTGTCCCCAGAGTTGGCCTCCTACAGTTTGCTGACATCTTATTTGAGGTGGAAATTCATTCAATGTCTTCTCCCACTCCTATCTCCCCCGAAACCATCCTACAAATAAACAAACTTTATCTCTGTGCTAGTGCTTTGCCCGCGGCTCCGTTCGCGAGATGTTTTCCTTTAAAACTTTAGTTTTAGGTTCAAATCATGACAAGCACAGAAGTTTATTTTATTTTCACTGTGTTTTGATGTCTGTTTTCTCTTTATATAAATTTATAGATGGTATTTGAATTCTATTAATATCTTCATTTGATTACTTTACAAGAGTTTGTAAAATTTACAGAAACCTTAACAAAGTTATGTTACACGAGATACCTCCTTAATATAAGATAGGTACATATTTCATGAACATCCAAAACCCAAGTTCACACTGTACGGAAGACAAAGTTCGGGACCCGGCTATCTGTAGGTACATGCGATCGGTCTAGCCTCGACATTTTGCGGTTTTGTTTTCAGTAGCACTTGAATCCTACTGAAGGACTTGTGGTCGCCGCCGCAGGCAACACAGTACCTACATTACAGTTTATATAGAACTTCGAGTTTAGGAGATTTTTATTAGGCGGGATTTCATCCAATGACTACCTCTGCTAGAGCGAGAAGGGGTGTCAGACTTTTACTGACTAACACCACACCTATGTCCTTCAGCTGCCCATTACGTTCTAGGACAAGGTATTGCTTTCCAGTAGTTCCCCAAAGGATTTATTCATGTTATTTTGCTATGAATTACAAGCACGATGCGATTATCTCATAGACGCTCTCAGTAAAGTAGGAGGTCTAAACTACTTCTGCAGACAGGAGAGCTGGTTGAAACACGAAGGCCGCTACTGCCCACGTACAATGGTCCATATTGGATGTTTATATTGATGTCTTAACATTATAAGCCTTTAGACAGGTGCCTGGACCTGACGCCTCAGTGATGCCACTTGGTGAACGTCATTTTAGAACGCCCTTACACAATTTAATTTAGTGCAACTTTTGCAGGTTCTTTAAGTCAAGAATGAATAATGGTACTTCTAGGCAAGCGTGCTCCATCGTCGACCAGAACATCGCTTACCATCAGGTGAGATAGCGGTCAAACGCGAGCCTATCAATAATATTGTAGTGTGAGTATATTATTACGTACGTACGATACATATGTGTGCGCGCACTTAGTTCGTAAACTATGTAAACAACATTTCTTCAATATTCATTATTATTTTAATTAATGGATTAGTCTAATAAAAGAAACCAAACTGTCAACAGTTGTCCTTTACTACAAGCCAAGGTTCCAACATCACATGGTAACCCTGCCCGAGCTCTGCCAAGGAGCCTTTTTTCTTTTGTTTTTAAAAGTTCACAGTACTAACCTGACTTCCCGGCGGTCTTCTCGCTGGACCTTCAAGTGCGTCTTCTGGGCTACCTCCAGCGCGTCTCCACTGAGCTCGTTGGTGGCCCTGCAGCTGTACGTGCCACTGTCTTCAGCCGTCGCGTTGTGGATCACCAGCACGCCATGTGGAGTTTCTAGCTGCTTTCTCTTACCCTGGAAGAACGAGAATCTTTTTAGGATAGGATTTAACTAACTTAAGTTTCAACATCATCTCAGCCGAAAGACGTCCACTGCTGGACATGAGCCTCTACCTAGCGTCGCCACAACGATCTCTCCTGTACGTCTCGTATCCACTGGATTCGCGTGACTCTCACCAGGTCATTGCTCCACCTTGTGAGGCTTCCCAATATATCTTATGCTTTTATCATATGGTTTCCATGCATTACCAGGAGAACAGGAGAAGGCAATACTACTGGTTATCATTAAATATTTCTTAATTGTCTCTATCAACTCGAATTTTTTGATCAAGAGCCATTTCCGCTCACAAAGAAATGGCCTGACGAGTCCCAGATGTGAAAATATAATAGGCTTATTAAATAACGATACATCAGCCTATCATATTGTTACGTAACGAAATCCATAAGTAGGCAACTTCCCTCAACCGGGAAATAACAAAGTTCTTATAAAATAATCAAAAGATAATATTTGACGCGTTCAATGTGTACGTGTTTGTGTACGTCGAAGTGTTTTCCAACAACGCATCGGTTATAGATTGTGTCGATGTTTTTATCAAAACGATACTGTACTTCAATCGATTCTATTAATTTTGCGTGCCTATAAGACTTAGCACGCGGCTGAATATTTCCAAAAAAAAAATGTCTTCGAATCTCTTTCAAAGCAAGAAAAAATGTTTCGCTGGCAAAAACAGAAAGCTACAATAGGCATTGCAGCTAGTAAGTTTCACAGCCATCTGGTGTAAAACCTTACCCAGAGGACTAAGTCGCTTCTAGTTATTATTTAAAAAAGTGTTTGGTGCTTATAACTTTCTTCTAATTAATGGATCAGCAATGATGTCTAAATAAATAAATAATTGCAGCTTTCTACCAGTGATATAGTGTGTTTTATTCCGAAAAGATGAATGGTTCAGATAGCGAAACCGTATCTGATATAAAACTGCCCCGTATATTCGTCAGACTAGATCCAATTTATAGAGCAGTGGTGGCCCTGTTGTCCGAATTATGAGTGGATTCAACTCAGGCAGGTGCATCACTTTATGTAATTTATTTTATCACCACTGCTGGGGAACTGGGGATTCGAAGACTTGTGACATCCCACTGTGCCGGCGTGATGAACTACGGCTTCTCCTAGAGAGGTGGCCTGAGGCCCAGTAGTGGTAATATTGTCATCATCTGCTTAGCCTTTTCCCAACTATATTGGGGTCGGCTTTCCAGTCAAGCCGGATTTAGCTGAATACCAGTATTTTACGAAGGAGCGGCTGCCTACCAGACCTCTACAACCCATTAACTGGGGTAACACGGTACTTCATGGCAAGACTGGAGCCAGATTTACTGGCTTCTGACTATCCGTCACGACTGCCAAAGATCTATAAATACGACTTAACGTGCTTTCTGAGGCACGGAGGTAACTTGTTATGTTAAGATGGTCACCCATCCACTGACCAATCATGGCAAGCGTTGCTTAACCTTGAAGATCGACCTGTGCGGCTGTTATTATCTAGCCACGAGCTCCTCAGTAATGGTAATATTGTGAGGTTGACTATACTAGTTAGATCCAATTTTAAAAACCTATTTAAAATCCAAAAACAGTTAGGTCTCAACAGTCAAAAATAGTGTATTTTGCTTCCCAAACATTGCCTCGCTTTCAACAAACCCTCTAAAAGTGGATACGAAACTAACTTCGTTAAAAATATTCGCATATCGGTTCCCCGTTCAAAGCGACCACAAGTATACTGAAATATGCTTTGATTCTGCGAGATACAGGCTAAGCTGGAACTTTGTTTGCTAACTGTTCACCAACCAACATAAGAGCCTTCTGGGGTATCGGATTTCTTTTGAAATGACAGCTTTTGTTTCTGTATATTATGTTTGATTATGTTAGTTCATTATTCGCGGCTTTTCAGTTAAATATTAAATTTCAAATTTTCGAATTAAGAATAAAATTTTGTTTACAAGCTTGTAAAGCATTAAAAAAAATACAATGTTTGTATGTACAATGCGATTTAAATTACAACAATTACAAGAGACCGGACGGTATGTCGTTATTCCCTTGGAAGATGGGTAGGCCTTTAGTATGGGACGCTACTTGTGTCGATACTCTTGCGCCATCCCATCTTCCAAGCTCGTCGTGTTGTGCTGGTTCCGCCGCTGCGGCTGCGGAGAACCTCAAGCGGCGGAAATATAATAAACCTTGTGGGAAATTATATTTACGAACCGTTTGGGGTGGAAACTCTTGGTTCGTGGGGTCCGAGTGCTCACAAGTTGTACAAAGATCTTTCTTATTGACACTTCGCGTGACCCAAGGGCTGGCTTTTACCTCGGACAGAGGATAAGCATTGCCATACAGCGTGGCAATGCCGCCAGTCTTTTGGGCACATTACCGGTCGACAGCGATGTGGAAGAGTTTTTTGACGCCTTACTTTAGTTAGTTTAATTAGTTCAGAGTTTTTTATTATACTGTAAATAAATATTGTATATAGTAAACAATAAAAAAATAAAAGTAATCAAAAAAAAAAAATTGGAACCTAAATGACCTTTTTCTCTCAAATGTTAAAACTACATATGTACCTACTTCAACGAATGCCAAGTGAAAAATGTTAAAAATCTGCAATTTTTAGATTTTCGGAAAAGTACAGTAACTTACTATAAATATAATGTTCCACAGCACGGCGAATCTTTTTTCACGGGTTAATAGTGGAAAAAATGAGGTACCTAATATCTGTAAATTTCAGCCTTAAACCTTGACTAACTTTGACATTGAAGTAGAGGGACGTTTTAAGTCAAAATTTGGAAAACAAAGATTCAGAAACGTATGTACGACTACGATCATCGACGTCTACACATGACGTCACAGAATCCTGCATCGCGCAAGCAAAGTTCTCCGCGCGATTTGAATAGATACAACAGCCCGAAATCATCTATCGGGCAGTAGCCCACCGACATAACACCCGTCTGGTCGGAGGAACCTCCCTTTTCAATGGAGGTTTGTGAGACTTTACTCTCTGTCACACTACCTCCAAACGTACCTAAATATCAAAGCTTTTAGTTCCTATGTTCGTGTTTTCTAGATTCAAGATCGTCTAGAATTTTAATCACGTAGTTTTAAAATAAGCATAGACCGATACATTGATGATCTCACACAACAAAATAATTACGAATTCACATGCCGAATGCAGTAATCACACGATTTAATCTTCAAATCCTAGTTTGCATAGCAAATCTATTATTATAATAATTTAATGCATTAGGTAATAATATCTGCTATAGCAAAGTTCGCGTATTCAGAGTCTAGTGCGAGTTTGTTTTACGTTAACGCGATAAACACGTTTATGACGTTCGACGCTCCGATTGGCCCGCTCCGAGCTCTTAACTAATCAGATAGCTAAACGCGGTAAACATTTCGATCGCGTTAACGTAAAAATTACTCGCACTCAACGCACAGTAGTCGTAGTGAACGTGCAGACTATTTACTTCCATAAGTGTAAGGGATTGTCATTCGCTACTAAAATGGATCCTAGTGTATCAAATACATCACGACATATTAATACCATATTTTATACAAAAACAAATATTGCATTCAAATAAAGCATGTATCAAAAAGTCTCACCTTCGATCCCTCTTTCCACCACGTCAGCACCGCAGGAGGTTCTGAAGTCGGCTCCTTACAGTGAATGATGACAGTATTCTGCAGCGGGGCGATGATGACGCGTTCTTCTGCTGCCATCTGACCTGGCGCGGTGATCAGCCTGGCTACCGTCAGGCGAGCAGGCACTGACGTCAAGCTGATGGCACCGTACCATACCACGCACTGGAACAAGTAAAAATAACATAATAGGTATCATCCAAAAAGGTGTGCTCCTAGAACAGCTACTGCCGTAGCCATCAACAGTCAATTTCGCAATGAAAATTTATATATTTTATGTATAATCAATAGTCGAATTTCCTTAAGTCGAGAGCAAAGTTTTTTTTATTTGGATATTCATCCTGAATGAGTGCTTCCGCTCTAAGGTGAATCGGGAGGGCGTAACAGACTTTTACTGATTTAAACCACACCTGTGTTGTTTTCTTTTCAGAATTTTGCCGTGGCTCTAGCAGACATCGGCTCTATTTATCCCGTATGGTTTTGCTGACATCAATTTGAGGCACGCATGGAACACTACGGGCCATCGATGACTAAGGTTCGGTACGAATGCGTACGGACGGATGACGAACCAGGTACCTATTAGTCGTCGTCCGCAAACCCGTCCCCATGGCTGAGAATCGCCCTGGAACTCCAAAGTTTCAGACCTCGTTTTTTTTAATAAATATTGTTGTTACTGTTTTTTATGTTAGTCATAATCTTTTTCATATGCGAGTTATTTTTCTTTCAGAGCGCCTAGTGAAACACTATTTATGAAAAACCTACAATTACACTCTCTCTAAGCTAAATTCAGTCAACAATATCGATTCAATAACTGCTGAATGTTTGAGCAGAAATGTTTGTCTGACGAAGTTCCATGTTGTACGATCCGGAGCTTTAATCAAAAAGTGTTGGTTCGCTTTCCACTCACTTTTTAGTTCTGCTCTAGGGGAACAATTTGAAGCTGAACGTATCAAATGGGACTGCGATTTGTTAATTGGTATTCTTTTGTTTTACCTTCACCCATAGAGATATTTTTAGATAGAAGTTAGATGGGTAGTTGCTCCTTGTAGAACATTGTTATTCAGATACATTCGTTTAGACAACAAGCCAAAACCCCCAGTCGGGTAGTGAGAAGACCAGTGACAGTAACCGGATGATGACGATTATCACCATAAGGGCAATTTCCGTATTAAAACTTTCACATTCACATCTCAGTCCAAACCTGTCACCACAATTTTTTCTGTATTTTGAATTATATATTTACTTTTTTTTAAATTGATATAAACTAGTGATTGACCACAATCTCACATGTGCTACATAAGTTTACATCTAAAGTACGACTTTGGCATTTTGAAATACGAGAATTGATTTATAGTGTTGCCATAAGGCAAAATATTCATCAATACATAACTACGAATGTATGTCTGTAACTACTAATGAATTCACAATTCTTACTTTAGGCTCCAAACCGAATCCGCTAATTGCTCGCAAATTGCCATAATCATGGTACTAATCGCAATATAAATAGCACAGGTGTACCACGAGCACTACACTCGCTATTCCCCGTGGCTCATCCCTTAGTCGCCTCTTACGACACCCATGGGAGCAGCGTAGCCATCCGTAACCGACCACCACATGGGACGATTGGAAATCTTGTTTGATATATTACCTTTTAATGGTTTTCGTGAGATTAGAGTTTCGGTTTCCGGATACTTACTTCATTATTTGGATTGGTTTCCTTTTAGGAGTTCGGTTCTTGTGTTCTAACTTTGCAGCATTGACTTATTGTCAAAGAATACGTCGTAAGGAAACAAATACCCTTGATCTTTATCCAATACTCTGAATTAAGTTTAGAGAAATTCTCCTTATTGAGATCTCAATGTCCAAAGACGACCCGACTATTAATAGCAGTCATCAGCATCATGATTTCAGCCGAAACACGTCAACTGCTGGACATAGGCCTCCCCCCAAGCTTCGCCGCGTCGCTACAATGACCGGGCCTACGCGACTCGCATCCAACGGATTTCCACGACCCTCGCCAGGTCATCGATCTACTACAGCAGTATATTAAGGATAATATTAACTTGTTATTTTTTAAACTCTCACCTGGTACCAAGTAGTCTCCATATTCATTGTAACTTCTATCTCCATTTTCGTACTTCTTCCCGGCAGCCCCGGGATGATCTTCCTGCCATCTCCCTCTTGCACCTCTGCCCAGCTATCGCCGTCCCTGTCTGACTTCCACCTCCATACGAACCGCTCTCCTGGCACGTTGACTTCGCACTCGAACGTCACTCGGTCTCCGAGGGGGGCTATCACTGACTCGGGGTATTTTGTGAACCTCATCTCGAGTTCTGGAAAAGAATAGAGATTATTTTTATTCATGTCATTTAGATCAAAATCAAAAAATGTTTGCATTTTACATAACATACATGGACACTTATAAAACATCAGAAGCTAGACCACGGTTCCAATTAGTCGTTTCCTATAGAGAAGAACCGGCAAGAAACTCCATGGTTACTCTTTTCAAAAAATTATTATTTTTAAATTAAATTTTAAATATTTATTAAAAATTAAGTGCGAGTCGGACTCGCACACTGAGGGTTTCGTACCAACCTACCTATAAAAACAGTTTAATTCTCGAATCGAGTCTTGAAGACTTTTCAATTTTTTTTTCTTGTGGCGTAACTAAAAATTTTCAGTTTTCAGACTTTTCCCGATATTAGTGCTATAATACCTTGCTTCGTGCCAAATTTCAAGATTCTAGGTCAACGGGAAGCACCCTATGAGTTTTGATTCCTTTGACAGTGTCGAAATGTACGTTTTTTGCAACATAAACGGGCGTATCTTTTTTTCCCGTCAACTTACAAGTTTGATTTTTGCATAACTTCAAGGGACCGCGGATTTCAATATATGGTTTTAATTTCAACTTGATACCTTCACGCGTTCTTGAGAAAAAGGGTCTTGACAGACGGACGGACGGACAGACGGACAACAAAGTGATCCTATAAGGGTTCCGTTTTTTCCTTTTGAGGTACGGAACCCTAAAAATGAAACCCGTTTTCCGTTGTCACGACATAACAGAAAACGGCTTGACCGATTTTTTTTTTGTGGTTTTCTAATACTCTGTACAAGGTTCTTTCGGAAACAAATATTAAGAAAATCTCTCAGAAAGATTGAAAAATATACATTTAATTTTGCATATTTAAAAAAACGCGCGTAACGAATGTTCGCCGGGTCAGCTAGTATTACAATATTAACAAAGACCACCGAGGAGGACTCTAAAATACTAATTACTTGTTAAGATTAAATCTTGAGGCAACTGCCTTACAAAAGAATATTTTGTAGCTATACTTAATAGCGTAATTAAAAAACGACACACGCTTGTCAATATTATTTCCAAGATTGGAGACAAACTAGTTGAAATTACTAACACATCTAGTTAGTCATTTTTCATACCTAATACTTCGTGAGCTAGCTGTTGCAAACTTGCTTCAGAAATATACGTGGCAACATCCTTTGCACAAGGAGCTTTACTTCAAGAAGCTTTTAAAAACGTATTTTTCTCTCAACATTTTAGAAGAAAGCAGATATAGTCCACTTCATAAAATAATATTGAACGCGGAGTAGTAAGTTGGAGGGATGCATGAAGCGAAGGAATTTCTGTAGAGGATATCGAAAACCGGTCAAAGCGTACATTGTGCCGGAAGATAGAGCGTGACAAAAGCGTGAATGTACCTACAATAAGCCTCTATACATAGACTGGTTAAGGTAATGACCGAAACTAAAACTGTAGCAGTGTATGCGGAATTACGTTTGAATGCAACGTCAACGGTTCCAAAGTTAACAGCTATTTTAAGGGATGCTGTCAAATTAGTCTTTTGCACTTCGAAATTTGAAATAAGTTCTAAGTAACATATTCGAAATGAAATTGTAGAGGAGGACGATTATAAAGTCACCTATTTAATTTTACTAATATTAGTGAAAACGTGAAAGTAAGTTTGGACGTTTGTTACTCTTTCACACAAAAACAACTGAATGGTTTTCCAGATAGATCATGTCCTGGAATAGCATATAGGATATTTTTTTATCCTAAGGGCCTCGTTCACCATCTCCGAGTAGGCACTACTCACTGAATAAATTCAAAAATGTGACAGAATTTGTATGAAATTACCTGTCAAGTAAGATACTCAAAACTTAATCATAGGTGGTGAAATAGGCCCTAAGAGTGTGTTCCCTTGGAAAACTTTTTCTTCTATCACGCGGGCGAAGCCGCTGGCAGCAGCTAGTAAATATATAATTAGTAATGTAAGAGTAAATTATACATAATGTTAATAGCAAAGCAATACTGTAAAGTGTTTCTATATATTTCATAAATTCAAATAAAAATGAGCGAACGATAAATAAAATAAATATGCATCTCGATGTACCTACTCGTATATAAGGTAGCAACTAGATAATGTATAAAAATAACCTGTTGAAATAAATATAAATAAATGATTACGAATAAATAAAATGTCACGAGATTTTAGTGTAAATAGTATAAATAAAAAGTAGCATTTGAAATGTTATCGTGTATGTAATAGAGTTAGAGGGGACGGAGCAGCGGTGGCCTGATGATTACCACCCCATCTTAAGTATTAGGTCGCGGATTCAAATCTAGCCAGGCACATTACATCCTGTAATTTATTACATTACCACTGCTCTCAAAGCGGTAAAGGAAAACATCGTGACTTATCCGGCGTGTCCCAGAACCAAAAATTCCACCAATCCACGGGGGCCCACGTGGTGGATTTAACGTTTGAATCCCCAACCGGTCCTATGAGACCGCGCTGTTATTGTTTTACTATTGTGTCTCGTTTCGCGGGTATGTGATAGATTAAAAGAGGAGGCCTAGGTGTCATTTGTAAAACATTATAAGTTTTTTTATAATATAACAGATATTATTCTTTAGCAAAGTGTGTGCTTGCCTAATGTACCACTTATTGTTCCAAAACACGGAGACACCAATATTTTTATAACACCCATACATTTACAGGTACCGCATATATTGTTATATTTAATTTGAAAATCCACTGATACCCTCATTTGAAATAAAACCAAAATAATTAGAAATAAGACATCTAAAAAACGAAAGTACTCAAGAACGTTGTAAAAAGAATTTCGAAAATCGAACAAACATTTTCACATCATTTATCAAATCTGAATGTCTACAATCAATACAGTCGTAATCAGTAATTCTCAAGATCAAAAGGAACACAATTAGAATCATTTTTTTTTATTTGCATACCAAAAGACTGGCCATAACAATAAAAAAAAGAAATCTTGCCGTCCTTGATACCTTGTTACCCACACATTTCGATCTCGGATGACGCATCCGACTCCGGCAGAATAAGCTCATAATAATAAACCACGCACACGAATTACAACCTTATGTTTTGGACAAACGAGTTCATATTGAAATGCATTCAGTAATTGAGATGTTACATTTTATTTTTCTTTGTTGTCGGGCACCAATTTATGTGATTTCAGTCCCGTCAGTCATTGACCGTAACTTTATGGAGAATTTTTAAAATTTCATCTCGTTGCCGAGTGAATAAAAATACTTTACGTACGATTTGTAAAGGTGGTCCTGTGTTGAAAAATTTGTAGTAATAGCATTTAGTGCTATAAACACATGTTTGTATAAAAAAAAAAATCTAATCCTAAAAGAGAAGTTGTAAAATCTTTTTTTGTCCCAAAAACCTTTGTACCAAGGTTTGGGACAAACTTTTAGACAGATCGAGAAAATGTTTTCACCGCCACTTAAAACTTTTTAAACCTCGACCAGGACTTTTGTGTTTCACACCTGTAAATCTACTGCAGCCTTCATTACAAATATTTATAGTATAGCCTATATACCTATTATAAAAATGTATCCATATTTGCATCGGTCATGTCATGACGCGTGAACGGCTGGACCAACTTTGCTCATTTTTTTATTGTATGGCAGAAGGTTTTTATGAAAGAAAATATTAAGAAAGTAATTAAGCATCACCTCTGTACCTATTTTTCTGTTTCCTTCTTCTTATCTTATATTTTGTGGGTACATAAACTATTAAAAAAATAAAGAAGATTGTATTTTTATATCAATTATACCAATGCAAATTCAATGTTCGTTAAGATGTAGGACAATGTCTGTCGGGTCAGCTAGTCTATGATTAATCAGTCAAGCTCTACCTACGCTATAAAATATTATTTACATCCTGCCTCTAGTATTATAAAATGTTTAATTGATGATAATCTTACACAATGATTAATTTGTTAACAAAAAAAGATTTATAGCTCTACAATAAATCTGTATAAAATTAAAGACAATGGTCAAAATTTTTTTTGTGTCTATGATTCTAAGATACATGATCCTAAAAGCATAATCAGCCTTATAATGGTCCCACTGCTGGGACTCAAGCTATCTCTAGGATCATCTCTAGGAGAGGGTGAATGGACCGTAATGCACTACTTTTGGCCTAGTGCGGATTGGTGGATGTCACATGTCTTTGAATTATTGGTTCTAGGACATACCGACTTCCTATTTCCGACTTTCCCGAAAGATGTTTGTCTTTATCTACCGTTTTGAGAGCAGTGCTGATGATAAATTTGAACTCATTACCTACTACTCGTAAGTCAACCACTAGACCACCACTATTTCTCCTAGATCCTATTTATGTTAATTTATACGAAACATAAACTCCCACTTAACACGAGGTAACCTTACTCATAAACCGGTGCTGCATCTTCTAGTTATTTCCTACATAAAAGCAGATTCCGGTGCAACGCATTTCAAAACTCCTCAACGCCATACCATAGACATATGGTAGATACTCGAATGCATCAAACTCATAGGGAAACGCAGCTAGTGACGTTCACATGCATTCCAATCGTAAACCGGTCCTTAGTACCATCACTATAAAATATGATGGGCTCTAGAATTGCCAATCATTCTGTTACTATGGCAACCGTGAACCTTTTCAGGAATGAACAAAACCGCGTTTATGTCAACCTATTTACATTTGTAAGTACGGTTAGAGACTTGGGTACTTTGAATAAATTAGTGTAGTATATAATAGTTTCGTGAAAATGTCGTTGTAACTAGAGCACAGCATTCGTTTCATCTTTACGTGGTACTAACTAGGGCCTGCAATTTTGTCCGCGTCATACTTGTAAACCAACACAATGCCGTTTTATTACACTTTCAACAAGTTTCTTTTGCTAGAACAAACAGACAGATAAACATTTTAAAAACTGCATTCTAGTTGTTGGTAAGTATTGAATATACATTCACATGCTTTAGTAAAAGTTTTTTTGATAATGTAATCAACACTTCAATGTTATTTTATAGCCGCTTTTATCCACTAATTCATCCAAAAATACTCTCAAAATAAGGAGGTGTTGAAGTTTTTATAAAAATTCTCTCGAACGTGCATCCGTTCACGAGCATGATGCATGCATCAGCCCCACACAGCTCAACTATTCGTCATATCGAGCTTTTTCATGAACAAATGATAAGTGAATAATAATATTAATGAACAAAAACCTCTCATATCGTGCGGTCATTAAATCGACAGGGATGTTTTATGATATTGCATTTTTAATCGTTATAAATTATATGAGCAAAGTAAGCTCTTCTACTCAACATTAATATCAATAAAGATAAGTGACAGATGCAGTGACATTTTGTGCAGAGCGTTTAATTATATCTTTTGCGAGTTTGAGTCTTCACCGACTATTGTTCGATTTCTGACTGAAATATCGACGCATAGCCGAAAGCACTGAGATTAGGAGAGTCAAATTTTGCTAAAAGTTTCCTTTTATGACGTAGGAGAGCACTAAGAGATGATTTTCCAAAATTCACCACGAGTGCGAATCAGGGTTTCAAACTTTTTATGAAGAAACCTATTATCACGCAGTCGAAGCCGCTGGTAGAAGCTAGTTTTTTATAAATATTTCGCAACCAAGTGTGACATCGGAAAAGATCGTAAACCTGCTATTACCCTTATTAATTTGCAAACTAGCAGAAATTTGATATTTTTTAAGGTTTATGATTTTTTAAAGTATAGCCGTTCGTATGTATTGACTTAAAATCTGGCGATTCGTATGTGATAGGAAGAAAGAGGATTTTTTTTCTAATGTCAGTGAAGTCAGATCGACTGTCAAGCCGCTAAGCAGGAATAATTTTATAAATAACCTATAATACAAAAGGAGAAACTGACTGACTGGCATATCAACGTACAGCCGAAACTACAGTGCCTGAAACGTCCAAAGTTTGTATGAAGAAACCTAATTTCACGCGGAGGCATAACGTTGGAATACTACTTGTCTACCCCAGATATTTCAGTGACGGTAGCAAGTCATAAAATTGACTTTGAGTTTGCATTCAGCCGGCAATGTTTTGACGACAGACGTAAGTAAGACGATGGATAATTCTGTAGGCAGGGCTTATTATTATATTATATTATATCTAGCCTATGCTGTCCCACTGCTGGGCAAAGGCAACCCTCCATTCCTTCCATCGTTCCCGGCTTTGAGCTACTTCTTGCCAATTCTCAAGGAAGACATCCAAGTCGTCCCGCCATCTCCTTCGTGGTCTGCCGCAGGGCTTATAGAAACCTAAAATGAAGGAGAAGACTATGGAACCTAATATGTCCTTATCAGATGCCCAAGCATACTAAGTTTTTTTTTTCGACACATTGTTATCTTATTGTATGAGTGGCCTATGCATTTGCTAGCTAGTTCATTACATACGAGTAATGCAGTAGACAGGCGGCTGAATATCATTCAGGCCGCTACTTGAATGGCGCTGTTTAATATCAGGCTAGGTCCTAGCTTAACCGCTCGGCAGCTAACACTGAATAGAGCTGAGTTAAAGTGTCCAAGTGCTACAAGTAAAGGATATTCTTCCTCACACTTGACTTTACCGTCCATGCTCGTTGGCAGCGATATATGTATGTATACGAAGTCGTTTATCAAATGTATGGAGTATATAGCCTACCCAAAAAAAAATAATTTTGTCATTTTTCAGATTTGACTTTTTTGTTTTCTGTGGTCGACTCCGGTCTATGTCCGGAATAGGACGAGTGTGGGTTGGAATGATAATGAAATCTATGTATTTCTGAATTTTGAATTAGTTATTAATTAAAGTAAACACAACACTATCCTAGTAAGTACGTAAGTGGTAGCGCAAAATTGCCAGTTCTAAACCCTTACCAAAACAATTTCCACCAAATGTAAACACAACAACGTATTCCCAAATCAAACGTCAACAATTTCTAAACTTGACACAAAACGTCAAACACTTCGCTGTTGGACGTCTAATCAACTGCTAGTGACCAAATCCAATTTCTGAACGAGCCGTTTCGAATCAAAACTAGTTCCTTGGCCGCTGTCGAGAATGGACGGAAATAGAAGAAAAAATATAACAAATCCTGAACGAGTAGGTGGTACTAATGACTTCACACAAATACTTGGATAATATAATGACTAGTAAGCGTAAAATTTGTTCGGCACACACGCACACAAACATACTACTGACTTTTTTGGGTTCCCTTCCAAACTGAACGGACTTAGTGACCCTTCCGTAAAATATAAGCTGTCTGGATTATAATGTAAAGTTCTTTGTTCTGTTTACGCATAGTTTGTACCTACTACATAACATAAACACAGTCGGTTATAGTTAACCGTAGGTATTTGGTTTCAATGTGAACTAAATTCAATATACGCAAACAATTCCGGTTTTGTACCCACATATTCGAATTTCAAACAACGAATTGCCATAAACAAAAAAAAAGTCAAATGACATTTACGTTATTTATCTACTCTACCAAAATAAAATGAAAAATATTTAACCAAAATACGCAAATATATCTCGATAATTTATAATCTACTAGGTAAATAATTTATTAACACAAGCGTTCGATTGTTTTTTTTTTATATTTAAATTTAAAATGTCATCGTTACTATAACTTTTTACTAGGCAGTGAAATACAAAAATTGTGTATAATCTCTCGACAGAACCCAGTAATCTCTGTATATTTTTTGTCGTTTCGCCGCCATAAGCCGCTGTCACTGTGTGTGTAGCTACCTGCGGTATCCGGGAGCCTGCCTTGCCTGTTACAATTCCAAAATAGACAAAAAAATCTTATCGTTCTACACGTCGTACATTACCATTCATCTTCCTTTTCACACCATGCTAGGCCTTTCTAAGCACGCAATGATAATCAAAAGGAATTAACTTTACGATTTCCTTTGGCTTACTTGAATAGGTGGCGTGTACCGACTTAGTCCAGCAATTTGTTTAGAATTATATATTGTTAAGGTTAATCTGCTTTAAACGTAATTATTAAAATTTGTAATGTTAAAATTTGGTTTAAACTTTCTATTATGTTAGGAGATGTACTGGATGCGTAACTGCCATAATCATGCTTACTGGGAATTAATTGCATCCGTCTTCTTGTTTTAAAATAAAAATAGTATCTAATAAGCTTATAATAACCGATAGGTTGTCAAATAAATAATAAATGGTTGCATAAGGTTCGTCTATGTACATATTACTATTCTAACAAATAAATATACTCACGTGCTATCGCTGGAACGAACATCGCCAGAAGCAGCTGTAGATGCAACGGTGCCGCCATATTGGCCACCTGAAAAAAAAAGGACAGATTAAAAACGGTCAACAGAGGATTGTTTTTTAAGCCGCTGGGGCCTTGGGTATTATACAGCCAGGAATTTATTTCCAAATAGAAAAATGAATGTTTGTAATTCGTTTTTTTTTTGTAAATGGAATGTCGCAATTTGCGCATTTGCCATCGACAAACAAAAAAAGTTGGTAGGATTAAAATCCTGCCAGGGCTGCGGGATTGCTAGAAATAGATACCATTGCCCTTGCAAAGAGCAACTGAATGTCACTCAGGTGGCTTTTAGCTAGTAAAAGTTTGACACTCCCTACCATACCCTAAGAAAGAGTTGCTGATTTTCCACATAAAAATAATAATTAAATAAGTAGAAAAATGTAATCTAGTGGTTCGTATTTTAAAGCCAAACTTTTATTTGATCTATACAAATGCAAAGGCGGTTTGTAGATCTCAATCATGCAAATTAACAACCATTTCCCACGTTATAAGTTCATAGATAAGGAATTAGGATCAACTCGTTAGCTCAATTAAGACTGCGTGAGTTCTGTGATCAACTTCATTGTAAGTACGATTATACCCTTGGCATTACTTGTTGGTTTTCCTCCATAGATACTAGTATTTGGAGCTCAGAAATTTGGATTGCATCAGACCTTAAATTAATCTTAAAAGACTTTGTGTTAAACATGTTCTAATAAAAACAAAAACGTACCCAAAAAAAACGCATAATTTATGTGTTCCTTTTTTAAATCTCATATACTTAGCACTATTTTTTATATCATAAGCATAAAATGTAAAGACGACCGGACATCAAAGTCAGCATGATAATAAATTAAGTCTAAGATAAAACTTTTATGTGGCATAAATTAAAAGGGCGCGAAAACAACACGGAAACGACATTTTTTGTGTCACGAGTATATACTTGAGGTACTCATCTGCTAACCCAAATACGACATAGTAAGAGTACCACTCCATATAAAAGGAAAGCTGTATTTTTGTTATTACGTTAATCTTTTCAGGGGATATAGAGCTCTTAGTGTAGAATTCCCGCTTTTATCTCTCAGAACTAAATTGCACATTATCCCACAGTCCGACGAACAGTCAAGTTAAATTGTTTTCAAACATAAAGTCTGCTTTCAATTTGTAATTAACATGAAAATGTTCTAATGAACCACGAATTTAATTGGGCAGCAAACAGCAAGTAATATTATTTTAAATGCAAAGTACTAAACGCATTTGAAACGCCAAAGCACTTCTCCACTCGGCCTATGTATTTCTGTCATTATAACCCACGTGAAAAAGCAAAACAGAATTTTAAAATTAGAACGTTGTTGAAATCGGAAACCGACGCGTGCCAATAAACCAAAATAATACGTTATTAACGCGCTAACATGGCGCTAACCGTTACAGACCGTTATTTATAAACAAAAAATAACCACAACAATGTATCTTTTATTGCATAACTCCAATACATTCTTGATCGATCGTTTACGTTGTTAATTCATCTCAACGTCGCGAGATCAAACGTCAGTAGATATCTTTAAATATTTGCATATCAACACACGGACTCGATCATAAAATAACCGTTATCACGTTTTATGAATAAAACACTGGGACAGACACTAATCTATGGTAATTATTAATTTATAGACTACCCGCCACGATGTTTTGTAGACTATTTATCACAAATTTGACATTAAGTCGGTGGTAATGGCGGTAGTATATCGTAATCATCTAGTAATAGCCAGTGAAGAAATCGTCGATCGATAACCACTTGATATTGCTGGCTAATGGCCAGCTAATAACGTTAATAGATGTTAACTCTAACTTTATAGCTCGGGTTATCTAGCCGCGAACATTATTTTATAAAAGTAATCATAGTTTCGCCGCATACTAACTCTACTACTCGTTTCGACTTATTTTTTCGTAGCGTTACCCCAAGCTTGTTAGTGGCAAAAGAACTTTGTTTTTTCTAAAGTTAATTTGTTAGCAACTATAAAAAGGAAAGTATCAAATGTTTTTTTCTTGTCCCAATTGGGGAGCATCTCTATAGCACTCATAGGTATTACCTTTGCGAAATGCTTTTATGTAAAGTAGCCTGAATGGGTAGTGCTTGGCAAAATGTTCTCATCCTAGAAAGTTGAGCGTATGTTACAGCTTACAGCAGTCAGTTTGAAACTATCGAATAAATATAAAGGGTTTATTTGAATTGAACGCCGAATGCCTAGTTTGATGTTCAATATGAAAGTTCTTTCACGGCGGGATGTTTTCGAGTGAAGTTAGTGACTGTTTTAATTGTTCGCAAATAGGTTCCTAGCCGAAATTGTGATTTATTATTGGTGCAATTTTGTATCTTAATGTTTGAATCCCCAACCGGTCCTATGAGACCGCGCTTCGCGGGTCTCATAGGGTCGCGAAGTGTCTCGCGTTGTGTCTCGTTTCGCGGGTATGTGATAGATTAAGTGTCTACGCTTGGACATCATATTATGGACTCATTGAAACAGTAAAATGAAGCTGCGAATTTTATTGCAGTGCTAGCAACTTCAAGCTTTCCGAGAAGGCAGACTCGACGCATTTACTGTGAAATATCGCAAAAAAATATTAGAATTTATTACATCCGTATTTTAATAGGATTTAATCTGTACGAAAACCTAAATATTTTCCAAACTTGATATTGGCCAAATACACAAACCGTACGAAGCCATCAAAAAACAGCTCTAAATGGCTAGATATCAGATGGACGAATACTTCGTTCGTATTTCAATATGGCCACGAATGAGGGCGCACCCACAATGTGTGGAGTGAACAATAGAGTAATGCAACGAAACGACTATTAGGTAGGGATTGTAAACATACCATTTAGCCTAAACACCATGTACAAAGATACAATATTTTAAAATAACTAGAGCTTTTTCCTTTCTTTTCTAAAAATCAGATTAAAATTGGTTATAAAATGAAGCAATAATTATCATTTCAAATTGTATTTGTTTTTTAAGGTAAAGTGAGCGCATAGTAAGAACATCTCACTAAGTATATCATTTCTACGCGCATAACCTAATGTCAGTGACGTTACATTGTAGTTCGTGCATCCTTTTCCTGTTGCTTGACAGTTTCACCTTCCACCAGATTTGAAAGGTTTCTAACTTACTTAATTTTGAACGGATTTTAAAATTATTTCTATTTGTGGCTTTAGATAAAGGTACTTTTTGATATAAATGATTTAAAAAAATAGTCAAATAGCAAATATAATGATAGATTAGCACACAATTTAGCTCAAGAACCCATCACATCACATCACCATCATTACACATTCCGGCCACGGCAGGGAACCACTTGTATCGGCTACTAAATAACAAGAAGTGGCTCATACATGTGTGACTAACGCTTCCTAGAACAGGAATCTCTGGCCAAATGTGGGTGAACTCACTGGACAATATTATTGTTTCTGTCCGGACACAAAAAAGACTGCCTCATTCAGTTTACTGTCGGAAGTTGGATTTTAAATTATTAACCCTAATTTCATGGAATTTGGGTTTTTTTTTAGAAGTGACGGCGACAAGGAATGTGGAACCAAGATTTATGTAATTCGTAATGTGATTTAAAAGAGTGTCCATGGAGTTTCTTGCACGTTCTTCTCCATAGATATCTATTCTTTTGAATGTGCCATTTAGTTTTTTTTTTAAATATTAAGTAATAACTCCGGTATCAAGTACACAAAACATCCAGACCCAGAACATTTATCTGTAGACCATACTTTGTGCCGTGCGGGAATAGAATCCACAACACAGCTTAGTACCTAGACAATCGCTCAACCACTGCGCCAACCGTGCCGTACAATTAACAAGAACGAGTGCAATTTCTTTTATAGGTAATCTCTTCATTTTTTTTGTCTTCTACTGGAGTTTTACTAATCCATTCATTCAGTCGTCTTTAGAGAAGGTACTTCTTCACATAGTATGAAAGAAAGTAACTTTCATCCAGTAACTACTTCTAAACCACAAAACAGATTTTAAAAGCGGTTTTCACTATTAGAAAGAGCAATAAACAAGGAAGGTTTATGTGTATAGTTTAAATACCCGTGCAAAGCCGGGACGGATCACTATAGGTTGAAAAAACCCTCCCGTGCTTGTGCGTATAATGAAAAGAAATATTGTTCTATCAAATCGAATATTCGACTTTTTAAATTAAGAAAGCTCTACAGATAGTACAATGATTGTGGCCACCAAATGGCCAGTAACAATAATACCTTAAAATAGTAAATTACGGAATTCAAAGAGAATGAACAGAAATATTTCTGAAAAAACAAACTTTTGAAGCAATCCAGTTCGTTTGCCAAATTACAAAACACGGACTATCCATATGTTATAATAACCTGCTTTTCACAGATTCCTCATTCATTAATTTCTGTTTGTATTGGACCAATGCGTCCGGTTATGAATGAGTGAAGTTTTGTAAAGCACGATATTTAAATAGTTATAAATCTGTGGCTTTCAGTGGAGAGAATAATAACGTTGCCGTTGTATCGAGCACATCACCAGCAGTGAGACCAGTGATGCAATTCCCGCAATTAACTCGTTATCGCTTCAAGTAACGAAAGTTAAATACAAAACGTTATATTATTCAAATCAGGCGTCTTATTTTAGAGTTATCTCAAATGCAATAATACAATATGTAAATGAAATAATGCATAATTGCACACGCATGTAGGTACACGTGTTGACAGTCGTTAAAGGTGGTCACCAGAAAGTCTGACCATTAGTCTTTCATAAGAGTATCGTGTTGACCAGTACAACTGTGTCATACTGGGTCTAATAGCTAGTAGCTCCATGTAAAACACGGGTATTCAGTCGTATCTGCCTAGGCTAGTTGGAAATAGGCTAGGGAGATGATGCACTCGCTGATACATACCTACTAATTATAAAATTGAGTTAGAATAACTATAAGCACTGTTTATTGCACTCAGCTGATGTTTTAAAAAAAATGTTTTCTTAAATTGTGAGCAAATCATACGGTCATCGAAATTCATTGATAGCTCATTGAATCAGTCGGTATGATGCATAAAGATTTATCTTAAAATAATTTATATACTATAATGAAATTACTTCATTAAACATAGCTTAAATATGTTCAGTAGCAGTTATTGAACGTAGGTACTACTTCCAATGCGCTGAGTGCGAGTTGTTTTAACGTTAACGACCGAAACGTTTACCTCATTTGGCTCTCTGATTGGTTAAGAGCTTGAAGCTTACCAGTAAGAGAGCTTGGAGCGTTGAACATCATGAACGCATCGATTGCGTAAACGTAAAACAAACTAGCACTAGGCACTCTGAATGTGTTTATACAGTTACAAGTTGTATATTTTTAACGGAATACATGCCATAAATTCTAGTTTACTACAAATACGGTTACAAATTGCAGAATCCGTTCCGGCGAACTACCCGTTTCACGATAGTTTACGTTACTAAGTTTCCAAGGTATTTGCTAAATAGTCCATTGTAATCATAGTAGGTTTATTAGGAATTTCGGAATGGGATTTAGAATAGAACAAACGGAACATTAATGAAGAAACGGTGTTCCTATTATTTGTTGCTTTTTCTTCCTGCTTCATTAATTAGTTTTCCGATTTGCTAGAAGAGAGTCAGCTGTTTGTAAAGTATTTGAACTACAAGAAAATAGGGTAAAAGGGTTATTTTAAAATGTCATTTCTGTTAGTGTAAATAACGGAATTTATGTAGTTTTTAATTCTAAGAAATTATTCTACTTCCACTCTGGAATTTTTTATTTTAGAAGCTGTAATGAAAATGCATTTTCATTTCTTTGTAAAGTAATTAGCTTCTGCTTGGCTTGCGTGAAAGAAGGTTTCTCTATACAAGCTTTAGTCTTACACTCCCCAAAGGGGATGAAATCCTTTAGGAGTGAATTTTGGAAAATCCTCTCTCCTAGTGTCAGTAGTTCCGGCTGTGCGTTGATATGTCAGTCAGTTTCTACTTTTATATGTATACGGGGGAACGGAGTGTAATGTCCTACAAACCTCCATTGAAAAGGGAGAATCTTCCGACTAGACGGGTGTTATGTCTGGTTTGGGCAACTGCCCGAAAGAGGATTTCGGACTGTAGTGTATATTCAAATGGCGCGGATGACTCATATTGCGCGATGCAGAATTTCGTAGTTTCGTTCATATGTCGCGCCCGTCGCGCCATAAATGTCGATAGATCTACACATAGATAAATGTTATGACTTCACAAAAGTTTACAGTGTTTGGCAACAGATGTATCGAATCAGCCTGGCTTCGCTGAGGTAGTCAATACTACCGTAAAATTGTGATGAGATCTGACTCCTGGGATAAAAAGTAACGTATGTTCTTTTGGTCCAATCTATCACTATACCAATACTCGTCAAAATTTGTTCATAGGTTTAGACATGAAAATGTAATAAACAGACAAGAGTAACTTTCGCATTTATAATATTACTAGCTTCCGCCCGCGACTTCGTCCGCGTGTTCAAGAATCGGGATAATAGGTAGCCTATGTTCTTTTCCATGTCAAAGGCCATATGCATGCCAAATTTCATCCAAATCCGTTAAATAACAAACATCCACACTTTTACATTTATAATATTAGTTGGGATAAGGTCAGATTCCACCAGAACTGGCAAGAGGAAGCGAAGACCCGCAAAAGATGGAAAGAGTGGAGGGATTCTGTTCCGTCCCACTCCTGGGCAAACCCAAAAGTGAGACAAAACAGGCTAACAAAAAATAGTGCTAACGTGTGCCGTTGAGGAGACGTAAAACCTTACAAACTTGTTCGCATTTATTATTTGCAAAAATATGCATTAGCAATGGCGTTTTTATTCACAAGCATAATGATTCAGGATTCCAGTACTAATGTCACAACCTTTTTCGTAAACAAACAGGTGTGGGCAATCTCATCGATATTAACCGTTGACTTTTTATTTTTGTCCATCCAACGAGAATGTAAATATTTTGCATTGCAACCGATTTAAAGAAAATGGCTGTCGTGGATTTTTTAAGGTGGTAAATCATCAGATCGAGCTCTCCCGCTCTTGGGCGGAGCGGGAGGGCGAGCATAACTTTTGCTGACTAAACTCCACCCCATTCCTTCAGAACAAAGGTCAAGGAAGGAAGGGAAGGAAATCTGATTTATGGTTTATAGAGCGCAGTTGACTAATTACCACCGTAGGAATTGGTAAGTTTTCCTTTATTGTAATTTGTATGTTCTATGAAAGCAACCCTGCATCTATATACGAGTAGATAATATACGTATCAACTTGTGCAATTTTGTGGGTTCAATACGATTATTTGAATATGATAAACCAATAACATTCTAACAAATTTTCTGGGAAACTACTCCATTTATTTAATTTGTTGAACCTAACCAATCTAACCATGTTAATTAAATACAAAACATTTACAGGTAAATTTTGGTATTAATTTATGTTATAATTATATGATTAAAATACATGATTTACACAAATACACAACACACAGCACACACACACATCTAAGTTAGATATTTGAGATACAATTTAATATATGTTTAAAATATTGTACATCTAGCCCTACCAATTACTACTCAGAATTTTCAGAGCTGTAACAGATTTACCTAATAAAACTATATTTAGTTTACGAACGTATTTTAATTAAATACCTAATCTAATGTAAAAGCTGTTTTTCTGACTTTTGCAAAGAGAAGCTTCTACAAATTTATCTGGAAAAGTTCTTTTACGAAAACATTGACATAGCGAATAGACTGAGTTTCTCTGTCTAAAGAAATGAAGTAAAGACGAGCAGAACTATGTAAAGAAGATAAAGCCATTTTAGGGCCAGGATTTCACATATATAGCCTTATAATGTTCCGACCGCTGGCGGAGCGTCTCTAGCAGAAACAATGGACCGAAATCCAACATGCGGTCCAGGGTGGCATGGCGACTGCGACTGTCGCAACCCAGTGCTGGGCATGCCGTCATTGCGGCGGTAAGTCCCTTCTTTGAGGAGTGGTTGGAAAGAGGTCACGGCGTCCTCTCGTTCCGTATGACGCAGGTCCTCACCGGACACGGTAAGTTCGGGAGGTTCCTGCATCAGATCAAGGAGGAAAGGACGCCCGGGTGTCGCCACTGTGTGGACCGCCCGGAGGACACGGTGGAGCACACGGTAGAGGTGTGCCCCGCTTGGGCGGAGCACCGCCGTGTCCTTGTGGAGGCTATCGGCGGCGGTGACCTCTCGCGCCGGGCCCTGGTACAGGCCATGGTCCGGAGCGAGGAGGGGTGGCAGGCAGTCGCCTCCTTCTGCGAAGCAGTAATGTTAGCGAAGGAGGCTGCCGACCGCGTGAGGCAACGGAACTCACGCCGCCGCCACCGCCGAGATCCCGATCCCGATTTCCGACCACCGTAGGCGCGGGCTCGCGGATAGCGAGCACTGGGTAGCTCGCCGTCCGGCAGTCTGGTAATAATCTGGACCGAGCCTAGTCGTCGACGGCGCGTTCTGTTCCACGCGCGCCTCAAGGAGATGTCAGCAAACTGTAGGGGCCCGGTAGGGCCGAAGCCTCTGGGGAACACGGTATCCGAAAGGTTGTCACCGTGTCCCCCAGATCGATGGCAACGAAGGAACGGGGTAGGGGTTTAGTCAGTAAGAGTCTGACACGCCCTCCCGCTCCGCCCAAGAGAGGGAGAAGTCATTCTGATGATTCCCCTACCGGAAAAAAAAAAAAAAAAAAAACTTGCGGTCCCTTTTTTTTATTTTATATACAATAAACTAGTGCTTGACTGCAATCCCACCTGATGGTAAGCAGTGATGTAATCGTTGATGGTGAGGCGCACTAGTTTATTTAAAACCTCACTCTAGTCTTGAAGATACACAAATTTTAATCGGACGGAAAGACCGCGGCAGGCAAATTGTTCCAATCCTTCGATGTACTACGCGGTATAAACAACGAGGCAAAGCGCTTTGTCCGGACCGTGCAGGTTTCGACAACGTGAGGATGGTAAAAGGGAGATGGCGGAATTAACTCATGTAATTCTTGCGCACACTCTCCCCTCCCTTGGTAGATGTCATACGTCTTCGAATTATGTTTTCTAGAATAAATAGATATAATTATGCCACTGCACGCACGCTGTTTTTCGTCGTACCTGATTTTATAGTGTTCTGATTGGTCCACGTCACAGGTTTGCAGTGTCATACTACCAGTATGACCTACAGAAAAGAAACGATATTGATTGCACTATCGCTCCGTCCATTCTCTTAGTACATATTTTTAAATCTTTTGCCAAAGGGTGCAAATTAAAAACTTGGAGGTATTTTCAGTCGTCCATGACGAAACATAAGTTAGAACTAAGTATAACTGAAGTACATAGGTACTAGGTAGCGATTGCTTGGTAATCGCCGCAGCTGCAAGCTATGCTACAAGTTCACGTTATGTTGGTAAGACAATGATTTATGCACGGCGTGGTATTTAAACTTGTGCCTGACTAAGAATAGGCTCTGAAGGCACACCGGAGGTGGGTTAAGATGCTGCTAAGGTCTGGACACACTCGAGGCTTGCAACCTGCTGTTATGTACCGATATATTTGATAAATATATTTAATATAATACCTTATATTTGATCAACTGTGCCAATTTGTCGCGTATGTGACCTTGTATACGTATCACATTAATATTATTAAGTCGAAAATTTGGGTATGTTTGTTATTCCTTCACGCTCAAATAACTGAATGGAATTGGCTGAAATTGGGAACATCGGTAGTTTATGTTCTGGCACATACTTCTTATCCCCGAAATACGTTTAACTCGGTATAATTCTTTACTTGGCCAAAACCGCTAAGAGAAGCTAGAATTTATATCTTAATTTTTTATTGTATACAAAAAACTTAACAGTATATAGTACACAGTAGTTTGACAATAAATTCATGTACAAAGGCGAACTGAACTTAATAATGAGTTTTCTCCCAGCAAACTTTTGACTGACGCAGAGAGATTACCAATAAATCACACATAGGTACATACAATTGGAGGTTTTTAACTTTCCGTACGCAGTTTGTGTAAAAACTCCTGACATTCGTCCCATATTGCGTTAGAGCTTCAAAGTTAAACTACCCATGTATGCCATACATAAAAAATGCAGCAAGAGCGCTTGCAGTTGTTGCTTTCCTAGTATTTCAGCTTTCTGGAAACCTTTCGAAAGGCTTGAGGTTCTCCGAAAATGTGGCACAAACTTTGTAACCAGGTAAGGTTGAAGAGGAAGACATACAAGACAATAATTGCCGCACATAAACTAATAACAGCACTGAACATGTTTGGCCAATAGAACAGTTCACTAATTTTAAGGTATGATTTTGTGACACCATGTTTTTTTTAATTGATATAAACTAGTGCTTCACCGCGATCGCACCTGATAGTAAGCAGAGATGCAATCATTGATGGTGAGGCGCACTAGTTTATTAAGAGCCTATTCACTCTAGTCTTGATGACACCTAAATTATAATCAAACGGGAAGACCGCAGCAGGAAAGAGAAAGTTATTATGTATCTCCTAAATTGCAGGCAATGTACCTACCTATGTATATATAGCATTTAAATAACTGAAATGAAAAGTGCAAACATAGTGAGACAGTATGTCTAAGTCACGGCTAGCGTTACTTGCCTTGACACTTCACACGACTGTGTGGACACACTAACTGACTAACGCATTAGGTTCCGTAGGAATGCTTGGCTCAATATTTGCTACGAAATGTACTAAAAATATTGAATCTTAAGTGTCAATATTGTGCAAGTAGAAGTTATTTATAAATCTGTTATTGTGTTGTGTCGCTCTTTCCGAGTTTGCAGTCCGCTGTGAGAATGGCGAGTGGATTAATAGTTAAAAGATTTGATTGAGATTTTAAAACACAGACAAAAACGGAAAAACGAAGATACACTACAGGCTCATAATAATATGTGGTCATAACCACAATAACAATTATGAAGATTCATTAAAGCCAGTTTTTATGTTGAGAAAAAATAATAGATACGTTAAGTATAAGAAGTTTGAAATGCGAAGACTGGACTCCAATACTAGTCTATTTTCAAAGGAATCTCTTAAAAATTTGCTAACAGACTAAAGATAACTAAAACAAAGCGGAGGAGTTTGTATAAACGCGCTACTAACAATCCGATTTGAAAAAATCTGTCTGTGAGATAGCCGTCATGATACACCCACCGTAGCAAAGTAAACCAAAGATGCGAGTAAAACCGCGAAGAACGACAAGTAAATCATACAGTTAACAAAGCCAAACACAAGTTACATAATTCCTCAATCAATTCGACAGATAACATTCATTGTTTATTAAATCATCAATTAGAAACTCTAAATGTAAACCTAAACAAGACATCGAAGTAAATGGCAGGGACTCTCAATCAAAACAAACGAGCGACGATTGATAGCGCGACACATTAATCGTCCAGTTAACATATCATTACAGTTAGCAGTGCTGCATTACTATGCCGGGCAGGTCCTCCCGAGGACAGCGTCTACGCACCGTCGGTGTTGTCAACATGTACCTTTGAAATATTAATTAAGCTGCGTTCTTTAAATTCTCACACATTTTATTTAAGTAACAGTATGAAAGCGTCAGAATATGTAACTTTCGTACTGTGTGCCCAAAACGAAACAACGTCGATATTGTTTATTGCAGTTTCGATATCAAACGCAATAATTACATCATTTAATACCTACAGCCTAAACATAAATACATCTAAGCTTTCCAAGTAGCAGAACAGCTCATTCACGCCAGCAATGTTTGTAGAAGATCTACTAAACAGTAAACAGAAACACACTAAAGCATTCAGCAGTCCGTTCACACTGCATATCATTACAGATCCATGAATGCAGATAGTAACCCACTAAGGAAAGCTAGCATGTCTTACATCATTCATTGATTGTCCAGCAATTTAGGACTGGCCATTTTTTCTTGTCAGTTCAAATGTTTGAATAAAGAACCTGTCACACGATATGGCAACACTGGCGCGTACACTGTGACGTTTCCTCGCTAAATTCAAATCATTTTGGACATGGTTTAGTGCTTCCTCGACAGGCGTGCGCGTCGCATTAGGATTATTGAAATGCGGATTTATGGGCATCTAATTGACGGCTGCCGGTCCTCCGTCACTTTGTCACTACATACCTTTATCTGACGTCATTCTGACGCTTAGATTAAGGATGTAACGTTTTTCTATTCGCTGTGTGTACGAAAACAGGAAAGAGGCCCGTTGTCTTTAAGTTTTATGGAACAATCAAATGCTCTAACGTTGTAGTAAAGTTAGAGAGTACCTTGTTCATGGGCCACTGTCTCACCTTCCATTTCATCATTTGTTTTCATAGCAAACGATGGATGATAAAAAGAACAGCTTAACAAATTAAACGTAGAACGCAGAAAGCTCCGACCTAACGAACGAAATCAGATAACCAATAAAGACGTTTAAAATATAAATTGCAAGAGAAAGTAAAAGGAACGAATGGACGAAGAAAACTAAGACTAGGTAACCTATCACGATCAAACACAATGGATTCTCTCAGAGCTCGGAAGCTTTAAAGATATTGCTACAAATATAATCTGGCAATGTATTTAATGTTAGGTTTTCTAAAGATAACCAAAAGATTCAACAACCAAAATCAATGTTTATTTTCAACCATATAAGTTTTATACGTTTCTTTTTTCAGTTTTTTAAAACTGCCCTATGCTATGAATTACTAATTAGGTACACTGTGGATTCACTAACATATAAATTCATATACATAAGACACCAAGACCAACTATCAGCAAGACATACAAATATTTAATGCGTGTGGAAATCGAAACCGCGATACACAGTGCAGCAGCCAAACGCTCAACCATCTGAATAAGTATAAAAGACTTGCAGATATTATCAATGGTTCAATCTTCTTTAATACCTAGTGTAGGACCTTTATCCCAGTCCCCAGTAACTCAAGATAAGCTCACACATTCTCAACTTTAAAACCGATCAGCATAAACCTCTCTCTTATAATATGATTATAATCATCTGTCAGAGTAAATCTTCTCGTCTTCATCGAACAATAACTTCCTTTTATCGCGACGTTACCACGTAACTTTTAAGTGATGGATAAACTTTGTAATATAATCTCCGTTTTATTCACACAGCGAGAATTTGGGAATCACGCCAGCTGGCTTTCCTCACGGCGTGCCCTATGGCTTCTTTACCCTCCAAAATTAACACGAATTTCCATTTACCTTGTAAACAAATGACCTTATTTTAATTCTACGTTCGTACGTCATAACTTGAAGCCAGCTGCATTTATTATTGAGGAAAAGGGTCGCGAACCATAAAACGTTCACAGTAAATAAAAGGAAAAAAGGTTTAATCTCCATTTGGGTGCATTCAAGCCATACATTTGTTTTAGTATTTTTTAATCGGAGCCCCGTTTACAGCGGCTATCAAACTTACGACTTGCATACTTTTAAAGGCGGGTCCGTCCAAGTCAATGAAACTGAGAGGACCGAGGGCCTTTAAAATCGTTATAAAACTGGAGCCTTTTATTCACGTCACACATCAAGCGAGTGTTAAAGGGATAGTAGACAGACATCATTGTTTTCAATAAATGCCTCGTAAAGTATTGTATGGACCCGCATACCACACGCAACACACACTACGTGCGACCATAAAATTATTGCTTTTATTTCTTTGGGATCATGAGCTTTTCATCACATTTTAGGACAATAGTAAAGGGGACAACACATTCTTCAGCAAAGACGCAGTATTTTAATCGCTAAACATAAAAGTTCTTTACACACACCTAAATCGAAAGAGATCGCCTATCGAATGTGAGAAAAAAGGTAATGACGAAACAATTGAACATTCTAATAGCATCTTTTCGTGTTAACGCCATCAAATTACAATGTTCTCAGAAAGCAATGTCTACGCGCAGTAATTTATTTAAGTATTCCTAAATCGTTACGATAGATTCGAACGTTTATCGCTTTTACAGGAGGTTGGTGAACTGGTGCGTATACGCCTTTAGGGCGCGTTTACTTTTACAGCCGAATTGCACTAGACACTTTTATTCGGCTGATCGTTTGATAGATATTTTTTTACTGAATGTTTTTTGACCCAATTTACGGTCTTTAGGTTCATCGAATAAAGTGGTGTGCTATTGACGATCGAGTGCATTAAGTAGATAAGGTTGAAGATGTAGAAGAAATTCACGCCAATAAAAGTTTTCTACTGATTTATTGCTAGACCTGAAACCGTCAGTTGGCTTAAAATTTTCCTTTAGGGAGCAGAGTTAGGTAAAGCTCCATCTATTGTTGTCCCAATTATCTTATACTAGCTTCTGCCGGCAGGAAAGCATGCCAAGGCACTATACTAGACCTACTTCAGAAATAAAAAAAAATAGAGTAGAACATGATCTACCTGATTGTGTCACATTTAGTTCAAATTCGATCAGTGTTTTGAGCATGAAGGTGTAAGCAACATACACATGCAAAATGTCGCCTTCTTTATATCAGTATGATAGTATCAGTATGATATATCTATACTCCGTCGGTTTAGGTAGTTAACTAAAGGTAAACAATCTTGGTATGTCTTTTTATGTAAAAGTTGTCTAAAAATTGTATGTAAAAATCTTTGCACATAGGTATTTACCTAAATCGATGTTAGCTAATAAACTAAATTTAAATAATCTTTGTGTATATTATATACGACCTCTTTAATATAAAAAGACATACCAAGACTGTTTACCTTTAGTTAACTACCTAAACCAACGGAGTATAGTATGTACTGTGCCGTTATTGAGGGAATGGCTTAAGAAAACATCTTAATATACGGGCGGGTTTCTGAATTGAGTATTTTGAGTTGAGCACGTCTCAAACCCAAATGCTGACAGGTTTTCAGGCTAAAGTAGAGTTTGAGAAACACCTAATTAACTTCAAAGTTTTAAATCGGAAATCGAGAAAATATCTATTGCTATTCCAATATTCTAAATTCGATTTATAGCCGGCGAAAGTAACTAGTACTTCTATACACTGGCTTGTTTTGTCTAGCCCGATTAAGAGGAGCTCTATTTCCCAACTGATCCACTTTCTACCAATGTAAACGTTCTCCTAATACGAATTAAACTCGCGATATGAACCGCTCATAATGTTTGCGGTGTATGTTTATTACGTGTAGTTTCTGACACCCAGAGTAGTAAGTACACTCTACTATATTACGTTAACGAGACACTTTGTTATATCGCCTAGGCTTTTCTCCTTTATTATAGCAAGTTTTAAGCCGTATTAATGTGGGTGACGCTATCATTATGTGATACTGCGGCTGTGTGAGTCTGACTTTATTTGAAGGTGAATTTGCGACAAAGTTCGTATATTTCTTGGTGTGGAAGATTCGGGCTTGAGATAGTTGATGTTTAAAATTACCACAGTCGGCATACTATGGAAAGAAATTGTAGACTCTACTCGAAATTTTAAGGTCAAAGTTGTTTAAATAAAACTTTAGCAATCATCTGAATTCTGTTTAACCCTTTCACCATTCTAACCGAACAATATGCATGGAGTGCGAGCGAATGTTGCAAAACACTAACAAATATAATGCGGTAATTCGGGAGCAGTATCAGCAAAACGACGTACAAAATTGCCCTGAAAGCACTAGACTAGAAAATTAAGCTTTATCGCCAACACTCTGAAAATTAACACTTGCTGAGTGAAACGGAAAATTCTGAATTACTGTAATAAAGGCAGTATGGCTAAAATGTAGCTCAGTGAAGACAGCAGCTTTGTTGTCTACTGGGAAATATACTGATTGATTAATTGGCTCTACATATTATTACGAAAATTAATATTCAACAACATTAACATCAACATATTTCTAGCAATTGGGTTATCAATCCATGAAACGAATTATGCATAAATTAACACTTTAAGGACTGTGAGAAATATTTTAAATCGTCATAAAAAAAAATCATATCATGCATTTGCAAACAGCTTCAATTGCGATCGTCATCAAGACGAGGTACTAGGCCTGGTCTAGACCAGGTTAAACTTTGCATAATATTAAGAAAGTCACTCTTGAATTACAAGCCGTTCATCAACTGCTATAAACCAATATAAATCAACCATAATCGCCACGGTTGGCGAAACGATCTGGAGATTGCAAAAAGAACGCCGTCTATCCGTCCGTCTCATGACATTAATCCTGCCGTAAGAGCAGCCCCTTTGCACTAAACAACAAAGAGTTTAAAGGCGAGTTTATTTTACGTACTTATCTTTGCATCGTTTTTCGGTGAATTCCTAAAGGTCCGATTGTTTTTAAAGGAACTGGCGATGCCCTCCTTGCTAATGAGAAATTGAGAACACGGTCGGTTTCTTCTTATTAAAATAACGAAACTTTCTTGTTTTACATGCACAGCAAGTATCTCTTGAACCCTGTGACCACAGAAACTAGATGTTACGCGCACTGTACCATGTTTAGTAAAGTCAATGGGGTTTATGTCAACATAGGCACTTAACTTTCTTAGCTAACCTAGTATGAACATGTACAGAAAAGGTATTCATAGAATTACATTCTATACGTTGCAATAAAATCCGAACAGAAAAGGATTTCTAGGCGATCCTACAGCGAATGTCCAAGTAGACCAAGAAAATAAAACTAATCTGGCACTTGGGTCAGATTCCGATCGCAATAATCGCCCTAATGAGCGAGTAAAGAAAGAACCCGCAACACTGGAAGCTAATAAACAATTATCTACTACAAAAAGAGCTATAAATAATAATGGGTTGTAGAAGGGAGTCGAGTTCGATACGAATCTCTACTTAATACATCCACCTTCCACCTGTCGCCGCCGCAGTCCCTAGGGATGCAATTTCCGGTACTTATTGTTAAGCGGAAGGCTACAGTAGCTGAACACATTGACAATTCAGACAAGATGGATAGTTCGGATAAATAGAAAATACTGCACGAGTAATTTAATGGAAAACACCTGCCTGTGTATTTCATTACTCACTAACAATCTCAGATCTTTGCTACTTTCTGAATGGTTTGCAAACAGCTTTAGATGATATACAAAGGTTATAAATGGATTCACAATTTTAGATCAGATTGCATTATTATTATTATCTTAATTCCTGCCGCAATCTACACAACGTGATTTGAAGATGCAGTAGTACAATTTTGTAATGTCATTGTTAAGTTGTAATAAAAATGAACCTCGTGACATTCCATGAGTCCGTGACCCAGGAATGCAACGACTATTCTTTGTACAAGCCTCCGATAGAGTCTCTGTATATCTGAACGTCCGACCCAATTATGAAGACATACCATAGAAATGCTACACACGATAAAGCAGCAGCAGTGAATGAACCGGGTCAATACTCATTATCGAAGAACAAACCCGCGCAACAAACACACGTCACTCTGAACAAGCACATTGTCAGCTTATCAAATGTTAATTAAATTGTTTATACTACAGTCAAGACTCATTTTTATCTTCCCACAAGATTTGAGATACAACAACAAGTTACTTTATTTGCACTTTCTATTACGTGCGACGAGGCAGCACGGGGACTGCAACAAAGGGATATTTTCTAAGAATTCGCTGCCGGTTTTACACCTCTGCTCTGGTATGTCATGTATAATACCCTCTATTTATCTTAGCTCTTTTCTTTGACACTAAGCCACGTCTGCACCTTTGTATGGGTAACTTAAGCTGTTTGAATTATTGAAACCACATGCAGCAGGGTACTCTCGATGCTAATTTAGATTCCCGTATTCGAGCGCAGCGGACCTGAAGCTACAAAATACACAATCATTTAAATATCCATGTTTATTGCTCGTACAATATTACGTAAAACATGTGTGGATGGAAGGCTCGGGTATTGTGGGTCCCCAGTGAACAGCCACTCAACCAAATCGAAAATGTTTCTATCTTAAACAGAAACTAATAGTACAGAAACTTTACGGGTAGTGTACACAGTTCGACTAATATCCTGGAGGGCATTTCAAACATCGGATCGCTTAAAACGGAACACTTCCTCATTTTGTCACTTGCCCGTTTCTAAACTCGTAGGTCTCTAAGTGCATCGATCACCATGTGTACAATTCATTGTAGGGTTGTCTCGTTTGGACATCATAAAAACAAGATTTTGAAAATTTATATTATGTACGAAGACTTTAAACTGCACTCAATCCTATGCGTTACATAATGCTTCATGAATAGTCTGCAGTTAACACTTAAGACGAGGGGTCTCCTCATGTAGATGTTTCTTATTATATCTGCTGAGGTCTTAACAAACTGGAAACATGGGTCTTGCTACCCAAAAGGGACCAAAACCGGCTTGCCAGCCCTAAAAGCGCTGTGGGTAATACGAACTGGGCAAGTACCCGGAACTGTACGGTGTGTGGTCCCGGAGGGGGGAGCGGAAATCGATGACATGCGATCCAATTTCAAAACAAACGCTTTTCGACACTTGCTCTATTGATTTGTAATATAAAGACAATAATTTTAAATGATTTAAATATTGGAGGGAAGTTTAAAAATAGAACTGTCTTTGTTGAAAATGTGCTCTTTGGTAGTCATGCAAAGTTGACATATTATTTTTGTACATTGAACATGCTTATACTATAACGTAAAATACACGAGTAGTCAGCAAACACTTTAATTGTAGAGCTATTGAATGAAGTTTATTTAAGTACTAGGCTTTTTAAATAAACTCGAACTTTTTTTTAAAGCCAGCTCTTTTGAAAGAATGAACAAAAAGTATGACCTTCACAGTCGCCACGCGAACACGTAGGTATCTGCAAACTTCATAATAATCCAATAATATTTTATTGAACAACGAAACATTATTAATATCTTCTCGAAGCACGTGATCAAATTTTGAAACAACACACGTTTCACAAATTAGTAAATATAACAAGATTGTCTAACTAACTAACAATAGTAATAAAAGCACTTGTAACAAATAAATTGGATAGACACTTATGAGTAAGTAGTTCGGAGTAACTGGCTAGTCGTTGAAACGGTGGAATAGTTTTCTTTTTTAGGTCAAACACGACCCTATCCTTACTTACATATTATAAAACAAAGTCCCTTACTACGTCTGTCTGTCTGTTCGCGATAAACTTTTGACGAATTTACATGTATTTTTCATAAATAGACAGTGTGATTTATGAGGAAAGTTTAGGTGTATACTATGCTTATTATAGTAGAGAAAAGCCGAGAATTCAAAAGAGTTCTAACATCTGTGTGAAGCTGGAGCGGATTGCTGGTCAATAATAAAAAAAAATACTAAAGAGGTTGAGTAAGGAGGTCGAAACCCACGGGCAGCGGGCACCGCAGAGCGTAGGACATCCAAGAGGACGTCAAGATCGGAAAAAAATAACAAAAGAAAGGTCTACGAAACGCCTTCGTCACGACTTACGAGGCTTTTACGAGAAACTGACCGGAGCTGGCAACCAGCATGGAGTGGTATGGAAACTATAAGGTTGAAAAAAACGCATATAGCCTCATTGGTCTTTTTTTCATGACTTCTCCCGCTCTTGGGCGAAGCGGAAGGGCGTGGCAGATTTTTACTGACTAAACCCCACCCTGGTCCTTCGTTGCCTTCGATCTGGGGACACCAAGCTTACCTTTCGGAATACCTATCCATGTCCCCAGAGCCTCATTGGTCTTAAAAGTTCTAAGTTGAGCTTTGAATATTAGGTTCTATACCCAGATTCGGCAGTATTACTAGGTTTTTAGACTACAACCTAGGAGTATTTTAATCAAGAGTGAATAGGTAACTTCTAGGCAGGCGTGTTCCATCATCGATCACATCATCGTTTACCATCAGGATAGTGGTCAAACGCGAGCCTATCAATAATAATAAAAAAAAAATCTTACTATGCATTAGGTAAAACAGTCGGCAAATGAACGTAGTCGGCATAGAAGTAACCATTAAATACTTAAATTTGTAAAAATTTGTTAAATTCTCAACAAAATAATATGCATCTCCACTTTATGAGCGTATGTGTATTATGCAACTTACCCGTATTTAAATGTTAGGTTAGTAGGCAACTACACAGTTATTTTCCCGAAGTTCCTAGAGCAACATGAACTAATTAATGTTGAAACAAATCTCTGCTCAACATCATCTAGCCGCTTTCTGAAATATATTTCAACTTACTGCAGAATATTACACATTTCTTTATCTCATAGAATGAATTTTTCTGTTATTTTATATTTCTCACTGTTTTAGATGAGCTGTATTAATATAATTATATTTCGATGAATTGACTTTTGACTGGAAGTGTTATTAGGGATATCCTAATCTTTAATATCAACTAGCGGCTAGCAGCGACTACGCTCGCATGAAAGTAGAAAATTGTGGCAAGGTAACATAGTCCCGAGTTAAAAAAAATAATACTATATGCTATTCCAGGTCTACCTGTATACCAAACATCCAAATCCGTTCAGCCGTTTGAGCGTGCAGAAGTAACAAAAATAAAGTCACAAATTTTCGCCTTTATAATATTAGTGTGATGATCTCTAACACATCTAAGAAATTGTCACTTCGCTACATCCTATCAGTTATCAAGTTTACTTCCAGGTAGGCTTATAATCCGCGAACCCCTGGCTCTAGTTACAGCTTCCTACTCTCCGCTCAGATTATATCACAATTCACAGCCCATTGTTCATCTCGTCGTGTTGTGAAGGGCGGAGATGTCGGGCCCAGATAAAAATAACGTTAATAATGGGAAGAAAGCCGGCCGTGGTACATGGAAGTCTCTACGAGTACCTTTCTCTGGCACAATTGTTTTAACAACAGCTAAGGGCTAGCTTTGGCATCCACTCAGATTTACAGAGCAACTGTGAGAAATGATTGCTCTGGAATGCAAGAATGAGCCGATCTTTTACTTGGCTCTGCTTTCTGTTTACTCAGTTATATGTACCATGTCACCTATTAATCAATTTCCGCTGCAATGCTAAAGAATGTTGTTTGGTTTCTTGCTCAATTTCAATTGAAATAAGTCTGGTTTTCTTTTTTACGAGAAGAGACTAATTATCTGTGCCTTTTTTGAGGCCCTTGTTAAAGCAACTACACTTTTACGACTTAAACCCTAAACCTGTATTTCTCAAGTTGCCTTTTGCGTTCCATGGCCCCAGTAACTCTTTCAAACAATTCCACAGGAATTTCCTACACCAAAATTCAGAAAAAAAACGCCTGTTTTTCCACCTGAAATGCCTAAAGCGTTAAGTACGGGCCCTAGCGTAACAAAAAGATGTCCTTATTATTATGAACACAGATATCCTCATTCACAGATACTTCACGCTGTATTTTTACGTCTATTCCTTCCCTTTTATGTTTTCGTCCTGTAATTTTATGTATACCGTCCCTATTTTGAATAATAAGTCTATACAGTTTACGTAATCGCCACTTGGATGTAGAATTATCAAGCGAATGTTTTCGGAATAGGCGCGCAGTCGTTTCGCAGGCAACAATGTAATGATAATGATCTTAAAAGAAGATAAACGCTGAAGGAACGTTGGGAGAAGAATTACAATGATTTACATAGTGTTTTTATGACAGGTGTTTATATCTTCGTCTATATTTTATTTTCTTTCTCCACGCCGAAGTGGTTTTTCGGTCTAGTGTCCATTTAAGACATTTTTCGTGCAATATTGTTACAAACAATAGCTACTATATAGCTTCTGCCAGCGGCTTTGCCCGCGTGAGAGCAAGTTTTTCCATTTTCCATCCAAACTTTGTACCCCCATTTCATCCTCTTAGGGGGTGAATTTTTAAAAATCCTATCTTTGTGCTCATCTACAAAATAAAAGGCAACTTTGTGCAAAATTTTAAGCTCCTTTTTTCAGAATTTTGATAAGTCAGTTTCTCCTTTAAATACGAGTATACTATACAGGATGTCTGGTAATTAAAAACACGTGATTGTACTAATGATAACAAATTATTTTTACTATGGGACAAAACTAGAAATCGCAAAAAAAAACTGCTGTTCAGTAAAGAAAGAAAAGAAAAATATTTATAGTACATATCTATATGTTCGCCTACTAACAGGTCAACATGATGGACTAAATTATGAATGCCTATTTTCGGAAATATTGCGAGCAAACGACGCGGCATCGGAAGGTCAAAAGCAAGTCTATAATGGAACTGGTAATAACATGACACGATGATAACATACGTGTAATTAACATTGTAATTGTTGCTACAGATAAACATCCAAATGAGTTTCTATATTAACATTTATAATTTTATGCGTTATCGTGCAAAAAACTTATAATTATGCTCTTGAGCTTTATTGTGCCGACATTCAAGAAGTATTAATTATTTTGCCCATATATACGTTAATAATCGGACAGAAATGTTTATTTATTTCAATATAGAGGTCCGTTTCTACACAGTAAAACAGTGGAGAAGAAATAAGACTCAGCTGTGCTTTAATATTTCAATCAAAATATTTAAGTGCAGCTGAAACTACAGGGCCTACGAGCGAGAAATTTTGCACAAATTTTGCTAGTCCGCTACAAAACTAGGATCCTATAAGTAAGAATTTGCTAACGATAGAGAATACGATACATAATTTTCCGCTGCTCTTGGCTCCAGGGCGAACAATGTTTGGAGGCAGAGCAATCTCCTTTCTTATATGACATAGGAGAAGTTTTTCCAAAATTTTGTCCCTAAGAGTATGAAATGGGGACCCCCATTCCATACTCTTAAAGTTTGTATGGAGAAATCTGCTTTAAAGCGGGTGAAGCCGCTTGTTTTTAGACATAAGTAATGCCACTTCAACATTGACAAAAAACTTTACGCGCATAAGCTGATGGATCGGATTTTCGTTGCAAACATTACAAACCCATGTAAATCGAGTTACAAGAAGCTACATCTAGACTGGAACATAAAGATTAATCACATGATTGATAGGTTGAAACTGTAAGCAGAGAGCTGACGAAGAAGTGAAACGGAATTGATGGATCTATCTTTTCAGACTATTAATTTTGTTGACTACAGGTAGGTATTCTGCACTCCTGTTAACGCCACGGGGAATTTCCGGAAAGGAAAGCCCGGCCCTAGAATGTAAAAGGCAGCTGAAATACAGATGTAGTTTTAGTAAGTAAAAATCTGTCATTGGACGCCCACCTCAAAAAAATTAAAAGTATTCTTCAATCTTGTTTATATCCGAATGGGTAAGCAGCAGGGGTGTTTCACTAGGTCATGTCTACTAGTCCAGCAAATTAATTGTAACTATTTCCAGTTTAGTTGGAGTAGGAGTATGTGTTAATCTTTTACTGATTAAAACCCACCCGTTTTCCTTCTTGGATACGATTTTTGGATACGATCCTGCAACCCTGAGAGGCCGAACCGAAGCCGTCACACTCAAAATCGTGCTAACGACGACTAAACCAGTGTGGCAGTCCCTACATTATTAATATAGTTATAGCTACAATATTTATTTCAACAGAATCACCAACAAAAAAAAGCTCCTTTACACGTGGTAAGTAAAGCGCGCGCGTGAGGTCAAGCACCTACTTTACCGCGATACAACTACGAGACCACCATGAAATAGGAAATACATGTCGATAACTCTGATAAAGACCGTTTTTGCACTAACCATTGTTTTAAGTGGGCACGTGCTTAAGAGACTGCACGTGGTTCATTTACGAGATTGGGGTAATTTGTACGAGAATGAGGGTAGTACGGTGTAGCCGGGATACGGGGCAGACGTACTTTGGCTGGAGGAAAAATAATGGAAAATTCTGTATAGTGATCATTTGTCTTTTAAAATGTGGTTGACAAGGAGGTTAGTTAATAGGTAGCTAGGTAGGCATCCTTTAATATATCTGGTACTTTTTAACCAGCCCGGTTTCGCGCAGGTTAAATTAAACAATACATATACATAGAAATGGTTATTGCTGTTTCTATTATTGAAAACTGCTTCATAATCCGTTTCTGGGTTTAGGAACCGGAGCGCACCGTTGTTATGTGGCCAGGCTCTTAGCAGTCTTAGCAGAGAAACAGGCAATGAAAGCGACTTTGTTTTATACTATGTAGACATTAATAAAATCCAGTTGAATCACTTAATACCTCTAATACAACATGATTATATAGCAATTAGACATTAGCTAAATCACCGCAAATCCTAATGACGCTTTAAATAGAAAACTTAACAATACTTGGTACTAATTTATTCACTAGTATGCTTGCATTCCAATGACATTTTAACTAGGCAACTGCGCCCCTAAAGACCGATTCATAAGCTGTGCCGAACACGTACTAGCTTCAATGAACCTGCCTAACTTGTTATTAATAGCTGCAACATATTTACAGCCATGACGTGCCTAAATATGTCCACTCCATGCTCGAATAAATTAGATCACAGCTCATAAAAACTAGGGATTGCATCCTTCAACTTGAACATTAAGGCTTGCGCCTCAAAAGACCAGTTTTTATACCTCGTTTGATTGAAGGCAAACCAATGTTGATATAGGTAAGTAATTTTAAATACCAACAGGTATAACTTTTTGTTGTTGAGGCATTTTGAGCTTATAAAATGGTTTTAATTGTTTCTAATAACAGCGCGGAGGTTCGGCAATTATGTCCGTCAGGTTTTAAAGTAAAAGTATGGAGTTAAAACGTCCGAAACATACTTCATCACGAAATACCTTTTCTGAAACTCCACGCTGTAGTAAAAAGCAATAACGTTTGAAAAATCGAACACGTCTTTTTACCTCATCCATCGTCGATTTCTATGAAGCCAAATGTCAAACGCATCCCCATTTTCCAATAAAAATAAGTAAAAAGCATCCTCGCAAAAGATGAAAGAGAAAAGATACATTCTTTTTCTATTTACAGAAGTAGGCCAAACACCGGTGTATGGTCAAAGGCTTCCTTGATGCAAAATAGATACTGATATCTATTTTCCTTTATAGAGACTAATTACCTTTTTCCTGTGTTCCCACAGTAAAGAGAACTCTTTGATTCCATATGAATGGCTTACTGGAATGGGAATAAAACCAACTTTCATGCAATGATATTATTCTCGTTGAAAAAGAGGACGTTTCATTACTATTTATGAATTCAGTTATGGACCTAATCTGAGCCGTAAAACATAATATTTTATTGATATAAAAATCCAGCGGATGTTGGTCTGGCAACACAAGACGAATGTTCTTGTACGGAGGCAGTTGAATCATATTAATAAAATGTGAAATCCCATCGTTGTATGGCGTCTGTGTCGTGTACCTCGGGTTTCAAATAACCCGTTTATCTGGCGGCTGATGTTTGTGGAGTATAACAGAGAAATGGAGCGTCAAGGCACACAGCCCGTCAGTTACTGCTCTCTTATTAACCTTTTAACTACGTTGTGTTATTGAAATCGTGCCCCTGGCGTTGTAAGTAGGCGTTCTCAGAGTTGATTTATACCTTAATGATAATAGTGAAGGGAACCGCTCGTGGCTATATTATAAATAGTAATGTATTCCTAAATACCGCCGGTGATGTGGCCAAATATTATTAGGCACCAATTAAAATTGTGATATCATGGAATTTGATGTGTTGTGGGAATCGGCTGAGCGCAGGAATGCGTAACTTCCAGTGTGGCGTGCTGAGCTACAATGAAGCAGAATATTGGCTATAGCTGACTATAGAGATATTTCAGCCTTGAATAATAACTGTAGGTAGCAGTAGCTCGGTTTGTGGATTCCTTGCGACAATAGCGCAACGACAGTGAAGTATCGTCAGGTATTAATTACATAGCTCTATCTATACTAACACGAAAAGCGTTATTTTTTAAATATCGAGCCTTTTCGGGAAGAACATCGTAATTGACAATTTGCGTTTTCAACAAGGTCACTCCTAGGTCAATGACCCCTGCACCATTGTCACATAATCTTGATTACTTATAGATTACGTTTTGTCTGCCTACTAACAAAAAGTATGAAGTGCAAATATGAAAGGTCAGTCAAAGATCTATGTGTGGAAGACGCTGTCTCAGAAATCACGTACGCATATTCTTATCGGTACGTTCGTAATAATTTATCATCGTACTTACCTACTTGATTGCTGGGTATGGCTCCACTACATTGGGATCAAGCGACCAATCAAAATGTTAAAAATAACCCTTACATCACTGAGCAGTTTGTATATCTGCATGATTGCTTTTTTATGTTGACGTTACCAATTTGAATTAACGTCAGCATTGCTAAATCATTTTTTTACTTCTATAGGTATCGTGCATTAGGTAGTTTACAAACGATAATCTCATCGTTTTAGCCGAAAGATGTCCACTGCTGGACATAGTCTTCCCTCAAATTTCGCTACAATGACTGGTCCTGTGCGTCTCGCATCCATCGGATCCGGAGGGTTGCAGCCTCACCATGTCATCGGTCCACCTTGTGGGAGACCCAATGCTCCATCTTCCGGTAATACAAAACCGTACACACTCAAAAATCATCATCAGCATCATTATAGCTGGAAGACGTCCACTACTGGACATAGGCCTCCCCCAAGTGTTGCCACAACGAAAGGTCCTTTGCGTCTCGCATTCACCATAAACACAAACCGACTACTAAACTCACAAGTCACACTCACTCACACTCAAGATACCCAGATGAGGACCAAGACCAACTATCTAACTGTAAGCAATACAAATATTATATTCAGTGCGGGAATAGAACCCGCGATACGAAGCATAATCTTTTTCTAAGTTCACAGGCACTCTAGAAAATAATGGCCAAGGTTTATAATAATCACAATTAATGAGTTTCCTTCCAGACAAAGTTAATTAGTCTGACTATTAATGATCGGGCATTAATAACTATTAGAAAAGAAGATAAGTGATTACTAAGATCCAGATGATAAGGTAAAGATTTCCTTAAATCATTGGAGAGTGGTCCGAGGGCGGAACCCTGAGAGGAAATACAAGTTAGTTCACCTTTGGTGGTCAGTTTTTATGTCTAGGATCAACAATTTGACATAACAGTAGAAAAAGGCCCTGCATCGGCACCCTGATGCGCAGTTCGTTGCTCTGGGGGACTTTAACGCCTGTCATCAGGACTGGCTTTTCCCATACCAGAGGACTGACCACGCTGGGAGAGAGGCGCGAAACTTTGCAGTTTCGATGGGGCTCTCCCAGTTGGTAAAGCAAGCGACAAGGGTGCCTGACATCGCTGGTCATACTGCCAATTGTCTGGACCTTCTGCTGACAACCGATCCGGACAGATGTGTCGTAACAGTTTCCTCACCACTTGGAACTTCAGATCATTGTCTGGTGAAGTCTGTAACGTCCTTCTCGCCACCTGACTGCGACTCACGCGGGGAACGGCGAATATGGCGTTACAAGTCAGCAGATTGGGATGAGATGCGGCACTTCTTTGCGTCTTATCCTTGGCAGCAGGTCTGTTTCTCTTCGGAAAATCCGTCGAGCTGTGCGGAGGCAATTTCCGATGTCGTGCGTCAAGCTATGGAGTATTACATCCCATATAGTGACGTACCCGTCGGAAGCTCAGCTCGCCCATGGTTCAACGCCGATTGTGCTGAAGCTGAAAAGCGAAAGCACTCGGCATTTCTTGCCTGGGTGGATGCTCGTGACCGCAAAGCTCCGGACCTGAGCTCAAATAAGAGAGCCTTCAACCATGCTGCCAAGTCCTATAAAAAGGCACTAAGGAAGACCCGCTTCGATCGCATTTCCCACATTGGCCAGAAGCTCTCTGCACAACCGTCCGGTAGCAGAGCGTTCTGGTCCCTTGCCAAGTCGGTCGAAGCGAACTTCTGTCGGCCCACATTGCCTCCGCTGGTTCGGCCAGATGGAACACTGGCTCACACGGCGAGAGAGAAAGCAGGTCTCTTTGCATCTCTCTTCGCCAACAATTCACGTCTTGACACTGGCAGTTCTACTCCACCGACTCTATCTCACTGCGGCACCTCGATGCCCGAGGTCCGTATAAGGAACAAAGAAGTTCTGAGAGCACTGTGTCGTCTAGACGTGAATAAAGCTAGTGGACCAGATGGTATTCCAGCGATTGTTCTCAAGGCATGTGCGCCCGAGTTGTCTCCTGTTCTGACACGCTTGTATCGCCTCTCATATAGGACTGGTATAGTGCCCAAGTCCTGGAAGCTTGCTAACGTGCAGCCCGTGCCCAAAAAGGGCAGTCGTGCCGATCCCACCAACTATCGGCCGATTTCGATAACCTCCATACTCTGCAAGATTATGGAGCGTGTGTTGAACTCGCGCCTCTTGACATACCTGGAAGGTAACGATCTCCTCAGTGACCGACAGTACGGGTTTCGCCGCAATCGGTCTACTGGGGACCTTCTAGTGTATGTCACTCACTTGTGGGGCGAGGCCCTCGAGAAGAATGGGGAAGGACTTGCAGTCTCCTTAGACGTCTCGAAGGCCTTCGACAGGGTATGGCACGCTTGCCTTTTAAGTAAGCTCCCAGCGTACGGCATCTCCCCTGGCCTGATTAACTGGATAAAAGACTTCCTGAGTGAACGGTCTCTCCGAGTTGTTGTCGACGGATGCTCTTCAGAGCCCATGATGACTAATGCCGGAGTTCCTCAGGGGTCTGTACTCTCTGCAACTCTCTTCCTGCTCCACATCAACGATCTGCTGATACCCGGTATCTATGGGTATGCAGATGATAGCACAGTTGTAGAGAGATACCTGCCAAGTACTCGGGCTAGTAAGGAGCTAATCCAGTCCGAAAGAGAGGCTATGGTAGAGCGTGCGAATGACTCACTTCAGGCAGTCTCCAAGTGGGGCGAAGCCAATCTGGTGGGATTCAACGCCGCCAAAACACAAGCGTGTCTGTTCACCGCTAAAAGGAGCCCGTTCACCTTGGCTCCTGCTTTCCGGGATGTATCCCTGGACTGCACCGATCGCCTTCAGCTCTTGGGAGTTGAAATTTCCTCCGACCTGAACTTTGGGCGGTTCATTGAGTCCAAAGCTAAAGTAGCTGCTAGGAAACTCGGCGTTCTTGCAAAGGTCCGGCAGTACTTCACACCGGGACAGCTTCTTATGTTATACAAAGCACAGGTCCGATCGTGTGTGGAGTACTGCAGCCACATATGGGCTGGAGCTGCAAAATGCCACCTGGCAACTTTGGACTCAGTGGAAAGGCGTGCGAAGAGGCTAATTGGAGATCCAGATCTAGTTAACTCCAACCTACAAAGCCTTGCGCACAGGCGTAGGGTAGCCAGCCTTTCGGTATTCTACAGGATGCATTTCGGAGAGTGTGCGCAGGAATTACACGAATTGATTCCGCCATCCCGTTTTTTCCATCGGACAAGCCGTCGTACGGCGAATGTCCATCCTTTTGTTGTGGAAACCTCTACGGTCCGGACTAAGCGCTTCGCTTCGTCGTTTCTACCGCGCACATCGAAGGACTGGAATAGTTTGCCTGCTGCGGTCTTCCCGTCCAATTATAATTTGGGTGTCTTCAAGGCTAGAGTGAATAGGCTCTTAATAAACTAGTGCGCCTCACCATCTAAGATTGCATCACTGCTTACCATCAGGTGGGATCGCAGTCAAGCACTAGCTTATACAATTTAAAAAAAAAAAAAAAAAAAAAAAAAAACAGTACTCGACAAAAACAACCAACTTCAATATATTTATTACAAGTAAAACATTTTGACTAATTAATTTGAAACATATACAAACAACACAGTCAATCGAAATGAAAACTTTAATGAATACATACCAGCTGATATGAGAAATGAAAGAATTTGTCCGAACAAGCTGCTTCAAAAGCAGAAATCTCTTTATACGACATTTTTCCTAGAATATACATATTAACAAGCTGACAGGAAGAAATAATTGATATTTTATCAATATCATTCGAATCGAAACTGAAACAGACCGATTTCTGTGAAATGCCATAAACAAAATAATTAACAAAATGTTATTCACTCAAACAAAAAACCCGTTTCTGCTTTCCCAATATTCTGTTCATAAAAGTTTGTATGAAAAGCTTTTAAAGTATCGTCTCACGTAAAATTCAGCATAATATTCTCGTGAATACGAATACACCGGAGTTGTTTAGTTGTAATTGAGCGTACGAAACGTGTATGCAATTATTGTATTCTATTGTACCCCAAATTATTATGAATAAAACAGCGTATGCACTCTCAGTACATGTAGGTTATCAAAATAAATTGGCAAGCAGCCAGCCGGTATTTTTGTTTAACGTTGAGGGATCCAAAAATGTGCGTTTGAAATATTTCGCTTTTTGAAATTAAGGTCGTACCTATTCGGGCTAATTAGGCCGCATTCGCTTGTTGACGAATTACTATGACGAATTTCTCTCTTCAAAGAAATGACTATGCAAAAATCATTAGTCTACTGGAAAGGGTTTAAACAGTCAACGACACACAAAGGGAATCATAGCATCAGACTTATCAAGGCATTGACCTAGACAACTATCAAGACGAGAGCAACGACATACAGATTAATAAATGAGTTACTTTCAGCAGACAGGAATGCACATACAACATCAACCATCAACGATTTATAACGCAAACTTCTTCATTATTATTCATACCTACACTGAGAAACTCATCCATCAAAAGAGTTGCTTATACGAGAAAATTTTAATGATCTGAGCCAAGATGGTTCGATAATGTGCATCAAAATTGACCGTCCTCCTACGATTTTAACACCGATTTCGTAACGTAAGCTCTTCGGTTTAAAATACCTGTTCTATACAGCCGCCCAAATTCTAAGGGCCTAGAAGTTGGAGATGTTAATAATGACGCCGTACGTGGTATCCGGAAATTAAAGCCGTATTCTCATCTCGAACAAGAGTTAAGCCGTCTGGGACTATTAAATAGATAGTATCTAATTGAAGGGATGACGCGAACCGGGAATGAATGCGACGCAATTAAATTAATCACATAATTATATCGAAATCGAAATGTTATGGAGTCCGGAAATCAAGGATATACAAGCTGATAGCTTTAGGAAATCATAATATGGATCATCAGGAACGGAATGTTTTGGGTACGAATAATAAGCGAGCAGGCTAGAAAAGGGAGGAATTTTAAGATGATAGCTTCACAGGGCTGTTAATAGTAGGGTACCTACAGACATGCAACACTGACCCCATAACAATTGGGGTAGAAGGCAGTAGGTAATGATTACGATCAAATGAGAAATAAGCACTATGGATAGCAGGTGTATTTATAACATTACTACTTCGAGGCCAAATGTGGTAAATAGTATTTTCATAAATTCATATAATTCGTTCAGCACCTGTTAAGCAAAAATTTTGCAGAATTTGTATTAAAGGTGTTAAATCGTTAAGAAAATTTTATGATCTATTTCCTTCGTTCCATGGCACACAACCGAATTGTTAACACTTTGAATCAACACGATATTCGCAATCAATAACAGTCGGATTAGTATTCGCAATTGATTCCTTGGGGCATCTGGATCTGACATCGTAATCTAGCTTCAGCCGTACATTAATTCGGACTAGGCGATATCTATTAGGTGCTGTTATGGCCTAATAGTTGGCCCCTAAAGGCCAAACTGTTACGAGCTTGTCAACAGTAAAGTCAAAAGTTTTGTCAACTGCGAATTGGATATGGTAAGTGTCCAATATGTTACCGGAGGTCAAACAATATTGTGAAAAGAAAACAAAATAACAAAAGTAATATAATACTAACAAATGTCTTGGGAATATACGACAATTTTTTTTTTCAAACTAGGTATAGTACCTACGAGTATCATCATAATAAACAAATGGATAGTTTAATTAAAATTTCTCATGAATTTTGTAAATGTGAATATTATAAATATCTATGTTATTTTTTATGTATGCCTACACGCTTGGCAGAACGGATTTGAATGACATTTGGCATACAGGTAGCAAATTTCCTAGAATAGGACATACCAAATAAGATATATTAGAACTCTGTACTTATCCCCGAAATATATTCCCCAGGATTTCATTTTTATTTTCACGCAGGCGAAGTCGCTGACAGAAACTAATAGCAGATATAGCTCCATATTAGTTATAAACTTTTAAACCCTACACCGTTTGTTTTGAACGTGAATCCGACACGAGTTTGTACTTAGTTTCAACTTACACTACATCTTAGATATCTTATAGTTAGATGGTTTACTAGTACAAATGAAAGTCACAACAAATGATAACAAATCGCTTCTAATTTCACAGGAAGCAATAAACGATAAGCGTGCACTATTTTGGCGGTGACTTGACCTCTAACCTTCTGCATAATACATTTAGATTAAACGAACCAGATATTTCATTTACATAACCACGAATAACACTTTAAAATATTCACGAATCCTTAATATCTAGAATATAAATCAACATTAACGTCTTGCGGCTCAAAAACACCCCAACCTACCCTTCACGATTTTCTTTAACAATATCAACTGTGCCCGCTCGCATCTAATTATTTTTTTCTGGGCTGTTAATTACGGAAACTGGCGCACATGTCTCTGAATACATGAATATAATGTTTGTTTACGAAAACAATACAATGACATCTGTGTCCTCTCGCAAGTAAAGATATCTCACGAAATATTCGTGCAGGTAAAACCAGACACGCCAAATATTGTATTATTTATTGTATCGATTGGACAGAAAATTCGATAGACTCGCAAGGTGCGCCGGGGCACAGCGAGGTGCATTGCATTCCTCCAAGAGGGACGCGAGAGGGAATCGGCTGCATTCTTAGTTATTCTTACCTTTACAAACAAAAATCCCTCCAAAATCCACTCGTGCTTGTGCAAAACTGACTTCAACACATGTTCTTGCCGACACTCGTGTTATGAGAGTGTGTTGATTCACAGAAAAATTCAAGTTTAATTGTTTACATCACTGTCAAAAAAACACTGTGGCAGCACACACCCGAACGACCGGCGTATAACAAGCAAACTGGATTCATTTGGCTTGTCTGTCTATGACGCGGAATGCTATTGCTTTGTCTCTTTTCAGCGTGGTGTATAATTACATGGTGCTGTCTCGCTCGCTCGAAGAAAGGCGCCAGTGCACGGCGCGGGCGCCGACTTCTTCCTTCGGGACTTAAAAAAAACAAAAGCTCTTTTGAAACAAGTTACTGGTAATGGGGCTTTAGGTGGCTGTCAAGATATTGTATGATTTAAAATTTGTTTGAGTTGCCATCAAATAGGAGACGTGACGGCTCAGCGACAAATCTCGTGTGGCATGAAGACTTGACAAATAGTAGCGGCTCCGAAGCCAGATTACGACACAGTAAAGTATTTTCTGGAGACAACTCGAGATAGATTTATTTACATTATCTTCATACGCAATGAAAATAAAGCATTCTATAAATTAAAACTTCTTTAATAATATTTAAGTAATATCTTCGATACTGTAAATTCATACGATGAAAACACTGCAAGCTTAGCCGGGCACATTGCTCGTAGAACTGATGGTGATGGGATTTAAGGTTCTGGAGTGGCGACCAAATACCGGAAGACATAAGAGTTGGAAGGCTTACAAGATGGACTCATGACCTCGTGAGGGTTGCGGAAATTTGATGGATGCGGGACCTACAGGGCCGGTCATTGTGGCAATACTTGGGGGAGACCTATGTAGAAATGGACGTCTACTCGTATCAGCTGAAATGATAATCATTATGATAATAAAAACACTGGACGGAGCACATAAAAATAAGAATAGGTATCTACTTAATTTTATTGCCAATCATTTTCAAGTTTATTAAACAAGATAGTAATGACGTAAAAATAAAATATAAATTAAAGTATAGGTAGCTTAACTTACCTGTCTTTAAATAGGACAGAATAAGGTGTTTTTAAAACGAAGTTTTTTTTTCAAATAGAGCCTTTATTGCCTCATTAATTCCCACAATAATCACAGGAACATACTTAGATAATTCTGCTAGGTCATCTGGCGTTACCTGCCCCTTTTTTTGCTAACCGTACCTACATCAATTAGTTTCAAAAGCTGTTTGATTGCAAGAGTCAAGTATGAGTTGTCAGTTTTTTTTTTTTTGTAAGTATCCTAACGTGGCGTAAACATCACGACTGTATCCTTGAGGATAATCAGAGGAGTAGTTAGTAGAGTAGTAGAGTATTTATGTTATTTTTTCGGGTGAAAAAACATCCAATGAATTCTCCCGCTCTAGGGCTAAGCGAGAGGTCGTTTCAGATTTTTACTGGACAAAATTCACACACACACACTCTAGATTCAGAGCAGGTAATGAATAACTTTAGATGGAAGAGCCCAAAAACACTGACGAACCCGAGAACCAAACCTCGTGCTTAGCGAAGGCACTTGCGAACACTCAAAAAATGGGTAAATTTAATTAAAAATTTACAAACTAGGTCTGATCTGCTGCTCTGACAATTTTGGGTATACTCAATGGATGAAAGTGAAACTTTAATTAAAATAATCCCAAAGTATAATACTCCTGGGACAAAAAGCATCCAAATCCGTTCAGCCATTCGAGCATGAAGAATCAATACAAACATACACTCACAAACTTTTATCTTTATAATAATTAACCTGATGAGGCGTGTTTACCTATGCTGTAAATCTCTTAATACCGATTTTTCCTATTCCTACATAGTACTAGCTTCTGTCAACGACTTCGCCTGAGTTAAAGTAGAAAATATATAGCCTAGCACACTGTGATATTAACGTAGCATTAATTTACTGATGAAAGGTCCAGTAGTTTTTGAGTCATTACAAATCGTTTCTCTTAATAATGTTACTACAGAAATATAGATAAAAATATGTCAAATATAAATTATCGACAGCACAAGAATAGCCTGTGAGAACGCTCAGTTTTCTCAAGTGTATTTTGCGTTCAACATTTACTTTAGACGTAGGTGTAAAGAAAGCCTTGTGTGGAAGCGCAAACCGTGAAATTGTGTTGCTACCAGGCTCCCCACTGTAAATACTTGGTTTATGGCGCGATACTTAGACTTGAGTAATTGTAGACAAGCTAGATAATTGAAGATATTTTCTATAGGTTTACTAAGAGTTAAACAATAGTTTGAAAGGTAAAAGTTACAAAATATGTACATGGTTCCTGCGTTTGTGGTCTTTGAAAGCGAGTTTTGTGGTCAAACGAAAGACGATGATGGCCAATCCACAGACAAATAAATAATTATTAGTCAAGAAAGAAAATGAAATTATTTATTTATGGATAAAAACAAGTTTCATCGAAATCCGTTTAGACGTTCGAGCATGAAGAAATAACTATCATAATTATCTACTCGTACACATACAGCCACTCACATTCTACAGTATGCATCTGGATTGATTTTATGAAGCCTATGGGGTCATTTGGCTTCTGAAACGAACGGAGAGAAGGAACAAAGGAGTGGGTATTAGTCAGTAAAAGGCTGACTCACCCTCCCGCTCCGCCCTAGAGCAGGATAAGTCATTGTGATGATTTTCCACAAAAAAAACCCTTTATAAATTAGAGTGATATGCTATGGGCTATGTCGAATGGCCTGTCATATGTAGTGTATGAAGATGGTAAGCGGAGTCTACGTCTTGAATTAACCTACCATCTTTTTCATTTTTTCGTATTAGTAACACTAAATATGTAAACATCAATCAAATGTTGATGTCTTGTGTATTACAGAGCACTTTATCATGGAGGGTTATCAAAATCTATTATTTTTGCCTAACTATAATTTGGCTGCACATTATTGCAGACTAGAACAAAAAAGGGGTGGTGCATGTATCCTCATTAAAAATGGGCTACAATGGAAAGAATTGCCAAAAGTAGCAAAGTTATCAACTCCAGGCATATTTGAGTGCTGTGGCGTGGAATTGACTAGTTACAAGATTATAATTGTGTGTATAGAATTCCTAACTCAAATAATTTGAATTATTGTTTTGAAAGACTTGAAATACTTATGAGTGAAATTTTGCGTTCAGTTTGTAAGAAAATTGTTGTCTGCGGGGACTTTAACATTGATGTACTCAAGAAAAATAGTGCAACTAATGACTTTGAATGTATTTTAATGAGTTATAATCTGAAACTTGCTTTGAAACAACCTACTCGCATGGCTAGTTTATCGTGCATAGACAACTTTGCACATAACTTTAATGCATGTAAGACTGAAGTGTTTGAATGGGCATTATCGGATCATACAGCACAGCTGCTTCAATGCCCCGTACAAAAAACATGTTGTATTAAGTATTGGTACGCAACTAGAAGGGACTATGACACGGAAAATATTGTAAAATTTAAAAACCATCTCATGAATCTTACTTTTTCAGAACTTTATGACACGGATGATCCAAATGTAGCTTATAATTATTTCATTGAAATTTTCAAACTATTATACGATCTGTGTTTTCCATTAAAAATAGTTAAAATAAATACAATAAGAAGATCCAAATGGTTGTCAAGGGGGATTAAGTTATGCAGTAAAAAGAAAAGAAAACTCCTATGGCAGTTCAGACTTAATCGTTGCAATAATAATAAAACTGTATTATATAATTATTCCAAATTGTACAAAAAAATTATCCGTTTAACACAAAAGGCACAAAACAATTACAATATAAAAACATCTAAAAATAAATCAAAAACTGCATGGCAAATTATCAATCGTGGAAAGTATAACGTACCTAAATCTAACATAAATAAAATTATAATGAGTGGCTCCGTCTTAACACATCAGAAGATTATAGCTGAGGCCTTTAATAATTTTTTTATCGATAAAATACAGCCAAAACTAGGTGTCGACTGCAGACCTAGGACGTGTACACTAGTCTACAATGATAAAACTATGTTTATGGCTCCGAGTATTCCAGACGATATTAAAAAGATAATAATGTCCTTGCATAATACAAACAGTGTAGGATATGACGATATTGCGACTTGTATACTAAAACACGTTGCGGATGAAATCAGTGGCCACTTAAGTCATGTCATCAATCTCAGCATTAGTGCAGGCGTCTATCCTGATGCTCTAAAAGTTTCTATTGTCAAGCCACTATTCAAGAAAGCGGATAGGGAGTTAATGGAGAACTATCGGCCTATATCATTAATTCCCATAATTTCTAAAATATTTGAAAAATACATTTGCAAGGAAATAAATTCATTTATAGAAAAACATAATATTATATGCGAGGAACAAAAAGGATTCAGAAAGAGTAAAACTGTAAATATGGCCATTTACGACTTTTTATATAATGTTACATATAACGTCGCCAAGAGGAACCCAGTCTGTGGCGTATTTTGTGACATGACTCAAGCCTTCGACTATGTGCACTATGAAACATTATTAAATAAACTTGACGCATATGGAATTAGAGGAAATGTCAACAATCTAATTAAATCATACTTACATAACAGAACTCAAATAACACATATTAACCAAATTGACATGGAAAGTAAGCATGACATTGTATATGAGTCTTCAGAACGTATAGTTTCGTTTGGTGTGCCACAGGGTAGTGTTTTGGGGCCTCCATTATTTATAATATATATTAATGATCTTCCAAAGGGCATCCCTCAACCTCTGACACTGTTTGCTGATGACAGCACCATAACAATACCTTGTAAAAGTGTAGATACTTATGAAAGTGACATAAATGATACAATAAATTTGATGATAAAGTGGCTAGATGACAATAACTTAAAAATTAACCTAACTAAAACTAAAGTTATACATTTTAGTCAACGTATCGATAATAATAGTAATTTAAATATAGAATACGATGACCAGCCTATAGAAGAAGTAGAAACAACCAAGTTTTTAGGACTCCATATTGACAAAAAACTGAATTGGAAAACCCATATTGAAATCTTATGCAAAAAAATAAGTAAATCTGCTTATGCACTACACACATTATCGTCTATAATAGGTGTGGAGGCGTTACTTACAGCCTACTATGGCCTAACGGAATCCCATCTACGCTATGGTGTCATCTTTTGGGGCAATTCAACAGAAAAAGAAACGGTGTTCAAAGCCCAAAAGAGATGCGTCCGTTCAATGTTTAAAATTAAACCTACCGATAGTTGTGTGCCGTACTTTAAACAATATAAAATACTTACGTTGCCATGTCTTTACATTTTAGAAGTAGCTGTATTTGTAAAAACGAATCCACAACGATTTAAACAATTAAATGAAGTTGTACCACGTAACAGACGCGACAACAGTAGGATATGCTCTCATGCTGCGAGAACATCACTCATGCGCAAAAGTATCTTCTGTATGGCTCCGATGATATTTAATAAATTGCCTAAAAGTTGGAGAGAAATGCCCTTGTCAATTTTCAAAAATAAGCTGAGATTCTTTCTAATTAATAAAGCATATTACACTATTTTAAGTTATTTGGATGAAAAGGACTTTTCTATTCCCACCTCAAATATAGATGATTAAAAATACAATTTTTATAATATGAACATAGTTAATTATAGTGGACATAGTTTAATTTCATTTATTTTGGACTTTAAAATCTTGACATCAATTATTATTGTTTATAATTTTTACTATACGACTACATAATAACGAATGTATACTGGACATAGTTTAATTTATTTTTGACCACAATATACTTTAAATCTTGACATAAATTATTAGTGAAATGATTATGAATATTAATCCAATTAAATGAAATTATTAATAACTAATACAATTTGTATGCCGCTAATATAAATTATTAGTGAAATGATTATGAATGTTTATCCAATTAAATGAAATTATTAATTACTTATACAATTTGTACGCCGTTATTGGCAAAACATGAACGCACACAATATATTAACTCAATACCTTGCATGTCTGCCTTGTCAGTTTATGTATACACATGTTTAACAAATAAAGGATCTTTCTTTCTTTCTTTCTTTCGCATAATGTTCACACTGCCGGTTCACATGCCTTTCCTCTAAGAAAAAGAATGGGCCATCCACCACCACGACCCTGTGCGGGTTAGTGGATAATGTGTAAGCCTTTAAGTGTCGTTGAAAATACAACTTGGTTCACTCAACTACTACTGAGATGCGAGTTGGATATGCAAGCCACATGAGGGCGCATAACAGAGCTCACAACCACCATAAGAAGTCATCGAATGCGGTCGCTGTGGCCGAAATCGGCTAGATGGCATCATCATCATCACTGGGATGCGATACAGCGCTGCATCGCAGAAAACTGCGATGCAATTTCGTGCGGCAAAGCAACGATTTACGCCCGAAAAACTTTCATTTTTTCTGTTGTTTCATTTGTTTTTCAATCTCCGATATGTGATAGATAGTCTAATCTAATAAAAGTCGGCTGTTAGTCGACCCTACAATGTGCCATGCGAATCAATTCGCAAGTTTTTGCGAGCTCAAAGTGAAAAAGTTCATTTGTGCACACAGGTACTCTCGGTACACAGGTACAGCTCGTAGATGATAAGATGCGACATCGCATCGCAGTTTTGTGTTCGAGCCTTCAAACGTAATCGATCCTGCCTAATGCAAACGTCAATTTGTACTAAAATTGAATAAGTACCTACTCATACAGTTTGTTGACAATGTTGTGTGAAATCATCTATTAATTTCTTCTTCTGTGTGGAGCAAGAGAGAGGGTCACTCTTTTACTGACTAAAACCAACCTGTATTCCTACTGTTGCACATTGCGTCCAGAACGTGGTAACTCTGAACTAGGGATTGCAATTGCTGGATCCAGCATACAGCAATCCAGCTGGATCCAGCGCCTTTTTAAATATGCTGGATCCAGCGATGCGGATCCGCAAACGTATCAATTTCTATTGTTTAGTTTCGAATTGCATCCGTTATTGTTATATTTGATGACAACTGTGTAATGGCAACTACCCGATAGATGATTTCGGGTTGTTGTATCTATTCAAATCGCGCTGAGAACTTAGCTTGCTTGTTGCAGGATTCTGTGACGTCAGATGTCACTACAAGGGTATAAATTATGTTATTTAATAATTTTAATTTTAAGTTGTTTCTTTTGATCTCAAATGGTTAAGAAACGAAAGCAAATTAGTGAAAGGTTTCATAGATTTATTGTTAGAAGTTATTATACAAATTACTTAATAAAAAAAATATAAAGGTCGCCTTTTTATTTGCGTTCCACATTTTGCTGGATCCGCGCTGGAATCAGCTGGATTCAGGTCAATCCAGCAAAAATCCAGCTGGATTGAAAACGCTGTTGGATTGCAATCCCTCCTCTGAACTAGGCCCACTGTTGGCTTGTACAAGTTTTTCATGAGTCCGAAACTTGAAATCTTTTATGTTTTTCTACACAGTAAGGTCACACACAAACAAACGGGACAATATTGTAACTAGATTGACTTCCTGCAAATCTTGCAATCAAATGGGTCTGTAGTTGTATCCAAGTACAATAAAACGACAGTATGTTCATTCATGTATAATTTATTTCCATTTGCGACTGGGTATTGAACGAATCTCACTTAAATGTTACGAATGTATGACCTAAGTCTGTACACTGCTTCACTAATACGGACACTCCTCAGGGATGCGTGACATGGAATAGTGAACACATGGAATACTGATAAAAGTTGAGGGTAGAAAAGTTCGACATACCTTAAAGGTTCCATCGTTGTACCTAACCGAACGACTCTATTTTCGCTCATGAGTATTCTACGTTCTTGACCCTGTTAGCCTTTTCTCAGTTCATTTAAACCCAATTCTGCCGATGTAACCTTTAAGTTATGTCGTATCATAAGCCGACGGCCGCTTTAAGACTCGTCCAACATAAGTACTATATTTTTCACTACTCCATGTTTCACAAGTACACGCGACGGTACGGACGCATCTTTGCTGCTAATGCGTTTACAAGTCAAAAAACAATGGTAATAAGAAGCCTCTTGTGTTTACATAATATAACTACTTAGGTAAAGTTAGGTCCCTTTCTTTGACACATTGGTTTCAGAAAATAAAGGCACACTCAAAGTGATTATTATTTCAGTTGCTGTGATGTCAGAAGTTGACACTTTGACAGTTTTAAGCTCATAGGATAAGTCCGCACCCCCGTACATTTACACTACTCAGTAAATATTGTAAGAAAGGTATTTATATTTATATACCTGGGTATTCTAAGAGGAAGAGTACATTATATTCTATTGCACACAATTCTGTAGAATGATTAAATGGATATATAGATTTACACACAAATCGCTTAGATTAAACCTAATTTCATTGATGGAGCTAATAGAACATTCCGTTCATTACAATTTGTGCTACACTGTGTCTGTTAAAGAAAAACAGTATAATCTTCACACAAACTTATAGCCTTTAATATATCACATAAAGTTTAGGTACACATAAATATATTACACTCTTGCGTCCGCTACTACTGGGGCCACTGCTAGAGAGAAGCCGCACTTTTAAAAAGAAATTCTATTTAAAAACGAAGACAACTAAATAAATATATTTTTTAAGAGTTCCTGCATTATGGAAGGCGGCCACTGTTTGATTTGAGATTTAATTGTAAGTTCCATTTGAGTGGCTTGTTCGTTTTCGGCAACCAAGAGTGATAATAACAATTTAAATAAATAACAGAGTACAAAAATAAATGTGGATGCGTAAAAAATTTCATTTAGTAAAATTAGTATATATTAATTCATAATAAATATGGAAATTAGATTAGTTATTAGAACCATTAGTTTAGATGAGCGTGAGATCGTTCGTAAATGTCTTCACTCAATAGAAGTATGAACAAATTATACCACTAACAAAGGTCAGGGTAAGCCAGCTTAGCCTGATAAAGAGGTTTCCGTATGAAACAAACATTCTTTGAATGATTGCTGAATCTCTTGTGATGAGATGAACATGAAACTAGTCAACCCCAAAAACCTAGTATAAAAAAATGCAAAAAATGGAAGGATTGAGAAGTATAACCTAAACGCAAAGATATTCCAATGAAAGGACAGAGTCAACATTCCGCAGTTCCACATACAAAAAACAAACAAGCCACGCATCAATTAAATAAATTAAACTAATACATTAAGTTAGTCCTCGCGGTGATTATAACTCGGAATGTTCGTCCTGGCCGTCTGAGAGCTGCAGCGGTGGTTCTGTAGTCTCGGTGTCATTTTCCTTCTCTGTTGCAGGCTCCTCCGCCTGAGTTTCATCTACTTTCTCCTGTTTCTCTTCTTTCTCCCCAGCCTCAGGCTCAATAACTGTTTCCTCAGTTTTGTTATCAGTTTCCTTCTTGGCCGGTTTCTTAGGCCGCCAAATCTTCATCTTATTCAACAAGTACTTCATCTCTCTGTCCAAGTTGGCCATTTTCTCTCGAATGCTGTCGACCGTCAGCTTGATCTCCTCGTTCTTCTTGAGAGCTTTCTGCTCCTTGATAGAGGTGCTCAGCCAGGAGGTAGTTTCTTCAATCTTCTTCTCTAATAAGCTAATTTCTACGTCCGTGAACACGTCTTTGTCTGGGTTGGCGTCTTTAGTGAAGTTCTTCGCCATCTTGAGGAATTCCCGAGAGCTGTTCAACATGCTGCGAAGAGCGGCCACAGCGTCGGGCCTCTCTCTGTGTTCCCAGTGCTTGTAGAAGATAGGGCTGGTCTTGTCCTTCAGAGCGGCTAGTTTAGCCTCGTACAGCTCTGTGGCTGCCTCGTAGCCGTCTTCGTACAACCATTCTGAGGTTTCACTGCACAGTTTCTTGATTTCTTCAATTTGTTGTTCAGTTCCGCACTGAGCGTACTCCTCCATGTCGACCTTCATCTGAGCGTCTACTACAAATGCTTCTAGATTGTTGAGGGCTGTCTCTCTCTCGATACGTTTCTTATCGATCAGGTTCAACTCTGCAATCAGAGCCTTGGAGGTCTTGTACTGTTCTGGTGACAGTGGTTGTAGGTTTAGCAGTGTTTCTTCTGTTTTGATTGGCTCCTTCAGGATCACAATCTTAGGTTTGGGCTTAGTTTCAGGTTCAGTAGCGTTTTGTTTCTCGCCCTCAGTTTGGTTTGCTTTCTTTGTGTCGTTCTTAGCCTCTTCTTCTTGTGGTTTCTCCTCGGGTTTCTCTTCAGCCTTGTCAGGAGTTTCGGAGTCTGACCCGAAGAGTTTGCTGATGGTGCTTCCTATTTTGGATAGCGTGCTATCTTGATCTTCGTCTTCGTCGACTGTTTTTTCGGCGACAAATTCGACGTTGACTAAGTTGAGTAAGCCGGAGTCGTCCATGTTGAAATGTGCTTTGATTCCTTTGTGTTCGACATTTTCTCCGGTATGTTTGGCGAGAGCGGCGCCGACTCCGTTGAGGACAACTTGGCTAAGGTTCAGGGTGCCGACGTATTGCAATTCGTTGGAAGGAATGTGGTCTAACTCGGCGTAGTTGACGTGGAAGTCAAAGTCATCTGTGTGCTTATTGAAAGTGATTACCTTCTTTTGTGGGTAAGGGTTCATGGGGCCGAATAGTGTCCTCTTGATCTGAAACAAACAGAAGATTCATTAATACATTGTTCAATTAATATTTATTTATAAAAAACACACAAAAGAAAACTAGAAGAGAAAGGTGAAGTGTTAAGGTATTTAAATGTCAAAGACAGTTATAAAGTTCCAAGTTTAAAAGAGAGGAAAGATATACATACTACCATCTCCTGAAAGAAATCGAATGTATACATTATTCCAACAATCTATTGAATACTTATTTGGGGTAGGAAATAATCGCATAACTGCTGGCTCACTCTAGGTGGAGCGGAAGGGAGTGTTAAACTTTCACTGACACCGTTCCTTCAGTTGCCTTTGTGACTATTATCAAAAATCCCATAGCCTATTACACCTTAAGTTACTAATCACATTATTAATGCCCGTTTTCACGAACACTAGGCATAACCTAAATGAATGCATTAAAACTACATATTTGCCTCGTTGGATTTCTGTGCACTCAATTATTTGTGGCGCAATATTTTATGCATCTTTTAAAAATACATATCATAACAATGCAGTAAGATATTAAGTCAAGGGTTTTTAGTTACTGTGGCCCTGAAACGCAAGAGACAACTGAAGGGAAGAAATACAGATGGATATTCCAATAAAAAAGAAGAGGCATTTTCTATACATCTACGATCGGGAAAAGTGGAGAAAGCTGAGTAGGAAGGCGGCACTGGCAATGGCCGGGATTAACGCCAGGTAGAAGAAGAAGAAGAAGATTTTCTATACAAACCCAACTATCCTTGAAGAAACGAAGCGGTACCTAAACAGATACAAGGAAAGATTGAAATCTCATCCAAATCCTCTTTCACACTCACTGCTGGTGCACAACCATCCCAAGAGACTCAAGAAAGCCGATATTGTGCTGCCTGACTAAATAGAATTGGGAGACTGGCCCCAAGACTATAAAAAGCCTACTTCGATTTCCACGCATCTGATCATAGTCTTAGCAGACTGATAGCAGATAAAGAACATCAAAAGAAATCTATACAAGCAAACTCACCAGTTTATCGTTGCCGTCGACGTGCCTGGTGAATGTGACCTGTATCGGGAACAGCACGGCGTCGCGCACATTCAGTGGGGCCACCTTGTAGCCGGTCGCAAGGGATGCCGCCCTGGAACAACAATATCAGGTTAGTTAATTTGTTCATGAAAAGAACTTGCAGTAAACGGGTAAATAGTTTCAAAGTACTCTAAGAATACTTCGGTCTGTAGGGGCCCAGCAGGGCCGAAGCCTCTGGGGAACACGGAATCCGAAAGGTTGTCACCGTGTCCCCCAGATCGAAGGCAACGAAGAAACGGGTAGGGGTTTAGTCAGTAAGAGTCTGACACGCCCTCCCGCTCCGCCCAAGAGTGGGAGAAGTCATTCTGATGATTCCCCCCTACCGGAAAAAATAAATAAAAAGAATACTTCGGTATATTTTATACTGTTTATTTAACGACATTCAGAATAAGTAAGTGTAAATTACTAGTAGTTACACACGGTCAAGCTTGGTTCGTTTCCGGACCAAATCAGTCCATATATAGAGAAATCCGGCAACCATAATTATTATTATTAGGTCCGTTAACAGACGACATGCACTTGGCGTCTTACGCATAGCAAATGTCCGATCTAATCGTCTGTAGTTCGTCGAACCAAACTCAAGCATGTATAAGATGAATACTACAGAATTATGGCCTTATCTTTCGTAGTAGCTGCCTATTGTTTCAAACAAAGCTTATATGGTTTTATAATAAACTATATTAAAATTCAGAGTAAAATTTTGTTTCATGCTAGTGAATTATCAAACAAAACTTGAATCTCTAAAATAGGGTAGAGAGTTGTAGTAGTAGTAAGTGTTATGTTAAATTACCTGTAAACAGCACCCATGGTAGCAGCCTCATCAGCATTGATCGACCTGGCAGGCTCGTGTCCCACTGCATCTTTCAGCGCTTGCATAGCGGCGGGCACTCTGGACCCTCCTCCCGCCAGCACCAGCCTAGCACCAGTACCGGCCCCTCCAGCCGCCGCGATGGCGCGCTGCACCACGCCTGATACTCTGGGCCACAAGTCTGCGCACAGCTCCTCGAACTCAGCACGAGTCACCTGAAAATGATGTTGATTGTAGATTGCGAACAATTGGATTTTTGTGTGTGTGATTGTTCTGAACAACAATGCGAATGAATGCAAATAGAGTTCAAGGAACTTGACCTCAGTCAAAATAATTCATCTTAGCGTAGTTTAAACCATTCTGCTTCTGGGGATTTCGTTTTGCAACTTTATTTAGCCTTTAGGATAGGATGGCGAGCTACCTATTGCTCAGCGCTGGCTTTTGCGCCTACGGTAGCCGAGGATAGCCCTACAACTCCCGACACCCGGGGCGCCTCCTGTGGCATTACTGCTTCACAGAAGGAGACAACCATATCTAATTGCTTCTTACTACCGACTATGGCCTGAACCAGAACCTAACGTGAAGAGGCCACCGCTGCTGAAAGCGTCTCCACATGATGCTGTGTTTCTCTCATATAGCGGAATAAATAATAATCAAGTCGTATTTAGACAAGCCAATAACGACTGGGATTGCAGACGATAATAATCCGTGACTATCGCACTACTACATTGAGGTTCATTGAAGACATACATACTTGAATCTATCTTGAATGCAGAAAACCAAATTCAAGTTCCAAATCAATTAAGTATGAGAAACACAAATGGACTTTTTTATTTAAATTCATCATTCAACATACAGACATTCCGTGTTTACATTATTTTATATTCACTATTGTAAGTTAATAAGCTCATGGGTAAAATCTTAATCAGTATGCAAGTTAGGTTTGATCCAAAAACAAGCACCCGCACGATTGAATGAGAGAATTTAAATATAAGGCTTTTTCTGAATGAATTATTTATTAAAATATAAACGTTTCGTTTGACATATCCTTACATTTTACATATTAAGTATGGTGAGTGGAATATGATTGCTATTTGCACGCATGCCGTAAGCAAAAGAAAAGTTTTAATTGTGCCCTTAATTATAAGATTGGAGCTAATGAACTATGTGCCTTTGGGAGCAATAAAATAGCAACTTATAATCCGGTTCAAAGGACCATTTTACAATCCGGTTCGAAGGACCATTTAATTTGCCAATGGATTTATGTATGCACCTTCTGCCTAGCCTTTTCCCAACTATATTGGGATCGGCTTCCAGTCTAGCCGGATATTACTGAATACCAGTATTTTACGAGGAGCGGCTGCCTACCAGACCTCCACAACCCATTAACTGGGGTAGCACGGTACTTCATGGCCAGACTGGATGCACCGTACATTAATACTATGTAAATTGGTTTAGTTAAGGAGTACACACATAGAACCACAAGTTGAGTTTTAAGTTATATTTTAACGGAGATGGTCTACAAGGTAAAAAGGTAGCGATATTTCTGTTGAGTAATCGTTAATTCCATAACTATAGTCTGACTCAAGCCTAACTTAATGTGTGATAGTCTAATATAAAAAAATCTCGTATCAGTGTTTGTTACCGAACAACTCCGAAACGGCTTGCGCGATTTTTATGAAATTTTTGGTAGGCCTGACTATAGGTAGAACGATTATTTTTATACCTCTAGGTGTTAAGTCTACTATCACGCGAGCAAAGTAGCTAGCAGAAGCTAGTGCTGAATAAGTAAATAACCAATAAAATATTATAAAGACTGTATGGAATATTTTTAAATGTTTCGGCGAGGGACAAACGAAATATAATACTGAATGAAATCCTATCTACTATCACAAAACCTTCTTAAAACTACCTACTGTTTCTTGCCAAACTACCTATCAACTAAAAACCTTGTATTTTTTGAAGGCTAAAATTATTTCTCGTAAAATACTGTCTGTTACCATCACCTGATCAAATATTTAACTCGTATAATTATACAATAATTTATTAACGTATTCTCAACCTGCCGCAACGCAATCTGGGACAGGATTTGACCGCATACTACTGTCAAATACCACGACAACGGCTAACGGTACATGTTCTATTAAAATTACAAATATTGATTTGATAATCTTAGCATGAGTTGATGTCGACAGCCGAGTGCCGGCTTGTGAATCAAATGGGTACTTCCGACAAGTGTCAAAAGCGAAGACACGTGTGTCCCATATATATAATTTTTCCATACCTTGTCCTATTGCAAGTTGCTTGAACCTTCCGTGCATATTATAATACGAAGTCCCCCCTCCCCGCCGCCTTTGCGATAAACGCAAAAAGTACTGAACGGATTTTAATGCGGTTTTCACAAATATGCAGAGTGATTTACCAGGTTTTTTTACTGCATATTGTAGAGAAAAGCCGAGACATTTAAAGATCAGCAACGCCCGTACGAAGCTTGGGCAAGTATCTAGTTTACAATAATCGGAAGTTTTACACCAAACGTTGTTTTGTGGGAATAAAGTCCACAAACTAAAATTTTGTACCATATATCGAGGACAAAACAATTTCTGTAATCATTTCCTAGGTTTGAGATGGGATATTTGATAATTTGATTAGATGGGTTTAAGAATATAGTCCATATTCTTAAACCATTCCATCTTTTAACTATCCAGATCAGTTGAAGAAGTGCTTATTGGGGATAGAATCCTAATTAGAGTCTGTTTCTTTAAATCATAGATGCTCCCTTAGTTTACTTGAGGTTTGGCTCGAGCTAGTTTTGCTTGAGCGCTGAAGTTTATCGTAAGAGTGGTAGCGGTCCAAAGGCAAATCGGGGCGTTAAAAATTATTAATTTATATACTTAATAACCATGACCCGTAACCACGAACACGACTAGCACGATTAGAGATTTTTTTTTGATTAGCTGCTAACAGACATAAAATTGGTATGAGTAAATTATTATAATAAAAGGGGGCCTTGGAATTTCATTTTCTTAAAAAGGGGCAGTAGTTCATAATACAACTTTTTAATAAAGGACTGATACAAACACCAATTTCAACAGAACCCTCAAGATAAACTAACCAGTCTATACTATCAGCAAATAAAGTTTAAAAACGACTTAATTCCGCACGGAATTCACTACGGTCGGTCTGTTTGAACTTTAACTCAATGACTCATCATCATCATTGTCATTTCAGCTGAAAGACTCTACAGTAAGTCAGCGTTTACCCGCAACTTTGTCCGCGTATTGTAGAAGTCAAAATGTTTCTATTAGGTTTTTTGATTCATCAGTTTTGATCACTTCAGCCGATAGACGTCCACTGATGGACATAGCCCTACCCCAAGTATCACCACAATGACCGATCTTGTGCGTCTCGCATTTATCGGATTCCCGGAACGATCACCAGGTCATCTGTCAACCTTTTGGGAGCCCTACCAATGCTGCGTCTTTCAATTAGCGGTGGCCACTTCAAAACCTTTCGACTCGATCGACTATTTATGAATTCTTCATGAAACCAAAGGCGCAAAAGTGAACTTAATGCCTTAGGCATTCTCTACCAGTCTTTCTGTTCTGAGAGCACTGTGCCCTGCCCACTACCACTTAAGTTAGGGGATTGTTTGGGCTAAGTCAGCAAAAAAAATTAAAATCGTAATCACGTTCCCTAAGGATTTCTCCTAATCGGCAACTTTGTTGGTTTGGCAAACTAAAGCGTCATAGGAACGACATCTGTTTTTGAAATAGTCGAAAGCGCCCACAATAGACAACATTTTCGGGGTCATCGAACAAAATGAACGCGTTCGGAGTCACTGAAAAAAGCGAACTCGACGATCGCTTATAAATAGGCCCACAGTCTTACATCAGAACCACCGAAGGCATAGGTTTGCGGACGACCAACAATGGGTAGCTCGCTGTTCGGCCGTCCGGTAACCGTCCGGACAGAGCCCGAGTCCTCGATGGCGCGTAATGATCCATGCGCGCCTCAAAAGAGATGTCAGCAAACCGTAGGAACCCAGCAGGGCCAAGGGTTTACTTCCGAAAGGCTAACCTGTGGCCCTGGAACGCGAAGGGCAAAGAAGGAAGACAGGTGTGGTTTTATTTAGTAAAAGTCAGCTTCCGCTCTAAGATAGAGCAGAAGGGCGTGTTAGACTTTTACATTCATGATTTTTATCATTAGACGATTAAACTCACCAGCTGTTTGAAGTCCTTATCATCGAGCAAGCCCTCGATCTGAGCGTAGAACTCGGTGTTAGCGGACAGAATAATCTTCAGCCTCTCGGCTTCCAAGAGCAGTTTCTCCATAGCGCGGGGGGACACTCTGACGTCACCGCCGCCTTGGGCTTCCCACGCTTTGATGAGGTGTTCCCGGAGACGAAGGGTCATTTCATGGCCACCAAGAGTTCTGAGGACAAATAAAAACATTGTTATTTTATGTAAAACTATCTTAAAGAAATACTTATTTCTTAATTCTTTATTGTACACAAAAAAATAAAAGACAACATTGTGATATAGATTATTCATGTACAAAGGCGAGCTTAACTCAGCAATGAGTTTATACACAAAACACACACACAAACACTTCTACCGAAACAGTAATAAACATTCTGCCCCATTCTTACTTCAGAAGAAGACCAGTTTACATATAAGGATGAGAAAAATTATTTTAAAGTCAGCATGTTTTCAATTCAAGACATAGTCATTACCGATAGTATAGTATAGCTAGTAGTCCAGTCAATTTAGACATCCAAGGTTACAATAATTCGCACTTGGCTGAAAATTGGTAGGATTGTTCAATACACTATTATAAAGGAAATGTGAAAAGTCCTCATCGATCCGGCACGTGCAAAAAAAAATACACGTGGTCAAAGGTCACAAAAATGGGTTTTTCGCGATTTTCAGCAAAATGGTAAGTTTCATCATAAAATTAGCTCAGACAAAAATTGTAGATCGGACAATTATCTATAAAAATGTCTAACTATTTTTTTTCCTAAGAGCCACCGTTTTTGAGATATAACGATTCAAAAAGTTGAAACAGTAGCAAGCGCAACCTGAGAAAAAGAGGTTGAATCCAAAAATTTTGTATGTGGTATTAGTGTGGTAGTAGTTGTGAAGTGTCAAGACATGATTCTTCATGTCTTGACACTTCACAACTTTTTTTATTTCGGACAATTGTGGCTGAATAATGTGGCCCATTAAATCAAAAACTCCAGGCCGTTCTATCATTAGACGCACTCTAATAGCATTGAATGTATTCGGCATAGTAAAATAAAGCAGGTATACGACCCTAGCCACGCAGACAATTGAATGGGAGGCAGATGTTGCTGAAGGTTACACTGGCGTAGAAGATAAGGGAATGGGTTTTTTTACCCCAAATTTTCATATTTTATATGTGTTAGTCACACTGACCGATAGAACGATATTTTTGCTTGTATTACGGCTTCAGTGATGTACGAGTATATACGTGGTGTACTTATTCATATTTTGACGATTACAACTCTTTCAATATTTTGAATCGTTATATCTCAAAAACGGTGGCCCTTAGGAAAAAAGTTTTTAGACATATTTATAGATAATTGTCTGATCTATAATTTTTGTCTGAGCTAATTTTATGATAAAACTTACCATTTTGCTTAATAACGCGAAAAACCCATTTTTGTGACCTTTGACCGCGTGTATATTTTTTTGCACGTGCCGGATCGATGAGGACTTTTCACATTTCCTTTATAATAGTGTATTGAACAATCCTACCAATTTTCAGCCAAGTGCGAATTACTGTAACCTCACCCCAATTAATTAGTCTATTTTGACCGGACTATAGTATAATAAACGCTAACTCCCTTGTATGTAAACTCGACTCCAAGTTTGCTTTTGTTGCAGTTTACCGTTCGCCGTCCTATAACAGCATTGACCGAGTAAAAGATTTCCTAACCAGCTTAAATAATATTTTGGGAGAACTTTCGGCTTTCCCAAACATCGCGCTGGTTGGTGATTTAAATATTGATATTAAACCAGGTAACAAGAGCCCACATAGTTTTGAATATCTTATCCAGAATGCTTCTCACGGTCTACTCCCTACCCACCTAATACCCACTAGTCTTGACCATATCTTATTAAAATCTAAATTACCTTCCACAACATTAATTATCGATTCTTTCATCACCGACCATAAACAGATTATACTCTCCTTAACCAACGCAAACCCAATTCGTAAGCAGAAATACACTATATCTCGTACTAATCTAGAAGCCATTAAATCTGAATTGGAATGCATTGACTTTTCAGAATTGTATACCATTAATGACCCTAATGAAGCGTTGTATTGATAAGTTTATATCAATAGTAGCTACAGTAACAACTAAATACACTTCCATAAGTACAATTCCTAAGAGACATAGAACTATAAAACCTTGGATTTCACCAGGCTTGCTGAAGTGTATTAGGAATAGAGACAGGCTTCACATAAAATCTAAGAAAGCACCGGATAACTTAATATTAAAATTGACATACACACGCTACAGAAACTTCTGTAATAACTTAATTCGCAATCTTAAAATAGCTTATCAGAAAAGCCAACTTGAAAAGTCTAAAAATAATCCTAAAGCCCTTTGGAAAACCATACAGGAAATCACCAATACTCGTAGAGTGCGCACCAGTTCCGATCAATTGCTAAAACTAGGCGATAATCCTCAATCCTCCGTGAACGAGGTATGCTCCTTCTTTAGCAACATTGGTAAAAATTTAGCGGCAAATATTTCAAAATCTCAGAGTCTAAGTAATAATCCCTCTCTCAGTACTCAAATAGAGAAGCCCAAGTTTTCACCACCAGCTAGTTCCCTCGTTTTACTAAACACCGATGAAGATGAGGTGGAAACTATCATCTTACAATTACGGAATGATTGCGCTGTAGGTTGGGATGGAATATCATCTAACTTGCTGAAAACTTGCCGCCACGTACTTGTGCCTCCTATTACCTACATCTGCAATCTCTCTTTGCAATCAGGAACATTTCCTAATGGACTAAAGAAGGCCACAGTACACCCAATTTATAAGAGTGGGAACAGAACCAGTGTCAACAATTACAGGCCAATATCCATTCTGCCGTCGCTTTCCAAAATTCTTGAAAAGATCCTGAACAAACAACTTAGGGGTTTCTTAAACAAACATAACATCATTGCCGAAAACCAATATGGCTTCAAGCCTGGGGTCTCGACGGAGGATGCTGTACTGGCTCTCACACAATTTGTAGCTGAAAAATTGGATAGTGGGGCTAAATGTTTGGGGATATTTCTGGATCTGTCGAAAACTTTTGACACTGTTTCTGTTCCCAAGCTTATCTCAAAATTGGAGTTTTTGGGTATACGTGGTTTAGCACTCGATATCTTCAAAGACTACCTCAGTAATCGTACTCAACAAGTCAAAATAGATGAGTTCCTCAGTAAAGAAGAAATCGTGACATACGGTGTGCCACAGGGAAGCATATTAGGGCCCACATTATTCCAGATCTATGTCAATGATCTTTGCAGGATGATCCTACCAAACTGCAGGGTTTACGCCTATGCAGACGATACTGCAATTATCATTCATGGTTCTACCTGGGAAGAGGCTAAAACTAAGGCAGAAATAGCACTAAAGAGTATTATGAAGTGGTTCCACCAAAATCTTCTAACACTAAATGTGGATAAGTCGTGTTTCATTCCTTTCGCAATCCGACAAAACACTAAGCCACCGCTGAGTTTTGTTGTAACTGCTCACTCCTGCCTCAACTCGACAACGCCGTGTTCCTGTCCTACGCTGCTTAGAAGTGCCTGTGTAAAGTACCTAGGTCTGCAAATAGATGACGGCCTACGATGGGACAAACAGCTAGATATGATAGCCAGCAGAACAATGCGTCTTATATATGTCTTCAAATCCCTTAGAGAATCGGCTGACATAGACACATTAAAAATGGTATATTTCGCACTGTGTCAGTCGGTTATCGGATACTGCATAACTGCATGGGGTGGTACCTTCAAAACCAATTTCCTGAGGATAGAACGAGCCCAGAGAGCTGTACTGAAAGTAATGACCAAGAAACCGTACTTGTATCCAACCAAACAACTCAATGATGAATGCAAGGTTCTAACAGTCAGACAGCTCTTCATCTTGCAGTCTGTCCTCAGAACTCATGGAGGCATGCCCAGATCCAACCCAGATAAACGCACAAATGTCCCACCAGGTGTATGTCATAAAACTACATTTGCCAAACGCCAATATTACGTCCTAGGTCCCTATATATATAAGAAACTACACAAAATACTAAACATTCTTGATTTAAACAGACACACGTTGAAAGATAATATCACCCAATGGCTAATACAACAAGATTACCTTACAGCAGAGAATCTCCTAACATTCATCTCGTAACAAATAATTTCAAAAGACACTCACACACATATACACTCATAAACGCACCCATAGACACTCAAACACACACCTTCACTTACACAGACTCTTACTTATATACACAATATACTAACTTAAATTTTTAAACAGTATTAATTAATTAATTTTGCTTATGTGACACCGACACTGTTTTTACTTGTACTGTGAATGTCATATTGTAATTTTTACCCTAAGACCGTTTTCACATATTCCGATCCGATATCGGTATCGGACGCCGATACGATATCGGGGTAAGGTAAATGTATGAAATATGTACCTGTCTTTCATATTGTCCGACCCGATATCGGATATCGGAGCACGGCATTTCATACATTTTACTTACTCCGATATTGTATCGGCGTCCGACACCGATATCGGATCGGATAATGTGAAAACGGTCTTATGGCTGAACCCTATCTCTTAAGATACAGGCTAGACCTAGTTTAAGGGATAGAGTTAACAACACTGTGCTAATGATGTGATATTGTTAATATTAAGACATTACTTTGTAAACAGTGCAATGTGACAAAACTTTTTGTGAAATAAATATTTTTATTTTATTTATTATTATATTATTATAGTATAGTACCATCTCTTTTTTGCAACATAATATTTTTTTAACAGTAAAAAGAAAATACTACGATAGACCCGTTTTTGGCCACTATTGCACTGTTGGTAAGAGATGATGTGGTCGACGATGGAGCATGCTTGAAATAGGTAATAACTTCTAGTAACCTAACAACTACCTACTTGACAACCTAAAGATTCTTAGATCTTTAAGACGAATAGGTAACAATCTAGGGGTTGCAGCTATCAGTGTGTTCTAGAATATGACTAACTAGCTGCTGCCAGCGGCTTTGCCCGCATGAAAGTAGAAAATTGTCTCAGGGGAGCAGCCCGATATAAAGAGTAGATTTTCGGCTGACGTGATGATGATGATGATGATGATAGTTGTTTTACCTGTCGAAGCCGACTCCCAAGACCTGCAGCTGGGGCACGGTCTCGACGTAGCCCTTCTCCTTTATCTTGACGGTCTTGTACTCGACCAGCGCCGCCTTCGTGGACGCCGCGCCCATGTCGAAGAACAACGCATGCCACGCTGTCTCGTTGATTTCCTGATAACAACAAAATTGTTATATTATTTTATGCATTTTAAAAAAATACCGGAAGACAGCATTGGAAGGCTTCGCACAAGGTGGACTGACGATCTGGCGAGGGTCGCGGGTATCCGATGGATGCGAGACCGGTCGGACCAGTCAGTCGACGTCTTTCGGCTGAGATGATAATGATGATGAATGCCCCTAAAATAATATGGACATTTAAAATTATGAAAGAAACGACTTTTTTTAATTATCCTAAACCAACACTACATAAAATTATCACATTCAAAATAACTGTATGCAATCGTTCAGTTGTGTCAAAATAATGTAAGTATGGCCATAAAAAATCAGAATGCCAGTAATTAATTTCTGTCTTTGCTCACTACAAGCTCCTACCAATCACAGAGCCACACGTGGTAAATTTGGCGATCACGTTAACGTAAAAACAACTCACACAGTACTTCTGGGAAAGAAGAGACTTGGAAAAATCTGAGGCATTTGTAAAACACCTGGATGCTATTTTTAAGCCTAATGAAAGCATGCGATGATGAGCGTGAAATTGACAACGGTACTAAAACAAGACCGTCAGATGTGCCTGCAAATTATTTAATAACCTAAATAGATACAGAAAGAAGTTAGACCGCTGAACTCTAAGGAATAAATAAATAAGAATCTTCCCAGAAAATGCTTTGCATTCTTAGAAAAATATAATGCCAACTTCTGAACATTTCCCTTTCTTCTTTTCTAGCAAACGCAACCTAAGTATATAACTCTCTACCCAGAATCTGTGATCCCTACTACCTATGATCCAGCCAGCTTCGAAGTAAGAGTAAACTTCTGAGCATGAAGCATCAATAGCAGACCTCATCCGTCGCGATTGTGATCACAAATGGAACAAGGAAAAAACATTATCAAAAAGCACTGGCTTTTTTTGGATGTACTGACATCCAAGTGACACGTACAGATGTATCACTTGACTGTACAAGGACATTTTTTAACGTGTGTGGTAGACCGAAGGACGTGTCAGATGTCGAACGAGTTAATTCGCACATTGCGTTCTAGAGCCACGGTGTTCACGGGCGAGTAGCTTCATAGATACGTATTCGTCATAATACGCTTTGTATACGCCAGCGTGAAGTTTACGCACAAAACTGTGAAATTCTGTCGACGAAGCTGCAACGACACGACGTTGCCATTTCGTCTACAGAGTTTTGTGTTCGTGTGAGCAGGCGTACACCATGCGTATCATGACAAATACGCGTCTTTGAAGCTACGCTTCCGTAAACGGTGGGCCTTACTTTTTCAAACATTCCGTCAGCTCCAACTGTTCAAAGACATTATTCCCTATCAATGCAACTGCAGTTGGATAAATATTGTGAAAACAAAATGGAAAAGAATCTCTGAAACTTTAGGATTCACAGAACTGAGTTGGAATTTGTTTGAAATAATAACGCGCACGTGGGCCACGCCTTCTTTTTCTACGTATAAATACCATGTAGCGTGGCGTGGATCAAATGTAGCTCTACAAGTCTAGTCGCCATATAAAATGTATGGAAACCGACCGACGCGCCCAGACTGTATGTGGCAATCTAGAACTACTATTACTGTTGCGCGCACGTGGTATATGTGTAATTTTGACGGGACTTTCAGCGGTACATAGTTGTTGAGGAGTAACTTAACCTACTTTTATTTAGTGTTTAAAAAGAGTGATAGCATATTGGCCTTGAAACCCAAGGCAATATGATGGCAAGAGATAATGGGGCCGAAGATGCTGGCAACAGTTTTCTTTTTCTAGAAAAGTTTAGAGGAAACCTCTATTAATCTATCCTCTAATTGGAATCTCTTTTAATCCATATAAGTAACAGCCAATTAGACCTATCACGCTGTCGAACACTTATCGTAACTGGCTAATTCTTCTAATCTAATTGGCTGTTTAAGATAGCATAATTAACTAAACCTCACCTTCCTCCTAAAGATACCGTAGTTGATAGCGATAGCCGTGTAGTCGTTGATGAGTTGCAGCACATTCAAGCCGGCGAGGGCAGCGGCATCCTTGAGCGCGCGGCGTTCAGCCTGGTTGAAGTAGCCGGGGACTGTGATCACGCACTCTGTGATTGTTTGACCTGAGGAGAACCAAAATGTTTTTTAGGTTGAATATGATTAGCAAAGTGATTGTAAAGTCAGTTTTATATACCCTGAAACTAAATTGACACAGGCAAATGTCAAACTTACAATAATAATGATGCCAGTTCTTTTATGTTGTGACAAGTTTGACATCCCACATAATGTCATTTTAGTCTCAGAGATTAAAAAACAGACTTTATAAGGGACAGTTTTTTCCTATTGAGGTACAAACCCCTAAAAAATATGATGTATGATATATCACTTGTCTGTTCAAAGATATTTTTTATGGTGGGTGGTGGAGCGAAGAGCGTGTCAGACTTTTACTGGCTAAAAACCACGTATTTGCCATTTGGGGACACGCATTCTGTGATTGATTGACTGAAGAAGGAAAAAATATTTGAATATTTGTTGTGGTTTGAGGCTATTAAGTCTTCTTCATCTTGCCCAATCCCAAATTACTTGGGGTCGGTGCAATGCTTTTTTCTTTCATTCTGTCCTGTCACACATCAGACTATCACTAAATCCCTTTTCTTTCATATTACTCCTCACATAATGCATCCATCTTTTCTTTGTCCTCCCTCTCCATCCATCTAAATGGTTTTAGTAAACAATACCTTAAAGTTTTTTTATTAGCTTTTTATTCACTAACTTCTCAATTAATTAGCAAATGTTTTTTTTAAGAAGCATTGTCTTGCTTTGTTTTGAAATTCATAGTATTAGTTGACTGTTATAAAATCATTGTTCTACAGTAAAGTGATTATTGTTTAAAGACAAGCTCAAAAAATGTTTACATTAATTTATTAAATTAGTATCAAAGTGCTAACTATACCAGGTGGAATTGTAAATTGCGAGTTTATATTGATTTCAACATCCTATTCACTATAAAGCTGTTGAGCACCAAGCAAAAAAAAACATATTATTTGTATTTTGAACATAATTCTATGAACTTATGGTGTTCGGTTGACATTTCGAGCATTCCTTTTATGCATCTAAGTACTTCATGTGACCTTTGAGAGATTTCATAAATAGAATAGAACAGAAAAACTTATATTCGGGAGACATAGCACAATGATTACAAACACAAAGTAATCAAGAAAAAAATATATGGAATGCTTCCAGCGTGGCCGCACCGAAAGGGTGATCAACGGCCATTTCCTAAAAGCCAAATTCTGTGATTAGTCAATTCTCTAAAAGCCCAATTCTCAGAATTGTCAATTCTCTCAATGGCTATTTTATTTAAATGGTGTATTTTCTTTTCTGCAGAGGGATGGAATAGAATAGAAATCTCTTATAAACGTCATCAAGTAATCTTACCGTGACTAATTTCAGCAAAATCTTTAGCCTTGGCCAGGAGTTGGGCGACCAGCTCCTCCGGAGTAAACTTGGTCTTGTCATCGTGTACGAACAGAGGTGTGCCTCTGTCTGTTGCCTCGATGTCGTAGTATGGGTAGCGAGCTCTGGAAAATTAATCAAAAGGCCCATTATAATTATTAATTTATTATTATGCTGTATTGTCATTTTTTGTTTTGTAAAGTTAGAACCAATCAAATCTCACATTCAAAGTTAAAATGTTTTAATTCTATGACTAATCGGTCTTCATTTTAAAATACATTTTCCCTGTAACTAAATAATATTAATAGAACATATCACAACAATCTGTCTACTTCTATACTTTATAATGGAGTATTCTATTGTAAAATTTGACACCACAGTTAGCACAATAGTTTAGTGATTGACTGCTGCTCTGAGTGTTGCGGGTTCAATTCCCACACAGAACCAATATTTGTATGACCTACAGTTGATTATGAGAGTTTACATGTTTGTGAATGCACCTAAGACACAAGAAATTCCCAGTAAGGGGCAATGTTAAAAAAAAAATGACATGGAAAATAATATTATCTCTGTATTATTCATTTGGAGATGATACTATTAATCTTCTTTATCTTTACGCAGTATAAAATATTTGCTTTCCGCATCTATCTCTTTATCCCCTAAATCCTCCTAAATCACACAATACGTTTCAGCAAAGACTGCAATTCTACATTAATTATTAGTAAACCTCGCCAGTAATGTACAATTATTGAGATTGCCTCTTATTGATTGGTTTTATATACCTGAATCATTTCATGTTTTAATTATTTTCTAATAAGAATTACAGTCAGTATATGTACTGTTTCTTCTAGATACTGTGTGAAGTTACATACTTCCATCTGATCAGTTATTAATGAAAAAAATGTTTATGATATGTATAACTTTTAAACAAATAAATTAATAAATGGGATAATTCTATTATGTTAGTAGGAGAAACTTGTTAACAAGTCTTCAATATAATGATGCAATTTGCAACCATAAATTTCAATAAAATTCATGAATTCAAACTTAATTATAAAATGAAATACATGTATTGTACATGTATTATAAGTGATTTGCAGTATAAAAATGTAGAACTCAAATTGAAATACAAAAAAGAAAAAAAGATAGTTCCTTTCTCTATAAGGCTGAAGTAGGCATGTCACTGACCTGTAAGCTTGCACCATTGGGTGGTCATAAGGCTTTCCAAGCAGATCAAGCAAATACTTGTAAGAGTTTTTCGGGAATCTCACGCCTACAGTAACGGCGTCTTCCCCGAAGGTTCTCACATCGTCCCTGAACGCCACGACAGCTGGCGTCTTCCTCTTTGACTCCTTATTTAATACTATCTCCATCGGAACTCCAGGAGACACAATGCCGATCTTCATCCATTCTGAACCCAAATCAATGGATATTACCGCGGCGGCCTCAGTTTGTTGACTTAAAAGTAGTGGTAACAGTAACACACTCAACACCGCAAACATTTTCTGTAAAGTAAAAATGAAACAATAAGATAAATCTCGAAACTACGAAAAACACATCAGCGATTCCGGAAAATAGGTTGATGCAGCAAACGCACGATTTAAGAGAAAGTATGCACTTACAATGTTTAAAATCATTTTCTTTTATAAAGCTAACATCTAGAATATTTATTATATAGTATCACTACGCTTATAACAGTGTGGAATAATTAAAATCTTATAAATTTTATTTCGCTGCAGTGAGCCAGCTACTTTAGTCCACGTCAAGTTTAACGTGTTTTCTTCTTTTTGGTTAATGGCATTGTTGCCAGATTATTCAGCCACGTTACAGAAATAATTTTAAACATCACGGAAAATCTACGTGGAAAAATATTTTCCCAAACGATTTTATTACATACCAAGCAATGAGATATACATTTTTTATATGCCTGACGTTGTAAGAATCTGTTAATTTACTTATTTTATTAAAAGTTTCGTTAGTTTCCTTCTGGAAGAAAATCTGAAAAATAATCGTCTAAATACTATTACCGGTTTTCCATTTTCACAGCGAGAGCGCCTCCCTAGCGTTTTCGGAAGCGGAAAATCTACCATAGACATGAACAAATCATATGTTTATTTATGTAGGTTGTTCTATAGTTTATGGTTTGATTGGGTGTTGAGGAAGGTGTTTGTTGAGTGTTGATCACAAGTACGGAGGTCGCGGAATGCTGTTTATTTATTGTTATTAATTTATAATTAGTGCGTCTAACAAACAATACAACCTCAAGGTAAGTGCAATGAATTGGAATCGGCGATCATTTACAATTTTCATCGTAAAACCAAGCGATTACCGAGTTTAGTATCATGATTACATCTGTTTTTGAGCTCAATATATTACGCATTTTGGATTTTGCACCCTGAATAACGCAATACTGGGGTACAGCGATGCGCGCATGAGGTGTACAGCGTGGGGGGATAAAAGTATCGTTTACATGCGGTTCTAAAAATGTGACTAGACGCATGAATAACGTCGGGACGCATTGGTGGCGCTCCTTCTAAATATGGAACGGGTGCCAGTCAACGATTGTGTTGTCCTCGGTGTCGTGTCTGCGGCAGTCCCTGCGATTATGTAAGAGCCCTTGAAGGTGCGCGTCGGCACGTGCATAGGAAGCTGCACGCGGCGCCTCCACGTCGGAAGCACGACGTAGGACGCTCGGGCACGACGCAATCGCGCACGCGGTCGCCGCGCTGGCCGGACACCAGTTTCCTAGCAACACGTTGTTGATGCCACTGCTGACCCAATGAATACAATAACACATGGTAACTAGCTGTTACATCACACCTCAATTGCATCGCGTCCGTAATTTCGCTGCTTACGTTGCTAGGGTGCCTATTAGCCATAACATAAATGCTTAGGCAGATTGTACAGGTGCAAGTTTGACTGGAGTGAATTTAGAAGCTTCTGAGTAAGTATTCCATTAGATTTAGATCTCTACTGTTTAATTTAATTTAGTGATGACCTTGGTGTTCAACTCATTATTGTTTTCAATCAAGTTGAGCTTGTCACAGACCTACTAGTGCATTATATCTGAAGCCTCCCACTACAGGCTATAAATAGAGTCTAGACCTTTGTGTGACCTAGATTTCAGTTCACACTTCCTGTAGGATTTCTAATTTTAAGTGTCACCCAGAGACAGTGTTCTAGTTTTAAATGAGCATGAAGCTACATTTTTAGCTTCCTCTATTTACCTTTAAATAGGTCTCGACACAATTGGATATAGAATTACAAGTATAGTAATTAAAAAGTTTAATGATTTAAATTCACATATTTATACATCAACCCATCATTGCTTATGTCATTGTACCATCAAATGCTCTAGTTCACATAGAAAGGGCAAAGACCTTTAAATTATTATTAGAAACATGACAAACTATTGCTAAACTCTCCCGTGTATAGACCACTGCCAAAATGTTATAAATTGTATACAATTTACATACTGTTAGTTGTTTCAAGGCTACATAATCTTCACCCAAATGATAAGTGTTGTAAGCGGCAAGTTAAGATAGCATTCATTGGAGACATGGCTGTTATCAAAATTTTACAAAATAGCATCAAATATCTGCAACATATTTGATTATTAGTGAAGATAAAAGGAAGAGGCGTTAATCCAATTGTGGTTAAGCTCATTGACAAAAACTAAAAAAAATATTATAATTAGAATCTCACTAGATTCTAATTACCAAAGACAATACCTGGAATTTTTATTTTTGTAAAACTTGAAACTTTAAATAAATATGAATAAAATATTCCAAAACACACCTTTTCTTTTAATTTAAATTAGTAGATATTACTTAATTAATATTATCACAAATCATCCAACATACAACTAAAATATGAAAGCAATACAAAAAATATAATAAATACACATCTTTCATAAATAAATCAACTATAAATATAAAATAATGATGTTTAATCTACACTTGCCATTTTTTCTACATGCTTTTACCTAGGTGTGTTGTTTGATATCAGTATCAAAACAAATAAATAACAACATTGATTGAGGAGTGATGTCATTATTTCCTGATTGGATGAACAGTGTGAAGTGGCACATGACACTTCAGTGTTTGTTTACAACTCCTTAACATCAAGTTAATGAACTGGTTGATTACATTTTAGTTATGAAAAACATTTCTTTTATTTTATTTCGATAAGAAGGTATAAAAAATTACATCTGGACCATTTCCTTATTCTAGTCCTACAACCCAACTATGAAATATACTGCTTACAATAAATCTTGATACTTGAAAAACAATATTTTGTCATTTACCCTAATGTTGTCTATTCTTAAATCAGGATTCATAATAATAATTATCAACCTCTGTTTATTTTTCCTGTTAACTGTTTTGTGTAGCCATGTGAATACCTAATTACGAAATTGGTTTTTCTGTATTAAAATATACGCGACCGCCTTTCAACGTACAACACTAATCTTTCCTGCTTGTTGTGTACAAACTGTGCTGACTAGAAGCTTCGTCCACGTGCCGGATCCAGTCTCACAACAAGATTGTTGACATCCTTGTCGTACATAAAGATAACGTTTCTAATATAAGCTCCGTTAAACTAAAATGCGATCATAACTTCTAATTTAGCGATAATTAACGTCATGGGCAGTTGGTTTTGCGTGATAATGGGCCCAGATAATGTTGTACCTTGTGCAGGCCCGTAATAGGGCAGTGTAAATAAATCTCCCGTTAGATAATGAGTCCGGTGTGACAGTCCGCGTCTCGGTGCGAGTTCAATTCGCTGATGACACGGGGACGCCACGACGCGACGCAACCACGCCATTACATTTAGCTGTTTGTTACTATGCCAAGGTCACGCGATATTATGTGATTGTGTAGCTACTTGACGCGATAAATTAAAGATAAAAATACCTACCTTGTATTTTCTTTTTCGTGATTCTTTTCCACATTCTTATTACGTGAATTCGGTAATGTTACACAATAATAAGCCATCTATCTATAGATCAACGCAGGTCGCGATATGATTTGTTGATGCTAATTCCGCACTTGTTTGAAACTGCGCTGATATAATTTCGGAGTGTGAAACAAAAATAAAGCAAAGATAGCAGTTGCCTGAATAAGGAATGTAACATTGCTTTGCTAAATCTTGCGCCGCTTTGTTAAATTCTGTAGCACGTGCTATAGGTACCTACCTACGTGCATTCTTGTAACTTGGATATTGTAAGACTAACTAGAAATTTCCTTGAACGTTGTTTCTTGCCTGTTTTGTATTTCTCTTAGCTTCTCATTCTGTTCCGAAACAATCTCAGCTCGTAAACAGTACTTACCTAACACAACAAAGGGCCTTTTTGCAATCAAAACCGTTTGTCTTTATTAATAAAAAATTAAAAACGCCAGAACAGAGCGTCGTAATAAATCGCGTACTTAGATACTAAAATGAGTTTGTGATTAATAGACGAGGCATAAATAATTCGGGCAATTGCAACATCGCTTCCGAAGAGTCGATCGATTACTGTGTACAGTAGTATTATGGCAGGTTTCTGAATTAAAACCCTAACAGAACCTACCTGAATACCAAATTTTGACAGGTTAAAATAGAGGAGAAATACTCAACTTCAAGTTCTTCAATCAGAAATCTGGGGTAATTGCGTCGAATTCACAATGCGCTAGGGAAAATTTACATTGAATTAGCTGCCGATAGCATCGAAACAAATCAACGCGGACTTGACCATTTACTATGCAATGCATAACTGCCTTCGTACATCGAGGAAACTTCGAGAGACACAACTTGTACTTACAACGTCATCTTTGGAACTTAGTTGATCTCTCAAAGATTTGTTATACAACGTGGATGCCCTTTACGCAACGTAACGCTAGTTTGTTGCTTGCGTTCGTCACATAATTGTTTTGAATTTTAAAGCCTCTTTACGTAGTTAGATTCATGAAAATTCATTAGAAATCTGTTTTACCTACTTTGAAACTACTGATTTCCATTCGAGTTTTTCATCATTGTAATGTAGTTACTCAGATACCCGCGAAACGAGACACAATAATAAAACAATAACAGCGCGGTCTCATAGGACCGGTTGGGGATTCAAACTTTAGTTTTAGCATGGATTTATTTAGCTGGTGTTAAAAGACGAGTTCTGTAAAAAAAAATTGAAGTCCGTACTTAGCTTTTTGTTAACAGGGTCAAAGTCCATTTTAATGAGCCCAACACTGACAAAATAAAATTTACGTCTTTCGCGTGCATTCAAACTTTATTTCCCACCACCAGATGGCGCCAATGCGCGGTGAGCGAGGCGGGTCCCCAGCACGAGGCGCCCGCGCATCTCTGCCGCTTCCGCGCCGGTTGATACGCCAGATCGCACGGCACGTCGCCTCCAGCGGCCGCTCGCTGCGACGCCTCGAGGTGTCGGGCAGGGTCATTGACAACTTTGACGACATTGACGATGCTTCAGATGAGTCTGATATGGAACAGCCACAACCTGCGTAAGTTTTATAGATAGTCCCTACTTATTATCTATTGAATATTCTTTTAAACTGAAAAATTATATTTAGTAGATTTTAATTTTGGGGAAAGCGCTTCAGCAAAGTACCAATCAAATAGAATAACTGTAAAATGCTGTAACCAGCATAGCAATATCACACTCACTCCCTGAATAGCAGCGACTTTCGAACGTATTTCTGAAAGTAAACTTTCGAAAGGGCGAAGGCTACGATCTTTTATTACTTTTCTTTTTAGTTTCCGACATTCACACTGAAAAGTCAGCTCCCCTTTTATAGAAAACTCGTTTCATTTGTCAATAGTTCATATCAGCTTTTCAAGGCGTACTGCCTAGAACAAACACGCCTATTGACCTAATATAAAGTAGACAAGGAAACAGTGACGGCGCCTGTTCAACTGTTGATGAAGTCAAGTAATCGATAATGTTCAGATGTGACAGATCTATGTTAACGTTTATAGTTAGAGGGCCTTCAGATTGCCTCTTATCTGTGAAAAGGTGACATAGCAACGGAATTGTGAAGGAGAATTTGCAAAGTGCCCAGCCCGATACGATAAATACAATAAATTGTGGCGGGGGTGAGCTCGCTCACTTCTTCACACTAGTGTGAAAAACAGTAAATTGCGTGCCCTAAAGCGGGTGGCATAGGAGCGGGTTTTCGAGTAAGTGTATAGAAAATATTATTTACTTCCCTTTCTATAAAACCTGTAATATAGGTTTATTCATACTCAAAATGAATACTCTCTGGGGTATGTCTCTTTAATCACGTAAACATCGACGGGGGAGAGTAAAAATCACGAAATGTCACAAGGGGTATAATCACTATCACGTGTTTTATTTTTTTTTTTCGTTGAGCGTCTAAACCGATAAAACGGCGAGCGCCGTGACCTTGACTCGCCGTTGCCAGACAACGATTTCTCCGCCTAAAGATAATATTTTGGAAATATTGTAAGATACTTTATACCAAAAATAACACTGATTTTAGGAAGGGGGACGGGAGTTAAATTCAATCTCTTATCATGACGTTTCACCAGGGGAGAGGAGGCAGTTAAAAAGTTACTAAAAACATCACTTGATTATTATTTTATGATGACCCCTTTCCATATTCAATACGAGCAATTACATGTATAACCCTATAATATTGTCAAAATTTCGAAGTATCAAGACTAATACCGCCTACGCACAACTATGCAACGCGTGCACTACTGGACTTTCTATTGGTAATATATTATTAAAAATTTGTTTCTTGTCAAGCGATTCTAATTTGTGAATCTTTAAGAAATAAATGATAATTAAATAAACCGTCTTTGATTATATACTCGTCTAGATAGAGCATTGCAAACAAACGACGCACCAAAACTGTCCGCAAATTGCGTGATATGTGTGAGTACCGCTCGTGTACTTATTGTCGATAAACTGTCAACGTGTGCGTATTTAGGGATGCTTGCTCCAAATGATTAACTTCCCCTTTCCCCACTATTTATTACGACGAAAATTAAACAAATTAGGTTGAATAAAATAATTATTTTGTAGATTGAAAAAAGAAAGAAAATACATTTATTTACGCCCGTTTTCAATAAGCTATCTACCAGCGGTTTTGGCATACTGGAGACAGTAAAACAAAAGATCCAATACAAAAATTTGACATATTTCTGTTGTTTCATTTGTTTTTCTATCTCCGATATATGATAGATAGCTTATTGAAAACGGGCGTTAGCAGACACAATACTCCAGTTGCTTGTAAGTATATAAACCAAACAAATAAAAATTATAAAGTCGATTTGCTAGGATGGGATCCGTAGGAAATCTGAAACCCAAAATATTCGAAAGTACTTTTGCAGTTATAGATAAGTTATCATTTACTGATCTAATAAATAATGTAATTTTTAAAATAAAATATGTTTCCCTGATCGAACGATGATGTAATAATATTGTATTTTATCTCCCATAGTTTTGTCAAATCTCCCTAGTAATAAACTGACAACACTGACTAACGAGAATAGCCTACAAAAATACGAATTAAAAATGGTGTTTTATTAAAATATAAGGGGTTAAATAGCAAAACTTAACGATGAAAAGTTATCTTTGTGTTATTATATGGTTTTCCCACATAATTGCGGCATAGTCGGACAGCACAAACCGGCATAATTAATTATTTTGCGTGAGCACGTAATTGTTTGATGTTTCAAATGACACTGACATAAGGGAGAAGCGAGTCTACCAATTTTAGTAGACTTTATTTGCGCCGTTTAGTACCGTCAATGTGGCATCTAGACGTGTATATAATCAAAGTAAACCGTATACCTACGGAAGTACATTTAAATCAGTGACACCTCACCTTCTTGAGCGGATGACGTGTATTTACATAAAGGAAACTTGCGTCACGCAAGGGACAGGCCATCTGCCAACCAAAATGGAAGTTCCCTCACAACGTAGTATGAATATTGTTAGTAAACAAGCTAATATGAGTCATTTCAAAGAAATTTATCACTTTTCTTTGTTATCTAGCAGCTTTGTTTATACGAGAATGAATTTGCTTTTCCCTAAATAAAGTCCTTAGATTAGAGAGTGCAAAAACCTCTCATTTGTGAAAAATGACGCACTATTAAGTCGATTCAAAGGTTGAACGACACATCAGACGCTTATATCAAGTTTTGCGAATATCAGTAAAAAAATAATACGACAGAATAATAAACATCAAGTATTCGAAGTTTATGAATAATTTATTAAAAACAAAAACTAAATGTTTGGCGACACGTGTCCCAGTAATCACGGGCGAATCAACACGTGCCTTGTTATTGTGATGTAATAATAACTCACAAGTTTTATTAAGAGTTTATTATATCAACATTGTATTATTCTGATTGTGACCTACTTTATACTGATCTTAACATAGACGATTCTATTTTGTAGTGCTTTTGAATTACAATTTTTTGCATTTTTCAAGAGCAAGTTGCTAAGAACAATTGATGCTGATAGTGGAATATCTAATCATCATTTTACACCAGGAAATATTGTTAAACAGCCACAAGGCCTTCGAATCAGGCCAGAAATTTAAAAGAGATTGTTACTATCTTAACTCTATCAAATATTTCATGTCATCAATCAAGCGTAAGTCAGTTTAAAAAAAAAATCCGATAAAATGGTGACAACACATTGTTATCATTTCGCTAGGTTAGTGGGTAAGACAAACGACGCACGATAAAAAGGGAATTGTTGCTGTGATAAATAACGTACAAAGTACTGATTATGACATCGTGTGCTTTTGGGTTTCCGCGTCATATAAGAAAGATATTGCAAAACTTTGACGGCGCGATGTAGAGCTATGAAGGAAAACACACAATATTTTGTTCATTCATCTCCGTAGTATGGAATTGGAATTGCTGTTGCATATTTCCATGGCGAGCTATTTACTATTAGACGTCCCCTCGCATAGTAAAACATAATAATCATAGACGTCATATCCACATGATCATGGGAAGAGAAGTGATGCGGTGGTCTTTATGTTGCCGTGCATGTTGTACCATAGATTGGTTTGATTATAGGTTACTTGTACAAACAGTACATTAAAAAAAAATGAATAAACATGTAATTATTCCGACGAGTATTCAGTTATGTACGTATATCTTCTATAGTGTATAAAGAACCGTAAATATCAAGTGTTCCGTTTTTATTTTTGTAAATAGACCCAAACTTATCGACATCGTACTTTACGAATTGTAAACACAACAACGATCTAATAGTCTTTGGAACAAACAGTTTTTTTGCGCTCCTCCTCCTTTATTGTTGAAGAATTGTAAGGTTACTTCATTCACAAGCATTTACAAAAATAATAATATTGGATAATCTTTGTTCTTTGTTTACTATTGAATCCGAAGTCGAAACCCGAGTTTATTTTGTATTTAAGCTCCTAATCCTAATAGGTAAGTACCTAAACTTGTAAGTTATCGTCTAGCATAGTATATTATTGTGGTGTTCTCATCAGGGTGGCTTGCGGAGGCAACGCTGGCAACCTGCCCCCTGCCGACCACGACGACGACCTCACCAGTCTGAGCTGGCTGCAAGACAGGAATTTACTTAGAGGTAGACTAGATACACTTAGGAAACATTCACATTGTGTCCTGACGATTTTGCTAACATTGATTGTGGCTGGCTGGAAATTAATCGCACTATTTCTTGAGAGACAGGTAATCGTTACTTTATAATATAACCGTTCATATTATATCTTTCATTATAACGGTACGATTACCTGTCGCTCCATATGGAACCATATCCTAATGGTGAATTCGAATCTGGCGTTGTTTGACATCACTAAAACGCTGCGCTATCGTAGCATATACGCTGACTTAACGTAGCGTATACACTGAGCTAACATAGCGTATACGCTGAGCTAGCGTAGCGAAGACAGATTTCAGTCTTAGCGTACATGTGAAGGCGTAGCGTATACTTTTTGCTGTCAGAACGTTTACGTTCATTGAACGCTTTCGCCTACACGCTAAAGGTGCCCTAAATATAAGCCACGACATTCTAAACAAAGCGACTATCCATCGTCACGATTCAATGAGAACACTTGCTAAGACTACGGCTTCACTTGACTGAAGATCGCATATTATTAGAAAATAGTTTAGTGATTAAGCTTATGACGTAACGGCTAGCCCTCGCTGGCGATGACAGAGTGGCGCAACGTGACGTCTGCATTTTTGTAAAGGAATTAACTACTATCTACTCATGTGGCGCCTAGCACTCAAAATTCGAAGCCTTATCTTCAGATAAGCCTTCGAGTTTTCTGCGAACAAAATTGGTCATGTGAAAAACTAAACATTGCTTCGTCCAAAGAAGGCACCAAGCCTGAAATGTATATTTCAGATCGAGAGTACCTAGTTGTGAATTTGAACGCCGTTAAACTATTTATATTGAACATGTCTCCATCAGAGATATTTGAATCGATTCAACACTGAACTTAATTGTGTCGCTACTGATGCACTGGAATTTCAATGGTCAACCATCGCTCACAATTAAATGCATTTACCGATCATAATAATAATGGCCACAAGAATGAAGCCATTAAATCGAAAAAATAAAATAAAGTTGTAATACTTTCATAGCATAGCAACAATATTAAGTGCCGTTTCGGATTGTAAATGAACCGTTGAAAAACATAGAAGTTTGTTATCACTAATATAGAATAACATAGCGCGTTCAGTCGTTTTTGCATTAAAATCTTGATTAAATTTAAATTGCAAAGGTTATTCAAGTGGTATTAAGCTGAACAAAAACTTGTTCTGTTCCAGGTATAAATCTTACAAAAAGCGGTGTGGACATGGAGGACTCGAAGATGGTTGATAACCAAATTATTGTGAAGGTGAGTTGACTATCGCGAACTATACTTAGATCGTTATTAGCCTGTACTTATTGACCTTTACAGGTATTAAATACATATATCGATTCTCGAAGACAACACCTGTAATGTAACATTAATTAATTCGTATGGTACAGTCAGTGCTTCTTATTATCTGACCCATATTATTTTCTCTCTTTATACTTCTTAGATGGGTATTGAATACTGGTATTCGACCGTCGATTGGAAGCCGACCCCAATATAGTTGGGAAAAGGCTAATTAGATCATGATACTTCTTAGGTGGGTCAGGTAACATAGGGCACATACATAACATTAGACCATACCTTTTTAAGAATAAGGCTACAACTTTTACAGTATTAACTAAAGAAATACACGTTCAAAGATTTTGTAACTGCTAATGAATGTGCAAAATAGCTGTAAGATAATTGCATTACGATTAGTTTTCAATGTTGTGATTAGAAACTTATCGTGTCATCGTATGCGGTTATGCAATTGGCGCTAACCCATCTACCCTTAATGTTATCTCACATATTAAAAGTAGGAGATCCGCAGTTTATTATCACCTGCGTACTAAAACGAGGTACGTATAAAGTACGCTTTAATAATAAATAAATTGCGCAGGACTGAGCGATGATAACGTGGCATACACGAACTTACTACTTTTTGAGGTCGAATTTTTTGTTAGTACATACATACTTACATACATAGTAAATTATGCCATGTTGACTAATTCTTAACTGAAGTTCAGAGTACAAAACGACAATACACCAACTTCGAATAATAAAATCTTGATATTTTGTCATTTTTAAAATGATTTATATAAAATTCAAATAGTATATTTATCCAAAATCGCAAATACAAAGAACTTATCAAATCCGGAAGGAAGCCTTTCAAATCTGGTGGAAAGGGAAAGTTATAGGTAACAGGAAAAGGATACTCAAACTATAATAATCTATGACGTCACCGCCAAAATCCCGCTACACTACGCGTGTAACGTAATCGTTACACGCGTAGTGTAGCGGGATTTTCGGGCACGTGTACCCAATTAACGGGAAAATATTAGGAAAATATCAAGGTTACTGAATCTCGGATGTCTTCCTTAAGAATTGGCAAGAAGTGCCTCAAAACCGGGATCGATGGAAGGAATGGAGGGACGCCTTTGCCCAGCAGTGGGGTAGTATGAGTTAGGTATAAATAATAAGCAAGGTTACTGACATAGCCCAAAGAATCGCTTAACATAAATGTTAGTGAGCAGGCAGTGGTAGTGAAAGGTTCTAGAGTACAGATCACGTACCGGAAAACGCCGAGTTGGAAGCCCTTCCACAAGGTGGACCGATGACCTACTTAGTGAGGATCGCGGGAATTCAATGGATGCGAAATGCACACTTTGGGGAGACTTATGCCTGACAGTCGACGTCTTTCGGCTGAAATGTTGATGATTACAAAAAACAAATTGATTAATTTAAACTAAAACGAAATGCGCTACTCTATGCCTGATCCGAGTAACAGATAATAATAATAACAAATTACAGATCCCGACTAACAATCCCAAAGTTACTAAAACTTGTTGCGTTGCGTCTTATTTTATTTAAAACCTACTTAGTTTGTCAACAGCATAATTTTTCCATTCGTTCCAACTTACTGACTACTGTGTGAAAGTATGTACCTCAACCATGTAATCATATGTGACCTAAGTGTAACCTACACTTACTGGCTGCCTTGTCGTACGCGACCTCAAAGACGAAACCGTAGTACATACAGCTACGACTCGAGATTATACATGAACTTAAGTTCAGGTTTATTAATTTACTAACTAATTAATACCGCCTCCGATGTATGACAAACTGATCAAGCGGAGATACCAAGTCTTTTGTGTCGTTCAATGTGATATCACGACTGTTTATGACATAATATGCTATTAATAATGTCTTATAATGACTTGACTGACAGTGTCGATGTGTACAAAAGGTCTATAGAGGGGAAAAATAGCGAATACCTGCCATAATTAAGGAACAATGAGTTTGGAGACGTACTCTGTAACCTTTGACATTAGCTTTTGTATTAGAACTTCAATTACCTATAAGTTCTTTTTGGGTATTTATGAAAAAAAAAGATGAATAGGAAAAGGAAGCCAAAGAAAATATCGACCCTTTTGTATGTAAAGTGTGTCTTTTCTTTCTTTATTAGAAATATTTTTAATTACGAAAAAACGCCTTCGTATAAAAACGTGAACTGTTATGATGTTCTTCTTGAAAAGGTTCGATATGGATGGAAATGTAAGGAACGTTTTTAAAGAAAAAAATATAAGTAGTGAATAATCGCGTTAGGTTAGTTATTTACATAGAAAACGACGAAAACGTCAGCATTCAAGAGCAGACTAGATCAGAAAGATTTATTATGTAAAATAAAAAAAAACAACACACAAATCTTTCTATCATAAAACCCATATTACAGCACAAACATCCATTACGTTTTGTAAACACCACTTCTGCTCAATGAAGTACTGGCTATAAAATGCGCCGACGCAAAGCCACTGTGTAGACTAACAGAACCTGGAAACGTCACTGGTACGTACGTAGTGGCTTCGTCGTAAACGCCACGTGTAAACTACACAATGCGCAATGATTGCGATAGTACGCAACTACGCAGCTTGATAAGCTACCTCTCGTTAACGATAACCACTTTCTAAATAACCTGATAGCTACAGCTTAGGGGTCTAAGTCAAGAGTGAATGGGTTACTTCTAGGCAACCATGCTCCGTCATCGCTTACCATCAGGTGAGACAGTAGTCAAACGCGAGCCTATTCATTAAAAAAACTCCTTCTCCTTTTTGTAGTCGGTTAAAAAGGAAATTATATTTTACTTTTTGGGCCACCAGAGTTGAAATGGGGGTAAAATTGAGGGAGCTTCAGTATTTTTAGCTACGTTGTTCCCACTCAACTAAGAGTTCAATGCTACATCGGTCAACACCTAACATCACTTTTCTTTTAGAACTGTCATTTACTAGAGCGAGAAAGCAATTTTGCCAATCGCCTTGTCAATTGGCAAATCTCAATTCCGTGTACAATCGTTTCTGACTCTTTCTCACTTCCTAAGTGAGGGAAAAGGATAGAAGCATAATTATGAAAGTGCGATTCTGTTCTGACAGATGTCTGCTCTACCCTAAGGCCTTTCTTTGAGAGGGCATTGAAAATAAATATATCAAGCGTGCCCACTTGTCCAGTATATTATATTGAATTATATAGCAATCCCAGGACCTGATCATAGAAATATTTAAAAGATTAATATTATAATTTTCCCACCCCCCCAGTGATGAGACCCAGTGAATCCACCATCTGTAAAACTGGAGGGTAACTGGCAGACTTCGGTCCGGAATGTATGTTTATTGAAAGCTAACTTCGGGCGTCGCAGTAATATTTACTTATATTTTTATCTAGCTCCAAGAAATTGACATAAAATATCAAAAGTCACTTGACTAATGAAAATACAATACTATATATTAAAAATGTACTACTACAGCAAGTCACAGATGTAGGATGATATAGGGTCTACACTTGTGCGCAAAACGTGCTAGTAATACAGATTGACTTCGTGTCCCAAGCGGAGATGCTAAGCAATGTTTCGCAGAATTTCTACGCATACCTATTCAGTAAAATACTACTGGTAAACCATATTCTACTTTACTAGGAATCCTAGTGTTGCGAACTTCGTCATAATATTCAGTGATCCGCGCTTGAAAAATGCTCATTCAACCCTCTCAGATGAGAAATTTCGTTAAAAATGTCTGTTGTAAAACAAATTTTCCTTTTGAGACTATAGAGAGAAGGAATTTAATTAAAACAACAGAAACAGACTCAAGCGTCTGTGCAGTTAATTCAAGGTGTAATTTACTGAACCTACGATTCAGCTAAATAAGTATATTTATAATTAATGTATCTGTATATTTTATATTGACGGCACGTTTAGCCGGTTTAGGTTTATTTTGACCGATTGGCTGCTGCACTGTGTATCATGAGTTCCTGAGGCGCTATTCTCTAAACTGGCGACGAGCTCGTCGTCTAGACAGCCGTCGAACAGCGAACGCAAATGTATGAAGAACTGTCATTGTCAATTGCAACTGTGAGTTGACAATGACAGTTCTTTATACACATGGGTTCGCTGTTTGACGACTGTCTCGACGACGAGCTCGTCGCCATGAAAATGACTTTTAGAGAACAGCATAGCTGCATGGACCAAATATTTGTATGGCCTATAGGTAGTTGTTCCGGGTCTGGGTGTTATGTGTATGTGAGTTTACATGTTTGTGAACGCACCCAGGATACAGGAGTCATTCCTAGTGTGGGGTTACATTAAAAAAAAAGCTACTATTCTCAATCAACACGTTCAGAGTACAGGATATCAATTTATTTCACATACGTTATATTCATAATTCATTGATACGTACAAAGTGAGTCATATCTATGTAACAGTTTTATAGTAGGAGTGCATAATAACCTCGCTAATTGCCCACTGCCCTTCTCGGAGCAGATATAATGAGATGTAAACGTAATAGGAAGGCGAGAGAATAAACGAATGACCTATTAATGTTTTGTTTTTTTTTTATGTTCAGCTAGACTTTGTTTCGTTTGTAATAGTTTTTTTTTTTAGGTAATATTCAATAGAGTTTGTTAATGTTACTGTTAAAATTAAACTTGATAGAAATTGTAACATAACTCTTGGTGCAACCTACTCAGTCTTTAACTCTCACCGCATCTGTTTAACGTATTCCAAAATTCATCCCCTAAGGGGAAGCTCGTGACCCCAGAACGAAGGCAGAGGAGGAACGGGGTGGGGTTTAGTCAGTAAAAGTCTGACACGCCTTCCCGCACCACACAAAAATCATTCTGATGATGCTCCTCTTGAAAAAAAAACCTAAGGGATGAAATGGAGCTCCAAAGTTTGTTTGGAAAATCCTACTTCACGCTGGTGAAATGCATGCCTATTATAATAGAGAAAAGCCGAAAATTTTAAAGATTTCCGTCACCCACAAGGCGGGTCGCTAGTTTATAATAATTTGCAACTGGTTTAAAACAATTTACTTTCAAATAAACGATTACATATTGAGAACTGATGATGGTATGACAAAAATCCATCTACACGAGATCCACAGTATTTTCCTTTGTTACACGCGTGTTTACGATCGCATTGTTTTATTTACTCAAGTGCGGGGTCGACCGAGCTGCGAATGTGCTGGAAGCGCTCGTTACTGACCGACCTATATATATATATTTTTTTTATTATTGATTGTTTCGCGCTTGACCACTCTCATCTAACAGTAAGCGACGATGGAGCATACTTGCCTAGAGTTAAACTATTCATTTTTGACTTAATTCATGAATCCCCGACCGGTGTCATGCGACCGCGCTGTTATTGTCTTACTATTGTGTCTCGTTTCGCGGGTATTGATAGGTTAAGCCGTTGGTCCTTCGCCTGAACTCTCCTCGGTCGTATTGGATTGCCGTCCCATCGTGCTATGAGAGCAAAGGAACATTGGGTGCATCTGTGTTTGCACACACGCGTGAGCAATAACTCCTGCGTATCTAGCTAATCTCCGTTGAGATTTCTTACCATGACCAAATCCGGAAAATGTTTGTTATTATAAGGAAAGGTCTGCCATATGAAATGTATCCTTACGTAGTGCAGCAATATTATAATGCAATCTTATATTGACTATCAAACGAATTTAATACACAATTTAGATTTTGCAGTAGCCATTTTATTTTGTCTTTGGCGAATCATGTTCGGGGGGCAAACTTGTCCAGAGATCACCAAACAGACAGAGTAGTTGGAAAAGAAAAAGGGGAAGCCTTTGCCTAGAAGTGGGACACAATAAAGGCTAATAAATAAAAATGAATGGCGAGATAGGACAAAGTCGAGTGAGTAATATGGCAAATGTTTGTCACGTACTTATCGCTGATATTATCATAGTTCTATCTCCTGAACTGATTACAATATTCTAGCGTTAAGATATTTAGTTTCTGAAAGAGTTGCCGCAATCCTGCGTATCTATTCTCCTGTGTCAAATCCAAAGGTTGTCTGTAAAAAATCGCTGTTAAATGTACCTATTTCTTTGGTGTATAATTAAGAGTATATAAATAAATAAATATAACCCTCGAGCGCCAGGGCTAATTTAAGAAACGGGTTGGTTCTAGTCGGTAAAAATCTGACTCCCTGTAGTTCCAGTCAGAACGTGAGCACAGAAGTAATTTGATAATTTCCCAAAAACACAAAAGAAGATATTTTGTTTTATTCCAAAATTAGCTTTACGGAAAGTAAAAATGTTATTAAAACAAAGTTGATGAATATGGGACAACTTGAAAATCTTTATCGCTAGTACCGATTTCATTTTCACTTTTTCTTGGAATGTTGCCAAAGTAGGTACTTTTCTGTCGCTCCCGTAGAGCTGAAGTCTTATGTGCATCTATGCAACAACCCAAATTCTCAAATGAAAATGGCTTATATTGTAGAAAAGTGCTGGAAGGACTTCTGATGGGAAATCATTGAATATCTCCTCTCTCTCTGACTTTTACAGACTAAAACCCACCTTGTGTTCTTTCTGTTGCCCTTTGAGGTCCAGGCTGATTGGCCTGTCTCTTTCAAACAATTGCACAACCCGAGCCGAAATGAATTTCTAGGTTCTTCTTCTAGGTACATACTCAAAGCAGGCATTTCATTAAAACCACTTGTCAATTAGTGGTTACCGGCCTTGATTGCTATGCAGGTACAGGTGCTGCAGGCGGTCGTAAGCAGGGACAACCGTTTTTGTAAATGAGCACGATCATTTTTTCTGTACCTGAGTGTGATTTATCTATAAGATGTGTCCGATAAATTGAAATAAGTTTATAAATGATCACAATAATAAACATCTTCTTTCTTTTCGCCCACAGAGAGAAACAAAAACTCCTCCCCCAGTGGCTCGAGTGCCCTCTCCGCCCCGCACCCCCTGCAAGGCCCCGCCGTCGCCTCCCGCCAACACGCACACGAAGCCCCCTTACTCGTTCTCATGCCTCATCTTCATGGCCATCGAGGCGGCGCCCGCGAGAGCCCTGCCTGTGAAGGAGATCTACGCGTGGATCGTACGACACTTCCCCTACTTCCGACATGCGCCTCAGGGCTGGAAGAACAGTGTGCGGCATAACTTGTCATTAAATAAGTGCTTCCATAAGGTAAGTGGATAATGACAGCCATATTTAATTTTTTTCAATATATTCAATCTACAGTGACGATCTGATCATGTTCGTGGGACAAACTTGGCCAGAGTTGGCCCAAGACAGAGAGATTTGGAAGGAGAAAGGGGAGGCCTTTGCCCAGCAGTGGAACACAAACTAGGCTATTAAAAAAAACAAACAATCTTCAGTGTTTGTGCGGCGTCACTCCTTCCATCCATCTAACATCACTTGTCGGCATTGCCGTGGCCGTATACTGGGCTTGGTAAGGAATTTAATGGGTTTTGCATCGACATGCTAAGAAGAAGAATAGTAAAGCTACTTGTGAGGCCTCCTGAAGGTCGTGGGAAACTATTGACAGCGATTGCGACTGGTCAGTTTAGACTTGGCAGAGGCATATGTGCTAGGCTGGAATTATGGTAAAAGAATCTTATCGCAAACGTATTATTCTATCCTAACACAAAAAAATCAGGCTCCTTTCAACGTCCGAAAATTTTACGCACATGCAAACAGAAGCTTTCAACCTCTTACCAACTTTAGAAACACGCACTCGCGATATAGTCCGTCTAATGAAAGCGCGACCTGATAAAAAGAGATTAAATAAAAAAAAAATATGTGGTATTACTATCTAGTAGGAGAATCATGTCTTGACACTTCACAATTTTTTTTATTTCCTACAATTGCAGCTGAATAATGTTACCAATTAAATTAAAAAAAAAAAACTCCAGGTCGCACTTTCATTAGACGCACTCTAGTCTTTTGTATTCTTAATCCCATGTGAATAACTAATTAATGATCAGGAATTAATAGGAATTGTCTTTATTTCAGGTGGCGGCTGCCCCAGGTCTGGGCAAAGGATCACTTTGGACGGTAGACCCGCTGCATCGCAACTCCTTATTACAGGTTGGTTGGCACAATAATTTACGTACATTTCTAACATATGCCTTTACCTAGTACTTATTTATCTAGTAGTTTTCGTGTAAAGATATTACCTTTGTTAACACAAGGCCAATTCTGTTGATAGTTTATAATAATAATGTTTATTTATCTTCCAAAAATAACAATAACAGTGGGAAGCTAAAACTATCGATGTGATATAATAATGTTAATTTGTGGGATACTGGTGCATAAATTAAACCGCGGCTTGTATTTTATAATTGTAATGCATGTACAAAATACACAATGTTACATCGCAAATCTCCAAAAGTAATGATTTATCCCACCATGATTTATTTGGTCATCATTCATCACAATCAGTGCAGTAAGTATTACAAATACAAATACAAATATTTTTATTTGTCAAACATAGGTGGATTATGTACAGATGTTCTAGTTTTTGAAGGAACGCTATGTCTAGCCGTCATCGGCGTACAAATGTTTTGTGAATACGTTAAAACAACAATATTACATTTACCATTCTAATTCATAATGTCGACACATAAAATACAATATTACAAATTAAATCAGTCAAATTCAATACACAAAAACAAACAAAAAATAAAATAAAATGTCAACAAACAAACACAAGAAGCTTTCCATTAAAATATAAAATTAATAAATTGTTATGTCAAAAGTACAAAAAATAGTAAATAAAAGTGAAAGTCAAAATGTGTCAGTTAAGTACTCGTTCAGCGTATAATATGCTTTGTCATACAATAACTCCAAGAAAGCCTTCTTAAAATCGTGAATATTTTTCATTTCTCTAACTTTCCTAGGGATCTTATTATAAATTCTTGGTGCCATTCCCAAAAAACTTTTTTTAAAAAGTGCGGTGCTGTGTGGTTTTGCGCATATCTCTTTATTGCGTCGCGTAGATCTCAACGTTTCAAACAAATGTAAGTTATTTTTGACAAATACTGCTGTCTCAAAAATGTACATAGAGGGCAATGTTAAGAGTTTAAATTTTTTGAAATAATGAACACAACTGTCAGTGGATTTCAACTTAAACACAGAACGCAAACATCTTTTTTGGGCCTTAAACGCAATTTCTCTGTTAGTGGAATTTCCCCAATATATTATTCCAAAACGTAATGCAGACGTAACATAGGCCTTATAAGAAATAAGAACAACGGACTCGCTTACTATCTTTGCTAGATTATAAAGTGCAAATGAGTACTGGTTTAGTTTTTTACAAACAGTTTCTACATGACACTTCCAGTTCAAGTGAGTGTCCAAGTGCAGTCCTAAAAATCTAGCACTGCTTGTTTCTGTTATTGTTTGATCTGCATATGTGATGTTTAAGTTAAGTTTTTTTGTTCTTTGATAGAATGTCATAAGCTTTGTTTTATCTATGTTAATTTTTAGTCTATTTTTAAGTAACCAATTTATTATGCATAATATGGCCTTTTTTATGTCATCTTCGTATGTTTCTATATTTTTACATGGAACAATAAGTGTACTGTCATCAGCAAATAAAACAGTTTGGTGTTCAGTGCATTTTGGCAAGTCGTTAATATATATAAGAAACAGCAGGGGCCCAAGAACACTTCCTTGGGGTACACCACATGTGGTTTCTCTAATTGATGACATATGAGTAACTTCAGTCTTGGATTTAGTGCAAACCCTACTCAAAACCGTGACTTGCTTTCGCCCAGTGAGATATGATTTCACTAGATTTAAAATGTTTCCTCTAACACCGTATCGTTCTAACTTACCTAGTAATATCTCGTGATTTACATGGTCAAAGGCCTTAGACATATCCATAAGTACTGCTACAATTGGATTTTTTTTGTCAACATTACTAATAATTTCTGCAAATAATTCATAAACAGCTTTATTTATATTTCTGTTTTTTCGAAAACCATATTGTTCCTTAGCAAGTATACCGTTTGTTTCAAAAAAGGAGTTCAAAGATTTATATATTACTTTTTCAAAAACTTTAGACAAGACCGGTATCAAAGCTATTGGACGGTAATTTGAAATAGTGGCTTTATCACCTTTCTTATGTAGTGGTTTAATTATAGTCATTTTTAACAAACTAGGAAAGTGACCATGTTCTATGCACATATTAAAAATAAAGCTCAATACCGGTGCAATTATATGCGAGACAGATTTTAAAATCTTAGTGGTTATTCCATCATAACCGGCGCTATTCGTGTTCTTTAATGAATTAATAATATTAAATATTTCCAACGCATCTGTCGGTGTCATAAATATAGATTTGGGATAATAATTTATGAGAGATATGGCATTACTATTATTATTATTAGTTTCTGAATGAATAGAGTCTATGAAGTAATTATTAAATGTCGTAGCCATTTCTTTAGGGTCACATATTATTTTGTCACCATTTAGTATTTTTTTTACAGGTTCGGATGGAAAGTTTGATTTACATCTATTAATTATTTTCCACGTAGCTTTAGTTTTATTCTCTGCATTATTAATTATATGATTATTTTGAGATTTTTGAGTTAATTGTATCACTTTTTTTAATCTTTTCGAATATTGCTTAAGCAACAGTTTATTTTCAAGATTACGTGATCGCCTATACTGCCATAACATATCTCTTTTTCGTTTGCTACAATTTTTGATACCCTTAGATATCCATTTCGGGGATTTACGAGTAGAGATTTTTTTTTTCATTGTTGGGAAACACAAATCGTAGAAAAGTGTAAATAGGTCATGAAATGATTTGAATGCTAATTCTGGGTCAGTACTATTGTATATTTCAGAGAAACTTAAATTACTAATGGCTTCAATAAATTTAGATATGTTTTCAGAGCTGTAATCGCGACTTTGTACGTACCAGTAATCACTCGAACAGGACTTTTTTACAGGACATTTAAACAGTTGGGCTGTATGGTCAGATAAGGCCAGTTCTAAAACTTCACCACGACCACCCCTGACATTATGGATAATATTGTCGATACATGTTCCAGACGATATACGAGTAGGCTGTTTAATACTGGGTTTCATATTGTAATTTAGGAGCAGATGTAAAAATTCTATAGGTACTCTAGTTTTTTTTAAAATATCAATATTGAAGTCACCACAAAGTAGTAACTTTTTTCCTAAGTTTCGTCCACAACGGTTTAAAATTTGTTCAATTTTTTCAAAGAAAATCGATATTGCACCCTTATTTGATTTTGGGGGTCTATAAACACAAATTACAATCAATTTATGACTTACTAATTCAATGGCACAACACTCTACAATACCTGGAACGCAAAATTCTTTAATATCTATTACCCTGAACTGATGTCCATGTTTGATTAGTATACACGTTCCTCCTTTCCTGGTGCTTCTTGATGAGTAAGTTGAAAGTTTATAATTCTGAATATACAATTGTAAGTCATCATTAACCACCATGTTATGTTCCGTTATACATACTACATCTACCATTTTCTCTTTATGTAAAAGTTCGTTTAGGTTTAAACTTAATAAGTCTGCCTTTCCTATTAAACCGTTAATATTTTGATTTAAGATGTATAAATGGTTATAAACGAAAAAAATCTTTTTCAGTTTCATTATGATAGCTTGCGGATTGTGTTGCCTGATCCGTATGTAGTTCATTAATGCTACTACCCAATTGATGGCAATTATGATAGACAGCAATATTATTCATACACTGATTAGAAACTAAATTATACAGCATTTCTTTTTGCAAGTTTAGATCGTTCATAAAATAAAGTAAGTTTTTAAAGATGATGGCAATTGCTTTATTATTTATTCTTGCGTTATATTTCCAGAACATTTTGTATGTGTATTCCAGACAGAAATTGGAGTCAAAGAGATATGCATATTCACACAATTCTTCATCCAAATACATTAACTGATTGAACATTTCAATTCGTTTATTAAAAATTGTAAAATTGTCACTCAGCTTAAAATTTGGTGAACATATTATAATATTGGTATTCATTACATTTTTAAGCTCATTTTTTATATAATCAATCAAAAGTCTATAGTTAGTAGAGACTTCGAAGTCTCTTTCGCCTATGTAAATGACACAATAATCTTCATGGGAAAAATTTATAAGTTTTTTGTTTAAATCTGCAAATAGTATGTTTATACCTGCATTTGGCATGATGTAATGACATAATTCATAACCCGTGAACGTATTTTCACCTATGTCTAATATTTTATTTACATTATTGCTAGAAATAAGACATAGTTTTTTGTGACTTGGTTCTTGTCGCCTAGTTTTATTATTTGAAGTCGACGTACGTATTTTGAGATCCGGTAAAGATTGTTGATGGTTTTCTATGACGTGTAGCAAGGTTCTATGTTCAACAGGTCCCTTTTCTTGTAGTTGGTGAGTTAACTTCTTTTGTGGGGTTGACAGCTTTGTGGATTTTGGTTTTGGTGAAGCTACACGTATTTCAGATGTTATATTTTTAGTAGCTTTTTTTAAGAGCTCATACTTTGCAGTGACGTTGTTTATGGTCGATTTTAGATCATTATTTTCACCATCCAATAACGTAAAAAGCGGACAACACTAGGAAGTTCTAATCAGAAAACGTCTCCGCAGGCTTTCGGTCGGCAGCCCATACCCTCGCCAGGAGAGGCGGTAGAGAATACTGAGCCGGCTGCTCCGGAGAACGGCGCGCGCGTGTCGCTGCTGGCGCGCCGCCTCGCCGACCCGGAACCCGGCGCAGACGAGTACCTCGCCGCCGCCACCGTGCTCGCCATGAAGTATGGACCCGCGGTCTTGGATCAGGTACGTTGTTGTTCTTGAATGTTCTCACTGTTGGAAACATAGAGGAAAAGAGGAGGATAAAGACCTTATTCAGAATATCTGAAGGTTGCCTTTAGTCATACTGCAAGAAAGTTGGTCTAAGTATATCTGTATTTGCATAAAAATCACCCAACTGACGATGTATGCAAGCATCTGGGTCGGTGTGACGTTTTCATAATTATTTACTAGATTAGTAAGACTATATTTACCTGAGCTTGGATCTGGTATGTTCGGCGTCAGTATACATTGACAAATTGATACCAGCTACCAGTTTATCAGTCTACCCTTACAGTACACCCTTTATACAATCCTATTAATGACGCCACACACGATCAAGTTTACCGGACGCCGCTTTAATACGCTGCTAACTTGAAGGTAATCTGGATCATGTGTGGCGTCCAGGAGCCTTATTTTTGATGAATGGGCTTCGAAATATGCTGACATGGATAATCTCCCTTAGCTGCCGCCGGCGGCGCACCTGGTGATCTCGCGGTGCGCGCGCGACGAGCACTCGTACTCGGGCGGCGAGGAGCGGCGCACGGCCGAGGCGCTGCTCAACCTCGCCGGCGTGCGCTCCGAGCCCGCGCCCAGCTAGTGCGCGCGCCGCACACCACACACCACTACTTCAGCTTTCTGAACAACGCTGCTACCCAACATACTAGCGCCCTCTACACTCTACGACGTACTTCAGCTTTCTTCTCTCCCGAATCGACGACTTCATTGTACGCGGCACAAACAGCGCCCTGTCGTCTACTCTGCAGGTAATCTAACCTTATGACGGTCTTTGCTGTACGTCACTATACAGACAGTGTGTCTAACCTACAAATGTAATACCTACTTCAGCTTTTCACGTCGCCAGTACACCGTTGTTCGTCTTTGTACTGTCGGGAAAATTAATTGCTTATCGCCCATTAGGCGTTATAGCCTTTTCATAAAACAATCAAAGAATGATTTGACGTTTGACTCGTATGACGTTTGTAATCTCTTTGATAAAAATAATGAACTTCCCTGACTGTATCGTCACAGACGTACTCTGTGACAATCTGTATATAAACTCCGGTACTACTGTGCTTAATTGTACTTTTCGTGTTGCACGTACGTATTCTGAAAATTGCTTTCCCCGATTGTACGCTTTTTTACTATAATTGTATATCTCTGTTTGAAATTGTAACAAGACATAATGTATGTACTCTTCGTATTTCGGTTTTGGGTACGCGAACTGTGGGTTAAAATATTATTTGCAGGCTATCAATGTAACAAAGTCTAAAAATACCCAGTACTGAAATTTGATAAAATCTACTAGGAGAACTACTTGTCTTGCACTTTGAGTACCCACTACTTGTACGTTCCTCAATTTGTGAGATTAACAGCCACGTTGTCGATGTTACCCCTCTAGTTCGTAACTATTATACAATACATTATCAAATGGTAAAGTTATTTTGCGACAAGTACAGTGCTTGCAATTATTTTTGTTCTTTTTTTTTCAAGAGTATAAAATACTTTTCGTTACGAATTTTCAAAACATTGATTTCATGAGGGCACTATTGAAATTCGTTCAGTACTAATCCTAAAATTATGACTAAGTTATTGAATCAATAAAGTATAAATTAAACGAAAAGTTATATTTTTCGGGGCAAAGCCCCCAAAAGTTCAGTGGTTCTATATTAACATATGGGTTCGTAGAACGAAAAATTTGTTTGGAAAAAAAACATGTTCGACAATTTCTCAGTCGGTTGTCGCGATTTATAAAATAGACAAAAAGTTTACCATTCTCTAGTCCAATAAAGACAATCCATGTAAGCAAATCTCGATGAGATACCGTATGTCTTTACTTATATAAATTATATTCAATACGAAATAGTTATCGTGCTTAGGTAAATGGCTCACTCGCTGTCTAGTTAGGACCTATTTTCTCATTCAATATATTTTCCAAGTGTAAAACATCACATTTATCATAAAGACAGGCGTTACGCGAACATGTTCTAGGATAATTACACTTTACATAATAGTAGATACTTATAGTGATAGATGTGATACTACTGATACTGTTTAGTATGAAATATTTTATTTAAATGAATGGAAAATAGTTGAATAGTTACTCCCTATATGCATTTAGGTTTTTTCCCCATTTACTAATAGTCAATCAATCGTAATATATTGTAAGAATTAATTGTTCTATACATAGTTTAAAGTAATATAGTGTTCCCGTATTTCCGTCGATCAATTGATTTGATGCCGAATGTTGCCAGTGATGTACGCGAGCGTACACTTGTAGAGTTGCTGTTGTGCATAATGAGACGGAAGTGTGGCGCATCATAGGTTTTAAGTTATAATTACTCTTATGTCATATTGTTTACCTGCATCTTCAATATGCCAGGAAATATGTTTCACCCCTAAGTATATAGATAAAATTTCTGATTCTAAACTGAGCAATATTAAATGTATAAATCTATTTAATGTACCTTGTGATCTGAACATACAAATATTGTATACAGGGCGATCAAAATGTATTTTATCTATTCAAAGTGTGTTACTTCCAGAGGTGATACATAGTACATGTATATATTTACACTTTAGCAAATACTTGCATTAGCCATAAGCAAGCCGTATTTTGTGTTCATAAGCAAGGGAACTACTTCAAACAATCGCCTACAGTGTTAACTAAATATTTTATTTATCATATTGATAAGGACTTATAACTTCGTATCTGTGCGTGATTAGATGAGAAGTGTACTCAAATAATTTTACCGGTATAATTATTTAATAGCCAAGTAGACAGTTCCCGTTGTCTCGCATTAAGACTTAGCATGTAATGGCAATCGCCTCAGATATAGAGAAATTTTATTCGTCATTATAAGATATAATTATTAATTTTCGATGTATAATTGTGTAGTTGCTTCCTCTCTAGAGACTGTATCATGATTACCGTTAGCTTAGCTCTGATGAGTACAGAAGACGTTCAACTTCCTCGACCAGATCCGAAAGTCGATCCAAAACCTTCAAGTTATTGTTTGAGCTCCGTGGTAGAAATGTACACCACTCCAGTGACCTGGTATAACCGTGTTTGCCATTTTAGAACTCTATTTTCAATAATGTAAAAAACAAAATGTCATAAAAAGTTATGCATGGTGAATGAGTGTTGCTATTTTACATAGCCAAAAAATTTCAATGCCTCTTATATTGGTGTGGCTAAATCGCTATTGTATAAACTATTGGTTAAGTAATATATACGTGGTACAAGGCCGTTTTCTCTCAAGTGCCTACTAAAATGCTTCTATTCTATCGTTAGAGAATTGTAACTGGAGTACGGAGTGTCGTTAGAGAGGACGAGTGCCGGAATAAATACTCTATATGCATATTCTGTTAAATATTAACACTTCATTCGTGACAGCAGGGACGTATTCATGGATGTTAACATGCTACTTTACATAACACCAAAATAGTTAGTGATAAGTAGGCTGTGACAGACTTAGAATAAAATACAATTCTGTGTTGAAAAGTCCCCTTAATAAATACTATTTACATACTAAAACCATTTTAAAATATGTATGTATTTATCCGGCGCTCACGGCAAAGCCTTGAAAGAATACACCAAATAGAGTTAATTGTGATAAAACTTCAGTTTAGTTTAATGTTTGTTTAAATGTGTCTCGTAATGTTAGTCGGGTTTTGGTATAATATTACTGGCCAATGATCTCCTTCACACAGTTTACGAACCATGTCTCTTCACTTAACTTGTACTAAGAAAATATTAATCTAAATGTAAGGGATGTATATTCAAAGACACAAGTAAACTGTGGTGTCGGAACGTCTTACCCCCGATTTCTGATTTAAGTATTTAAAGTTGAATATTTCTCAAACTCTACTTTAGCCAGAAAACCAAAATTAAGTAGGGTTTGACACATTCTTAACTCAAGATACTCAATTCAGAAACCTGCCCTAATGTTATCGTAAACAACTGTAATTTTTATTTGAATGGCTTGATTAGTACAATTTCATTGGTGTTTCGTCGTGTTTACGCGTAGGAAGTACTAGACTGATGCAATGACTGATTTGTGATGAAGCAATATTATTTATTAGTGAAATTGATATATATTATTTTTCGTTTCCCCCGAACCTGCGGCTTGTTTTACGTGACCTGGCGTCATGTGGATGTTAGAATGTTTTTTTTAAAATAATTATGCCAAATAACCATTTTAACTACAATACAATTTTCGAATCTACTAATACATTTTGGTATTAAACACCACGTCTGTTTAATAAAATGTCACGCATGCATGCGTCGTAAGAATATGTCAGAGTAAAATATGAATTGACTTTAAAAGTGCTTCTACCAATGGCGAAATGCTTAGAAATATTTCCTCCAATCCTTATGATTTGTTGACTTCCTCGTATGTTTTGTAGGCAAATGAATGGTCTATGTGTGCCAAATGTTTATGAAGATGATAACATTATTACCATATTATATCAAGCAAATTCAAATACCAGTAATGTAAATGTATTTGTATTAATAAAAAATACTATGTAACGCATAGATAGATTAGGTCGTAAGTGATATTATAGTAATATAATTTAATTGCTAAATAATTAAAATACATACATTTTTGCTGTATTTAGGAGCGTCTTCCATCTTACTCGTATTGTTTTCTCTTAGATTACTACGGTCGGAGAAAAAAGTTCGTGGGATGATCAATTTGCTGACTTCTGAAGACTAGGCAGTATTTGATACTGCACTTATCTTTGAGTTTAAAGTCAACAAGTAGAACTGTGTTAAACACACGTCTGCATAATACAAACACTACATTCAAATGTAGTGTTACTTCAGAACGTATTTGTTTCGCGAGAACTTTTCTCTCTAACCGTACACACTAGCCTTTCTTTCGGTGGTATGTAGATGAAAATTTTACAGCAATAATTAGTACCTAATAGTTGTACTTTGCTGGTAGATGCTACGTATATAATTATGTGTGATAAAACGCTATTTATTTATTAAGTGCTGTGTTTAAACTAAATTTTATGATCTTAAGCAACTTTCAAACAATATATTCTCACCTGTTATGGTCCCAGACCAACAAGCTTTTATGAAAATATCGTAAATGGATGTAAAAACCAATCGAAAGATAGAAAAGTAAATTCAATCACTTCAGTTGTTAATGATCATAAAATTCCTTTTAAAGAGTTATATCGATATGATATTAAAATTGTTACGGCTCATGTTGGTCAAAAAGAAGATTTTTTTTATCAATTAATTTATTTTTAGGTTAATTGATGCTGTTATTATTTGTTTGTAAAACGGAATTTTTAAACAAAATGTATGTGTTTATTTGAATTAAGTGGTATTCGATGGAATTATCGTTTTACGGACTACGTTATGACGTCATCTCTGTAATGTTCGCTTATGAATGCGGAAAGTGATTTAGTGAAACATCTTGTTGATGGTTAGTGTATAGGTGCGTGTATCGACAACGATGTGTGCGCTTACAGCGGTGACGTCATAGTTCGCTAAAAGCTAGCCCTACGTTGGTATGTCCGAACTATATTTAAGTATAAAATTAAATTATTGTTGTTGTTGATATTTTGCCGGCTTTTGAACGACACCACTCTTTATTAATATTATTGCTATTGTTGAGAGTTATTGCCAAATTTTTATTTGTCCTAAAATCTTTTGTCTTTGTACATATCCATTAAATAAATTATGTACCGAGAATGTGTTGTTTCTTTTCAGTAGACCGTTCTTAAACCCATAACCGAAAAGTCCGAATACTTGTAGGGATATTTCAATATTGTTACGGATTTTTGCACACGTCGGGGCCCTGACCGGGAGTCCCGGATCATTGATACGGCGGTAACATGCTTACACTCCCTAGACCGCTACCAACGGCAGCAGTCAGGGCCACTAACCTTAGGCCGGCTTATATCTTCTAATTAATTACTATATGTAGGTACTATATAGATGTATATTCTAGTTATTGAGGGTACTTCTAGTTCAACAAACAGAAATCAAAAGACATCCGTAGGAAGCGCCTGGGCTAGATTTCGGGAGTGGTAAAACGATTCCCGGCACCGTACACCCGGGCCTCCGGACGGCGTATTACTTATAGCTCACCGTCCGATAAGGACCAGGCCCGAGTAGAAAGTGTGTTGTGTGGCCCGGAGAAGAGCCATAAGGCATGATGGCTGAGTTTTGATTTTTTTTGCGAGTGTCAAAATATGCGTTTAAACGGAGTACAAATACAAACGGCCTTATCTTTAGATTGCGTTAACTTTAAAGTTCGATTTTTGCAGCAGAGCTGAGTATTTCATATTAATTCAATTTATTCCTACACGCCTTCTTGAGAAAAAGGGTCTTGATAGATGGACATAAAAGTGTGTGTATAAGTTTTTGGCAACTGAGGTACGTGCTGTGCGTGCGTGCAACTGCGTACGGTATAATGCTAAAACGCTTCCTGTTTCCGCTAACGCAGAGCTGGCTTGTGTGGAGTGGAGCAGGCCGTGAATTGACCCATCACAGTGCTTGGCATCGCCACTCAGCATCAGTGGGAACTTGTAGACAGTGTAAGTGGAGCGAAGTGATGATAACCGCTCGATCGCTTCTTGCAACCACAGTTGCGAAGAAAAAGTTGTCAATTTTGCTTCGTGCAACCGTGGTTGCAAGGCGATGAAGTATTTTTAATTTAATTTAGTCTCTATACCAAACGCATAGGGTCGTATTAGTATGTATTTAAACCAAAGACAGATATATTTCTCATAGACGTATGCCCATATTACCAACATCACAGTAGAAAAATAACAAAATATCGTCAGTTGTGTTTATGTGAGTGAAGTGACGCTATAGTGTTTTCAAGGAGGTGATAAAACATGTCGTAAGTTTATTATTTTACTGATTTCTGCTGATGTTTATGTACTAAATTAATCTCTAACGTGCGTGTTTTTATATTAAAGTAATATTTTTAAGTACATTGTAAAGCAACATTCAAAAAATCGTCATTTAACAACATACTCGCAGTGTCGTAGCCCTAAACTTAATTTTCTACTGCTATATTATCGTAAATATGATGTTTTTCTTAAACATACAATATTATTAATGATATTTGACTATAATTATTCAATTTAAGGTATTAAGTTGTGTAAATTGTTCTTCAGATTATAACAGATTACGAAAATTAAACCGCCCGGTAAGTTTTTACCTACTCAATTTGAAATTGCCACTTTGGTTGCACGAAGCAATATGTGTTTTGGCTTAGGGTTGGCGGTCGGTGTTTTTCGCTGGCTTGTTTTTATTTTATTTATTGGTGAAAGGCGACGAGTAATTTTTTTAACTCTAAGTTAAAATGTAGTTCAAACGTAGAAAAACAAAAATGATATATTTACACAATGTTGTTCTCTTAATTTAAGCAGTAAGTCGTAGTAATTGACAGCCCTAGTTCAGAATGGCCGCCATCTTGCGGTTCGGGCGTCAAATGCTTGATCTCAAGTCCCAGTCAAGTTACGTTTTTATTTATTTTTTTATTAATGTTAATAATACTTTATTTTTGAGATTTATGACGCTTTCGAAACATCAGGATTTGCCCTATTTATTGTATTAGTAAATATGATTGCAATGGCGGTCTATATTTACAAATTTAGCGATTTAGGTAGGCAATGCAAATTGGCAAAAATATGTGCCGCATATTTTAATTTATAAATTTGACAAACATTTAAGAATAACCCATTTAAAGTATTATATTCATTTAAGAGTGTAGAAAATGACCTTTACAGAGGTTGTTATATTTTTGTTCTATGTACTTTAGTTTTAATGTAAAGTGCCCTAAATGATACCTAAAAGAAGTTACGGTCTTTTACGCATCCGCGAATTCTGCACCTGGGTTTAACATAATATTTTTACTACATTCTTATATGTAAATTGTTTTCAAATACTATTAAATATGTATAGTAATAAACCTAGTTTCAGAATAAAATAAATAACTACATACTTATTGATCTAATTTTTTTAAAACCCCTAAATTTTACAAAATGTCGCTAAAATGGGTGGTTCTCTTAATTTAAACACTTGTAAAATATTATTGTAGTCATATTTTTAAAATAAAGCGATCACACATTCTTTCTTATCTCATGGACTACTCATAACAGTAAAAATCTTTGAAGTGCTCCACTCGAGCAAGTCATAAATTAAGTTTTCGTAACAGCGGGCAGAACGCGCAGTAAGCGGTCCTAAGTAACTGGCAAAGTAAGGTACCCATTTTTTTTCGCGCAAGCGATCGAGCGGATAAGCGGACTTTCTAATAAAATGAACATGCGGCCTCGAGCCGGACACAACCGAGTCAGATGTCAAGCGGAGAGCACGAAGTTGGAGGTGCTCTCAAATCCACCAGCTCCACTTCAATGAAAACATTTGCCACTGTTCACAGCTCTTCTCTCGCTCCGCTCTTTTCCTCTCAGTTCAGCTTCAGCGGTAACGCACCCTCAGGCCTCTGGTACACGGCACGGTTAAGGGCCGGTGCCCAGTGCCGTCATAGCACGGCATGTCATAGCAAAGCATTTTACTACTAATCAAGTTATTTTGAATCTTATTTTAATGATTCTAGAGTTCATGTTACTTTATTTCGATACCACGATGCTGCGACGTGCTGCGGGATTCTGTGGCATGACGCGGCATGACACAGCATGCCAAATTACCGCAGCATAATCTGCTGTGCTATGCTATGCCATGCCGGCAGTGGGCGCCGGCCCTAATTCACCATGCATACGCACGCTTGTCAGTGTTGCGTGAATCACTAGGGCCGCTTGTTGACATGAGCGGCGGTGCTACGACACGGCAGCGCAGCCGTGTTTCATCAGTGTTGTAGCACTGTCTATGGCCTCGTTACTAACCGTGCATACACACGGCGATAAACGTGCCGTGTACAATAGGCCTTAGGATCGTGCGTGCCCCAATGGGACGACGCCATTGCGTCAAAAAGTGTATAAATATCTGACTGTGAGACCTACAGTAGTTAGGTGAGGTACACACCATACGAGCTGCAAGCATTTTCACGGCTGCGCTAATTATTGTTAGCTCCGCCATGACGTCTCAGTGAGGCACCTGCTTTGGTCTCTAATATCATTTTCATGGTATGTTCTAGGATATTCTACCCAGGTTACATAACACTGGTGAGTAGTATCTATTAAAAAAAATGTCTTTACTCGAGGTTATTTCTTCTAAATAAAACAACACGTTTTGAATACTGAATTCATTTTTATTACAAAAAAGAACAAAAAGCATGGCTCTACAACCAGTCAGTACGTAAACATACAATAATAATATTTGTCTTAAAATTACAATATAATGTTGTCTACCTTATTTAACATGAATTAAAATAGTATTCCCAACATTCGCCGTATCAGAATAACCACCGTAATATGGGAAATTGTTTCTTGTCTATTTCGTATTGAAACACAACTTTTCAGGATTCTGATACTCTTTGAGTGGATTGCACAATAACTTAACGACGATCAATGACTCATCAGTCGTCAAATCTCTGGTTAAGCGAAGTACAGGGTGCACCAGTTTAGCAATAGTCTTAATTCGGTCGGTTACGGATTAGTTACAAAAAACTGTAACGTGATTGTGCAACAACAAACGGTAAATTTCAATGTCGTTGTTAATCTTACGGCTGAAATGTAACTATCAGGGAAACTAGGTATAACGCAGAGTCGCAGATATAACTCACTCTTAAAGAATCAGAATTCTGAATAACAACTGCTAAACGACTGTTACATATAGTTTCCATCTAGTGTATGTTCGAAAAGAAACTATTGAGTACTTAGCGCTAATTCGGATGTTGTATCGCACATAACTTCAATAAAATAAATTCTTCATAACCATTCATTCATCATCTAAAAATATTTGGATCAAAGACATTCTTCTCCGTGACTAATGTGCTGCGATGTTCTAATTCTTTTTTAATATTTAAATTTTAACTTTTTTGACTCTGGCAGAATTGTAAAAAAAATGAGAGCCTAAAATAACGCGCCATATTATTAAATGTAAAAGAAGAGAATTTAATCTAACATTACTTTTCAGTCCTGCTGGTAGGTATATATCTATAATTTTTGATTATTTATCTATATGTCTAGACAACGCGTCTATTAGCGATTACAATAATTACTTAGTTATATATTTCGACACGCTCATTTATTATTTTTTACGATCTAGACATAATGAATAACATCAAATTCTACAGCTACGTTGACACTAAATGAATATGTATCATAAGACTATTCAATCTTCAAAACGGTCCATTAAAACTCCTATATTTTAAGTAATTTCCTCCACTTCACCACATTACCTCACCTCTCCGGTTTTCACAATCATCGATTGCATCACTGCTTAACAACAGGTGGAATCGCATTCAAACACTAATAATATAATAATCATCATCATCATCTCAGCCGAAAGACGTCCACTGCTGGACATAGGCCTCCCCCAATATAATAATAAAAAACTTAAATTCAAACCGATTTACAGTTAGAAGATATTTTTTTCGTTGTCATGACAATTGAGTGTGTGTAGAAACTTTGCTTCAAAATTACTTAAAACGGGGGTTAAGTCAGTAAAAGTCTGACACGCCCTCCCGCTCTGCCTAAGAGCGGAAGCAGTCATTCTCATGATTCCCCACTTGAAAAAAAAGGTCTTTCATATTAACCTATCACATACCCGCAAAACGAGACACAATAGTAAAACAATAACAGCGCAGTCTCATAGGACCGGCCGGGAATTCATGAATTTTAGAGTATTCATTTAGTGTCAACGCCGCCTAACTGTGGCAAGTACGTTTCCTTGTGCTACCAGTGGAAATTATTTCAAGTAAATAACAAAGATATCTAGTGCTACATACAGAACTGTTCACGAGAAGTAAATTTGCCGAGCTTCGGCCGGTGACTGTTCCATGGGGCAGTAGGGACATTTCAATCTGGAAGTGGAAAAAAAGACAAGAGTTAAACAGGGGAGAAGTCGCCGTTTAAATAACGATTACATTATCAGTCTTATAATGTTCCCACTGCTGGGTCTCAAGCCTGGCTCACGCCAAAGGTCAGGCTAAGAATAATGAATTAATTATATTTATATAATTTAAGACAATTATAACAGAAATATGAGTAAATTTTTACGTTCACCGGCCTTTCAGAAACCGGGTGTCAATCATTCGAATTTATCAACCAATCAAAAATTTACGGAACATTATAGTTGCGCTTGCGAAACTCTTCATTACTCGTATATTAAGCATTAAACTTAAGAAGAATCAAGGCAAGTGCGAGATTGTTCGAAAGAATGACCACGGCAACTGAACGAATTTATACAGGAAATCAAGATTAGAATTATTTGAGGACACTTTCTGGGCCCCTAAAAACCCCTTAGTAAAGTGCATCCATACCACGCTTTATATATAAATAATGCAACTGAAATTGAAGTATTGCACAATATTTTTGGCACCCAATGAGTCGGATGACACACTCTCATTTAGCTATCTACAAAATTAACGGACACAACAATCATCGAGATACGCAACTCTAAAAATATTATTGATCTCATAATTATGGTATCACCCATAGTACTAAATATACACCTTGTCTCTTGTAGCTATAGTCTGAATATATAAAAGTAGTAGTAGTAAACTACTGGGACTAGGAGTGTGAAATATTGCACAAGATTTCTTTTTAGACGTAGGCGAGCAAGCAACTGTATTACAAATAGTTGTTCAGTATATGTGCGGAACCGTCATTGCAACTTGTTCCGACTGTCAACCCTCACCTTCGGCTTCGGCGGCTCGGGTAGACATTTGTCAGAACTCTTTGCAATGACAGACTTTCCGCACTCGTAATGAAATATACTATTTCAACATTCAGCCCCTAAGGAGAAACAGGGGTCTAAAATGACTTACTCAAACTTTATTGGCGATACATGAAGTTTCAGCGTCAGGATAATTAAAAAAATACCTACGCATGTACCTTGTTAAGTTTTTAATTGTAAGCCTACTTACTTGGCACCCATGGCGAGTTTGTTGAGCGCGTCGCGCGAGATGACGTGTCCGCAGAGCAGGCGCATGGGCGGGTTCTGTTCCGACGCCTGCTGCCGCAGGATGGGGCACGCGAACACCGAGTGGTAGCCGCCGCCGTCCTCGCCCAGGTCCACCTGCTCAATTAGCTTTAAGTATGGAACGTCAACAGTTACCGGTCAAGGGGAAAAGACAGACATGTAATACTAACTTTATATAATTAAAAAAAAATGTATCTGCAGTGTGGTATGTGACAGAGAAGCTGGAGCAAGGAATAAACATGTAATTTTAAACATGTTGTTTTTTTATTTGCTAAATAAAATACTTATTAGTTTAATTTAAATTAAAAGATATCTTCTTAGATAGCAGCTCCATAGAAATAGAGATGTTTTCGCGAGAGTGACAAATATATTTTTTCAGACAGACAGAGATATTCACATTTATAAAATTAAAATATGGACAAAACATCTTATGAAACATCATCCAGGGCAGTTAGTGAAAAAATAATAATACCAGAACTGGTACTGGGATACCCACTTCCGAATAACCTTGTATCTTGCCTCAAACGACATTTCATCATCAGATCAGGCATGACCTCCGAATGAGTCATCTTGACTCTGATGAGGACAACATTCGGGCTCTTGTCAACATTCCGCGCACAAGAGTAACGAGTAACGTTCAAGCTCCCTCTGTGAATAGTTAAGTTAAACTCTTGTATAATGTAATGTTCTTACCTCAAAAGGCAGTTCATCATCAGACCATGCCGCGATGACGTGCGGGTGTGTCATCTTGGCCCTGATGTCGTGCAGCGCAGGCAGCACTCGGGCGCCTGCCAGCACTCCGCCCGCGAGAGGCGACAGAGGGGCCAAGCGGAGTAGTGCACAAGCTTCCTTGATGAACAACTCCGCTGCTTCAGCTCCTGCGAATGAGATAGAGGTTTTATAAAGCTGTTTTACTTTAAAGCTATTAGTATGAATTTTGTAAACATTTGGTGCAAAATTCAATAATCAGTAAACATTGTTTCAAAAATTAGTTTAGCATCTGTGTTATTTTCCTAAGTTTTACAGCGTCGCACCGCTTGCCTTTACTCTATGTAGTAGTAACTACTTACCCAGCGCCTTCGGGTCGAGCAGATGCTGGTAGATAGGAGGTGCCGGGCCTGCACCGGGCGTGCACCACGCCAGCGCGCACACGGCGGCCTGCAGCGCGCGCTCGTGCCGCGCCGCGTGCATGGGGAACTGCCGCCGTGCGTACTCGATGGCGGCACCCACGCCCTTCTCGCGCGCCAACTGTGCCCAAAAGCAGAACATCTTAGCTCATACTGGTTCCAAACGGTGGACAGGTACCCCGCTTCGACGGAGCATCGCCGTGTCTTTGTGAAGGTGACCTCTCGCGCCATACCCTGATGCAAGCCATGGTTCGGAGCGAAGGGGTATGGCAAGTGGTCGCCTCCTTTCTGCAAAGCAGTAATGCTAGCAAGGAGACGGCCACACGCTTGAGGAATCGGATATCTTCACGCCCCAGGCAACGCGACCCCGACCCTGACTACCAGCCATGATGACACAAGTGTGGATTTAGTCAGTACAAGTCAGAGCGGCAGATTTTAGTTTTAATAGAAAGTGTTTGTCAAATTATAAGTACATAAAAGTTGAATGGAGAAATAACGAAATGAACTACAACATTGAGGAACATACCTTCAGAGCCTGCATCCTATGCAAGGTGAAGGGGAGAGGCGAGGTGTGCAGCTCGTGTGCGCGGCGCTCGGCCCAGTGCAGCGCAGCGCTGGGGTCGCCCTCGGCCAGTGCCGCCGCGCAGCGTTGCAGCAGCGCGAACGTGCATGTTCGCTCCACGCCCGTTATCTTTGCCTCGGACACGAAAGCGTCGCCTACGTCTTCTAAGCCCTGTGGAATATGAGGTATATTGACGCTTAGGTGATCTTATTTTCCATCTAGGCTAAAAAGAAGACCAACTATGGGATGCATTGATACTTGCTTGGCAAGCAAGCCGTTTTGTAAAATAAAATGAAAATATGCCATTTTGATAATAGGGAATAAGCATAAAAAATAAAATGGCCTGATTTTTTTTTTCCCTAAACCTCTAAGGTCGTAGTATTACACTCAATTCGTTATTTTCTAATTTAATATGCATTTAATTATTTAAAACATAAATCAAAAAGTGGAAAATGTACGAGCGAAATTCGAATTTGTAAAACGCCTCACCATTGGTCGTATGAAAACGACCAATGGTGAGACGACGACGGCGACGACGTTGACGTCATAGGGCACAAAACTGACAGGAATGGTGAATTTATCTGGTGTACTTTTTATAGTGTTTTACACATTGGTATCATGCAATATCTATAAAACGGCTTTTTTTATTCTTCCATGATTATTACGCGACTAAAACACCTTGCTATCTATCAAACTAACTCTCAATGCAAACAATAAACTGACAGGACGTAGCCTATGACGTCACGCCTCAAGCGCGCGAGAAATAGGAGCGTTTGAACTCGTCAAATTAAACCAATATCTTTAAGATTTTATAAAAAAGTAATTACTACTCTTACAGATATGGTTTATTTTTTTTCTACATCAAAATGAAGTGAATATTGAATAAAAATAATAAAAAAATTGCCTGCATATTCCCTATTGTCCATTTAGAGAATTGGCTATTCAGGGAATTAGGCTGTTAGAGAATTAGGCTTCTAGAAAATTGGCCATTCAGAAATTTTGGCTTTTAGAGTTGGCCATTTAGAAAAATTCTCTCAAATTCTCGCCATTTTGTGCATTAGTTCTTTTACGACTCTGTTGCTATTTTGAAAATTAAGTCTCTGAACCATTCCATCATGTTTTGCAATAAAGACAGCCATTGCTGGAAATATGTTGGTCACCTCCAGCCATTATTCGCGAGCTTCCCTCACTTACTGCTCTTAAGCATTGTTATAATTGTACGCAAAATACGCGCTTTAGTCATGGAGTTGCCAATTCCAGCCCGTTTTACTATACTATACTTTGTTAGTCATCCAGTTTCTTTGGCTAATGTCTACATAAATCTGCCATATAATAAATAAATACTGAGCAAGGTGACACATACTATTGTAATTATAAACATTCCAGGCAACAACACAGTAAGGAAAACCAGTGCTGTAGGCTGTTTGCAGAGATTCAATTTATAATCGGTGGTGTCCCTCATAAACAGGACACTATTATGTATTTCCATTTATGGCCAAACTCAATGACCAATCTAGCAGTAATTTTGCTTACTGGAGATAAAATGTTGATTTAATTGTATGTTAAAATCTTCTCTACAGTAATTAGGGACCAAACTAGATAATGATGGTGATTATTTGGTACATATCATCTGCTTTCAGCTATTTCAAACATGCATCAATTATGCATGTTTCAAATAGCTTGAATGTTTTACTGGCTTTTAAAGCTGTTCAATTGGGGAGCACTCACAACACATTAGTATGCCAAAAAGTTGCTCCAAGTGACCGTTACTGCATTCATAAGGTATCCATCAACAATTTATTGACACACTAAAAGCGATGATAGCTTGAGACAAAGCATGTTTTATGGGAGCCTTTTCCATAAAGGACTGATTAAACCCAATTTTCATCTATAGATTAAATAGTTATAACAGGACAGTACACTAGTTATTTACCTGTCTGTACAAATGTTGAGCTATGGCCTGCTCCATGATAGGCCTGTTGACATCATTACAGAAGGACTCTGCTTTAGGTGCCACGGAGGCATAGTCCGCAATAAAGTGCCTGTCGATGGACTTGCCCACTCGAGACACTGTTGCGTGAAGTTCCCTATGTTCTGTGGAATTACAAGACAAATTAGCTATGTACTATAAAATAAGTACTTTGTATGGCAATGGTCTTTACCATTGTAAACATTAATATACCAGAATAAAAAGTCTCAAATCAGATGAATAGTTCTAGAGGTAACTAATAACTCTCTACCAATATATAAACAGTCAATTACTTCACCTCTTTATTTTATTACTTAAGATTGAAAATCAATCTAAATAGGCACAAATTATTTATTCAGGATACAGATATTTACATATTAATAACTTAATAGATATATTATTATATACAAACTAAAGATAAAAGTATGTACAAACGTAAATATATATACACAAAAAAAAAGGCATTTACTGGGCATAAATAGGCACATGATCATTTCCAAATTACAATAAATGTGTTTGAATATTATATTTATTTTATTTCTTTCAATATCAAATTAATCAATATTTACCTGTAGACATCTGAAATACAGTCTGTTTGACTGATGTGGCCAAGTCACTCACTACCATAGCTTGGGCTGGTGATAAAAGAGTGCTATCAGGCTCTGGAAATCATAAAGAACAGAACATATTTTAAAATATTTGTTACAACCACAAGACTTTACACACATGGTATTAAAATGTGGTTGTTGTGCAGACCATACTTTACATGTGGTCTTTAAAACAACAACATTTTAATACCATGTGGCAATATTATCACAAATATAAAGATACTCATGTTTTTATAAACATCTATGTTTATGAATAGCTTGTTTACTGCTAAGCTTATCTAAAGTGAAGAAAATTATGAACCTCATAATGAACTGAGACATGTTTTGTCATTGTTCTGAGTACTAACTGTTGAGAGATAGTTTAGAGGTGAAAGGTATAACAAGTTTAATTTTGTAAGAAATACTGCCTGTTACAATATAACTTATATAACTTCAGTATGAGTATAATTTCCTGCATTTTATCGAGGGAAAGCAGACATTTAGGCATAAGTAAATAAAGAAATTTTGTCTTGTCATGGTCATATAATATACGTAAACAGGACACTCAGTGAACAAAGAGGGCACGTAGAGGGGGATCAACATATCACTTACGTTTTGCAATTTCTTTCCTCAGTTCTTCAACTTGGTCTATAATATCCTGTAGAACTCTATTTGTGTGATCAGTTAGAGTGTTAAATTTCGATAAAGCTTTGTCCAAATCCTGTTCAACTCCGACACACGAATCCATGGTTAAACGAACACTATATTCTAATTTATCAATATTAAATAAAAGTTTTAACTTTTGTTACAAGTAACAAACCACAAAAGAACAACGACGCTTTGTAGTACAGGTAAATAAGGTAAATATTTTTAGACGAAATTTATGAAAACAGACATTTTACTTTCAGCTGAATTTCTAAATTACAGATGCAAAATTTAAATGTCATTATCATGTCAAAGAGAAGAAAAATATTGTTGGTGGTCTAGAATAGAGTTGTCAAAAATCGACTAAATCTAAGAAATCAGAGGTTCTTGCTGGTTTATGGAACAACACTGTTTTTTTTTCTGGTCTTGTTCTTTTTGTCTATTGCCATTGCACAATAAATTTGTTCGATTTCGGCCTGCTTTTTAGAGTTTTTAGGTTAGAATTTTTTTGTCCGAAAAGTATTGAAATTAAGTAATATTGTGCTTGTTGAAACGAAATAAGTATGGCCCAAAGTAAGCTTAACGATATGGCGGGCAAATTCGCCAAGGGTGGACCCCCTGGCCTAAACATCGGTCTGAAAGTGGTAGCTGCTTTAGGTGCGGCAGCTTATGGCGTCTCGCAGTCCTTGTTTACCGTCGAAGGTGGTCATCGTGCCATCATGTTCAACAGAATAGGAGGTATACAACAACACGTCATGAGTGAGGGTTTGCACTTCCGCATTCCCTGGTTCCAGTACCCTATCATTTATGACATCAGGTCCAGACCCCGCAAAATTTCTTCTCCAACTGGATCTAAGGATTTACAAATGGTTAACATTTCTTTGAGAGTGTTATCCCGCCCCGATGCGATGTCACTCCCTACGATGTACAGACAGCTTGGTACTGACTATGATGAAAAAGTATTACCGTCAATTTGCAATGAAGTACTGAAGTCCGTTGTTGCTAAATTCAATGCATCCCAATTAATTACTCAGCGTCAGCAGGTGTCACTTCTGATCAGAAGAGAGCTGGTAGAGCGTGCAGCCGATTTTAATATTATTTTGGATGATGTCTCCTTGACAGAATTAAGTTTTGGTAAGGAGTATACTGCTGCAGTTGAGGCCAAGCAAGTGGCCCAACAGGAAGCTCAGCGTGCTGCTTTCGTTGTGGAAAGAGCCAAGCAGGAGCGCCAGCAGAAAATTGTACAGGCTGAGGGTGAAGCTGAAGCCGCTGAAATGTTGGGAAAAGCAATGGGAATGAACCCTGGTTACCTGAAGTTGCGTAAGATCAGGGCTGCTCAAAGCATCTCTAGAATGATTGCTCAATCCCAGAACCGTGTATTCCTCCCTGGTAATAGCTTGATGATCAACCTCCAGGATCCCACCTTTGACGACTTGTCTGAGAAGCTCACAAAGAAGAAGTAACATGAGGCCGAGAGTGTGTACGCTGAAAGCCTGGAGCCTGCGACCACTCTTACAGATGTTGATGCTGCTGTACTAATAGGTGGTGTTGCTTCAGTTGTCATTTAATGCATTTGTCTATGTAGGTACCGTGAGCATTACAAAATAATACTATGTAAAAAGTCAGCCAGTTGAAAATGTATTATTGCATTTTATGTTATTTAGTTGTAGGTTTATAGCATGTATGGGAATCTAATGATTGAAATAAAACATACAAAATTAATGGTTTTTTTTTTATTTTAGAGTAAAACTACCTTCCTTCGTTTTTATTTTACTACAAGCAACTTTAGTTATTATTACTGTTAATTTTTTTTCAGTGTTTATAATGTTAAGGATCCAGCGGAGATCGCTCGCTACTTCGAGTTGAGATGAAAATAAAATACGTTCGCGGTATATTGCCATCTTTGTTTGGCAAAAACAAATGCGAAATTGCATATGTGTGTGTACGTGTGAGTCGGACAATCTTCACAGCATAATATAGAACAGTTTTGAACTTGACAAAATAATTCCATCAAAAACACAGCTTGTAAAAAACTCAAGTCTCGCAACACTACTCTTCTACCGTAAAAATATGTGAGATCCATGTTATTCCAAGTCAAAATATCTTGTATGTTTTAAATAAATGAATTTAGCTTTGTAATCGCATGAAAACATATATGAAAATGAAAACGTATCTCAAAAGTAATTAAGTAAATCGTTTAGTGCGATTACCAAGTCAAATCTTAAAAATGTAACTTTGTAATCCTATTTATATGGGATTACTAAGTTATATATGCAGTTGGTGTATCTAGAAAACTAGGTCGAAATTGCAAAATATTTTAGTTTTCCCTTGGTTTGTACACTAAACACTAATTGTAATCAAAATTTGAAACTTCTGTCTCTATTGCTGCTAAAAGTGCCTTAGACTTTTTATGTTCGTTCAGTCAGTGAGTGACAAAATTTAGAAAATTTAATGAAATTTGAAATATATAGTCTTTTTATGAAGCCTGCTTGATCTAGTTTCGTCCACAACGGATTTATAAGAGGTTGAAAATGGCTCGAAATGTTTCGAGATAAGGATGGCACTTTTTTGCGCGACTTGGTGGGTGTGACACTACCGTGCCCTCAGATTACCTATGCTCCATTGAAGTAATAGGGTCGTCACTTTTAATGTTATCCTAAAAATAAATTTAATGCAAAAAAAGACAGTGTTCTGTAGTGATCAATCTATCGAATTGAAATCATATTTTTATTTTACGTGGGCCTACATGGACACTTATGAAACGTCAGAATCTAGTGCGTAGTTCCAATTGGTCGTTTCCTATGGAGAAGAACCGGCAAGAAACTTCATGGTTACTCTTTTCAAAAAAATATTGGGTTTACAATATTTCCATACTAGCTGTGTCCGCGACTTCGTTGCGTGTATGAAAAAACTTATCAATAAGTTTTTAGTGTAGTACTTATCTACACTTATACAGGAAAAGTTTTAACCACTGCGTAAATTTTTTTTGGTGGCTCAGTGTAAGTAATAAAACACAGATCGATCTTCAAAGTTAAGCAACGCTTGCCAAGGTTGGTCTTTGGATGGGTTACCATCTTAACATAACGAGTTTCCTCCGTGCCTCGGAAAGCATAGGCTGACTACCAGACCTCCACAACCCAATAACTGGGGTAACAGGGTACTTCATGGCAAGACTGGAGTCAGATTTACTGGCTTCTGACTATCCGTAACGACTGTTAATGACAGCCGGGACCTACGGCTTAGCGTGCTTTCCGAGGCACGGAGGAAACTTGTTATTTTAAGATGGTCACCCATCCACAGACCAACCTATTGGCAAGGGTTGCTTAACCTTGAAGTCGACTTGTGTTCTATTACTTACACTGAGCCACCAAAAAAAATTTACGCAGTGGTTAAAAACTTTTCTTGTATGTATATCAATAAATAAGTAAAATCCCTAAAAACTAATATCTATACGAATTACTAATCTTACCTAAGAGTACTAAAAATACCCTACACACTATCAAATATACTACCTATACTTGAAATTAAAATCTACACGGTCTGCGCCCTATAAAAGTAAACCCAAGTACCTAACTAATTTTAAAAAAATGGGTTCGGTATCGGTCTCGTAACACCCCCTCTGCCATAATTTTTTTGATATTTTCAATATACAGAATTTTTACTTCTACAAATGTATTATAAGTATATATTACAATATTATATTAACAGACAGATTATTAAGATTGTACCCAAAAGTATAATAAAAATATTTTTTATCAAAAAACTGTCGAAATATTAGTAATCAAAATCGTAGTCTACGGTGTTCCCACATTCACACCATAAGAGAAAATGTAAATATAAGAAAAAAAAATCAAACCTATCAATATGAGATGTTAACAAAAATAAATCACGACTTAATGAATTTAAGGTGATTAAGATCTAAATAATATAAGAAACAAACGCTCGCAAACCGCTTGTACAATATGACCAATACGCTAGTGTGAAAGCCTGTAGGAGGGGAAACGATTTTCTTAGTGGCGTAACTACAAATTTTCAGTTTTCAGACTTTTCCCATATTTGCTATAAGACCTTTTTTACCCTATAAATTTTGATTACCTAGAGAGTATCAAACGTACGTTTTTTGAGATATAAACGGCTGTATCTTTTTTTTTCGATAACTTATATATTTGATTTGTGCACAGCTTCAAGGGATCGCGGGCCTATTCTCGAACTCGATAACTCCACGCGTTTCCGATATAAAGGGTCTTGACAAACAGACCGACGGACAACAAAGTGATCCTATAAAGGTTTCGTTTTTCCCCTTTGCGGTACGGAATCCTTAAAACGAAACGATAATTGTTGAAAAGTTTTATAGGAAATGAAATTCGATCAAATATGAACCTATGATAGATAAGTAGGTAACCCTGTAGGAGCGACACACACGCAAGGACCTTGTGTACCCTGGAATGATTACGAAGTAATATCACACAATCTGAAGTGTACTCAAAATTCATTGCCATTAAGTTCATATTTTAAATTGACAAGCAAAAATGGAAAAAATATACCCAGCAAGACGGAGCATAGAAAGAGGTAGCGTGTCCCTTTCTTACTCGTCTATGGACACTGTGGTAGAAAGAGACAACATACCCTTTTGTGGGTACGTTTTTGAGGTTGACGTAATCAATCCAGATAGTATAAACAATTCTTGGACACACTGACTGGAGATGTCATCACCCACACACTGACATTATTGCTTGCTGCGATAGCAATAAAAACTATTGAAAATTTGGGAGAAATTTGGATGTATTCCGTAATACCAAAAATGATGAATGAAAAATTAATGATTTTCCAATTTCTTTTCAATTCTTTATAACTTGATAATAATATCTGTGTTCCTACGAAAAGATATCTTGAAATATTGATGTTTATAATATAGAAAAAACTACATAAAAACATGACATTTTCGCTGTGAAAATGTGCAAAATTAAATTCGCTTAAATTTCGTTTGGGGTAAGTTTTTCAACAAAAAGACGACGTAGGAACCTAGATAATTATTGTCTGAATCCGAATAACATCATATTATGGTGTAAATATGCTTAAACTGCAAATGATTTTGGTATTACGTTTGTATGGAAAATCGACACTTCGCGCCAGCCTTAAGTAATTATTGTGTGTACACATTTACACAATAAAGAGAATTCATTCTTTATAATTAAGTACTATGCGTGTATTTTATTAGACATTGCAAACAAGATTATAATAAGGAATTCTAAATACCTACATGCTGGTTGTCTTCTTGGTAGAGGGTAGATTACGTAATAGCTATCCTCCGCGGTTTCACCCGCGTATTCGTTCACACGCCCGAATTTGGTGCGAATGGACCACGGATTTTATATGCTTGCACCTTCGATAAGGGTCAATTCCCACTGAAAGCAGCGGCCGGCAGCGTCTTTTTGAGGCAAAATATTGCAAACTATTTTGAATCTTATATACGTAATTAAAAAGTTCATAGTCATTTGAAGGTAAAGGAGGGGTCGCGAGGCTGCGTGAGCCTTCTACCGACTAGTCAAAAGAGGCGACACGCGGCCGATCGCGGCGCCGGCGCCGCTAGCTGACGTGCGGCCGACCGCGGCGCAGCTGACAGACGCGCGGCTGCGCGCGAGCGACCATTTCCTACCCGCCCACCCTGCCGCTTGCGCATTTCGCGTCATTTTATTAGAGGGTATCAAGTTAGAACGTGCTACGCTCCGTGAGAAAAAAGAAAACAATGAATATTGAAGAGAATTTAATTTTGTTTGTTACTTCTTGTTCTTCTTCTACAGCCAGTGCTATGATACATAAATCCAAATCCATCATATTTATTACCACACAAGTTTCCTTGAGTGAAGTAGATCGCACACTAGTTTTCAAAGCTACCACGCGGAGGCGGCGCCTCGGGATGCGGTGCATCTCGCGGCGCCGCACTGCCTCTCGCGGCGCCGCACTGCCTCTCGCGGTGCCGCACTGCCTCTCGCGGCGCCGCACTGCCTCTCGCGGCGCCGCACTGCCTCTCGCGGCGCCGCACTGCCTCTCGCGGCGCCGCACTGCCTCTCGCGGCGCCGCACTGCCTCTCGCGGCGCCGCACTGCCTCTCGCGGCGCCGCACTGCCTCTCGCGGCGCCGCACTGCCCCGCGCGGCGCCGCACTGCCCCGCGCGGCGCCGCGCTCAGTCACTTGCTCTTACGGCCGCTGCTCTTTCAGTGGGAATTGACCCTAAGTGATCGAAGGCTTGTACACGAAATCAGCCCATCTACAACGCAGTTATGGTTCGCTCAATAATGCCTGTGACACATTTTAACGCGTCACGCACGCTTAGGCCAGGGACTATAAGTACGAGTGAGAAAGAGGGATAAGCTATACACCCTATATAGCTCCATAGGTACCTTGTAAAATCGATTCTTCGATAAGCAGATCTCAGATCGCTAATTCGCTATCCCTTACTTGATGTACGCAAAGTAACGGTTCGGTCCGGTCCTGTATTACGGGTACGGATTTGGTCTATCTTCGAACTTGTGGTATAGGTACTGTTCCATTCTTATTGGTCGTAGCGTGATGTTATTATTTTATAGCTTTTCCTGATAAATTGCATTTACATTCGAAGAGTAAAGACACTATCGTCTGTACATTTGGCGCATTGATTGAGCAATTGGCTGCTACGCTGCGTGTCGCGAGTTCGATTCCCGCACAGAACAAATATTTGTTCCCGTTCTGCGTGTCTTTGTATATGAATTTACATTTTTCTATGTTTTTGAATGCCCACACAATACAGGAATAATTCTTTGTGGGGGGCAACGTTTTTCAAAATAAAAAAGGGTGAACGATTTTTTGTCAGATTCCTCGACGCACATAATAAGGGTATTATGTGCGTCGAGGAATCTGACAAAAAATCGTTCACTACTCAATCCATTACTCACATCACATCCTTGGAAGACGGGGAAACTGATGCTCATTCGAGAACTGGGTTGGAGCTTCTTGCAGACTCTCCGTCCGCGTATCGATTACCAACCCATCAGACAGCTCGACGAGGTGGGGAAGTTCTTTGAAAGAGTAAGTAATTGCAGATCCTCTCGCTGAATTTTTAGTATGCCATTGTGCGAAGAGCTAGATTGGTGTCGTTAAGAGAATCCAGCATTTGGGAATCGAATTATCTGTCTCAGATTTCTGCAGTTGGTCTTGCACAAATCTGAGGGCATATATTCTCATGGCCCTCGGAACGCGCCAATATTGGGATCCTAGATAACGGCAGGGTTTTGGTGACGATGACGAATACCTGGAACCCGACAGCCGATGAAACTTGGAAGGACACGGCGGCCGAAGCTTCGGTAGGAGGTCATGGCGATATGGAGACAGCGGCTGTCGTAACCTGATGACTGACGCACCACACGTTTCAGAAACCATATCTCAACTAAATTTATTTATTTTACAGAAATATGCAGTTCACGATGTAAGACAATAAAATACCTACCGTCAATTTTGAAGTTGTTGCAGGTTTGTATGAAAATGACGGCGCGGTTGGTGGTGACAGTGATTGCGTGTCGCGGGTTCGATTCCCGCTCGGGCCGCACGGAAAAAATATTTTTATGGTCTACAGATAAGTCTTTCAGGTCTACGTGTCTTGTATAAGAAAATTAACATGTTTGTCGCATACAACATGTTAACCCATTTGAGGCCAAATGAAAATGAACAATGTTACTAAAGAAAAATCCTTATTTACATAATATTTGCAATATAAACAAACATAAAACGAAGAAAAAAAAATTTAAAAGGATTTTTTTCAGGAATTACAGGTGTGTTCCCAAATTGGCACAATGGCCACTTATGATAGAAAGTAAGAGTTTTCAAAGTGAATGTTTTCTTGCACTTATTACAACCCCAGCGGCTTCTATTATAGTAGATAACACAGCACACCCGTTTAGGAAGTAGTTCACTTACGCCGCAGACACAAACGGATTATTCAATGCCGATAGATTTTGTACATCACTTGATTCATTGGACTGCCGTGTATTATTAGAGTTCGTTTTGCAGCCAATGGGTCATTATCGCTATCGTCCACGGAGGAAGAGGTGGACTATACGGTGGAGGTATGCCCCGCTTGGGCGGAGCACCGTTGTGCCCTCCTGGATGCAATCAACGGCAGCGACCTCTCACGCCGAGCCTTAGTTTATGGTCCGGAGTGAGTCGGAATGGCAGGCCATCGCCTCCTTCTGCGAAACAGTAATGCTAGCGAAGGAGGCCGCAAGCGTAAGGGAACGAATATTCTCACGCACCAGCCACGGAAGACGCGGACTTGCGGATGCCAAGCAATGGCTGTCAGGTCATCCGGTAATCAACCGGACCGAGCCCAATGCGTCAACAGCGTCAAGTGATCCACATGCTTCTCAAAGAGATGGTAGCAAACCGTAGGGATCTGGCAGGGCCGATGCTCGCTAGCTAGGACTGCGGGGAATCTCTGAAAAGGAAACCCGTAGTCCTAGAACGAAAAGAGAAACTGAAAGACATTGGTGTGGTTTTAGTCAGTAAAAGCCTGATATGCCCTCCCGCTCCACCTAGAGTGGGGGAAGTCATTGGATGATCTACATCCTAAAAAAAAATCGTTCATAATCCGAAAGAGTGCCCTGTAAATTCATTTGGCAAGTAAGTTGCAATAATGTCGTCATCAAAACTCTACTTTTCATGTGTTTCAACACTTAGTTTTGGTAGAATTATAGCTAATTCTTACTCCGAACCATGGTCACTATCTTCGAGTATAGTATTTAGGGCCTCTTTTTAACCACAGTACTGGTTACTGGCCCTGTAACGTCGTTTTTTGTTCATTTTGATAATCTGCCAATACTAATACTTGTGGCCATTGTACCCAAATTGGTACACCAATATTTTACATGTAATTATGACCTATGTATATATTTTTAAGAACCGGAAATCTGTTTATTTACTTGGTAATTTACTGTTTATAAAGATAAATAACTATTTATATGGAAATCTGTATTGCATATAATAATAAAAATTACAAACAGATTTTTACCTCCACAAGTCCTGTTATAATGAGTTTTTAATTAATTTTATCCAAAAACGGTGCACTTATATGAGATGGATCAATATAATATTTATTCAAGATACTTTTGACTATTCTTTACGTCAAAAATATACTGACCAACTTCAGTATTTTGTTTACCTACCCTCATTAACTAACTGTACCCAAATTGGCACGGTGGTCAAGAATGGGTTAATTCACACGCCCACAATACAGGAGTAATTCGTAGTGTAAGGCATGGATTAAAAAAAAATTAAGCACTTTCTGCAACTCTTCATCTTCAAGTTTTACTTGCTTACTTTGATTTTACGGATTTATTGAATGTCTAGCTGCTGCCAGCAGTATCACCCATATGAAAGTAGTAAATTGCCGAAACGAAGTGTACTCCTGCGATAACCAATTCCTATGTGCTACTGCATTTGGACATGGTCTAACCATGTGCCAAATTTCATCCAAATGAGTTCAGCTATTTGAGTGTGAAGAAGAAAACATACAAACTTTTGTCTTAAAAATAATAGTATAACAGATTCATCTGATGACATTAAGCAATCTTTGTGTTTTTATACCCAATATCTTAAATATTTGGTATACCTGCTCATAATCAACTCCAATGAAAAACATTTGCCGCAATAAGTTAAGCCAAGCCAGCATTGATCATGGCCACAACATACTCAAGTCGCTTTTGTCGAAGGTTTGAGTGCTATCCATGTCCAAACCCAGGTGGTAACATTCGAAATCAAGTTAAATAGTCAATAAATAAACAGGGAAACTAAAATTAAAGTTTCCTTTACGTGTAACACAAAGCCATGCAAAAGTGAGGACTAATCAAAAGAAGCTGCTTCATATTCTTTATTATATAGAAAGAAATTAGAATTCATCTTCATCTAATTAATAAGATACATACATAAAAGAACTTGTATAGATGCTAATTAGTCTTTCAACCAAAAACTCCTGAATAGACATCAATGAAACTTGGCATTTAGGTAGACCATGTCCTGGAATAGCATATACAGTACTTTTTATACTGGAAGTATATTGCCTTGGCATAATTTTATACTATCACTGGAGAGAAGCCGCTGGCAGCAGTAATTCAAATAATAAACAACATTAGTTCAGAGGTATTGACTCTCAAATTGTTGAAAATGGGGTGACAGGCTAAATTATTATTATAATCACAATCTGCTCCAATCCTAATTAAAATTTAGGTATGGGTGAAATGATAATTTAAAGAATTATTACTTACTTCTGAAAGTTATTGTGATTGAAACCAAAGTATTTGATTCACAACTATTTGATAGTTAAAACATAAATATTCTCATTAACGATTTTTTATAGTAACATTATTTCAAACCTGATACTTCAAAGATAATCAACCTCAATAATAACCAAGTTACAATACAAACACCCATTTTGAGCTACAACAATAAGCAGTACCATAGTAAGGAAATCCCATATAAACAATAAAACAATGATAGCCTTCTCTAAGAATTTATTAAGTGAACTATAACAAAATAACAACGTAACGTTTAGTAAAGCAGTTTACTTTTTGAGAGCAGATGGTTGAGGGCATCTAAAGCTTGACATCTCAATTTCAGCTTCGAAGAAACTCATGTTATCGTATTGAAAGTATTCTGGGACTTTGTAGGCTCCGGTCTTCTTAGGATCAACACCAGGTCCCACAGGTTGAGCCGCTGGTTGGATAACATTGCTGCTCAGTCCAGGTACGTCGGGAACTGATTGACTGGCCTGCGCAGGTGGTGCAGGCGAGCTCTGAGAACCCCCGGGACCTTCACTATAAAATCTAGTTAATGCTCTCAATGTATTCCTCCTTAGAGAATTCATTATTAACTTTATATTACACAACCCGACAGAAATAAAAATTCGCAATATTGACTGTCAGTCACAGCTGTCAGACAGACAGATGACAGTGACTGATATGTACATACTCTGAGTTCCGAGAAGAGAATAAAAGTGATAATATTGCGAATCTGATCATCGCGCAACATCACAATATTTTTTTATATTATGTGACTATAATAAACGATATTGACAGGGTTTGGACCAAGTGATGCCCAGGAATAAAAGTAGCTCCAGGTTAATCGCATCGTCGACTCTAGCCTGCCACTCCTCCTCGCTCCGTGCCATGGGCCATGCATGGTCTATGGTCTATACTAAGGCCCAGCGCGGGAGACCACCGCCGCTGATCACCTCCACATGGACAAGGCGGTGCTCCGCTCAAGCGGGGCACACCTCCACCGTGTCCCCCGGGCGGTCCACACAGTGGTGACACCCAAGCGTTTCTTCTGCCGAGAGATATTATTTACTTCTGTCTGAATCTGATACAGGGGCCTCCCGAACTTACCATGTCCGGTGAGGAACTACGTCATAGGGAAGATAAGAACGCCGTGACGTGAGGAGTGAATCCCCGACCGGTCTCATGCGCACCGCGATATTATTGTCTTACTATTGTGTCTCGTTTGGCGGGTATGTGATGAGTGATGTGATGTGTGAGGCTTAACCTCATACGCTGCTTTATTTTTTAGAGTTAACAAAATTTGCGATTATGGAAATCTATATATATAAAAATGAAACCCGTTTTCCGTTGTCACGACATCACATGAAAACGGCTTGACCGATTTGGCTGATTCTTTTTTTAAAATGTTCCTTGAAGTTCAATGATGGTTCTTACGGAGAGAAAAATTCTAAAAAAAAAAAAGTTAGGTAAAGTAGGGTAGGTAGGGTAGTGTAGGGTATAATAGTGTAGGGTAGTATAGGGTAGTGTAGTGTAGGGTAGGTAGGGTAGTGTATGGTAGTGTAGGGTAGTATAGGGTAGTGTAGGGTCGTGTAGTGTAGTGTAGTGTAGGGTAGGTAGGGTAGTGTAGGGAAGGTAGGGTAGGGTAGCGTAGGATATGTAGGGTAGTCATTTGACGGGAGCGAAGCCGCGGGTAAAAGCTAGTATTATATAAAATATCTAATTCTGTAACAAAAACATTGGTTTAAGAGATAAGTACCTATACCATTCTGCAAAATGGATAATCAGAAAATGTAATTTTTATCTTGATCAATAAATGAAATCATCATTTTTACACAAGGATAGTCTATGTGCTCATGCACAACATTTCTCTTTTCGATTACTCGATTAAAATTTTCTTGCTGGAGTTAACGTTAGCAAGAATATTTTTTCCGTTTTTTTTCCCAAACGACAACACGCACAAATTTTATGTGGTACACATTTACACAAGGTACCTAATATAATTATATTAGCGACCCGCCCCGGCTTCGCACACGTGCAATATTATCAGTGTTTCCCTACTATTTCTATACTAATATTATAAAGAGGTAAAATTTGTAAGTTTGTATGTAGGGGGTAATCTCTAGAACTACTGGTCCGATTTGAAAAATTCTTTCAGTGTTAGATAGCCCATTTATCGAGGAATGCTATAGACTATTTACTATCACGCTATGATCCACGGGAGCGGAGCGGTAACGAAAAATGCGGGTGAAACCGCAGGGGACAGCTAGTTATACATAATGTATTATGCATATAAAACTTCCTCTTGAATCACTATCTATTTAAAAAAAACCGCATCAAAATCCGTTGCGGAGTTTTAAAGGTTTAAGCGTATATATAGGGATATAGGGACAGAGAAAGTGATTTTGTTTTATACTATGTAGTGTTAATATGATACGTTCAAATCATAAATCTAAAAAGTCTCTTTTTTAGGTCCGTGGTTCCACTCATATCTCGAATATTGTCGAAGTGCACTAAACGTAGTATCTTTTATTACTTCGTACTGGTAGCCCTTATAAAAAAACGACAACAGCATCGGGAAGCCAGAAAAAGATAGAGCAGTGAGTTTTACTTGCTGACTCGATGACTAGATCACAGAAGGCCATGGAAGGGATTAAGGGACTACACACACTTATTCAGCTCTATTCAGCGTATGTCCATAGAAAACAACGATTTTGTATGGAGACGCGTACGCATCCATTCAGCTTTCCGCGTTTATTCAGCTTTCGCGGCAAACAAGTATAAAATGAGAACAAATGTGTTTTTATCATGCGAGTGCTTTAGATAGAGTTCAGCGCTGTTCTGCCGCGTTCAGCGCTGTTCCGCCGCGTTCAGCGCTGTTCCACTGCGTTCGACGCTGAATGCGGCGGAACAGCGCTGCACACGTATGTATGGTTCTCAACTCCTTGTCGACAAGTTGCGACCTGTATAGTTCCTGGATAGATTAGATTTATCGAAAATGCTCTTTAAATTAAATATAATTTTGCTTTAATTGGGGTACCAATGTCGCGTTTTCTCCAACCAAATTTCTGTTTACCCAAAGTGGGTCGACCCACTGTCGTTCCCGTTGTAATTTTATACGGTATTTTTTTTTCTATTCCTTCTGAAAGTGGCGAAACGACAAAAATATCGCACATAGAACTGTCCATGTTGAGGGCACAATACTAATTGAGTAGCTGATCGTCTTTGCAGCATATTCAGCGCCGTACGTAGTAGATAGAAGCATTCTAGCGGAGAAAACTCTCTTACGCCGCTGTACGCGGCTGCAGCGGCGTACAGCGGCGTAAGAGTATCTCCGCTAAAATGCTTCTATCCACTACGTACGGCGCTGAATATGCTGCGAAGACGGTCAGCTACTCAATTAGTATTGAGATGTTATTTTTTCTCTGTTGATCGCTATAATGTGACGGACTAATATCGTACAAGCAAGAATATTTTTGTACTACAAATATAAGTTTCTCTTCGTCCATTATTTTATTTCGAAAAAATAAAGGAGGTAATTAGAATTACTTTAAAAGCAGCAGCGCTGTTCTGCCCCATTCGGCGTCGAATGCGGCAGAACAGCGCTGAATGCGGCAGATCAGCGCTGATCTCTATTTAAAGCACTCGCATGATAAAAACACATTTATTCTCATTTTATACTTGTTTGCCGCGAAAGCTGAATAAACGCGGAAAGCTGAATGGATGCGTACGCGTCTCCATACAAAATCGTTGTTTTCTATGGACATAAGCTGAATAGAGCTGAATAAGTGTGTGTAGTCCCTAAGGGATCACTTCCCTCCTTTTACTCTGCAGGCTGCACCATTATACCACAATACATTTAGAATAAAATTAAAAATAGTGCCTCTTTTGAATTTTTCTTGCGTTCGCTTTACGAACGCGTTAAATATTTTTTAGAAAAATTCTAAAAAATATGTAACGCACTTGCATTATAAAAAAAAACTTATGATGGCGAAATAATTTCTAGTAGAAAAAAAAAGCTCAATGCGAGCCGAGAGATATTATATTTATTGAGCTCGATTAAGTTTTCATTTGGTTTTGAAATGTGCTGAAATAGTGAACTTAATTAATTTGACGTCGATATAATATTTTTGCTGTTTCCCTTTCCAGAGAACTTTTGATTGGATTGTACACTGACACTAGGTTGAAGTCGATTATTCAGTTTTAATATCGATACAGATTCCAAAGCTGCGTTTATTATTATTTTGATAATTTAGTTTTTATAATCTACAAGTTAGCATGTAAGTACGACTATGACCATGATGCCGTTTAGTTTCTAAGTAAGCAGTATTATTTATTCATCAACCGAATAAACTGGTGATGGATGGATCGTTACACAGGCATTCTTTACTTCCGTGGTACATTGCGTCTCCTCTAGTGTCTATGGTTCTTTTTCACGACTGTTTTGGATAGTTTACCTACCTTGCCTATATTGCCGATTTTTCGGTCTAGAAGCGGAATATGTGTATTATTTTACTGTGTAATCTATAATGCAACATGTTGTAATGTTTTTCAATCATAGTTAAGTCTTATTGCTTTGTAGGTGTCCGTAAAACACAAGTTCAGCCATTTACATGAAAGGTGAGTACAAAAAATTGGTACCTCTATTTTTTTTTTGTAAAGCTAAGGTTTCACTTTAGTGACACTCGGAAAATAGGGATTCAGTGTATGCGATTCTGTTCTTGAATACATATATAAATGTTACCTGATTGTCAATAATTATTCATACGGCGCTGCTTATGTTATAGTTCATATATATACCTATTTGCCGCTATTTTGTATGTTATATTTATGTATAGCAACTATTACTCGGCCGAGTTGAATAGGTCATGAGGAAGCACTACGTTCCATTTCATGTACGAGTATTTTACAATCGATAGAATATTGCTTCTACCCGAGATAGTATGTGGCGTAAGTTTAGTGACCTCAAGATGAAAGTCTAATAAAATATTTTGCAAGTTAAATTTTTGTGTATTTCATATTAAAATATTTGAAAATTGAGGTGGACTGTGAGTATACACTGATCACAGAAAAATAGTACGGAAATGGAACGTTTTTTAGTCTATGGTTTTTTTATTTGGTTTTTGAAAAACGCCAATTCTGTTCATAAAAATTGCAATAATTTCACATGGAATTACGTTAATATTATTAAACAGTGAAAGTTTTTGTTATAATAACATATTTGTTACACTTGTGCTACTAGTCTTGCCCAAGATAACTACATAAGTGCGCTTATTAAGGCGGATACGTGAAATGGCTGCCGAGGTGCCAGTTTGTGATGTATTATGTGAAGCAATGGAATATTTGTCTAAACTCGGATCTAATTTGCGGTCTAGATCCGAGAACTTGAAAGAGAAAAGAATAAGTAAGAATAAGTTAAGAAATGCTCATGCTGTTAACAAAGCTGCGCAAAAGGTGCTCCTCATTTGTGAATTGTCAAAAAAATCGCTTGAAAATGTCGAAATCGGCGTCCGTAAAGTACTCTCGTTAGTAAACGCGGGTCAAGCTCACACTAATAATGGCGGGAAACAGAATGATAAGAAAAGCGAACATAGCAACAAAAGGTTTCATTATTTCAATTATGAGTCGTACAAATTGCGGATATCGAAGAAGATTTCAATCGCCCATTTTACTAGTGTTAAAGTCCTTGCTAAAACTATGCCTGATTCCATGCAAGAAAAATATCCTGTATTTTACGATTGTAAACTAAAGCAGCTGCGAAAACAGCTTTCAGAAGATCTCTCTGAAGATGAATTGGAAAAAAAAGAAAGAAGAGGTTCATGTAGTTCTGATAAAAAGCAGAAAATTGAAAAATCTAATAAAAACCAAAATGAGTTTACAAAACTATTGGAATCTGATGAAAGTGAATGTGGAAAATCTAGTAAGAATGAAGAGACTGAAAAAAATACTAAAGATTCTAACAAAACTAAATCTTTAGATGTGGTGATAAATTCTAACCCTGAAGATGTAATTGATGATGAAATAAACAATTCTATCTCTTCATTAAATATGCGAGATGATATATGTGAACAAGGTACTGATGAAAAAACTAATGCAAATTTGAAAAGTAAAATTGGGCAAGATTCTGTCAACTCGAAGGAAGATACAGCAGTATCAGAACTCATTGAATGCTTTGCAAATGAAGCAAAGGTAGTTGAAAATAAAACTAATAGTGTGAAAACTAAAAGTATAAGAAAGAAGTTCAGTAAGATTAAGATTACCGATGATAGCTCAGAGGATGACGAACCTTTGAAAAACAAAAAAGTGAATGAAAATCAACCCTCTCCTGGTGAAGAAAATGACGACAATGAAAAGAATATTACTGAATCTGAACCAAAGTCTAAGAAAAGGAAAATCAGTAACGCTGATGATAATTCAAAGTCCAAGGATGATTCAGATCATAGTTTAATAGAAGCAAATAACAGTGAGAATGATTCTAAGCCCTTAATAAGATGTGTCAACATTACCAAATTACTTAAGCCTGATGTACTAGAATCCAAAATTAGTAATTCATCCAAAGATAGACAAATGACAAAGAATGATCACTTAATGAGTAAAGGGAGGGTCAGGAAGAATAGTGCAAATCGTAATACTGCCCAACATGAAGACAGGGTTAGAAAAAGTAATCACATTAAAGATAAGAAAAGTGATGATGAATTTTGGGCTTTAAAAAGGAATGAAGTCAAGAAATTTAAACCTAAAAAATTTACTATAAATGTAAGTAAGTTGCCCCAATTGACTATAAATTTTTTAATCTCTCATAATCTCCAAAAAATAACTCATAGATCCAAAACTATTTGTGAGGTAACAAAGGCAAAGGATAAAGAAACTGATAATTTAGAAAAAAATATTGATGAAGTTAAAAATGCCCTACTTAATGAGTCGGGGTCCGAGGATATTGACAATGTATTAACCGCTGAAGCAAATGAAGTCAAAAATACACTTCTTAATGATTCTGATTCTGATGCTAAAGAACAAACTTCAGAGAAAACTGAAAATATAAAAGCTAAAGCAAATAAAGTCAAAAATACACTTCTTACTGATTCTGATTCTGATGCTAAAGAACAAACTTCAGAGAAAACTGAAAATATAAAAGCTAAAGCAAATAAAGTAAAAAATACACTTCTTAATGATTCTGATGCTAAAGAACAAACGTCAGAGAAAGCTGAAAATATTAAAGCTAAAGCAAACAAAGTCAAAAATACACTTCTTAATGATTCTGATTCTGATGCTCAAGAACAAACGTCAGAGAATACTGAAAATATAACAACTAAAGCAAACAAAATCAAAAATACACTTCTTAATGATTCTGATTCTGATGCTAAAGAACAAACTTCAGAGAATAATGAAAATAGCAACCAAAGGAAAAAAGATGAGCTAACAGATACAGCAGCGATTAAAGATGCTTTACTTAATGAATCTGACTCTGAAAATAATGAGCTTGATAAGGTAGAAACAAATAAAACAAATAAGTCTGCTGCTAGTGGCGACGATGGTGAGAAAGAATTAGAAACAGAAGTTACTGATAAAATTAAAAGTGCATTACTCAATGACTCAGATTCTGATAAAAATCAAAATGACAATGTAGCTGATAAATGTAATGAGAATGTTACAGATAAAAATCTTTCAGAAAATGAATCTGGTAAAACTGAACAATGTGAATTAACTCAAGACCCTGAAAAAATTAAATCATCTCTTTTGAATGATTCATCTGATAGTGGGGAAAAGTTACCAGTAATCATAAAGAAAAAGAAATTAAAAATGAGCAAGCATAAAAGAGAGCATGGCAGCAAAAGAATGCGAACTAAGAAAAAACCTGTGTATTCTTCAACTAGTTCAGAAAATGAAGAAGAGAATTCGCAAGAATCAGAGAAGGGTTTTAAAAAGCACACCCACAAACATACTAGACGAAAATCACGCATTTCGAGCTCTGAAGACTGCAAAAAAGAACATAGTTCACGAGAATCTGACTCAAAAGGCAAAGGCAGCAAGGCTAATTCAAGCAATGAAGATAAAGATAGCGAAACTATTGACCAGATTGATGGAACCATTGATGAGCACTCAGATTCCAGTGTTGGCAAGGTTAGGACATAAGTCATAAGTACCTTAAAAATATTTTTTAGGTTTTCTCAACATTGTACATAAGTCATAACTGTACTTGTACACTTACTATTGCCATTATTAAATGTTATGAATGTATTTGATTACGCTATGTAACAAGAAAATTGCATTTTTAGTTATAAGTTTCATAAAGATTTATTCATGTCTACTTGTGTACTAACTTTAAGGATAATACTTATTGTTCTGCATTGTTGTAAATTGGTAGTTAGCAATTAAATGCCAATTGAAACATATGGAGTTTTAATTTAGCACAAAAAAATTGAACAAGCAGCACAAGGTAGTTTTCATTATTTTTCATACTTAATGCGAAATAAAGGTAAAGTAAATAAGTAGGTATTGAATGTATAACTTTTTAATTAATATACTTTATTTTTTACCTTTATTTTGTATTAGAACTAAATTGTAGTGTGTAGAACATGACATAAATCTGACAAAAATAATTACAGATGGTACGCTCTAAAGCAAAACCCAGTGGGAGCAGTGGCCAGAATTCTGATAATCAAGATGCGAGTGACAAAGAAATTGATGGGTAAATATTTAGTAAAAATGGAATGGGGTGAAAGAACTTAAAGATAAATACATGTTGATTACTGATAGCAATATTCATGCTAAGTGATAAGGAAAAGACCTAGCTAAAGACAAAGTGTGCCCACATATGCAACCTTTGCTATGCATTATGATATCCTTGAAAACAGATGACTTAGATACAAACTTGGCATATGCAACATGGGCACACATATTCACTTAAAATCAGATCTAACAATCCCAATCTCTATGGGAAGGTGCACCAACCAACTCTTTGTTGTTGCATTGCATACTTGGGCTCAGTTTGTCTTTACCGCTACTGTCTCTTAGCTAAGCATGCTTATACTATATTGAAATAATCAGAAATAAATAACTAAAATTTATTGGTGTGGAGTTCCTATTTTATCTAAGAAGGTTATTAGTACCCCCAACTTGAAGAAGGTATTTTCGGTTTGAACTTTTCATAACATTTAGCATTAGCATTTTTCCTTCTCCTATAGAGGAGGCCTGAGTCCCAACCGTGGAAACATTAAAAGGCCGATATGCTAAAAAATTCATAAAATATGTTAACAGAAAATATACAAGTTGATAGAAACTGTAATTAAGTTTGGGACAAGGAATGTGTGTTATGAAATTATTCCATTCTGTCAGTGTGAGACCTATTCATTATACATATGTGAAGCATTAGCAATATTAGGTACATACTGATTATAATAAAATTTATCATACATTTTATCATTATCACAAAACTTTGGAGTCTTTAAGAGTCTTTAAGTAATAGGTTACTTCTAGGCAAGCGTGCTCCAACAACGACGCGAGCCTTTGCTTATTAAAAAAACCGACTATATATATACACCGTCGGTTTAGGTAGTTAACTAAATGTAAACAATCTTGGTATATCTTTTTATCTAAAAGTTGTCTATAAATTGTATGTTAAAGTCTTTGCAAATAGGTATTTACCTAAATCGATGTTAGCTAAATTTAAATAATCTTTGTGTATATTATATACGACCTCTTTAATATAAAAAGCCATACCAAGATTGTTTACCTTTAGTTAACTACCTAAACCGACGGAGTATAGTAGCCAATATTAACTCCTAATCCAAAAGACCTATTGTTGCTGAATTGGGAATAGCTTGGGTGCCAAAAATGGGAATACGTCACATTTAGGGCTTAAGTATATTTTCTGTGCATCAAATAACTAATAAGGTACGATGTCCGTAGGCTGACTAACTTGAACAATTTAAACAAACCGCATCGACGGCGCGACCCTCCCACGAACAACACCGGCAGTCGCAAGAGCAGCAGAACGAAGCCCACACCCAACATCGGCGAGGACCTGCTGCGCGCCGTCAGCAGCTCCGACGTGACGGATGAAGACAATATGGAAGACGAAGGTATATTTTTAACTAGCCTTTGCCTGATGGGATTTTCTATCAGAAATAATGTCTAGATAGAGAAGTTTGGAAGGAGAACCGGGGGACCTTTGCCCAGCTGTGGGACACAGATTAGGCTTTTAAAAAAAATGTAAGGTAATTGTTGGTAATTCTTCCATAGGTACTTAAGACACAGAAAACGTCTTTAGAACGCCACGGTCTTGTATAGAAGACAAGCGTTTCCGTGCCCTCTCTGGCGTTGACGTCCTTATTAGAATACAACATCATTAATGAAGGTGGCAGAATAAACTGAATGTGGCGTTTACCACAGGCTATTAGTGCCAACCACCTGCCACCTATTAGTGCCTGGTGGGGAGATTAAAGGGGCAGAGGAATAAAGGGCCAGCTAATCTTTTAGGAAATGAATTTTAAATAAGAGCCTTTATTATTAATATTATAATCATATTATAAAGCTGAAGAGTTTGAACGCGCTAATCTCAGGAACTACTGGTCCGATTTGAAAAATTCTTTCAGTGTTAGATAGCCCATTTATCGAGGAAGGCAATATATACCATCACGCTAAGACCAATAGGGGCGGACGAAGTCGCGGGCGGAAGCTAGTAAGAACATAATTACACGATTATTTTAATACCTAATTACGTGTAGTTTCATATCAGACACCCATTTAATCTAATCTAAAGGTGATATCAGACTGTTCACTAAGCGCCGCGCCGTGAAGGCGATCTTCACGGCGACGGAACTTTGGTTGAAGAAGTGTCAAAATCGTGAGTCATTCGTGCTCTTCGTTTTAACATAGGTACGCATGACCAGTAGCGTCGCAAACATCACTCGCGGATATTGCGGTGTCACCACCACGAGAAATAACAAAACTATTCAAATTCATACAAATCTGATAAACGGGAAGAGTGATGCAATATTCGGATAAATAGGAATTCGGAGCTTCCGTAACCCATTACCTCTTTATTCATTTTATTTAGAATTCTAAACGTCCGAATGAAAAAACAGTTGTCTATGGATACAGTCGTAATTATAACTTTACGATAATTATGAGAGTAGATCCAATCATTTACTATGCACTTTAATAAGGAAAATCTGATTCAGTAGGTACTCATCGGTTCAGACTGTGCGTTTTCTGCCTTATGGAGGAATACCTACCTATAAGATTTTTATAAAGCTAGTATGATTGCCAGTATCAATACTATACATACGAAAACTCGTCTACCAAGAATTGTTGAGCACTTGATTGTAATATGCACCGACTAAATTGGTTCCACATCTGGTAAAATCTAATAACTGGTAATAACTGAAAAACGAAGAGAGAAAGGTAACCGAAACTTCTTCAAAACGCAGTAAAACGCACGGTATTTTGGACTTATCATTTATAAAATAAAAACATTTATTTGAATCAAGAATGTACATTTCATAAACTCACCAAACTGTGTACCTAACAGTTCGTCGGTGGGTTCGGCGGACATTTTAAGCGTATTCTCTTATAAACCTAAGCAGCATCAAACTACATACATTTGAGATGTATAGAAACTATTGAAAAAAACAGGCCCACTATTCTCTTTTTAATCTGAAGTATCAGTAAATGCTGAAAGTTCTCTAGTTTTCAGTGTGTAAATAAATGTCATCATCATCTCAGCCGAAAGACGTCCACTGCTGGTAAGTCCTGGTAAGGCCCCTAAATAAATGTGTATTTGTGTTTTAGATTTGCCGCCAGTGAATTTGTCTGGACTCAATGGAGACAGCATTAGTCACTTGGCCAAAGATGACTTACTTGGAGAAAGTGATACGTCAGTGTCACAAAAGGGTGAACATAGCGAGGCTGAGGTAAGATCATACAATTATTTTTTAACAATGTTGAATGTAATTTTAACAAATTTATGTAGATGTGCCTATTTTTTAATAATATTGTCTGTACTTCATTTTCAATTGTTTTTTTTTACAGGAATCTCATAATGTGGAAGATTCAGAAGAAGAAAAGTAAGTTCTTACATTTTATATAACAAATACCCTTGCCGAGTGTCTGTCCGTATGAATGAAATAAACTCAAAAACAGCTGAAAAGTTTTTTATGCAGTTTTCATTGATAGACAGAATATTTCATAAAAAATGTTTAGGTGTTGATTAGGTTTGTCAGATTCGTCACACCCGTGCTACGCTGTGGCGAGTCACTATACCACCTTCGCTATTTTTAACATAAAAGAGGAGTTAGTCAATAAGTACTTTCTTTCTTTTTTTTTTCTTTTCGCCTTTGTACATTGAGTTGCATGAAGACTAAATAAATAAATAATATTGAACATTGAAATTTAAATCCAAGCCTTTCCCCAGTGTGAAATTAAAACGTCAACGCAAGGCGAACGCGATATCATCAGATTCCGAAGGTGGCACATCGCATCGGAAGCAGCGCGACGCAGATGTGAAACTAAGTGACTTTGAAGACTCGGAAGACGAAAGTTCGGAATCAATAAAACGCGCCAAACGGAAGAAGAAGGGCTCTGAGAGTGAGGCATCGGCAGGATCCAGTAATGAAGGAGGGTATGTACATAAATGTTATGTAGATAAGGTGTTTTTTTTATTCAGGCTATTCCCTCTGCTGGGCAAAGCCCTCCCCCAAGTTCTTCCAGGTATTCTTTTCTCGAGCCACCTCGTCTTCCCGCCATGTCTTCCCAGGTTGACTTCGGCAGCGTCGTCCATCCTCTGCTACCCACTTGTGAAAACTCCTGTCTAGGGGTCGTTGTGCATGCGACTGATGTGACCCGCCCAATACCATTTTAGCCTGGCACATGAGATGTAAGATGTCACAGTGACGTAGGCGAATTACCACACAGTGGATTCCAAATGCAAGGCAATAACAGAATTCCACACAGAAAATAATGAGCTGGACTCCTCAAAAGGTTGACCTTAAATTAGAGAAGACTTCGAAAAATCGAAAGGGGGGAGAGGGAAGCATTTGTCTTGCAGTTGGACAGCTTAGGCTCATAATAATACTAGATTGTGAGGAGTTCATCTTCTTAAAGTCAAACCAACCACTTACATGGACCCACTCTCTGGTCTCAATAGTAAAATATTAACTAAATTATATTATTATGTAGATAATTGTTTTGATGTTTTCTGAACTAGTTTTAAATGCATGGGATAAGCATATAAGACATTTCTGTCTTTTCACATCTGGTGGATATTGCCATTCAAAATTATTTATGTGCTCATCTCTTTTTGTACCAATTCCTACAAGTTATTTAACTGGTGTTCGTTTTATTTCTAGTACAAAGAAACGTCGACGTATTAAATCTGTGAAGGAGAGTGATGGTTCTGGCTCTGACACTGAAAACGAGGGCAGAAATAAACATGGAAGGAAGAATATACGTAAGGTAATCGTTTAATTATGTTTTATAAACTATAATAATGGCGTAGAAATACATCTTGATTATAATCTTCTTCTCGTGTCGATCTTACTCAAGTTTTGTCCGACCAATATTTGATTTTAATCTTCTTCTACCTGGCGTTTATCCCGGCTTTTGCCAGGGTCCGCCTTCCGACTTAGCTTGTTCCACTTTGCCCGATCTTCTACATCCTTTCCAGTAAGGCCATTGGCTCTCATTTCGGACTTGACGACGTCCAAACAGCGCTTGCGAGGGCGACCACGAGACCTAGCGCCAAGGACAGCCATATTCATGCATCTCCGGCCAACGTACTCCATAGGGCGGCACATTTGATAAGATGGTAATAATAATGTTTGATTACAGGTCATGGGTAAAAATCAGCTGGAAGAGGCCACTAAGAAGGCGGCGCGCGAAGAAAAGGAGAGGGTGGCTCGTATCTTAGAGAGACAGAAATTGGTTAGTATTTGTAATGGCCATATCTTACTCTTTATTTTTATATATCCTTCATGATAAGATTGATTGAAATGATTCCTTGTGACGTAGTCAGGCTTGGCTTGAATATATTGCAATGCTGTACAATCTGTCATATTTATTCATCAATGTTTTCCTTCTGCATTCTCGCCTGACAGCTATCATCGTTCATTCCTTAATCCTTCATACTATGAGATTCTGAATAAGGCCTGAAACTGCGTTAAGCGGGCACCCGCGCGGTTTCATACAAAAGTGCTCCGTCGCGGGGACCAGCGCGGGTGTCCGTCACGGGGAGGCGCACCCCGCACCCACGCGACGGGGCCCGCCTCCGTGCGACGGAACCCGTCGCGGGGGCACGCGCGGTCCCCGCCAGGGAACACGCACGGGCTTGTTCAGGGTTGTCATTTCATCATTTGACAAAAATGACATAACGAATGTTGCCACTTTTTTGCAATTCTTAAATAGTGATGTACCTCAACCGTAAATTGCCGTTAATAAAATCAAGTAGTATCGTTTTTATAATATTTTTTCCTGAATAGTAGATAGCTATTTAAAATGAAAAAATACAGAAGTAATAACGTATATTTTTATGTTAAACATTTAAAAAATATTTAATGAATGATAAATGATATTTATTTTGCAAATAGGTTTTCACAAACACTTTTACACGTCAATTTTTTTGTTGGACTTTTTTTTACTAGATGAGGCCGGTGTTTACTAACTGACTACCCTGAGAAGAAACACCGAAACAAACTCAGAATTCTAATCGATATGAAACAGAATGCAGTTATACTGATACTGTATACTGCAATCGGTTTCAATTTTGGAAGAATATTTTTTAACCAATCTTCATATCGATTAGAATTCATTTCCTTGTGATGGTCATCTAGCCCCTTTTTTGCATCGAAAACTAGTGCACCGCCATCCACGAAACTGTCTTCGCTTCCAAAGTGGGACAGTTTTTTTTTTGCTAGTCGTCGTTTTGCTATGTAATAATATATTAAGTTCTCCATCGACACGACTATACAAGCACACCGTTAAAATTGAACTAGCGACACTGCGTAAATCGGTCTCCGCGACGGGTCCCCGCGACGGGGACCGTCGCGTAGCCACGGAGCCCACGCGCGTGTCCACGCGCGTAGACACGCGACGGTTGCCCGTCGCGGGCGCCCGCTTAACGCAGTTTCAGGCCTTAAACAACCTAGCCTGAGCGACACGTGTTTTCACAACACCGCGAATATTTATTTAAAAACAATCTAATACCATTATTTGTATTAACAGTACAACAACTTGGAATTTGACGAGTCTGGTAAACCAGACGAGGTAACTTTGGAGAAGGTGATATTGGACTTCGATCCTGAAACTAAAGAACCCCTGATCGAGGTCGACAGAGGCCTTGTGAAGAAACTAAAACCCCATCAGGTAAACCTTATTTGTTAATAAGTAAAGACTATTTTTTACTTTATCAATGGATTTTTAAAAAAGTTATTTAGTATGTCTTTACGAGCTTTTATGTAACTAGCAATGTTTGTACGCACGTACATGCTACATTCTGTGTGTTTATGTATTGTTCGGAAAATATTGTAAATACATTTAGCAATTGAAACAGTTTAACCAATTGAGCTGTTTGCTTTATTCTTGTAGTAATTTGGATATTACATAATATTATGGTCCTTCGTCTGGAATGGTGTATCGATAAGTTAGATGACAACGTCCGATGATAATTTTCCAGTATCCTAAGCTGAATTAAAAAAATTACAGCACATCCTACTTATTTATTTATTTATTTATTTATTTATTGACACACCAACGACTTATTCACTAAATCACTACAATAACAAAAAGAACATATAAAGAACATAGCAGTGAATTTGTCACTTATAGGTGTGCACAGCACTTGTATAATCAACAATAAAAATAATAAAAAAATGGAAATATAATCATCGTAACAATTTAAAATGTCAACAGTTTGATTAAAATACAGAATAATTAAAAAAAATAATAAAATAGAATTGGAATATTATAACAATTATTAAATTAGCACAAAATAACAAATAATTTATGACATCATAATTACATTTATGAACTGAACTGAATAATAAGAAAAAACATTATTTTTAGGCAAACGGTATAAAGTTCATGTGGAATGCTTGCTTTGAGAGTGTGAAGCGGATCAAGAAAGACAAGGGATCGGGCTGCATCCTCGCTCACTGCATGGGTCTCGGGAAAACATTACAAGTAAGTTACCTTTTTATAAGAAAAAATGATTTGTTAAATATTTCACTATTAATTTTAATGGTTTTGAATTGATATGTGTTGTACTGAACAGATTGTTCGTCCAATACCCAAGTTGGGCAAAGTATTATAAAGGTTTTTCAATCAGGAATGGTTTCAATCCCAGTACAGTCTTTAGATTTTGACTACTTGGCCGACCTGAGCCAGGACCCTTATTAGCTTATAACGGGCGCAATGGGATGATATTATACCACACGTACACGACGTGTAAAAGTGTTAAGTAACTTAAAATCTATTTGCAAAATATGATTGAAACGTGTAAATCCGTGCAGGTAATATCGCTAACACACACGCTGCTGATCCACGGGTCGCTGACGGGCGTGAACCGCGTGCTGGTCGTGTGCCCGCTGTCCACGGTGCTCAACTGGGTCAACGAGTTCAAGATGTGGCTCAAGCACGCGCACTCCGAGTTCGAAGTGGATGTGTACGAGCTGTCCAGGTAAGATACGAACTCATTTTATTACTTATAGTCAAATGGGGTACATAGAAACGCAGGGGAGAATAGGAACAAAAGGTATTCCCAGCATCTGAGTACTCCTATTTATTTATTTATTGTAATAAATGTAACCATTTTTTTTAATATTTTTTTTGCTGTTGTAAAGTGCCTGATGATTCTCATATAAAAAATCTCACGTCTTGCTGGACGGTCGAAAACTGTCCTTAAGTACCTACAACAAAATTCTTTGGTTTCCTAAGATAAACAAGTTCAGACTTGAGCCTAGTAAGTGCTATTCTCTGATAAGGACGAGTACTCTTTGTGAAGTGCGACTTTGCGAGCCGTTGGATCAAACGCACTGATAAAACTACTCGACCTTGTCTTATATCATTTATACATCCGGTGTATAATGCAGTGTCGTAGCTAGGGACTATTTAGGGACTCCTAAGGCCTCTTGTACACGAGACGGTTTTTGCGCCGTAAAAAACGTACCGTGTACAAGCGGCCATACACTGCGGAAAAACACTGATGACACACGGCAGCGGTTCCGTTCCGTAGCGTCGTCGGTGTCTACAAGCTCTCTCAGTGATCCATACAACACTGCGCGCCGTGTTTACGGACGGAGAAATTTCCGTGGCTACGTACGGAGTAAAAACCGTCGTTTAATGGTTACAAATGACTTTCATTAGCCTGAGAGCGTTGCAGTGATGATTATAATTTATTTAGTGGTTTATCCTCGCATCGGAACGTCTTGCAGCAATAATTACACCAATGGAGTACTAAAGCATATGCGTGGTAGAGGTAGTCTTCAAAGGAGCGGCGCGGCGATGGGTTACGTATGCTCGCTTGCCTAGCGTCAGGTCAGCGCTCCTACAGAATCCATCATCATCCACTTAGCCTTTTCCCAACTATTTTGGGGTCAGCTTCCAGTCAAGCCGGATTTAGCTGAATACCAGTATTTTACGAGGTGGTGGTTGCTTAATGGTCCTAGACTGTCGGAGTTCATCGCGGAGGTCGAGCACCTCGAGATCAGTTCTCCGCATGAGTCCGCTCAAGATATATGGAGTAGGATTCATTCAGTAATCACCGCCGCGGGTAAGCGCGTCCTTGGCACTTCTCGTGGTGGTCGCACCATGGACAGGGAGACATGGTGGTGGGATGACGGGGTGCAGGAGGCGACCCGGAAGAAGAAGGGTTTATTTAAAAAGTGGCAAGGGTCCAACTCTCCGGAGGACAGGGAGGCATATGGAGCGGCTAAGCGCGCTTGCAAAAAAGCAGTAGCCAGAGCCCGCAGCAAAAGTTTGGCGCCCTTGTACGACAAGCTGGAAACTGCGGAGGGGCAAAAGCTTATTTTTAAGCTGGCGCGTGCCCGGGAAAAAGCTACACGGGACATTAGCAAATGCCTCTGTGTAAGGGACGCCCAGGGTAAGCTGCTCTATGATGCCCCCTCTGTTAAGGAGAGATGGTGCACATACTTCGAGGAGCTGTCTAACAAACAGCATCCCCATAACCTTCCTCCCGAACCGCCTCCTAACCTTGGTCTTATTTCCCCTATTTCCCCCGACGAAACTCGCATTGCTCTTCGCCACATGAAGAACCGGAAATCGGTCGGGCCTGACAATGTGCCAATCGAAGTGTGGAAGGCCATGGGCTCACATGGTGTGGACCTTCTGACGGATCTATTCAACCGCATCCTGACCACCAAGGAAATGCCGAACCAGTGGCGATCAAGCCTCATTATCCCTATTTATAAAGGCAAAGGTAGCGTACAGGATTGTAGTAACTACCGCGGTATTAAGATCATGTGCCACACCATGAAGCTCTTCGAGCGGATCATTGACACACGGCTCCGTAGCGAGTGTACTGTCTCTGAGTGTCAATATGGCTTTCGGACGGGTAACAGCACCATGGACGCAGTGTTCGCTTTGCGGACTCTGACTGAGGCTTACAGAGAGAGAAGGAGAGCTCTGCATATGGCCTTTTTAGACCTGCAGAAGGCCTTCGACTGTATTCCTCGACAGTCCATCTGGTGGGCACTTCGCTTCAAGGGTGTGCCCGAGGCCTATATTGACATTATCAGAGACATGTATCGCGATTCCGTGTCCTCTGTCCAGACCGCGGTTGGCGAATCCAAAGTCTTTCCAATATCTGTTGGCGTTCACCAAGGATCGGCTCTTAGCCCGTTCTTGTTTAACGTTGTGCTCGATGTAGTTACGGCATACATCCAAGATCAGCCTCCATGGCTAATGATGTATGCCGATGACATCGCCCTCGTTAGCCAGAACAGAGCCCAACTTGAGCGGAGGGTCAACATTTGGAAGGACACGCTGGAAAACGGCGGTCTGAGACTAAATGTGGCGAAGACTGAGTACATGTCCTGTGGCGGCGCGGATTCAAATACCATCCGAATAGGTTCGGACCGGATCACAAGCTCCGATACGTTCAGGTACCTTGGATCTGTGCTACACGAGTCTGGCAACGTGGACGACGATGTCCAAGCACGTATAGGCGCGGCTTGGGCAAAATGGCGAGAGGTAACGGGCGTTGTATGCGACCGCAAAATGCCTCCGAAGCTTAAGGGACAGATATATAAATGCATCATACGTCCTGTCCTCCTGTACGGCGGTGAGTGTTGGCCAGCACTAAGCAGACACACCCAGGAGCTTCGCGTCACGGAGATGAAGATGCTGAGGTGGATGAGCGGCGTAACGCGATCCGATCGCATACGCAACTCGTTCATCCGAGGTAGTCTTGGTGTCCGTGACGTGGGGGAAAAACTGCAGGAGTGTCGTCTGCGATGGTATGGCCACATCATGCGTCGCCCTATGGAGTACGTTGGCCGGAGATGCATGAATATGGCTGTCCTTGGCGGTAGGTCTCGTGGTCGCCCTCGCAAGCGCTGGCTGGACGTCGTCAAGTCCGACATGAGAGCCAATGGCCTTACTGTCAGGGATGTAGAAGACCGGGCAAAGTGGAGCAAGCTAAGCCGGAAGGCGGACCCTGGCAAAAGCCGGGACTAACGCCTAGTAGAAGAAGAAGAAGAAGACCAGTATTTTACGAGGAGTGGCTGACTACCACACCTCCACAACCCATTAACTGGGGTAACACGTTACTTCATGGCAAGCCTGGAATCAGATTTACTGGCTTCTGACTATGGCTCTCCTACAGGATTAATGAATTATTATTTCGTAAATATATACGTGTAACGATCGCAAATCATATTTTAATCAACATACGATTTTTACTGAACTGAGAAATTGAAAACTTAATAGATTTTAATTGTGCGAGCTATAGGCACTTCCCCCTTATCAACAACTTTTTTTTAGAATACCTAGAAATAAAATATCTTAACTATCAATCACGGGTCGACGCCCTGGTATCGTGTAAGCTGTTATAATGTTATACATTTTTTTATTGCTTTAATATCATACCATATCGATAAGGAACCTATTAAGTACGAATGTTTAAAAAAACACTCATTAATTTAAATATTTAGCATAGCTTAGATAACAGTATAGGAAGTCTATTTACTGTGTGAAAGATTATAAGGTGATAACTGCGGGAAGTTTTGGCTGGGGCTTTACCATGACGTGTTAAAAAGACAGGCGAGCAAACAACGTAGAGATAGGAGCTATACATCCTTTTAACAATTTCGTTTAGGTTCCCAATTTAACGACGTTAAGAGCTCGTGGACCCATTCACGAGCTCCTAACGCGATTAAATTGACGACCTTTTAATTCAACAATGATTTTTCTGCCAGCAATCCTTTTGAGTGACAGGGATAGGTCACATTATAGCGTTTTTATTTATTTTTCGCAAATTGTTCTATTATTATTGTAACATCTTTCAAACATGTATTCAATTCATGTAAATTTGAATAGTAGTTAGTAATTTTGATAGTAGTTATAATATGGATATATTGTAAAATTAACCAATTAAAAAAAAGTAACTACGGTGTTTCTTGCCGGTTCTTCTCCATAAGAAACGACCAATTGGAACCATGCACTAGCTTCTGACGTTTTATAAGTGCCCTTGTAAGCCTATGTAAAATAAAAATATAATGAATTTTAATCGAATACTTTGAGTTTACACTGTAGTGAGAGCAGTGGTGGCCTTGCGGTTGGAAAACATCGTGAGGAAACCGGCATGTCCTAGAACCAAAAATTCAATGACTTGTGAGATCCACCAATCCGCACTGAGCCCGCGTGGTAGATTATGATCCATTCCCTTCTTCTAGACAGGAGACATCAGTCCCAACAGTGGGAAAATTACAAGGCCGATAATGCTTATGTTGAGTAACGTTTCCATCGTAGGTACAAGCAGAACTCCGAGCGCGCGTTCCAGCTGCAGCAGTGGTTCGAGGGCGGCGGCGTGTGCGTGCTCGGCTATGAGATGTTCCGAAACCTGTCGTCTGACAACAATAAGAAGTTCAAGAAGAAGATGCTGCGCAGCTTCCAGGAGGCTCTCGTCGATCCAGGTCTGTCAAGCATGTAGCTTAATGTCTTGACTATGTGCCATAAAAGAGCACCTTGATGAAAGCTTCCTTCAGTGTTATTCTGTGGAACCAATCAAGCCCGAAGACTGTATATCGCTGGTGAAAAGTCAATTCCTTCTGAGATTTTTCGAGAAAATTTAGCGATTGTAATTTAAATGTGTGTTTCCGCATGTTTTAATGAAATCTCGTTGCGTAAAATTATGGAAATACCTCCTAACTAAACCAACGTGTCAATTTATAATATTACCTCTTAAAGTTTTTGGGACAGGAAATTTATGACTTGTACATTTATTATAGCGTTATTAATTCCGCCATAGGTCCAGACTTGGTAGTGTGTGATGAAGGCCATTTGCTGAAGAACGAGAAGACCAGTTTATCACAGTCCATGAACAAAGTGAAGACACGGCGCCGCATCGTACTCACCGGCACACCGCTACAGAATAACTTAAAAGAATGTGAGTACCTTGTCTTTATCATAGTCCTTTTTAAGTCAAGAGTGCCTGGGGCCATGGATCGGATTCCGAAAGGGAACTCGGTGACCCCAGATCGAACGCAACGAAGGAATGCCACCCCATTCCTTCGTTCGGTTTAGTCAGTAAAAGTCTGACACGTCCTCCCGGTCTGCCCAAGAGCGGGAGAAGTAATTTTGAAGAAAAAAAAGTCAAGAGTGCGATCCTTCGGAGCACCAAATTCAATCATAGACGCCCTGAGTAAACTGAAAGGAATCATCTGCTTCTGGAGTGAGGTGGGATGGTTGGAGTGAAGGCGTCATGGCTCACGCGCATTGGTTCGTCAAGGACTAAGTGCGGAAACCAGAAGTAAAGAGTGATAAGGTTGACGCTAGAAATTTGAAAAGAGTTATCGTGGCCCTGGAACGCAAAAGGCTACTGAAGTACAGGTAGGTTTTATTCAGTAAAAGCCTGATCTTACTCTCGCTCAATACTAAAACAGGATAAGTCATTTGGTATTTGCCAACTTCAAAAAATTAAAATAAAAAAAACGAAAAGTTGTCACATTACTCAATAACTTCCCCTCAATCCCTTCCTGAAAGTTCTAGGGTCGCGATAAGCCTTTAGAACAATCTTGCATAGACCGAAGGCCTAAGAACACAATTATTCAATCCATAATGAATTGCCCTCAGACTACTGCATGGTACAATTCGTGAAGCCCAACCTGCTGGGCAAGTACAACGAGTACTTGAACCGCTTCGTAAACCCCATCACCAACGGACAGTACACGGACTCCACGGAAGGTGACATCAAGGTCATGAAGAGACGCTCCCATGTGCTGCATAAAATGTTGGATGGAGCTGTTCAGGTATGAATATTAAACTTTCTCTTTGATTGCCTCTTAGCTTCATCACACTTTGTTGATAGAGAACCCTGGGTCCCTGGAATTAAAGCAAAGAAAAAAAGCTATTCTATTCAGGAGTGGGTTTTAGTCAATAGAAGTCTGGCACACCAGACGACACAAGTCATTTTGATGATCTCCTTCATTTTGACATGTCATTTGATGACCTTAGTAAAAAGCTTTAAAGCTTTTTTAACACCTTTGCTCGTAAAGCTGATGTAATTCCACCGGTTTTAAATATGTAAAGCGGGTCATAAAAAACACGTGTGTTACCAAAGCAAATAGTTAAGTTATAGTCCATACAAATTCCATAACAGTATTATTTGCCATTTCGCGCGCTGTTACTATTCAAATTTCGAACTAAACGCCACGCGGCGCCAGTCAGTAGGCAGCGCTGGCGCGCTGTTAAAGTGGCGGGAAAGCAACAGTGTGCATTCACAGATTCAGTTTATTTAAATGTTTTTTTTTCTGTTTCCTCGCAAATGTGTTAAAAAACGTCGTACGATGTACGTGCGTATTGGTTATAACATCTCAATTACGCCCTCGCCGTCGGCTCGGGCTGAAATTCCACCTCGCATGTTATAACCATCATAACGCACTAATATCGTAATGTACTATTATCACACTATTTGGGCCCGGCTTTATTCTTCGCCAGATTTCTGAATTCTGAACAATTTGTAGGAATTCTCGTAAAAAATTCAAATTTCAAGAAATACGTAATTTGTTGAGTCACTTTTTGGTGGCACTGTTTTTCACTAGTATTAAACAACCCTGATTGGTGTACTAATGCACAAAAACACTGAAGATCCGCCAGACAGTAACTCCCACTTACTTATTTTTATAGAAAAAACCTTTCCATATTATTCTCCATCTTCAAAAATATATTGTGATTATTATTTTTTTCAGAGGAGGGATTACGGGGTGCTGGCACCCTTCTTGCCTCCGAAGCACGAATACGTACTGTTCATCACGCTGTCGGACGTCCAGGTCAAACTGTACCAGCACTATCTGGACAACTATTCTAGAAGGTACGTCTTTTTGGGAGCCATGTTTGTTACAATTTCCTATACGACATCTATAGTGCCACATCTGAACTGAACTACGGAATCCTCCGTGTGATTTGATCATTATACGACAGTACTCATCTATCGGGTAGTTGCCCAGATCAGACAAAACATGTCTGGTCGGAAGATCCTCTCTTTTCAACGGAGGTTTGCGGGACTTTACAATCTGTTCCCTGTGCCCTTGAAGGAATGCACGTATAATGTTTTGTTTTTGTGTTTCAAAAGAATTTACATCAAATATTTCTCAGTAGCAACTCTTTGTTCTAATTTGTATTTGTTTGCAATATATCGGACATTAATAATATTAAATTTATCTGTAATCACTTCAACCTATCTTATTATTTATTTATATATGCTTTATTGAAGTACATCATTACAAACATAAAAAGGAACTAAAACTGAAACACACAGGTACAAACAATGGGCCGCCTTATCGCATTCCGCGATTTCTTCCAGGCAACCTGGAATGGAAAGAGCTTGATTTCTATCTTTTATATTAATTTATGTTATTTGTTTTGTCCAGGCCACTACCAGGCAAGTCTTCAGGGTTCCTGTTCCCTGACTTCCAGTCGCTGCAGAGAATATGGACGCATCCCCTTGTGCTTAAATATAATTCTGAGAGATACGAGATTATGCAACAGAAAAAGGTAGGTGCACAAAATGACACATTATTATAAAGTCAGTTTTTTATACCCTGAGACTAAATTGACACAGGCAAATGTCCAACTTACAATAATAATGATGTCAGTTCTTTTGTATTGTGACAAGTGTGACAACCCACGTAATTTTATTTTAATCTCAAAGATTAAAAAACAGACTACATGTTTGGAAACCCAAAAAGTCTAGTTATTTTTCCTTGATCCGCTCTGATGAGCAAAACATTAGCAGTATGTATTATTGATAATAATATTTCTGTCTAGCAACATGTTTTTAATGATAATTGTGTTTGTTTCAGAGGGAGAGGGAAGAGGAAGACTCAGAAGGATCATTAGTAGATTTTATAGATGATGACTCTACTCCAGATGTAAGTTGAAACATCCACTTAGCACTTCCAACAAATAAGGTCAGCAGTTACCTTGGTTGCAGATCAGGGACCCAGACTAATGAATTCTCGAAAATCTTCTTCCTGCCCTGATCCCATGTTACTTGGGATCGGCGCAACACGTTTTTTTCTTCCATTCTATCCTGTCACCCGTCGTACTATTACTAACTTCTTTTCTTTCATGTTAGTCCTCACACAATCCATCCATCTCGAAAATAATCATTCATTATTCTCGAAAATAAGCAACGAATTTTCATGGGTCTAATTACGTACTTTTCTACGTAAGTCAAAGATCAAAGAAACAGAATAGAATAAACTTTATTTACACAAAAGTAGTAAAATTTTTACAGAATTTTAAATCTGGTACAATGGCGGTCTTATCGCTGACAGCGAAATCTACCAACACACAGACAAACAGCACCTATAATTATGAGATATCAAAATCCTAAGATCATGTAAAGTCAAATCACGAGTCAAATACATTCGAGGCGTTAATTGAAATGTCAGATCTGGGAGCCCTGCATCACACATGACACGTAGTTGCATCGTACTTCCAGTCTAGCAATAAAAACGAATAAAAAGATTATATACCTAGCCTATACTGTCCCATTGTTACTCAAACGCCTCCCTGCATTACTTCCGTCGTTCCCGGCTTTGAGCCACGTTTTGCCAATTCCTAAGGAAGACATCCAAGTCACCCCGCCATTTTCTTCAAACACAAATATTAAAAAGCTCGTTTTTTTATAGGAAACGTCAACAGAAGAGTCTTCAGACGACCTGTCAGACGTGAGCGACGACAGCCGCAAGAAGAGCAAGAAGAAGAACAAAGCTAAGAAGAGCAAGAGCAAGGACAAGGACAAGGAGTCCAAGGTGGGCACGCGCCGCGGCACCCGCGCCAACCCAGGTAACGGTAATGACGAGCGAGCTTTAGTATGGCTTCTTTATTATTATTATTATTATTTTATTTTTAAATTTTCCGTCGTATTACTGATATTATCACGCAAGGAAACTGCGAGCATAGCCTTTTCCATTGCCCTTTGGGTGATTTTAAACCTTCTGATGGGATCCATTGTGGGCAACCACATTTCGGAGACATATGTCTAAGACGTGATCCAAATTGGCGCCGTCCTCGGATGAGGTAGCCACCGCGCGTGCTACACATACGGGCGACGCGACCTTTCGTCGTCAGTGGTCGAACTGAGCTTGTCGCTTCGTATCAGTTACGTCGCCGCCGGCGCGAGGCGCTCAGCTCAGACGGTGACGGCGGCCGGACATATCATGTGCTTGAAAGATTTATTGTAGGATCACTACATTAATAATGGCATTGTTCTTACCATATGCATTATAGTTTCGTGAATCCTCTGTGTAACTTGTATAATTTCTGTTTGTAACAGTGGAAATCGACGACGAGGACGCAGACGTGACTGAAGTAGTGGAGGCGCGGAACGAGAACCCGACGGAGTGGTGGATCAAGCTAGTGGACGACGAGGAGCTCGACGACATGCGCAACTCACACAAGCTCGTGCTGCTGTTCGACATCCTGCGCCAGTGCGAGGCCATCGGCGACAAACTGTGAGTACACCTACCCACCTTACTGTATCACACTGCTAGCTAGCATCTAGTGTGTCCTCCTGAAAATCAATATTACTCTCAATAATATTATCAATCTTGCATTATTAAGTGTATGCGGCTAGCCTACACCTATTACGCTCCCAACTCTAGCTGATCCCACAAACTGACTAAAGCGATTATCACACGGTGCCGTGCACTGCCGCGGTAGATGGTGAAACGAAACTCATGTCGCATTGGCGTCTAATAAATCCGTTGATGCCTAACACACATGCACCGCCCGACCGCGCGCTCGAGCAGTCCACCGCACCGCGCTGCCAGTCTGACCGAGCACTAAGGGACCGTACTTACATCATAAATATCGACGGTCATTAACTTATAATAGTATCAAAACCAGAAAAAACGCAAAAGGGATGCAATTTCAAAAATATCTAAACATAACATTCTTTGTCTTCAGGTTGGTATTCTCGCAGTCGCTGTACTCACTAGACCTCATCGAGCATTTCCTGGGTAAAGTGGACGAAGCCACGCAAGAGGGACGCATCGACGAGAAACTAGGAGGACATGTCGGTAAGTACATCGATAGCTTGTTCTAATCTAACTAGGCTGTCCTCTAAAAAGACCTCTCTTACCCTATTCTTCTTACCTTTGCTAGTACAGGCTAAGTATTTTCTAGCGATGCGCGAAGGTGAGAAATTATTCATTCAGTTATTCGAACATCACGATGGTTCTTGATTGTTTCGACTTAAACTCGAGCCCGACTCGGTCTGTTATTGCGATTGGTGCATGGTGCGTTCATTCGCGATTGGTTCCTCGATAGTTCAGAATTTCGAGTGAGATTGACTGATTCGAACAAACGAAAACTAACCGTCGATTCTGTGACTCGAAATAATCGAAAAACATCTCGATTATTTTCTAGAACGGCGAATCGACGCTCGACTCGATGGTATATTTTAACGACTCCGATTCTTTCAATTGTTAAAACATCTCGGTGATTCCGATCGCTAGTATTTTCGGCAGGAGTTAAAGTCTTCCTACTATCTTCGCTATTGTGTGCCGACGTCGTTCAGCATTTTATGAGATGATGGTGATTCACTTGAGTATATTATGTCCAGGTTCTTGGTCACCGGGCGTGGATTACTTCCGGTTGGACGGCTCTACGTCCTGTGAGAACAGATCAATCTGGTGCAAGAACTTCAACAGAGAAGACAACCCGAGAGCGAGGTCAGTATAATACTAGTACGAGTATTTACAGAATAATTAACTACAATATTCAGCTTGCATTATGCATCTTGGCATCATAAACAGCACTTTGTCCAAAAGCACTATTTTGTAATTTTGTAGTTCTGTTTTTATAATTTTATGTTAATCAATTATTACTTCTGTAACTGCTTCAACAATGTTTTCATGTTGTAATGTGTAAATGATTCAACTTGTAAATGGCTCGCTCTAGTATAATATGCTGTTATTTCTAATATTGTAAGCTGTAAGCCACCCAAAAACAATAAATAAATAAAATAAAATATTCTTATGTACGGAGGCATGTAAATGCAAGTTTTAACAATAAATATCTTTATCTGAGGCGCACGCCAAAATATTTTTCAATTGTTCTGCGGTGATTGATCATTTTGATATTAGCATACATAAAACTGTAATGATAAAACTAAATAGTCTTGGACAGTTTTTCCGGTGCCTCATTGGCTTATTGTGTTAGATAATTCTTAGCACAGTTCTCCAGAAGCTAAACAGCTAAAATAAGTTAATATTAACTAGTTTCTCCAATTTATTTTGTGTTGTTGCTTCACGATGTGATGTGTCTCTGCAGACTGTTCCTGATCTCGACGCGCGCGGGCGGGCTGGGCATCAACCTGGTGGCCGCCAACCGCGTCGTCATCTTCGACGTGTCGTGGAACCCCTCGCACGACGTGCAGAGCATATTCAGGGTCTACCGCTTCGGCCAGAAGAAACCTTGCTACGTCTACCGGTTTCTGGCGATGGTCAGTTGTACAAGATTTAAATAATTACTATTCATTTAGAAAGCATACATTTTTGAAAGTGTGCGAAAGGATCCCCTGTATACTTATCTTGGTCCTATACGTTAGATAATGGCCTTGAGTTCAGGCATGCCTCAATTTGAGCCAACACGGTTGCCATTTCTTCGTAGGTCAGTAAGCCTATGGGCTCAAAAAAAGAGTATTGATAGTATTTTTCAAATTATGAGACCAAAATAATAAAAAACTATTGGCATAGCTTAAAAAATGCTATTGAATACTTCTTCAAGAACTTACCATGAATTAGATTTAGCCGCATATATCTCAATCTAAAATTTTCCAACAGGGTACAATGGAAGAAAAAATCTACGAGCGGCAAGTAACGAAGCAGGCTATCTCGAAGCGAGTGATCGACGAGCAGCAGATAGACCGGCACTACGCCGAGAACGACCTCGCCGAGCTGTACAAGTTCGAGGCGCGGCCCGAGGAGCCGCGTCCGCTGCCCTCGCTGCCCAAGGACAGACTGTTCGCTGAGATGCTGAGGGAGCATGAGGCACAGGTACTAGAATATTATGTTAATTAGATTTATGATCAACAGTTAACCAGGAACGTCGCCGTGAGCGATCACCGACGTCGAGCGACGTCATTAAGAGTCTTTTGGGGGGAATAGGCTGGCAATGTTCACCAGGACCCTTACGAAAAAAAAGGAATTCTTATTCAATATAATTATATATAGACAATTAGACATCTTCAGTCGTAATGTAGTTCATATTACCGAGACTATTGAAACCTTTCTATATCTTCACTAAATTCAGTAAAAAAAGAAACTTACTTCACCCGCTCTAAGGTGGACCGACCCATGTTCTTCAGTTACCCTTTGCATTCTAGGGCCATGGTGGACTCTTTCTATCATTTGTTTTGTGTCAACCAAACACCAGCTACTCGCTAGGTGGACATGACTTCACCATGTCCTCCGGACTCCCGAGCGTTTCATCCACCTGAAAAGAAGAAACAAATTAAGATTAAATTTATGTTGATAGATCTACAAGTACCACGAGCACGACTCGCTCCTGGAGAACAAGGAGGAGGAGACGCTGAGCGAGGAGGAGCGCAAGGCGGCGTGGGAGGACTTCGAGAACGAGAAGAACAAGCCGCCGCCCGCGCCCTTCCCGTCCGCCTGGCCCATGCACAACGGAATGGGTGAGAGCTTAATAACCGGATAATAAATAACATTCTATTTCTATACAAGGTGTAATGGAAAGGTGTGGTCGAATTTTAAAAGACCGCTCTTAAAATGCTTGTGTATCTTAGGGCCTATTTCACAATGTCCGAGTAGCCACTACTTCCTGATTAAATTCAAAAATGGAACAGAATTTCTATGAAATTATCTGCCAAGTAAGATATCGGAAACTTAATGATAGGTGGTGAAACAGGTCCTTACTCTACTATTTTAGTAAAGGTTAATGAGAAGATTTCATATATTATAGTATCGTTAGAGGCCTGCGGAGACCGCGCGCTATCTCGAGTTGAGACGAAATAAAACACGTTTTTGAGGTTGATGGAAGCAATCCAGATAGTTTAAACAATTCTTGGACACACCGACTGGAGTAAAGTCATCATCCGCGCACTGACAGTTGCTTGCTGTGGTAGCAATACAAACTATTGGAAATTTGGGAGAGGTTCCGTAATACCAAAAATGATGAATGAAAAATTAATGTATTTCCATTATTGTTTCGAGTATTTATAACTTGATAATAATATCTGTGTTCCTACGAAAAGATATTTTGAAATATTGTTGTTTATAATATAGAAAAAACAAAATAAAAACATGACATTTTCGCTGTGAAAATGTGCAAATTTAAATTCGCTTAAATTTCGTTTGGGGTAAGTTTTTCAACAAAAAGACGATGTAGGAACCTAGATAATTATTGTCTGAATCCAAATAACATCATATTATGGTGTAAATATGCTTAAATTGCAAATGATTTTGGTATTACGTTTGTATGGATAATTCTAACGTCGCGCCCGCCTTAAGTAAACTTTTTAAGGGATTGATGAACTTTAACGTCAGAGTCAGAGAGAACGACCTTTGCAGCCTTGTGAACTTTGTTCCTAATTATATTGATAATGACTAGAGCTAATTAGTATTTTATTTAGCAAGTAAAAGTACACAACTATATCTATCCACTCAAATGGCACATACATTGTATTCGTAATGTAATGATAATATTCCCTTCCCCGCAGTGCCGAACCTGCTAGCGCAGCAGCAGCAGCAGCTGGCGTACGCGGCGCTGGCGGCCATGCTGCGCAAGGACATGCCCAACATCAACGACAACCAGATCCGCGACATGCTGCCGCTCATCTACAACTCCAACCCGGGGGTCAGTACCACACTACTACTTAGTAACCAACGTCCCACCAACAAATATATACAGAGACAAAGTATAAAGAAACCACAGTGTGTTCTTAAGTATAACTAAAAGTAAAATGTAATTTATTATTTTAATTTTTTTTTTTTTTTTTTTTTATTAGGCTATTAATATCAAACATCATTACTACATTCATCTTTATCTATTGCAACATAAAAAATTGGCTTACAAAAAAAAAAAGATTTTGAGGTTTGTTAAAAGTTTTTTTTTTGCAACAACTCTAAAATGTTCTCATAGTGAATCAGATAAATTATTTCAGAACACATACGCAAATATAAGGCCATAAGTTTAAACTTAGTTAAAGCTTAGCTCATCATAGCTCAAGGCATTTTTCATACTTATGTGCAAACAATACACTGTGTAAACCAGGCTGTGTAATGTTCATTGAAATTCAGAAAGAGTTACCGTGGTTCCAGAACACAAATTGTCACTGAGGGAACACAGGTGGGCTAGTCAGGCAAAGTCTGACACTACTTTTGCTAAAGGAGTTATTTGACAAGTTCCTACTTCAAAAAAGTCTGTGATGAGAAATTACCTCAACTATGACAACTAACTTAACTGCAGTAAGTTGGATTGCCTTTTAGCAGTGTTGTCTCTGTCATATATGTGTCAGACATGTTTTTATTCAAGCGCTGCTGTATACTAAAGCTGTATATTAGTCCCTCAATATGAAGCAACATTTTCAGTCTACGTGACGCTGCAACGTTGCTCATTGTCCCACAACTTACCCCTCAACATTTTACTACACATTGACGTGACGTGGGTCATGTTATAGAGGATATTTTCTCAACAAAATGTGTCCGAGGAGAATTTTCGATAATGTATCTGAGGCCATATCCTATCATTTCAAATACTGACTTATGGACACTGTCCTGTGCTATGAAGCCGCGTTGTGTAAGCAGGCCATGGAATCACATACATTCATTATACAGTATCCGTCGATAAATTTTGCACATCAACCTTATAGAAAAATTGCTGTATCTTATACAAAGAATAAAAAGAATAATCGAAAGAAGCAAATCATAATTGTTTTAGCAGCTCCTAATAGATACCGAACTATTTGTATTTCGTGCGACAGAGTTAACGCTCTACGAAGCCGAAATTAGCCGATTGTCTCTTTCGTCGATGTGCATGTTTGGTCGCCGGGTACTGTACTTACATTTTATTTTCATCACCATTTTCGAAAACATTTTAACACTCTTGATCGGCGTCTTTTTCCAAAAACATACTTGACTGGTATATTTGTAAGTGTACGAATAAGTAATAAAATCATATCAAGTTATTCACTTTATTACATTTATCTGTTTAGATGTTCGGTGGATATGACTTTGGCGTAAGTTTTATGACGTATTTATACCCCTTGTTTATTAGATTATACGCCTAGTCCCGACGCCGCTAGACAATTTCTTTTTTATGTTGAAAGCATGTCATTTTCATTATTTTGTAGTACCGCATAATTTTCTGACTATAGTAGAATGTATGATAATGTTGTTTTGTTTTTATGTTATAGCTGATGCAGAAAATGAGTGAAATATATAAGTACACTCAACCAGGGATGATGAATCACGGTATGATGAACCCTGCTATGAATCAAGGTGAGTTTTACTGCTAAACTATTGTTGAATCTATCTTACCTAACTTTTTTAAACCTACCAACTTACGTTAATAAATAAGTCGCATTTTGACGAGTCTTATAGCTCAAGTATACACATGACTAATCCTGTGAATATGTAGAATCATTGAAACAGGTTGAACTTAGTAGAATGAATACATATAATATTAGTAAGATTAACTACCTCTTTGAGACTAGCTGAGGAAGTTGAGTCAATGTGTTCACTGCCAAATACTGCAAAATCATTAGATCGCGTCACATCCGCATCCCAATGGCACTTTCTAAACTTATCCTTTATCAAATGTACAAACCGTGTATACGCACGGTTATTGTGCATTTGGTTAGGGTTAGGTTAGTCAAAACAAAAATAAAATGTCTTGTCAAGATTCAATTGTGTCCAATACGTTAGTCCTAAGCACAGGGGGTTCTGTCTATAAAGTGTAGTAGTTAACATGGTCGTGTGTCCGTGGCAGCGGCAGCGGGCGGCGCCATGAGCGGCACGTCGGGGCTGCAGTACGAGCCGCCGTGGCAGCGCCAGCAGCAGCAGCAGAACCAGATGCGTCTGCAGCAGCTCATGCAGCAGAATGTGAGTCCCAGCACTACTTTATATACTCATAACTTCTCGCAAACCTCATTTTACCACCGAGCAAAGACTTCAAAACTGTGAATGAAAACATCGTGAGGAAACCGGCATGTCCTAAAACCAAAATTTCGAAGACGTGTGACATCCGCCAATTCGCACTGGGCCCGCGTGGTGGATTACAGGCCATTCCTTCTCCTAGAGAGGAGGCTTAAGTCCCAACAGTGGGAACATTATAAGGTGGATAGTGCAAAGACGTGAAACGAAACGACAACAAACTGATGACGTCCGTCCGTGACGTCGAACCAAGCCGTAAAGACGTCGGCTTACTATTTTTATTTCTAAAATAGTTGAGAGTAAAAAAAAACCTGGAAAAATATCTGAACAAATACAGGCAGATGATATAACTTACTAATATTATAAAGATTATTTGAACTTACAATTCCAAGTCAATTTATAGATATCACAATTTAAAGTATCCCCTTTCAAAAATCGGCAATTTTATTGATAAAGACCTAATAATAATTGAAATAAAAAATAAAAACAAGTAACATTTACAAAAAAAAAAGTAGCATCCCATCATCGTATGTAAAGTTGTATCCCATCACCGTCGGTCAGAGAAAGGATCCTCCTAACAATACAGACTACATAATTTACTGCTTTCTGAAACAAGTTTGTTCAGCTGATGAATGGAAACAAACTTTAAATGGCTCCAAAGGAAATTAAATCGGGTGTGTCTGACATCGACGCACACACGAATATCATGGATCCAGTACATTATATAGGCCTTATCCTATCTTTATATTTTTTAATTTAAACTATAAAATCGTAATTCTAATCAACCCAAAAAATAATTACTTTTTATTATTTAAAAAAATAATGCCCTAATTAATTACGGGGCAGTACGGGTTTCGTCGCAATCGGTCTACTGGGGACTTACTAGTGTATGCTACTCACTTGTGGGGCGAGGCCTTCGAGAAGAATGGGAAATGACTTGCAGTTTCCTTAGACGTCTCGAAAGCCTTCGACAGGGTATGGCACGCTAGCCTTTTGAGTAAGCCTCCATCGTATGGCATTTCTGTGGGTCTAATTGTTTGGGTAAAAGACTTCCTGAGTGAAAGGTCTGTCCGAGTTGTTGTCGATGGATGCTCCTCGAAGTCCATGACGACAAATGCCGGGGTTCCTCAGTGGTCTGTGCTCTGCAATTCCCTTTCTGTTGCATATCCACAATCTGCTGATCCCCGGTATCTATGGGTATGCAGATGACAGCACAGTTGTAGAGATACTTACTGGTAGGGAATGCAAATCCGTCGTGTTTTAAAAATCCGGATTTTTTCAAACGTATTTTGGGTCCAATCCGGATTATCCGGATTTTACGGATTTTTCATGAAAATTAAACAAACCTACTTATATTAGTTTATTAACATGATGTTTCCCTTCACACGATTTCCCTTCACATCGTGAACATCGTGAGGAAACCGGCAAGTCCTAGAACCAAAACTTTTAGGACATGTTCACATGTAGCGTTCACAAACCCACACTGGGCCCGCCTGGTTTTTTTTTTCTGGTATCATCAGAATGACTTCTCCCGCTCTTGGGCGGAGCGGGAGGGCGTGTCAGACTCTTACTGACTAAACCCCTACCCCGTTCCTTCGTTGCCTTCGATCTGGGGGGGACTCGGTGTCAACCTTTAGGAATACCACGTGTTCCCCCAGAGGCTTCGGCCCTGCCGGGCCCCTACAGTTTGCTGACATCTCCTTGAGGCGCGCGTGGAATAGAACGCGCCGTTGACGACTGGGCTCGGTCCAGATTATTTCGATTTCAGTGCTCGCCGTCCGCGAACCCGCGCCTACGGTGGTCGGAAATCGGGATAGGGATCTCGGCGGCGGCGGCGTGAGGACCGTTCCCTCACACGCTCGCGGTCAGCAGCCTCCTTCACGAGCATTACTGCTTCGCAGAAGGATGCGACCGCATGCCACCCCTCCTCGTTCCGGACCATGGCATGAACCAGGGCCCGGCGGGAGAGGTCGCCGCCTCCGATAGCCTCCACAAGGACACGGCGGTGCTCCGCCCAAGCGGGGCACACTTCTACCGTGTGCTCCACCGTGTCCTCCGGGCGGTCCACACAGTGGCGACACCCGGGCGTCCTCTCCTGCTTGATTCGATGCAGGAACCTCCCGAACTTACCGTGTCCGGTGAGGACCTGCGTCATACGGAACGAGAGGACGCCGTGACCTCTTTCCAACCACTCCTCAAAAACGGGCGGGCCCGCCTGGTAGATTACGGCCTCTCCAAGAAGCCGTTTTCCCAACATGTAAAGACAAAGAATGTATATTTTTTCCATTTTTGAGTTGGAAATTATCCAATGACTTCTCCCGTTCTGGGCCGATGGATGGAGGAGGATATCAGATTTTTAGTGACTAAAATCCACTCCTCTTCCTTCTTCTTTTTCTTTGTCTTCGTTCTAGGGCTCCGGGGTTCACTTTCACATAACCCATGGCAGCAGTAGGTCTTCGACCCAGCTGGGCCACTACGATTTGTATCACCTTGAGACACACTACGCGCCGTAGCGGGGTCGATGAGCTACCCATTGCTCGCCATCCGCAAGCCTGCGCCTACGGTAGCTGGAAATCGGGGTCTGGATCCGGGAGCTGGAGCGTGAGGATCATTCCCTCGTACGTGCAGGCGCCTCCTTTGCTAGCATTACTGCTTCGCAGAAGCAGGCGACCGCCTGTCACATTCCTTTGCGCTCCGGTCCATGGGCCGTACCAGGACCCGACGTGAGTGGTCATTGCCCAAACGGAGCATACCTTTAATAATAGTCCTCCATACCGAATTTTGATCACGGTGGCCTGATGCCTACTGACACCTTGAAGCCTGATGTATACTGCAGATATTATAGTGCACAAGTGTGGACGCAGACACTGACGCACTCTCTGTTCTTTTAATCTTATAGTCAGATGGGAAGGCAATTCAACACGACCGGAGAAAAATCAGGTGCAGGACCCACAGCTTGACGTGTTTTCAGAGGCATGGGGGTATCATACCACCAACTTCCAAACACCGGGCAGCTATAGAGTAATTCCTAATGGAAAAACCCAATAGCACTATTGGCTTGACCTCTAGTTCGAGCCCAGTACCCACGCTCAGCATTCGCCCTTACGAACCTAGTGTTCGTCCGACAAGACAGTCAAACGTCACACCTTAACCAGAAGCTTTACCGTGACCTGCAGGCGATCGATCCGCACACTAATGACACCTGGGCGTTTCTTTCGCACAAATCCGGCGCAGAAACCTCTCGATCTCACCACGTCCGGTGAGGACCTGTGTCATGTGGAAGGTGAGGACGCATAGACGTCTTTCCAACCACTTCTCAAAGAAGGGACTTATAGCCATAATTATGGCGTGCCCAAAGAATGTAGTAGGGTTGGTAATTAGTACATATATTTTTCTGTCAGCATGATGACGCTTGGCGCCTTTCAGTCTTTTTTGGGCACGCATGCATTGCAACTTGTCATACGGGTAGACCATGAATTATATTAGACCCACTTTACGAAATTTTTTTTTTTTATTTTACTTGGTTATCCGTCTTCCACGCGGGTGAAGCCACGGGCAAAAGCGAGTGCTAAACTAATAATAAAAGTAGATAATATCATTGCGAATTAAAATTTCTTATTATTCAGAAAATCCGCGGATTTGATTTTCAAATCCGGATTTACAAGTCGAGTAAAAATGTGCGGATATCCGGATTTTTCGAATTACGGATAGTCCGGATTGCATTCCGGAATGTTTCCCTTCAGGCAGTCTCCAAATTGGGTGAAGCCTATCTGGTAGGATTCAACGCTATCAAAACACAAGCCTGTTTGTTCACTGCAAAAAGGAATCCGTTCACAGCGGTCACCTGGACTCCTGCTTTCCGGAATATATCTCTGGAGTGTACAGACGTCTTCAGCTTTGAGGAGTTGAAGTTACTTCAGACCTCCTCAACTTTGGGTGATTCATTGAGTCCAAAGCCAAAGTAGCTGCAAAAAAACTCGGCGTTCTTGCTAAAGGTCCGGCAGTACTTCACATCGGGACAGCTTCTTATGCTATACAAAGCACAAGTCCGATCGTGTGTGGAGTACTTCAGCCACATATGGGCTGGTTCTGCAAAATGCCATCTAGTAGCTTCGGAGTCGGTGAAAAAGCGTGCCAATAGGCTAATTAATGATTCAGATTTGGTTAAGGCCTATCTGCAAAGTCTAAGAGCATAGGCGTAGGGTAGCCAGCCTTTCGATTTTTTATAGGATACATTTCGGAGAGTGTCACGCGTAAATTGCATGATTTGGCCATCTCTTTTCTACTATCGGACTAACCGTCGTACGGCGAGCAACGTATTACGTAACAAGCTCTACAGTCCGTACCAAGCGCTTTGCCTCGTCCTTTATACCGCGTACATCAGTAAAAAGCAAATTGTTCCAGTCCGAACAATTTGCCATCTGCGGTCTTCCCGTCCCATTATAATTTGTGTATCTTCAAGGCTAGAGTGAATAGGCTCTATAAAATTAAGTAATCGATTTCTTTCACCCCATCCCTTTTTTTTCAATCTGTCAGAACTGTCAAAAGGCATTTCTTAGATTTAATGGTCTTTAAAATTGCTGAACAATCTCATTGTTTATGACACATTCTTCAAGGCTAGTGTCGTCAAAGCATGTGAACAGACTATAAACTAGTCCGCCTCGCCACCAACGACTGCATCAGTCAGGCACTGGTTTATGCCTATTAAAAAAGTAATAACAAAAGGATTACTTCATCTCCACCTTGATATGATGGTTAAGCGGATTCACAACTGCTAGTACCTTTCATTTTCAGTTTGTGTTTTGTTTTATGAATAAATGTTAACAATCAGATGACAAGCGCTTGACGCGCGTTTTGCTAATGCGTGTTTACAAACACAACCACGTGTCGTTACCAGCGGCACATTAGCAAAACGCTCGTCAAGCGCTTGTCATCTGAATTTTGCGTAAATAACAACAGCAAATGGGGGCGAAGTTCTACGCGGGAGGACTGGGCAGTCGCGACCCTGTGGCCATGGCGTTGCAGCAGCAGCGAGCGCGCGAGATCATGATGGGCGGCGGTGCCGGCCGGCCGCGCGGCCGCCCGCCCCTCGCGCCGCGCCTGCCGCCCGCGCCTGCGCAGGATGTCGTCAACCTCGACTCCGACTAGACCGGTACGTATGTAACTGTCATGTACCGCCAGCCGGTCTGTCTAACGAGAACGGTTCTTGCGACTCTACTCTGCTGTAAGAAAACTAATATAATAAATATGTAATCAACAGGTAGTGAGAGAGGTGCAAAGTGGACCGAAGTGTACAGTGAACGATAATAGGTGCTACACTGCTATATGGAGTGGGGTGTCGACGCCGCGGCCTCGCCGGCGGCCGGGACGGCAGCAGTAGCCGGGTACAGGGAGTCCGCCCCCCGTCGTGTCCGCAGCGCTCCACACTTGAGGTGATCATCTGGCCAAAATACAGTGATATTTTGGAGTGTTAGCTCCATATATGTAGCTTTTCGCCTTAAGGCTTGCGCTCTTAATGCTACATATCAAGAATCTCAGTATTTTATTTGTAGTTCAGACCCTTGTAGACCTTAGCCATATACTCTCCGTATGATTTCCTAACGAGGACTGGTGGCGTCCACATATCAATGAAACTCCACTTTGTTTCGTTAAACTCAACAACAGCGGAAGCCTAAGGCGTAGTTTAGTAAAAATGATAAGGCGCACAAGTATGGTCATATTTTAAGCTTCGTATAGATAGTTGTGCTCAGACTTGAAATGTGACACTTGTGCTAGCGGGAGTTAACATTCTACTTTCTGACACTATGTGTGAGGATGACGTAGGAACTATCGAACCAACGAAGCATCCTACGAAAGCTACTGGAATTGCGTTCTTGATACTTGTTCATCAATCATCCATTAACTTTATTCATTCCAAATAAACATGACAAACAATCACATTTCATTAAGTAGCTGGTGCACAGGCAACTATTCTGCCTTCGTGTGTGTGTGCATGGGCACAGCAGTATTGCCAGCCAATCGAAACGCATCAGAACGCACAAAGACTGTATCGAAGCTATAGCAGACTTGAACAGTACACGCATTTTCAAACTACAAAGTGCGTAATAAAATAACAGAGTATGATCGTACGAACGCTATCCTAGGATGCTTCAGGTGTCAGCTTGATAAATTTTAACTATATCTCTCAGTACAGGAAATTAGTGATAAGTTATATGTTGGTAGTTAGAAAACTTCTGTGTGTCTAACATAGTAGTGACCGCGACTCGCGCGCGGACCTGTATGACCACACCTACTAGAAATAGTGAGAAAATGGAGTGCTAACACTTTCCTAAAACTGACAGACACAACATTATGAAGTTGATATAGAACAATGCCAAAATCGATTCCAATAGTGTTTGGAAATTAAATGAATTCGCGAGGAGTTGTATGATGCACTCCATTTGTTTGCTATCTGTGACAAGCACCCACTATGTAACAATATAGGTAGTGATAATATATTACTCTACATAATATAGTTACTGCAACACCAATCTAAACTAAAATTAATGTTATTCATTGGTTTATGTCTTAATCAATATCTTTGATTTACAACTACAAACTGGAACACATTATCAACTTGGCGCGTAAACCATTGGTAACATTAATGTACAATTTTAAGATTAGAGAGAAGTTATTTTCATGAAGTTATCACATATTTTGCTATGGAGGCAATTTCAATGTTTAAAACTGATCTGTTTAAAATTTATTTTATTTCCGTAATGATAATTAAGTGTAATTTAAGTTGATACAAATTCTAATAGCAAGAAGACAAAAAGAAATATTTGTAAGCAGGTTTTATCATAGTTATTAGTCCCATATTCGGCTTCAAATCAATTTGTTTTTATATACACCATGATTCACAATTGTATGAAAATATTCCATATTTTAATTTAGTGAATGTAAAATGATAAATTGATAACTGTTGTGACTTAAGTTATTAAGCTTACTAATAACTTTTATGTTCTCTCACAAAACATTATAAATATAATATTACTTAGTAAAATATTTAGTTAGGTCAGAGCTCTTATGAGAATCAATGTTTAATTTGGGCCTTAGCAATGATTGTATCCAAAACTGTGTACTCCCATTGAATCATAGTGCAGTATGACTGTCTTATTTTGCAATTATTTTATTTACATATCCTGTTACATTACTGTGGGATTATTTAAGTGATGGTTTTGTGACTGTATTTATTTGCCTGCTATGGAACAGGCGGTTTAGTTGTGATATTGCCTAATATTAAATTTTTGTATACGTTTATTTTAAACAAGTCACTGAGGTGACTTTAATTTTAGATGCAACAATCTATAGCGATATACTTTAGAATACATTAGTGTAACATGGAAATTGTAGTGCATTTTGAATTAGTGAGCTTGACATTTTGTTTATGAGAAATTCTCATTGTGTTATTATAATTTTGGATTATTTTACAGATTTTTTTCTATGCCTAAAATGTTATTTATAATTATAAACATTATGTTAATAAATGAGCAGTATTTCAGTTAGTTGTAAGGTCATGTTATATCCATTATCACCGCACAGCCCGATAGTTTATTTTTGTTTTTATACAACTACCTAGCAATAGTGTTGCTACATGAATATTGTGAGGTTGCTACACAAGTGAGGACTGCTGTAATTGTTTTATTATTTATGTAATATATAATATAATTGTAACTGTAGAGAATTTCCTATTATTTTGTAGTACAATCAAAGTATAATAAATGATTCAAAATGTGTAAAATATGTTTTATTCATTCAATATTTTATAGTCACATTGAAGTCAAAGCATGTATCGCATAATACAGGAGCAAATCGTAATATTGAGCAACATTTATTACAAAGTATACATCATGATCTACCTAGCCTTTTCCCAACTATGTTGGGGTCGGCTCCCAGTCAAGCTGGACTGCTAGCTGAATACCAGCATTTTACGAGGAGCGGCTTCCTACCAGACCTCCACAACCCATTTATTACAAAGTATACAATGAAAAGTAATTTTCCACATCTGTCTATCCTAAAAATCCTACACCACATTTAATCAAGATTTGTCACATCAAATCCTTTCAGTGGTTTCAACACGAAGGAGTAACAAACTTACAAAACACACAATTTTTATGTTAGTGTGATGTGCATGTGCCAATAAACCAGAATAAATTAATAGTTACCAGCACAAAATTCTGGATATTGTAATCTTTTATTACAACATGCTTACATTCAACATTTTATATAATTGTACACTCAGAAGTCATTAAATCAACTCAAATGTACAAGTATGCTAGTATACTTGAAGATGTTTTTTTCAGAGAATACTGAGGCTTAAGCTTTAAACTTAAAATTATAACAATTGATACAGTATTTTTTTAAATAAATAATTGGACACATATGAAAATGTACTCACTGCGGTATTTACAAGTTAGGGGACAAGCTGCCCCTATAAAAACCCCACACAATAGTTCACAATATTTATCGCTTATCATGAATATGTCTAATTTTTTGGGTGAAATTATGGATACCACACCAGAAAAAGCTGATAAAGTGGTTGCTCTAGCTCTACTGCAACAGGGACTTGGTCAGAGAAGTTGCTGTTCAACTCGATATAGTAATAATGGTTGAGGACGGCCAGCACAGGCTGTTTTTGTAAGGTGGGAAATCATGAAATGACTTTTCCGGCTTTACTTCCTTCAGTTGGCCTTTTGGTTCTAGGATTATGGGTTTCCTTTTCAGAAAATTACCACAGTCTAGCTAGTGGGAATTAACCCTGTTGGGCCCCTACGGATTACTGTCATCTCTGGTTAAACCGTTTGGTTGGCAGAAGCATGTTGTATTATTTTTTTACTCTCTAACCGTTTGACTGCCACTCTTGCTTTTTTTAAGTGATGGTCTAAGGGTAATAAATTTTTCACAGGATGTTCAGCACTAGGTATACAGTGGCGGGTCATCTTGCACAGCCACATTGCCCCACAATTTCTATACTAAAGCTTTTCAAGCTGGTTAATTTTTTTCCCCTTTTGTAAATCTTGGGGAGTTCTCATTTTCAGTCTTGTGAAAGTCACTGGATAAGATATAGGTTCTATTGTCAGTTGATTTCAATGTGTACATGGTTTGAGTCTTTGTAATCTTATAGTAAACAATTGAACAAACTATATTCCTCACACAAGTCACACATGACTTTCTTATATTTAGCCGAGTTCAGTCACTGAAAATAGGTGGATTGGGATGAGACAAAAGATTTTTGACATTAAATAGTATCATATATTTAGATTAGGGATTCCAGTCTTAACACCAACAGACACTTCAATGTACTTGAGTAATCTGCGAGCCAAAAATGTAGCATTAGCTGCGTCAAACACATTTGCAGTTATTATGTCCAGCTTCATTTCACTTTGGAAGTTCATCAAATCACTAGCGCTAATGGCCATATCGTTCATAGGGAGTCCACTCGCGTTCACAAGCACCACTCGCCGAAGTTTCAAGTCCGAATACACTTGCACTAACACATTCTTCGCCCACTCCATACAAAATATTCTACTTGTGTCGATAGCTAAAATAACGAAGTCGATACCGATCTTCCCAGTTAAATCCGACTGTTTAACGACGTCTTCCAGGTGAAACGATCGTAAAACAATTAGTTTCCAGCGAAAATTTCCTTTACTGTGAACTTCTGTGAGAGCTTCTGATATTTTTTGAATGATATCAACGGTGGACGAGAGAACAATCACTGATAACGTTTTTTTGTAGCTTGTAGGACCAACCCACGGTGCCACTACGACTTCTTCTTCGATCATTGACATTTTTAATGCATACAAAATAAAGTGTAAAAATCAGGAAAGCAAAAGTTCGATTCAATCACACGATAAACGTTTTGTTTTGAAAATTTGACACGTTAATTCAGGGTTACCATACTTTGACTTACGTGTTTATTACTGCCATACATTTTTGCGGCAGCTAAAATCGACTAAAACAATTATACAAAGTTGTATTTTAATATGTTTTGGGATAAAATAAAAAAGTGTTTTTATTGAGAAGATATTATTTAACATTTTGGTAAAGTGCTATAAAGGTGGTATGGTATGGCTTTAGAACGTGTTATAAAACCGGTTTTGATCTGATCATAGGACATCACTAATCATAATTTACTGTGATTCTGAGTCAATGACCATAGGTACCCAACAAAACATTATTATATAGAACTACCTACCTATAAAAGAACGTCCTATACGTATACACCGTGTTACGTTAAATGCGCAAACCCTCAATACCCCAAATGATTTAATTGACCAATTCTGAAAAAAATATCATTAAAAAAATATGTGCTGTTTTTAGTTTGTTTATGATTCGTGCCTGTATTCAAATAAGAACTAGCTCATTTCAGACCACACTATAATATCTTATAGCATATCCCATATAATGAATAGCACAAAAATATCGCTCACCATACTTTGAAGCTCATTTCACAGGCAGGGGCCTTCGGCGTCCTATTCTTTCCAACTTCTATATATTCTTCTTAATTTATCTATACGAATACTTAGGTATTATCACGTTTTCCCTTCGTTGTTATGGTTTTTAAACACTCAACGGCCGAAAAAACTAGAACGTACAAAGCGGCGAAGCACTCAAATGTGAATGACGACGTATTGAACGCAGATACTTCTATAGGACGATACTTATCAGTTTACCCACATTTTTTTTACTTTAATCTGAGTGCATCAGTGGCGACATTGTATGTGTGACAAGTGTTTATATCCAATCTTGAAAACGGAATACTGAAACGTTATATTCTTGCAGCCCATAGACGCCAAAAAAAAAGCCCGCCTGTCAACTAACTGAGGTCACAGAGTATGAGGCCTGAAACATTGATCAACGAAGACCTGGCTTCGGCCTTAAATTAATGCCACGGAAGACTTTAATGATTGCTTGCCCATAACGAGCGAAGAACAAAAAGAAAAAAAACAGACTAGGAAAGACCAATGTTTAAGGTGAATGCTTCAGGTAGCCCGCGAAATTCAATTTTTCTTACGTTTTTTTGCAATTTGCAAGCCAGTGGTAGGTTGTATGAAGTTAAAAATACTTTAGCGACTGTAAAACGTAACTAGTTACATAATTATAACCATAAAAATCATTAATACAAGCCTCCAAGCTCACTTAGTAGTAGGAACGTTTTTGACCTCGAAAAAATCGTCCCTACACTTAGGTGAGTTTTTAGGATTAAATAAATGGGCTGTATGGCCGTTGTTCCGAGTCGACATTTTTAGATGCCGAGAAGTTCGACTGGTACAGAAGTTATTGGGCCACGGAACTTTATACTAGACTAGCTTCTGCCAGCGGCTTCGCCCGCGTGAAGAGTTAGTTAAGTCTTAGCGTAACGATGCCTATAGCTTTCCTCGATAAATGGGCTATCTAACACCGAAAGAATTTTTTTGGGAAGATAACTACCTATTTTCTACGAACATTTTTAAGGTCGAACTGGCCCTGAAATTGCTGGCCCTGGCATTCCCAGCCCTGACTTTGCTGTAAGGTTAATGTCAGAGTCTGAAATCGAATAACTGTAAAAGTTCAATTTCTTTTTCACATAGGTACTTACCTAATTCTGCCACTAGGCCCAGTAAAATAAAACACAGATAAAGTTTAAGAAATATTTTTAAAATTTAAAATCCTACTAAATAAACTAGTATTAAAATGCTGTACAAGTGAGTAACAAAATGGCAATATATTTAAATTCCTCCGACACAGAAGCCAGGTCCATTCGGTGGTTGCGCATGAACGCCGCGACGGTTCATCCGGCAGGCGTGCTCCTCCAGGCGACGGTTGACTTCATTCACAATATGTCTGTAGAAGTAGAACCGGGGTTGCTCGGGACTCCAGAGTTTCTCAGCCACTGCGCTGCTGCGAGGCCATACCCTGAAATCGTTGGTAATTAAGAAAGGTTTTTCATAAAAGCAATGCTATTATAACGTTCAAGTGAAACGGAAGAGGTTTTGGCGGGATTTTTCGAATAATTAAAACAGCCACTGAACTTTCAGTGGCTGTTTTAATTATTCGCATATTAATTCCTAGTAGATATTGTGATATAAAATTGGTGTAGTCTCGTATCTCGAGTGTTTATACAGCTGGACAATAAGCGGTATCATTGAAACAGATGCGATTCCGGCAAGATAGGGCTGAAAATGTTATGCTTGCCGAGAAGGCTAACTCGATACATTTACTGCCAAACCCTGCAGAATTATTAGAATATGTTACACCCGCATTCAGACTGAAAACTTTTATAACTTGACACTGGCTAAATGCACAAACAGTGCGAAGCCAAAATGAAACAAAAAAAAAATGTAACGAAAATGGGTGATATATTTTACATAATGCTTCTGGCAATGGAATCCAACCACTTTTTAACGTTTGAATCCCCAACCGGTCCTATGAGACCGCGCTGTTATTGTTTTACTATTGTGTCTCGTTTCGTGGGTATCTGAGTAACTACGAGGGTTATGTTTTTCGCGCATACCTTTTTAAGAGGGGACGTAGACGATTGTCTTTCTTTATAATAGTGAAGGTTGTTTGTTAACCGACAAATTAAAACTTGAAGTTTTGCGTACCTGCTAATCAAATTCCTATCGTCGACTGACTCTCCCCACATGCAAGCCTCGCCTCCTAGAATCTTGTCCAGGTCCAACTCTCTGTGATTCCTCGGGATCATCTGGCGGGGATCCACCGTGTAAAACTTGTCCCAGTCACCGCCGTTGCTCAGATAATCCAAATACCATGATGCAGAGTAGATAACTTTGTGATTAGCCTCTAAAACCTGTGAACGTGAAAATTACTTTATTTGGGCAACAGAGGGTTGGTGAAATTGAGCAACCAAAACGCAAACCGAGTTAGTGTTATATTTTGAAATGTGAACGAGCCTCATTATCATGAAATTTTAAAATGTGATTGCCGATAGGAAGATAGGAAACCAATAGGTACCTACTGTAAAAGAAGTTCTCATCTACAAATATATCCAACCTTTCTTAGTCAAATTGACATACGAGAGTTTATTGAGACGTATACAGAGCTCTAAGATACAGTGTCTAGGGCGAGTTAGTTTTACGTTAACGCGATCGACACGTTTATGTCGTTCATTGCTCCGTTTGGCCCGCTTTAAGCTCTTAACTAATCAAAGAGCCAAACGCGGTAAACGTATCGATCGCGTTGGCGTAAAAATAACTCGCACTAAAGCCTTAGATATCGACGTTAACGAACACACAACGCTTGCTTACTTATAGAATAATGATTAACATAATCAAGAACCCAAAGACTAGAGCATCGAGAGCAATAGGTATAGAGAAGACCAAACCGAAAAGGTTCATAACTAAAGATTTAAAAATAAAAGCCAGACTCAAGAGAACAAATTCGAAACACCGTTTTAGCGATCTCAATACATTTTAATACACTAGTAATCTCATGAAAGTTAACACAAAAGAAGTTAGATCCCATCGATGCAGAATCCTGCATCAGTAGGTGGTGTCGCCTTGATACCGCGCTGGTTCATGCGGCATGTATGCTCTTCAAGGCGACTGACGATTTCAATGCCTTTAAAAAACCTGTATTTAGGGTCTGCGGGGCTCCAAAGTACTTCGGCGGAAGCACTAGCACGAGGCCATACTCTACAATCAAAGAAAATAATTGTAACAAATGACCGAGGGGAGTAACGCCAGAAAGAATGCCCAAACCCCAGAGACAATTATATACACGCATGGAAATTTTATATAGGCTCTGCCTAAAAAGTTTTGCATTGTTTGAACCGACAAGCATTAGATGTTCCACTATCTAGGAAACGCGTAAGGATAAGAAAATAGAGTGATAAACGGGAATGTCACGTAGAAGATAACATAGTAGAACGAACGCCCCTCATTTTGTGCACTTACCCAGAAATAATATTTGAGCCATCGACTACTTTACCCCACATGCAAACTTCACCGCCAACAACATTGTCAAGGTTAAAATAATCACGTCCTAACATAAGCCGGGGATCACGTCCGTAGAAATGGCTCCAGTCTTTAGCCTGGTTCTTTTTGGTTACGTACCAAGGTGCAGAGTAAATGACTTTATAACCAGCAGATAGGACCTGTGCAATTAATACGAAAATGAAAAAAAGCTGTGATGTGAATTAGATTGATGATTTGTGTATATTACCGATGCTAATATTATTTTTCAGTCTGCTCATCTGCTGCTAAGATTTTTAGCGTATTGATTTTTATAGCCTGTCCAGTAAAATCACCTCTCGCACTTGCGATACATACAACGCGTATGATTTAAGTTGCTTTTATTGGATTACTATGTGACGATAACTTTTTGCATGGAGTCCATGCAAAACACCCAAACCATTCATTATATATATATTGGGGACGGCTTCCAGTCTAACAGGATGCGTTTGGATATCAATATTTTACATGGAACACGTGCCTATCTGACTTCCACAACTATCGTCTGTTCTATAAACCCGGAGACTAAATTGACACAAGTAATGTCAAATTTACTATAGAAATGACGCCAATTCTTTTGTGTTGAAATGTCATTTTAGTCTCCGGGTTTATAAAACAGACGATAAGCAATCAGGTAACACGGATTCCCCATGGTTAGATAAGTGTCAGAATTAATTGCAGCTTCTGATTATACGTAACGACGGTCAACAATCTACAAATGACTAAAGGTAGCCTTTCGAACCGAGCGTCTATAGCGTCACTGACGCCGCGACTGTGACGCTCGGTTCGAAAGGCTACCTTTAAAGGTAGCCTTTCGAACCCAGCGACACTAACGCGGCGTCAGTGACGTCATTGACGCCGCGTCAGTGTCGCTGGGTTCGAAAGTCGTTCCCTAGAATTTCATACATTTGCATAAAACATCTATCTGTCGCTCTGTCGCGGCGTCACAGTCGCGGCGTCACTGACGCTATAGACGCTCGGTTCGAAAGGCTACCTTTACGGGGACCAAAGGCTTAACATTCCATGAGGTACGGAGGAATGTCGATATGTTAAGATGATCATCCATCCTCAGGCCGATATTAGCAAGCTTAGCTTAACCATTGAGATCGACCCTATCTATTGTTAGGTTTAACTTAGCCATGTGTCAAAACTCTACGACAGCTCCTTCACCTGTTAAAGGAACCATTAATTTTATAGCTCGTATACTTACGCGAATCATGTCCTCAGCTCCGACATGTTTCCAGACTTGCACGATTGCGTCGCTGGGTAGTTTTACACCCTCGTCGAAAACTTCCTGGAACATTTTAGAGACAATTTGTTTTATGAAAAAATAATAAATGCCTGAGGTCGACCATAAACAGGACCCAAATAAATAAATGAAATATCGTGGTGAAAGCTGCGAGAAAAAGATGCGCTATATCAACCTCTAATCTATTGGGTCGATAAAACGCGTATGAAGATTCGTTTTCGGATGGGAGATAGCCATAACCATTCTTGCTTATGGAAAAAGGCGGTGGTAATGTTAACGTAGGTCCACGGTCGGATGGTGGACCGACGAACTATCGAGGGTCATGGAAATTCTATGGATGCGAGACGCACAGGACCGGTCGTTGCAGTGGACGTCTTTCGGCTAAAATGATGATGATGAATTTTAACGTACCTGCCAGACGATTGGCTTGGACTTCTGCCCCAGCAGCGGGAGCACGTTGGTCATGAAGTAGGCGTGCAGCTGACTCGTGCTGGTCATGTTGTGCTGGCTCATGAACTCCAGGATCTCAGGATTTGATGCCCTGGTGACGGAGGTAAACGGTATTCAATTTTATAGTTTTTGTTATCGTAATAAAAAATAAACTGTGTATACGACCTGCACACCAATAAGTTACGTCAAATTTGGATGAATACATTTTAAGTAAGGGTTTCTTTCTGGCAAACGTTACTAATCCAACGGTGAACCTAACCTAAAGTTGATACTATGATCGGGAGACTTTCTGGTAACATAATTTCTGGGGGGCTATCAACCACTCTGTCGTGGCCCTCCTTAATAACGATAACTCGCCATGATAATGACAACCTTGCTTCTGATTTGGAAGCTTTTGGCAGAAATAAAACATTATTTTCGATCCAAATCCGCCTTACTTTTCGATTTTAGCACATTACTCGTGTATCATTGCGACTCTACCTAAAAATTGGAACCGTTCTGAATGAAAAATGTTTGAACACTATTGCCGAGATTCAATGGCCCACGCTGTTGTGCAGCTGAATGTTCTTTCGAAAACAGGTTTCCAAAAATGCTTCCAATCATACCATCAATGTTGGGATTGGTGTATTAATTGGTAACAAAGGAGGGTAGTTTAGTGTCGAAATAAAATTATTCACCGTATCGGCCAGGCCATAGCAATACTTGTTTTTTTTTTAATGTTTATTTGATACTAAAATACCTAATTCAAATATTTTTATGGCACGTGACGAAATTCATTTGCAAAATTACATCATAGCATCTATAACGTTAAAAAGACCAAATAATGAGTGTAATACAGGACCGGTCGTTGTGCCGACACTTGGGGAGGCCTATGTCCAGCTGTGGACGTCTTTCAGCTGAGATGATGGTGATGATGAATGAGTGGAATCAAGAGACTCACCAGCAGTCCATAGCGACTTCATCACCTCCAAGATGGAAGTATTTATCAGGGAACCGCTGTTGTACTTCACGGAACAAGTCGCCGATCAGTTTGTATGTAATGTTCTTCGTCGGGTCCATCGGTCCTAAGCCCACCACTTCGCCGAACTGATAGCATTTGGTCAGGATTCCTGGGTAGGCGACGCCCCAAGATCTTGTGTGTCCTGGTGAGACAATGTTTCATTGTGATTTTCTGTTATTTTTTTTTGTTTGCCCTTTTACCGCTTAACTCTTCGATCTCCATAGGTGACAGAGAAGCTGATGAGATGGAGTATTTGGTCGTAGATGTGCGACTCTGGCGAAATAAACGCGAAAGTATTTATCGGATATATCCGTCGTAGGCAGTTAAAAGTAGCTAATAAAATTAATCCTTTAATAAGAAAAGCTGCGATATCGCATTTTTCTAATGTACCTACTTACTAGATTGCTTGTGCGAATAAAAAAGGTCACATTAATAGCAGGGGCATAGCGCTCGCTATATCAATTATCGCGACACGGTGCCGCTGTCAAAGGCCACTAGTTAATATGCTAGTACGATGTATTTAGTAAGAGAAAAAATAACTACATTTTTTAGGATTCTATAATCTCAGCCGGTAAAAACGGAACCCTTATAGGATCACTTTATTATCAGTCTGTCTGTCTGTCTCGTTTGTCAGGATTGCGTGGAGGTAATTCTCAGGTATGCTAATGTAATGCCCCAAGCAGCAGTAAAAATATCAAATTTCGAGTCAACGCAATCTAAAGATAGGGCCATTTATGCTTTGTTTCGGCGCATATTTTGACACTCGCTTGGAAATCAGAACCTATAGGGCAGTTCTCGTTGAGCTAGAAGTTATGATTAGGAAAGTTTGAGAAAAGTATATTTATAGTAAATTACAAAAAAAAACTTATTTTTAAAAACTTATTTTTGTGATTAGGAAAAAAATTTAAGACTTATGTTTCGGGAATTGAACTATCTACTTACATTGGCAAGTTTGTACGAAATCGTAAGTAGTCGTCCGACTCGCACTTGCCCGGTTTTTCGATACAGGTCTCCTCTTGAGACTAGCTACATCACTGATTCATATTATATAACAGCATAGTTAACTGTTGTACCTACATGTGTCGATTAGTTTTATTTTTCAAACCAATTTTGCACATAATTAATTTGACCTATATTATTATTTATAAAGAAGGCTCGCCACACAAGTGTTCGTATAATCACATCAGTCGACGTTTCAATTAATCGGTTAATGTCTTGTTTATCTGAGGTCAAAGTGAGAGGACATTATCTACTATCGAGAGTGTACTGATAAGAACGCTGTTAGAAAGGAATCATTTACGTATGTAGGATTTCATGCATTGCGGTGTTTATATTTGTATTTATTTATGAAGCTATAAAAATAGTATTTAATTTGGTTACTAGATGGTGTTGTTAGTTGAGGTGAGTTTTCGATCGTGCTATGGTTACGTTACCGAACATTCGGTCTTAATCTCAAGTCTCAACCTTCTTCTACTTTGCTTCCTGCCCTAGTCTCATATTACCTACTTGGGACCGGCGCAACACGTTGTTTTTTGCATTCTGTCCCGTCACACTATCACTAACTCCCTTTTCTTTCATATCCTCACACAATTCCTCACACAATACATCCTTTTTCTCTCTCTTTCTATCTTCTACATGTAAACTCAGAACTCTTTTAGTAATATGCGTTTCATCATTCCTCTTCACATGACCATACCAACTTACCAAGACAGACGATTTAACTTTATAGTCACTGCCGACACTTTCAAACTTCCTCTAATATACCTACTAATTCCTCAATTTATCCATTCACGTCACACTACACTAATCTCGTCTCTACCGAAATTTGATTAAATGTCTTCCGTCTTATAGTAACAATGGTTTTTATACATTTGGTATTTTTAAAATCACTGTCTACTGAATACAAAAGCATTACTAATTACAGAGCTACGTCTTTATTCTCTAATTTACCTGGAACATCGAATTCTGGCAGAACCCTGATGCCCCTATCTCGTGCATAATTGACAATCTGGTTGATATTCGTCTTCGTGTAGATCATGGAAGGGTCGTATGCGCCTTGTTCACTGAAAACATTTTTGTGATCATTAGTTGATTTAATACCCACACAATAAACACGGTGGGTATTAACATAAGCACTAAACCTATTAACAAATTATATTATTTTCCTTTCTTTCTTGTGGTATTTTCTTTCTATCTGTATATTGTCAATTTAATAGTAACTATTGCACTTTGAAGAAAATATTGGAGATTAAAGTCGTTGTGAGTTCGATCCCTAATATTTTCGTACATTCTTATTTATTAAACCGACAGAGGATCGTGTTCTGCTCAAAGCCCCCCCCCCCGAACCCAAAGCCCTACGTGCTAATCTCAAGAACTAGTTACTGGTTCGAATTGAAAGTTTCGTTTAGGATTCCATAGCCCCATTAATCGAGGTAGGCTATTACGCTTCAACCTATAGGAGCGAAACAGTACCTAACCAAAGACGCGGGGTACAGCTAGTGAAAAAATATCAGAGGAGTTACTTGAATGCAAACAGCCCTATATTCCCTTACCTTAGCTGCGGAAACTTCTCACTCTGATACGGGAAGCTCTGATCATCAACAATGTGCCAGTGCAGCACGTTCATCTTGTTCATTTCCATGGCGTCCAGGGTCTTGAGGATGTTCGCCACGCTGAGGTAGTGGCGCGACGTGTCTATGAGGAGCCCGCGGTACGTGTACCTTGGGAAGTCTACGATCTGCGTCGTGTTGATGAGCACGTCCTGTTACCAGGGAATATGTTGTCAGTAAAGGCAGCGAAAAAATACTTGTCGCTGCGCTGGTATGTAAATATGCAAGTAGCTTGAATTCCATTGTAGTGACTGACAGACACCTATCAGAAGTTTTTGCGCTATACTGGTAAAGCTACTTTATACTTTTGTACCAGTTACGGAAGAGTGTGTCGCTACCTTATCAGTTTTTAAGGATTTTATTATATGTATTATCTATCTACTTCCAGGATGAAATTGTGTTGGCTATCGAAATTCCACAGAAGTGTTGTTATCGAAGTCTAATGACGTTGAAACAAAAATACGTATTTGTTTGTTTTTCTGTGTATCCTATCTCTACTAGTAGTGTAATATTAATGAATGACGGTCGTTGACTCCATAATCTATTATAGTGTAAATTCTGAGTTAAGATTTTTCTTGGTTTTATAATTTTTTTTTACTTATTGACAGGCTCGCGCGTGACCACTATCTCACCTATTGGTAAGCGATGATGTAGTCTATGATGGAGCATGCTTGATTACAAATACTAACTTATTCATTCTTGAATTAAAGACTTTTATGTGGCTAGGATCTAGCTTTCAGGAAACACACACTCCGGCTGGAAATTCCACTTCTTAGCTGTACGCACAATGAATGTGTACCCAAAACATTTTGTGCGTAGGTATAAGTGGGAATTCCACCATTATACTGGTGGCGAACCACCGTACGTCTGGTGGTGTGGTGGCGAATTAAGAATTTTGACGCCCGAGATAAACTCCCCGAAATGCAACCGACAACTCTGCGTCGGTGCTCAAAACTTTGATTGAAGCTTCGACTCGATAACTGTATTATTACAAATCCTTTTATTGTAATTACGAATTTATTACCCATCAAGTGTGCGGAGTAGACTTAGCTTATTTGACCCTGTAGCAATAGGTACCTACCTGCCGATAGCTTGTTAAATTTGACCGTGCAGGCATTTCTACCGAATTTATACAACATATCTTACTCTGTATCCATTAGAAAAGTAGAACAATTGCACGAAAGTCTCCATTCCCCTCAAAATGCCCCATATCGAGTCACCGGTGAGAGTCGAAACTGCAGAAACGTTCAGACTGTCTGTAAAAAGAATATTCACAGTATGAGGTAGGGTCTATATAGAGTTAGTAGATATATATAAAACGTATGGTTGTACTCATCAATATAACAACTGCTCCTCCATACATTTTGACAAATGCGGATTTATTTTTCGTGATTTCAGGATTGGTCGCATAGTAAAAGTTGTTCATATTGATGAGTACAATCACACGTTTTAAGGAAAGCCCCTCCGTCGTATCAACGTTGTATGTGGATAGCTAGAAGTCCTTTATTATAAGCTAGTGACCCGCCCCGGCTTCGAAAATTATAAGTGTTACTCTACTATATTATGCATGTCTTATACATATAAACCTTCCGCTCAAATCACTCTATCTATTAAAAAAACCGCATCAAAATCCGTTGCGACTTCGTTTTATACTATGTAGTGATGTGGAATTTACTGTTTGTCAAAGCTAGTATCTTAAGCTGCGTCAAAATATTTCTAAATATCTGATGTTTAGGATGTTTAGAGCCACACCACAGCATAATTTTTCAAATTTATTCATTGCACTAACAAGTGAATGAAAGAACAAAGACGAGTACCATCTTATCAATGTATTAATTTTGTGCATCGGACCGTCCATAAATGCGCAGGCTCCGCGCTTGAGAGCGAATCAACAAACGAAGCGTGGCGGAAAACCATTTAATATAACTACTAGCTGTTTATTCCCAAAATTTAATGTCAAATGCAATGTAGCGATTTTTAAAGAAAATTGTCCGGGTATGATCCTTTGTCTGTGTATCCAGTAATGGTTTCGCGGAAAGGCCAAAGGGGCATATTATGCGACAACGATTCTTCATAGGAATCCTAACCCGTTGAACTATTTCTTTAGGACCCGCCAGGCACGTTATTCACTTTTTCTCTAGCATCCGATAAGGTGCCTATTGTTTATTATAAGTATTTGTACTAATTTCTCAAATATTTGCAAATAATCATAACATCATCATCTCAGCTGAAAGACGTCCTCTGCTGGACATAGGCCTCAATCAAGCTTCGCCACAACGACCGGTAGTGTGCGTTTTGCATCCATCGGATGCCCGCAACCGATATAGAATAAGCCATAAAGTAAAAGTATAAAAATTACTTGAATAGTCAAAGAGTGAAACAGATTAATGGGAGTGTCCAAATACCTACATTTTTCATCCATGTCCAAGTGCGGATATGCCTCGCATGGTCTACTCAGGTTTATTTGCAGCTCCTCCAGCGTCCCCTTGAAGTCTGGGTTGGTGTCCACAGACCGCGCCTGCACATGTTTCCACACCTTCTTCGAGTGTCTCCATGCTATATGGTGCGTGTTCCTCAGCACGGTATTGTACCGGTCTATAGCATTTTTTAATATGTCGCATGTTTTTCCTTTTTCCTGTTGAGATATTGGTTTCAAGTTAATTATTACTACATAGCTAAATATTATACATATTTGTTTGTTATTGTTGGAAAATATTTTCCTTATTGTTAATTTTACGCCGAATTGGTAGGCACCTACTTTATATATTCAGTTTTATTTATACAGACTATACTTTCCCGTTGGTGGGCAAGGGCCTCCCCCCAATAAACAGATTTAGTAAACAAAATAAGATTTGTGTGTTTCATGACGTTATTTTACAGATGTATTTATCGGTACCTATTGAGTCTATTAACGTTTGAATCCCCAACCGGTCCTATGAGACCGCGCTGTTATTGTTTTACTATTGTGTCTCGTTTCGCAGGTATCTGAGTAACTACACAATAATGAATGGTCGTTTCCTATTTGTGATAAACCTAATATATTTTATATAAATATAATAATTTCTGAACATAACTTGTTATCAGTTGTTTTCTCGAGGCAATAGAATTATAGTTTGCTGTTATTTTGTAGGCGCATACATAAACAAAACGTGTTCGTAACCTAGTTATTCGTATTAATTAAGTACACCTATTCAATTTACCGGGTATTTCCTACGCTAGGACTATACTAGTAGATGCCTAAGATGCTATTGGCCTCACCCGAAGACAATTGGGATGAGTTGCCTACTCGCTGATCTATTGTTTGCTTGGGTTAAAAGTTGGTGGACGTTGCCTACTAGCTGATCTAGTGTTAGCTCAGGTTGAAAGTTGGCATGCGTTGCCTACTCGCTGATCTAGTGTGGACTCGGGTTGAAAGTTGGCATGCGTTGCCTACTCGCTGATCTAGTGTGGACTCGGGTTGAAAGTTGGCATGCGTTGCCTACTCGCTGATCTAGTGTGGACTCGGGTTGAAAGTTGGCATGCGTTGCCTACTCGCTGATCTAGTGTGGACTCGGGTTGAAAGTTGGCATGCGTTGCCTGCTCGCTGATCTAGTGTGGACTCGGGTTGAAAGTTGGCATGCGTTGCCTACTCGCTGATCTAGTGTGGACTCGGGTTGAAAGTTGGCATGCGTTGCCTGCTCGCTGATCTAGTGTGGACTCGGGTTGAAAGTTGGCATGCGTTGCCTACTCGCTGATCTAGTGTGGACTCGGGTTGAAAGTTGGCATGCGTTGCCTACTCGCTGATCTAGCGTGGGCTCGGGTTGAAAGTTGGTTTGCGTTGCCTAGGTACTAGCTGATCTAGTGTGGGCTCGGGTTGAAAGTTGACATGCGTTGCCTGCTAGCTGATCTAGTGTTGGCTCGGGTTGAAAGTTAGCATGCGTTGCCTACTCGCTGATCTAGTGTTGGCTCGGGTTGAAAGTTGGCATCCGTTGCCTACTAGCTGATCTAGTGTTGGCTCGGGTTGAAAGTTGGTATGAGTTGTTACTAGCTGATCTAGTCTTGATCGGGTTGGAAGTTGGCATGCGTTGTCTACTCTTTGATCTAGCATGGGTTTGGGTTGAAAGTTAGAATGCGTTGCCTACTCGTTGGTCTAGTATATATCTACGTAGTTACTCAGATACCCGCGAAACGAGACACAATAGTAAAACAATAACAGCGCGGTCTCATAGGACCGGTTGGGGATTCAAACGTTAAAACTAAGATGGAGCAAAGATCCTAGCCTTAGGTTAGGATGTACAACTATGGTTTCATTGAGAGACGGTGTTTAGTTGATGGTGGTGTAGGTACAATAGCTTATGGTTGAGCTACATTTGGCAGCACCGAATCGCATTTTCTTGTGTTGATTACTGCCTCGTCGATTCCACAGCTTGCGATTACTCTAATATGTACTTAAATCACAGTTTTAATAAGGGACAGAAGAGGATAGATTACTTATGAAAATGCGATTGGGTGCAGCCAGAAGTAGTTCAACCCATGATAAAGCTAAGGTCGTAGTCGAAATTTGATTAAAGTATTGAGGTAAACACCTATCCTGCCAGTTCCATCGCTGAACGAGGACTCGGGTCACGTAGGTACATTCTGCAAGCTACGGTTCACATCTCTTCTCAGCTAGAGGAACTTTTATCACAGAGAGGTTATACCCTACGTGTGATGAGTGTGATGACACTACTAGAACGTAGTGATTACATACTCTTTGGACACTACTGACAGACGCTACGCGCGGCTTGCTGAAGTGAGTACAAAAAGAGGTTGACATTTTTTTTGTGATAACTGACATTTGAGTAAATAAGGGACAGTTGTAGAAAGAATAACACTGTTATGTAGAACAGGTTGGAAAGTTTGAAATGATCTCAGAGGATTAACTAGAGATGAACCTGAGGTCAACGGTGGCTGGAAACCGCGATGAGAATCACGGCGGGGGGGCGTACCTCGCTCTCGCTCGCATTACTGCTTTGCAGAAGGATGCGACCACCTCCCACTCCTCTTCGCTCCGGACGATAGCCTGTATCAGGGCCTGGGGCGAGAGCTCACTGCCATCAATCGCCCCACGAGGACACGGCGATGCTCGGTCAAAGCGGGGCATACCTCCACCGTATGCTCCACCGTGTCCTCCGGGCAGTCATCACAATGGTAACACCTGGGCGTGTCTTCAGCACGAATCCGGTGCAGGAACCTCCCGAACTTCCCATGACCGGTAAGGCCTTGCGTCATGCAGAAAGTGAGAACGCCGTGTTGCCGTTCCAGCCACTCCTCAAAGAGAGAAGTTACCGCCATGATGATAGCGTGCCCAGCGATAATCGCAGTCGCCATTCCCTTGAACCCCCGCCATTCCCTTGAACACCTTGAGATCCCGCCGGAAATCCGTGCGCCACGCCGCGATTTGTCGCGGCAGCGGACTGTCACCCGGCGTTGCATTTCCACGCGCAAATCGTGCATGCGTGCTCCAGATCCCAAGCTGGTAGGCCAGCTAGGAGGCTCGCTGCTTCGCGGGAGACCGTACGGTAACCCCGCACCATCCGGATGGCCATGACCTTCTGATCATATTGTTGTGGTTCTAATCGGTTAGGTTATTATTAATATATGTAGGTAGGTACCCTAAATATTGCATCCTCTCCGTTTATTATCATTTCAGCCGAAAGACATCCACTGCTAGTCATAGGCCTCCCCCAAGCGTCGCCACAAAGACCGGTCCTGTGCGTCTCTGTTATCTTACTTCAATTTAGAAGTAAGTACACGATACCTGCATAGTTTATTGATAAATCAACAGTAGGTAATAAAAACGGTTTGTTAACGAAGTACCTACTTCCAAGAGTTTTTCAATTTTTTTTATTACACTCGTCTACAATGGATTGAATCAAATAATAATAAGTATGATTGTGAAAGTGTGTCTATATTCAAATAGTTTATTCGAATAATATGGTAAATTATTCGCAAAGAAAATGAATAGGTACCATTGTACTCAAAAATGGTTTTTATTTGACCACCTACTGATTGCGGAAATCATTAGGAACAACTACAAGAAATTTTATCGAAGAGTTCATTAACAAATGATCTTTAGAAATTTCTTACAAAATACCTATGGATCGCTATTTTGCTGGAATCATTATTAAATTATTATAAGTAAAGGCGCGAAAAGTCCAATGAACTTCAACCAGGGTACGACAAAAAATCGATAATTTCAACAACAGAAATCTGTATCAGACCTCCCTTCCTCCCTCCTATATTTGATGGTTATCTTTATGTACCTATTAAAACAAAAGATTTTGTAACTTAGGTACCTAAGCACGTATAATGGTTTATTGTTTCACTTACCGTAAACTTAAAAACAGAGGGTGATAGTTTAAAATAAGTGCGTTCCTTTGTTTGCTGTTGCGGTTTTGGCCACACTTCCCCTTTCGTCGGTGGAAATGCTGGTCCAGGATTAACAATACTCATACTGGCCACAAAAAACACGCAAAATGCGTTAAAAATTATAAAGAGCCGCAACATTTTCGCGGCAAAACCGGCAATCCGTACGACCCGACTGACAGCCCGCACTAAACTGTTAATTATAATGAGTATTTGTCATTATATGTATGGCCATAGATTGATGATAAAATAATATTTACAAAAGATTGTCGTACTACTAGTAGTAATACACATAAATAAACGTAAGACGTATAATGAAATAGATGGAAATGAAGCGTTAACTTTACAGACTTGCATACTCTGTAAAATGGGTTCATTGGAGTTCATTCGATCCTGAGCATAGGTCTTGAGATTGAGACTCGATCTATGAATTATGAACTCATGCTCTGTGTATGGCTGAACTGCTTAACTGTGCGAAAAATGTGCAAAATACTTTTGTTGTAGATAGGTACTTATAAATGAGGTTTTTTTAACAAAATTCATTTTAAAAGAGTAGGTAGATTTTTTCCACAATAATTATAGAACTATAACATATTTTAATTTGTTTATAAATAAAAAAGGTATATTACTAAAATCGGTTTTATAATTATTACTAAAGTTACATCCCTACTGCTACGATGTTGCTATGGAAAAAAATGCTGTTGTCACTGTCAGTGTCATGTCATTTGTCAAGAATTTTCAGTATTAAAAAAAAATGGTAGTGATTTCAAATGGTTTCACAAATTGGAGGGAAAAATGGTTATAATTGTTTTTATTTGCCAAGGTTTTAAATGGTTCTAAAATGAGGCGCCGAGATGAAAAGTTTCCTGATAATGGCTTTGAAGCTTGGGGTGGATATATGCAAGCTAAGATTGCAAAATTAGAAGAGCAATATTGTGTTAAAGCTGGAAAAGAAGAAACCATATCCAATATTTTTAATGGGGTGAGTATTTATGTCAATGGGTTTACGATACCTTCAGCAGATGAATTAAAAGTTCTTATGACAAAGCATGGAGGAATCTATCACACTTACCAAAGAAGTAACGACTTTATAATAGCCTCCAATTTACCTGATACCAAAGTTAAAAATATGTCCCTTATAAAGGTTGTAAAACCTGAATGGATTACTGACAGCATAGCATCTAATCGCTTGTTAGACTACAGAGACTACTTGCTCTATAGAAATTCAAGAACCCAAAAGCAGCTCAACTTTCAGAAAGTTATTAAAAATAATGATTCTTTAGAAACTGAAACAATGTTTTCTAAAAATGATAATGATACTAATTTACTTTCAAATGGGAATAGAATGAAAGAACAGATTACAGCAAAAAAAGAGAATGAGGATACAACAAATATTTTATTTTCAAATGATGCAGAACCATCTACTTCTAAAATCATTGCATCAGAAATAACAGATGATAATAATTTAGTGAAGGTGGAATCCAAAACTTCAAAACCAAACTTGGGTTCAGTAACAAAAACGGCTGCAGACCCAAACTTTATATCAGAGTTTTACAATAATTCAAGGTTACATCACATTTCACAATTAGGGGCATGTTTTAAACAGCATGTAAATGATTTGAGAGAAAATAGTAGCTTTATCTTTCCTGCTCGAACAGAACTTAAAAAGTCTATTTTGGCCATGAATGATTTTAATCATTTGTCCCAGTTGAAGTTTGAGAAAAATAAAGTAATCATGCACATTGACATGGATTGCTTCTTTGTATCAGTTGGATTACGCAATAGACCTGATCTCCGAGGTAAACCCATAGCCGTTACTCACTCTAAAGGAGGACAGGGTAGGCCAAAAAGACCTGGTGTTGACAGAAATACAGAATTTAGACTGTACAAACAGAAACTAGGTAAGAAACTAGAAAAGGCAACTGGAATGCCAGAAGATGAAATTGTGTTTGAGAGCAGAGTTGATGACATTGCTGATGAGGATGAGAAATATGGTTCCATGAGTGAAATAGCCTCATGTTCATATGAAGCCCGAGCTAAGGGTGTAGGAAATGGTATGTTCATGGGTCCAGCTTTGAGACTGTGTCCAGATTTACAAACAATTCCTTATGATTTTGAAGGCTATAAGGAAGTTGCATACACTTTATACAACACTGTTGCCCAATATACCTTAGATATTGAGGCTGTATCATGTGATGAGATGTATGTAGATTGTACTGAACTGTTGACAGATATGAATATCAGTGTTCAAAGTTTTGCAACAATGCTGAGAGAGGAGATTAAACGCAAAACTGGCTGTCCATGTTCCACTGGCTTTGGTGGAAACAGATTACAAGCCAGACTGGCCACAAAGCGTGCTAAACCAGATGGGCAGTTTTTCCTCACTGAGGATCTGATTGAAGATTTCATTTATGAAATAAAACTACGAGATTTACCAGGTGTAGGCAGGCAGACTGCTCATAAATTGGAATCACTAGGACATGATACCTGTGGATCACTACAAAGTTTGACATTAGCTACTTTGAAAAGTCAGTTAGGAAATAAGACTGGCGCCCAATTATTTGATCAGTGTCGGGGTCGAGATCCAAATCCTTTAACTTTTCACACTATAAGGAAATCAGTTTCAGCTGAAGTAAACTATGGAATTAGATTTGAAAATAACAATCAATGTTTAGAGTTTTTGAAACAACTATCAGCTGAGGTCCACTCAAGAATGCTACAATTTAAAGTTTTAGGTAAATGCATAACTTTAAAATTGATGGTTAGAGATGAAGAAGCACCTGTGGAAACAGCTAAATTCATGGGGCATGGTTTCTGCAATGTCATTAATAAATCTACTTCCTTGAATAATGCTACAAATGATTTGGAAATCATAACAAAGGAAGTCATTTCAATATGCAAGAAGCAAAATATAGATCCTAAAGAAATGAGAGGCATTGGCATTCAGATAACCAAATTAGAACCAGTGAATAGTAAACCTTCAAAAGGGACCATAAATAAGTTTTTATCAAGCAACAAAACCATTAGTAATAAAAAGGAGTCCAGGCCTAACACTGACAAATCGCATATACCATTAGAATCAGATACTATCAGCAGTGATTTCAAAGTTGAAAAGAAACTCAGTACTACAAGCAAATCCAAAGTTACTACACACAGAAATAAATCTCCCATCCTTGGTTTGAAATCTCCACCTGGAAAAAGAAGAGGCAGGCCTCCAAAAAAAATTCTACTACCCTCTTCAAAAAAACCATTAGTTAAATTACTTCAAGTAGATAATGTAACAAGAGACTTGCCATTTAAGGACCCAATGATAAGAAATGAAGTCCATAAAGAAGTAGTACCAAGTGTAGAAAAGCCCAAAGGGTTGTTGGGTCTTCCCTGGGAGAAAGTGAGGGAGCTGTTAAGGGCATGGCTAGAAAGTGGACAGACCCCATTACAATGTGATATTGATATGATTGTGGCATATTTACAAGACATGGTAGTGAATAAGAATACAGAAAAGTTGTTTGTTTTAATGAACTTTCTAAGAAGGATGACCAAAGAAATAGGAAGTTGTGACTGGCTGAAAGTGTATGACAGTATATGTGAACAAGTACAAAACGCTATGATTGCTGTTTATGGTAAAAAGCTTTTTATATCAGATTAAAGTGAAATAATATGTAAATAAAATAGGTATTAATAAAACAAAACATGATTATATTAATGAATAAAACTAGGTTTTTCATACAATTAATCCATTTATTTTTCATTTTGATACTATGTTCTAGGTCTATAAAAGGAAAAATAAAAATATGTCACTACATTGTAATTTTGCGTAAAACGAAATTATCACTTATTTTCTGTCGAGGGCCAGTGCTAAAAATAGCTCATGCAAATGTAAAACAAAGTTTCACTTAAACTATTCACAATTTGGCAGCTGCAGAATCGAAAAATTTCTAAAAAAAATTGTATCCACTTCTTTGGCACTAACTGTACCAGACTATAAAACCAAAAATACTTAATTGATGTTAAAGTTTTATTTTTACGTAAGTTCCTATTAATTTTAGGATTATACCTAAAAGACACTTTAGGTATATTTATAATTCGAAATGGCAGTTAGTATCACTTAATGTTAATAAGCACTTTTACAACACCTAGTAATAGATGAAAGATAGATGGTGTATAAGGAGAACCACTACAGATAGTATGCAAAAATAATGTTACATAATAAGTAGTTTAATCTCAGATTTTGAAATCTAAAATTTACTATCACAGTCGCTTTTAGCAAAAAAAAAACAATAAGGATGTAGATAGATATTATCTTGACTTGTAAAAATAGCAATTGTTACTTTATAATTTAGTAAGCAGGTAATAATAAAGTATAAACCATGATTCAACATTCGTTCTCAAAATGACAGTTGGTACTCATGCTATTTAAAAATATAATTCTGTAAAATAAAATTAGTTTCATCAAGCTCAAAGCTTGCGATAATCCTTAAAACTAAATGCTTTGTGACAACCATTGATATTCCCTACTATTATAATACTTTGCGTTATTAGGTACTTCTGAAATAAGTCATATGGAAAAAACTGAAACATTTTCTTACAAAACATAAAATTCATACCATTGTAAATTACATAAATGTTAGTAAGACGAACAGTAGCACGAAAATACATACAAAATGGCATTTTTAGGCAAAAAGATTAGTATTATTGCATGTCAGTTGCACCTCCTTGAAATGTTGTACTGGCATATTTTCTAGTGCTAGAGAAAATATTGTAAGATTTATTGAATACATTTTTCGACTGGCCTTACCTCAGTCTTGTTCCTCGAGGGAGGAAAACGTGTTAGTATAAGTAGGTATGTGTTTGAAATGCAGCCGACATGAAGTGTGTAAGTAGTTTCACGCCGTCGAGTTGACTGAAATCGAGTGCTTCAGTTTGGAGTCTATGATGATTTCGTCGCCTGATCTTATGTTGTACGAGTACAGCTGCTTTGTGGGGTACTTCATTTCCTCCGGACCCTGAAAAGGCTTAAGAAATAAGATAAACTGTTAATCATAAGGAAAAAAGCGTATGTACAATGTTAGTGCAGCAGCCAAAAATCCAAAACGTGGGTCAGAATCAGAGCAAACTCAACATGCTTACTTGATGGGGAGTTGATTCAGAAGTCATTTTTCTTATTATTTAAATTACACTAGGTACCTCAATTCCCTTAGTCATGCAAATTATGTTTTGTGAATGTGATATTTTGTGATAAAAAAGTATGAGTTCGTTTGATAAGAATGGTTTATTTACCTGGGAGTCTCGAAGCTCTTGATCAACGTAGAAAAGTCTCATTTTAGACGCGGGGAAGCCAGCCATACGCTCTAGCCGTGACTTCAGGTCAGATACAGTTCTAGAAATAATATATTTAATAAGTTAATAAAAATTACATCGATTTGATTTTTCGTTAGATATGCAGTTTTTTAATTTACAGGGGGTTCAATCACAATCTTTTTCCCTATGAGTAAATAAATAATTAATTTATCAATAAACAATCGTTATGTACTATAGTTGAAGCCGTTTATAGTATGTTATGAAACAAAGCGGATCGTGCTATTCGTCCTGGATATTATGTCAATTTTTATTTCGCTCTGTAACTATAACAACTTTAGTTATAAGTTTTTATACAGGATATTAAAAAGGTAGAACTAGCCTGTAAACATCGACGGTGCGCACTTCGCTGTTGTCGCCGCATGTGAAGGTGATCTGTACGCGCTTTTCTGGCCTCAGGTCCACTGACACTAGGGGGTCGAGCTTGCCGTGGACGCCTATCAACTCCCAGTATCTGGAAAGGAGTGTTGATAAAAAAAATAAAAAAACAAATCACCGCAGTCTAGTTCGCACAAAACTTGACACATGTAGATACAGTACGGTCGAAATATCTTAATCGCTCCGAACTTCGAACAATTGGCTGCGCAGTAATTCTTTTGGCGAATCGAGTAAATACTTATTTGCCCGGTAGTTCGGAACGCCAACTTCAGAGTGGTCAACATATTTTGATCGTACTTATAACTGGCACGAAATCTATATACTTAATTAAGATCAATGAAGAAAAAGAGAAAATTGCTGCTTAATACCTACTAAGTACACAAGCTTATTGGAAGATTAACGTTCAAGTCCTAAGGTGATCAGAACTGCATATTATTATTACAGAACCACATTAAAACAATGGTGTCTCATACGCACTTACTCGATTTGTTGCCTTACCTATGTCATAAAAATGCAACAAAAACCGATGCCTGGAGTAAGTATCTATTCACTTAGGTGTTGCAAAAAAGGTCAAGTTTATTTGTATGCATCCATAACTGGCAAAAAAACATTGCAAATGTAATATTCACCTGTTAAAGGTGGCACTATTAAACCGTTGTTATAGAGAAACAAGGCAAATACAAATTGAGTGAGATTTTATGGATTATGCACACCTACGTCGTGTAATTTGCATGAGAACTTAGTCATTTAGGTCGGCGTGTTGGCACAGAGACCTCACCTACATTGCTCCTTATTGATTGGACCTTCGGAGCGAACGTTGCAATCTAGAAGGACAATTTAATACATTGCTGCATTGTTTGATTATCTGGTGCGTAAATAGTCGGGATTTCCAGATCACGTACCTAATATTTTGTTTATTGTGCGGTTTTACGATACCTATCTACTTAGCCTTAAGTGGCAAAGGTATAAATAGCGAATCAGTTTTTTAGGTTGTCGATTATTTGTACCTACAATAATATTAACCTTCACACAGCGATTAGTGGCGTACAATACTGACTTAAACAGGTACGGTACACTACCTTCTGACGTAGTCGAATAAAAACTACGGTACTAAATAAATCCGGGTTGTGGAAGCCACTCTTTATATTTATTAGACCAAGCCTTACATAACTCGACTGCCCTTATCGGACTTATCACTTATCCCAATTTATTTTAGGCTTCAACAGCCTAAGCCTGCCTTCCAGTGTGACCGTGTTTCGTACGGTCTGCATTCGTTAGGTACCAAATTTAATTCTACTTTATTTAACTTGGGTTCCATTCCACATATTTATTTTAATTACCTACTTCCCTTTTTTAAGTTTAGTAAGAAATAATTTTAGTATAATTGTGGTTTTATTTTAGTATTTTTCAGTACCTACTGACGACATGATATAGTTTTAGTTAATCACCTTTTTTAAACGGTCACGCTCGCTTCTATCTTTTTAGTTACGCCATTCATAAGAGTAGTTATGAGTCACCAGTTTTTTTTACTTTTTGTACGAAGTTGTTGTAGCCCTCAGTTTAAATATAAATTAGTGTGCAAGTTCTATAGAATATAACCAGTAAGCGTGCCTATAAAATTTGAAGAGGTCTGAAGACCACCTGGGAAGTACCTATAGGTCTCTTTCAAATTTTGCTAATTAATCCAAGCATTTTTAAGTAAGTAATTGTGGAACATAAATAAACAATACGAAATTCTCACGAATTAAGAACCTCGTCCATTTTTAAAGTTGTTTAAAACCACTCCTCACCTATCAGGCCGGTCGGACTCTGGTTTCTCCATGTAGTAGCGTATGAAGGCTCGTTCAGCTGCGTCCCTCTCTTCGATGGGCACCGTCCCGCCGCCGTTCAGGGTTCTCACGTGAGGCAGTCGCGCCACCAGCAGCAACCGTCGTTCGTGCTCCGTCGACTCGACTCTGTCCCATAGTGGCCAGCCCTGGAAAATGCAGACGTAAAGAATCAGTTATAAGCAGGTAAAACAAAGAAATAAAATTGATCGAATTGTGTTTGCGAAGTCAAAATCAGCTTTTTACTGAATGCATAAAATATGTATGTTTAGGGACTACGGAAAAAAATTGTTTGTCGGTCTGTCGGTATGTTCCGAAACTGCACTTCCGATTTTGACATCACTGGCATCTGCCAATTACCTATGTAGCTCGTGTCATAAAAAAGTAGCTAAGTACACAACAAGGACAACTAATTTTAGAAAAATAAATACGGTTTAAGTGCGCAAAAAGACATATGAAATTGTGAACTAATGATGCAGATTAATTAGCCCCCCAATTGAATGGGACATAACTGACAAACTATTATACAAAAGTACCTACACCTCTGCTTAACCTTGCGGAGAAGGAATGTTGCGTTTGCTTGTTTGTGACCTCCAGACTCCAGACGAATTTGTAGTTTTATTAGTTTCTTCCAAGAAAGGGATTTAAAGATCTTCTTATAACTATAAATTAATAAAATAAAACCTCACGATCTTTTAGCCGGAAAGATTAGGCAGACATGTATTTGTAAGCATTTTTTGCGCCAGTTATGTTATGAATCCGCATTAATAGGGACGAATATATTGATTTTTCGGGCAAAAAGTGAAATTAATGCAAAAAAATAATTAATTCCCCTTTTACGCGACCCTGCCAAAAAACTCTAAATAGTCTAAATACACAAATATTAAAATTTAGAATCTGTCTTTATGATCAGAATATTGCTCGCAAATGTACCTACAGTAGTTCAAACTAAACAAATATCTACATCCGTTTAGATTATTTTAGAGACCTTTATCAAGATCTTCCTTAGCCAGTAAAAACCTATATCAGTAATATTTACGTAGGTACTTTGATAAAAATATAAGGAAAATGATACAGAAAACAACAAGTTCGTTGGTACGCGTATAAATAAAATTTTAAAACAATGAAAAACTATCACAAAAAGATCTGCCCCGGGTGAGGATCGAACTCACGACCTTAAGATTATGAGACTTACGCGCTGCCTACTGCGCCACCGAGGCCGGTGATAATGGTGTCAAATTAGGTGCTCAATAGTTATGACTGGTTTTTTTTTATCTATTCGGCACATTTTATCAATTACGTTTTTTGTATATGATGTTATTGGTTGAGTTATCGATATAAAAGCGGAAAACTACAGAAAAGTTTGCAATTAATAAAAATAAAGTAAGTAGGAAAATATAAAGGGGCTTATTTACATTTATTAATTTATCAAGATTTATCGGTTAATGAATGTAAGCATAATTGCCTATTTAAAATACTTAATAATATTTATGTAAGTAGAGTAGGTACCTACCTACTTTTGTTGTTTTGTACCTACTACCGATAAGCATAGGTAGGTAATCTGTCTACTATAATTTTACTGACTTCAGATTAGATTAGCAATAGGTAGATAATTAAATAGGTAGGTTCTATCTCTCTAGTAGTGGAGCTATACTGACGGAGACAAAAAAATGATGGGATGTGGCCTTCCGTGAGAGCGTGATCGTCCAGGAAACAGTGAGGGGACAGGGGGCCGATCCCACGCGGCGAAGAAACCTTGACGCTTAGGTATAATTCCAAAACCTCGCTTTTATTACAAAGCACTCCTAGGGTGTGCTTTTACTACCGTGGCACTAACACAGGAAGTTCCAGGGTTAGGGCTGCCATCCGTCCGGGTTTCCCCGGATTTGTCCTAGTTTAGAGGGCGTCCGGGGAGCGTCCGGGCGGGGTTTCAAAAAGTGTCCGGGTGAAACCCGGACGCTTTTAGTGTCAGGGGCATTCCCGATTAATTAAAAGATAAGCGATATCTAAACAAATCTTAGTTAAAAATTCTTGGTAACCGCAACTAAGCTAACTCCGACGGCGACGCTTCAAAATAGCCGATGACGGTCGATAAATAACTAGCAAACAAGCTGCTTAATTGAATACATTTTATTTTTATTGTAATATTATTATTTTTTTTTCTGGGTGTCCGGGGAAAAACTGAATTTCATCCAAATGTCCGGGGTTTTTGAAGTTTTTGTCCGGCGCCGGCGATTTAGGTGATGGCAGCCCTATCCAGGGTGGTCGTCTTACGGCCGAAACCAATAACCTATCGATCTCCAGTTTTGGCATAATGGAAATTGTAAAACAAATGATACAATACAAAAATTATCATGTTTTCTGTTGTTTCATTTGTTTTTCTATCTCCGATATGTGATAGATAGGTTATTGGTTTCGGCTGTTAATAAGCAAAAATCCTGGTCATTTCCCCAAAACTCCAGCAACCTTTTAAAAAAAAATGGCACTCCCTAGATAGCGAACTCACTCGCTCAACAGATTCCCAAGTCACGATTTCACGATTCGTAAGCTACTAAAGGATCATCGGATGAAACAAAAAGTCGTAGATTTTAATTGAATTGCTTTTTGTTCATCTCAAGGTTCGCGCGAGGATCAAGTTTCCTAGTAGGGCGAACGCACGAATCGATGCGAAGACGTTAGTTCCTAGTGCGACTGCCCCGACGAGTATTTATGATGAGTTATCTTCACGATGATGCTGGCCATGGCTTGTTTATGGGCAGTGACGGATTTAACCAGCGCGGGGCCTGTAGCCTGTAGCAAACCAGACCAAGGGGGGCCCCTTGCATAGATCTTTTTTTTTTAAGATAAATAAAATATTACAATTGCACATCCAAAAAAATCGGCTGTATATAAGTTCATGTATTATAAATACTTTTGACTAAGTACTATTTGTTACGTTCAAGTTCGGAACGGACGCGCGGGGCCGCCAGAGGCTCGGGGCCTGTAGCATTAGCTACTCTTGCTACATGGTTAATCCGCCACTGTTTATGGGGCTATTTATGAGTGAAGATTCTTGGGAAACTTTACTGCCTTTATAGCTCATCTACTAGAGGAAACGTCTATAAAAACAACGCTTCAATCAGTATGTCAATTGTTATGATGTCCATCCATTTCCTACATTACCTTTAGGTATAGACCGTACCTATTTTTCTATTTCCTTCTTCTTATCTTTTATTTTGTGTGCACATAAATGGTTAAATAAATATATAAACCTTGCCCAAAAATTTTAGGCTCGCGAACTTAGATAAAACCCCAAGTCTGTCACACAGACACCTACCTACCTTTTACACTAGAAACTGGAGGTTGCATAGGAACGTCGTGCTCAAACAAGCAAACCTATACCTAACATGCGCCAACTATAACCCCAGAAACTTCAAAATTAGTCATTACACTGCTAATCATAAAGCCCAAAATGACTAACGGTTCATAAACTCGGTTCGTATTCAGATTGCAAACAAAATTAGATCTAAAACGTAAGGTCTTTGAGTTTAGATTCTAATATTTCAGCGATCCTTTGTTCTCCCCTACATCAGAGATCTTTGAGCGTGCGTTCAACCTCGCTGGCCTGTTTTGCCTAAAAACGGAAGGCGGAATTACCTTTGCATACAGATCCCTAGAGAATTTACTATTGCCGCATGTTTATACCCTTTTTAACCTGAGGTTACATTTTTGATAGGAAAACATCTTCTTAGGTCGTACTTAAATCTATCTACCTTCATTGAGCATGTAAACAAAGGTCTAATGGTTTATTTATATTTATAAGAATGAAGTAAGCTTTTGTTTTGATTCGTGACTAGCTTGTTATGTAGATAAATAGAAAAACCCAGAGTTATCGGTTTTTTGAGGTAGGTACCTACCTAACTAATGCCATAATTATCATTCCATCTTTGTCACCTTTGCAGATACCACCATAATTATCATTCCATCTTTGTCACCTGTAGACTAGGAAACCTTTTAGAAAAGAACAGATTAAGTTTGTGAAAACAATACCTACTGAATATTAGGTAGGTATGGTATACACATTGTTTTGACATTTGACCGTTGCAGTGTTGCCCCCTCCCCTCAAACCGGCTGACTAACATGTGACTACCCACGCGGGAGTGGTCACACACCAGCACGACCGCTTCAAAATTAAATAAACGGTTATAATTTTAAGTTCCGTTCCGATCGGTAACAGCCCCGTTCTGAATCATTGAATTTACGGTATCGATTTCATCGTAGGCAGACCTAGTATCAACAGATGCCACAAGTCAACAACAATGCATGAGGATAGATAATTATATCAAATCACTAATCAATTTGCAATGCTGTAATGTTTATACAACGCTGTAATAATGTTTTATTTATTTTAATTAGGCATACACTGGTTGCATTCCATGAATTTGAAATAAAGCAAAAAAAAACAGCAGTGATCATTAGACAAGCGCGTGATTATTACCCAAACAATTTCAAAGACCCATTAAGAATAAGCACAACCGCGATAAAACCTGCTCTTACATAAGAAACGACGCATAATATGTGAATATTTCCGTATCTATCCTCATTTCGATACTTATGAAAACAATACGCAATAGAGGAATAAGTAAATATCAACGACGAACATGTTTAATTCCCATAATAAATTAAAAACAATACAAACAACGAAGGGTCACGATGCACTGGAAGTAAACAGTGTCTTAGTCATGGTGCCTATAATAAATAATAAGCTAGCCTTACTGTGAGATATCGCGATATTGCGTGTACGGACTATGTGTATGTAAAAGAACAAAGAAGTAGGAAATATTTCGTACCTACCGACATACCTACTTATCGTTGTTAGAACATAATCTGAGGTGTGACGTTAGAAAAAACGTAGAATGTGTCATAATTTGTAAGAATAAAGAGAAAAAACGCCACATTACAGGTACAAGTATCGTACGAACATACATAGACTTTTTTATCAACAATGTGACCTGCTTTATTTCCTTCTTCACATTATTAAGAGGTAAGCTCGAGGAAAAGTTTCCTCCTCGATGTTGCGAAGATATTTTGTCAGGTTGTAGCAGTACCAAATAAAAACAAAAAGCTTGCTAGGATTGCAATAAAGGATCCTGTACAATGGCAGACGGTTCAGAAAAGGAACAAAAAGATATAGGAACCAGACTTTGTAATATGAAGGTAGCACTATAAAAGGGAAAGGCATTTTGGAAAGTCTCGACTTGTCTTTCCGTAGGTAACCGTTGCCTCCTCTAGCCAGTTGACAAGGACATACTGATGTGCTTCTTAAACCTATAAGTATTTTAACCAAGGGTAAAACAGAACATTGAATCTGACGTCATTCGGCTCGTGTTCAATGTGAAAATGGAATGCTTGGTAATGGGTGATGCTGTCACCCTATATCCAAGGCTATATAAACAAGAATTATCTGAAAAATTTTGCTTGCTAACTAAAATTTCCAATATTATTATATTCTAGTTTGAACAAGATAGTTAAGCAATATCCTGCCGGCTAGGAGCAAAGCATTCTGATTCTAGAGATATTCGTGAATTCGTGGTTAATACGAAATAAATGGGTCAGTAGATCATTGCATCATACCTATCTTATTTAATATAAAATATATGTAATTATAGATGTAAATACTAGTAAAGTTTGCGTTACTATATTCAAACATCTGAGTTTACAGTGCTGCGGCAAAAAAATCGAATTAGCTGTTACTAAAGGGAATCTACTGCATTGCGTGCGAAGGAAACTGCCTAAGTGCCCTTTACAATGTTAATATAAACACTTGAGTAATTGTCTGTGGATCGACTTGTTTTTATCGATAACGAGCAATTATGGGAACTGGTTTACAAGTTGTAGAAAATGATGTTTTCCTATAATAATACTTTTCCTCGTTCAAGTTCCATTTCTTTTGACAATTATTTCTTTGATACACGTTTTGTCTTCTTTATCATTGAGTCTGTTGTCTCTGATATATCTTTCTTAATGCCCTTTTGTAAGCCTCGGGCCCAAGATCTGGCTAAGACCTTTTCCTTCTCCTTGAAGTAACTCTTGGCCCCTTGGGAACAATAATATCCACATATAAGTAGATATTGCTCTATTTGTCTATTGAACGTATGATACACAAAGGAGTTAGACTATTAATGTTAAGTACGGATCGGGGGACAGTTGACCTAATACTTCGAGTAGGTAGCGTGGAGTAATGAATTCATAGGTCACGACTCTATGGCGACGTCTTTCACCACGATATTAGTATAAATAACGATCATAAAATCTAATAGTCATAAAAGAAGACTTAATTAAATTGTGAAGAAAAGCTTCGGAGAGCTTAAAGAGACGTGTGATGATAGAAATAGCCATCACACAAATGACTAGTCATGAGAAACTCCAAACATTATTGACACCAGACCTGGTACGCACTTGAACCGTCTAACCGTTGGCTGAATGAAGAATTCAAATGCAAGCCGTCTTTTGTGTAGGAGGACTCCACGTCGCTAACAAAAGCCAGAATTAATCATGCCAGCCAGACAGACGAGCGAGATAGGTACTTCTACGTAAGTACAACGCACATATAAATTAGAATATCCAAGTTTATACTCACACTTTGGAATAGAAAGAAGTTTTAAAGAAAATATCTAACCTGGTACTTCCAGATAAAAATTGCTGTCCCAGTCACAACGTATTAAAGGCAATGTTGTGTAAACATAATATAAGAAAATTCTGTCCATATTTGTTCGTATTCCAGCATGTTACGGTATAGGTATGGTAGAAAATCAGTGAGCACGATATAGAGCATTGCACGTGTTTCTGGGTCACCCCGTGTCGACCCCGTCGCCACTTCACGACCAAATCTATAAATTTTGTATGCAACTGGCGCTTACTTTTACAGTTAACTCAGATATTATCGAAATGTTACATCTGCATTTTGTTGGTTCTGGGCAGGGATTAATCTGCTTTTTGAAGGCTTTTCAAAGATAAAATAAAGGAATATGTATGTATACAAAATATTTTCATCTATCCATGAAAGTGAAGTCAGAGGCTCATTATGAAGCAAATTTCAAAAAAAAATAAACCAATAAAAATAAAACTTGTAATATTGAAAGGAAACATTAAGAGCGAAATAGGTCAAACATAAACACTGTTATTCGCTATAACACTAAAGATAGACATAATTAACACTGATCAAAGGAAATAAATCGATAATTCAATCTACAAAGTGCATACAAGTTCGAGGTGACGCGCAGAAGGCGTGGGCAAAAAATCAAACGAGTGATTCGACCGTTTAACGCCCCAATATGAATCACTGGCTAAAGCTTATTGTCCTCACACGTGGCAAGTAATTTTCCAATTTGTTCAAGCTCATATTTCAATAAAAGGAACATCAAATATATCAGGAAAATACACAACGAACGCAAAGATAGAGTTGAGCGAAATTGGCTGAGTTGATAAAGTTTTATTTTATGTGCAGCGATACATCGTTAGCTCAACTTTAAGACGGAAGATAAAAAGTTTTGAAAACCGTCTATAGATAGCAATATGCAAACAAGGCCACTAGCTTCAATTTAAATTGAACAGACCTCTTTTTGACAGGTAGACTGGTAGACATTTGCACAACATCAAATTGCCTCGCTTTCAGTTCACATACAAAGTGCACATGCATTGTGTGTGAGAGTGCATTATCGAGCTACAATATTCAAGATGATCTGCTGCCCAAGTTGCTATGCCAAGTCCGAGGCTGACTGCACCAACTATTTCCAAACGTTGCAAAATTACGAAATTTTATGGAGGTTGCAAAATGTTTGATGTCCTAATCTAAGTAGATAATCTTTAAAGTAATGACTCGGTAGTTTACTCGTTTCCTGAAAACTTCATTTGTAACGAATGATGTCACGATTTGAAGGTTTTCAATACATTTGGGTCGAGTTTTGTCTGGTGAAGATATTTTTATCAAATTTTGTTCTAAAATACGATTATTTTTAAATGAGAGCTGCTATTATGAAATAAGGCAGGCAATAAAATACGATAGCGCGATATCTTTCGCAACAGGTAGGTTGCAAGCTATTAAAACGAACACTCTGTATTACTGGTATCAGGATTGAATTGGCATGGCCTGAGCTTATCGCAGAATTTCGCAGCTGAATAAACTGAAAATGTGGGGCTGAAACACGAACGAAAACGGAATAATAGACAAAAACCAGAAGGTTCTGCTATTATACCTGGTGCTATTTGAGTAGGATAACCAACAACGTTGGAAATAGGATAGAATTTGCAGAGGCCATTTGGTTAGCTTTTAGACCCCGGAGGCTCAGAAAATATAATGTTTTAGCACAAAATAATATGTTTACCGTTTCTGTATTTTAACTTATAAGAGCGACTATCGATCGCACTGGTTGGGAGATTGAACTTCTTATTTGTTAACTTTATTATTCGTTCTGCGAACTTGCACAGCGAAGGTCAACTGAAAGACGCCATCCACCATTACACTAATGACTCGCTATAAACTCAATCAGATAGAAAATATAATCAAAATAATGATAATGAACTTTGTAGATACGAAATGCTACAGCCATTCGATCAAGTAATTAAATTGGACATTTCAAATTTTAACCGACTTGCAGACGCAAGTACCAATATATAAATACCAAATGACACAAGGACGCCAGCTCAGCTGTTAAAGTGAACGACCCGACTGCAGAGTTCGATTCATTTTTTGAATGAATCACCGGGAACCCTTTACCTTTACAGTTTTTGTTTTTTCTTTTTTGCGATAAGTACGAACCTTTTTTGCTTCCATTTTATTATTCTTAAACTTATTGTCCGTGGGTTTTTTCGTTGCTGGCTCTTTTTGCATCTACATCTAGTATTATTTTCCGAGATTATCTCTAAAAGTGTAGAATCAAGTATTCTTCTATTCGTATTAAAAAAATCCTTAGTTTTCTGTTATCATTGACCCCACTTTAACCCACGCAGTCAGATTTTGTGTTGCAACAGTAGAAATGTTTTGTTAGTCTGTTGGTTCATCGCCTACGAAATTCTTGATGTAGCGCATCCTCAAGAGATCGTTTGTGAATATATTAGCACCAAGTCGAGCCTATATATTACAAAACTAAACAGTTTCATTCAAGTGTCCAAATCGTAGACCGTTCAATTCACAAAATTAGAAGTTAATTTTGGTTTAAGAGGCGAACCTATGGCAGGTATGCAATAATGCTCATTAAATAAATATTAACCGATATTTGAAATGGAGTAAAGCATCATTAAGATTATTAATTGCAACTACTGAATAAGTAAATTTATTACGTTACGTGTGATTTAAATTATTATACGAATGAAATAAGTCAAGGTTTGCACATTTCTTAAACACGCACTCGTTATGTTGCATATCAAAAATTACTTTGGCCATTATGATGACATCACAATCGCTCACAAACGCATAAAGCGCACATTAAAACAAACACACTTTCACATTCTTTGTAGCGTGACGGTCACAAAACGTGGCTGCTCTACTAGTTTCCATGGTAAAAATGACCCTATAATAGTTACTATAGGACACACAATTCGTTACCAATGTAACTTTAACTATGATAAACGATTTGAGTCACAAAGGACATGGATGTGCGCACAAAGAGATACTCATTCAGTCGGTTCGTTTTCGACGATCCATACAGCCTACTTGCACAACCTTGAACTTGACAGAATATATTCTTATGTCCTCATTGCGTATTTCATATGATTACAACTGACGCGAAATGGAAATCGAAAGTAGCTCGACCTTTATGACGGTTGAGGCTGATGTAAACGCGGAAATTTTCCACGAGTAAGCCTATTTTCTGTAAAGTTATCCTTTATTGAGATAACAAGACGAAGCCAATCGTAATATTGATCAGTTCTACGACATAAAATCTGTTTCAATGGAACATAAAACGTCGCAAGCATCCAACAAATGCAAGGCTAACGTTCCTATAAAATCTGTGAGCTCCCGTTCATACCCGCGAGCGGAGACGTGTCGAAATTATGCGTGCCTGGTAGTGATCGGTGATATTAGCTAATGTTGCACAACCGGGCGTCAAGTAGGCCGCCACTATATCTGGAAGACCTTCACCCGCATTTCGGCTGCCCTCGTCTTCCCGAGGGACGCTACACGGATAATTTAGAACTACAACACTCCTGAACACTTCATTCGTTACCGCACAACGTCAAATTTAGATCGCTTATCGCGGACACGTTCAAATTACAAGTTGGCGGCGCTAAATGTGTTGGCGTTCTGACAGAATACGCACTGCCAAGTGCAGTTGCAGCTTACAAGATTTCAATTAAAATAAATCTGTTGCGGTTTCTTTAATAGTCAACAGCTGTCTGATTCATTTGATTAACTCCTAGGTATAAATTACTTATCAATCAATACTGCATGGCTACACAGTCACGCCTATTTACAAATTCTAACTGCTAAGTATGCTTAGAATACCGAATGGTTACAATACAGTTCCGGCCATGTGCATAATCCTGCATTCGCGAGGTCAGTATTTGCAAACATTACGGGCTATGTGCCGTGAATACACAATAGGTTTAACAGGTGTTGTGTTGAACTCACCTGTACTCGCAAACTCCTGAGAGCAGGAAACTGTGCCAGTCGATCCACCTCGTCCCACGTCGCTAAGCCCGTATTGTTCAGGTTTAGGAAGCGGAGATGGCTGGAATATCAATGAAATTGCTCATGTGACGTCGCACAAAACAAACACTATTCAAATTCTGAAGATCAATAGGTCAATGGCAGCACACACATCGACCTAATTGAGTCATAATGATAACAAATGATTGTATTCACTTACGGGAAGGCATCGTGGCTTTTCTTATTACCGTTCTCATCAATACATTTCTCACACGGATCCGGCTCTAGAGTGGTTATAGGACAGTCGTTAACCAGCAGGGTTTCCAGATTTGGGAAGGCGTAGCCTAATTTGGAGATCTCCTTCCAACTGCTGACGTGGTTCCCGGAGAAATGCAGTTTCTTCAGCTGATCGTGCACAGGTTCAGTGACATCCACGTTTAGTCGCGAACACGATTCACACTGAGCTTTCTCATCGACTTCTTTTCCTGTTAAGTCCACATAGGAGTACTCATTAAGGCTCAAATGCAACTCCTCCAGAGCTGGTAGAGCTTTGAGTAAAGCATGGACGCTTGGCCACCGGACATACGTAGAATTCAGAATGAGATGGCTTAGATTGTCCCACCGCGGCTGAAGAGATAGTGCTGCCTGGATCTGGGCCGAGAGACGGTTGAAGCTCAAGTTTAGAAACCTTACTCGGGGCGTCTGTTCCAGTATTGCGAAAACCTAGAAGCAAAACTCTATGTCAGCCGTATATTATTAAGGAGTAACGTAACACTGCGGAAATAACAGCCTTCTATAACCAATAATTGGTATAGTTTGTCGTAACTGTGGGAACGGTGTGCTGATTGCACTGACTTATTTGCTGTAATAGTTGACTAAGGAGTTATGATGAACATAGCAGTAGTTAGGAAGTCATGAAATCCTATGATAGCTTACTTCTTCCCATTTGGAGAGTTTGTTATTGGCTATATCGAGTTCGACAACATCGGCGCACTTATCGGCAAGGGCGCAGGCGTCTCCTGCGCAATCGATGTCGCAGTCGTTGAGCACCAGTAGCGTGGGCACGCTGAGCCGGGGGGAGCGCTTCGGCACAAATATAGCAACCGGCATGTCATCTATCGGAGGGTTCACCTCGCCCTTCGCGCCATATTTCCGCTCTAGAGCCTCTAGGAGCGATGGCATGTTGCTGCTCACCTATGATGCTTGTTTATAAACCTGTAACAATGAAACGCGTTAGCGGTTTCGACTCAATTTCACTTCGTTTACATTTGATATTGCGCTCCATTAGGTACACTTTTATTGTGATTAGGTAAATTGTACAATAACTGATAACCTCGACCATAATTGCCGGTTCAATGCCAATGGGTCAACCAATAAGTAATATGATATCGGAAAGGCAGTTCATAAAAAAGCAATTACCATTTGATGCTACAGTATTGTATCGTTGATTGACAACAAATGAAGAATATAATGAATATTCAATTGTCGCTATTACTTACACAATCGAAGCGCCATCGAAGGCTTAGTTTGAAATTAATTAATTGCTAAATATTAATGAGCGGCGTTTCCTTCTCGCTTGAACTCATGCGCAACCGGCTAAATAAATACACAGAGCGCAAAGTAATAAACCAATAGACCGGAATATTTGCTCAAGGACTTTCATGAGTTGCTCAGAACCTAAATATTATTTTAAGGAATCAAACTAATGGGAGTCTCTGAACTGAATAAGCATTCTAACATGTGTTTTAGTAACCCAGATTTTCCATGGCCAACTGAATGAGAAGTGTTATTAGGTGTATTATCTACCTAATGAGTATTTTAATAGCGTTAGTAAGGACTTATTTAATGAAAAAATAATAATCTAATATCTCACTCTTTCAATCCAAGTAGGTATAAGTTGGCTTGAAATGATTAAAAATGTTTAAAGTCCTAACGTCATTGTTTGTAGAAAAGTTTCTTCAACAACAGTTCCATCGAGCGGTAGAGAATCGTGATATTGGACCGTAAAAGTATTGTTACGCCGTGAAACTTGAGTACGCTATATCTTCGACGGAACCAAGGGTAGCATCAAATAATTAAAACGCATTGCTGTGCGAAGCTTCGAGAATAGGAGTACATACTCAGGCCTGGCAAATTCCAGAAAAGTCCGACATACGCTATTATTATTAGGTAAGATTCAGTAGGTAGTTATGTGGATGGATAAGGGAATTTGTACCTTCCGGTGTTAGCAATAGAGTCGAAATTTGCATGTAAGGTGGTAGATAAGTACCTACTTACGAGAGTAATAATAATGATTTATGGCCTCCCGATGCGACTATTTTGTGCTAGAATGTCCTTGAAACGTCGGTATCGAGAAATTTCGATGACTTCGCATATAAATACGGGTCCCCGGCTAGAAGCAGTCAGTTTGATTTCGTCAGCGATACAGAGCGAACTACCTAAGTGCTTGAAGTGATACCTAGCGACCTAAGCGATACTAAACGGAACTCTGAGTGTTTGTAGTGATTGGTTATTTGTTGATTGGACTAATTTGTCATTGTTTTGTGGTTAATAAAGTTATCTGCTAGTAAACCGGCATTTAATTACTCACGTTCGTAACAACTGGTGTCAGAAGTGAGATGCCATTACTACAGAGGGACGACGAACAGGGACCACGAACAAGGAGGCAAGTGGAGATGGATGCTGCACGTCAACGTCTGGAAGCGGAAGATCGGGCTGGTATGGGAGCAACGGCAGCTGCTGAGGCGCCAACAGGGCCATCCTCGGAAATGAACCTCGCCGCAGTGTTGGCCGCCATGCAAGCTAGTATGGAGGCTAACCAGCGTAAGCTCCAGGACTTAATCGCGGCTAACCAGGAAGAAGCCCGCCGCGAACAGGAAGCTGCCCGCCGCGAACAAGAAGCTGCCCGCCGCGAACAGGAGGAAGCCCGCCGGGATCAAGAGGCTAAGCAGAACCTGATCCTCGAAAAAATCGATCACGGCCTCGTCACGTTGGGCGGGAAAGTGAAAAATCTCACCTTAGAGGTCAAGGACGTTTCCGCCCGAGCTAATAGCCTCGAAGCCAGAATTGTCAAGCTCGAAGCACGCGAACCGTCCGTTGCTGTTAGCGCACCATCGCACGCCCACTGTGCATCAGCCGCAAAATTTGATATGCCGCGTTTTGATGGCACATCGTCCTGGACGGCTTTTAAGTACCAATTCCAAACACTGGTCAAGACGAACCGCTGGGATGATGACCAGTCTTTCGCGGCGTTAACTTTGGCCCTACGAGGGGACGCTCTGCTGGTCCTAGAGAACCTTCCTTCAGACGGCAGGACGTTGGAGCGTCTAATGGAGGGACTAGACACTCGCTATGGTGACAAGCACCTCGAACATGTTTTCCGCGCGCAACTTCGCGAGAGAACGCAGAGGTCGAACGAGAGCCTTCAGCAGTGGGGAGTAGAGGTTGAACGGCTGGTCCGGCGGGCATACATGTCGATGACACCGGAGATGGTGGAAGTAAATCTGGTGCAAGCATTCATCGACGGTCTACGGGATACTGAAGTCAGGGCTACGGTGCGACTCGGACACCACCAAACACTGAAGAGTGCGATGGCCCACGCTTTGGAAGTGGAAGCCGTACGACAAGACTCACGTACGTACAGAGTTCGGGAAGTGGTGGTCTCACCTTCAGTGCAACCACGTCACCGAGAAGTGGCTTCGTCGGCAAAGTCCCGCTATATTCCGACGTGTTATGGATGTGGAGAAAAAGGGCACATTCGTACCGATTGCCCCAAGAGGAAGAGGGGAAGTGTGGACTCCGGAACTCAAGTTAACGAGGAGTCGTTAAGGGCCGCGGGGCGGGTGCTGGCTGGTCAACTGAAGGCCCCAACCATCACCATCAATCAAGTCCACAACGGAAATAGTTTGATCATCGAGGGAACACTGAATCAACGTGCTTGCAATTTCACCGTTGACACCGGGGCGTCACGGACTATTATAAGACCTGAGTTGCTGAAACGCACCATCTTGTGGCAAACAGAAACCCCAGCCTACCGACTTCAGACAGCCACCGGCCAGCCAGTCTCCGTCCTCGGTGATACAGAAATCGAGTTTAAAATCGGTGATCAACTGTACACCCATTCAGCGTTAATTGCGAACATTACCGACGATTGCATACTGGGTCTCGACTTCCTGCGGAATTACCGATGTGTTTTAGATATCGATAAAGGAGTATTGAAATTCCCAGACCAAGAAGTCTTCCTGCAAGGAATTAACACATGCAACCTCTATTGCTTAAAGGATACCACATTGGCTCCAAGAACGGAAACCTTAGTCGAAGTTAAATTTCCTAAGAAAATTAGGCAACGCAGATGTGTTATGGTTGAAGACATTGGCCGGCACCCGGAACTTATCACCGCGAGGACATTAGTTATGACGAAAGGAAGATCCAAGGTCAGGATTGTAAATCTTGGGAAAAAGGAGATCCAGTTGAAGAAAAACAGTGTTGTTGGAAGATGTGAAGAAGTGAAGTATCTCCGTCAAATCAACACATCTTCAGTAAAACAAGACGCAATAAAAGGTGAACCTGATCACATCCAGCAACTTCTGGAAAATTCTAAGAGTAATTTATTAGTTTCGGAACTACAGCAAGCCAAGGAATTTCTGCTACGGTTCCGGGATATCTTTGCAACGGGAAAAGATTGCGGAAGAACAGGTCTCGTCAAGCATGAGATAGATACAGGTGATGCTAGACCAATTAAACAGAGACCGCGCCGCATACCCTGGGCTAAAGAAACTGAGGTAGCAGAAATGGTAAAGGATATGGCTGATAGCGGAATAATTGAACCTTCTACGAGCCCATGGTCTTCTCCTGTCGTTCTGGTGAAGAAGAAGGACGGCAGTACCAGATTCTGTGTAGACTACAGAAGGCTGAATGATGTAACGAAGAAGGACAGTTATCCCTTGCCTAGGATAGACGACACACTGGATATGCTCAGTGGTATGAAGTGGTTTTCAACCATTGACTTGAAAAGTGGCTACTGGCAAGTGGAAATTAGCGAGAAAGATAAGGAAAAGACAGCGTTCAGTACAGGAATTGGCAACGGCCTGTGGCAATTTAACGTCATGCCTTTTGGGTTGTGCAACGCTCCAGCGACGTTTGAACGCCTCATGGATAGAGTCATGGTGGGCCTTCTTGGTGACGTCTGTCTGGTATATTTGGATGACGTCATTATAATGGGCCGCACTTTTAAGGAACACCTGAGAAATATGGAGAAAGTATTCACCAGGATACGGGGGGCTAACCTAAAACTAAGCCCAAAGAAGTGTGCCCTGTTCAAGAAGGAGGTCAGCTACCTAGGACATGTCATCTGCGCCGATGGAGTGAGAACCGATCCTGAGAAGATAAAGGCTGTCCAACAGTGGCCGGCTCCAAAGAACAAAACAGAAGTACGTGCATTTCTAGGGTTGTGCACATACTACAGACGGTTTGTTATGAGTTTTTCGGACATTGCAAAACCTTTACATCAGCTGACTGAGGATAAACGAGATTTTATCTGGGACAAGAACTGTGAGTCAGCATTCAACGAACTAAAGCAACGGCTATGTGAAGCGCCTATACTGGGGTATCCGAGCAGAGATGGAAGATTTGTCGTCGATACCGACGCCAGCAACACAGGAATTGGTGGAGTGCTGTCGCAGGTGCAAGAAGATAGGCAAGTCGTGATCGCTTACTTCAGTAAGGCACTTTCAAAACCAGAAAGGAACTACTGCGTGACTCGACGAGAACTACTGGCTGTTGTAAAAACTTTGCAACATTTCCACAAGTACCTCATAGGGAGACAGTTTACGTTGAGGACGGACCACGCTGCATTGAAATGGCTTCTGCAATTCAAAAACCCTGAGGGTCAAGTTGCAAGATGGCTAGAGCAGCTGCAGGAGTTCAACTTTGTGACGGAACATCGTAGTGGAAAAGGGCATAACAATGCTGACGCCCTGTCGCGACGTCCATGTAATGAGGACTGTAGACATTGCCAGCAAAATGAAGCCCGGGAACACGTGAACTTAATTAGGGCTGAAGGCAACTTTAAGAAGTCCCAGGAAGAAGATGACGATATTCGACCTATACTGGACTGGAAGCGTAGTGGAACTAGGCCTCAGTGGAATGTAGTATCGTCACATAGTCCTGTCACAAAGAGCTACTGGGCACAATGGGACAGTTTAGTCCTGGAAAATGACGTGCTTTGTAGGAAATGGGAATCGAACGATGGCAAGGAGGTGACCACACAAGTGATAGTACCACGACGTGAAGTGGTCCCCCTGCTTCAGGAGATACACGATGGCGCTTCTGGTGGACACCTGGGAATCAAGAAAACTCTACTGAAAGTGAGACAGCGGTATTACTGGCTCAATTGTAGAGAAGACATAGAGCAATGGTGTCGGAAATGTACAGCGTGCGCATCCGTGAAAGGACCACAGACTAGGAGCAGGGGCAAGCTTCAGTTGTACAATGTAGGAGCCCCATGGGAACGCATTGCCATCGACGTTGCTGGACCTTTCCCAGTGACAGATGACGGAAACAAATACATAGTGGTGATACAGGACTATTTCACAAAGTGGCCTGAAGTTTTCGCCATACCCAATCAGGAAGCGACGACAGTGGCGAAAAAGGTGGTCGAAGAAGTAGTATGTCGGTATGGCGCACCTTTGGAGATCCATTCCGATCAAGGCCGCAACTTCGAATCTACGCTGTTCCAGGAAATGTGCACTCTTCTGGGGATTTACAAGACACGCACAACACCTGCGCACCCACAGTCGGACGGAATGGTGGAGAGGTTTAACCAGACCCTGGAGAATCACCTGGCTAAGGTTGTCGATGACCATCAGAAAGATTGGGACCGGTATATTCCACTTTTTCTGATGTCTTATCGATCAGCAGTGCATGATAGCACGGGCCATACCCCAGCAAGAGTGAATTTCGGCAGGGAGATGAGACTTCCAGTCGATACCATAACCGGCGTGCCACCTGACAAGACTAAGCCAGTTACGGACTTCGTAAGTGACCTCCAAGATCAATTGGATGAAGTGCATAAACGAGTGCGTGAGAATAGCCTGCACACCAGCGTTAAAATGAAAACTAGATACGACCGCAATGCCAACGCCAAGGGATTTGAGGAAGGTGCACTGGTTTGGCTCCACAACCCACTTCGACGAAAAGGGAAGTCGCCGAAACTTCAAGCTCGATGGGAGGGATCCTACACCGTGATAAAAAGGATCAACGACGTTACCTACCGCATCAAGAAAGGGTTACGAGGGAAACCTAAGGTAGTCCACGTGGATAGATTGGCGCCGTATCACGGATCTAATAATGCTCGGGACGAGCATGACTAAGAGGGGGGCACTGTTACGCCGTGAAACTTGAGTACGCTATATCTTCGACGGAACCAAGGGTAGCATCAAATAATTAAAACGCATTGCTGTGCGAAGCTTCGAGAATAGGAGTACATACTCAGGCCTGGCAAATTCCAGAAAAGTCCGACATACGCTATTATTATTAGGTAAGATTCAGTAGGTAGTTATGTGGATGGATAAGGGAATTTGTACCTTCCGGTGTTAGCAATAGAGTCGAAATTTGCATGTAAGGTGGTAGATAAGTACCTACTTACGAGAGTAATAATAATGATTTATGGCCTCCCGATGCGACTATTTTGTGCTAGAATGTCCTTGAAACGTCGGTATCGAGAAATTTCGATGACTTCGCATATAAATACGGGTCCCCGGCTAGAAGCAGTCAGTTTGATTTCGTCAGCGATACAGAGCGAACTACCTAAGTGCTTGAAGTGATACCTAGCGACCTAAGCGATACTAAACGGAACTCTGAGTGTTTGTAGTGATTGGTTATTTGTTGATTGGACTAATTTGTCATTGTTTTGTGGTTAATAAAGTTATCTGCTAGTAAACCGGCATTTAATTACTCACGTTCGTAACAGTATATTTGGCCTGGTTCGTGATGTGTGTTTTATAATGCGATTAAATAACGCGAACTTTACGATTCGCTTTGATACTTCTTATCCATTCATGCGTAAAAAGGAAGGTTTACTGTGGCCGATATTGATATATTTGATTGCGTTTCAGTAATCTTGTGGCAAAACTGCGAAAATAATACAGAACTACAGTGAGGAAATCTTAAGAATTATTGCGTTGAGGTTCCGCTACCGCTTCGGTAGCTACCTATTGCAAAACTTTTAGAAATATTTCTATGTTGCAGGATTGTTCGAAAGCTGTGAGATTATTGTAAAGTCTTAATGTGGCCCTGAAACGCGAAGGCAACATCCATTCGAGATAAGGCAAATCCCCTCGCTCACCACCCCCTACATTCATCCAAAGCGCGAGGACAACATTTTGACGTTTACAGAAAAAAGATACCTCTATGGGACTTTCATATAATTCTAAACTAAAGCGATTGACTCAACTAGAGGATTTGTTTTGCTAAAATCTTCACAAAACTGATTTGTCTTGTCTAGTTAGTGTAAATTTAATTCTGGATATATCACATAAGAATCGTTATTATTTTTAAATTACGAACAATACTTCACAATTTCATTCCAATATCTCGATCGATCATCAGCTTTTTCTTTATTTTACTCAAACTTGAATGTAATTGAAATTCTTCACACCGCGCCACTATAGCTTGTAAATTGTTAGGAGCGATATTAGAAGGGATGTTGCTCAAAACTGAGCAATCGGGCCACGGGCTGTACGGAGACTTCGTGACTCGTGACTGCAGCCAAGGTCGAGTTCAAATGTGCATTTAAACTTAATTAGTGACTTGTCCCACGATCACAATAGAACGGATTCGAGACGACAATTTGCTGGCTAATGGGCCTTTTGATTCTATAGCAAAAATGTTTAAATACTGAAAGACTGAATAATGATGATGTTGATGAAAGTTCCACTGTTTAATCTTTTGTAAAAAACAAATTATAATTAAATTACCAATTTTTGGTTTTATTTAACGCCTGAAGTCATGACCTTATTTAAAACCTTCACAGGTAAAAACCCTAAGACACGAATGACAATAAAAAACGACCTTACCAAACCAAAGGGACACACGATTGGACATTGTGTTGTAATGATTAAGTTTACATTCAAGTAAAGCTTGACTATTATATTCTTTAGCTGCTTGTCGGCTATGAAACTGTTGGCGGAACGTAATATGAACGATAAAGTCAAGGCTAATAGAATTCAGCTGGCTTACCAGACAATAGCGCGAAACGATTCTACCACGTCCCGACTATATTTTCCACAGGGGATTTCTTGCGTTGCGATGCTTGCAATTTTAGTAAGAAAGAAGATACGAGCATTTTTCTTATATCCTTCGTAAATTGCATCTACGCTGACAACGGTATAAGTATCTTACATGAATCTTTTAAGTCCTGATTTATTTTATTGCATTTCTTTTCTAGATTTTCTTATATGACATATCAAATGTAGAGCCGAGAATGATATCAGACTGCCGTAAATGACTATAACCATGCATTACGTATGACATAAATCCCTTTCAACATTTCCAATGCGCGTATAATGCTGTTGCGAGCGACTAAGTTGGCTAACTGGCATCCATTGATTGTGCAAAGCCTCATGAGCATCGCGGATATGTAGTGTGATACTAAATTAAACGAACATTACTAGTAGCCTAACCTTTTTCATTGACTGATTGTCTACATTAAAAAAAAACACGGCGTTCCATGACGGAAGCCTTGACTGGTGGAAAATTTATAGAGTGAAACTGTAATACACATAAATAACTCCAACCTAATTGAATACATCAGTTTTGATTTTTAGTTCCTGTGTCCGACGTAGTTGTGATTATGCCAATCTACCTCTATGCATTCTAATATGTGAGATATCACTCTTAGCTCGTAAATTATTTATATATCATATTACATAGGTAAGTATCTGCTAGAAGCGATGAAAAGTTGAGAGTAAAAATTCCGAAGACAGCAATAAAAATGTTATCAACCTCGTTAGCTACCTTAGCTTGTTTCAAATTCAATATCCCTTTCGAATTCCGGAATTGATCGTGTCATGGCATACATTATAAACACGTTTTGTATCGTGTCCATAGAATAACATTTCCCCTTTGTCCATTAGTACAACTTCTAACGAAGTTTTGGGCAACTTGCACCACTGCATTAGCCGTCATAATAAGGTTATCCAATTCCGCTCTAGTTGTTGTTTATATAATGCGAAATAATTATAACCTCTACCTGTACATATAAATATAGCCTTTTGTACATTTTGATCTCAAAGATTGGGTAATATAAAGTAGATAATATATTTTTAAGATTGCAGATCGGTAATATTAGAAGATTTATCTATAGCATTATCGGTTTCAGCATTAGGTGTTTTTTTCTGATAAGAAATGGTTGTTTACAATTTTCGGATATGAATTAGATTTTTTTATGGCTAGGTAGGTACTATTCCAATAGCAATCTATAATTCACGCTAATCATTTATTTTTAGTTTATAATGCTGTGCCTGTAACAGTAAGGTTGTTCCGAAAGCGAGAGTCTACCAAGGCCGGAACACTAGTAATCGTATTTTACACAACCTCAATGCTTTTGTTCTTTTTATTACCTACATCTAGTGGATAAAGTTCTAATTGTGGATTTAATTCGTAATATTAACATATCCTATAATATCTATGAAAGGTTCCTGATGTGTATCAAGATTGTGCAAGACAAAGCGTGTTATACACATCCTGTTGGCTGCTTGAAACAATGAGGCTAATAAAATTAATAGCGCAGGTTGCTCAACACTGCGACTGCAAATAATTATGTACACCTAATGCGAGTACTAGAACAAGCTGCACCTATATGTCTTGTCGTACTAGACTTCGAGTGGCATTTCGTGCCGTTCACCATCAGAATGAATCAATGTTTAATATTTTAAGTCTTGATAGGCATTGCGTGTCAGTCTACTCGACGTCGTTCTGTGGCGGTTAGGAGCAAGTCAATTTCGATAGTAGTAACTGTTCTAAAACTATAAAATATTGAATGCAATTCTTTGCAATGTAAGCACCAAGCAGTATTTTTTAAATTGACTTGTTATTTGCTTACGAAAAGCTTCTGAAAATAAAATGTTAATAGACTCTACTTTAGATTCTCTAATAAATTATTCAAACCAAAGCATCAGCACAAATCATTTAATAAAAAAAGTATTATTTGCTATTGTGAGTCATGATGCCTTCTCTTAAAATATTATTAGCTCAAGTTTGTTTGAGTTGCTATTTTCCAAAGCAACCAATAGCGAAAGATACTACCCATTTTTCCATCTTTGCTCAAGGTAAACAACATCACATATCATGTGCATTTGTTTGCGCATAGGATTGCTCAGACGCAAACAAAAGAAACGTAGATACTGTGGTTTCCTTTGTGGTACAAATGAGAATTCATCCACAGGGTGGCCACCCCTTCGGGCCAGGCGTCGCGTCGCGACGCTAAGGGCGGCGAACCTAACGTCTCGACTACCCACACTTTGGCAAAACCACTTTGTTTAATGTCCAACTGTTGCTTAAAATGTCTGGATCGAGGATATATTGGCTTCGAAAGTCTGAACGAATATTAAGATATTATTTGCAATTTAGGTAGAACATGAATGGAATGAGGATTTTCCTCAAGTTTATGAAGCTCAGCATTCAAAACACTAAACCTGAGAAATTCTTACAGTTTTTTGTTTTTGTGTATGGTATTTTAATGTAAAAATAAGCTCGAAATTAGCGAATAATGAAAAGTCCTTTAATAGAGGTGGGAATGGAGGTTATTTCAGTTATTTATTTATTTCAAATACTAGCTAAACATAGAGGTGCAATCTGCAATTATTAAATAAAATAACGTTTAAACAACGTATTTATGTAAATATTATACATGAGTTGTAAACATAATTATAGTGCAAACTAGGGAGATGAAAATTGACGTTATATTTGTTACAGATACCTACAAAATTGAAAGAAAAGCATTTAGTAAAAGTATTCCTCTAAATAAAGTCTCAATTATAAAGGCAACTATGACGATAAAATCGAGTGAATGAATCCCAGATATTATTGAGCTTTGCTTTGTCTCTCTAATACCTCTGTTAGAGAGATTCAGTGCTAAAGTATCAGGATCTTGGGATGAGTTCCACTTATGGAGGTTTCTCATTTATCCAGCTCCCACTTAACCGAGTTTCACTGAAGTGTCTTTAAAAAGACGACTGGGTACACCTGAAACGGGCTGGATGCATGCTGTAGCCGCAAAAACAGAGTTTGTGGCGCAAAATTCAAGAGCAAGTTTGTCCGCTGATGGACTTAATATAGGCCGAGTTGAATAATTAATCGAGACTAAGAAAAAAATAATAGAAGTTTAACCAGACCAGAATGTATGCAAAGCTGTGTGAACGATTTGTGAACAAATGCGAAACACAATAGATAATGGTTTTGCGAAAAATAACACTGTTCGAAACGTGCGTGACCATTATTTTGATGACAAACGAGATCGTTCACGTGTCCTTTGCTAACATTGACAAAGGTAACAAAAAAATAATTGTGAATCTCTAAACAGCGCGAAATTATACTGCGCAGTTCTTTTTGCGCAGTGTGTAATGTTCAAATCATAGAATAATTTGTTTAAATAAAGTTGACTGGAAAATAATCACGTTTTTTCCTTTAACACGTTTATAGTTAACGATTCTCGTCATAGTTAATGTTTTGTTTTTTAAATTCAATTGCGTTTCCATCATCATTATTTAATTTTATTACACTAAATAATAAGCATTCATCATAATTAGTTATGTTTGATTATATAGATAATTTAGTTTCAGTCTCAATGACAAATGATGAAGGATTTCATTTATTAATTGATCATTAGAAAATAATAAGCCGATAAGTGCACACAGACCAAGTTAAAATACTTCTGTTAAATAATAGTTTCATATACAATTTTAAGTACGTGTATTGTCCAGCTACGAAATCCTCGTTGTTTCTCAGGGGTCTATCCTAGGGCCTTTTTTAAATGCAGAATTCCTTCAAAATGACTTTTGTAAACCACATTATACTCGTACCATACTATGTTTGTGTACTGTCGTTCGGACTTAGGATTCTGAATTGTCATGTTAATGTTATTACGCGGATCTTGAAGGTCGGCAGAGATAAACTTTGAAATACGTGGGACGCATAACACGTGCGACAGACACTACTGATTAGAACCAGCACTCGTTTGCATTACCTTGTTTAATGATAATAAAACACTTGCTTTTGGTATGCCAAGTGGAGTTCTTCACTTGTATTGGTTCTTTTTAATAGTGTTTATTTATTTATTTATTAACATGGGAGACCAACAGCTAAATACAATAATAAGTCTACCTTTACCTATCGTCTAAAATGATCTGGGACGTGGAAATCGTGGGTAAGACTACAAGGATCCCGTAAAAAATTAACAAGCTGTAGTATATGGACGAAAAGTCTACACACGTACAATAATAAAATACTGTTCTAATAAAACATCTTAGTTAATTCGCATGACGATCACAAGGACGGTTTACTATTTCTGAACGTGATGTTGTAATGCGCGGGAATTTTACGCTTTGTCCTAAGATTACGGCGGAGTTCAAATTTTAAATGCGTACAGTTATCCCTGTAGACACGACTTGTTATAATATTCATGATAATACTTAATTCATGGAAGGTAAAATGTTTGTAAAGCTATTCATTCTATAATTTTGAGGGGTCTAAGATAAAACTATTTATTTGGATGACATACAAATATTTCTCGCCATAAAAGAACCTCTCTTCTAGATCTAGAGTTTAGATAGCCTTCAAACCTATAACTTTCGTTTTTATTTAGTAGGTATATCATGGTATTCTTTACCATATGGAGCAACAAAGAAATGCCTTAGCAATAGTAATGAAGACACTAGTTACGGAATCCCTCCTATTATCATAATGTAAATTGCTCAATAACAGAAGCACCAATGATTTGTACAACAATTTGGGCACGTTTTTGTAATGAGGAAGTCGGAGATACGCGCGCGAATACTATTATATGGGTCACGGTCAAAATCGATAACACTAACACCCATGCTGGCTATGTCGGTCGGTGCACAGAAAAAAGATTACATCATGCTAATTAGAAACATGTTAGACAATCATGTAGTCTAGCTTTACGTTTTTGTAATTTAGGTCTTACGATAAAAAGAGCGGGAGAATGCGTTTATTTTTTTTTTGGTAGGGGCAGGCTGATAATTTATCGTATTGATATTTTTTTTTGCTGTTCATGCGGAACAACCCTATTACTAAAGATAAACAGGCTATTCAGTCGTTAAATTCGATTGCGTATTTTATCACCTACACGGTTACCTAGAACAAGGAAGTTGTTTGTACACAGCGTCATCGGCTAGTCCGGTTTTGTTAGGTACTTAGTATCTACCTAACATATCTATCTCCAAATATAAATAAGGTTCTTTATCTCTGAAGCAAAAGTACCTCTGTAGTTTTTGGGTAAATAAATAAGTACTGCCCTGGATTAGTAAGGACAAAACCTTTCAAGAACAAAAGATAGGTTCAATTTCAAAACCTCAATTTTGTTTTTACTAAACAAAAGCACAGGACAATTTTATTTAGAACTATTTTAACAATTGCTTATAATTTGATTACCTAATTTATGACCTATGGGTTTGATTAAATATATTAAAAACTGACCTTTTTTCCACACTTCTAATAAGCAGTCTCGTGTAGCACTTTTCTTCACGCTTAATTTAAAAAAAAAAGTCTTCACAAAAATACACACATCAGAGGATTCACTATAATTTTAAAACGAACGAAATCAGCTGTTCACATGTTTTTCAGATGCGCCTAGAAGGTGATTTCCATACGGTCCTCCAAACGCACTGAAATAAAATGACAAGAGAATGTTTACATCAATACATTGCACAGACGCAATGCCTGTTTCAACGCACACTTCTATCGGATTGTGTACATGCAAGAGCGAAATATTGACTGACAAAAGTGGGGATGAAAGAGGTCAATGACGTTTACATTTGCGACGCTGCGTGACAAAGATAGAGCTAACCGAGAAGGAAATACAACAAATCAGCCACCTGGGACGCAACACAAGTACAAGTTTGTGCATGTGTGAATCTAAAAGCGAGTACACACTTACTGAGTAGGCATACAAAAAATACTACTTATCGGTTTTGATTAGTAATGTTAATGACATGAATTATATAATTATTTTTAATAAGTTTAACGAAAACGGTATTGATAAACACTGCTGAATGACCTAATTCTGATTTTAGTAAAAGATTTGTAAATAAATTGCTTACTGAATAACTTAAAACTTCCTAATGTAAAAAATATGTAACAAAATTAGATAGATACTTATTGATACTTAGCTCTAACTTTTATTAGTACTTTACCTTCAATTTAATTTGATGTTCATTGGAAAAATAAAATCTAAATACATAAACAATGTTGTTTATTTTTACATTTTACTGCGTTTTTTTTCTCTTCAACAACCGTAATGATAAATCAGTTGACAAAGAAAAACATTAATAATAATTGATAGTGTCAAAGTATAAAACTATAACGGCCAGTATTCTTTACAGGTTGTCGAAAGGAATTAATTTTTAAGTGTATAATAGCGATAAAATTTCCAATAAATAAAATAAGCATAAACATATTTTTGTAATTTGTATCTATTACATTTATTAATAAGTTAATACAAAACAATTTGAATAATTATGTTTGGATAGTATTTTTAGTAACTTTGTACATCACTTTTGATTACTGTGTTCCAGCCCGTGTAAAACTAAAGTCTGTAGCACAGCTTGCATGAAACTGCGGTGGTCTCATGCAAGAGATTGTAGTTTTTACTGCCATCCTGTTTTAGTAATGTCATCACAATTGTCATACTTAACTGTCAAAACGTCAATGTCAACATCAGAAATATTATTGTTCAGAGATCACCTCAGCTGAAATCTTACCGTTTTATCACAATATTTAGAATTTACGTCGTGATAATGATATTTCAATATTTTGTATTGATAAGTAGTTGCCACGGATAACGTTTTTCATACTGAGCAGGCCATTAAGAAGTCGTGGTTCCTATTTTATTTAAGTATTCAAGTAAGTGTTATGTTTTGATCAATTTTTTTAAAACATTTTTATATTAAACATTTAATTTTTTTCTGTGATCTATTAATTTGAAAATAAAGAAACAGTTTAAACTTTACCACATATTATTAGTGCTCTTGCAAAGAGGATGTTCGTGGGTGTCATAAAATGTGTCTCAGATGTTTACTATTTATAAGGAAAATTGCTGGAGTAATCATATCACACTCAGAGCCGTAGTAGCTGTTTCCGTATCAGTCGTACTAATAATATTGTGTCCCTCGCATCCATAAGCCTCAACATGTTCAATAATTTATAGTATGTCCACTGACCATGTCCGTTGTGGCCTATCACTACCCTGTCTTATTGGCTCTGTGCTGGAAGGAAAAATTGAAAAAAAAGAAAACAAAAAATTTTCAGTAATTTTTGATGCAGGGCCAATTTGTGACTAGCTACACCACGCACTATACTATAAATATAGCAATTTATTCATAGACTGTGTGATCTTCAGTTTTACTGATCATAGATAGCCCACAAGTTTAGTCCATTTACCTTTATAGCTAAGTGTTACTAGAAAGTGATAAAAATGCACTCTTTTAACAATGTATCATAGTTTATTTTACTTATCTTTCTGAAGAAGGTAAGGGAATAAACCTATCAGTGATGTCATGTATTGGAAAACAAATAAGCTGATCAGTATATTAACAGTTCCTCATAATTTTTGTTTATTTTACTGTTAACCACGGTAAGGTAAGGATTTGTATAATTTATTTATTATTGTGTTTTCCTTCTTGGCAGTTTGTTTGAATAGTTTATGACTTGTAAAGCCAGTCTATAAAATTTTCAGATAATTGATTTTGCATTTTTTATGCAGATTACCATTTTTATGCACAAGAGTGTGAGTGTGGCTTTCATTTTGCATATTTATAATTTCCAATAATTTTATATTTTAATGTTAGCAAGAAAATTGTATTTATTGGCATAACCATTAGTAGAAAGTAAAAGTTATAGAACAACTGTTCTGCAGAACAAAGTTATAGAACAACTGTTCTGCAGAGCAACTGCTAAATCAATTATTGGGCAGTTACCCAGACTAATATTTCTTTTTATCCAAGCTTTAGTATACCTCCTGTGGTTCTTAATTCATGAATCCCTGACCGGTCTCATTGGACCGCCCTGTTATTGTCTTACTATTGTGTCTCGTTTCGCGGGTATTGATAGGTTAAAGTATGTGCACAGCAACAGTGCAGTAATCTAGTGATAAAAATCATTTGATAAGATATTTTGTATTTATTGTTATGGCTTATCTTGGCTTATGTAATTAACACACCTAGTAAGGGCATCAAGACTCGATGCAAAGATCAGTGTCCTGCAATTAATTTTTTTTTGTTATTTATACCTGTTTATTTATTCATGGTGGAATGGCGACAGTCACTGTCGCAACCCAGTGCTGGGCACGCCATAATTATGGCGGTAAGTCCCCTCTTTGAGGAGTGGTTGGAAAGACGTCACGGCGTCCTCACCTTCCGCAAGACGCAGGTCCTCACCTGATTTCCTTAAGGGGGATGTTCCAGCTTAGCCCGCGAAATTCAAATTTTCTTACGTTTTTTGCAATTTGAAAGCCAGTGATAAGTCGTATAAAGTTAAAAATACTTAAGCGGCTGTAAAACGTAACTAGTTACATAATTATAAACATAAAAATCATTAATACAAGCCTCCAAGCTTACCTAAGTGGAGGAACAATTTTTTCGAGGTCAAAAACGTTCTTGCAACTAAGTGAGCTTGGAAGCTTGTATTGATGATTTTTATTTTTATAATTATGTAACTAATTACGTTTTACAACCGCTTAAGTATTATTAACTTCATACAACCTACCACTGGCTTGCAAATTGCAAAAAACGTAAGAAAATTTGAATTTCGCGGGCTACCTGAAGCATTCACCTTAAAGAGCTAGGCCGTGGTACCCGGTGAATGATTCCTCCCTTGCTGAGCAAATATATTATAAATATAGCTTAGTTGTGGCCTGGAGTACCACCTTAATTGTTGGCATCAACTTGTTGTTAAATACTGCACTATTGTGTCATAATAATAATATAATGAATGACAAACAACAATTAGCACTTTTAACTGTTACACTGTTATTGATCGTGTTTCTTGAGGTTGTGATCTATTTTTTTTTAAACTGTTGGAAATTAGGTAGGTAATAAGTATAATACCTAAGTATGTATTTTATGTTATTCTTTGTCAATTCATGAATCCCCGACCGGTCTCATTGGACCGCGCTGTTATTGTTTTACTATTGTGTCTCGTTTCGCGGGTATTGATAGGGTTTGGTTGTTGTAAAGTTGGGAAATTCACTTATCTCTACGATAGTTATTTTAGGCGTGTACTTGACACCCTTTTTTAGGTAGAAAACCATCTAATGACTTCATGCTCTGGGCGAAGCGGAAGAACGTGTCAGTTTTACTGATTAAATCACACCTCTGTTCCTTTTTTGCCTTACTTCCTGAATCCCGGGGTTCATTTTCACATAACCTATACTTTAGTAATTCTTGTAAACAAATGTGCCCTTGTTTTAATAAAGGTACAAACTCAAATATTTTTTTTAAAGGCGGGAAATCATCTAATAACTTCTCTCACTCTAGATTGAAGCAGAAGGTGTGTCAGACTTTTACTGACCGAAACCAAGAGGCCTATTATGAGCCTATGTCAGTAATTACTATTATTTTATGTTTTGCCTGTTCGTAGCCTGGTATTTACAAGCAATCAAAATCTCTATAGCCTGATGACTAGCTGTTTACAGTTGCGTCGTATTCATTAATGAGTTTTCCTTGAATGATATAATATATGGCAGGAATTCATACATGGCCGCTCATTGCTTCTTTTGCCTTTCCTGAATAGTGGTGCTCTTATAGTGGAATAATTAAAATATAATAATTTGGTGTTGTGTTATTGTGATAGTTATTAAAATATATTTAAGGTATGTAAGTATTTTTAAGTAGTATATTCTCACATTCGCGTTAGGTACTGTGGCTAATTCATACGAAGCGTGCTTTCTTCCAAGATAAAAAGGAGTCGTTAACATTCAGCAGTAGTGTAGTCTTATGGTAGTCTTACTTTTAGTGAAAGTATTTAAGAATTTCGTTATCAGTATCACACTCCAAGGTAGCACTGATCTGTGCTTCCTTGGAGTGCCTACATAATTTCCAAAAAATCTGAGTTTCTGCTCTGTTCTAACGTTTTATCGCAAAAAGTAAAAATGTCAAATCTTTTCCTTGTTATGTCTAAAAATAAATTGCGTTTCGTGTTTTTTTTTCCAATTTTCTCTTCATAAAAACCTTTCTGACCCTTCAACAAATGGTTTAAAAAGAAGTTCATCTAAATCGATTTATAAATTCTGGAGTTTTGAGTTTATTTATGTAGTCATTAATTTTATATAGATTTCATGCATTATAAAAATCAATAAATAATAAATAACTGTGAAAGGAAAGGTAATGATCTCCTTATCTAGAAGAATGATATTATAGTACAGTATTGTTCACTTATCACTCTATTATCGCCTTTGATATAATGCATATTTGTTATGTACACAAATACCTTGATATCACAAGGGAGGGACGATTATCGGAAACAGTAGATGATACATATACCGGCCTCATCTAATTTGACTTTTCGAATACCTACCGTAAATTAGAGACACAAAATGAGAGAGCGAACGGCGTTCGCTCGGGGTTTAACAGATTAAATTGACGTGTAAGTGTTTTTTTTTTAATAAATTAGTCAATAATATAATTTAATTTATAGTAGCAGATTCGAGCAGATTTACGAATTCCTCGTATTACTTTGTGTTTAAGTGGATCGGCTCCCTAAAGATATATCAGCGAGCATCCTTCAGCCGGTTGGGTCGAAGCCAGCCCGGGGTCCTAGAACGAAGGCAAAGAAAGAACATAGGTTTGGGTTTTAGTCAGTAAAAGTCTGACACGCCGCAACAGAGCGTTAAAAGTCATTGGATGATTTTCCAACTAAAAAAAGCTTATTGTAGCTCCCACTCAAGTGACGTTTCAAAAATTACTTTGAGGACACCAGAACTGTTTATGTTTTTGGTATGGTTTACTATATTAATTTATATTACAATGGTCAACCATAATATATCCAAAATAGAACCATAATATAACCATAGTAACAAGTACATAATAACTTGTTTTCGAAACAAGTCACAACATGACAATTTAAAAGAAACAGGCTTTACGGACTAGGCGAAGCTATAAAGGTCAATTTTCGCCCTTTGAGTAAAAAAAAATAACATCAAAATAGGTATGCTCATTCACCATTATACAACATACATTTAGAAAATAAAGACTGTACTCTATTTCTATTCAGATAAAGTTTCTTTTTAAGTTTTTAATCCCTACATTTGTGCTTCGCTTCCGACATAGCACAGTTCTATTGCCTCGTAGCGCCTAGTTACCGTTATTTAGCCTTCACTGTATAAAAAAACCATAGGTAGGTAATAATAATATATAATATACAACCTACTGTATTACCCAATATTGATTCATCTTAGTTACACAACAAGAATCATAATTATTGTTTACCCACCTATTTACTTAATTACATATCTGATATCTAAAAACGAACCATCATCATCTTCATACATATATCTAGTAGCAAGATAAAATAAAGACTAGTAATTATGTATTGAAGATGTAAGAACTGATGATGATTGTGTAACATTGGCACTATATCTACCCAAATAGAGGAACTCTGTGTTTAAAAATGATCTTTAAATCCTGGAAATAAAGTTCATTTCAAATAACGCCAGTACATTACCATGTAAGCCAACCTTGTCGTTATTTGCTAAAGTATGCTTGGTCATATTTGGCCAAATGTTGGCTTTACTTCATCAATTCAAATTAATACTCTATCTCTACGGTAATAAAGTTTAGTATCAATTGTACCAATTGTAGTCTTCTGTAATTGTTCACAGTATGCTGCAGAAATTGACATTCGGTGGGTGGCGCGTGGCCGGCGCGGTGTGCACTCTGTCCAAGAGCTTTGTTCCAGTCAGGATGATGTCCTCAGCCATGGAGAAGGGATCGGACTTCTTTTTTAGACAGGTGTGTATTTATATTTTTTTTTACTGTAGCAGAACTGTAGGACTAAGGCTCTTTTTCTTTAAGTTGAAAGGGGATTAGAATTCTAGGATTTTCTTTTATATTTAACTGGACAAGTTAAATACTATAACTGCTGGGCAAAGGCCCTTATTTCTTCCATTGTTCCCGGCTCTGGGCCACTTTTTGCCAATTCCTGAGGAAGACATAATTATATAGGTCGTCCCACCACGAAGGAACATAATAAAAGCAAAAAAAAAATGATGCCACTATTATCAGGTTATACATACATAGTTACGAGTACAATTGAAAGCACATTCTAAAATATCTAGCACGGAAACACTGTCCAAAATATTTTAAATTTAATTTATTATTTTTGTTGCAGTATTTGTACCTGTTTTAATTTTCAAATTTCTATTTACTTATGTAAATTATTTACGTATGTTATGAAAGTAGTGAATTTATTTATGATTATAACAAGACTAAAGGTGTTAAATAATACAGTGTCTGTTTTCCAAGGTTGGGTAAGACGATATTGGACACTTGGATTTTTCAAACAAAATTTTCTCAGTAGATATTTGTAGTTTAGTACTTTAGTATTGCACTCATAGCTTTACTGCAAGAGGTACAGAAGAAGAAGGGCTTCTGGTGACCGAGTGGAACTGGCTCAAACTTACAAGTTCGCTTGTGGGTCGAAAAAAAAACTTACATACTTATACATAATTATGCGCAAAGTATCTACTTCTAAAAAGTTTGTTAAAAACATTTTCGAAAAAGAGCTTACAGAGATCTAATTATCCCATAGAAAGTGTAAAATCACTCTCTTCTCAAACTCTTTTTCAAAACTGTTCGTAAATAGCTAACTTGTCTAAAAATATACATCTTGCTTCAACTTGATCAACTAATAATATTACGGTTATCAGTTGATCTGAACGATATAATTCTCTCGGTGACATTCGTAGAACGGGAAATGCGTTTCCAGAGTTAAATTGAAGTTGTTTTTACGAGTGCAGACTACTGTAATAAAAATACATAAATAAGAGTAGGTAACGTGAAGAAAATGCGATAACACCTCGCGAATTTCAAAATTTATTCAACCGTAGTAAAGTTAATCATGAAAAGCCAATTAACTATAAGGTATTGCATAATCGGCCTTATAATGTTATCACTGCTGGAACTCAGGCCTCCTCTCTAGGAGAGGGAATGGGCCGTATTCCACCACGCGGACCCAGTGATAATTTACGAAACTACTTAACCATTTCTGAAAATTCTTTCACTATTAAGAGGCCTGCGGAGACCGCGCGCTATCTCGAGTTGAGACGAAATAAAATACGTTTTTGAGGTTGATGGAAGCAATCCAGATAGTATAAACAATTCTTGGACACACCGACTGGAGTAAAGTCATCATCCGCACACTGACAGTTGCTTGCTGTGATAGCAATACAAACTATTGGAAATTTGGGAGAGGTTCCGTAATACCAAAAATGATGAATGAAAAATTAATGTATTTCCAATATTGTTTCGAGTATTTATAACTTGATAATAATATCTGTGTTCCTACGAAAAGATATTTTGAAATATTGTTGTTTATAATATAGAAAAAACAAATTAAAAACATGACATTTTCGCTGTGAAAATGTGCAAAGGAGAATGACCGAAAGCAGTCTAGCAAAGATACATGAAACAAAATCAAATTAATATAGAAATTATTTGCTTATTTTTTACAAGCTTTTCACTTCAGGAATTTTGTTTTCGTATCCGGAATTATGATTTTAACATAAACAGTAAATTAACGATTGCTAGGTACATTAGTCATGATTGACATTTCGTTCTCTTCATTTGTACGAGTTACGTAAGTATGAACCTTTAGACAAAATCTTCACAAAAATGATACTAAACTCATAAATAGTTATATAATTAGTAATATCATAACCATATCGTACTGTACATGTATTTCATCATTCCAATAAGATAATATTTATTTTTGTGTTTCGTCTCACGCAGATGCAACTGTCAAGCCAGATGACCGACAGACTTGTTTTGTTTTTAACTAACATTGTTTTTTTGTACCTCCATGACTGATCTGTGGTCATTTTATAAGTTGCGAGTAGGTTAGGCATAATTTGTAGGTTATCTCCGTATTTGTTTAATTACTTCAAAATCCGGGTATTTGTGTGAAAATTAACACTTTTGTTTAATAGTAGGTATATAAAGCGTAGTCTATACCTAATAAATAAAGATTTATTGTGTTTCAACTTTAGACGGATTTCCATACATCGTTGGTCATGATCCTTTAAATTCGCTTAAATTTCGTTTGGGGTAAGTTTTTCAGCAAAAAGACGATGTAGGAACCTAGATAATTATTGTCTGAATCCGAATAACATCATATTATGGTGTAAATATGCTTAAATTGCAAATGATTTTGGTATTACGTGTGTATGGATAATTCTAACGTCGCGCCCGCCTTAAGATTTCTAATTTTAATATTATTACTAGCTGCTCCCAGTGCCTTCGCCCGCGTTATAGTAGGTTTTTTGATTTAGGGGTGTAAAAAAATCGTACAGCTTAGCAAACATACACAGAAAATTACATGAAAATCCGTTAATCCGTTTCGGAGGAGTTCGAACAAACACTATGACATCATCATCTACCTAGCCTTTCCCCAATTATATTGATAGTATTTTACGAGGAGCGGCTGCCTACCAGACAATAAATTGCAAATGATTTTGGTATTACGTTTGTATGGATAATTCTAACGTCGCGCTCACCTTATGTTACTGCACTATCCCCGAGTGCAACAAAGGTTTGTGCCCAACATTATATAAAGTAATGTGGAACAGAAGAACAACTAAAAAGTTGTGTCGTTGATATTGTAAATAGGTGGTCCGATGAGTTCCATTCCGCACAACTAGTTGGCCGAGGTTTAGTTGGTCGGAGTGGAAGAACCAAAGGTGATCCGATTGATTTCCATTCGGCCCAACTAGTTGGTCCGTTCAGTTGGTCGGAGTCACGGTTTATACATTTTCAACGCAGGTCAAGCCTCTGGCAGAAATTAGTTAGATAATTCGTAAGAAGTAGACATGTCGCTTAACCTCTTCATAAATTCTCGAATTCTTTTCATAAAAGGTTATTAGGTATTTGAATGATCATGAGAGAAATATTATTTATTTTGGCGCAACAAATAGTTTAGAAGAAAATAAATAAGCACAAATGATAATAATAGATTCAGTCACCCTAGATATGGGACTTTTGTTTACAGTGAAAAGTGCACTATACTCTTGAACTATATTTTGAACGTAATTGCTAAACGTTTTGACTGTCCCTTTTAAATATAGTGTGTCATGTCTTGAAAATAAAATATAATATTACTGGGTTAAGATTTCTACGGCCAGCTGAAATAAAATTACATATTATTATACATCTCTCCTTACTTCTTGAAGAATTCAGACGTGTGTTATGCAAAACAATCGGTAAAAATGATTCTCTGGCCTGGCGAATGTTTATAAAAACATATAACTTCATATTTCACACCATTTTATCACATACATTTATTACTTATTGTATAAAATAATAGGAAATAAGATCGCATATGATATGTGATTTGACACAATGGATTCAACGTTCTGTAAATAATAAATGTCATTTTTATTTACTTCTTCAGCCAGAATTAACGTTTAGATCGCGGTGCTACCCATATTTGCGACTAATTCGCGATCGCGGCTTGGGTTTTGACAAGGGTGGTCTTCTTCTTCTTCTTTCTACGGTTATCCCATATTATTTCAGGTCGACGCAACATGTTCTTTTCTTTCATTTTACCCTGTCACCCGTCATGCTATCATTAATTCCCTTTTCTTTCATATCAATTCTCACACAAAACATCCATCTTTTCTTTGGTCTCCCTCTTCCTCTCCATCCCTCTACATGTAAATTCATAACTGCTTTAGTAACATGCGCTTCATCCCTCCTCTTCACATGACCATACCAAGTGGTCAAACCACAAAAAATACCACAAAAAATCTTGAAGACTTCCCATGTGATGTTGTTTCCTACGCACGGTCAACGGTGTGCAAGTTAGAGCAATAAAGTTTTCATTGAATTATCGGTCAAAATATCTCTTCGAAACGGATCAGACTCCACGCGTCGGAGCGTGTGATTATGATAATGTCTACAGAGTATAAAAAACTGGTCAAATGCGGGTCGGATTCGCGCACTGAAGGTTCCGTACAGACTTACCTATGTATTTAGTTCAATTCCCGAATCCATTCTCGAAGATGTCCATACAGACGGACAGATGAAGGGGACTTAGTTTTGTAATGTGACGTGTAGTATACACACACATGTTAAATGTTATTTGGTTATTGTGCTAACCTACTACATGTTGTTTTTTTAACCCAAAGGTTGACTGATAGAGAATGCCTTGTTGCATTAAGTCCACCTAAGTACCTCTATTGTAGGTACATGAAGTTTAAATAAATGAATAAATACTATTGAAGATGTCGTTAACGTGTTCCACATCTCCTGTTCCAGCTATTCGACACAGTGAGCAGTACCTACACGTACCTGCTGGGCGACAACCGCACGCGGGAAGCTGTGCTCATCGACCCCGTGCTGGAGCATGCCGAGAGAGATGCTGCGCTCATCCGGGAACTAGGCTTTAAGCTCATCTATGCCAGTGAGTATACCTTGTACCTACTTGAGGGGAAAACTCTGGAAGGAAAGGCAAAGAATGAATAAAGGAAAAGTCTGACATGCCCGCCTTAGAGCTGGTGAAGTTATTCTGATGATTTCGCACCTAAAAAAGAGTAGGTATAGCTGAATTTCTGCCTTACCTTTCGGAGACTACATGCGTTATGTTATCTCAAACCATATCATTCAGTTTGAGATATTGTCCATTGATGCTGTCCGTAATGGAATAGTCGACGTCGATAATTCCTGCCACACAATCGACCGACGTAGAAACAACGTCATCGAAAGACAATCTATCTAATGTGTGGAAAAACAGATGGACAAACGGACGCGGAAGTAGCTAAACTAAAAGAGTTCCTTGTTAGAACTACGGAACCCTAAAAGGGTAATGATTGTCACGAAGCCATGATGACTTTGCATAAACTGTGTGTGACTCATGCAAAATCTAATAATGTATCGTTTCGGCGCGAGATCATACATGTTGGCCCATTAGAGCCCATTAGTGTATGTGTATGTATGTATATCTTTATTTTTTAAATATAATATGAAAACCTCGTATAACATTTTTTGTTATCGTTTCGATAACAAACAGTGACACAAGACTTTTCTCCGAAACAGCTTGACCGATTTTTATGAAATTTGGTGTATATTTGGTAGGTTCAAACCTACCAAATATACACCAAATTTACCATACCTACCTACGCTATTTTTCATCCTCCTACCAATCAATGAAAAAAATGGGGGCAGCTATTTTTCTCATTGTTTCTGTCTGGCAGAACAACGTTTGCCCGTTAGCCGGGTCCGCTTGTAATATCATTACTACTTATACAATTAATTTCACTCTTGCTCGTTTTCCTGGTAGCTTAAATAACTACTTATGATTTAAACTGACGTTAATTTTCCACTTGCTAGTATTTCCTTGCTGTTTGTCAGAATAATATTAGTCACACGCTATACAACACGGGCTTTCCTTAACTAATTTCTATAAGGAATATCCGGTGGTGTCTTCGCTCACTTTCTGATCTTAAGGAAGTTAAACCGGGTTTTCACAGTTATACGAATAAATATATTATGATGATATGCATGCTCGAATCTTTGTGAATCACGAAATTACAAAAAACTACTTTATATTTTTTCATATAAAATATGAAAGTTGTTAAAGGTTCTTGTGTCGATTCGCCGCAAATTCCCTACCTACCAAAGGTTAGCTATCCTCAAATAAATCACATGGGTATTAAATAATGTAGTTTTAATACAATCTATGTTACTTTACACTACGCTGAAGATTTTTTTGGTTTGAACGCACTAATCTCAGGAATCAGTAGGGTTCGAATTGAAAATATGTTGCAATGTTGGATAACCCACATATCGATGAAGGCCACAGACTTGTATTGTCAATGTCATACACATGACAATATAAGTCTGTGATGAAGGCTGTAGGTTATTACACGCTGCGACTCACGGGAGCGGAGTAGTAACCAAATACGCGGGTGTAACCGCGGAGAACGGCTTATAAAAACAATTTCCTGAAACACATGAAATTTAATTTTTATTATTCGACCTGTTTTTTCCGAATACATCTTTTATAATTCTGCTACGATTGTTTTACTAACACCATACTGTTTCTCATTTCCAGTGAACACCCACATGCACGCCGACCACATAACTGGCACGGGCAAGCTGAAGGCCATACTGCCCAACACCAAGAGCGTGATCGGCAAGGCGTCAGGGGCTGATGCGGACATGCACCTGAATGATGGTGATGAGATCAGCTTCGGCGGCTACAAACTGCTGGCGACCACCACTCCGGGACACACTAACGGCTGCATCACTTACATCTGTCACGACCAGGTCAGTTTGTACTCTAATAAATGGCTGGCATACTGCCCAACACCAAGAGCGTGATAGGCAAGGCTTCAGGGGCCGATGCAGACATGCACCTGGTCGACGGCGATGAGATCAGCTTCGGCGGCTAGAAGCTGCTGGCGACCACCACTCCGGGACACACTAACGGCTGCATCACTTACATCTGTCACGAGCAGGTCAGTTTGTACTATATGTCTAGTAGATGGCGATGAGATCAGCTTCGGCGGCTACAAGCTGCTGGCGACCACCACTCCGGGAGACACTAACGGCTGCATCACTTACATCTGTCACGAGCAGGTCAGTTTGTACTCTAATAAATGGCTGGCATACTGCCCAACACCAAGAGCGTGATAGGCAAGGCTTCAGGGGCCGATGCAGACATGCACCTGGTCGACGGCGATGAGATCAGCTTCGGCGGCTACAAGCTGCTGGCGACCACCACTCCGGGACACACTAACGGCTGCATCACTTACATCTGTCACGAGCAGGTCAGTTTGTACTATGTGTCTAGTAGATGGCGATGAGATCAGCTTCGGCGGCTACAAACTGCTGGCGACCACCACTTCTCTTTACTATAACATGCATGTCTTATGCACCTGCATCTGCATGCAATGGGAAGATTATAAGGTTGAAGCTATGATATGCTATTATACACCTAAAGGCCTCTCTAGGCTCTAGAAGAGGGAATGGGCTGTAATCCACCACGCTGGCCCAGTGCGGATTGGCGGATGTCACAAGTTATCGAATTTTTGGTTTTAGGGCTTGTCGGTTTCTTCACGATGTTTTCCTTCACCGTTTTAAAAGCAGTGGTGATGAAATAATTAATCATAATATTGCGCCTAGCTGTTGTGTTATGGTCCCTCTCCTAGAGAGGAGGCCTGAGTCCCAACAGTGGGGACATTATAAGTCTGTTAATGCTAAAACACCTTAACTTTCTTCACGGGTTACTTAGTCTATATTTGAGAACCACATAAAAATGAGACCAGTAGCTAACTCTAAAAGTTTATCGCAAATATTACAGACATAGTGGAGTCATTGTTTTGTAATATTTAAGGATAAAGACGAGCCTGCTGTTGTCCTCGATCTTACCTGATATATAGCGATAGATGTTATTGCATGGAACGAGGCCGCTCAGAATATTTCAAAGAGTGAAAGGAAGATTCTTCGAAGGCTGACAGGCACACAGGTGCCTGCACCGACATGCTGCTAATTTATCTAAATGACAACCGATTTCCGCTAAATAGAGTTGTCTCTTGAAATAATTCCGTAATGGACGCCACACATGATCCAGTTTACAGTCACGTTTGCAGTGCGCTTGAAGCGGCGTACCGGTAAATTTTACCGTGTGCCATTCTGTGTCTTTAAATAGCATAGCATCAACCTTTTTAGGACTGGCCTGTTGGTCTAGTGGTTAGTGACCCTGACTGCTATGCCGGAGGTCGTGGGTTCGATTCCCACCCAGGACAAAGGTTTGTGTGATGAACACGATCATTTGTTCTGTGTCTGGGTGTAATTTATCTATAATATGGATGTATTTAGAAATATATAAGTATGTTTATCAGTTGTCTAGTACCCATAACACAAGCTCTGCTTAGCTTGGGACTAGATGGCGTTGTGTGAAAGTTGTGGAATATATTATATATTATTATATTATATTACCTTATAATGTTCCCACTGCTGAGACTCAGGCCTCCTCTCTAGGAGAGAGAAAGGGTCGTGAATCGTGATCCCGCATCCACCACCGGTGGTGGATTTCACACGTCTTCAAATTCTTGGTTCTAGGACATGCCGGTGACGATGAAGGAAAACATCGTGTCTTTAAACACCATATTTTTACTTCCAGGGCCTAGCATTCACAGGCGACACCCTGCTGATCCGCGGCTGTGGCCGGACCGACTTCCAGGAAGGTTCCTCCACGACCCTGTACAACTCAGTCCACCAGCGCATCTTCACGCTGCCCGACCACTACAAGCTATACCCCGCACACGACTACAGAGGACAGACCGCCACCACGGTCTGGGAGGAGAAGAAGTACAACCCCAGGCTGACCAAGCCTTTGAAGGAGTTCATCAGTATTATGGATAATCTGAACTTGCCGTATCCGAAGATGATTGGTGAGTTCAGTTTGAGTTTGTTCTTCAAAGAATTTAAAAGAATAGTTACTAGCTGGTAAATCAGATTAGGAGTGTGAAATTTTAGAGTGTAGGGTTTCAAAAAGTCAAAGTAATTATTCGTGTGCTTTTTGGTGATCCCTCTCCTAGAGAAGAGGCCTGAGTCCCAACAGTGGGAACATTACAAGGCCGATAATAATAGTAATAATAATTTTTTGGTGATACAGCAGACCTTACAGTTAATTTATGGAATTATACATTGGGCATACATTCTTCCTTCATGATAAGAAATATACTTCTATGATAAGAGAGGATTTTCCAAAATTTACCGCCTCAGGGCGGGAAACGGGTTTCAAAGTTAGTATGGAGAAATCTACTTCACGCGGGCGAAGTTGCTGGCAGAAACTAATAGTCCGATATCGCTAGAGGCCCTCTAAAAATGTATGTAACCTGAGATTTGGCCGCTTTTACTTGACATTTTTCATTAAACACTTTTACATGATTATGACATCATTACATATCTTACTCTAAATATTTTGGAAACTAATATGTTCTGGATGTTATCTGGTTTCCGTTGATAAAAGAAGATCCCTAAAAATCTGCTATTTTATGTACATAAATGAGAATTATAAAAACATCATCAAACAACATCTATGGAAACCTTGCAAACTTAATTGAGATTCTGAATGATGAGATATTTTTCCAAAAGGTTTTTAAAGTTTAATTTAAAAAAAAAAATGAATTTCCCGGAACAAGTTTCGTGAAATATTCGAGTAAATGACGGAATTACCGAATTCCAACAGGGTTTTTAAGGGTTATCTCTTTTTCGCGTTACCTCTTCATGAAACACTGCGTTGGACTGCGTTAGCTGAAACACTGCGTTATGAAGTAACACTGTAATAAGTGGAGAAAGGCCCTCTTTTTCTTCTTCCAAGTTTAGAAAGGCCCTCTTTTTCTCTGTCCCAAAGAAACTCTTTTTCGCCGAACAGTGGAGTTGTAAGAAAATACATAATTGGATATCGGACTTATTATTTATTTTTCTATTTTCAGACAAAGCTGTGCCCGCCAACCGAGTCTGCGGAATACATTATTAGATAGACCAATCTGTTTACGTAACTGTAACACAAAAGAGAACCATAGTTCTATTTTATATAAATAATTTTTTAAACGTAAAATACGCTGTAATTTGTACTGATAAGTTTGTCGAAGGCCAGTGATATTAGTCTAAATATTCGTTTCACATAAATATAGATTTGTGTATATTTTTGTACGTGAAACGTTGGAATAGGTACTGTTGTTAACAAGGCAGGCACTCTATATGAAGCTATTATTTAGTATTATCATAAATATTCCAAAAGTAAAGTTCTACGACTATTCGCTTCCAATCTTTGCGACATGTTTTTTAGGTGGGAAATCATCAAAATGACTTTTACCGCCCTTGGCGGAGTGGGAGGTGTCAAACTTTTACTGACTAAAACCTACTCCTGTTCCTTCTTTTGCTTATGCCCCGATCGCCCCCTCGAGTACACAGCGGTGCTCCGAAGCGGGGATCTTTGCGACATTTTAGTTTTTTCATAAAAACTGACGCAGTTGCTATAAACTTCATATAAATTTGTAGTGCCGAGTGGATGAACAAATATATATATGGCTTCATGACAGAACTGCAGTATACAAGAAATAAACTAAGTTTATTTCGATCTGTAATAAAAGTAGAACAAGGGTATATATCCAAGTAAATGAATTATATATAATTTGTTAGTTGAATTTAGATGCAGTCTGTGATAATGTTATAAAATGTTAACAAAAAAAAAACAAGTAAGTTGTATAAAAACAGATTTGTTTGATGCGCTCAATCTTAGGTATAGCCTGATTGAAACAGGATCATGATCAATTATATAAATAAATAAAGGTCCTAATAAATATTGTCTTTTAGTATTTTTCATATGTTTAAATAGTCGAATTATGTAAAAAGTTTGTTACCAATATTGTTTTAAGCAAAAATGTTAGTATCACTTTTATTTTTTCTTGTTTTTATGTCAATAAACGTTTTTTACTAACTGGGTAAAATGATGGTTTTATTAAAATTATATCGAGTTGTCGTACACAAAAAAACGCACTTTCGTCGTGGATTTGCGGATACCAGCATATATGCTGGTATACGTTTTTTGGCTGAGATATTATAATATCTCAGCCAAAAGACGTCCACTGCTGGACATAGGCCTCCCCCAAGCGTCGCCATAGCGACCGGTCCTGTGCGTCTCGTGTTAAAAAAATAAATGCAATTTGCAGCTGTTATTGCTGTTATAAACTGTTATTGGCATTTACTTTTTTAAAACCTTTATTTTGTACGAGTTTTCAAACGCTGAAATTCGCAGAGCCTAACTTATTGCCGTATTGTACGACACAATTAGTATTTCGTTTTAGTCTAGCGGAGCATTTTCTTAAAAAACTTGTCTTCCGCAAACCAGGAGATGCTTACGGGCTACTGCGACATTTGACTGTTTGCGATTGACTTTTTATCTGACGGAAATTATGTAGCAGACATGGGGTTGAATTTGCGGTAGTATTAACGCTATCATTGACCCTATAAGTCTGTCTGTAAAGGTCACACTATAAACACTCTTATGGTAGCGCGATCCGCTGGAAATGACCCGCAACCATGCCTGCGGGCCAGTCGGTGTGGTTAATTCACGGAACAAGATTAAAGAGGGTTGATTCCCCTCTATTAACTCACTATATATAACTGACAATCACGCAAAAGGGATGTTTAAATCACTAAAAAGTTATACTATTTCATTGAATGTCAATAGTAGGTACATATAACCTACTGTTTTCAAAATTACTTGACTTTTCCCTATATTTGTGCTATAATACCTTCGTGCCAAATTTCAAGATTCTATGTCGACGGGAAATACCCTATGAATTTTGATTCCTTTGATAGTGTCGAAATGTACGTTTTTTGCAACATATACATATTTTTGCACAGCTTCAAGGGACTGCGGATCTCAGTATATGGTTTTAATTTCAACTCGATACCTGCAACTTATCATATGAAAACAGTTCAATTCTCGAATCGAAACTTTACGATTTAAAAAAGAATATTTTGTTACCTATCTAAAAAAATTCAGTTTTCGGACTTTTCCCTAGATTTGTGCTATAATACCTTGCTTCGTGCCAAATTTCAAGATTTTAGGTCAATGGGAAGTACCCTATGAATTTTGATTCATTTGACAGTGTCGAAATGTACGGTTTTTTGCAACATAAACGGGCGTATCTTTTTTCCCGTTAACTTGCAAGTTTGATTTTTGCACAGTTTCAAGGGACCGCGGATTTGAGTATATAGTTTAAGTTTCAATTTGATACCTTTACGCGTTCCCGAGATAAAGGGTCTTGACAGACAGACAGACAGACGGACAACAAAGTGATCCTATAAGGGTTCCGTTTTTTCCTTTTGAGGTACGGAACCCTAAAAATTGTTTTGTATACGATAAAATTCCAAACCGTATGTCGGACCGTGTTTTATTTAGAAAAAATTGTTTACAATTATTTGCCATGTTTTACAATCCTGTTGTGATTTGCCAGTTTACGTATGCGTACGTGTACAAAAATACAAAGTGTATCAGAAGAAGTATACCTACCTATAGTGTAAATATATCTTCTCAACGTTTTGCATTAAAGTTTTAATCGAAGAAGATGACTGAAACCCACTGGGTGAAAGATACCCACATCTCCTTTCGTTGGTAGGTACTGTCACGGTCTTGTATAGAAGACAAACCTTTCTGTGCCCTTTGCCACGCCACGTTTTTAATAGAAGACAATAGTCTTTTTTTTAAAAAAGAAAAACAGTACCTACGCATACAGCAATTGTAGCAAGTTAATTCACCTCAACTGTTCGACATTTTATGAGCATCGTGTCTCCGGGGGCAGTCAATGCTTACCTACGGGCTACCCTACTCCCCGAACTGCAGGGGTGGCCAGCCCTGACATTAGCCAAATGTCGCGGAAACAGGGGACGCAATTAATGGCTCTTTTGATATATCGGAAGTGCCCTTGTGCCTTGGCTTTAAGGCACGCTGCGTAAAATAATGCGGTAGGTAATGTTTTTGTTTAGGTAAAGAAAATTAGCTAGTAGGTACAATGCCATTCAAGTAAGAATAGGAACGTCAATGACTTTAATCAAACATTAGGCACTTGAAAAGTATGGTTGAAAAGAAAACTTATTTACTAATAAAAATTTCGAAAACGGTTTTTTATTTTGTTTAACTGTGGTACAGACGTTATTGTTTAATCTAAATCACCTAGCTTAATTTATTATTTTAGATCATAATTAGTTTTCATCTCCTTCTGCGAAGCAGTAATGCTTGCGAAGGAGGCTGCCGACTGGAGAAGCCGAAGCCTCTGGGGACATGGATCGGTATGCCGAAAGGCAAGCACGGTGTCCCCAGATCGAAGGCAACGAAGGAATGGGGTGGGGTTTGGTTAGTAAGAGTCTGACACGCCCTCCCACTCCGCCCCAGAGCGGAGCAGAAGTCATTCTGCTGATTCCCCTGCCTAAAAAAAAATCATGATTAGTTTAAAGGAAAAAATGTTTTCTTTTTTATTGTTGCAACAATTCACCTTTTTCCATCACCCAGTGATGCAGAGATGTGCGGAATTGAAGAACTAGATTCTGATTAAACATTTTTGGTTTTGGATTAGTAGGTACCTAATTAAATGTTAACAAATATCTTGTTTTGCTCAATCGAGTAAGGTTACTTGATTCGATTTGACAGGTATGACGTCACAGCATGGCGCTAGGTCGATCCTATTTTTATTTAGATTGCATAGTATTTACATGCCTAGTTACAAGACATTTGCATGTCGGCGAAGTGGGTAGGACAGTTTGAGAACGAGACAAAAAGTGGAGTATGACGCCATACTGCTTTTGACACAGTCTGGCACGCCGAAAGTATGGCATGTCTGAAAGACCGCATCTCTATCTAGATTTCGACTTCGTGCGAACTTAGAAACGTGCTCCTAAATTACTGACTCACGGCTTGTTGTGAATCAAATACCTAAAGCCTACATCATGATAAATCAGCAGAGTGGTCTGGAATTGTTTGTTACCGATGGTTTGTTACCCATTAATTACCACTGGCGTACCTACCGAAGGGCTAGACGGGTTAGTGCCCCGGGGTCCCAAAGCATGGGGGGAGCCTCTGGGAGAAGTGTCCACTCTGAATGGTATCCTAAACCGACTACAGAAATAGTTCCAGATAGATGTTCCAGGTCTCGGGCCTGGTCCGTGATTTCTTCCATTCTAGGGTGTAGTGGGAGGGTGTGCCCGACTTGCTGACCTGTCTTTGAGGTGCGTATGGCACACTACTTACACGCTGTCGTCCGCAAGCCCACGCCAACAATGACTGGTAATCGGGGTTGGGATCTCGGCGAGGATGTCCATTCCACCACGCGTGCGGCCGTCTCCTCTAGTATTACTGCTTCGTGAAGGAGGCGACCACCACCCATTTTCCTCGCTCCGGACCAGGGCCTGGTAATGTGATTTTAGAGAATTTGTGTGCCAGTGAAAATAAATTGATGAGGGGATACATTGTACTAAAATTATTATTAACCCACTAACGTAGTATCCATCGTGTTACTCAAAATCGATCCCTTAAATTATTTCCTAACTTGATCAGTCTCGAAGGGATGGGAAGTGATGATATATGTTTACATTTAAACACTATGGGGCTCCGAGGGTAAATATGATGTATGGCTTTGTATCGTGATTCTGATACCACAATTGGTCACGGAAGGGGAAGTGTGTAGTCCACACTATGAAACAGTGGGCGGAATCTCATTTAATTTAAGTGGTTTAGGGTGAATATTGCGTTGCTAGTAAACGGACAGTCAGTATGAATGTAGCTACAGAATAATATTACCAATGAGAGATGTCAACATACTACCACAGTCGATTGCTCCAAAATTAAAGTACATTTGGACGTGTCAATTTGTTTCCTATAAACTCCTAGTGCGTAGAATGCGTAAAACGAATAAAGGGGAAAACATGCATGTCGACTTGTCAACTTATTCACCCTGGCCACGGATATATTCATTGACGAATTGAACATTGGTGTATCGCCAAACTAACATTGAGATTCAAAAAAGTCAATGACCTCTATCGGTCAAATGTTACTTGAAAAGTACGGTTTGCAAAGAAAACTTTTTTGACGAGACGTATGAAATATTGCATGGTGACTTTTGCATGATATTTTCTTATGAAAAAGTTTCAACATCGAGCTATCCCAAATTAGGAATTTCTAATTTCGGTACTTACCTACTTTCACTGCAACGGTCCAAATCATAGTTAACTTTGTGATCTGTTAGTAAATACAACTAATAGCAATAGATACTTGGCAACGAAAACATGTCTGTACCTAATAAATGATTATTTATTTGTAGTGACTCAGAGCTCGTGCAATTAGGCAATCGCAATGCAAAGGTACAAACAAACAACAATTCCATTCCTTTAGCGTGTTTAGATACTTAATTACGTAAGGCTTTGTTTAGCAAAAGTAGATAGTTTAATCATTAGAAATCTCTTTGTAGCTACCCACACTAATTAAGACTTATGGGCACTAGAAATCTACAGAGGGACTCGAGTTTCAGATAGCGACTTCGATAGTTTCAATCTCTACCGCTAGATGGCGTTAAGAGCTATGAAGCAGAAAACTTATGACGTCAACGATCAACTTACAGGAATGACGTAAGATGGCAGGAAGACTGTAATTCACCTAATTCTGTCGCGTCCCATTAGATACTACAGCCGAATTTGGCGTCACTTCAAGAATATAAGGAAAAGAGCATAGAGTTTGAAGTAGGTAACACGTTCCAATTTATTACATAAATGGGGCAAGTTCTAGAAAAGTTAGCCTGACTCATTGGCACGACGTGTGAATATTTAAATGTTTCAGGCATGCGAATTGACGTCAGCAAGGTCTATTGATTATGGCGAAGGTTTCCAGCAGACCTAGCCTAAGTGAGCGTCTTACAAGCTAAGCGATTAGGTCAGCGTTTCTCAAACTCCCATAGTTTCAAAATTCGCACGCGTCACGCAAGCGAATTTTGTATAGGTTGTAAGTTGATGCTCGAGTTTGTAATGACGAAAACTAAAAAATAAATATTAAATACATTCTTCTCATAGCAATAGCTCTCCTTCTATTTGAATAATTGTTATTTTCATTATTGAACTGAACTGAAACTGAAAAAAAATACTTAAAAAGTCTTTCATTGATAAAATAGTCTGCCTCTTTTCTTTTCATGATAACCCTTTTTTTCATCATCATCATCATCATTGCAGCCGAAAGAATTCCACTGTTGGACTTAAGCCTCCCACAAGCGTCGCCGCTACGACCGGCTACGATCCTTTTTTTTTTCAATGGAATATAATGAAATGACTCACCCCGCTCTGGGTGGAGCGAGAGGGAGTGTCAGAATTTTCTTGACTATTACCTACCTGTATTCATTCAGTTACCCTTTACGGTCCAGTGTGAGGGCCACTTTTTCAAACAATTCTGCAGCTCTGCTAGCATCAGTACTGATAATCCCGTCAACCTAGCGTACAACTCTTTGAGTCGCGCATGGTATACAGTGGTCGTCGATCCTAGCATAGTCCTCATCGAACGGTGAGTTACCCAGTACTCGCCGTCCGCAAGCCAGTGACTATGGTGACTGGGAGTTGCTTTGTGACTCTCGGGATGATCGATGCGACTCAAACTCGGTTATAACATTGAAATGATTTACGAATTTGAAATTTTTCGTTCAATGAGTCAGTCAACTTTGAGAAGCACTGGACTAGATAATATAAAGCTTGGTCGCCATTATTAATCACTGGACCGTCTCGGCGAAGAGACTGGTAAAATAACGCAACAGCTTGGGTCGTTAGACAGGGCCTTAAGCCGCGGACTCACTGACTGAGCTCATTACTGCGCCGGATAGCCGTACATGGGCGCTGGATAAGAGATAGCCCGGAATAGGATAAAGAATGGGTATGAGGGTCTTAGAAAGTGTTTGGGATTGTTGAGCCCCGTCAATCATGCTGACATCTCTATGTGGCACGCATGGGATACAATTTGCTGTCGACCAGAGTCTAGTCCTCATCGGACGGTGAGCTAACCAGTTCTCGCCGTCAGCAAGGCAGCGCCTACAGTGGCCGGCGGTCGCCCTGCGACACTCAGAATGCTCGATGCGTCTCCGAATCGGTTATTATTCAAAAGCTTTCGTTTGATGGGTCAGTCTAACTTTGAGAAGCACTGTACCAGATAATATAAAGCTCGGTGGCCATTATTAATCACTGGACCGTCTCGGCGAAGAGACTGGTAAAATAACGCAACAGCTTGGGTCGTTAGACAGGGCCTTAAGCCGCGGACTCACTGACTGAGCTCATTACTGCGCCGGATAGCCGTACATGGGCGCTGGATAAGAGATAGCCCGGAATAGGATAAAAAATGGTTATGAGGGTCTTAGACGGCGTTTGGTATTGGCTATGACTTTTATTTGATTGATATCTTTTGCCAAAGTTGGTTTGCTGTAGGTTGATTTAGAATAATTTTAGGTCTGGTTTTCGGATTGAGCGTTTGGAGTGAAGAACTTAAACCCTAGTTTAACGTTACATTTTTAGAGATTTATTTAAAGTAAATTTATCACCACTGTTCTAAAAACGGTGAAGGAAAACATCGTGAGAAAACTGGCATGTCCTCACTCCTAGAACCAAAAATTCGAAGACATGTGACATCCACCAACCCGTACTGGGCCAACGCGGTAGTTTACGGTCCATTCCCTCTCCTAAGGAGTAGGTTTGAGTCCCAGCTGTGGGAACTTTATATGGCTGATGCTATATGCTATGCTAAATTAGTACCCAAGTATATACCTTGATAAATTAAAGGGATAAACTACTCAATTTTAATTTAATGTTTAATTCAGAACCCGGGGTTACAGTTCAAGACACTACATTTTGTCTTATTTCATAATCATCATTTAATGAGTTTATTTGGTGAGGTGTTACTTTATTAGGTACTAAAAACTTGAATATTACCTACCTATTTGAGAATTCTGATTTAGGGACTTACACAATTGACGAGGCTGGCTAGGGCCGATACTTTCCAGGGCAGTGAGATTGTTCGAAAGAGTCTCCGCAGCCTTGGAACGCAAAGAGCAACTTCAGGAACACGTGTAGGTTTAGCCGGAACAAGTTTGACACTCCTTCTCATTCCAACCAAAGAACAAGTTATTTGATAATTTCCTATCAAAAAAGTGATCTACAATTCATACAGATTATGCATTAAAATGATCAATATACACTTAGACAATTACAGTTATTTCATAGATTTCCTGCAAAAGTTCCATAAAAAATTAATGATAGCTAAAGTTATTCTTATTCAAAGTCCATCAGACATATCTTACAGCAAACAATTCTTTTTAAACACGCCATTACTTACCGAAGTCGAACTGGCCGGGGTCTTCGAACAAATCCCGGCACATTTATCTCCCTTTGCGTCCGCAGCTTTATTCTAAGGCCCGCATGAACGCCGGCGCGTCGCACTGCACGCGACATGCTATGACGTCACCAGCCGCCATATGCAAATATCTAGAATGTTCCAACGAACTGAGCGTCCATCGTCTCTATGCGCAGATGCTTTAATGGCCTGCCGTGGTATGCTTCAAAATTCGATTTGGTATCTCCTATCTTCCTTTTGAGATTCCCTGATGTGTGCCTGCTCACTTTTGGATAGGGTATGCCTTGTTTAATGTTAGTTTATGGGCAAAGGATTTCGGTGTACGGTTCTGAATGTTTCAATTTCAAAAGGTAGTAGGATTTGTCTGGGAAATAAGTTTGTGTTAGTGCAGTTACGCTTCGAAACGAGTTGGTGTTGGTTAGTTTTTTTATGTTTTAAAATCGGTTTAATTTAGAGACGAAAATGCAGCATTGTTTATTTGAATGCGACTTTGAGCAATTATTGTTTTGTTATCTCGAATTATACGAAGCCTAAATTCAAAAGTCTGAACATATATTTTCAAATTAATTACCTACAACAAGTTAATTTTCCCATCACTATGCAATCTTTAATCTAGACTTATCCATTAAGGAAAACGGCCCCAACCCGTCAGTAAAAGATAATAATCTACGAAACAAAGTCCACAGTAAACTCTACAATCAATAGTTTCTTTCCATGATTTACGATGTAAAAACACGAGACTAGTCAAAAAACCAGACAAAAATAATTTATTAAGTACAATAACGTTCTTTGCTCAGTAACCAAGGGTAACAATGTTTTTATAACCCTAATAATGGTGTCCATTCATACAATGGTGACTCTATTCCGTATCCTGAACAATAGTGCGTACTTACATTGATTTATTAAGAGTGGAACCACTGAATGATTCAGATGCTGTAAAAAGGAAAACAGATGACGGTCTGCTGTTAGTTTTCTCGCTTTTCTAAGGCTAGGATAGCTATTGGCATTGCAAATGATCATTGGTTGTCGAACAGCTTTTGGAAATTGTGATTGAAAAAGTAAACATTGCGAGACACTAAAAGGTATCACTAAAAGGTATCGTAGGCAGTAAAATGTTTGTCATTTTCTTTTGGGTTGGTCAGAATTTGTTAAGCAGATAGGTGACATGTAACCATATTATTATGAACATCATAATATACCTACATTATTAAAAAACAAAAGTTTGGAAGGCCTTCTACAAGGTGGACCGATGACTTGGTGAGGGTCGAGGCCATCCGATGGATGCGAGACGCACAGGACCGGTCGCTGTGGCGACGTTTGGGGGAGGCCTATATCCAGCAGCGGACATCTTTCGGCTGAAATCATGATGATGATGATGATTGTGAAAAGATAATTTTTAAAATATACTGAATACTATTTTCAGAATAGAATAGACCGTGCTGTACAATAAAATAGTAACATAACTTTTAGACAAACTTAAATCTATGGGTACATGAATATGGCAGGTTTACCGTTTTATCGAGGTGAAAGAAAAAAAGTTTTCACAATTTCACATGATAAAATTACGGTGTTTCCAATAACCCTTTGACATACACAATACTTGCACTATACCTGGAGAGTTTGAAAAACAAACAAGCAGGTAAAACAAAAAGTAGAGCTAAAATAGGAAACAAGATCGAAAGAGCAACATGGAGCTTATAGCAGCCTTAGTAAAAGCAACCCTAGTTCCGAGCCGGTAGAACGCTGCACGCTGGTTGACACAAGTAGATTTTAATTATAACTTCGTAAGCTTCCCAATTAAGGGAGAGCGTCGAACAACACGCCAGTAGTTTTAATAGTTCTGCTAACTCTTTCACGTTAAAAAAGTAAGTACTAAATCTAGAATTCATTCGTTATCTGCAACGTAGTAAAATCTTAACGGTCTGTACAATAAAGAGATAAAAAAGTTGGAATCAGTTCAATCCAATAGTTCTTTAAAGGGGCTTGCTCTCTTTAGTGCAGCTATTTCGATTCCATTCTGCTTGATTACGTCACGGCTCCATGCCTTTAAAAATGCTATTTGAAAGAGCTTTAAAGGCTTTACTTTTATTTCTTCTTAATGTGAATAAATTACGTAATTTAAAAGCTACATGGTTTTCCACACACGAGTACCTCCCTAAATGTATCGTTGCTCTCGGGGCTCGAACATACGCACGCTCTTTTTATTTGAACTCAGTTCAAAGCTTGAGCTTAATAAAGTTGATGAGAGTGAGCCCTAGTTTTACAAAATGTATCCGGGTCAACTCCAAAAACGTGTCCAGGCGTTTTAGAGCAATTAGTTACCGTAGCATTACGTTGTATAAAGGGTCGAGACCGTCAAAAAGACCGATGGAAAATTATGTAAGAGCATTTTGTCGGTGGAAGCGGGTCTCGTGTGATCAATATTGGAGCAATCATACCCGGACGTCGGGCGGCGTTGCCAAAACACAGACGTCACAGCCTTATTGCTGGTCGCGAATTAATAAAAATATGTGTGTGCCATTTAGCCTACTAGTTCGGATTCATTTGACCAGTTAGTTTTATAATTACCATCAAACAAAATGCCCGAATTATTTGGAGTTAGAAGAAAATTGCAGTATTGCCTTCCTGGGGATTATTCTGATGATTACATTGTCATAATTTTTGACAATGTAATATTTAGATAACTTTAACACAAGGTACTTTGTAAAACTAATTTTACTTCTCAGGTTTTTGCTTTTGTCATGACACATGATGTTACGAAACATCCAAAAATAGAGTTATTCCAAAAATATAAGAAAAAGTTTTCTATTAAGATTCCCGAAAATACACTTCAAAGGAAAATTATAAATGGGAGATTGGGGCTGTTTCCAAAAATATTGGCGAGAAATTCACGTATTAAGGTCACCTGTATTGTTGAAATCAGACGTCAGCGATTTTTTACTTTGTCGATGGAGGCTATTTTCGTTACAAGTACCTAAACTCGATATTATGAAAGTTTGTATGAAGTACCTATAAGTTTTTGCCTTGAAAAAATCATAGTTAACCATAGATATTCTAAATTTAAATAGCCAGTTAGTGCCAGCTGTTCTTTTTTTTTGGAACTATAAGACCTGGTAATTGAGACCTTCGGTCGAGTCTAAATTTTAATTAAATACAATTATTTTGTTTTATTGAAATAAGGAGCGAAGTTTTCCGAGAAAGCTGACTACAAACAAATACTGCAAACAATTAGAAGTAATTAAATTTGCATTCTAACGGTGACTAAAGGTACTGTATTTTGAATCAATATCTAGATAGTTTCTGAACTTGAAATTTGCTAGATGCACAAACCGACCGAAGTAAACATTTTTATATAAGTATAAAAATCTCTACTTGTCATGATGAAAGTCGAAGCTATCTAAAGGCGGTAAAAGGTGGAAGCTTTCACGTTCATTCAACTCTAGAGAACCACCTTTGTCTAATATATAGCTCTTTGTTGTTCTATAGTTTAGTCATTTTAATCTAGTGTCATAGAGTGCGTCTAATGAAAGCGCGACCTGGAGTTTTTTTTTAAAATTTAATTGGCAACATTATTCAGCCGCAATTGTAGGAAATAAAAAAAAAATTACATGTCAAGACATGATTCTCCTACTAGTTAGTAATACCACATACCTACAACATTTTTGGATTTAACCTTTTTTCATTAGACGGACTATAGTGTTTTTTCTCGTCTCCTCCAAAACGGCTTAACGGATTCTTATGTAATTTTTTGTGTATGTTTGCTAAGCTGAAGGCTATTTTTTACACCCTTAAGTGATAAATTGACTATAGGTAACGCGGGCGAAGCCACGTAGCAGGTAGTATAATATTAAAATTAGAAATCTTAATAAAATGATTTTATTCAGGAAAAATATTACATTTTTTTTTTATTGAGGCAATAGTGCTACGTAAACTGGAAATATGGAAGTGAAATAATTGAACAGCGACTTGCAAATTATGTTCATGAAAACTACTAACCTATTTTCTTACATATTATGTTATCAATTAACATTACTATAGTTATAATGAAAGCGCGACCTGTGAAAAAGAGGTTAAATCCAAAAATTTTGCATGTGGTATTACTAACTAGTAGGATAATCATGTCTTGACACTTCACATTTTTTTTATTTCCTACAATTGCGGCTGAATAATGTTGCCAATTAAGTAAAAAAAAAAACACTTCGGGTCGCGTTTTTATTAGACGCACTCTAGTACTAAATTTATCTTGTATAACCAATTTTTTCTTTTTTATCTGGTCCCAAAACACCAATCGCTATAGTCTTAACTTAGTTAATCCATTATCGTCTCGTTATCATATTTTCCCATAAAATTTCACAGCCACACCTGGATTGAAGCCGGCATGCAGTTTCAGCTGAATAGCAGTTCAATAAGCGTGGCTACTCAATCATGCGGGGACGGCCTTCCCACTGGAGTGCATAAACATACCGCACCTGGTAGCCGAGCTAGTGATGCACGATCCCGAGATGTTGTAATAATCGAGAGAATCGACTGCATCACTGCTTACCAGCAGGTGGGATTGCAGTCAACCACTGGTTTATGTAATATAAAAAAAAAAGAATCGGACTCGTTAAAAATACTAGGTTTTTTTTAAGGTGGTTAATCATCAGAATTCCTTCTCCTGCTCTTAGGCGGAGTGGGAGGGCGTGTCAGACTTTTACTGACTAAACCCCATTCCGTTCCTTCTTTGAAAAACAAATGAAGCCGGCATGCAGTTTCAGCGCAATAGCAGTTCAATAAGCGTGGCTACTCAATCATGCGAGGAAGGCGTTCCTACTGAAGTGCATAAACATACCGCACCTGGTAGCCGAGCTAGTGATGAACGATCCAGAGATCTTTTTTTTCGATCGAGAGTTTCAATAGTTAATCGAAAGAATCGGACTCGTTAAAAATCGTCCACTGCTGGACATAGGCCTCCCCCAAGCGTCGCCACCGCGACCGATCCTGTGCGTCTCGCATCCATTGGATTCCCACAACCCTCGCCAGGTCGTCGGTTTTTTTTAAGGTGGGACAATCATCTGAATTACTTCTCCCGCTCTAAGGCGGAGCGGGAGGGCGTGTCAGACTTTTACTGACTAAGCTCCACACCGTTCCTTCTTTCTGACGTTCTAGGGTCCCGGGTTTTCCTTTCAGAAACCAACCCACGTCCCCAGAAGCTTCGAACCTGCTAGGCCCCTATAGTAAATATACCAGGTATGGTATGGTATAACAGGCTGGTATCCGCAAATTCACGACTAAAGCGCGTATTTTGCGTACGGGTGGGGCAAATGTGTCATTCGATTCACGCCAGCTCTTAAATATACTATCAAATCAAACATCGACTCGCCGTTCTATAAAATAATCGAGATACGTCGTTTCAAGTCAACGGAATCAACCGCTAGTTTTCGTTTATTCGAATCAGTCACTCTCACTCGAAATTCTAAACTATAGAGGAACAACTCGCGAATGAACACACTAGTCGCAATAACAGACCGAGTCGGACTCGAGTCAAAGTCGAGACAATCGAATATCATTGAAATGTTCGAACAATCGATTAAAACCTCTCCCTATCGTACATCGCTAAACCCATCTATCAATACAGAGCATGCAGGTTATGAACACCATTTCCCGACCGATTTTACCAAGCAAGCAACTTTGGTATTTAAAACGAAATTACTAAAGGCCTTTGAAGCATAAACTAGACTTCGAAAAATTTTATCGTCAAATTTTCATTAAATTTTGCCTTCAAAGCCAATGTTTTTGCGATCGATTTTTCGAAGTAGAGATTTAATTTGAGTGGACACGGTTTTTGCGGTAAACTTGCAGCCTTTTTTTTATGTAGATTATCACCTCTCGTCCTAGGGTGGAGCGGGAGACTTTTACTGATTAAAACTGCGCGTTCCTTCAGTTTTCTTGCATACTTTAGTTTTCTTTTGGAGGAGCTCGTGGCTAGAGAGGAGCTCGTGGCTAGATAATAACAGCCGCACAGGTCGATCTTCAAGGTTAAGCAACGCTTGCCTAGGTTGGTCTGTGGATGGGTGACCATCTTAACATAACGAGTTTCCTCCGTGCCTCGGAAAGCACGTTAAGCCGTTGGTCCCGGCTGTCATTTGGAGATCTTTGGCAGTCGTTACGGATAGTCAGAAGCCAGTATATCTGACTCCAATCTTGCCATGAAGTTACCCCAGTTAATGGGTTGTGGAGGTCTGGTAGGCAGCCGCTCCTCGTAAAATACTGGTATTCAGCTAAATCCGGCTTGACTGGAAGCCGACCCCAATATAGTTGGGAAAAGGCTCGGCAGATGATGACTTTAGTTTTCTTTTGCGTTCTAGTATCATAAGTATCCCTTTTATACGTTTTCCCATATTCCTAGCAGGCATCGGCCCTGCTAGGGGCCTCTACAGTTTGCTGATGTTTCTTTGGAGCATAAACTAGACTACAAAAATGTTATGCTCGAATTTTCATCAAATTTTCTTTACAAAACCAATGTTTTTGCGATCAATTTTTCGTACTAGAGATTTAATTTGAGTGGACACGATATTAACGTTAAACTTATTTGTAGCTTGTTTTTTTTTTTTGAAGTTGGAAGTCATCTCCCGCCCTTGGAACTGCATCCTAGGGCGGGAGGGCCCTAGTAAGCAGTGGGAAGGCATGTCAGACTTTTACTGACTAAAACCACACCTAGGATCCTTAAGTTACCTTTGCCGTTCCAGGACCAAGAGTAACCCTTTCATTAAAAACGTTTTCCAATATCCCTAGCAAGGATCGGCCCTGCTGGGCCCCTAACAGTTTGCTGACAGCTCTTTGAGGCACAAACTAACCTACAAAAGTAATTGTAGCCTCAAATCATCATCTGCCTAGCCTTTTCCCAATTATATCGGGGTCGGCTTCCAGTCAAGTCGGATTTAGCTGAATACCAGTATTTTACGAGGAGCGGCTGCCTACTAGACCTCCACAACCCATTAACTGGGGTAACACGGTACTTCATGGCAAGACTGGAGTCAGATTTACTGGCTTCTGATTATCCGTAACGACTGCCAAAGATCTGTAAATGACAGCCGGGACCTACGGCTTAACGTGCTATCCTTTTGCAATGATTTCCAATTGTAGCCTCAAATATTCATCTGCCTTTAAAGCCAATGTTTTTGCAATAACATTTTCGAACTAAAGATTTAATTTGAGTAGACTCGATAGTCTACTCAAATAAATTACCGTAAATATCGATTTACGGTAAAGGTACAGCCTTTATATTGATTTCCTAATTTAATAGTAATGTAGGTAACTAATTTGACGTGTGCTATGGACTATTGTGGAATCGGTTCGCTGCTGGCTTTACGTAAATAACTGATGAATTAGTTATTTCCGTTCTGACAAATAAGAAATGTTGAATAATTGAGCTTTTAATGTTTTTCTACATCTTCGCTCCATACGAGACTGATTTACCTATGTACTTACTCGTATAATCTTCATGTTGTATTATTATGTAGGTACTAGCTGAGCACAAAAGGCGACTGAAGGAAAACAGGTGTGTTTTAGTCAGTTTAGTCTGGCTTTCCCTCTGGTTCTTACCCAGAGCGGGAGAATGATTCGACGAGATGAGACGTTTCCTTTCCAACTTGTTCGTACTTACAAAAATGGAATGCACTTTCAGTTTTTTCGATTTTTCCAATTACCCAGATATTATTTCAGATTTTTCTTTCCCTAAAATCCCGTTATCGATATGAACTAACCTTATTCAAACCATTTTACCAAATCAGGTGCAATAAAAACTAACGAACGCTTTATATATCTCGTAATACATATCCAGAACATCGCCCTTATTTTTTTTTGCTTTGGCTTCGCATTGTTTTATGCATTTAACCAGTATCAAGTATATAAAATAATTATTTTTACAATTACTTTGAGTTCCATTACAATGCGGTTGTTACACATTCTAATATTTTTGCTGTATTTGGCAGCCGAGATCACCCCAGTTTCAATGATTCCACATATTGTCCAATTGTGTGGACACCTGGGATACAAAAGTAGACACAAATAATACCTAATTAAAAAATAATAGCTTACTAAAGGATAGATTTTAAGTTGCTTTTGTACAATATATGTTTGAGTAAATAAATATATTATTATTATAAAAAAAAGCCGCTTAATGCTAAAAAAAAAAACGCGACCAGCAAAAGCTCTCTCACTCACAATTTTTATTTGCCCAGTAACCTAAACAAATTAGTTCAATTCTGACACATGGCGCATAGACAAGAATAGCATAGACAGCAGATACGTAGTGAAATTGATACTTGTGCCGCTGACAAGGGTGAGAGGTGAGATACAGGGGTGTCGGACTTACGGGCGGCCACTGGAGGACAGGGGCACAGAAAGAGGACCGTTTGTGACCCCTGCCGCGTGTGTTTGTATGTCATTTATTTTACGTGATAACAAATGGTTTCTATTAGGTAAGTTTTGGAGCTGAAAATAAGGATATATTTTTTTGTAAAAGGAGTACGTACCTACGCCTTTGATGATTTTTTTGTTCTGTCTTTAATAATTATGCATTTTATGATTATTTTCTTTTTTAAGTAGGTTTACTCTTTTATTTATTTATATGGATAAATGAATTTAATAAATACTTAACTAACTATAGGTACTTATAGTAGAATAAAAAAAATGATTGATTATGTTTTGAGTGTTTTTTATAGCAATTTATTTTCCTACCTTCTGAAGCATTTTCCCGTAACCGTGTGGAAACTGACTTATCGGAATGTCTTCGAATAAAAATTCAAAAACGTAGTAGGTATACCTAGATCATGTAGATAGACATCGGATATACATACAGGAAAAGTTTTTAACCACTGCGTAATTTTTTTTGGTGGCTCAGTATAAGTAATAGAACACAGGTCGATCTTCAAGGTTAAGCAACGCTTGCTAAGGTTGGTCTGTGGATGGGTGACCATCTTAACATAACGAGTTTCCTCCGTGCCTCGGAAAGCATAGACTGCCTACCAGACCTCCACAACCCAATAACTGGGGTAACACGGTACTTCATGGCAAGACTGGAGACAAATTTACTTGCTTCTGATTATCTGTAACGACTGCCAAAGATCTACGAATGACAACCGGGACCCACGGCTAAACGTGCTTTCCGAGGCACGGAGGAAACTCGGTATGTTAAGACGGTCACCCATCCACAGACCAACCTTGGCAAGCGTTGCTTAATCTTTTGAATCGACCCGTGTAACCACGAGCTCCTCAAATCTGTGGCTTACTATTCTCACATTTTACAAAGTCTGACACATTGAACTACTAAAATAAGCACTATTCATAAAAATGTGCTAAAATATACAATAACGCTGTAAAAATAGCGTTTTATGCATTACTTATCATTTTAAGCAAACATGCAAATGCATATAATCCGATGTCTAGATATTCACCAGTCAGCACCGCACTCGATCTCACAGATGAGCCCTGTATTCTAGTGGGAACATTAATAGCTGATTATGCTCTTTGTATCAATCTAACAATCCCTGAAACCCATCTCCCTCCCTCCTCGCAAAGCACCTCTGTTAATCTGTCTGTGTAATTGTTACTCTAGTTCAGTTTTCAACCATGGGTTGGTTTCTGAAAGGAAAACCCGGGAGTCAGGAATGAAGGCAAAGTAGGAACGGGGTGGGGTTTAGTCAGTAAAAGTCTGACGCCTCCCCGATTCACTCAAGAGCGGGAGAAGTCATTCTGATTCCCCACCTTACAAAAAGGTCGGTTTTCAAACTGCTAAAATATTACGATTTCGATAACGTGGAAAAGTATAACTGTTAAAAATGTTACATTTTAATATAATGTTTTAATGCAGATTCGACAATTGTCGAAAAGATGTAGGTATGTTGAAGTCATATTTCGGCATCAAAAAACTGTCTTCTGATATCTATGGCGGCACCCGTTTGACGTGAATATTTGATTTTGTCTTCAGAGATTTCATCAACATTGAATGTAGGTACAAAGGAAATGCGTATAGGGGGACTGTTGGTTCTCCTAACAATAAATAAATAAATCCGCCGCTGGTGGGCCTGCGGACGACGAGCTACGAGTAGCTCGCCTTCTAGTAACGCGCCCGTCATAGAGATGTCAGCAAAACCATATAAGTCCAGCAGGGCCGAAGCCTACTGGGACCATGGGTCGACTTTCCGAATGAAAAATCCATGGTACTAGAACGAAAAGGGTAAATAGAGGAACCTAGAGGAACATAGGTGTGATTTAGTTAGTAAAAGTCTGACACGCACTCCCGCTCCTCCTTAACTCAAAATCCATCTTTTTTAGGGTTCCGTACCTCAAAAGGAAAAAACGGAACCCTTATAGGATCACTTTGTTGTCCGTCTGTCCGTCCGTCTGTCAAGACCCTTTTTCTCAGGAACGCGTGGAGGTATGAAGCTGAAAATTATATCAATTATTCAGGTCTACTGTCCCTTGAAGCTGTGAAAAAATCAAACTTCTAAGCCAACGCAATCAAAAGATACAGCCGTTTATGCCGCAAATTTTCGACACTTGCAAGGGAATCAAAACCTACAGGGTACTTCCCGTGAACTCAGAATCTTGAAATTTGGTACGAAGCAACGTCTTATAGCATAGATAAAGGAAAAATTACGAAAACCACAAATTTTTAGTTACATCACATAATATATTTTTTTTTAATAATTTTAAACTTACTACCCATTTCCTCATAAACGCGTAGAGGTATTAAATTGAAATTCATACCAAATACTCAAGTCTATAATACCTTTAAGCTGTAACAAAATCAAACTTCTATGTCAACGCAATCAAAAGAAACAGCAATTTAAGCTGCATATTTTGAAACTCGCAAGTACTCGCAAGGGAATCAAAACCTAAAGGGTACTTCCAGTCGACCTAGAATCTTGAAATTTGGCATGAAGCAACGTTTTATAGCACTCATATAGGGAAAAGTCTGAAAACTGAAAATTTGTTGTTACGTCACAAGAATTATTTTTTTGAAAAATCTTCAACGCTCGATTCGAGAATAGAACTTTATTCATAGGTAAGTAGAGGTATTGAGTTGAAATTAACACCATATAATTGGGCCCGTGGTCCCTTGAAGCTGTGCAAAAATCAATTTTCAATTCAATTGGTAAAGTGACGGGAAAAAAGAATCGTCCGTTTATATTGCAAAAAACGTACATTTCGAGACTGTCGAATTGTTCGATTGAACTGTTTTTATAGGTAAGTTACTACGGAACCCTCAGTGCGCGAGTCCGACTCGCACTTGCCCGGTTTTTTTTTTTAAAGTTATTGTTGTTCAAAGATTAAATTGTTGTTCAAGATATTTAAATGACGCTGTTCAACTAGTAGCTTGATTGATATTCAGCCAATACATCTAATACAATAATTAATTAACTGACTGGTTAATGTAATTAGCAGTGTGACTACGTGGCGAAAAACGGCTTACGCCCGTTTTCAATAAGCTACCTATCTACAGTTGCAGCTACTAAAGATAAACAAATCTATCCTTTTGCCCTTACTTGCTTTCCTATAACCTACCGACGTATAGCATTTCCTACCAAAGTTGTGGGTAGATAGACAGAATTTTCCTGTCTATCGGGGATAGCTATCTATCTATGAACTGCGGTAGGTTATGAAAACGGGCGTTAGGGCACTCCAATATAGATAGGTTAGGTTCAAAGGAACAGAAGAAGAACAAAACACCGTCATCCCTTTCATGTTAGGTTTCGATAAACACTGATAGACAGATATAGGAACCGTGGGCTTACTTTACTTAAGACCGTCGTCAGCACATTGCCAAAATTAATTTTAAGACTAGCCGCAGCCTATCTTTAATGTCTAGGCTAGGTACCTAAGTAATTACCTAAGCCCTATCGATCTAAGTTATTTGTCAAGATATTTGATTGAATACTGAATGGCATTCAGCCATTCAACCTACATTCAGCCTACTAGTTCAATGGCGCCGGTTAGTAAAAAGTCTGGGCTGTTCAAGGAATGACGAATTATGATAGTTGACTACGACATACATTCTACAAATGCATACATTTTTATTTAAAAAAGGGTTTATTTTTAGACCTCCAAAAAGAAATTTATAGATATAGATTTTCATTTCTATAAGCGAATAATAAAATTCTCTAACTCACAAATCCCTATCGAAAAGTTCTAATATTTTTCACGTTAAATAATTTCGAACCCACGAACTAAAAAAGTAATAAATTTCAAAGCAATATAAAAAGGCACTTCTTTATTAAATAGTTTTGTTTTGAAATACCAACAAACGGCTGAATCATACGTAATCGATTTTCAACACCTAATTCTAAAGGCTATATAGAACGGCGCGGGGTGAAAGCTCTGTCACCCCAGTCTGCTATTTGATGACTCAGCGCAGGTATTAAAAGGGTACATTTTATTACCATACTTTGATCGTACGCATATCATTATATCGACTGCCAGTATATGACCTATGGTTATCTAAAGACCTACGATCCCATAGCTGTCTATTAACTCTAGAGATATCTGACCCTATCAAGCGATTTTAAACTGCATTAGAATAGTAATAAGTACCCAATCGGATCCGTTGAAAAAATGACGCATCATCATCGGGAAATCCAGACAAAGCCAGACGAAGACGGCATTCGCGATTCCCTTCGATAGAGTCCTCATTGTACGCAGCGTTTACAGCATTGCGCGTGCGTTATCCTCCCTCTTGTGTCTCTGTCGCACCCGCGGCCGCACGTGCGCCGTCCCTGTCGCGCCTGGGAGGGTCGATCTATACGACGCTAGGTACGGCTACAGTGCCGTAGCACGACTAGTACGCAGGTTTCTGGCGTCTGGCATAAACGTCAGCTCTCGCCAGTCCGGTATAGGAACGCAACGCGGCCGCAAAAATGACGCGCGCCGTGCTTTTTATAAGTGTATTTACCATATTTTTGGACGTGCTGCATGCCGGACAGGTAAGATAAAGGCTTGAATGGATGATTTGTATGGATGGGATTGAATGTGTGGCGGCGGCATCGTGCCGGGGACACTAAGTCGAAAATCGATTGAAGTTGTTCGGTAATGTTTTCAAGGCGGGTGTAAAATAGTGACTGGCTGAAAGCCGCCGTTCATACACTCGCCGACGCTGTAAAAGTTGTTTTCGTTGACGTTTTGTAAGCGTTTTTCGTTTGATGATTAATTTAATGGGTTGCGTAACATTATTAGGTCTTAGATAAGTATAGAAAACTTATTTGTAGCGTTTTCTTCCGTTGATAAGCGCTAACGTAAATAAAGAAGCGTATACGGGAGCTGTGTGAATGCGAAAATTCGCGTAAATTGTTTATACGAATGATCTTTTTATAAATGCCCGAGATTTGATGGTTTGCTATCACAGAAAATAGCGATTTGGGATCGATAAATAAATGTTGTTATACAATATTGCGTCAATACTCATTTAATTTAAGGGAAAAGAAAAGAAAAATGTTTTAGAAAAGCCTACACGGCCTCGATTAATGTTTTTTAGTACTAAATTAATTCAGTTTAGCTTCTAATCAAATTCTCTTCATCATGGACATTATACTGGGCTTACGGATGCCATAAAAATACATTTATGACTTTGTTCAGTCGTTACACTCGAAATAGAATTAAAAGTGAATCACCTTTCCATTGGTAAAACGGCAGTAGGTAGCTATTGTATGCTCTTTCATTTTAAACACTATCATGACGACCTAGGTTTATAATCAAATATAAGTAATGGCCAGTGAGAATTGCATTTATACAGCACGTAGGTTTCTTTTAAAAAAATAAAGAAAAGACGTTCCATTTTTGATTTGCGAGATCTACGGCCACTTAAATCGTTCGTTCTCACAATTGCTTATAATTGAGAATAATGTTGATGTCTCTAAAGCGGATGATTAAATTAAATTTATTTTTGCCCAATAAGATAAAATTTTCGATATATTTTTCATGAAACAACATTTTACAACCGTTATTATCCAATTAGAAATAATGCTTACGATAAACGTTGCGGTATTACTCAACACTGCTGCATAGTATGGCATGAGTAAGTGCTTTCTGATTTCACAATAAGATGCGAACCCTGAAACAGAAGGCATTTATTAACAATGCAGCTTAAACTCTACTACATACTATAAACGTACAACAACTTACTGGACCCAAAAAACTATGAGGCAATAGAATACCATCGACTCAAGAAGAAGAAAAACAATGCAGCATTATTCTAAACGGAAAACTAAAAGGCGCTATCGTTCTTTAGTAAGCTTTATCGAGAGCTAAATATAAAAGAGCACCTAAGATTGCAAGTAGTTCCATTATCTCAAATGCATTATGATTTATAGCAATTAGTACTTCAAAGCACAAAAGTGCTGCTTTAAGTATAGGTACATTGGTTATTTGACATCGGATTAATTGCGGGAAAGCTACTAGATCTTTATAGATAGTAAAAACAAAAAAACACGAAATAAAAAGAGAATCAATTGATCTAAATACAAACTTTTACGATCAACAAGCCCCGTCGGCTTTAAAAAAAATGCAAAAGTTAACTACCACGCTGTTAAATTTGATGTTAATTGGTTGACTGAAGTAAAGACTGCCAATCAAATGACTTCAATTGAAATTTGTCAAACGATTAAAGTCAAATAGCCTCACAGAAACTAGAGTTTAATATCAATGTTTTGAATTTCATTCCCAATCTAACAAGTCTTTGAAATAAAGTCCGTTTAAACTGCCCAAATTACTTGCTGAACTAAAGTCTACCTTACAAGAAAACAAAAGGCGCTTGTAAGGCTTCTTATTTAGTTTCTAAGTAGACTTATAAAATCAATTAGAGTACGAGGGGCATTCAACTTTAGTAGCTACCACTTCAAGAGCGAACAGTCTGGAATGTTAGCCAGACTGCGCTACAAGTAGGGTTTAAAAAGACTTGTAGTTGCCTAGTTGCAGGTTGAGATTTATTTGATTCTTGGCCTAAGTACTAAGTCGTTTACTTTTATATTTGCTGTAAAACTAGCTAGCTTGCGGCGTTCTCTTTTTAAATCGAAGATTGCAGACTTCTATAAACTCTATGGTTTTAACGTTTTCCAAATTTAAATGGAACTGCATATTAATTCCATAAGTAATAGAGAACGCAGTTTATTGAAGTTAGATTTTAGAACAAAGCCTTGTTCCATTTTCGAAAATACTGCACTGATTTTTTTTCTATTCGTCGGTATTGCGTCATAGCTGAAAAATAAAGGGTGTTCGGCATATACGGGCAGCTGCAAAACCGTCGGGGCATAAGTAATGCGCAATACTTATGCGTCTTGTTGCCTACACACCCTCATTTCCATACATTTCTATCTTATTTGCTGCGTCCCTGCACTTACTCAGCCGACAGCCCGGAGGAAATAGCCGTAAATTACATATGATTCTGATGTGAGGAAATTCGCAGTTTTACTTTGCGGGAGACAATGAAATCGGTTGTATAAGAGCCTGCCTATTACTACAATATATTGCTTTGTTGTAACTGATTGAAGATTGGGTTTCTATGTTCTAATAATTACATGGTTTTCCAGTACACATTGAAAATGAATGAACATAATAAAGAGATAGGATATTTCGTGAAAATATCTGTCTCTAACCAAAGTACCTACTAATTTCTAATAAGGTTTTCTTTTAAATCAATCAAAATAATTTCACATTAGTAGCTAGTTATAATACCGGTAATAAAAGCTTTTGTCCACGAATTCGTCCACGTGCCGTCGTCAAATTGAAGTCAAAGAAAGCCAGATAAAAAGTAGCCGATTTTCTTTCTTGGGGTTCAAGCTACATCTTTACTAAAAATCTAAATCGGTCAATAGTTTACCGTGAAAGCGTAATAGACGGACAGAGTTATTTTAACATTTATAGTTTTAAGTAGGTAGATATTGATTGTAGACATGATTTCTGCATAATGAATGCTACAAAAACACACTTATCGGGCTTCGCGAACTCACATAAAGGCATCGATCGTCGCCGCGCCGTTCTTTTGAACTGCATCTATGAATTTTATATGAACTTACGATGAACGGACTTTGAACTAAATACATTTATATTGGCGTATTAGATTATACTGACTGCTGGAATATTAGTATAAACTTAGACAAGTATTGGTAGAATAAGAATGTAAAAAAAAATCATGTCCGTAATTTTCATTTGCTGCCTGTAGGGCTCAATGTATAAGCAGAATTATTCGAAAGAGTTCAAAATCAAAACTGTTTTTATTTCATATAGGCCTACATGGGCACTTATGAAACTTCAGAAGCTAGTGCACGGTTCCAATTGCTCGTTTCCTATAGAGAAGAACCGGTAAGAAACTCCATGATTACTCTACCGTGTTATCCTTTGAGTTATCGTGGCTTTGGAACGCAACGGGGAACTAAAAGAACACAAGTAGGATTTAGTCAGTAAAAGTCTGACACCAACACCTAAAGAGGGAGAAGATTATTTACGGATTTCTAATTCAGAAAAAGGGAGTGTTGTAATAATACAGCAAGCAACGCTTAATGAAATGTAGGCACTAAAAACTTAAATATGGACGTAATAAAACAGATACAGGCAGGAAAGACATTTATGGCAGGTCAATTCGATGACGACAACGCGATGCTGATCAGGTAGCCAAAGAGAGACCTCCCTTAACCGACAAACGTGAACGAATTTTAAATGAACTTCTTGCTAAACCGCCTAAAGTGGTATCAGATACGAAGAAAAACTAGCCCTAAAGGCGCTTACTCTCTTATTGTGCGTGCAAAATCAAATGGGATTTTGATTTTCCACGCGCAATGTGTTCTGCCGTTGTATGTCGAATGGGTAATAAAGCCTCCTAGTTCATTCTGCGCTCCTGGTACCTTGGTAATGGAACTCTAGTGTTATTGTGCGATTGTTTTTCCGCCAATGATTTACAAACAGTCGTCAATCATTGAGTTACGGTTAAGGTTAGTTTATTTAGTTTAACTGTGTGTGGTTATTGCTCGGTTCGTTAAATGTGGTTGAGAGTTTCTTTGTGAGCTCAAGTTGGTGATATTATATCAATAGGTTTTGATATAACTATAGGAAAGTCTTTTATAAATTAGACATGAATTGTTTATCTGTCGAATGGGTAATAAACCCTCCTAGTTCAGCCTGCGCTCCTGGTACCTTGGTAATGGAACTCTAGTGTTATTGTGCGATTGTTTTTCCGCCAATGATTTACAAACAGTCGTCAATCATTGAGTTACGGTTAAGGTAATATTTCTGGGTTCGTTAAAGTGGTTGAGAGTTTCTTTGTGAACCAAGTTCGTGCTATTTTATCTACAAGATACGATATTAACGATAGGAATGTATTTTAGAAATTGGACAAGAATTGGTTGTATGCCGAATGGGTAATAAACCCTCCTAGTTGAGTCTGCGCTCCTGGTACCTTAGTAATGGAACTCTAGTGTTATTGTGCGATTGTTTTTCCGCCAATGATTTACAAATAGTCGTCAATCATTGGGTTGCAGTTAAGGTAATATTTCTGGGTTCCTTAAAGTGGTTGAGATTTTCTATGTAAACTCAAGTCCGTGCTATTATATCAATAGGTTTTTGATATAACTATAGGAATGTCTTTTATAAATTGGACAAGAATTGGTTGTATGTCGAATGGGTAATAAAGCCTCCTAGTTCAGTCTGCGCTCCTGGTATCTTAGTAATGGAACTCTAGTGTTATTGTGCGATTGTTTTTCCGCCACTGATTTACAAACAGTTGTCAATCATTGGGTATCGGTTAAGGTAATATTTCTGAGTTCGTTAAAGTGGTTGAGAGTTTCTTTGTGAGCTCAAGTTCGTGATATTATATCAATAAGTTTTGATATAACTATAGGAATGTCTTTTATAAATTGGACATGACTTAGTAGTATGTCGAATAAGTAAACCCTCTTAGTTCAGCCTGCGCTCCTGGTACCTTAGTAATGGAACTCTAGTGTTATTGTGCGGTTGTTTTTCCGCCAATGATTTACAAACAGTCGTCAATCATTGGGTTACGGTTAACGTAAGTTTATTTAGTTTAACTGTATGTGGTATTGCTTGGTTGGTTAATGTGGTTGAGAGTTTCTTTGTGAGTTCAAGTTCGTGCTATAGCACTGTTTTACCAATAAGCTTTGGTATTAATTATAAGAATGACTTTTATAAATTGTAGGTGTATGTGGCGGAGCGGGAGCGTGTCAGATGTTTACTAACTAAAACCCACTCCTTAATTCCTTCTTTGTCTTTCGTTTCGGGGCCTCGGGTTTTCCTTTCAGAAGCAAACTGATGGTACCAGTAGGCTTCGACCCTTTTAGGTCGAACGGTTTGCTGACATCTCCGTGAGGCGCGCATGGAACACCACGCGTCTTTGACGACTTGGGTTCGGTCCGAACGGTTACCGAACAACCGGACAGTGAACTACCCATTGCTGACCATCCTTAAGCCCATGCCAAGAAGAAGAAAGATGCTCCTAGTTTTTTTCAGTCTTGTTTCTGTGATATACTCATCACTGAAACCTCCAAACATCCAATATCGAACAATCTGCGCTTCTCTCAATATTCAATCAGGTCGCACTCCAAACGGCCAGTAATAAACCTTTTTCAAATCCGTGTTCCACTCCAGTTTCTTTTTAAACGGGCTTCCGTTGAACCTGATGGAATATGAGTGATTGACGCGGCGAAACAAAAGGGGAAGCCAGGTTTATCGGATTACCTGAATATTGGCTGTCAAGCAGAGGCTTTGCGCCTGACGACTTTGTTCCCTCTGTTACAATGTTGCTTGCTACTGATTTTTGATATTTTATGGAGATTGTTGAATATGGTTTACAGCCTTTTTTGCTGCATGATTTCGACTAATTTGGCGTAGGATGACTGAGATTAACTGTCGAGTATTTTCATGTCCTATTCGCCATGGTCGTGTATTTGCGACTGGTTACTCAATCTTGTTTAACTCTTCAATCTTCATAGGTGATAGAAGAGCGGTCGAGATGAAGTATTTGGTCGTGGATGCGACTTCGTCGGAATAAACGCGAGAGTGTTTGTCGGATTTATTCGACGAAGGTGGTTATAAGGTTAAAGATAGATAGAATGTACTAAGGTGTGTACCTACTTTATTGTAGGTGTAGTCTACAAAGGAAAAAAGTAACCAGAATCGACAGATGATGATGTAGTTTTCTGAGAAACTGATTAATATGAAAATGAATGGATTTTAATTTGATTAAAGAGCTGTTTATTTATTATGAATTTAATTATGTTTCATTCATATTTATTCATTGGTTTCCACGAAAACTACATCATTATCTGTCGATTCTGGTTACATATCTCCTTTGTTGAATGTAGGGTCGGGTGTCTCACATTGAACCAGGCAGCTACATTGAACCACCGCCGAATCTCAAAAATGCGACATTGCCAAACCGCACTAATATGAGTGAAAGAGAGGTATTTACGTTCCATTGTTGCCCACTAGTTTGCGTGGCGATCGCGTGCAAAGTGGTTGTGTGAGGAGTATTCGAAAGCAAACTGACTCAAAAAGTAAATATTTTTTGCCAATTTCATTCTTTTTTAGCTTTTTTCGTTTAAATAATATCAATTTATTTATATGTACACTGTTTTCTACGGTTATTTAGCAATTAAAAGAGCTATAATTCGTGATTTTAAGAGATTGATTTGCCGGTAAAATTTTGAGTTTTGTGATCAAAACGTGGTGTGTCTCACATTGAACCACCTGAGGGTGGTACACATTGAACCACGGTTTACTGTGTACACCCCAGTCGTTAAAGGAGTGTTTTTTACAATTATTTTAATTTAATTTTAATTTGTTATATTATGGAAGGTACTTTTGTTTTTATAATGAAAAACTGTTACTTTTGTTTTTATTATTAAAATATGATAAGAATTTGACTGAAAAGGTTTTGTGATGTATACAACTAAGACTCTCGGTTTAATTGCATATGATTTAAAGTTATTTTTATAAATATAAGGCTGATTATTATTATTACTGTTTATTATTATTATTATTACAAAGTATTTGCCTTATGAATTGAACTAGAAGACATCGTAAATAAGGTGTCTCAATGTGGACGATACCCTGGTTAAATGTGTACCACCTGTGGTACACATTTAACCAAAAATCATTTTTCATAAAAATCTGTTTTACACCGAAACTAAAAGGAATATGAGAAATTAATGTTTTACAAAATTGAAGCTAAATAAATATGCTAACTATACACAAAAAATTAAAGGCATTGATAGAACATCCAGCCCACTATGAGACTTTGAAATTTACCTGGTTCAATGTGGGACAACTTACCATACATACATCCAAATTGTAACAGCTCTTATAAAATATTGCTAATTGGCTACAATTATTGGTTAAAATGTTTTATTCGGGTTAATAGGGTCTTTAAGTAAAGATAGGTTACTTCTAGACAAGCGTGCTCGATCGTTGGACACATCGTCGCTTACCATCAGGTGAGATAGTGGCCAAACGCGAGCCTATGTATAATAAAAATATATATATGGTTAGAACATGTACTAAGTACTACGTAATAATGATTTGTGTCGTGACGAAGGATATTAATTTCCCAAAGTGCCGGTTTCATATCATCAATATAGACTACTTACATATAAATCCCTCTCATCAAAGATGAAACAAACAAACTAATAAAACCCTTTTCATAACAGTATATCCAGTGAAAATCGTTCTTTTGTCTTCGTGTTTCTTTTCACCGTATAACAATGAAGGTTTTTAGGAAAATTCACACCACTAGTTGGCGCCACTTAGCCGAGAGGTCTTCTACTTTTGAAAACGTGCATGGGGTGACTGACGTCAATTTAACGTTTGAATCCCCAACCGGTCCTATGAGACCGCGCTGTTATTGTTTTACTATTGTGTCTCGTTTCGCGGGTATCTGAGTAATTAACTAATGTCATTAACATTAGCGTTTTGACAGTTGCTTGGGGTTTTTTTTATTATGCATAGGCTCGCGTTTGACCACTATCTCACCTGATGGTAAGCAATGATGTAGCTGACGATAGAGCACGCTTGCCTAGAAGTAACCTATTCACTCTTGACTTGCAGACTCCCAAGTTGTAGTGTTTGACAACTCAGTGCTGCCACCTAGTTTACGTCTTTTTCAAAAACCCTAATTGTTTTAGCGAAAATCATGCCTTTTATTTTTAGGATAAGTACTGAAATAAATGCAATTTTTTTTTTTACAAATCGTTGTACTTAAATAATCAGGATGATCATTATAGAATAGACACAGTAGACAATCCCCTTTTCTGTTAATATTTACGACGTGCTATAATTTCTTACCCGATGATAATATAATTTTCTATAACTCATAAAATAAAAGTGCTAGAGCTTAGACAGCGCTGCAATTTCATCGATCGCTTTAACCCATAATTTGCTGCCCACAGCTTGTACCAAGTGCTGTTGTACTTATTTTATTCCCTTTCTTTAAGTAATGCAGTAGCTGAGACGTGTTTGCTAAGAAAAACGGGTTAAGGTCGAAGACTCCAGGATTAGCTTGACTTACGATGATCATAGGTTGCTTAGGACACGGTGTATTACTCATAGGAACAGTAATGAACGATTTCCTTTTACTAGTTTTTCTATTGACGTGGTTAGTTAGTAGGTAACTATAATTTCTTTAACAGAAAATGTAAGATGGCGTCACGTTCTGTCAAAAGCTTTCTGTAACTAAAGAAAAATTAGACATATTCTCACAAGTACAGTAAGTTTTATTCCCATTCCACACAGTCCGGCCCTCCTAGAGACAGGGCGACAAGAAAAGTCCATTACTCTCACAGAAAACCTATAAAGTAAAACTCCTCCCTTAACTTTTATTCCCAGTACCAACGTTCACTAAGACCCGCCATATTGTTCTGTTTTCAAAACCTTTTAAAATACGAAGCTTCAAATTCCATTTCCAAATCTCCTTTTCACAACATAATGTCTTTTTAAATATATTATCTGGTAACCCAGTCGATGTTACGAAGGTTTTATTCCAATTTTCCTTTCTGGCTGGATTTGGGGTCGCTTTGTAGAGTGACCATTGTTTAAGCGGCTCGAGTGCCCTTTTGTTGTGTATGTGTGTCGCTGATAAGGCTGCCCCATCCTCTCGGTTAATTGTGGAGTGATTAAAACCTGCGCTAGGCGTTGGCGTTTTGTTTAATTGGGATATGAAGGACGACTCGTGGTAGTTTAGCTTCTGTTTGTGTGCGGTTTTTAAGCTTAGACAGATAAATTAAATCTCTCACATAAAGAAAAATAGCGTATACGTATTCAATGGTCTATATAGCCTAATTTTACGAAATTAATCTCTCATATGTGGCTACGCTCTAATAAATCATAATAACACAGTAGTACATCAGTACTACACACAAATGCAAGCGATAACTGCCACCAAAAACCAGTTGCACATTTACAAACAACTATTCAGCACTAATCGGGTAAAACCCATTATGTAGCCCGACGACAGTGCACACAATGCACAAAGGTATACAAGCTGTACCAAATATATGAGCTGTACCTGATATATGAGCTGTATAAGTACCAGATAAATATATGCGTTGTACCAGCTATAAAGTGTAGCAGGTTATTAATTTCAGTTATCTGCGAGCTCTGCTCTGTCGCAATATACACTTCATTGCGTCTATTGAAAACTTGTGAATGGCTACAGCGGGTATTGTCCTAAATGCATCCAGTTGTGCTTAGATGATCAATATTTTGAATAGTGCTAGAATGTTGTAGTTTGTGCCGTATTCAAAGGGTAGGACAATGGGACTTGTTTGTGGTGAAGTTTGTGAACAGAGAATGGGCAATAGGAATTGTTTCAGCTTAGGATATAGAAATATGTTTCTGGTTATAGACGTTATTTTGCTACTCCAATAAGATAATTATGTTTGTAAACGGTTGAAATATAGGCATTAGAAGAATATCTTTGACCCTCACTAAGAATTATTACCCCCTGTAAGTTGGGTGAGTGCATAGACATGTAAATTCACATGCACGAGACACTCAGAACTAATACAACTGTATCTGTAGGCAAGGGAATCGAAGCCGTATCACGCAGCGCAGCAGCCAACTGCTTATCTACAGAGTCAATCATGATGGCTGACGTTATGCTTTTTGAATTCAAAGAAAATATTTTTCAGCATTACTTAATCACGTTTAAACAAAAAAAAAGAAATCTTTCAATATGTAGTTGAAATCCAAAAGAAGCCGTAACAACGCTGCTTACAAAACTCGCTCCTTTACGAAGAGGTTAGCAATATTTTATAGAAATGAGAAACTCATTCATTTTTTGTCGAGTTCCCGGAGACTTCAGAAAGCTTAGAAGTTGGAAAAATTAAAACTTGACTATAAAACGTTGGAAGGACGTGAAAAGTTCTGGAAATTCGAAGTGAATAAAATTAAATAAACATTAGAAATCGTAGAAAGTTCTTTTACAAATTATATTTGAGTCCCTCGTGGAGCGAGTTGAGGATTTAATAACTTCCTACTCCTTGTGTACTGATTGCTTTATCAATCCATGCTTGCACAAAGCAAACAGCATCTATTATTATTTTCAGCACGATAATAATAAAATAATATTAAGCTAAATTAATAAAAATAATAATATTATTTAATAACAATAATAGGCTTTATTTCAGATCATAACATCCATAAAATCAATAAAATACAAAAAAAAGCTCGCAATCATAACACTAAAAACATTTAAAAAGTTATTAGAATGTAGGTACTTCTATGTATGAGTGTAATAAAATTTACATTAAATTAATGTAAATGGATTATTTTTCGAATAACATAAAATCCTACAAAAAATGTTAAGTAACTTTGTGTTTAGAATAATCAGGTAACATATTAAATTTCAACAGTAACGTTGAAGCAGCTAAGTGATAGAGTACCTGAGTAAGTTCCAATTTACACATAAAAAAAAACCAGCAAATATGAATTTTCAATATACATTTTCTTTTACCATCAAAGGAAATATCAGCACACAAACACAGCTAGTTTCAACAAAACAACCATTTCACCTACACTGAATAGATTTAGAGAAAATACAACAGTACCACACACACCTACCCTCCATTCAAACCGCTTCTTTGAAATTTAATCCCCGTTTTCAAGATGGCGACGGTGGTACTCCGTGCTAAGCCTTCAGTTCGCGAGATTAGGGCCACGAAGCAGGCGACACCGACTAAATACCGAATCACTATTTCTGCTTAGTGGATGAGCTGATTTATAAATAAGTAGGTTTAATTGGTGTGGTTAGTAGAGGTGGGATTTTGTCGTCAGCAGATTGTGAACTGTGTTTTTTTTTTTAAAGTTTCCCTACACTAGGACTATTCCTGTATCGTAGGTGCGTTCACAAACATGTAAACCCACATACACAAGACACCGAGACCATACAAATATCTCTTACGAATCTTGCACGGAGTAAACCGTGCAAGATTCAAACCCGCGATACACGCAGCGCAGCAGCCAATTACTCAACCACTGCGTCAATCGTGCCGTTGTGTATCGTTAAGCATCTAATTACTCTGGTATTAAGAAATAAAACCAACTTTTTCGTTTTATTTCTTTATACTAGAGTAGTAGTATCATTCATTTATTTAATTATCAGTCATACTCATGAAAATATATTTTATGCCTATGTCACTCAGTGATACACCAGCATTCTAAGGGCCTGTCTCACAATGTCCGAGTAGCCACTACTTTCTGAATAAATTCAAAAATGGAACAGAATTTCTATGAAATTATCTGCCAAGTAAGATATCGGAAACTTAATCATAGGTGGTGCCCTTATAGTGATAATAAATTTTAAAATCGGTCTAGTACTTTTTAGGTTTACAAATGCATTCACAGTATTTTGGATTCTGGTTCCTCTACAAAAAAAATCAGCTCCTGTTTTCCATATGAAGTGTTAGATTTCGTAGGTTTAGTGGCCATAAGCGAGCCGTCTTAGAAGTTTCTGCTACGTAGTTTGTGCGCTACAGTCTTTTGTTTAGCAAGAATGCAGCCTCGTGGAGTGTGGGCAGGCGGTGCGAAGGGAAATTTATCTATTTTTAGTTGAGTCCCCACTTTCCTCTGCTGAAGGACATGTTTGGAACAGTTTCAAGGTTTCACTGCTTGAGTTTAGGTTTCAGATGTAGAGTTTTTGTTGGTAAAGTAGTCATTTGTTAAGTTACTTCAAAAAAAGGAGGAAGTTCTCGACTTGATTGTATTTTTTAAAATGTTTATTAGTTACCTTAGAATTCCGTCAGTTAAGATATGATATAGAAAATCCTTATTTGGTCTTTTACTAGAAGTTGTGGAAACGTACGTCTCATACGTAGAACAAATCAGCGTCTTATTTAGACAGAAGAGGAATTAATTAAAGGGGTTTCAATAAGTCATATTGAAGGTGCTTACATCGGCAACAATGAATATCCATGATGGTTCCTTTACGCTAGGCTTGTAGTAACATACATCAACGTCTCGAACGAGCCTATTTAATAATTCAACAGACCTGTATTGAACAACGAGAACGGCTCAACTAAGTAAGACAACCGACGCTCTTGAGCATTCACACACAAATAAATAGCACCTTCACATCCTCGTGTTCCGATCCTTTTGAAATTCGAACTCCTTTTGACTGTGACGTCAGAACAGAGGGGAGCATAGAGTAAGGCTCTATAAAGGCGCAGTTACACGACTCCAGCGTTGTATTTCTAAAAGAACAACTTTGTAAAACTCGTTTTCTGTTTGGTAACAAGAAAACAGTTGTGCTGCTTTGCAGCAGGTTTTATTGGCCTGCCTTTGTTTACCGACTGGTTGAGTGCTTGGTTTTAGGGTTCCCTTAGTGTTGATAACTTGGCAACTAAGTCTTGGTTTGTAATACCTCTTGTATGTTCTGTGGACTCTTCGGGACAATGGTGAGGTTTTGTATAGTCTAACTTTCTATATTAGTATGCACTTGGAACTGATCGAAGATGGCTTGAGCTTCGGGTTTGGCAAAAAAGAAGATAAATATTCGGCTCGACCGCAAGTAGCGTCTTTGAGCTGATGGTTGTGATACTCGTAGATACGGGGCCGAAATCAGAAGAGGAGCCGAACATTTGGTTACAGTGTCGACTGCAAATTGTGTTTCGTATTCAGTCGATTACTAATAGGCACTATGTAGTCATAGAGGCATAGGACAAGCTCGATAGAGTCAGATATAGCAAACAGACCCGCCAGTGAGAAATGGGTTTTTCATCGTGGCTAGATAATAATAACCGCACGGGTTGATCTTCAAGGTAAAGCTGCGCTTGCCGGGTTTGGTCTGTGGATGGGTGACCATCTTAACATAACGAGTTTCCTGCGTGCCTCGGAAAGCACGTTAAGCCGTAGGTCCCGGCTGTCATTTGTCGACCTTTGGCAGTCGTTACAGATAGTCAGAAGCCAGTAAATCTGACTTCAGTAGTGCCATGAAGTAGCGTGTTACCCCAGTCAATGGGTTGTGGAGGTCCGGTAGGCAGCCGCTCCTCGTAAATACTGGTATTCAGCTAAATCCGGCTTGACTGGAAGCCGACCCCAACATAGTTGGAAAAAGGCTAGGCAGATGATGTAAATTAGCATAAATTAAATATTTTGCTGATGTACGTTCATTCGTATATAGCAGCCGTTCCTCGTAAAATATTCAAGTGTTGTGGGTTTTTTTAAGGTGGAATATTATCCAATGACTTCTTCCGCTCAAGTATGGAGTGAGCGGCCGTGTCAGACTTCTACAGACTAAAACCCAGTGCCACTCCTATGTTCCTTCTATGCCTTGCGTTCCTAGGAAACCGGGTTTCTCTTTCGGAAGCCAAACCATGATTCCAGCTGGCTTCGGCCCTACTGGGACTAAGCTATTTTTACTATTATCTAAAATCTATCTGTATTAAAACATCTACAATATTAATAAAAGTTTATACATCAAAAATACCGCAGAACCATTAAAAAACATGTAGCCACTAACAATGTGCAGCAAAAATCCAAATCGATTAAAAAGCAAATCGATGGCATGCCGATTTTAACTGTAAATGATTATATCGATAAACCTGCTCGTCCTTGCTAGGACACCACTATTTATAGGACAGAAATAAAACTGTCTAGACCGCATTCCAGTACTTACGCTAGTGCCTGGAGCGAGTACGGTGGTCATCATTTATTCATATCTGGTAGTGGCAACACCGTCATCTTTTTTGAGATAGCAATCGATTGGGATAATTGGATTGGATACGAAGATGGTTACATTTTTCTCGTTCTGGCAAATCGATAAACAAGACCCTGTTTTTAAACTGGTTTTATAAATCCAGTAACTAACAAAAGGCATTGGAAATAAAGAATAGTATACACTAGATCGAATAAATCAATAACTCATATATTTAAGAACCTATCCTTATAAAATGAAACATGTGAAGACGGTATCACAGCCAGTGACCTTCCCAACCGACTATAAGATCGTCTCATAACATCAATACAAGCCCGAACAAGCTCCTAAACCTTCGATATTGCTGCCGAAGCATCTCCTATGAGCCATTACTGTCTTCAAACTTCATTATAACGACATTGTAACACACATGTTGGATCCTAACTACGTCAGTGCCACTCAAAATGCCCAATGGAGCGGCAAATAGGCCCTTCTGCTCCAGTTGCCATGGCGACGGGCCTAAACACTGATATCCCGGCCCTCCGAGCGAATAAACTAATCTTGTACATTTTATTCCAAGGTAACCTGCGTGAAAAATGAATTTTGAGGGAACCTCTTCAAGGAGAGAAAATTGGGATGGAATTATTCAGGCACTCGTTCGTCGAGTGTGGTGGCTTATGAAAAGTAAATAAACCCTGTTTATGGTTTCGTTACAAAATTTTGATTAGATATAAAACGAATTTTACTACAACAACTGTATATATAATAATAATAATCCAAAAGAGTCGTCCCGATTTTCATTTCGGTCGACGCAAATAATATAAATCGCGAAAAAAGGTTTTTAATCTTGCCAATGTCAATTTGTTCGCAACTCTCTAGGGTAACAAATGTAGTGATATTTTATTAAGAGGCTTTCCAATCCATTAGCGAATAAATCAACTATGTATAACATATTACACATTTATGTTACGTAAGTAGCTGAAAAACATGACGGCTCGCTAAATATTGATGTGGAAACTGGTGCCCAGACCATAATTCGGTATATTACCTTATTTATTCCGTAAACGTTCACTGTTATTGTACAAGGATCTAACCTTGGTATTAGTTATTGCTATTTATTTTCAGAAATCGATAAGCGGCTTTTGTCTATACTTACCGTTTTTCACGAGACGTCTAAAATGACAACTTTATTCGGCATTACCGCTGCTGTTTTCGCCCTATTATGTCATTCTATATCGTCCAGCAATTTGCTAATTACGTCATCTGGCCTCAGCGGTACGTGATGACCAATGACTTTGACTGCCCCGGATGCGCTGGCTAATAATCGCCGAACCGTATCTGCTAAATCCACATAACATAGGTCAGTCCATCTAAACAAGTACTCGTATAGAGAGCCAGTGGAGCGCGCAACTCGACCACAATGCATCGTTTCCTGTCCTCTATCCGCCAGTGCCATATGCCAGTAATCCGATTTCCTATTTAAAGGCCCCGTCATCGAATCGCCAATGTTCTTTATATCGATACTATCGATTTGCGGAACGACTGCTCTTTGTTGCATGGCTGCGTTATTAACTTAAATAGACTTTGAAAGAGTTGCATTCGATTCAATGTCGCATTTCAGATTCTGATGTAAAAATTTCAAAGGGTAACTTATCTAAAATGTCTTTGAGAATGGAATATCATCACAGAAATGCTTCTTGAAACTTCTTAGCGACAGATACAGAGCAACAAGTACGGCCACTAATCTATTTGAAACTAAATCAACTTCATCAAGAGTATTAAGTAATATTCTAAGAGCCGCATACAAAGAAGGGTATTACGGTACGGAAACATACTCCGGCGTTAGTCTTACTAAGTAATATTATTGTCTAACCACACCGCATTAGGCGTCTAAGCCTATTGTGGGCTTGTGCCATTATTATCCAGCACTTCCACACGCGAAGCTTCGTATATTTAGTTGATTGTTTTAGTGATTATACGGCTAAATCAAATTGCAATCAGCGTTGTTATCCGATTGGGTGCCCGCATCTCTCCTTAATTTGTACGTCTATCCGCTGTGCTTAGTTTCAGGAGTTGTGTTTGTGATTTCTTTTGTTTTATTTGTGCTGGAAATTCAGTTTGCAGTTTTTCTAGTTTGTAGGTGTGAAGATTTTCGTTTGGTTTTAAAAATAGCACGTTGGGATCGTTCGTTGAACTTACGTTTAGTAAAGAAGATAATAAGTAGTAGTTACAAGTAGCTACATTGTAGGAGACATGGTAATGGCCAGAAAATACGGTTCTATTGAGGAACACATTGAGGTTGATGATGTTAAATCTGATATCATCAAAAGAAATAAATTTTTTGAAGATTGTCAATCATATAGTATCATTATGACTAAAACTATCTATTAAAACTCGTTTCACACTCTATCTTGATCAATCCTTCCGAATAGCTACATAAAACGTATAGATTGTACAGATACGACTGGTTATGGATGCTGGACAATAAAGCTGCACATGTTCGCGTTCGCATATCATTTCTCGCTCTACCGCCGCCGTTCGCAGCTGTTGCTGAGCTTGAAGCTTTTCAATTTATTTATATCCCCATACAGCACCAGGACCCACGCATGCGTGTAGATTCCAACAACGACATTATTCAGCAAAAATCCTTGACAAATGACCTTCGTCTATGATGTCACCACCGACTTGATTGAATGAGACATTTTGAGAGCTATAGTGCTGGAGCCATAACCGCAACAACAGTAAAGCCGCTACGTGAGCCGCGTCTCATCCAAGTCATAAATAAATTCCTTTCCAATTCTATGTCACAATTGAACGACGCACCAATTACTGACATAAATCGTGACCCAGTATCTATTTACATATATTATCCTCGTGTTTCGGGACTTCATTAAATATGACCAAGGAGCTCTCGGGCACGACGTTCGTCTAGTCGCTTTAAACGGTTTCTCCAACGTTGCGACGTTTTAGAAGTTTCACAGAATTTCGGGTCGCAATTTCTGCAATTAAATTCCGTATTCTGTAAAGGTTACTTCAGGATGTATTGTTTCGTGTGCGCCATTTCGCGTGACGTGTGCTTTCAATCTGGCCCTGCTAATGGCGTTAGTAATATACACTGTTGCGGAGACTGTATTATGTGTTATGATCCATTAAGTTTATTTGGTTGACTCTCCTGGTGTAATTTGATTGTGTCTTTTGTTAATCTCTGTGATAAGTTCTTATACTTTTGCTGTTTTTAGTCGAACTATTGTCTAATCTGCTCTGTCTAGACACAAAATAGAGTTTTTATTGTATAGCTCTATAACCTCTGAAGTTCACTTCAACTAACTTCATTGTACAACCACCGTCCTTATGTCTATTAAAACTGCTGTTTAAAAGCAACTATAAAAAGATTTACTGACTGACGGTCTTCTATGTCCATCACTATTTCTATTATATTCGCATTATATGACGCTACGTTTTGTCGTCCACTAAAATCTTTATTGTGAACCAAAATTATGGCAATTTTATGACGGAGCGACAAAGTCAAACCATTAGTGGGGTTTTTATGGAGGGCATTTTTGCCCTTATGTCTGCATTTGTTGTTAGTGTTATTGGTGGAAATTGGAAAAGCCTTTCAAGGCGTTTAAAGCACATCAATATAAGAGAAGGTTATAAAAACCAAGTCCAAAGACATGAATTAGTGGTAGTCTTTTAGGTTAGGTTAAATGTTGCAGATTGCAAGTAAAAAATTGTACGGAAAAATAAAATTTAAGAGTTGATGACTTTCTCCCCTTTGTCAGAGATTAAATGTGGTTGTTTCGTGAGGTTCCTTATTTCTAAGCCTCGTCTTCAAAGTAGCTTAAGATTTTTAAAAACAAAATAGAAGAAATAAAATATGAGTCCACCCTCGCAATTTACGACTTTTTTTTTTGATAAAGCTTGTACATTACTCCTCTGAATAAGACTGAACCATTTTCCTCAATTTGTCTCATTCGTATAACTGAACTCGCGCAATAAACTGAAACAATGGCTCTTGAAAATATTGGCTTCAGCTAAATGTTGAGATGCGGGAGTTGATGGACTAAAATGGTACGGAAAGCAATCAGGAGTCCGTTCACCGTCTCGTCTTCTAATGACGTTGTAAAAGTTTAATGCGCGCGGGTCCACTCGCGGACGGACGGCGCGGGATGCACTGACCGCTCCGGCGACATTTAGGCTCACTTCGACCCACTTGGACAATATTGTCGTTTTACTGCTGTCACTGACAGTGGCGCTCTAAACAACTCAACTTTACATTCAACATAAAACTGAACAGTTGTGTCCTAGAAAATGGAAATCGAAATAATACTTTATAGACAAAGACGATAGCTTTCAGATTTATTGTGAAAGACCCTACTTGATTTTTATTGATTTGATTTATTTGAAAGTTTGCCAATATTCTAGATTTGATTCTGCTATTGAAATTTGTAACTGTCAAGATATCTTCGCCGAAGAAAAGTTATAAGCTATTAAATTGACAGCGGGTCGCCTACTATGACTAGCAAATGAGACACTCGTCGTATAATATCGGTTCGGGCTGGAGAGCTACACTTGAGATAGACGATGTCGTTAGAGGAGGTCGTCGATTCATTTGTCGTCTATATGCTCGAAACAGGTAACGTTTAATGAATTTATCTTGTCAGGGGGAACATTAACCAAGTTTAGGAACAAATTACGAGCGTAAAGTTGTCTCCCACCTTCGAAGTTCGCTCGTAATTACCGTGCCGTTCGCTGAAATTCGGCTTCTGCACGCTTCCAGCTTTTTATTGCCGAGTATGGGGCATATCAATGTTCCGTTTTGGCGCAAACGACCGAAGATAACGGCTTTATTACTTGACGAGGTGCCAGTTTCTATATAAATTCACAAGAATCAATGCGACAACGACGATGTTCAACACTCGGCTGGAAATAAGCTTTGGAATCAATATCTGCAGAGTGTCAACGTGTTCCATGTTCCTGGCTGTAGCGCTAGCGGTGCCTGTCTCGCGGAGCCCCGTTTTATTAAATGCCGTTTTATTGCCGCTCCCTGATGCCATAAAAGCCTCCACAAGTACTTCTAGTTTTGTAAAATAAAACTGAAAATTTCGGCGTGCCATCTTCTCGGTTTTATCTAGGAAATCTACGGCGCTTTGTTACATTGTCTGTTGTTTTATGTATTGCTTGCTTTAAGGTTTTATGACGTGTCGTTTATATTATGCTCGCCCCTGTATTTTATTGTTCCGGTAACACTTGAATTTTTGATAAGGTTTTAGTGATATCATTTAGAGCTGCATCTTATGAATTTTGATTTTATCTTGATTGTTTTACAACGATATAAAGAAGGTGACGTACACACCGTTGCTCAAATAAAAGAAAAAGATAAAATAGTAGTAAAGTGAGATTAGCTGTCAGCGAGTGGGTGCGCTACCAGGCTCGCAGCGGTCTGTAGGAGTGTCACCGGGCGATGCTGTGAAACGGAGCATGTAGGTTAAGGGCCCTTCGCGCTTTGTTAGCGCGCTCTAATCACTGGCGGCCCTCGACGGCACGCGACTCGAGGGCTCGTAGCGCACTAGCGTTTTGTGCCTCTCCTCTGCGGCGCATCTCTATGCTGTTATGTGCACCTGGTACGAGTCTATTTGATTATGGTACAGTGAACCTCGTGGATATGTCGCAGTTTACTAGCTTAATCAGCCATTCAGTTAACAGATGAGTCTTTTCACAAACGGTGCCATTTAACTAGCGGGCTGAATGATATTCAGCCATTCAACCAAACAAATAGGCAAATAGACTAGGAGCGAAAACGTTTCAATTCTTGCCTAACCCAGACACTTGAGTGAGGTTTTGCCTGCCTGAATTAATTCTGATTTGCTAATATTCAGTCGGCAACGTGCTGACAATAGCTTATCTGCAGCGGGAGTGTGACTCCCATCCTCGCTTCATAGCTTGATGACAAGGGCTTCTTTCACTTGATTTGCACAATCACTTTAGCCCCCGTCATCCCCTTCGCAGCTAAACTGTCCATGTCTAGGTGCACTAAGCTTCTGGATTATAATATCATCCTGCAGGCCAGATAATAATTTCACCCTATTATGTGAATGGTTTACTATTAGCCAGGCAGTTTACTGAATATTGCATTAGATTCATGCAGTGGTATTATTTGGGTTTTGAGTTAGTTGTTCAGAACCTTTTGATAAAAACGCTAGGCTGTTAATGAATGAGAGATTAAGAAACGATTTTGTCTCTTAAAAAGTAGGGTTTATGTAATCTACTTTACCAAGTCATGGTTTAGGTACTGATTCGCATTGGTATGCATGAACAAAAATATAAGTGACTGTAACTATATTATACGTATATATATGTAGGCAAAAAGGACACTTTTTCCAAATCAAACCACGGAACCTACATATGTAAGTATACGTTATGTTTCGCAATAAATCACAAAAAGCAATGCCATCTCGTTTTGGCCGAATATCGGTAGCAACTGGCCGCAATCCAAGGTACGCTTTTAAGTTTCGCCAATCCAGCCTGTCCTATATTTTTTGGATTGCCGGGAGAGCCCGGACGTCATCTACAGCCAAGTTAAAGTTAGCTATCCGTATTACGAATTTGTGAAACAGAAATACTCATTGCATTAGTCGTAAGGTTGAAATTCGTCAACGTATCGTTTTGTGATCAGCAAACATATGTTGGCCAAGGATACCGCTCGCATCCATGATTGTTTTGGCGAAATTTATAGCTATGTCGTTCGTTGACCGTGTCTTGAATTTCTAATTTGATTTCGTGAGAGATTACTAATATTTTTATTTTTATATGCACTGAAAAAGTTAGATTGAGGTCTGTTTTTCGAATTTTGAAGTGGTGTTTGATTCTATTATTGTATATGAGCAGGTCAGGTAGCCTGTTTGCTTTCATTCGGTGAACCTCGTTAGGGATTCTGTTTATTTTCGTACAAACATTATTTTTGGCTTCGTTTTTGTGAATTGCAAAAGCAAATACGAGTATACCATTTACAAATGAGAGCTCGGTCAAATAAATAAAATTGAAATGTACGTATTTGTAGACTCAGTTCTGAACTCGAAAATAAACAGAGGTTCCTGGACTAAATTAACGAAAAAAAGTAATTTAGGAAGGTTTAGAAGGTAGGATGGTTGAATTGTGTATTCTTTAAGTAAGTTGAGGTCAAATAGATTTTCCGACGTGCTTATAATGAGGTGGCTAGCCTGTCCCTGCCACGGCACGAAGGCGGTTGGGGGGGGGGGGGGGGGGGGGGGATAAGAGGAGCGGGGGAAAGGGAACAAGACGGCAAAACTCATTTCCGGACTGTTGACGGAAGCCAGGCCAGCCAATAAGTAAGAAAGAGAAAATTGTATTCAGAAATGAACTCTTTCGAATTTTTTGAAATTGTTATGGTTATATTGTTCTTTTTCATTATTTTTATTGGTTACTGAAGTCATTCTATATTTCTTTTTTGTTTATGTGTGTAAGTAAGATTGTTATAAATAAATAAATCTATCTATTGAAGATGGCCTTTACCGACCCGTCTATCGTCAACCAATGTTGATAAAATTGTTGACTCCTGATCGCTGGTATCTTAAGTAAATTTAGCAAAAAAGCCATGAACTACCAATAAATAAGAAAAAAAACACAAAGATCTTTCATTAATCTTGTACAAGGGACCCGTACAAGATTTAGATTAGTTCCTAATTACCTTTACTTCTTGTGAAGTGTACAAAAAGTCATCCCAGGCCTCTGGGGATCTCCAAACTGTGGATAAACACTCAGCGAAGTGCCAGCGGCCGGGACTACACAGGGCTGCTACTTTGACGTAAAGTACAGATACAATCTGCAAAGATAACGGAAGAAAATATTTTGTAAACAATTTCTTTTTCGACACACTTGCTCATAAAGTGGCTGTTATTGCACTGCACTTAGGTATATAAAGGGGCTCGTTACCAAACTGTGACATTTTGATTACTATTATGCACATGTGCGGTAATGTAGTTAGAACCTTTTTGTTTAACCTCTTGTTTGTCAAAAAAAGTTTTAAGACAAAAAAGAATAAAATTTGTTATTGCGTTCAATAGCATAAATTAGTGTTTTACTTACTTATTTCATGCAATTTCGTGTTTAAATAAACTGTTTAAAATTTTACATATTTAATTAATTAAATCTTTCATCAAATTTGTATTTTCTGTTTATATGCCCAAGAGCTAGAGTAGCTAGTCTATGGCCGCCATCTGCGTTTAAGAAAAGTCAATTTTTTAGCCGCCATATTTAAAAATAAAATACAGATTTTACAAAAATGTCTACAACAACTATTTATGAGGAAAATAATTTGTGCTGTACGCCTTCAAGTAGAAAATCTATGTCATGGGACCACTATACAGTCAAAATAGTTAATTGCACATTTACGAACTGTTTCTTTAAACAAACTTTTCATATACCTACTAAATAAAGTTGATTTTTAATTTATTTTCTCCACAAGTGTGTCGAAAAACGTCGTATGATACACGAGAGTAATTAGTCATTATCGTTCTTGGTTCTCTTAAGACCCTCGCCATGGCTCGGGTCTAAATACCACCGCGACGATAATGACCCATATTACACACTTGTATCATAATGTACTATTAAATAATGTATAATACTAACTACATACTATTATTGGGAGAGTCTTATGCCTTAGGCCCTAACGTGAAGAAACGTTTGCTTATGTCGAATCGTGTAGCTAATTGTTTTTCACTACATTGTTACCAGATGGCGGATTTGTCTTGATATGGTCATGTAAAGAGAGATGAAACGAACTTACTAAGAGTTATGAGTAGGTAAACATGGATGCGTAGAGAGGGATAGTATCGGATTATTTCCAAAAGAAAATATCTATGGATTGTGTGACGAGTGATATGAAGAAAAAAAAAATGTGTTGCGAATATTCGCAATTTGCAAATAATATGGGACCAGCGCAGAAAAATGATGATGGCGCTTATTCAGTTTTATATATAAATTGAATTTTACATAATGCTATTATTATGTTAGACAATTAATTCCTAATCATTTTAGATAATGCCGAGCTAAGTCTGAAATCAAGACTTTAAATAAAAATACCGGTTGGATGATAAAATACTACTAGAGTCTGATAGTTTTACGGCGCAGCATGAGAATAGAACCGAATATGTACAATGACGGTTTTCTTGCTCATTGATACGAGTATCTAGTACCGATATTGACAAGGGTTTCCATTTGATTTCTTAACGATAATATTTTGCTCTCATGCATCTCCATTTTAACCACTTCTGAAGGTCCCTCTCTGTACCTTCCAACAAATACACAACCACCAAAATCAAGTGTTGCCATTACGCCACAATGAGGTTGATGACTCTAAACGTTGAGAATAAGCCATAATGTACTGGGATTTAGCCCGTGCCAGCCCTACGATAAAGACCTCCATTTTCCTCTTGTAAATATTTGATGATGTAACTGCTGGGATTTCGTAAATAAAATACTCTGTAGTAAGCATAAATTACTATAAAAATGTCGTTGTTAGCTTCCAACTTTTGTTTTTTTGTCTTTTCTGAGAAAGTTACTGATGAATTATTTGTGTAACTTATAAGTCAAAATGATTATGCTCTTGAGGGGAGTATAAAATTTCATTCTCTGAGTCAATATAGTTCAACGTTAGCGTTAAGAATTAAGAAGAAATTGTCATTGGTTTTTCATAATTCCTCTCAAAACATGGTATAAAAGGTGTTGAAGTTTATATGAACACATTCTCGCGAACAAAGTTGCAGAAAGTGCTGCGGACAAGGTTTTAGTCAGTAAAAGTCTGACGGCCCCCACAACTCTGACTAGAGCAGGAGAAATCATTAGATGATTTTCTGCCTAAAAAACAGGTGTATCTACCTACCTCAACCAAGGTAACCAGGAGTACTAAACTGTAGCCAAAGTAAATTTGTCTTCGGGCGTAGATACAATCTCGGTCTCTAATGACAACACTTCAATTTCTGGCGGACCACTAACTAGTTTAATTGACCCCTTCTACGAACTACGAAACTCGAATCTCGACTAACTTCGGTTAGTGGGCCATTACTGACCATTCTATAAGAGGACCGGGATTTTTTATTTGCATATTCATTGGCAGGAACGATGGAAGGTGTTACCGTGGCACTGGAATGCCAAGAGTAACTGAAGGAATACTTTTTTAACACGCCTTCTCCTTCAATAAAAGGTCAATTATGATATTGGAAGGCAGTATTACAAAAAAATTAAACTACCTGCTATGCTGGCGGGGTTTATGTAAGTAATTAACTCTTCAAACTTTGTCTCTCGCCACAAACATTGATAATCGCCCTTCTTAAAAAGGGATATCATCAATTAATTCCTCTCATTCTGTGTGCAGAGAGTGGACATTTCAGAGGAATGGGCCCAGTCCATAATAATGATATTTCTCTGAGGCGCTTGGAACACAACTATTCTTCGATTCGGACTGTTATCAAACGTCGAACTAGTCATTCGTAAGCCCGTGCTTATAGTGGTCGATGATTCCCGACGCTCAGGGCAAATCCAATATCATACACACACATTATTTATCTTCAGGCGGTGGAAAAGGATGCAGGTGAAAGTCTGTGCGTCGGTACAATAAAAAAAATAATCAAGTGCGAGTCGAACTCGTGCATGTTCCGTACCGTTCGTAGCAAAAAATCACATTTGTTGTATAAGAGCCCCCTTAAATATTTATTTCAATGTATTTTTTAGTATTTTCTGTTAGGTATAACGACAACAGACATCATCTGAGAAAGTTACAACTGTCTAACAATCGGGGTTCATAAGGTACAGCTCGGTGACAGTTTTTAATCAAAAGTAATTTAATTTAATTTGTAATTTAATTTAATTGTTATTATTATTATCATTTGCCTCATAGATTTATAAAACTTACTTACACTACCTAAGTGACTTATTTTATGTATGCATGTAAGATTCACATCCAGTAGGTGTCAATCAGATATACTATGTTGTGATTTATTTTTGTATATGCGTGATTGTACATCAGTTTTGTGAATTACAAATAAAAAATAAAAAAAAAGTAGGTTACAAAAATATACCTACATCTTATATATATGAAAGGTTTCCTTCGCCAAAACACGTTTCCAATATCCTTGAAAGAATAGTTTGTAACTCAAGAATATAACAAGCTGAAATTGTAGTCTAGTTGTATATTGGCAACTACAGCTGGTGTAAAGTTACTCTCAAACGAAATATTATGTGATATTTCTTGAACACGGTCACGTAAAATGTTTATGTGCATTTAATATTGTTTTACTTAGAAATAAATTGTTTTACTGGCTTCCTTTTAGAGTATGAAGTTATAGATACATCTGACATTATCTTCAGGCTATTTTTTGTTCGTGATATTACACATTCACTGTGCATTATTTAAATAAAAATTGTAATTAAATACGGTCAAATTCAATATAAGGTTTCTAGTTTTATATCATCGTTATTTCAACATCGATTTCAGAAACTAAAGTTTTTGTTTTTCGTAAAACGTTTTATTTTCACTGATTTGTATTATCTCTCAGTTAAACCTAACTAGCATTGAAATTCACAGAATAATTATATCTGTACAATATTACCATTAAAATCATTTATAGTCAGAATTGCATTTCATGAAATTTCCAACAAGCCCAAACACGACTAGGATATACCTACCTATTGTTTTATTACGAATTTCCCGTGCGTACCTTCCGGCTACATCATTAGTAAAATTGAACTTGCAGTTTGGAAATGATAAATGATATTTATTTTGCAAATAGGTAGGTTTTGGAGCTCGTGGCTAGATAATAACAGCCGCACAGGACGATCTTCAAGGTTAAGCAACGCTTGACTAGGTTGGTCTGTGGATGGGTGACCATCTTAACATAACGAGTTTCCTCCGTGCCTCGGAAAGCACGTTAAGCCGTTGGTCCCGGCTGTCATTTGGAGATCCTTGGCAGTCGTTACGGATAGTCAGAAGCCAGTAAATCTGACTCCAGTCTTGCCATGAAGTACCGTGTTACCCCAGTTAATGGGTTGTGGAGGTCTGGTAGGCAGCCGCTCCTCGTAAAATACTGGTATTCAGCTAAATCCGGCTTGACTGGAAGCCGACCCCAATATAGTTGGGAAAAGGCTAGGCAGATGATGAAATAGGTAGGTTTTAAAAAACACTTTTATACGTCAATTATTTCGTTAATTTAAATTATATGAGGCCGTTGTTTCCTAGCATAGTCAGCTAGCTTAGCTAGCGTGAGAAGAAACACCGAAACAACTCAGGGATCAGAGTTTCTTTTAAAGCCCATACGACTGATGGTTAAATCACATGAGAACGATGTAGATTAGTGTCTGAAATGAAATGAGAGAAAAGAAGCCACACAAGGAAGTAAATTCCTTACCCTATACCGCTGTCATATGTAACAAGCCAGAAACATATTTACACATAATCTAATACAAACGTGACGTACAAACTCTTGTCTTATCCAATTCAAATGACAAGAAAAGTCGCAATTCCATCGTGTAATTTACTCCACACTGCGGCACGACTTCGAACTACCAAGGTTTTCTGGCAAAAGTGTGGCATTTGAATTGGCAAGGTTATGAAGTCGCCAGGGATCCTGGCATCCCTCCAGTGGCGTTGCCAGCATATGTAGGACACAAGTTTTGACATAGCGCTCTGACCTACTTCTAGTTTTTCTGCCTAGGTTCTAGTGGCTCAGGGTTGTACGTACTGCAGTACTATAAGTCAGGTTTATTATAATTTACAGGTGCAATTTTCAGTGGTAAATTAAAGCCGTTTTGTTATCCTTGAACAGTTTTAAATTGGCCTAGTAGGCCATATTTCAGATGTACGTAAGTACGTTCGTTACGTGTTTATAAGGCCTAGTTTGCAAGGGTTGTAACAAAACATACTTGTAACATGTTTTTTCGTCTCATAAATATCGATGTACTTATACGTAACTAGATTATAATATTTGTTTCAAAATAGAGCAGAGAACAGTATGGTAATGGTCCCAAATTAACGACAAAGTGATTTGAAGAATTAAAGCCACGAGGCTTCAATCCCAGGCAGACACTTTACTTAGTGTACATTTTATTCATCACCAATTATAAAAACGGTGAAGACATCGTGAAAAAACCGACATGTCCTAAATTACCAAAAATTTGTAGGCATATGACCACCCATACAGGGCCCGCTTTGTAGATTACGGCCCTTTCTAAGAGGCTGGCTTCCATTGGCTGATCATAAGTTAAATAAGAACAATAATACAGACAGCAATTACAAGTACAGGTATTCAGGTATTCACGGTAAGTACTACGGCTACCTCAAGAGTTTATCGGTACGAATAACAGTACCCCAGATAACACCACAGCCCTTATTTATCTACCTTCCACGCTACCAATAGCGAATACATTTAAATCCTTATCTTCAACAATATACATCGGCTTACTAAGTAACGTTTTATGAGCGTTTTAAATTAAACAAGCCAGACTCATCGCCGCTACGGTATCAGTTGAGTCTCTCGGATTTAGTGCTCCGAAGACTATCATTAAAGTTAACGACTCAGGGAGTTGGCGAGTGATAAAACTGCAGACGAAAAGCTGGCGAGTAGTTTCATAGAGACCTTTTGGCAACGTTTTTAGGGGAGTAGTGTTTGCTTGTGAATTAAAGTTTAGTCTGTAAAAGTCTGACAAGTTTTATCGCTTCACGCAGGAGAAGCCATTTAAAGATTTTCCTAAGTAATTAAAAATAATATTTTAGATTTAGTTTAATCTTACGATTTTATTATATGTATAGATAACAAACCATTGTTTTGCAAAAACTAAACTAATTAAAACTAACTTAAACTAAAATATGGCGTCAAAAAACTCCTCCACATCGCTGTCGACTGGTAAAGTGCCCAAAAGACTGGCAGCATTGCCACGCTGAATGGCAATGCTTATTTTCTGTCCAGGTAAAAATGGTTATAAAAACGTACAGGATTGTTCAAAAGAATTGCCCTGGAATTCAACTGGCAACTGAAGGAATAGAAGTAGGTTATGGTCAGTAAAAGTTTGACACTCCCTCTCACTCTACTCAGAGCAGGATTAGTCATTTCATCATTTCTAACTGAAAAAAATAGTTATTAAAAACGTGGAAACTACTGTAATTGACGTAGAATTAAATTCAAGTTAGGCACATAGGACTAGGTTTTTATGACTAAGCTTAATTTTGTTTTGCTCTAAAACTACATGGTTGTAACTGTGGTTGTAACGATATACATGTATTTGTCATATAAAAAAGGAAAACCCAGTTCTCGCTATGACACCACAGCGTTAGTCAACGCGTTTCATTTTTTGCAACCAAAAAACAAAACTGCTTGTTCAAAGTTATTTTTGTGAAACGCGATATCCGATAGGTATTGCCTCTATAAAAACTCCAGATTTATTCAATGCAATGAATAAAAAACGTGGAATAGATTGTGCTGAAAATCGTCTGCCGCTGGAATTCTCTTTGAACCGCCTCTTTTTATATTTTTTCACAATCGCAATCGAAGGAATCACTCTACCTTTGAGCAGTCTATGAAAAAGGAAAATAAATGATACGTACCCCGCAGCATTTTCCGTTCTGCGGGTACTTGTGTAGGTTGTAGTGAAGATAGGACGCTTCTACAAAGTCACACCGCTCTATTTATTCGTGTTAGCTTTCGTATGTACTGTTAGCGACGCTCGTACAAAGTTATCTCTAACACTTCGCGTTCGAAACGCTTCGCCTTTGCATAGCACACAGACTGAATAACGAATAAGAAATGGTTATTTGAGAGGGAAATGCTGGCGTTTCTGCTGTTTCCTTATCGAAATGCCGAATGTTGTGCAGATAGTAAAGTGTTCGTGTGTTGTAGGGAAGTATGTGTTTCAGTATAATAGATGAGTTCTTGTGAATATTTGAATTATACAATTTGAGCTCCACTGTTGAGTTTTGCATGGATTATGTAGAAGCAATCTTATAGAAAGATATCAGTAGATTGAGTTATCGGTGTTATCTGTTTAATGAGTCTCTAGTATGAAGAGGATGACTATCCGTCTGTACGTATGCCCATTCTATTTGAGTTGAGATATCATCTCATAACTTCTGCTCTAGGGGAAGAGATGTTAGACTTTTACTGACCAAAAACCTTTTAGAACGGGAGAAGTAAAAAAAATAGTGTCGCTTTGCGTTCCAGAGTCAGCCACGGTAGCTCTTTCAAACATATCCGTCGCCTTATTTACACTACACAGAATGAGAATCTACCTTAACATAATACAAATTAGATCCCGGTACGTACCGAAATAAAGTAAAAATGCACAGTGTACACCTTATTTCTTGGATAAACACATCAAAGAGAATCCAGGAGTGTAAATATAAACATTGGCTCAGTACGAATAGCTCCGGTAGCTCTCCGGATTTCAATCGGCGACAGGAGATCCGAGTCTCGAGGGAATTACCTCCGCCGTACCTCTAATAATGGCGGAATCCTAGGCTAAGATCTAATGCCCATTTATATTCACTCAGCGACAAAACCTATTCTTATAATTAATGAATTATCGCTCTTTGTTTCAGGTAAGCTGGATTTTCTAATTAAGAACTTCGATAAGTTGGTAAGAGACAAAATGGCTGCCGTGACTCCGTGAGTCGCACGTAGGTACGTACCATTTAAATACGTGAATAATCCGATCGGTATTCCTTTGAAAATTCATCACGAAATCAGCATGTTCCTGAATTATTAATTCAATATACAGCGACGCGAGTGCGGCTCGGGTTTTATAATAATTTTTAATTATCCCCGTGACGGAGCGTGGCGTGAGACCGTCATGACCACTAGCGCCATCTTGTGAATATTCATCGAGTGACGAGACCCGCCATTATTTTTCTAGAGTCTCTAACCTAATTTTCAGTAATGAGCCTTGTGGGACGCCTCTAACAATGCGGTGTTCGCACAAATAAAATATCTTATCCTTTGTCTTCTTTCCTTGTATTACTTGATTATAGCGGTTAGGTGACGGAATGTATTTTTATGAGGATGTTTTTAAGCAAATAATTTCCGAATTTAGAAAAAAAACAAGAAGAAGGAATATAAAAGTACCGACGAATACCATAATGTCGAATCTTTTCAATAAGAACGTCGTAAACGATGAAAACGTCTTTGCACTTTGTGCAAAAAGAGGTTTTATCTTTCCTAATTAAAATGTTTTGTGACTACGCATATTAACACCTTACAGCAGTGGCTTTATAACTTACCACAATTATATTTATATTAAGTGCAAACTGTCGTCTACGATTTTCTCCCTTGAAAGATTTCACATGACTTTATTTCATGAAGAAACGTATACGTATCAGGTGAACTAGTTACATAACTCCAGATCTCACAAAACTAGGAAAACCACCAGCAAACTCCATGTTAAAATTAACCACACTGTAGCATAGAAACTACGGAAAGTTAAGCCAAAGAAGTTTTTAGTTATAGATAAACTCATTACAACTTCCACAGTTTTACCTTTATAATGCATGAGTTGCCAGACTAAAATATTCTGTGGCCCTTACATTTTCTTGCCGTGGCAGATCCTCATTTTAGATCTCATTCGTCAAATGGACGTGTTGTTTTACTTTTTATTATCGCTATAAACCGGGGGCGTGACCATGTTTAATAAATTTCGCTAGGCCCAGCACAGCACTGCTTGAATACCAAGTTGAAAAATAAAAATTATATTTACCAACTGGTCACATTCTTTCAGTTTCCATTTTATGGCCGGGTTTTAATAGAGTCGAGACGGCCTGGATTCCAGCCATTGAACCATTTTTAGAAAGTAATTAGCGTGGGAATATCAATATTAATTACTAAAAGCGCTAATTAGTTAATGTCTCGTTTGTAAATTAGTATTCACAACTAGGTTGTCAGCGTGTTAAATGGGTTAATTATTGTGTACGTGCTTAAAAACAGTCTTTATAACTAAAGTCTATTTTTTAATCCTTGAGACTAAATTGACACAGGCAAATGTCAAACTAACAATAATAATGATGCCAGTTCTTTTGTGTTGTGACAAGTGTGACAACCCACGTAATGTCATTTTTGTCTCGGAGATTAAAAAAAAACAGAATTTACTGTCTAACTTGAACTGAAAAATGTACATTTACGCTTCATATCCTAAACTTATTATCATCACACTCACTAGACCCATAAAGGTAGATAAATTCCCTCCATAAAATGATAAGAGAAGGTGAATGAAAATTAATCAGGTGAGAAAACGTATAATGATTTCATTTCCCGGCCCTCGCACGGGTGTCTCTAAGTCCGGACATAACTTGACTGATGTTACCCGGATATAAATCAGACCGGTCCCGGGAATATTACGGCAACACTATTTTTCTTATTTTTTATCGGCAATCCGTTCACAATACATTTTTGTGGGATGCGGAGTTTCCGATTCGCATTGGGACGAATATTGGTTTTTTACTTGAATTTGAAATGTGTGGAGGCTAAATTGTTCTGCTATTTTTGTAACAAAGATTTTTTTAGGATCTTACGTAAAAGTTACCGTGTTTTTTATGTTGCTTCAAGAATAGATAGGGTCCAATTGTTTTTGTTTTTTTATAGCCGTGTACGTCTTTGAAGTTTTACAAGTTATTTTCATGATTAACATTTAAAAAATACGGTGTGGCGTTTCTTATACAGGTCGATTTTTATGGTTAAGTAACTCTTGCTAAGGTATTTCCGACGATGGGTGACCATCTATAATTTTAGTCAGTAGCTACAATAGATTTGTCTTAGCAGTAGTTAATTCACAATTTTCTAGAAAAGGAGGAAAAACGTAAAAAGTCTCACGGCCAACGCAAACAATACAAAATTACATTTCCGATCAAAATCTGTACCCAAGCTTCATTAAGATGACATCCAAAGATATTAAAAGAACTTTGCCATCGACTGTACTATTAAGTAAAAGGTGGCGTGCTCATTGGTCGTTAGGCTAACTTCATCTAACTAATGATCGCTAAGTGGAAACTCACAATGGCCACCAGTTTCTATTCTGGTTGATTGTACTTGGAAACTTGTAGCTAATATTAGAAAGTATGGTCGTGATTGTACCGGCGGAGAAATGCCGCAGCTACTGGTGTTTGTAATTACGCGGTTGACGACAAGATAGTGGTTACATTCAAGCTATATAATATCGGATCGTAAAATTTGCCCCATCACTAGGACTTACTTCTGTGTCGTGAGAGCATTCACAAATAGGTATGTAAACCTGCATACATTTGACATCCAGGCTTGAAACACGTATCTGTAAGCTATACAAATATTTGATCCGTGCGGGATTCGAATCCGCGTCACGCAGCGCAGCAGTTACTCGGTCAACCACTGCGCCAACCGTACCACTAAATGACGGCATGGTTGGTTTTGAAGATAAAAGAGTGAGTTTTAGTCAGTAAAAGTGTGACACGCCCGCTGTCTCCACATCAGAGCCTGAGAAGTCGTTGGATGATTTTGCAAATTAAGAAAAAAAAAGCTGGCTTACCACTTACTACCCAGAAAATAATGAAAATTTAATGGCCGTCATTCTTTATAAAATCATCCTTAAAGCCTTCCTTCCAAGAAATTGTGTAGAAGTCTTGGCAGATCTTACATAATGCAACAGGCGGTCGCATTACCTCCAGTGATTAATATTCGCCAGGTCAACGCGCCTCATCAGTATTCACCCGGACGGGCTCATCACGGCGCTACGTACGTACCCGGGTACCCGGCATTACCCGACCGACCGGGTAATACCCGACACTAAATTGCAAAGTCAGGTGATTGTATTAAACTCTCTCGTGTTAGTTTTGGGCCTTAAAGTATACATTTTGTTTGTATTTTGCTTGTCATACGTTTTATAAAAGGAATTTTGCTATGATGTGGGTCGCTGTGTGCTCTTTTTATGTATTTGCAGATGCTATGTACCCAATCAAATTATCTTTTACGAACATAACAAAAATCTTGCCTGTGTCGCTCGTATCTAACGTAATAAAAATCGGAGAAGTGTCCTCAATCTTAACAAGAGGAGTATAAAATATATTTTATATTTTTCCCCTTTGATATACTTGCAAATGAAGGCCAAAATGCAAAGAGGTCATGTCATGTAAGGTTTGATCTTTGCATTTATCTCAAGGAGGAGAAATACCGTAATCTATTTTCACGTAATTTTACATTTTGGCACGTAAATAATTTGGCATCGAGTGAGATGCATAAATCCATAATTCTGCGTTCGAAGCAACACAAGTGCCTCTGGAATATTGATTCGGAAAGCGATGAGGTTCTGTACGTATCAAGGAAGAGAAATTGGAGATTCGTGCAGCTTTACCCTTTATATATTAATGAAGATTTGATACACAACACAGTCTCAATAATGTTTATTTATACACACCATAACAGTAACCGTGCAAAGTCTGAGAAAGAAAACAGTTACAGTAATTTTTATCTTTCAGGCAAAAATGTTGTAAAAGGAAAATTCGCTAAGCGCAGGACATAACTTAGGTTTTAAAGCCTCATTATTCCGTTTTAATTCGACTATAAAATTACAGTGGAGAAACAAAAATCTGCCAAAATAGAGCATGCGACGAGTCGTAGAGAGCCTGAAAATGTGTTCCAAAAACGTCTGAAAATGCCGTTGGCCGCCATTAGTGATAGCCGCATATTTGCACGCCGTTACCAGGGGAGCACGAATGTCCAGGACACTGTCCTGTATCCCAATTACTCGGCTAAACGAGCATCGAGAGCTTCTCAAAAAGAAAAGCACGAACAGCGCCTCCACTTCTGTGCCGTGATATATTTCCAAACGAATGGAGTCGCTTTGTATACTCCAATGTGAAATGGGACTTTGTACCGTGTGCTCAACAAAGATATCCGTGAAATGGTATTTGTTTTGTCACAGCAGATATACGAGTATTGTCAACTAAGAGTTCAAGCGATTCTTATTGTCCCCATTCGGCATATCAACGATTTAACAAATAAAATGAAGTGCCAGTAAAAAAGCCAGTAATTTTCTCCAGCAAAAAATATTCAATTTTATGCTTATTTCTCACCAAAAATCTAATTGGGTCTAAGCACTGCGGAATCATCTAATAACCTTCAATCTTCTAAATGAGATAGATCAGCTGACGGAATAATCCTTCGTATTTCGTTTCAAGATTGGTACACACGGCGGCGGAGATTCCGTAGCAGGTTATAAATGTGTGCGCCGTGTACCGCGTGAAACACAACAGGTATTATCGTTGTGTGCTACAAAGTAACTCGTCGTTTCTACACTCACACTCTTGCAAAAAGCAATTAGTAGCCGTACACCACTATGAAAGTACCTACAGCAAGAATTGGCTAGTGCTGTTATCGGCGCCCTGGCGCAATGCGTATGATACGTGACTGACGAGTAAGAGGTCCCAAGTTCGATTCCAATCGTCTGGTGTAACAGAAAGTTTGCTTGTTTTTATTTTCTATTTGACCTTTTTTTTAATAGTAATGTTATAGTTACTCTCATAATAATTAAAATATTTTGAAAATATTGTGACAAAGAAAACTGCGATAACGATCCAATTATGTTTATTACAACTTATTAATTACATACATTAAACGGAATGGTCACAATTAACGAATCTGTTCATGATTATCCTTAATACAATATATAAAGTGAAAATATTCTAACGGCCGAACGCATAGTCCAGCTAATGGTTCATTAGCGTCCATTAAAGTTAAGTATTGTCAAACCTTCACTGAAAAACTGTGTAAAACTGTCAATGTGACAATTTCTTAAGTGATGATTAACGTTAATGAATGTCCCTGAGTCGGGCCGTTAGTCAGACAAGGATGGACGTCACTTTTTTTTAAGTTTTTTATTAGTGACATAAATCAACATGTTATCAAGAATGAATTATGATAGATATCGCAACTCTTGATCTCAATAACAATAACATCATGTCACATAATACAACAACAGTATAATTACCTACAGCTTACTTCTTAGTCTTTTTTTTTACTTATCAAAGTTATCAATCAACATGTTTTAAAAAATGAACTATGATAGGTATCGTAACTCTTGATGTCCAAGTAACCTTGACTGGTATTGCGACCCCCTACCTCCACTAACTCACCGGGACCCATCGATGACATCCAGCCCCAATAACTAAGGTGAATGCTTCAGGTCAGCCCGCGAAATTCAAATTTTCTTACGTTTTTTGCATTTTGTAAGCCAGTGATAGGTTGTATGAAGTTAAAAATACTTACGCGACTGTAAAACGTAACTAGTTATATAATTATAACCATAAAAATCGTTAATACAAGCCTCCAAGCTCACTTAGTTGCAGGAACGTTTTTGACCTCGAAAAAATCGTTCCAACACTTAGGTGAGCTTGGAGACTAGTATTGATGATTTTTATGGTTATAATTATATAATTAGTTACGTTTTACAGTCGCGTAAGTATTTTTAACTTCATATAACCTACCACTGGATTGCAAAATGCAAAAAACGTAAGAAAATTTGAATTTCGCGGGCTGACCTGAAGCATCCCCCCTAACGTAATGCGACCACTAGACCTGCATGGGAGAATATTTTTGTGATGGTAACGTTCTCCATTTTTTCTGCATAATATTTTACGCCCATCCTTATCTGACTTAAAACACTTTTCATCACTAAATATAACTATGTTATTGCACCAATCGAAATCTATAAATTTTCTTGCAAACCGCATCCTTTCTTCCTTATGCAACGCCGTCAGTAAAATTTTTTTCGCGGGCTTGCGACATTTAATTTTAAGTAAGTGGCGCCGAACAATTGTCATAGACACGTCGTGCATAATTGCAGTGTTTCTTGTTGTAGCAAAGCCGTCAGCGCTATACGTAGCAACAATATTTCGATGCAGTGGGTTGGCATCCGTATATGCAATTGCTTTTGGACCCGGACGTTTCGCATCGATTGTCCCTTCAGCTGCATATCTATGCACCCAAAACTGCACAGTCTTCCTCTGTAAACAATCACAAAATTACGTTAAAACCTAACAATTAATATCAACAATGTTAAATTATTTTGCATTACCTATGTTAAGTTTGGATTTGTTACTTACCGGTAGCATTAATCTCCTCGAAATTTCACTTATGGATACATTTTGTTTATGTAATACTATTATCTCAGCCCTCAAAAGTGTAGACAAAATAATGAGACATGTTGTTTATTATTTGTAAAAAGTATCACTTTCCACAACGATTAATTATTTTTTGTCTCGGAGTAAGTTGTAGAACACACGATCGTGATAGGCAAAAGCGTTATGCCAGGTTAACTTATTATCCGACTCATTTCTTAGTAAATAACTAATAAAGTGGGTAGATGATAATATTCATACACTTAGTTTTTAATTACTCAGATACCCGCGAAACGAGACACGATAGTATAACAATAACAGCGCGGTCTCATAGGACCGGTTGGGGATTCAAACGCTAAAGCAAATATTCTAAGTTTTAGTTTTATTAAACTTCGTTATCATTATACTACAATAAAGTAGAAAAAAAATGTTTTGTCAATGGCGAGGATCGAACTCGATACACGTTTAACGGCAAGCAAGCACTTAATAATCAGTGCTAAATTACCATCTAATGAATGAAGCGAATTTGTTTATCTGATTCGTAGCAAACACATATATATGTGTGTGTGTATATCGAGTAGTAAACGAGTTATATTTTGTTTACGAGTTGAGCTGGCTACATAATATTACTTGAATAGGTGAATTGGTTGGTGGTATGGTTTTACTTTATTTTTTATTTATACCCACAGCTACTTGATTATTGTGAACATTATTACTGATTACCTACCTATATCATAAAAATATACTTTCCAAAGATTAAGTGTAAGTGTTTGATGTTATTTTAAATAACTATAATAATTTCATAAGTGAATGTTTGCGAAAATAAAAAAAAAGTTGACAATGAAAGTATTGTCAACTAACAATAATTATAATAATAACGTATCTATTATTATATTACGTAAATAATATATGTATTATATATATATTATAAAATTATTTATATTACAAGTTATATACAAAAATTTCGTTAATTAATTTCGTAAATATACATAGTTTATATGTATAAAATTACAAAATTATATTTCGAATATTTTAATTATTACAAGAGAGTAACCATAACATTACTATTAAAAAAAAGCATGAGTAAAACAAAAAGAAAATAACAGATAATTAATTATTATGGGAGTAACTATAACATTACTATTAAAAAACGGGTAAATCAAATAGAAAACAAAAACAAGCAATCTTTCTATTACATCAGACGATAGGAATCGAACTTGGGACCTCTTACTCGTCAGACATGTATCATACGCATTGCGCCACGGCGGAATGACAGTGGCGGCGCGCGCGTAAGAAAACGGAACTAAGTCCCGCGCTTCCCCTCTGGGCCGACCAATCGTAGCCGCTCGCTGGGATGACGATGCGCAGACGAGTTAATTTGTAGCACACAACGATAATACCTGTTGTGTTTCACGCGCTTGCGTTTGACACACACATTTATTACGTTAGTGTGGGGTTGCTACGCGAAATAAGTAACAGAGTATACTAAAGCTAAGCTGGTATTTTATTACACTTCGAGAATTTTGCCAGCGGAGATTATGCTTTTTGTCTTTTTGATTGTACATTCCGTTAAGTCGATTCCGAGCCAATGTAGCTCGTATCCTTTTGTTAAAGGAGAAGTTTTAAGTTTGCTATTCCCGAGATATTTCCGACTTTAGTACACTTCTTTGCTACACGACATGCTGGAGTTTATTCCGGTCGAATAGTGCCGCTAGTCGGGTGGAAGTGTAGTGGATTTCTGTCCGGACCATTCCCTACAGAATGGAGTGTCCGTGGAGCTTATGCTCTTTGTAATTGATGGCTACCGGCGACACAGACAGTTTTATAGCAGGCTTTTGGACAATTCTCTTTTCAAGGTACAGTACAGAGAGTGAATGTAGATGTTAAGGGAATATTGTTAGTCGTCCTGAGTCGTTACTTTACGGCTAAGTGTTGCTCGAGTGGACATAACTTTCGTGGCGTTTCGTGTTGAAAGTGCCTGGCCAGAAGCTTTTACGAGATTATGGACATAAAAGCAGTTAATTAAAAGAAGCATGCGAACATAATATTTACTAGTTAATGCGATTCACGTTATAAATTACGTGCGTGCCGTTCGTTACGTGACGCCGCGGTTACATTGTCATCGGGGAATAAATTATGAATTCCCGGTTCGCTTCCACCAAAATGTGGGTGAAAATATATTTTGGATAGCAATAAATTATCGTTTTCCTATCGGCTAATTTGTCATAATCGGTATTAATGCTTCGGTATTATCATATTTATGATATTCCATGAGTAGGCATCGGGTTGAATTTTCTAATGCTTGAATAAATATTACATTGCATGGTATTTATTGGTCCTATAAATGGATGTTAATGAGAATAAAAACTGGATATTGAAGATCGGGCAAAGTGGAGTAAGCTTAGCAGGAAGGCGGACCCTGGCAACGGCCGGGACTAACGCCAGGCAGAAGAAGAATGAGAATAAAAACTGTGTGAATGCGAGTTAGATTTATAATATTAAAATCGAGCCAAAAACGCTGACAAAATAACATTTCTTGTATAGGAAACCCCTTTATTTTTTAACATTATTTTTGTTGTAGTAGCGACACTAGATATACACATTTTGTGAAAATTTTTACTCCCTACCTCTTATGGTTTATGAGATACATCACGCTAACAGACGGATAGATGGATGGACAAACGAACAGTGATGATTTAGTAATAGGGTCCCGTTGGCACCCTTCGTGTACGGAATCCTGAAAGCAAACCAGCTCTAGAAACTCTGTAATAGTGAAAACTTGAAACTACCTATCTGTTATTTATCTAAATGAAACGCTCCCCTTCCGACGAAGAGGCTGATTAAACAGATTCAGAGAGAACTTTTAACTTAAAAACTGGCTAAGTGCGAGTCGTACTCGCACACGAAGAGTTCCGTACCACAATTTTAAAACCAAGTACAAGATTGCAAAAACATCATGTTTTTTGTACGGGAAACCTCATCCTAAATATTTATTTTATTCTGTTTCGTATTTATTTTTGTTGTAGTGGTAATAGAAATAAATCATCTGTGAAAATTCCTACTGTCTAGCTATCACGGTTAATGAGAGGCGTACTGTCCACGGACGCGTCGCTTCATAGACGCGTATTCGTCATTATACGATATAAATGCCTGCGTGAAATTTGCATACAAAACTATGGTCTACTGTCCATAGACGTGTAGCTTCGTAGACGCGTATTCATTGCCGCTTCGTCGACAGAGTTTCATATTTTTGTATGTAAGCTTCACGCAAGCGTATACAGAGCAGGCCTATAATGACAAGTAAGTACGCGTCTATGAAGCTACGCGTCCGTTGACAGTAACTCTTAGTAATAGGGTCCCGTTTTTACCCTTTAGGTACGGAACCCTAAAAAGAGTTACCTATGTTACTTGTAAACTGCACAAGTTTGTCGAGATGGAATGGCGGTGCAAGTTGGTACGGCGGGTATTTTTAGCGTTTACCTTCGCTGCGTCAAAGGCATTGCGGTTTCCATACCGGAGGAGGGTACTTTGAAAACCTCGCTACTCCAGAGCTTGTTTAATTCTCTTTAGCATTCGCTTTTTCGAGCACGTAGTAAAATGGCACGGTTGATGCTGTGGTTGAGAGAGCGGTTGCTGCTATCCGTGTTGCAGGTTCGATTCCCCGCTTGGAGTAAATATTTGTATGGCCTTACATATAGGTATTCTGTGTCGGAGTGTATTGTTTATTTGTGTTTCAATTATTTTGAAAGCATCCTCGATACAGGGCTAATTCCCAATGAGGAGTGTTCCTCATAATTGTAAGAGAATCAGGTTGATATTACGAGTATATTATATTATCTAAGGGCCTGTTTCACAATGTCCGAGTAGGCACTACTCACTGAATAAATTAAAAAATGTGACAGAATTCGTATGAAATTATCTGTCAAGTAAGATACTCGAAACTTAATCATAGGTGGTGAAACAGGCCCTTAGTATTGTGTTCGCATAAGTTTTATTACATTGCTGGGTATCTTTCTGTTCAATCACATTTGATTCGTTTATTGCTTTTATTTGTTCATACAGAATACTTAGTCTTCGTATAAAGCATACCTACTTAATATTTTATTACTATGACGACAGTTTGTGTTTATTTGTGACATCTTCACGCTCAAACGATTAAATCGATTGGGACGTAAATTTGTACACCGGTAATTTATGTCCAAGAATAGACTGTAGGATATTTTTCATAGTGGGAATATGTATGTACTTTTGGGATAGTTTTACTTTAATGCAGGCGAAACCGCAGGCAGCTGCTAGTTATCAAATAATCCTAAAACCTGCATCATCATCTGCCTAGCCTTTTCCCAACTATATTGGGGTCGGCTTCCGATCAAGCCGGATTTAGCTGAATACCAGTATTTTACGAGGAGCGGCTGCCTACCAGTAGCCTTACCATGAGTTTGTAAAAACGTTCTCGCTATCGAAAACTATCGCTTTGTCCCTGTCATTGTGGTGCACGTGAAAGAGACAAAGCTATAGTTTTCGATAGCGAGAACGTTTTTTCAAACTCATGATAAGGCCACAGACCTCCACAACCCATTAACTGGGGTAACACGGTACTTCATGGCAAGACTGGAGTCAGATTTACTGGACTATCCGTAACGACTGCCAAAGATCTACAAATGACAGCCGGGACCAACGGCTTAACGTGCTTTCCGAGGCACGGAGGAAACTCGTTATGTTAAGATGGTCACCCATCCACAGACCAACCTAAAACCTGCAAAGAACAGTAAATTTTAATAAGATACGTGACATCAACTTATTTAATGAACGATCTTCAAGGGACCATGAAGTGGCTTCTAGAGTTCCGTATAATTACTTGAAAAACCATTCAAAGTTCCGTCGAAGGAAAGTTAAGCGGTGAGCGCTCCTTTTTGAAGAATGAAAAGGAGTGAAGCGTCGGCAAAAATGTTTGTTAGCGTCGACGAGGGAACGAAGGGTTACTTCGGGTAAATACTTTGGCGGAAAGTTCTTTGATCGTTTATTATAGATAGTTTTTTGCCGTTAGATACTTTATTTTTGAGTCATTTCAGCCGAAAATCGTTCACTTTAGTGAGTTTATTAGTAAGTAATTTTTTAAGAATGCTTAATCTTGTCTCGGTCATGGTCCGGAGCTAGAAGGAATGGGATGCGGTCGCCTCCTTCTGCGAAGCAATAATGTTAGCGAAGGAGATGCCCACAGACTTGGGGGATTGGACATCCTCACTTTTGCCGCCGCGATAGGAGAAGCTCTGGGCGTCGGGAGTGAAAGGGCGAAGGGCGAGCACCGACCATCGTAGGCGCGGGTGCACGCGCTCCTCAAAGAGATGTCAGAAAAACCGTAAGGGCGCAGGGGGGGGGGGGGGGTACGGTAGGGGAATAAACCTTTGGCCCTAGAACACAAAGGGCAACTGATGGACATTGGTGTGGTTTTAGTCAGTAAACGTGTGATGCGTAAGAACGTCACTCTCAAACAAAGGGGGACTTTTCGTTTTATACCAGTTAATCTAGGGTGGAGGAGAGAAAATTATGGGGAGGTGCACAAAAATAGATATTATTAAGAAAATGAGGGTGCAAAAGTATATAAATATTATATTTCATATAATACAAGCATGTAAGAACAAAGTAAAGAAGAGGAGTTATTAAGAACTTTGTAATTGGTTGAATATCAGAAAATTTTGTTTTTTTTTACCTGATTCTCTTTAACCTTTAAATTAAATATCGTACAATAATTAGTTACGGAGAGAGTAATTATTGAGAATAGGCATTTCAGCATTAATTACTGAAAACTCAGAAATGCTAACTACAAGTATTTTAATTACAATGTTTGATCATGCTTGTACTAAATGAACAGCACAGTTCTGATCATAAATTAATTGGCCTTTCAACATATACAAAATTAATCAGTGCAATTCGTAAATTAATTATAAACTACGTTATAAATATTAGTATTTTCTCACAATAATGTTATAAAGGTGATGTGCTTTTTTAGGCCATGTCCTAAAAAAGCACATAAGGTACTTTGTATCCTGGGTGTAAGTTTCTTTGTGAAATTTTTCTCATTACACGCAAAGAAATCGCTGGAAGCAGTAAGTAGATTATTGATTATAAATGTAACTCATAACAAGAATCAAATTACCAGATCAATAACCTACTTATAATCATCTTGCGAAGGTCAGCTCAACGCCCAATAATTTGATTACCTTTCAGCCAATAACCGAAGATATCCTACCGTTATACCGACGATAACAGTATCAATATCGATATGGAGCAACAATGGCTGCCGGCCCTGACAGTATATCCTCCAAGGGCATGACTCGACACTTCGCGAATCAATTAGGCAAGGAGCACACCAGCTCTTATCTCCCGCGATGATAGCGACGTCTTCTCATTAAAACTTTGTACACCGCCCTTTATAATGACCTACGTAATGGACGGTCCACGCAACTTTTTAGGGGGGTTAGTGGACTAATTCAAATTCAGTGTTACTCAGAGATTACGTTAGCTTAACGTGTATTATCTCCCGCTTTCACGGGACTGTTGTTTTGAAAAATGTTTTAATGGTTTTTAATTTTCCATTGTCACGTCGAGCTCGCTTTGCTTGGATTAAGCGGGTTTATTGGGACCAATTTTCTGCGCTCTCCAATTTTGTGTAGCTTGTTTTTAAAAGCGATTTTATTTTAAGCTGAAAGGAATTTTTAGCAATTTATTTAAGCTTGAAGGTTCTGTTTTAAGAGTCAATTAATTAAAACTTTGTGTGACTTAGTGCAGGGATGGCAAACCTTTATTGAAGAACGTGCCCCCAAAAATTTTAACTGCGATTAAATGGATGAAAAATTAAACTAGATTTGGATTGAGTTCTCTTAATTTGCAACCTGAAATTCGTATAAGTAATATATAATTTCCCCAGTTGTTTAGAAAGTCAGTGCGATTACCTACAACAGTTTTATCACCTAGATGTTCCTAAAACCTACCTGAACTTCATACACCGGGGTGACCGAAATATCATCCCTAGGCCTCAAGTCCGCTATTAGAATTGTATCAAAATTGTCGATTCTTAGCTTCATAATCGTTGATTTTGACTGTTTAGTACCTACTACTAAACTTTTCAGACTTGAAGCCAATGATCGACATTTCTGATACAATTCTAATAGCTGACTTGAGGCTCTGATCTATTTTTTATATATAACATAAACCAGTGCTTGACTGCAATTCCACCTGATGGTAAGCAGTGATGCAGTCGTTGATTTATCAGTAGTTTATTTATGTCGTGTGTAGGCGATCTCATCAAAGGTACAAATAGGTATTTTGGTTAATTTCCTCGCGGCAAGAGTGTAATTTGTCGCTTAGCTTGCTCTGAAACTTTGTTGTACTTGGTCGTTGTGATACTGAGACTTGGTGCTAAAGCCCCGTTTATTCGCGGTCCATGACTAAACTTTTGAAGTAAATTGTGTCTCCCGGCTCCTCTGTTTAAGTATTTATTTCATTCTTTATTTAGAGCTAGGAAGAGGGCAAAATAGCTTTACATTTAGGAAAATGGTATTTACTGTCTCAGGAAATGAATTTTAACAGCGCTTTGCCGCAATTAAAATGTTTTGAGCGGCTGTAAGTTTTTGTTTAGTACGTATATTAACTAAAATTTTGTTATTTTCAGTTCTTATTGTCTATTTTTAGTCTCTAGAGTTTGCTTTAGAGCAAAATGAATGCCAACTGAGCGTCTAGGCATTATCTCTCTTTTTTCGCGTTGCCTCTTTATCAAAGATTGCGTTGGATAAAATATCAAACTTAAAACCATACTCAGGTTGACGATAGACTTACGACATTTTTATATGCACTTACACGCAAACAAAGCATATTTGAACTGAAATTACAAGACAGGATTCGAAACTCTGAAATCAAAATGAACACTAAAGTCATAGACGTTGATACAATTCCGAGGAAAATAATGTTTTGCAGACTCTTAGAAAAAATAAATAACCCAATTCATCTAAAAAATAAATTGGTATAATAACAAAATTCTCGTGACAAAGTACATGAGATTTAAATACGTAATCATATTTTCCCTCGTCTTGTACGAAGAGAATCGACGTTATTATGCAAAGGTAAAGATGTAATTGAAAACAATAAACTTCCCACAATCCCAATGTATCCCAACTTTGGGAATAAAACAAGAGATTTTATTAGTGTCGTTAAACATTTTTATCCGAACTTATCTAGTGGAATTTCAATCTTATTTTGACAAAGGTAGGACTTATTTTCGGGTAACAGAAATGAGATGCGAAATGCTGAGCTGCAGAATCACTGCATAATTTTATTGTTTTTGAGGGGTTCAGAATTATGAGGAACATAGAAAACTGCTTAGGTTTCATAAAAATAAATGTCTTTTCTGTTGTAACATGGTACAAAATGAAAATAATCGTTAAAATTTATTCATTACTTTGATGCACCGGTGCAGCGGTGCTAGAAAGAAAGAAAACACACATTGCCAGTTGTGGAATATTATTATTATATTATATTATTATTATATTATTATTATATTGCTCACAGACAGACATAATGAACAAAGTAGTATCTACGTAGACACATAAATTAAACAGAAAAAAAGAATAACCAGGCACCTGACAGAAACATGCAAAATATTCAGTTAAAAGATGATTTCTGAGCACAAAAAATGAGCAACAAAATAAAATGACGACCTTATTTTTTGAGCTGGGAAATCATCAAATGACATCTCTGGCTCTAAAATATCGCTGTGTTCCTTCATTTGCCCTTAACGTTCTAGTGCCATGGTAATTCTTTCAAGCATTTCCATAGAATCCGTTTTTACTCAAGGGCAACTTCCGATAAACCAACTCATTAAAAAAATACTATCTTTCACAACTTTCTAATCAATCTTTCCCAGCTCTTCCAGTCCTCAACTCCAGTCCTCAACTTACCTAAAAAAAAGTCCTCAAGCTACCTTAACGAAGTCTGACGGAGTCCTCATTAAGTCTCCCGCCTTATCTGGAGTGCGCTGCAGCGGCCATGACACACTGACTTGCTTCTTTACGCCTTTCAAAAGAAATACTAGTATTTATTTTACGCTGAAGGTTGGGTTTTAAGGCTTTCTGCTTGAATTATTTTAGAAATTTAGGTTGGGAAGTTTAAATTGCGTTAAAGGTTTAAAAAAGTCATCATAATTTCAGTCGAAAAGAGGTTCATTGTTGGACATAGGCCTCCACCAAGTGTCCTGTGCGTCTCCAATCTATCGAATTCTCGCGACCTTCACCAGGTCCATCTTGAGGCAGGCCTTCCAACGTTGCCTCTTACGGGACGCAGTCGTCACTTTGGAAGCTTTCGTAATATTAATCATTCGAGATGGGTCATTGTTCTGACATTGGATATATCTTTTTATTTTTTCGTAGGAGTTCATTATGTGCCAGTTTACTGATTAAAACCCACACCATTCCTTCAATGGCCCTTTGCGAGGGTCCTAGTGACTATTTCGAACAATCCGCATCCCTGGCGTAAGATACATCTAATTGCCCATTTTCGCCGCATTAAAATAAAATAGGCTTTACAAAGAGATAAAAAATAAAAGATTTATGATCACAATAACAATGCAGAGAATGCTCTTAATACAAATACCAGTTACTAGCTACTGCTTAGCTTCAAGACATAGATTCAACTCAAGTATTCGACTAACGTAGTCGGAATGTAAATTGCGTCTCGGCTCCATCTCTAGAGCTATGCGATGTAGTGAAACAGTCCTGTGTACTCTACTTTGACTAACAAAAAGTACTTCATATACTACCCTAATCTGAATAAAAAGCTTTTTCTATTTACTTTATTACGTGCGCCGCAGTTTGCGCAAAAAATATGAAGTTAGGCACTTGTTTGGACGTTTGTAAAATATGAAAGTAAAGGCTGCAACATAAAAATCTGTTGGAATAGTTTTGATGGCTGAGAGTGGACATTGGAAGCACAAAAACGAAGCTAACGACTCTCTGCAGTTTTCTTTGATAGAAATACTCGTATGTTGGTTTTTAATAGGAAAAATTTCAACAGTCAAAACTCACAGTGTAGGCCACGGAAATGTTTGAAAGAGTTTACTGTGATCCCATATTTGCGTTCTAGAACGTAAATGACATAGTATAATGTATAATGACGGTAGCGCAGTGGTAGAGCGATTGGCTGCAGCGCTGCGTGTCGTGGATTCGATCCTCGAACGGAACAAATATATTTTGTGCACAAATAGTTGTTTCAGTTCTAGAAGTCTTGTGTACCTGAGTTTACTTGTTTATGAATACACTCTGGATACAGGAGTAATTTTCTAGAATAAGGTAATGATTCTGAAGAAAAAAATACCTAGCCTGATCAACATGATTTAATGAAGGAAAATTATCTTGTTTTGATCTTAGGAATTGAATACAACTTAATTCATATAAGACTATTTGCTACAATCTCGAACATAAGCGTCGCGTCGTAATTTCTTCTATAGAGGGCAATTTATTTCGGCCTTCAGATTATACTAAACCGATTTGCTTGTCCTTCAATATGGGTAATTTAGTTATTATCGATCGTAGACTTGCAAAATAACGTAAAAGCGGTCTTATTAAATATGTTGGTATGTGCTTTAGTATTATTTTGTGAAGGATAAGTGTCTTCACCAGTTAATTCATTACTAGCTACTGTCAGCGACTTCACTTGCGTGATAGCAGAAAATTATCCCAAGGGATCATATTCCCGGGACAAAAAGTTTCCTTTGTGCTATTTCAGGACATGGTCTACACGTGTACCAATTACTTTCATAGAAATCTGATACATCGTTAGATTGTGAAGAAGTAACAAACGAAATCGCCTTTCTATTAGTGTGATTGTATCTTTATAATTCTTCTCAGTACAAAGGCAGAGATTGGATGTATTGATTGCGATGGGCGAACCTTTTACAATTATGGTCCAGACAAGTTTCTTACAGAGTGTACCCTACACTCCTCAGAAAATACCAGCACAATCTGTGGCATGACGTCACGTGATCCCTCTCTAAAACTATCCTTTACAGCGCCATATCTACTTAGCATTTACACAAACTCCTCCCCACGCCAATCGTCAAGTGACATGCACAACATCGTCTGCCTAGCCTTTTCCCAACTATATTGGGGTCGGCTTCCAGTCAACCCGGATTTAGCTGAATACCAGTATTTTACGAGGAGCGGCTACCTACCAGACCTCCACAACCCATTAACAGGAGTAACACGGTACTTCATGGCAAGACTGGAGTCAGATTTACTGGCTTCTAACTATCCGTAACGACTGCCAAAGATCTACAAATGACAGCCAGGGTAGATCCTGGCTGCCATTTGTAGATCTTTGATTTGTAGGCTTGACGTGCTTTCTGAGGTACGAAGGAAACTGAAGGAAACCGCAATTAACGTAAAGGAATATTCTCTTCACGACAAACGTCTGTGTAGAACCATATTTTCAGCAATTAAGCCGTTAAAGAACACCTTGCGACCTAATTAAATATTTACGGGAGAAAAGGGCAGCCATTAAGATTGTATTCATTAAAGAGGGCAGAGGGGTTTCGAGGAAGAAAACCGGGTAGCGGGTACCCCCGCTACCCGGTTTTCTTCCTCGAAACCCTTTTGATAGAAATCTGTTGCGACATTGTTACTTTTAATCGGTTCGGACGTTAAAAAACTTCGGTTCGGTACTCGTAGTTCGTAATTAAAACTTTTTGAACAGTTGTTTTTCTTTCATTTTGAGAGGTACGAGTAAGTTGGTGTATTTGTTTTTTTGGGTAAAGTTCTTGGAGCTTGTTTAAGGGGTGTGCAGGTTTGTGGGCGTTTCTGAAACAGTTATTGCGGTCCTGGAACGCTAAAAGTAATACTTCTATTCCCCCTCCTTATTTTTTTGTTCCTTCGAACATGGGTGGGTTTTAGTCACTAAAAATTCTGACACTCCTTTTCCCTCCACCCGCAGCAAAAGAAGTTATTAAGTAGATGATGTTTCGCTTCAAAAATAGTACGCAGATTTGGCACACACCAAAGATTGATTGAAAATTGATTGATTGATTGAAGATTGATTTGGTTTTTTAATTTGGTTTACACCATTTTTAGTTTGTCATTCTTCCCTTTCAAATCAAATTGATTCGCATCGCACACTGTATGGTCACCTGAACCGAAGCTTCGTTGCACGGAATCGCATTGCAGGAAACTGCGATGGGACTCCGTGCGATATCGCAGTTTTATGTGGGAGCCTATTATAGCTAGAGTTTATTTATATTATACAGGAATTTGTCTTTACTATTTTTCTTTTCCCTCATTAAAATGTGAAATCATTCAGAGATGACACTTAAAAATAATAAGCAGCCTACCGCAAAACCACCAATCTGTCCACCAAATCACGCTGTTTATCTGTAGGGCTCTCGTCATCGTAGCCCTATCGCTACCGTAGCCCTATCTCGACCGCAGCCCTATCGCGACCGTCGGCCACTTTTTAATTCCGACCCGAGAGTGCTCGTCTTATTTACATATCCGAGGCTCACCTCTAGGGGGAAGGAAAAAAGGCGGCCTTTTAAAAAAAATGGCGGAATTTAAATTTTTCCTTTTTTGAAATATGCAAATTGTTGTTTTAATTATGACATTATTGTTTGATGTCGTGTTTTAGGGAAATGGTCACCAGTTGCTGTGATTGGTTGGGAACAAAACCGTTTTCAGATTAACATTTTAAAGGCGAAAGTTTGTGAATGTGTATGTATGTTTGTTTGAGGAGACTAGGGTATACTCAAATATCAACAGTTATGTAAGTCATTTGTGAGGAACATAATTGTAATTGGTTCGCCCACGGCAATAAAACATAAATCTTATCTCTGGTTTTCACCTGAAAATTTTCCTAAGGATATTTAGAAAGATACAATCTAACCACACTAATATTTTAAATGCAAAACTTTGTGAGTATGTGTGTTTGTTTGATTAGTTTTTCACATTGGAAATGCTATCAAACACACATACAGGCTTAATGGATTTCGATGAAACTTTGTACTGAATAGAAAATAGGATACTTTTTAATCCTCATTATCATAGCTTTTCCTAACTATATTGAGGTCGGCTTCCAGTCAGGCCGGATTTAGCTGAATACCAGTATTTTACGATGAGCGGCTGCCTACCAGACCTCCACAACCCATTAACTGAGATAATTTTCTACTATCACGTGGGCGACACAGTTGGTATTTTATAAATTCCGTTTTTTCTGTATTCAAGTGAAATTGCAGGTTATCGTGACCGAAGAGAAAAAAGATTGAGGTAGACGACGTCTCCTTTTATTACTTTTTTAGTCTCATTGGGTCAGCTTAATGCTAAAGATCGCCTTACAGAAAATTAATGAACATAAATCCTTGCTTTAGTTTGAGATTTTTCTTTCATCATAATGTAAAAATATCTTCGATTGAAAGGTCGAAGGCATAAGTCGGAAATGATATCTATGACTGTTTGAATAATCCCCACTAATCATACTAATTACTGGAAATCGATAGTTTGTGAGAGTTTAAGTATCTGTATATACCTATTTCTACCTTTTTCTAGATATCTATTTTTATGTTTGTTTTTTTCAAGCTCGAACGGCTGAATGGATTTCAATGAACCTTGTAGATGGGTAGACTATGTCCTGGAATATCTCAAAGGACATCTATGTTCCTTTAGATTTTTTTTTACTATCACGCGTGTGAAGCCGATAACAGCAACTAAAATTAAATTTTTGAAGATGTTACATGATTTAATTCATGAATCCCCGACCGGTCTCATTGGACCGCGCTGTTATTGTTTTACTATTGTGTCTCGTTTCGCGGGTATTGATAGGTTAAAGGCCTATTACACCACTCGTTTTTACGAACGGTCTTAGTCTACATCGCGTAGTGTACTAAGGGTAAGATGATCTTACTTGTACGTTGACTCAACGACAGTCTACGTAGACCGATCGTAACAACCGGTGGTGTAATAGGCCTTTAAATACGATACTCCTCAAACCAATATTTGAATAAATGATAATTGCTGTCGCAGTCTAATATTGTTTCAGTTTAATATAGTTTTCAGAAAACAAATTTCTTTTTAGTGTTATTCGTTGCTTAGTATAAAACAGTACAAAAATAAGCAAAAGCGAACGCCCAATTCTCTACAATAACCTAGTTTAACTCCCTAACTGGGACAGAACGGTATTTCACAGTAATAACACTAGAATTTCCTTCTCAATTTCTATGCGCGTTCCTTCTGCAAATAGTGAAGCTCACGAAAGGGTATTACATCCTTTTAGTGGCTCATTCATTACCCTCGACTTTCTTGTTATGTACTGAGTTAACAGAGTAGTGATAGTGCTGTAATGTTTTCATGGGCGGAGAGATTTAGAATTTAAGTGTGTGTAATTGTTCTGTTGAATTTTGTTGAATGAAGTAGATTTTGATTTCAATTATTTGAGTTGTAAAATGATGAATTGGGTATGAGCGCATATTATATATTCCGCTCCTATTGGTCGTAGCGTGATGTAACCCTACAGTGTGATATATACTTGTTATGTACTGAGTTAACAGAGTAGTGATAGCACTGTAATGTTATCATGGGCGGGGAAATGTAGCATTTAATTGTTCTGTTGAATTTTGTTGAATGGAGTAGATTTTGGTTTGTGATTCTGTAAGTTGTAAAATGATGAATGAGGTATTAGCGCATATATACATAGATAAAATAGCTGTCCTTTGCAGTTTTGGTTACTATGCCACTCCTATAGGTTATAGCTTGATGTGCCTATAGCCTTAAAAAGGTTCATCATCATCATAGTTTTAGGTGAAAAACGTACGCGGTTGGACATAGGCATAGGCAAACCCTAAGAGTCGCCATAATGAACAGTCCTGTGCGTCTCGCATCCATCGGATTCCCACAACCCGTGCGGTCCACCTTGTAGGACAAATAGGTTATCCAACACTAAAATAATTTTTAAATTCGAACCAGTAAGTTTCTGAAATCAGCGAATTCAAAACAAACTTTTCAGTTTTATTATATTACGTATAAACCTACGTAAAATATAGATTTTGTGAATTTTAGCAATAAATACAATAAGAGATGAACCGTGAGAAAAATAAAAGACGTTGCTCGTGTTTGGCTGAAATCTAAGTAAGTTTAAAAGATAAGTTTTCTGCCTCCAGCAGTAATATACTCGTAGCTTCCTCTTAATAAAAATTTGCTTCCTAAAGCAAAATCAGGGCGATGCGTACTTCATTTTTGTTGGTCGGCTTCCGTTTCAGATATTTGGCAAAACGAAATCCTGGTGGACGTGTTTCAAAGTAAATAGAAAGATAAAAAAATAAGAAAGAAAAGAAGATAAAAGATAAGAAAATAATGCATATTGATTACGGCTCAATCCCTTTCGTAGGCAGGAGGCTTGAGTTCCAGCAATGGGAACATTATAAGACTGATTTTGCTATTAATATCCATCAACGTACCTACTGTTCTGCTTTGATATTAAAATTAAAAATTGTTTGTACAACGTCGGCCTAAAATGTTTAAATACACTCAAAGGTTAAGAGTTTTTATTTAAAAATGATCGACATTCGCGTTCTCCCGAATTCTTCGCGATTCAACGAACTCATTTGTCGCGATAAGGCGAATATCCGCTGAATCCCGATAATGTAGCCACAGCATCCGATGGATACGAGAGTTACAGGACACTGTGGCGGTTTATTTATTTTAATTAATTATATCGGTTAAATAAACAAATTACCTACAGAAAATAAATTAAAATTATAAATAACATGGACATCAATCTCTCTCACAGTATCTGCTGCATTAGCATTATCGGCCTTGTAATATTCCCTCTGTTAGGACTCAGGCCTCCTCTCTCTAGGAGAGGGAAAGGCCGTAATTCACTAGGTGGGCTCAGTGCGGATTGTTGGATGTCACATGACTTCGAATTTTTGGTTCTAGAACGTGTCAGTTTCCTAACAATATTTTCCTTCACCGTTATGAAAGCAGCGGTGATGAAATAAATTACACAAAGTAATGCACCTGGCTGGGTTTGAACCCGCGACCTAAAACTTGTAAGTCGGGGTAGTTACCACTGGGCCACCACTGCTCACGCTCTACTGCTGATATGCCAATAAAACCATTTTCCATTCTTCCTATGTTCTACAGTAGACGTCTTTTGTCTGAAATGACGATGATGATGATATTTAATTCTAACCAACTTACTCCCATAAAAAAATCGCATCAAACGCAATATACTCGTACTTACTATCGACATCAACATAAAGCCACTCAACGGCTCGCGTCGACTGATAGGCTCAACAACAACACTGCGCGAGTTGAGTGCGCCGACTGAGTTGAGCGCTCGAGCGCGCAGACTCAACTTAATTCAATTGAACACGAGTTTATCATGTTCGGTTGGCGCCCAAATGGATTCCATGAGAGCATTTAAAAGCATCAGAGTGATAATTTAGTTGTAATGCTAGTTAAATGTTGTTGGAACACGCTGTTTTGTGTAAAACATATTGGGGTGGCTGTATGTGACGTTTCGTTGGGAAATATACTTCAATTGTGGTTAGTTTAGTTTGGAATAATTGTCTCAAACCACTTCTTCCTTCTAAGTTTTGTTTCTTCATTTACTTTAGATATGCTTGGTCTTCCAGTCAGTTAGTAGCTATTTGAAAAAGGGTCAATATCGCTAAGACTCCGTAGTCCGTCTGTCTGTTACCAGACTGTATCTTATGAATTGTGAAAGTTAGATAGTGGAAATTTTCACAGATGATGTATTTCTTTGGCCACTATAACAACAAATACAAACAGAATAAATTAAATATTTAAGTTGGACACCCATATAACAAAAGTGTTTTTTGCCATTTTTTATTGTGAATAGTGACTCCCACTAGCCCGAATTTTCGTTTTACGTTGGAAAATCAACAAATACCTTCTAATCTGCGTGGAGCGAGAAATATCAGTATCAGGCTTGTAATAACTAAAACCCACTTATATTACTACAGTTGCCCTTTAAATTCCAAGGTTAACGTAACCTTTTCTAACAATCCTGTCTTAATATTAATTTACCGATATCGCAAGTATTTTCCTAGGATAAAAGAAATTCATCATTACTATCTCATTTCATTTTCTTGTTTGAGAACATTGATTGCTCAACATAGGCATCGTTTTTACGACCCCCTAATAAGCCTACATTTATTAGCGTGGAATTATTTATGTATTTGGTGAATACCCCTCATTACTGAAACTAAGATCATAAATCACACGGCTCTCTCGATAAGGTAACGTTTGGCGTAAGGTAAAGTCTAACAGCGGGAGTAATTTAGACACTTAGTATCTTGTTCTCGGTTTGTACCTACCTAACATGTAATGATTTGAGAAAAATTTGATGAATAGAATGAATCGTAGTATTTTTTTATTTCTATCAAAAAAAAATACTACTTGAAATTATACATAATGCTACAATTTTGGGAAATCTCCTTTAAAGAAAGAAACATTTATTTGAGAGTCACACTAATTTCTGTCGAATAATTTAATATAAAACTACATAAATTAAACAGAAAAGAAAAAGACTTGTATGAGGCTGAAAAGCAATATTTAAAAAATAACGCAGCGTTCGCTCTACCAGCCACAACACACTAATATGCTGTTGTCTCTGCCGCGTACAAAACTTAGCTATACCAGATGTGCAACAGTGCTGCGGTAACCATTTCAGCATCCTAAATGCTTTATAACTAGATTTAGAAAAACCAAAGAATGACAGGTTTCAAGCTAAAATTGACAAACACCTATTCAAATATTCACAAATCAAAAGCCCACCTTTCAAACCGCGTCATCACCTCCTTTACACCACACACCATCAAGCACAATAAAACAGGCGAAGCGTCGTTAGCACAGATACTTTTTTTTTTTTTTTTTTTTTTTTTTGTTGTCGGGGGGAAACCTTCAAAAGGCGCCTGGTCTTTTGGGGAAAAAAGACCAGGGAGTGTGGGATTCTTACCTCACTAAAACCACCCCGGTGATCACCATCTGCACATAGAGAGGGCCCCGTGTCCTCTTAAAAGACCAACTTATCTCGATGTAAACGCCTCACGAGCGAGTGTGAGCCTGCATAATATCCTGCATGGTGCGGACCTACTTCCGTGCTATATGGCCGACCATCGATGACCATCGGCGCGTGTTGACAAGTATATAAATAAATTATCGAGCTACACCTTTTGAAATAAGGTTTGCTGATTAAAATGAATCAGTGGGAGGTAGAATAATAGTTTTGTTGAAAGTGCTGATTGCCGTGACTATAAAAAAATATTGTTTGAATAAATAAATGTTGATGATGATGATGAGTGCGAATGTAAGTACGAAATAATCCCAAGGGAACATCCTCTCCTAAGCCTTTTCCCAGCTTGCTTGGGACAGACTTCTAGTTTAACTGGATGCGGTAGAATATTCCAAAGTCTATTAGCATACATATTTTTTAACTAAAGTTTAATTCTCCCACAATAATCTAATCTAAATCATGGAAACTCGTTATAGTAAGTAAAAGTTTGACCGTCCCTCCCGCTCTACTCAGAACGTGAGAAGTTATTTGATGAATTCTCACAAAAACAGGGGCCCCAGAATTTTTACTCAATGACCGTTGGTTACTTAACTACGCCATTGATAGGAAGTAAGTATTGTTTTTGCGTGATAAAATAATCCCCATATAATTTGCATATAGTGCTTATATAGAGGAACGCATTAGTCTCTAATGCGTTCCTCGTGGATACTTCCAGACCATTTGCCTGTACATGGTGTGTAAAATTTTACGATACCATTAGGAGATGCATCGGTTTCGATAGCAGCTACGTTCCAATATCGGCGGTTTGAAGACACACACGACACACATTTGAAGGCATGTGTTGCATATTTGTAGTTATTAGTTCCAAATGTTCAGTGATCGACTTGCTTCACGGATATAGACGTGAATCTATGCTTCTGAAATTACAAATCTGAGAAAACCGGTTGCCCATAATCATCTTTATAAAACAACAAACTTTAGGAATGGTTTAAAAGAAAAAAAAATCGATGAAAACAGTTGAATAATTTAAAATTGATTGAATGGGAAGTAATATCATGAAAGCTGAACCACGGGCGTTAGTAAGTTTTGAATAACGCCCGTTTTCAATAAGCTATCTACCTCCGGTTTTGGCATACTGGAGACAGTAAAACAAAATATCCAATACAAAAATTTGACATGTTTCTGTTGTTTCATTTGTCTTTCTATCTCCGATATATGATAGATAGCTTATTGAAAACGGGCGTAAGAATACTTGTCCGTTATTTTTTTTGGAAAGTCGCTAAATAACTACTCCCGCTTACGATGGAACGAGAGGGGGTGTCAGAATTTTACTGGTTAAATCCTACAAGTGCAGTTATTCTTTTTCGTTATTTCAGATTCCCCTTTGCGTTCCGGGACCACGGTAACTGTTTCAAAAAAATCCCTTAGAAGAAGGCATGTTAAAACAACGCCTAAAATGTGCCACTTGACGTTATAAGATACTTACAGCACCCATGGGATGCATAAAAGCCCATTTTCAACACGACACCACAAAACCGTCACCCAACACATGTAAATGAGATCCCCTAATTTAATCCCCGTCGTTTCGCGGACAGAATCTTTTTTTAAAGAATTTTCAGCATTTGTAAATAGCTACGTTTTCTACTGTTTTCAGCGTGAAAAGCTGTGTTTTTGTTACAGTACCTCTCTGGCCCAAATAGTTCGCATAACCGGTGTCGCGGGCCGCCCGGTTTTTCCACCTTTTTACAAGGTTTTTTATCATTTTCAACGGTCCTTGTTTCCAACGGATTTCCTGTGTTGTTTGTTTCAGTTAGTGCCAACATTGCCGTAGTAGATGGACTTTTTTATTTTTTTTTGTACGTAAATTCATTCGGTTTTGCGGTCTCTTAGAGCGTGGAATTGAAAACGTATGGGTTTTGTCGAGGGAAATGTGTTTGTTGAGTTTTCAGATTGCTAGTTGATGGTGGTATGATTGTGAGCTTTTGTGGTGAGAAATCGTCCAATAACTTCTCTTGTTCTCGAGAGAGCGTGAAGGAGTATTAGGCTTGAACTGACTGAAGCCCACTTGTGTTTATTTAGTTGCCCTTTCTCCAATATATAGAGTGATTCATGAGGAAGGATTAGATGAAGAAAAGATAATTTCAAAATATTTGTAACAACCGTGTGAAGATGGGGCTAGTTGCCAGTACTATGCCTTTATATAAATATCAAATCAAAGTTAATTCTGTAGATAAGCCAAGAAAACATAGAAAAAGTGGGATTAGGTTAGATTCATTATTAAGACAAGACAATATATTGGATGAGGGACACGCAGAACACAATTTCCTATACTTATTCATTATTTACAGAAACCCTACCAGTCTACAGATTGCCTTATGTACAGACAACCTAAATAAATACCAATTCTTTGACTGTATTACGATCTTGAAGCCCAATAACTTCTTATACCTCGATAGCGTGCTATAGAACATTATTTTCAGATTAGATTCAGGTTCATAACCTTTCCGATTGCTTTGCAGTCATTGACAAAGTCGAGTAAATGTCATGAGGTAGCCATCTTAGATATGACCGCCGGGTCGTTGACCTTAAAGGGCTTTTTGTTCGAGAGGGTAATGTTGGGTGCTAGAGATCGATTTTTGTTATTGTTCTTTTTAACTTATCTTTATTTATTTTTTTGAAGATAAGAAAGACTAAAAGTCTTTTTTTTATCAGGAATTAACATTTCAAATTGTATTTCTTTGTATTAGTGTCCTAGGACTTCAGAGTAAAGAAAAAAGGTAACTGACTAATTAATTAGCAAGGAGCTCTATTGATAGGAAAAGTTTTGGTTATCGTTGTTTCTGGTTTTGTAACTTTGTTATTCTACGCCGACTTCAAAATTTCAAAAAAGCTTTAGATGTCAAGCAAAATTTTTGCCATTCGCAATTTTTGATAAACTTTTTAATTTTTCTTTCTTTTTGCTGAGGTACTTAACACACAGCTGTAAGATATTACAATTTAAATCATTTATAGTCGTTTAACAAATCCAACAAGCTCAAACACGTTTAGGGCACATTGCTTTGTTACAATACCTTTCATAATTAAGACCTCTTCTTTATGTAGGTTCGAGCCAAACGTTAATATCTATGATAAATAAAGATTCTTAACTCAGTTATATAAACTAATTCAATTGATAATACCACACTTAATTTTATAAAGGCGAATGTTTGTGAGTGTAGTATATTTGTCACATTAAATTTTGCACATGGGCACTACCACTACAGATTATATCTGTAATTTTGTATCCTAGACAAATACAAAATTACAGATTATAGAGTATGTTCTATTGAAACATTTTTTCTACCTTCACATGGGCGAAGCCGCTAGCTGCAGTTAATAGAGATTAAAACACTGAATACCAATTCTCAGACTAAAAAGCTTCATGTCTCAATCTCATTTCAAATCACAATCAATGTCAAAAATAAATTGTGACGTGTAGACCAAGATTAGAATTGTCCATCTGACAGTTACCTAGACCGGACAGTACTATCGTCAGTAGCTTTAAAGAGACTTACGGCCTACGCATATACCTTTTCTCTGAACTAATCAGCTTAGACATGGCATGTCAAAGCTTCATAGATGCAGGCGTAGGACGTGATTGGATCCATTCTAGGATTTGTGGAATCTATAGACAAGTATTTCCCTCGCCGTTAATTTATGGTCCGACGGTAGAACATGGCAGTTAACAATAGATTCTCTGTACTCGTATTGTGTTCGTATCTACTTTATGGCGTCAAAGGCTCTATGAAAACGTTGATGGGTATATGTAAATCAGTGGTCCTCAACCTTTTTTGTCCTGGGACTATTCGTGTCTCTTTTGCTTGGATCAGAAGTCTAAAAGACAATGTATTTTTATATCATAAACTAGCTTTTACCCGCGGCTTCGCTCCCGTCAAATGACTACCCCACATATCCTACGCTACCCTACCCTACCTTCCCTACCTACCCTACACTACCCTACCTACCCTACACTACACTACCCTACACTACACTACACTACACTACACTACACTACACTACCCTACACTACCCTATACTACCCTACACTACCCTACACTACCCTACACTACCCTACACTACCCTACACTACCCTACACTACCCTACTCTACCATACACTACCATACACTACCCTACCTACCCTACACTATACTACCCTACACTACCCTACACTACCCTACACTACCCTACACTACCCTACACTACCCTACACTACCCTACACTACCCTACACTACCCTACACTACCCTACACTACCCTACACTACCCTACACTACCCTACACTACCCTACACTACCCTACACTACCCTACACTACCCTACACTACCCCACACTACCCTACACTACCCTACACTACCATACACTACCCTACACTACCCTGCACTACCCTGCACTACCCTACTCTACCCTACACTACCTAACTTTTTTTTTTTGAATTTTTCTCTCCGTAAGAACCATCATTGAACTTGAAGGAACATTTTAAAAAAAGAATCAGCCAAATCGGTCAAGCCGTTTTCATGTGATGTCGTGACAACGGAAAACGGGTTTCATTTTTATATATATAGATTCATAACTGGTAGCGTATATACATGTTCTTTACAAAAACATAACCTAAGTACCTAGGTATTGACATAAAACCTAACGTTTACTAGAAACTTAAAATTAGTTTCTTTCTTCTCTTTCTTTTTTTTAATAAAACCTAGCTCCACAATAAGATTAGTGTCGTGGGTGCGTTCACAAATATTACACCAATGTAGCTTTTTAGTTCAAAAGTTTGAAATTAGAAACCTTCTGTACACCATATTTTAGCTCTTGAGAACCACTAGGGGTTCGTGGATCACAGATCCGCGTCATTTTGTTGGTATAGGTATACTATTTTATATATAATATATAAAACAATAGTATAATATAATAAATTATATTATAATTTATTGCATAAACGCAAAACGGGCTTGGGTGTGAATGAATATTCACGTGCACATAGTTTTTGTTTGCGGTACCTAAGTTATTTTCTATGACACCGAATGTTACGCAGACGGATACTAAGTATAAGTTTAATAAGCTAATCTTTAAAAACACCTTTCTACACCTCCATTGGCAATAAAGAGTGTACGTAACCAAATTTTATTTTATGCATTAAACACATGGGGAACAATAAATAAAATCAGCTGTCTGAGTAAGAGCAATCTACTTTCATGAAACATTGGGAATATTTAAAATATACTATTTTAATAAGGGTACAGAAATGCCCTTTAGAGAGTTCGTTACAGTTTGCCAAGTATGTGTGTGTATACATACAGCTGTGTGTGTGTAGTAATTTATGATTTATGCCGTCTAGACTTCACCATAAAATATGAAAAGGCATGAGGCATGGTGGCTTTGAGATTCGTAACGGATTGTTTTAAATGCTTTTTTCTTAGTAAGCTAAAGATTATGTGACCTCTAGCCATTTTGAATTATAGTACCTGTTTTTTAAAATGAGAGTGGTTTAATTTCAAGCTTTGATTAGATTTTCAAACTTGTATAGTATGACTACTCAGTAGTTACATCAATGAGTTTTTGACCGATTGTTTGTATAATAGGTAAGTGAGAAAGCTACCGTATGCTCTTCTGTACACGGCGTGAGTGTGATTTTAAGACCAAATTCGGGATTTTTTTGTCATGAAAGAACACACCATATGCACTATGGTTCGCGTTAAGAGCTCGCGGTAGCCCCTCACAATTGTATGTATACTTATTTCAAGTTGGAAAAAATTGACAAGAGTGCGTCTAATGAAAGCGCGACCTGAAGTTTTATTTTTAAAATTTAATTGGCAACATTATTCAGCCGCAATTGTAGGAAATAAAACAAATTGTGAAGTGTCAAGACATGATTCTCCTACTAGTTAGTAATAAAACATACATTTTTTTTGTATTTAACCTCTTTTTCTCAGGTCGCGCTTTCATTAGACGGACTATAGATATGCAGTCATTGTGCCAGTGCTGGTTTAATAAATAATATGATATTTCGCCACATAATTTTCACCCACAACCGATTATGAATTCTATAATAATATCTACATCAACCGGATAACAGCCAAATACAATCACCTGTCATCATCAGCATCCCGCAAATGACTGTATTTTACGGTCACCATGACGGCGTCGGGTCTCCCTGTCGCAATGTTGCTGTCACCATAAATCTATTACAATTGCGGACAGGCCAACTGACGCCGCCATGTTTAATTTGTGGTTTTATATGCGTTTGTTTACTCATTACTCTTGTACTGTTCTCTGTGGTAAGATGGAAATAGAGCTGTCTATCTTGCGTTCTAAATAGTTTTGTGAATGAGTCGAGCAGATGACGGACAATTTGCAGCCTAAACCTCTGACGAGAAACTGTGTTCCTTAGACAATTCTTAAGCACAAATAAGCGCGTAATAATAAAATAAAATAAAAAGAAAGATATAAAGAAAAATAGAAAAAAACAAACTGGTACATACCTACTGTAGTAAAAATATGCCATATAATGCAATAGGCAAAGTTTTTGAAATGCACAGTTTTTTAGGCGCTCTTAGCCCTTTATTTTACGGGTATTGAATGAGATGGACCTGTCACGCTCAACTATGTAACGCTTGTTTCGGTAAGCTGATTCGAGCCGACCTTACCCGATTACGATCGTACGATACGTATTATCAAACTTGCCTTGATGAAAGTTTCATTACTATTGTGTGGACTAAAGCAAAGGTCGTTTTATTTTATCTATATTTTTTAAAGGTCTCATCAATGCTCAGCCCAAACCCTTGAATCTAGAACGCTAAAATTTTGAAAAGAGGTTTTTTTTCTGATGTATACAAAAAATAAGAAAGGGATTTCCAAATTTCACCTTTTAAAGGGATGAATTAATGTCCAATGTTTGTATGGTGAAACCTACTTTCTCGTGGGCGAAGCTGCTGTCGGGAACAAGTAGAATATAATATTGCGGTCACGTATAACCAACTCCTTTTTTGAATTCGGTTATAAATATTTTTTTCTGTCAACCGCATAAACCTGCTTGGCTTTTTTGACATGGCCTTTTCCTCTTTCTTTCAGCTTCTTTAATTTAGAGCTGATGTATACAGAAATACATAAAAATACACTAACCCGTTCAACCCTGCTTGTTGTGAAGCAATATAATAGTTTCCAGCAATAAAGCTGTCTTATCAAAGTCCATTTAAATCATGCTCCTGCTCCCCAGAGCAAATCCAATCCGAAGTCACGGCTTAACTTTAACGAGCTCAAGTTAATCCAACTTATTGAATTCAATGTCAACACTCCGGTTCGATTTCTGTAAGTACATAGATCGGATAAGTTCTATTCAATCTGCCTAGCGTCGCCCCAACTATGTTGGAGTCAGGTTCTAGTTAAATAAAATACGGCTGAGTGTCAGTATTTTATATGGAGCGGTTACCCATCGAAGAACCGATCTCAATAAGTGTTGGCTTACCTAGAAAGTCGACCTGTCTGGTTGTTATTTGGCAGTCTCTGACTCTTCTATACCATCACCATCTCAGCCGAAAGATGTCCATTGCTGAATGTAGGCCAAGAGTAGCCAGAATGACCGGTACCGTTATCGGATCATCGGATTCCCGTAACCCTCACCAGGTCGTCCATCTACTTTGTGAGAGGCCTTCCAAGGCTGCATCTTCCGGTACGTTGTCACCACCTTTGGCCCCATCGACCATCTGTTTTGTTCTCCAAGCAATGGTCTTTGCCCTCTATATAGTATATATTATAATAGCTTGTGTTCTACCTAGTTAAAGGTATTCGCATCGCATAGCCAGAACTCACGTAAAACTATTGGCCGAGTAATAAATCTGACGTCTTCCATATTGTTTTACTTTGCACCCTCTGCTCCAAACATTCCAGACCCGACATTCCGAATTCTGATGTCGAAGTTCGCACGATTGAAGTCGGGTGCGAATTGTTGGAAAGTCCTGCGAAATGCGAGACGCATGGAGTTCCTACTGTTGAGTGATGTGATGGGAATGATCCTTATAAGGGTTAGGGTACACGCAATAATGGTTGACAAGTTGATGTATTAAATTAATAGTTTGTTTATGTTGTGTCTGTGTTGATATTAATGACGTTTATTAGAAGGTTTGTTCACACCTCATCTGATTTAGTTTTGTAATAGGGCGGGCCTATTTTATAGTTGGTTTAAATAATTAATAAACTAGATCTCGTTTTCTCTCGTATGTATGTAAATTGGAATTTATAACCACTTCTGTAGTGGACATATAACCTGTTCTCATGAAAATATGACATCTTTTACAGTTATTTTACGCGTCACGTTTCATGTTGTAACAAAATTCTCTCGTTTTCCCTGTTTCCGTACTCTTTGGCTACCGTCTGAAGGTGCATAGGGTAGCGCGCTCTAAATGAAAAATTCCTCAAGTACGTGCACCGTACGGGTAGCAATAGGGATGTTCTCCACGTGCTTACAAAACATCGATATACGATACCAATGTTTGAACGGTTTTATATCGATAAGTCAGTACAAAAAGTAGGTATCAGATCGGGAGTATCGACTTTAGTAGCAAAATAAAATATAACCAGTTTACTTCAATCTGTTCAGTAAACTTAAAAATGTTTGTTTAGCATGAAACCTGGCTCCAGTATATTTATTCGAGTTCGCTTCTTTAATCGTAATGAATTGAACACAACCCGCCAGAGACTTATATCGGTTATGTCGATATCGATGAATCCAGTGAACATCCCTCCCGAGTTCCAAAGACGCCGAAAGAGGCTATTTGGTGTGCGTATTAATTCGAGCTTCATAATACGGAGTTTATTAAAGAGACTCGAATTTTTCGCGTACTTTTCACCCTATACAGGGTCGGAAGTTAATTTGTTCCAGCCAAGATGTCTGCCGCGAAATGTAATACGTAGCCTTTTTATGAGCGCCTCTTGAAAGTGTCTCAAGAAATTTTTGGGATAATGGAATTTATATTGGCTCCTGTACCTTCTTGGAAGTTCTAATTAATTATTTTACGTTATATGGCTTTGAGAAAGGATGGAGTTGTCAAATTACTGAATGCCTTATCCTTATTGGCTTTCTATTCCCACACTTGTTGTTTGTTCTTTGGGGAAATTCTGCTCGTGCAGAAACCTTATGAGGTTTTCCTTAATTATGTCCTCCTGCCATCATATAGAATTTATATATGATAACCACCTTCTACAAGTGACTTCGCACATGTGAAAGTATAAAATATTATATAGCCGATATCACTTGGGTGTAAGGATTCTATTGGTGAATTAATTTTTAATCGGTCGAATAGTTTTTGAGTTAATTCATTTTAAACTAAAAATATAAAAATACAATCCTTTTCTACACGTAGGTAATATTAGTTTGGAACTACAGATAACCTCTATTCACGTTAATACATGTTTAAAATACATTGAAAACTATTTTATTTAACGATGTAGGAAATCATCGAATGACTTCTACTGCTCTGACTACGAGTGAGAGATAGTGTCTGACTTCTGATTACAATATACCTGTGTTCTAATCTTTCAGATGCTCTTTGCGTACCACGGAAACTCTTTCATAAAATCCTGCATCCCTAGCAGGCATTCTATTGGGCAATTCCATTCCATTTTCCTGATACATCTTCGTTGTGAAGGTGGAATATAACACGCATGGAACACCCATAACTCTTAACCCACTATTACAATCGTGTATTCCACACAATATTGCTTGACAATAAAGGTTGTATACGGGTTGATTCTCCTTTAATATCGACGGCGAGGCGAATAGCCCGCGGTGTTAGAACTAGCTAGCTTACTCCTTCCATTTCTATTGTACTGTACTAGTAGGGCGACCAATTCTTGAAATCGTAAATTTTATCTGATTTTAGGTAATCTACACACACATAAACATTATACAATACAAAATTGGAATTTAAAATTATTATTTCTTAAAAAGGACCGACATCTTAACTGATTTATTTAAATTTATTTAAATTTGTGCTTGACTGCAATGCCAACTGATGGTAAGCAGTGATGCAATTATTGATGGTGAAGCGCACTAGTTTAACAAGATAGGTGAACCCAAATTATGTGGGTTTTGTTTTTTACCTTTAAAATAAACGGTTTGTTTTTTATCATTTATACAAAAAAAAACCTTTTATAATGAAATAGTAACTTTAGTGTTCTATAAAATTTAATTCTCAGTAAAAATCATAATGACTGGGGAAATGTAAAACCCCATTATTTGACCATTCAAAAACATGGCAAGTAAACGACTACTTGCCGTATCTTGACGATGTCGTCAAGAGAGATTCTTAAACCGATTAAGGAAAAAATCGTGAAAAATCGGCATATCCTTGAATCAAAAATTTGAAAACATGTGCCATTTACTAATTCATACTGCGAATACGTGATGGATTACGACCAATTCTCCCTTCTATAGAAGAGACTTGAGTTTCAAATGTAACAATATTAGGCTAAGGGCCTGTTTCACCACCTATGATTAAGGTTTCGAATATCTTACATGACAGATAATTTCATACAAATTCTGTTCCATTTTTGAATTTATTCAGTGAGTAGTGCCTACTCGGACATTGTGAAACAGGCCCTTAATATACTTATTCAAAAAGTCTAGCTTTATCCTACCGCGTGGCATCCCTACACAAAAGCCAAGTCAGTACATTACTTACCCGTTATTGGTCGCTATCTGCTGTCCACATCACGTTTGTGTACAACATGGCCGATAAAATGTAATTTTACTAAACAAACGGTTATAATCTTATGTTCCACGGGTTATGGCTTAAGGCTCGCTATCTAGGTGTAACAATCCTGATAGCAATCTATTGGAAGGATTCCGTTCGACTAGTGGATTTTATATTATTTTTATAGGGGTTTTAATTAAAATTTTATGCTTATACGATCGTTTTGTTTAAGAGATCGGGGTGTTTGTTGCTTACGGGATTCTGTTATTAAATTTTAAGTATCTTTTGGAGGTTAACAGCCCAACGATCAAGGTTCTTATTGATTCAACGCAGTATCATTATTATGAATTGATATTTTTCGCCATTCTTACGATCGTATGGACAACTGGAAAATTGGCTTTTTGGAAGTTCTTCTATCAAAAACTTTATCCAAAATCTAACTCGGATTTTCAAATGTGACCGCAGGCTGGTTCTGGAACGCAAGCCAAAGAAGGAACATTTAGTAAAGTTTCGTTGGTCAGTAATGGTCTGACACGCCCTCCCGCACCACCCTATAGCGGGAGAAAAATGATTTTCAACCTGAAACAAAAAAAAAATGGTTTCTCTGATTGCTGTATATACTCGTCTGTGTATGGGTATTGTACTAGAATGATTTTATGTAAGTATCCATTTCTAACAATTGGAGTACACGTTTCTTTCCAATTAGATGCAGGTGAATCAAGAATATTTTATTATCATTCGCAGCGTCGGACGTTTCATAGGTAGGAAAGTACTTTAGAGGTGACCATCAGCCGACTTCCTTGATTAAGTAAAAAGTTATTGGCTAAAGAAGATAATGTTAGATATCTTTTCTTGAGGTGGGAAATCATCCAATTACTTTTCCCGCTTTAGGGTGGAACGAAAGGACGTGTGACATTTACTGACATAACCCACATGTTTCCTTCGAGCACAAGCTCGTGCACTTTTTCGCACTAGTACGGAAATCAGTAAATTGCGTGCCCAAAAGCGGTAGAAATAAGAGCGTATGTCCGAGTAAGTGTAATGAAAAGGGCTTTTACAGACCACTATATAATGTTAAAGTAATAGAGCCTCAGATGCTGAAACTCTAAGCTAAGAGAACAACCTAACCATACACAAACTAATTTAAGCCAACTCAATCAGTTTAACAACATATTCGCAGCAGATTCGCCATCAATATCCGTTAAATCACGTTTGGTTTAGCCCAATATCTCAATACATCGAATGTTGGCCAATATCTCAAACGTTGGGCCAACGCTGGCAGCCGTCGAGGCGGGTAAACTAATGGATATCGTCACGCTAAAGGCTCGTCCGTCTTGTGGCCGATAACGACACGACACGTCATGAGAGCGCGATGCCGTGACGGACAGCACTGGACATTGTGCTGGCGTTTGAATTTGGAATAACTGAATGTGTTTAGGAAGTAACGGTTTTATTTTGAGCTAAATGGATTTGTCCTTTAAAAAAGTAGGTCATATTATATGAATAAGAATACATTTATTTAATAATTATTACAAGTATTTTCTTAACCATAAGTTAAATCCGTTAACATTAGATTCAATCACAAGTTGATATCGACGGTATTATTTAAAGGCAGTTTAAGTTTAACATTAACAAACTTGAGAAAAAAATGAATAATAGAAAAAGAAAATAAAGAAATAAAATACACAGTTCTAAGGCATCGAAATTAATTTTCTTTTGTGAAAACTTTTTGGCTCTCTATTAAAATCTACTGTGTGGAATATCAGCAATAAAGCCGCTAGTACAAGCACAGGTAAAGTTCATCTTTTAACCTCTCCAACCTCTAAAAAATCTTTTTTAGAAACCAACTAAAATTGTTTGAATTTTTCTCTCAAAATTAAACATTTTCAAAGTGATAAATGATTGCATTTTTAATACGATGTCAGAAGGTCTTCGTGAACTTCGCCAAAGTAATTAATTACTTAAGATAATTTGACAGACCAAAATGAACTTTGTTAATTAGAATATTTTTCGTACAATGGTTTATTGGCAAAGGTTCTCGGCAAACTAAACTCGGATACACATTTCGCTGAATATTCCAAAGTTTTGGACCTCTATAAATTCAGGATGTTTGAATATGAGGCCCAAAAGTGTAAAAGTTACCTTATCTCTCACTACGGAACCAATTGCTTGTTTAAAACTTTGTCTATTAATTTCCAGTTTCAAGCTCGCTTAGTATGGTCTGTTTGAATAAGTGGTTCTCAAACTGTGGGCCACGGACCACTGGTGGTCCGAAAGAGCTAAAATATTGCCCGCGGAAGACATAAACCTTTAAACTGTCCTAATGAAAAATTAAATAGATGCGAACTGATTTTGAATTTGTATCAAATATTTAGTGTTATGTGTAATGTTGGTACATTATAACATAATATTGTGGTGTTGGCAAATCCTAATAAATAATAAAGTCAGTAAGACTCCAAACGTGGTTTAATTACGCTACACTGGCGATGAGGATGGGATGACCAATTTTGCTACTTTTGAAGAATACATAAGTGTGCTACGAGTTTAGAATTATGATATATTTTGTTTTAGAATAAACTAGTTCAATTTTCTACTAAGTTTGTGGTCCCTATTAACAATAAAAAGTTCTAAGTGGTCCTAGATCTAACATGGTTGGGAACCACTATTTTAAATGAGTTGTTTGGATCTCAGAACTGAGTGTGGGAATCTCTAGATCTAGATTTTCACTAGGTACGTGTCTGGACCGGTCTAAGACGCCTTATATTGGATTGTGGAGCGTTTAGAACGAGGCGAGCTATTTGCGCAAGTTGTTGACTAACTTCGAACAGAGATTGGAATAGTTTTTGTAGAATTGATTGTAGAAGAAATTCAATAAGTGATTGCTTTGTTGAACTCGATAATATTGTTGTGTTTAATAGCTAAATCTTATACGCAGTTAACTAAATCTGTTTCGCAATCAATTTGGCCTTTTGTTGTCAATAACATCGTATCTCAGGTTACGGTTTAATCCTCGGCATTAATATCTAAGTTTGCGGTTGAGTGGGAACGTTCGCTGTTCCATAGACACAGTTTAGTACTTAACAATGTTATAAAACGGTATTCTAGAGGATTGGAAACGTTATATTAATAATTTAATATAACGTAAAATAATTTAATATTATAATATTAGTGTTGCCGCTCCTCTGGAATTAGAAATATTTAGAAAATGGAATAGATTTTAAGTAGTCTTTGGATATAATTCGCCTTTATAGCAGCACGTTGCAAAAAAGATGCATTAAAGTCTTGGCGCGAATCCTATTAAAACAGAACCGTCTTTTTTAGTGTTGTTTAACGTTATACCTTGGTTGCAGACTCATCTCACTTTTCACTATTACCGTCCGCTATTTTAATTGCTTCTGCGGTTGGAAATTCGTTAGCTCTTATGGTAGTTAAAATTTAATATTTCAAACCTCCGTTTTCGAGTTTTTACTCGCTGTACTGTCGAGCCGTCGTTTTACATTGAAATGTATCTTTTTTCTGGTCCACTAGCCTAAATTGGGTCGTATTTTCTGATGGAACAATATGCTTCATCAAAAATGTGGAATACGTGTTGTGGGTATGAAGTTTTTGTGGATAAAAAAGGCTGTAGGCAGAATCTTATATGTCGAAAATTTGTACAAAAAAGATATGGTTACAATGATTTATTTATAGACTCTTTTATTTTGAAATTCCTCATTATTTTTATATTTTGAGAGGAGGTATGAATATACAATTCTGTGCAGCTTAAGAGCCGTATTTTATTTATAGGCACTGTTTTATTTTGAAAATCCTCATTATTTTTATATTTTTAGAGAAGGTATGAATATAAAATTCTGTGCAGCTTAAGAGCCATATCCCACATCAAAACTGCCAAACCAAATAGTATTCCGTTTCTCTAGCAAACTGTATTACAGTTTACTTGAATTTATAACTCGAGGCGATTTAAATTTATCGCCATGGACTGATACTGACTTTAGCTTTGTCTTTTAAGTTGTTAAAAAGCTTCTAAACAGTATGTGTTGCTATAGAATATTGAACTTTACGTTGCGTTGGTTGTATAAAAATGTATTAGATACCCCGAATTCGAAATTCAAATATATATTTTTTTTATTATTATTTGATGTTATGATCTGAATTAAAGGTTTTACTATTTATAATTATGAAGTAGAAACATGTTTGTGCCCATAGATTTAAGCATCAGTAAAATTATGTTACTATTTTGGTGTAAAGTTTATTCTATACTACTTTTAGCACTTCAAACGGAAAATGCCTTTGATTTATGAACTATGTAAATCTCTTTACTTTATGAGTCATAGTTTTCGATACAGTGGGTTATGAATAAGATTACTTTAATGATAGTTTATTACTAACACTACTTACAGATTGGACGGATTAGTTTGAAATTAATAAAAATATCTATAGAAAAGAATTATATTTTCCATAGATTCTTTGCCCACCAGTGCAGTACAAGAAGTAAAAAAATACCATAAAATATTTTTCACATTATTTTTCTCGGATACGGAGAACAGTAGGTACCTATCACCCAATCAGGTCACGTAGCTATGATAAACGAGGTTTTTGGCACTAGTGCCAAAAATCTGAAAATCTGGTTTCCTAAGTATCTCTGGAAGTCAGATAGAAATGGTAATGCGGCCAACTAAAACAGTGTCATGTTTAAAACATAATGCACGCGAAGTGAGAGAGTTAATTAGAATTCTGCTGCAGCAAGGATTTTAGTGGGTGAAAAAATTAATGTTGAAAACTATGAATTTTTCATTAAAAATTAAGTTTCAAAAATAACTTTATGAAAATGTTCACACAAAAATGTAGACATGCCATGCTATGTCCAGGTTAGAAATCCATTTAGCTGCTAAAGTGTCATTGATTGCACTGCAAGTGCGGGCTCGCGGACGGTGAGCAATATGTAGCTCGCCGTCTAGTAAGGACCAAAATCAGGTCGACATGCGCCACAAAGCGCGAAGGCTGTCTGCAAAATTGACGAGTCCCGCTAGTGTCGATGCCTTATACGAGCTATGTGTGAACGCAAAGAGTATCTGACGGAAATTTTTAGTCAGGGAAAATTTGACACTCCCTCTCACCCCTCCCGAAGTTTGGGCAGATATTTGATGATTTCCTACCAAAAAACAAGATTTGGCTTACTAACGTAGTTTTCACACTTATAACAGTAAGATATAGTCCGTCTAATGAAAGCACGACTTGAGAAAAAGAGGTTAAATCCAAAAAAAATGTATGTGGTATTACTAATTAGTAGGAGAATCATGTCTTGACACTTCACAATTTTTTTTATTTCTTACAATTGCGGCTGAATATCTAATATTGCCAATTAAATAAAATAAAAAAAACTCCAGATCACACTTTCATTAGACGTACTGTAGTTCCTATATAGGATATTTTTATCCCAGGACAGTGCTCACTCGCCCACATACTAAACGAGGCACAGGACTTATAAGTCGCGTGGGAGCGGCGTGGGTAAGCAGAACGATTACATTAGCATGCGCCGACGACTGCGCACGCCACCCTGTTGTGTCGAGTCGAGTTGAGTATTCTGCTTCTAAGTACTGGCGACATTGCTGATTAATAGTGAGCGGGATGACTACTCCGTGTTTCCAGTTTTTTTTAAATAATAACTAGTGCTTGACTGCGGTTCCACCTTATGCTATAGGCGCGGGTATTGATAGGTTAAGAGCCTTTTCATTCTAATTTTGAAGACACCCAAATTATAATCATTCTTATGACTTCTCGCCTCATCGATCTAATGACGGCTCTAGCAGGCATTGGCTCCGCTGGGCTTTTGCGCTATTTGTATTCTACATTTCTAGTTAAAATTGTGCATTTTGTCACGGGGTTGGTAAGAAATATTGTGTTCATTTTTGTAGCGATCAGCTCTAGTTTCACAAAGGTATTACTAATCTTCGAAATTCCTGGCTTTTATAATATGCATGTTATATACCTGTACACCTAACTATTCCTAGTAAAATACTCTATTGGCGAAAACTGCATGAAAATGGACGCGGTGGGGGTCTTTGTCTATATACGTATAATAAATAATATTATAAAGACATTTTTTTATATAATAAAGAAATTAAAATATGACTACACTGATCTTAATCATTTTCACCAGTAGAATGCTACTTTATTATCTACTAAGGGACATAGGCCATATATTTTCTACTGTCACACGAGCGAAACCACGGGCAGAAGCTAGTTATACACAACGATAAAGATTTACGAGAGACCATAGCTCAATATTTACTTTGTTTGTGATGGAATGGATAGCATATAGCGTATGTAACTAATTGGGATAAAACAAATTAGAACAAAACCAGAGAATTTGCGTAACAAAATCCACTTGAATACCCAAAATTAATTTGCAAAACAATCATCTAAACATAACCCCATATTAATTCGCAAACCGTATCAAATCGAAGAGTTATAAACTCGTTATGGACTTCCATTTTTCCAGTACAAAACCCTAAAAGGGTCTCAGTACCGGGACGCAAATTACCGCCGGCCGATATCCGTCATAGAAACGGTCGAAAAGTTCGACTTAGCCCCAATTTCGGTCGGGGGATAGCCAGAAATGAATCATATGGGATAGGTATTGTACCCGGAAAGGATGGAATCGGTATGAAACCCGTTACCCAGCCACCAATTTATTTTAGCCATCGCGTGAAAGGCCTCGTGAAAGGATTGTTCGAAATCGGCGTCTAGTTTTATATGCAATGTGGGAGGTTGCGTTTCGTGTATTTTTCTGATAAATTTATGCGCGTGTTTCTGGAAGAGAAAGGTGAATAAGTTTTCAGTTTATATAGAATTGGTTTCTTTGCTACATTGAAGATAGACATGGTGGTTTTTTTTAAGTTTAAGTTTGGAAATAATTCAATAGCTTCTACTGCTCTAAAGTAGGAAGGCCTTCTACTCCGACTTAGTGTGGGAGAAGTCCTTGGATAATTTCCCACCTAAGAAAAAGACCCCAAGGAAAGAAAACGAAGTTAAAATATTCTGGAAAAGTTTTAACGATTTTCATGTACGATTAGTCGAATATTATGAGTCAGTTTCGAATAACAGTACCTATATAAAAGCATTGAGTTCCATTCTTCACAATTGAGTCAGTAAATTGTGTGATATTGATTGTTGCTATTATTTTCTCTTGACCTACACAGAAACGCAATTTTATTTGCTTTAATAATTGCAGAAGTTATTGATCTTGCCGACAAAGTAAATACTACAAGTTCCATCTTTTATACCGTTCCAATAAATTCAGTGCTATACGAGTATGTACCAGTTCCGTGAAATCGTTATGAACAACTGTCTATAATTCTAGAAACATGAGAAACTTCAGGGAATGATGCTCGTACTTATGTATTCAAGTTTATTAAATGGAACATTGCTCTACATTCATATACTCACAACGTACCAAGGTAATATTGAGTTGATGTATAATATACATATGTGTATGTATTGAATCTGTTTAGAACTCAAACGTTTGTTGATATAAATTAAATTAAAAGAGACTTAATTCGATGACATCAAAAGATTCAATCAGTGGGAGGCCGCCGCAGTCGACTAGATAATATACTCATAAAAGTATGTAGGTACAGTATTGGAGATGTATTGGTATTGATGTTTATTTAAAAGGCTCTGCTTAGTAGAGCCTGAAGAATTGAGAAGAGGACTTAATGAGAATAGTAGAGGCGACAGTATCAATGAATGTTTATGACAACAGAAAAAAATAGTGTTAAGTAAGCCCCGGTTGTTGGCGGCGCGTCTCAAGGAGGTCAACCATAGGGGCCCAGTAGATGCAGTCGCTAGGGCCACAGGGGAATTTCTGAAAAGGAGAACCGTGGTCCTAGGGGTAATCGAAGCATAGGTGGGTTTTGGTAATCAAAAGTCTGACTCGCCTTTCCAATCAACCCTAGAGCAGAAAAAGTCATTAGATGATAGCCACGTAACGGGCAACTAAAGAAACACAAGTGGGTTTTAGTCAGTAAAAGTTTGACACTGTCTGTTGCTCCACACAGAGCGCGAGGAGATATTTAATGATATGCTACCTAAAAAAAAAAACTCAAAAAACGTGTGTAGTGAAAAACCACCGTTGCAATATGCATGTCCTTATTTTCGAGCACCACCTTGTCAAAACAAGTGAACTATCTCATGAAAAATTCACAGAGTTTAAAGAATCTTCAAAAGCCAACTGGTTTGCGGCACAACTTTATCGACTTCAAGTTTGTCGAGCATCGAGGCACACCTCTAATATTTTCCAATAGCTTCTATTCAAGTGGATACTTTGCCGTCCAAGCTTTTATGTCAACTTATCGAACCCTACGAGCACAATACCAGACCTATCTATACGTGTCCTGCTCATTATGACTAGATTTCTATACGAACGAAAGAGATAGATGTAGGTATAGAAGAACCGAGAAAAGTGCTCGTGTAGATACGATGGGTAATATCATTTTCGTATTTTGTACCTATTTTATGATAAAATATTTGCTTCGGTAAGGTCTATTTTTTGTAAAGATGATAAAGTACCCATACTAACCCAAATTTCTCAATAAATAAAGATCCCTGTCATACAATTTGCTTGTACATAATGTTGTCAGACGACCTAATGACCAATTGTGTGCAATGACCAATATCTTAGTTGGCACGTCTTTTGTTCACTCAATGTCTAGAATGTGGGTAGTTAATAAAGGGCGTGGTATTTAGACGCTTACGGGCGACTAAGTACTCACTCAGGCGTCTAGTCTCGCAGGGGACGGACGTCGCGATCGATAAATAGCACGCTACTTGCATTAAATTGTACACGATCAAAGGCTGAAGATTGTAATTATAGATATGGCTCGGAACAGACGGAATTGCCAGCACGAGGTTCCTGTTTGCTTGTATGTACAATATTTCGCCCCAGTCTCAATTTATTTGAATAAGAGGAAAACCATAAATGGAAAATCAAAATGTAAGAACCATAATATGGGTCATGTCAATTCTTTTATAATGGCTTCTTCAGAAAGTTCCCGATACCCTATTGTGATGTCGTTAAATGATCCGAACATCAATAATTTATAACAAAAATCAATTCTCCGTAATACATCTTAACTTTTCCGCTGCAGGCCCGGCGACATTAAAAAGCCGTATTTTTTTATCAAAAGAGGCCATTTCCTTCGTTTTCCCGATGAATTGACATCCATCGATGTCAGGGCGAACAAAGAAAAATCACAGTACATTTGCCGGGAGCCCAAAAACCGAGTCATTTTAAAGCTTAGGACTTTGCAATAGCGCCTGATGTGAAGGAACCCTACGCAGATAAATTAGAAGGGATTGAGATTTATATCAACTCGTTTAACTATGGTAATTTGTTGAATATAATCTTGGAACGGTACTCGATAGATTAAGTAAGGTTAGTATTGTTTATGTAGGTATTGGAGCGGTGGAGGGTTGGCAGAAAATGGGTTTTGAGGAGATCATTTGCATACTTAAGTATTTTTTGTTGAGTGATCTATTTATAGAATTTAGGTAGATTTAAGTTTTTTATTACTGTGATACCGAAGAAGATCGCATGAGAAAACCGTACCTTGCTAACATGCTTGCTGGTTGGAAATATACTTTTAAAGGGTTGTTCAAATTTAGAATAGGATTTGAATTTAGAAAGAAAAATAATTACTTACCTATTGTTTTGTTTAAGCTCGTTTTTGATAGATTGTCAAAAAAATGTTTAAAATCTTGTGGCTTCAGTTGGTCTTCATATCACACTTCATACTGGCTGCAATCCTGACAGGACATATTAGGTTACTAAGTTCAACGCCAATTTAAAACATATTCATACGAGATGAAACTTATTTACCAATATTTTAGAAGCAAATTCTACGAAAATCCTATCATAATTTAGGTAATTTTCAGTGAAAGCCAATTTTCGGAGCGTCGTGATTGCCTATCATAAACATGTTTACAACATAATAATCACAAAAGCTCTTCGTTTGTGTACATATTACCAGGAACAGCTCTTATCTTAAGCCAATAAAATGCCGTAATAGCTGTTTCCCTTCAGAGGGTAAAGTATACAGTTTGCATTTGACCTGACGGGGGCCGCCACAGGGCGCGAGGCCTCACTCCCTGACAGCCGAGCCTACAACAACCATACACACTATTTGCTACTTTAACGACAAAGCAATGAGAGTCAATTCACATCGACACCCTCCCCTAACAGCCGCGTAAAGTAAAAGCTACCTTCAGCTCCCGTAATTAGGTACATAATGAAACAATTTGCAATCGATCACGTTCGATAGCTTCCAGGCTAATAAAAACTAAACTTCAGGAACACGTTGTTAGGGTTGTGTTTTGTTTGACGCGTAAAAACAGAAGGTTACTCAGCTACTTTTGTAGGAGTAGCTGTTTAGAACATAAAGTTGATATTGGCCTGACCGATGTTTTTCGCCAAGGTTGTATGTTAAAGTTTGGTCACGACGCGTGCTTTTTGTTATTTGCACATAAAATACGGCCGAAGCCAGTGTCGCAAGTACGTATGCTAATGTTTTTTATCGCATGTGCCTGGAATAGGCGGGCCTGATCGAATTTATATGACACTGTGACGTTTTTTAGAGGATATTCTACTTTTTGGTTGGATATTGGCCGCGGGGTATTGTGAAATTGTGGATAAAAGCTGTGCTAGTAATTTACTTGGGAACGAATGAATTTAGTTGGGCGAGTGAACTTTAGAGTGAATTGCCTAACTCAGCTACAAGAGTAGATTAAGCTAACTCCGTTGAAAAGGTCAGCTGGAAACGTCAATTTATAGGTCTCAAGGTTGTGTTTGAGATCTTGACGTAAGCACTTAGTCTTTGAGTTTGATAAGGGTTGTGTTCGAAACATTTTCTGTCATATGAGTAAGTATGTATTTTATTACTTCAGGATTTCTATTTTTGATCTTAAAGCTATTTGAATTCTATTTCAAATATTATATATTTTTGGTGTTCATCTACCGTACCTTGGTAAAAAGTGCCTTGTGACATTTAGTCCATATATGTATAACTACTATACATCTACTTTATAAGTTAAAAACACAGAATATGAATTAAAAAACCTAACTAGATTTTCTAACCCTCTAAAACAAACATTTGTAACATAGACTTACCAATAACACTTCGACGAGTAAACATAAACTATGCACCAGAATGTACACATTAGTGCACAAATGTATAGTTGCACAAAGTGTGCACAGCGCCGCAGCGGTCGTGCGGTCTGGCCGCCATATTAATATGATATTGCACATTATTGGTAGTGTGTTGTGCACACTGACGGATACTGGATACTGCATACTATTCATACGGACGGATATTGAGCAGACTTGTTACATTATGTGTTCGGTGGAATGCTTTGTGTTGTGTAAGACTATGTTGAAGCGAGCTTTTGAGTAAGTGGTTTTGTAGTACAAGAGAACTACTATAATACTCGTAGAAAGAGAGATTTGAGAAGCTCATTACATTATTGAGTTATTAGGTGTTTAAATATAATTTAAGTTATTAACTTAGGAGGCAAATGGAAAATGGTTTTTGGGTCGATGCCCGCTAGGGCCGCGTGGACTTGAAAAGGAAATTCTTGGTCTTAGAACGCAATGGGTACCTGAAAGACCACAGACTGAAGGACCCCCTCTAGGGTGGCGAGAGAGAGCGTGTAAGACTAAAATCGCACCTATGTTGCTTCAGTTGCCTTTTGCATTCTAGGACCACGAGTATCTCTTTCATACTTTTCCCCATGGACTTGCGTTGGTGTTAGTCATGATTTAACATAATTTATCATACCTAATCTCTCAGTCCTCCTCTCTAGGGAAGGGGCTGAACCGTAATCCACCTCGCGGGTCCAATTGGTGGATGTCACATGTCTTCGAATTTCTGGTTTCCTCACGATATTTTCCGTCACCGTTTTGAGAGCAGTGGTGTTGAAATATATGTCTTACTGGCTTTGAACCAGGGACAGGACAACTCGTAAGTCGGGACAGTTACCGTCGGACCATCACTATGTGCAGACCTACCACAGTGTTGTCTTTTTAACCCTAAGGTTGACTAGTAGAGAATGCCCTGATGCATTAAGTCCGCCTATGTACCACCACTGTACATGAAGTTTAAATAAATTAATAAATAAATCACTGTTCTTGACTTAACTTGAGTAAAAACACAAATACTTACTTCCAACTCATTTTAAAATCTTGAATGGCGTCTTCAGAATCAGATTCTTAAAACTTACCGCTGTTTTCGAGAATTCTTTGAACTTTCTTCGCTTTTATGTGACAGAAATGGAACAAAGTGCAAAGAAACAAATAGATAAGGAATAAAAATAAAAGGGGAATGGGAAAAGGCGCCGATCCCTTTACCATGGCTTAGTGGAAGCTTTTCTCCAACAGCTTAGACACAAAAGCTTATTTCGTGCTTATTCCTTATGGTGGGTAAACAGTTTGACATTGGGAATGCAAGCTGTTTTTAAAATATTTTATTCTTATTACGTTTTCAGTACTTAGTGAAATAAATACGTGTATAAATTTTTATTTGCATTTGACATGTCCAATACTTATTATATTAGACCTATCATTTTTGTAATTTTTCCTAATTTTACTGATTCGGAAGTTTTTTTGTTCGTAATTTTCACTAAGTAAAGTTTAGTCTTCAAAACATTTTTTCGCTGCAGAAGATAGCTAAGTGGCAAATATGTCAGAACCAATCTTTAGAAAATCGTGATGTAGTTCTTCCTTCCAATTTTATGCGTTGACTCCAGTAGGAAAAATACACTAATATATTGAAAGCGAAAGCATGTGTGTATGTTTGTAACTTCTTCACACTCGAACGGCTGAAGGGAGTTCAATGAAACGGGTAAACCATATCCTAGAATAGCACATAGGATTTTTTATCGGAGTAGAATTCCTTGGAATAATGTTCTACTATGGCGCCGCTGGCGAAGGCACTGGCAGCAGCGACTAGTACATAAATCTTCCACTTGAACCCCGAAACTGACCTTCATATTACTCAGAAATTCTTTTATAAATTCCCAACGTCGTGCTTTCAAAGCCACTAAAATACCCCAAACCGTAACGACTCCGCGCAACTAAAAAATAAATTCCAACATTTCCGTTTCAAATTCCATTACACGCAATAAACACGATAAATAGGCGATTTAAATTAACAAAGAATAATGCTTACAGTACACTGCAAATGAAATCTCGGCTTATAAATGGCCCGTATAAAATGTAACTTCGTTTTCAAGAAAAACTTATAATCTCGAAGGCAGCCAGTTCCTGTGGGGGTGTTCTGTCATAACAAAAGGGGGGAGAGAGGGCGTAAAGAAGTGGGAGTGGGGGGTAAAGGTATCAACTTCACAGGGAAAAATGAATAAGAACATCTACGTAACACGACCGAGTCAAATATCCTGTGTAAACCCGCCCCCGCGCCGCCCGGGCGCTCGGAAATGATTTGCTAACTTATAAGGCAAAAGTTTTTAGTTTCAAAGGTTTCGTTAAGACCGGTTTTTGTGGTGATTACGGTGACATGATGCTGGAAGAAAAGGTTTGAGAAAAACTGAGGACGAGCTGAGATAGTTTTGATGGCTAGCTGAACCATTATTGGGTTATCGACAGAACTGTTCATCGTTTTAAGTATTTAATTAAACCCTGACGCACAAAAATCTTTTGATAATGAGTTAAGTCAAACTTATTCCTAAAAAAGAAAAAAAGCCCTTAAATTTTATACAATTTTTGTAAACTGAAAGAAATTAGACAAACATGCTTGCTACAAAACGCTACGAATCGCTACGTGTGCTACGCCGTAGCAACTGCAAGTTTCCCTTGAAAATTGTACAAGTAAAACACCAGCTTAGTCATATAGACATTCCAAAAATGGATATTAGAAAATTGAATCATAAAGCCTAGGCTTATGGTTGATATTCAAATACCTCATTTTGAGCTATTTCTCTTTATCATTAAGCCGGCGAAATGTTAGCTCTAAAATTTAGTGCAAAACGAAAATCCTCGCTACATACATTCATTCCGGTGGAAATTCGAAAGAGATTACGTAATCGCATGGTTTTCGGCTACAGACGGCCAATTTAAAAAGCACCGAGAAATGCCTTGCTCTTCCACATGTTAAGGTATCGTCAGATGTCTTCGCAATTTGGTCGTATTATAAAGTCATTTGCGGGTTCCACAAAGTCAAATGTCCTGTAACGGGATTCTTTGAATAAGAAAAGGACGGAATAAGGTTATATTAGCATTACGGTTGAGTGAAGATTGCTTATACTGTTTGTGACATATGAATATTTTTACATAAACTCAACAAGTTTGAACTTCGTTTGTTTGGTGATTTTCTTGTGCTTTTGTTGGAGTCTGATAAACAGAAATATTTTTGGTGTGTAGATACGCATTGCATCAGCAAATGCTGGACTTCTAGAAGAGAGTGCATAACATTTGTAGCCATTAATCAGTCCCTTTTTTAATTTTGTCACTCCTGGGACTCTGGCTACCTCTTTAGGAGAAGGAATGGGCTGTAATCCACCATACGAGCCCAGTGCGTGGTGGTTAATGTTACATATCTTAGAATATTTAGTTCTAGAACATATAGGTTTCCTCACATGTTTTCTTTCACTATTTTGAGAGCAGTGGTGATGAAATAAATTACTTAAAGTAAAGCTTAAAAAAACTTAAAAATTAAGTAAAGCGACTTTCTGGGTTTGAACCCATGACGTATAACTTGGGGCACGACTGTTCTATGGTCACCCCTGGGCCTAAGTTTATCGCCATCACCTCTCTCAATGCCGAGAGTGGTAATCTGACAGCTATTCTTGAGTCCTGTCTTTAGTGCCAAACTGAGTTGGGTACTATTCCTACAATCTACTCGATCTATCATACAAACGGCCGGTAATAACATCTAAAGTAACTAATGCCTCTAAAAAATTAGAAATTTCCTTTACCTTGCAGGTAAAACATAATGCTTCTCCTCCAATAAGTCTGCTTCCGTGGCCCCAGGCAGGCACTTAGCTCGAGCACACGACTAAACTTCCAACTCGTTTGTCACACCGTAATTTATCAAGTTCTAACACTTCCAACGTACTCTCAAAATGTGAATTTGAGTGAAAAATGTGTTACATGGCGCTTTAGGGGCAACACATACTGAAACGCGACGCCATATTACATATTCTCTTTTAAATAGCGATGCATTTAAAAGAGAATTTATATATTTTTATTCATGTAGAATTTTTTTTACTACAAAAAAAGGTAAACATTTTTGTGTAATTATTCGAACAATTCAACACAGAGAAATGCGATGCTGCATGCACTTTTAAAATTATTATACAAACAATATAGATTCAATTTATTTCGGTTGGAGAATTCGAGTAGGTACACCCTGTGAAATTTAAAAAAGGAATTCATTTGAATAAAAGAGAGACCTGTGTTTCATCAATAATAAATAAGAACTTGGTTTTAAACACAGGCATCACGGCGTCAAAGTGGAAAAAATAATTGATTATACATCGTAGCAATTTATGGCTGTGTAAATGTTTTTATAATGTATTGCAAAAAAAAAATCGTTCCTCAATTGACCGAGCGGCCAGCTTCGTATGTCGGTGTGAGTAGACCCTTATAATAATTTCTGACAAATAGAGTTGACTAGCATCTCACGTCACGCAACATCCGGTTGCCATGGCGCGTGTATTAGTTAAATATTATCGATGGTTGTTCGCTGTAACCAATTATGTAATTTTGAAAGTCCATAGTTATTATGTTTTGCGAGTTATGGGCAGAATGGAAAAGGTTTACGGGGCTTATTAAGTAATTGGTTAACTCTGTGTGTAAAAAAACACGCACAGGACTGGTCATTGTGGCGACACTTAGGAAGGCTATGTCTAGCGGTGTACAAAATGCGAAATGTGAAAGCTGAAATGACGTTCATAGTTGAGGGTCACCAGTATGGAAGTATTCGGAATAGGGTGTAAAGCCCCGACCAGACGGATGGTTTTGGCTGATCTGACAATTTCACGCGGAGAACTCTAATTACGCGATGTACGATTTTGTAGTTTAGTTTCGATGTGACGCTATAGATGTCTACAGATTCTTCCGTTGTTCTATGCGTTGCAAGGACACGGTATTTACTCGTTACCCTGAAAATCCATACTTATTTATTTCCCAAAGAACAAGTTCAATTTATCCTATTCATCATAATGTTTGTTAAGTTGTACGAAAAGAATCAAAAGTCTAATGATATTATTTTCCCTTGTTCCAGGTAAGGAGTAGCTGAAGCCAGAAGTTTCCTCAAGTATTCCTTTCAGTTTTAATTAAAGGGAACAAGTCGAAACAATTCGCTGACTGGTCACAGGAATATTTTTTACGTTCACTTTACAAAGAAACACTTTTCTTAGATTTGTTAAAAGTTCATCCTTTTTTTTCTGTTGGTATTGTTATACAATGTTAATTTACGTTTCAAAGACAATTATAGAATCAACCTTCAAAGTTTGATTCTGTAACTGTTTTTGAGATGCACAGGGAGTCTTACAACGAGGGGTTAAAATGAAAGGCGTGCGATCGAAAAAGAGGGATAGAGCTTTACACCTTATAGAGCTCCATCTCTTTTAAAGCTCAGCATGGTCGTCAAATGGATCGCGTTAAGATCTCGTGGAAAAGCATCTAAATTTAACTGTTAAAGACACTTCAAAATCATTCAATAATCAAATAATTTCTTTAGGAGCGGGATTTGATGATTTTCTACCTCAAAAATGAACTAACACATACAGTTTTATTATATAAAAATCTGCAATACCCTCGTCATTCTATTAGTTCATGAAGCACGTAAAAGAACCCAATCTTCTAGTTGATCTCTTAATACCTGTAACAAATGCTTTACATGACCATTACAGGTATAAGCTATAAATTCTAATTGATCACGTACACGGTTTCATAACAGTTTGTACATAAATTTTACGTAAATTCCAGCCCTAGATTATAAATCTAAGGCTGAGGCCGCGATTAATCGCTACAACCGCGAAACCGATTGAGACGCGCACACCACGATTAAAAATCGCGAAACGACCCGCAGTTTGAAGATGGATTTCAAAGTAGCAGTATTATTTATTTATTTACACTTATTTGTACACCAAGATTACAATGTATAAAAAGGAAACCTTATATTAGAAGAGATTGTTGCTCTGATAATAAGAAATAGAAAAATAAGACGTCAAACCTATACTGACCAAAAAACCGCTCGCGGTTAACGCCTGTCCAACCAGTCGCGGAAAAAAACCGCAGGTGCGGCCGCTTGTATCAGTTTTATAGATAGTACAAATTCACGCGTAGTGTGGCTTTAGCCTAAGGAATGATTTAAGGCCTAAAATAACGGAAACCAGGGCTGCCAACGTTGGTAAATGTTCCTCCGTCATATTTTTTTATTGTGACCGTGTTTTTGTAGTATGTTCGTAGTCTGCGTGCGTACGTAACAATGCTTTATAAATTTTCTATTGCCACTACGATATTGCGACGTATCTAGGGTTGCCATCTATTCGAATTTATTAGGGTTGGCACTTATTGAAACTCTTTTAGCTGTTTGGAAACGAGAAATAATTTTTGAATATTGATTTTATTGGGGCAACAACGATTCACTTTATACTACTTTTTGTTGATGTGGGATATCATCAATATGATTTTTCCCGCTCTGGGCGGAGCAGGAGAGCGTGTCCGAGTTTTTCTAACTAAAACCCACTCCTGTTCCTTCTTTGCCTTCGTTCTAGGGTCCCGGGGCCCCCTTTCGTTCAACCCAGGGCCCCAGTAGGCTTCGATTCTACTGGGCCTCTACGGTTTACTAACATCTCTATGTTTAACTTGATTTAACTGTGTACTATATCACATTTAATGGCTTACATTCGAACGTATATGCGAAAAAAGAAAAGGGTTTTTAAAACCTAGTCCCATTTACATCCACACAGTCGACGAACCCAGGACAAAAGCAAGGTTCAAATGTCCGAAGTGAGAAGTCATAAATGTCCGCAGTCGCATATTCCGGATTTTTACGAGATGTTCCGGGCCTCGCAGTGTCCGGGCACGAAATGTTATAGGACTCGTGGCACCCGGACTGGTCCGCAGAAGGTTTCGCGTTTAAGATATCATAGACACAGTGTTCTAGGGAAAATTGGCTGTGAAATAGAAAATGTGTTTGAGATGTGTGGTTGGTAAGGGAGATTTTCAATGTTCTTTCTTTCCACGGTGCTTTAGTTGTTATGAGAAAACATTCTTAATTTTTTTTATTACTCACGGTTTTTTTGCATTCAGTCTGTGTTAAGTAATAAATAATTTTTAGTAATAAAGCATTAGAATACGAATAATATATCAATATTTCAAAACATTATATCTATCAGGATTATAATGTTATTGTACAGTATTACAGTATTTAACAGCAAATATGTCGATCCAGTTTTCTCATCAAGCTTTACTGAAGTAGTCAAAGCTGCAATAAAATTCTCAGGTTTATTTTACTGAGATAGCGCCGGTGGCAATGATTCTAAGATAACAATGTTTCAATTCACATCAATTTTACATTACAATATCCAGCAAAAATCAATTTGAGAATTATTGTAAAAGCCACTGAACTTTTCCACCAAACACACCGTAATGGGTACTTAAAATAACATTGTTATTTTTCTTAAAACAATCTCATCACGCAAAACCTTAAATCAAAACAATTTGCTCTACCCGGTACCCACATCCCGCTATCTCCCTTTATATAATAATTGCTTTGAAGCCCCCAGAATCAAGAAACAAATGCAATTCGAGTGCCATTACGCACACTCGGCGCACTTTGGTGCGAATTCAAAGACTTTATTACAGTACAGTGTTGTGCATCCAAGCCCCCCGATCTCCCCGAACCTCCCCGAATCTCCCCAAACCTCCCCGATTCTCCCCTAGCGAGTACCCTGGGGCGTCATCATACTATTACAATGAAATAGGAGCTCGTCTTATCTCTCCACTACAGGGATGGAATAAGCTAAACAAATAGCCCTGTTTAACTAGCTTTAAGCTAACAGGTTCATTTGATTCTGTGTGCGCTCTGGTTTTCGTGTGCCAGGTGATTTTGGTGTTCTGGTTACTTTGTTTAATTTTCGTGTTTTGTGGTTATTTTAAAATGATTTTTGTTGCTTGATTATGTATTAAATAGGACTTGTATTAGGGTGGGTAAATATCAAAATGACTTCTCACTACTGACTTCTTCTGGCTAAATATACTAATATTTAGCCAGAGAAGTCATTTTGTACATATAATTTAAGTCAAGTCAAAAAAAAGTTCTCGTATAATCGAGTTGTGTGATGTGATCATATATACAAAGTCCCCCAACGAGTCTGTCTGTCTGTTTGTAATAAACTTAGAAACTAGTGATCGGATTTTCATGAGCTTTTCAATGGTAAACAGAGTGATTCATGAATAAATTTTAAGTGTAATACATATATATTGTAGTATTTCAACGATTTCTAACACCAGTGCGAAGCTGGAGCAGATCGCTAGCAAGAAATAAGATAATTTTGTAGAAAAGAAAGAAAATAGATTTATCCAGCACAACAAACGGTACACAAACGCAAAATCAGTTATAAGTGACAGCTTTATTTGCCTTGCTATCTAATCTTATTTGAGTATAAATCTTAGTGATAAAAACTTAATCTTACTCATCAAAAACAGTGACGTGTAACTATTTTCTGATTCGAAGACGGGATAGTAAAAATTTTATGTTCGCCAATAAAATGCTTGAGACCGAGGTTTATAGAGTCAGCGTCTGAACCGTATCTTGTGACACGTGCCGAATAAAGGGACTTTGATCTTGTTCATTGACTTGTGTTGGTACATTCATCTCCTCATATCCTTGTCGTGGTAATTCTAGCATGTTGGTGACAGTTCTACGTAAACATAACTTCTGATTATTATTATTCTTAAATTGTGGTAGATACTATAAAAAACAAAAACCAGGCAAATATAATGATAAGATATACAGAAACCATAAGCATTGCCAGTAGCTTTCTTCGAGAGAAAGTGGAAAAAAAAGTCCTAGGACACCCCCAAGATGAAAAGTTTCCTATGTGCTATTCCATGACCAGAGTGCTCGCCGTCCGCAAACAGGGACATATTATTTGCGGACGGCGAGCAATAATTAAGGACTACTCGTGTGCCAAGTTTCATTGAAATTCATTCAGCAGTTTACATGTGAAGAAATAACAAACTTACAACACACACGTACTTAGTTTACAAACTTTCACCTTACTCAAATGAATAAACCAAAAACACAAATGCAAATAAAATTGGTACAAATAGACAGTATTAGTACTCCACTACCAATTGCAAGATATGATACTGGGTGCTAATAAAGGCTAGTGTTTCCGAAGCCAGTTATTGGCTCATCGGTGTTATGCAGTTCTTTAAACGCTCAAATGGCCGAGTTTCCAATTTTCTTTCACAATAACAGTCACAGATTTTACATTTGCTGCATGTTGGCACTACGATTGGACTGCCCGAAAATTGTTCGCAAATCCCCGAATCACAAACGTTATGAATACGAAAATTACTATTGTAGTTTCGTTAGGCTGCATTCTCACTATGTCGCAACGGTTAATTTGTCTTCCCATTATAATATCTATTTGTCGACATCGTCGTTTAGCAACTAACATAATTTTGTAGTTATTCACATTTAATCGCGACGATACTTTTTCGTTTTTGGCAGATACTTTGCCATTTGTACATCAGTAGTGAGCTAAACAACACAAAATTGACTATATTTTAATCGTTTTAAGACTGGTGTGCTAGCCGTACCCACTGTCATGACAAAAATAATTAGTTGTCATCGCAAAAAAGTGGTATACCACAGTTGTTCGTGTCTTCCTATATGTGAAGACCTGCATTTAAATGTATAAACCACGATATTTAAAAACTACACTATTTATATGTCGCCGCGGCCAAGCGGGAACGCGGCCTTAGTCGGAACAATGGAACAAAAGTTAGATAACTAGGAAACATTACTGGACTAGAAACATGAACTAGTTCGTATTGTATATCAGGTTCATTGGCGTTTAAACGAGCTTTGTAACAGACTGTTTTCAGTGCACACTGAATGTGATGCTACTCATTACAACTTTGTCAAGTGGAACATGAGGATTTTGTTACAACTAGCTTTTACCCGCAACTTGACGCGATGTTCGTCCGCTTAGAAGTCGAAAATGTTTAAATGAAGGATTTTGGTTGCTTTTTTTTTATTGTAATTAATTGCTCTAATTGATTTAGAATTTTAATTTCATTATTCATAATTTAAAAGTGTAAAAACTGTATTGTAATGGCTCCACTGTCCGTCTGTCTGTCACTAGGTTGTACGAGTATCTCATAAACCCTGACAGCAGTTGCAATTTTTACCGATGATGTATTTGTGTTGCCACGGAAAAAATAAATACTGAACAGAATAAAATAAATATTTAAGTAGGGCTAGCGGGTCCCATATAACAAACATGATTCTTCTTTGGCATTTTTGCTACGGACTTAGTGTTTTCTTTCGATTTTGGGTTTTGTTTATTTTAAGGTAATACAAACCTCAAAACTAATTTCAAATTGACATGGGTTTGTATTGCAAGAAGTTTTAAATCACTACTAGCATACACTATCCCAAAAACAAAGACACACAAAAAAGTAATTTTCCACAGAATTTCCGCTTAGAAAAACGTTTGGCAAGGAGAAAAAAGGGCGAGTCAGGTTGAAACGACAGGTCTTCCCAAGGGACCGATTACAGAGAACCCCCCGATACTCAAGTACCACGCTAGTACACCGGTAATATATTACGACCGGCCCGCAGATAAACACCTATACCTAATCTATTTTGTTGGGGGACATGACTTTTCATATGATGACGGTTCCCCCATAGGGCCAACGCTCCAACGTTCCCTATAGGCTGAGTTATTGATAGGTAATATTTTACCTATGGGGGTAATGTAGTGGAATAAATTCTTATCTTTACAGTTTGTTTATTTGCTGATGTGCGGGGTGCCTTTTGATGGACTGAGGACTATATCGTATGGGTTATAGTGAATAACTGCGGAATACGTAACTTTTCAGGAGGCACAAATACCCAAATTGGACCTTTATCTATATATATAAAAGGAGAAACATAGCAAGGTTTTCACTCTAATCCATCTGGAAAATGGTTAGTATCGGTGGTAACACTATGTGTTATACTTTAATATATATTGAAAAATATTGTGGTTATATTTTTTACGTTTTATAAAAATCAGAATTTTATCATAAAAACTTTTAGCTTTAGTTAGGGTTATGCCCCAAACTAAAAATATACGAAATAGCGAAAATATATTCAAAGAGCACTACCATTTCATTTCCACAACAAAGCTAATGTGTCTAAAGGGAACCTAAATAAGCTTCATTTGGCTATTCACCTGTGCCGTAAAATATCTTACATTACTGCAAATTGGGTACATTCGGTTCCACTCGCAACGTTTTGGGGGGTTACGTAACCTAATATAATCGGAAAAATCCTCCTACTAACGGATAATGTGGAAAAATGTTGCAAACGCAGTAAAGGAGTTCCCATTAGTGGGTAATGTAACTCATTAGAGTATTTGCTGTGGTGGTTCCGTATGGGGGATAAAAGACCCCGTGAAATGTGGATAATAATGAGTATTGTATGGGGTGGACACACCGTTGTAGGCTGCTTGCGAAAAGGTCGGGTTAATGGGTAAAAGGTTATGTGGCAGTAGGAATATCTGCCCAGTACTAACGGGGATTATTATTAGAAAATTGGGACAGGAAAATGGTAGCGGGAAATTGTTTTTGGTTGTACAAGGAGCGATGGGCTCCACGAGCCCCCGCTTGATAAGTTCGTTTTTTTCGGAAACCGAATTGCTTACCCTTTTTTCTGCTGTGATTTGATTGGTGTACGAGTTTTAGTAAATCGGGTTTTCTTGTTTCAAGTGAAGCTTTACCTTTGTCTTCTGAAAAATACCACATTATTTATCAAAAAATACCACTATTACATTATTATTACCTTAATATTATAAAAGAGTATGTATATTTGTTACTTCTTTACGCTCGAAAGACTGAACAGATTTGGATTAAAATGGACACAGTTTTAACCCGGGAGTATTTTCCCTTGGGATAGTTTACTATTTTCGGTTGCCGCTGACTGCAGTTATGTAGGTCTACATAAACTAGAGCCAAACTAGTCGAATTCGGCATGTGACAGATGACGTCCAGTTGAACAGATTTGAATGAAACTTTGTACATAATTAGACCATGTCTGAGACAAGCAAATATGATACTTATTATCTCGAGGGTATGTTACCTTGGAACATTTTTTTTCTTTCACGTGGAGGAAACCGCTGACACCAGCTATTTTATTAATAATACTGTCATAATTATCGTTTGCAGTCTTTTTCGATTTCGTGTATCTAGTTTCAAACGTAATCCTTTTATCGCCGGTCGTTTCACGTGAAATAAAAAGATTTTCAAAGGTTTTATCCGTGTAGAAATTGTGCATTTAGGCAGAAAGCAAACGAGCAGTGCATCGGACAGATATGGGCGCACCGTATGCATGTCGGCTTGGCTTACGAACGTGCCGCCCTGTCGGAGCTGGTAACTCGTCTGGCTTCTCAGCCTAACTGGTACTTTATCTGCCTTAGGGTTGGTACAACTTAATGTTTTATATTTCTATACTTGATGATTATCTCAACTAAAGGTAAGCAATGAAGTGGTCGGCAATTAGGTATGCTTGTCTAGAAGTAACCTATTTTACTCTTGACTTATAGACGCCCAAGTAGTAGCTACCAGAAAATATAGACTGGCAAGGATTTCTATTCCTTAGCTGTACGCATAATGAGTGTTCCCAAAATGTTTTGTGTGTATAGCTGGAATGTTCACCTTGTGGCACATTGCCGTACGTCTGGTGGTTCGTCGATGAAAAGCGAAATTGAGTTATGTAATCCCAATTAGTAATTCGGATTTGAATATGTTGGATCGCATCGCAAATACTACCTATGCGAAATTTTCCAATACGCGATTTGCTCATCTAAACCATGTCCAAATATGTCACAGTTAATATTCATCATCATCATTATTGCAGTCGAAAGACGTTCACTGCTGGACACAGTCCTCCCCCCAATTGTTGCCACAACGACCGGTCCAGTGCGTCTCGTATCTACCACGTGCTCTGAACGCGATCTGTTTGACTACCTAAACTGTTAAAGGGATGGAGCTATATAGGGTGTATAGCTCCGTCCCTCATTCTCGCTCGCACGCCTGACTTTTTAACACGGCAAAGTAAGGCCCCAGGACTCCAAGCGGCACTCGAACTACGGCTGTTAATATTCCATCACAATAGTGACACTAACAGCTCTTAAACGCTGTCTACATGACCTGGTCGTGTTCGGTTTAATTTGTGAAATTCGCTCTACGGAGTCGTGATCAAAGTCTGGATAAAAAGTATTTTTAGGGAGAGTCAAAAGGTCGTTTCAAGTAAGTTCTCTAAATGTACGCAGTCACCGAAATATATTTCACAGTCCGTTTTATCGTCCGTTGATGCTGATTTCTTATTCTCTTTGAACAAGGTCTTCAAACTCTTAAGAGAGTCTTTAAGATATATCTCCAAAAGTTTCAAGTTTTATTAATAAAGTTTTTTTAGATTAGATGTTGGTTTTAGATAAAGTTTTTTCGAGTGTCGGATTTTGTTTAAAATCAAAGCGAAGTTTTGATAAAATTCTTTGAATAATCAAGTAACTCTTTTCATAAATCGTTTGGTTAAATTTAGTTTAGTTTTGTTAAGGCGTAGTTATGTAGTGTATGCTAATGACTTTCAGCATATTCAGTGACGCGGTGACCCTTAAATGTTTCTAGGTCATCAAATAATAGCGTGGGGTAATTGCCTTACTATTCAGAGTTGACCTATTAACATCTCTATCGACGAAGGTAGGCAGAGGAAGTCAGGAAAACGAACCTGTTTGGATTCGTAGTGGGGGAGTATTGTTTGCGTCGTTCTTTTGTCTGCCTACCGCGCGAGTGTCGGTCGTGAGGGCTGTACAAAGAGGCAGAATGCCTTCATTGATGTTAATGACACTATCTTCGCCGAACTATGCCACGTTTTTGCGGCATGTGTCGGAAGTCTCAGTAATGGAGCCGCTTGTGTGTTTTTCCTACGTTTAGTATGTTTTCTCTTTGAAAGAAAAACGGTTCGTCTCTTCAAAGTTGTACGTAATGACGCAGGATATTACTTGTATGCTCGCAGAATAGTTTCTTTGAAAAATCTCGTGGTTGTAATTTGATTTTTTGTGTCTGTGTCTTAAAATAAAGAGCAATTTACTGGAAAAGGTCTTCTTTGAAATCCTAAATTATTAGATAATTTTAATTTATTTTGTAAGTTGCTATTTTTTAGAAGAAATTATTTACTCTCTAGATTAATTTTCTGATATTAGGTAATTATACGAATACCTAGAACGTCAAACCCAAATTCTCTATATATAATTTTAATCGGGTTTAGAATATATTTTCTATCACAATATAAACAAAAACAAAGGAAAATAAAATCCGTCATCTCATATACATAGGAGTGCGTAATATTCATCCCGGCTATTTCGTAGGGGTAAATAGTCATACATAGTCAATGCGCTGTCCGGCGGACCTCTTAGCTGATGAAAGAGAAAAGGTTCCGTACGGTAATGTGTGCAAATTTTATTGTAATCATGTGTTTATTCATAGCTCGGGACAGAGAAAAATGTTTCATATAAAAACTAAATTAATTTGAATTTTATACGTGAAAGAGAGTGATATTACCATCAGGTGGGATCGCAGTCAAGCACTAGTTTATATTATTATTATATCTAGCCTATGCTGTCCCACTGTTGGGCAAAGGCCTCCCTCCATTGCTTCCATTGTTCCCGGCTTTGAGCCACTTCTTGCCAATCTCAAGGAAGACGTCCAAGTTTATATTAAATAAAAAAAATACTGATACTTCATACACCTACACATTACTGAGCGCTGTGCTCTTTAAGTAGATAATTTAGCTTGGATATTGTCAATTTGTCACATGGGTGACGTTCGTGAAATATTCTAATTGGAATATATTTTTAGAATTTTGGTCCCTATTCAAGATATTTAATCTTGGTAAATTAATGTCTATAATTAACTTTTCAATTGCGTATCTTAGAATAGCTACCTACTGAAATCATTTTTGTAATAACATAATTTTTTCTTTCATCTGCTTTTTTTAAATTCATGAATCCTCGACCGGTCCTATGAGACCGCGGTGTTATTGTTTTACTATTGTGTCTCGTTTTGTGGGTATGTGATAGGTTAAAATAAGGTTCCCCAATTTGAAAATTATTCCTGTACCGTGATGCGTTCACAAATATGAAAATTCACATACACAAGGCTTCCAATTCCGGTACAACGATCTGTAGGCCGTAGGTACAAGTATCAGTTCCATGCGAGAGTCGAATACGTGATACGCGGTGCAGTAGCTAATCGACCAACTACTGCGCCAACCTTACCGTCAAATTACATATTTATGTAATCGATTCATTAAAAAAAAATGCCAACGTTTCACTAATTATATTTCATCATCATCATTGCAGTCAAAAGTCGTCCAATGTTGAACACAAGCCTCCCCCAAAAAGTCTCGTTATTTATTTATTAAATGCTGAATGCACATAAAAGTACAGAGGCGCACTTAATGCCTTAACGTAATCATTACATGTCCATAGAATTCTCGCTTAATACTCCTCTTATTATGACTACGAACTTAAAACCTCCTTTGTTTGAAAACCGCGCGGCCCCAAAAATATACCAACCTAGAAATTACAAAGAAAATAACAGAACGTGTAAGAGACAATCTGGCGGCGCCGCTGCACGTCGGTTCATTATGTGTCAACCCTTTCCCCGCCAGGCCGCCATCCATACCAGGAAGAAAGAAATGAAAGTGGAACGCGTATTTTCGTCGTTTTTCTTACTTTTTCCTAACAAAGAACGTACAGCATTGGCTTTTCCGCTGATGAAACTCTTTTCGGTTGCATTTCACGAACGCAATCCGATAATGAATGGTGAAAACTATTCACGCTTCATCAGCGAACGTTGCCAGCGCTGTTGTTCGCTCCGATTGAATTAACTTTTGTTCGGAAAATGTGACGTTTTTAATTTGATGAGCTCTGTTTCGCTGCCGTTGTCATTGTTTGCCTCTGATTTTATATTTTGTAGGACTTCGATTCCGGATTAATGAGACCCAACAAGGCTTTCGATTCTGTAAATATAGGACAGACAATGCTGATGCGACTCTTCATTATAGTCACTGAGTACTGTTTAACTGAGATTGGCATGTATTCGTATACATGTATCCATATAGTCATAGGCTTGCTTAATACCCCTTTCACAGTAATTCCCTAGTAACACATACATGAGCTTAATGTCAGCAATTAGTCGCGTCGCTTTAAAAGCATATTACTCGCTACACACCTCGAATAATGTACCTATTAGCTAGATAAATTGTGACGTCACCAACGTCTACGATTAAACGCCTACGGTTTCTCGTAGACCGTCGTAGCGGCGTAGCAACAAGTCTGCTACGAGAGCAAGATCTATTATAAATTATGACTGACACAGACAAGTCGACGCCTTGTCTGAATAAAAATGCTCTAAAAAGTCTGTAAAGTAGACTGCAAGTTCTTTTTATGATGTCGAAATGAGATTTTTATGCGGAGAAAATCTGAAAACGCGACAAAATTAAAAAGTCGCATAACTTTTGAGGACTACATCGGGGTTGTTAATTAGTTTTACATTATTTAAGTGAGTAGGAGGTGGTAACATCGCTGGCAGACCTTCTGTTCCGCAAAGGCTAGTATGTAAATTGCGACCAAAATGAGCTTTGAGTGTGTTGAGAGCATGTTCAAGGCTGTAAGCTGACATATAAACGGCGCCACAAAGTTATTAAGCCGACTATATGGCTCGTTTAATAAAGCATTCTTGTGTACATTCAGTTAATTTGACTTGGGCAATTGCACCCAATGTGTGTTTGAGCGCCCGGAGCTATTGTGTGATTGTTATACGCTAGGGCTGCGGTGTTGGACTAGTAATGCGAGTTATACGGTGAAGGCATTACTTTTTATTCGTCTTTTATTTGCTTTTGATGTCGTGTGGTTTTTAAATGACTCTATCAAAATCAATATTATGGAGGCGAAAGTTTGTGAGTGTTTTTGTTACTTTTTTACGCTTAAACGACTGAACAGATTTCGATGAAACTTGGTACACGGGTGGATCATGTGCTACTTTTAATTTCCGGAGGTGTTCCATTTTCTACACTAATATTAAAAAGAAGTAACAAACATGCAAACACACTTGGAAACCTTCGTTCCGGGTGTATGTTCCTATGGAATAATTTTCTACTATCACACGGGCGAAGCCGATGGCAGCAGATAATATTTTTATGAAAATCATGAAAGCCTTTAAATCGTTATTGATATTCCGGTAAATAAACTAGTAAATACGGTTTACATGCGAGTAGTCAATACAATTACAATTTTATCAAGTTTTCATAACGTACAAAATTACTTTTCTGCGATTGAACCAGTCGGCTGAAAAATTCATGTCAGTACACCTATTTAATTCGCAAACATATTCATAATGTCGCCAGTATTACATTATATTTCATATATTGTAAAATAACTAGGTCGTCTGAAAATGTGGCTATTTTCACGTATCATTTAACTTGAATAACACACTCATAAATCGTGTAAAGCAGGGTATTGTCATGAAAATTAGTCGATTAACGATAGTGGTTATCGATTCGGGTACATCTCTATTATTTATTCGGGTGGGGGTGGCGTGACGCGGCGGTTCTGCCACCTAAGTGATTACACTGCATTATGCGCCGCGCTCGCGAATCACGAGTTACATTATGATGATGACATGTTGTAATTTTGAATGGTGGTTATGTTAAGTTTTTGTTGTGTTTCGTGGTGATTAACATGTACAGATCGGCACCTCATAAATTTGCAATTCTTCATGAGGTTATCGGTGGCATATTACTGCCCTTTAAAGTAAGAGTCTTACAGCGTAGGGTGCGCCACCGGTCTACATGATTGAGAATAGGTAGACTTATGTATTCTCTCTCTTTCTAACCAGTTAATAATCCTTTTACAAGGTTAATTGTTTTGTTTCATCATTAGTCTAGTGTGACGTGGTTACCGGTGGTATATATACCAAGCATGCGTGTTCCTGATAGCTACAAATTAGGGGTCTTTAAGACAAGAGTGGATAGGTTCTTAAGCCCAGGGTAGCGTGCTCCATTGTCAGCCACATGATCGTTTACTATTAGGTGAGACACTGGTCAATTGCGAGCCTATCCATAATTGCAAGAAAATAAATAATAATTGACTCTTGAAAATAGTGAAACCACTGTATTTTATAGGTAGTACTCGTATGTATGATTAGTTTAAATTTTCAGTAATATATATGTATATGTAGTATATGAATTGTATGGTAGTTCATACAATTCATACAACACCTTTGCTGCCTCAAATAACATAAAAGGTAAGTTAAGCAAGTTATTCGTAACCCCGATAAAATCAACCTAATACAAAAGCTGTAAATTAGGCATTTGGCCAAACGGATTGTAGGTCTGTTACCTAAATAAGCTACCTATTTATAATTGGGTGAAAAGGGGTGAGGGTCAGTCTCTGTGGAGGCCAGTAGCGGGGCGTGGCATCCTACGTCAATGTTATATTGTCCGCTAAACTAATTTGGTGCTAGCTTTTCGATGAACAATTATGGCTTTTTTTTTTCGAGTTGAGAATCATCAGAATGACTTCTCCCGCTTTTGGGTGGGAGGCCGTGTCAAACTTTTACTGACTAAACCCCACCCTGTTTCTTCGTTGCCTTCGATCTGGAGACACCGAGCTTACCTTTCGGAATTCCGATCCATGTCGACGATTATCAAAAGGACTTCATGAAAAAACCAATCAATTCTTATCGATCAAAGCTTAGCCTTTTCCCAACTATATTGGGATCGGTTTTCAGCCTAACTGTTTACGGCTAAATAGAAGTATTTTACATGGAAAGGCTGTCTATCTGACCTCTACCACACAGTAACTGTGTAACATGATACCCTTTGGATATACAGATGTGAGATTTGTCAAGTGTCAGGTACTCCACCAAAAAAATTCTTCGTAGCAAATAAACGATACTGTCGCGACCAAAAAGAACATAAAAAGTGTAACTAAACTTTCCCACTTTATGGTCGCGACTGTATGTAATTCTAAAGAGGTTATTTCTTATTCAATGGTAAACTCAATAATGTGCCAAAAAGAAGTGAGGCTGGAGTCTCTACGGAGTGCTGTAGCGATCTCCAGGGAACACGGCGGCTGCGGGAATGTTTGAAAGAGTTGACGTGGCTGTAGAATACAAAGACAAATGAAAGAACTAGTTTCATATAAGAAAAGAAGACCTAGCACTGGAAAAGTCATTTGACATCTTTATAGGAAAGACTTTACAATTTTTAATTTAAACTAGCAGACCCGGCTGACTTCGTACTGGCGATTTTTTTTGTTTCTCACCTTTTAAACCTTCCCTAGACCTCCACGAACATTTCAAGACCAAGGTAAGATAAATCCGTTCAGCCGTTCTCGAGTTTTAGCGTGACTATCGAACAGTAACTGATTATTTTATATAAAGATTTTTCTGTCAAGACTTGGCGGTAATATCCTTTTTGGAGGTCGAAAATTTTCAAATAACTCTTCCCACGCTAGGTTGTGCGAGAGAGAGTAAAAGACTTAGGGCCTGTTTCACAATGTCTGAGTAGGCACTACTCACTGAATAAATTCAAAAACGTGACAGAATTTGTATGAAATTATCTGCCAAGTAAGATACTCGAAACTTAATCATAGATGGTGAAATAGGCCCTTATACTGACTAAAAAACCCACCTATGTTTTTATTGCTCTTTTGTGGCCACGGTAACTCTTTTAAATAATCTCGCAACAGCGTTAGCAAGCATCAGCCCTCCTGAGTATTGTCCGTTTTACTGACATTTCTTTGAGGCGCACGTGGAACACAACGGGCCGTCGCATCGACTCGAGTCGATCGCTTACTTGATGGCTGAATGGCAATTTAAGCTACCTATTGCTCGCAGTCCTTAAGTCCACACTTACCGGAATCGCCCTAGGACTTCCAACGCTTTAGCCATCTCCTGTGGCTAGCAAAATTGCTGTGCAATTTTTGTCACTAAAACTACACTTTTTCTTTATGGTCCATGACAATCTCTAATTTTAAAGAGTGTATCTGTATATATTTTCCAAGCGTCAAAGTGCCACGAAGGGGTGAGGGTCAGGTCTCCAAGGAGTGCTGGGACCTTGAGTAGTAGAGTGTAGAGGGGGGAGTAGGGGGGAAGGGGTGTCCTCCGGTGTTATATCGCGTCTAATTCGGACCTTGTTGTGGTATCTCGGTGTTCAAACTTCACTTGTTTGTTCTTGTAGGACTTCTGAGTAGTGTTGTGTTGGTAGAGGCTGGAGTAATTAATATGTATCATAATATCTTTGTAGTAAATATGCCTGCGTAACTGTTTCATGTAAATATATGGGTTACACGTGGAACTCTGTAACAATTTTTTTTTCCTTTACGCTTCATACGATTTGTACTTTTTAACATATTTTGTTTTTGATACAGAATACAGTTACTTCGTTGTTTTTAATGCGGATGGTTTTTTTTTTTCTTATTTTTCCCATTAATTGGTAAAGTACTAACGGTAAAGGTATTATTATTTTTCTCGAGCCATCTAGGCGTCCAGCTTGTTTCGCTATCTCTTCCCAGGTGCACATTGTAATACTATTACAGTATATGGTAAAGCCAAGGAATCAAGGCAGCTTTCTCGGCAAGCTTCGCTGAGGTAGCCAATACAATAAAAAGCTCGTTACATTTTACCGAGATGACCGCCCGTTTTAATGTCAAACTGTCCAATTGTAACAAAAAACACACGAAACTACCAAAAACTTCCATGTTAAAGGAATTCTTGTGTGTTTTGTTGAGTTACTAATATTAACAAATTATTTTTTTTAACAGTTAGAAAAAAAGGTATAATGCACATCCTTTAGATGAAAGGCGAAAATAATGTAGAAACAGAAACAACAAATCAATTAGATCGAAGACTGTTAAGCACCTTGTTCTTCCTAATAATTCACTTATTGAGAAAGTTATAAAAAACGTACCTACCTGATATTCTTCAACTTTGTATTGTATTCTGTCAAACTACACATAGGTACAGACTCATTTATATGGAAAAGTTTATTACTTTTCTAGTCAGTTGTTTGTAAAATAAGAATAAAGTAACAATACTTGAGCCATCAATTACACTCTGGTCTTGTTTCATACAATTTCATTGTTTTTATTCGTTCAAATTTTAGACACCGTTTTCTCCAGAGAATATGGGCTCACTCTGTATTCGTATTGTATTCGTATATTTTCACAGAGTGTAGAGGCTCGAAGTTCATCAAAATACTTTAATCTTGACTACCTTAGCCTTCTGCTCCATGTGAACTGTCATTTGTTGAAACCTAGATAAAAAAAGTACAAAATAAGCACACACTTACATTACTAAAAGAAAACTTGATCTTGCACGTGAATGGTCATCTTTTTTTAAATAACTACTGAAACCTGATCAAGAAACTGACTATACTTTTTTTTATAAAGAAGAACCTCATTGGAATTTGGTATTATTTTGAGAAAACATACCAACGGACATAAAAGATAGCTTCCATTTTCAAAAATTGATTATCTTTTTTTTATTTTAAAGACGTACGTTTTCCCCGCATACTTTCTTCTTTGCATAACTAACGCACCTAGCGTCATAGTAAAAATCGATCGTAAACTTCTCGAAGCAAAAAGCCCGGTTGCCATAGCAACGCATCTTTCGTTCCGTATTTTTTTAATTGGTTCTGCTAATTGGCGCCGGTAGCTAAGACATGAAAAACGGCGCCTTGTTTTATTTTCATCACTCGTTGAGCTAAATAAATGTTGTTTTCCTTCAGGTGTTGTTTTTATAGTAATAGTACCTCAAATAATCTTGTTGCGTAAGTCCTGGTTTCTAAGAATTCAATTTCAGAAAAGCTATAATAGATACTAGATGCTGCCCGCGGTTCCGCCCCCTAGAAGCGATTCTCATACAAAATTACCAGTTTCAATTTTTTTGACGGTTTTTTAAGGGCTTTTCTATTTTATTTATCTAAAATAATCCATGTATTAGAGCAAATAAATAAAACAAAATCAGTTATTGAAATCGACCTGTGACCGATCTTAAACAAGATTTATTGGAATTTAAGCGGTTTTCATTTACAAAAAAATGCTTAACAATTACGGCGGCAGTGTTTGAAATTTTCATGTAACATATAGATAGATACTAATAGCCACGATTGTACCTAACCTTCAATCTCTAAAAGAAACCCGATAATATTCCTAATCACTAAACTTTTCCTGGACAAAAAAAAATCATGACGCGACCTAGCCATTCACGAAACTTAATTCTAGTTCTTATCCCCGTACAAAAACAGCTAAGTTACCAAAGAGTATCTCGCCAAGAGATCCCATCTTAATTAACGATGTCCTGATAAAAAGAAGAAAAGGGGATATTTTATAGAAACCCCGCCATTGTCCGAAGGCACCTATTGTTTTGCAATGACAGGGAATTTTCTAGTCTGCCGACGATCGGGATCGGATTGTTTGGAAAAATTACACCAGTTTTCTGATGAACATCGTTTTAAATGAGCAAGCCTTTTTCATTGAGGCTTTAGTCTTTATTTACGATTATGGAAGTCGAAAGTTCAGTTTTGGTAGAGATTAAGTGACTCATTTAGGCCTTTTTTGCGGAGCGTAATCATTTAATAACTTCTCCTATTCTGGGTGGATTCATAGGGAGTGTATGTTACTGACTAAAATCTACCCGTGTTACTTCGATCGGATTGTTTTGGAAAAATTACACCAGTTTTCTGATGAACATCGTTTTAAATGAGCAAGCCTTTTTCATCGAGGCTTTAGGCTTTATTTACGATTATGGAAGGCGAAAGTTCAGTTTTGGTAGAGATTAAGTGTCTCATTTAGGCCTTTTTTGTGGAGCTTAATCATTTAATAACTTCTCCTATTCTGGGTGGATTCATAGGGAGCGTGTGTTACTAACTAAAATCTACCCGTGTTACTTCGATCGGATTGTTTGGAAAAATTAAACCAGTTTTCTGATGAACATCGTTTTAAATGAGCAAGGCTTTTTCATCGAGGCTTTAGTCTTTATTTACGATTATGGACGGCGAAAGTTCAGTTTTGGTAGTGATTAAGTGACTCATGTAGGCCTTTTTTGTGGAGCGTAATCATTTAATAACTCCTACTCTGGGTGGATTCATAGGAAGTGGGTGTTATTGACTAAAATCTACCCGTGTTACTTCGATCGGCTTGTTTGAAAAAATTACACCAGTTCTCTGATGAACATCGTTTTAAATGAGCAAGCCTTTTTCATCGGATTTAATCTCGTTAAAAGAAATGGGTTTATTTATTTACCATTATTATGCAAAAGTTCAGTTTTGGTAGTGATTAAGTGACTCATTGAAGCCTTTTTTTCGGAGGGTAATTATTTTATTGATCCTTCCGATCTGAGTGGATTGAGAGGAAGTGTCAAACCGTTTTCCTTTGCGTTTTAGGGCCGCGGTTACTCTTTCGAGCAGGATTTGGTCCTGCCGAAGGATACGTTAGAAAAAGTAAAACACTATAAAAACGAACCCCACATTATATTTAATCTGTGATAAAAACATATTCCAGCCAGTAAGATGATTCACATGAATACAAACTATTTGCTCAGAGATTGTTACTCGCCCTATCAATAATTCCCCTATAAAAACATTCCAATAAACTCTCCAGAGGTTTTTCTAAACATATAAGCTAAACTTTTTGTTGAATCTAAAGCCTTTATGCCTCCCTAGACACTGAAAATCTCTTTAGTACCTTTTTGCTCACATTTTGCGCTCTATAAACGATATGTTGGTACCTAAAGTGAACTAAATACTTCATAATACTTTTTATGTGTTCGAAAAGGTAGGTTCGTTTTATCGTCAGACTTTTAGGTCGTGAAATCTGAAATATTACCTACAAGTTTCAGGTCTAGGTCAGGGATTTAGAAGTTTGTGAGTTAGCCTTAGTTATAAGTTGCCGGTAAAACTGGTTTACCTACTTATTAAGTTTGGCCACTTTGATTTAGGATGTGGCTGGCTTACCCACCCAATAAAATTGAGTTTTTGATTACTTTCATATTGATTTTGGAAGCCAAAAAGCAGTAACACAAAATTTTCGAAAATTCTGGTGTTTCATCCGCTACGAACAGAAGCCAACTTTAAATATAAATATGTGATTAAGTCGGTCGTAATTTTTCTACAAACCCCTATTTCTCGAATCTGACTTCGATAGTGCTGCGACTTTTTGATTTTCAAGAGCAGCATATTGCTTAAGGTCTTGACAATTTTGATGCTACTATGAAAGAAAAACGTGCTTGGTGTTAACAAAACTTCAACAAATTGTCTCTTCTAGCAAGACTAGAACATACCTCGGCAAATTGCTTTTCTTTCACCAAACATCAAGCTGTAGAATAAAATAAAGCAACTTGGTTCAGTCGGTTCCAGTTTCCACAACCACAGAGATATATTAAGGCAAGTGGGCACAAGACTAACAAAACAAAAACAGTTTGGTTTGAAGACAAACAGTTGGCAACAATGTGTGGCTCAACAAATTCAGTGGAAGTTGGAGGAGGTCGGAGTTCGCGCCAGCCTCCTTAGGGAATACTCTCGCGATAAAAACTTTTGTTCGGCCTGGAGCTTCCATAGAGCTTGTTCTGAGGCACGGTTCTTTAAGTTGTGTGTTTTAAGTGACACGGTTCTACACTTTGTGTGTTACGGTATTTTGTTTATGGAAGTGACAATTTTCTTTAGTTACTAAGCATTTGGGATTTTTTTGCGAGTATCGTATTTTTTGTTTTTTTGCAAAACTTTACCCCGTGTGAATTGTTTCTGTATCATGAGCGCATTCACAAACTAAATAAAAACTATATTAAAAAGATGAAAAAGACCTGTGCAAGGCCAAAAAGGTTTATGCAAAATGGCTCATCAGCATTTTACTACCATATTTAAACAAAAGTGAATATAACGCAGCGCTAGTATTCTGATAGGGCCTGGTGATGCAACAAACATGACTAAAGGTAGGCTTTCGAACCGAGCGTCTATAGCGTCAGTGCCGCCGCGACAGTAATGAATGTATATATAAAATTGAAGTTTAGTAATAGTCACATTATATTGAATTTTGCCTGGACCTGCGCGGCGTCAATGACGTCACTGACGCCGCGTCAGTGTCGCTGGGTTCGAAAGTCGTTCCCTAGAATTTCATACATTTGCATAGAACATCTATCTGTCGCTCTGTCGCGGCGTCACAGTCGCGGCGTCACTGACGCTATAGACGCTCGGTTCGAAAGGCCACCTTAAGGTAGGCTTTCGAACCGAGCGTCTATAGCGTCAGTGACGCCGCGACAGATAGATTTATATATACGTTCATTACTGTCGCGGCGGCACTGACGCTATAGACGCTCGGTTCGAAAGCGTACCTTTAAAGTGGTGAAAAAACGCAGTAGCACGCTAACCCTGCCGTCGTGTCGTATTGAATGAGATTGAATCATCACGCTCGGCTATGTAACGTTCGTTCGGGTAAGATCGGCTCGAGTCGACTAGAGGAGCGAACAAGATATAATTAATGCGTCAGGTTTGCGCTCATTGCAAATGTTATTATTAATAAAATATTCATTTATTAGCTAGATTAAATTACTTCGCAATTTTTTCGTGTGGTTGTAGAACACTGTTTTATTTTTCGTATCAGTTTCCAGCGTAACTGATATGAAAAATAAAACGGTAAATACAGGGAAACATATTGAAACAGTAGTAAATGATAATGGTATTGAGGTATCGTTGAGTTTACTCTTTGTTTTCCAATATTACACGGAACACGGGTATTTGTATGTAGTACATAGAGTAGCTCAGTAGTAAACATAATTTATTAAAAGCAGTATTTTAATTTCCATCTTACAAAAATGCTCATAACATAAAAATGCGAGAGATTTTCTCTTAACGTCCCATTTCACCGCTTTAACGAGTTTTTTTTCCTAAAAATAAAAGTGCAGGTATATTATAAAACACCGTTTTCAGAGCCCAACGGATATTTCAGAATGCAGAAAACAGAATACGAATTTACAAAAATGGCGGTACGCTCGTGTAGAATACGGATCTCCGTTTTGGCATATTTTTGTCCGGAATAGCTGAAACAAAGGAAGCTTTAGAGGTGGATTTCTGCACGAGAAATAGTGCTTATTTTTAAACAAAAATACCGAAATTTTTCTTTCAAAACTATGTAGAGTGTTGTATATGAAAATTGTATGGAGTTCGCTCGTGTGAAATAATATACGATATTTAGACAATGGTTGCAATGTGCGATACAATTTTAAAGATTTTTTTTTGTATGCAGTTAGAGTGTGGGTATAATATTTAGCCTGCGGTATTATTCGTGTAAAACTTGAAAAATATCCCAATCTACCTTGCGGAATAAAAAGTATCTTATGTGCTATTCCAGGTCATTATCAACCTATGTGCTAAATTGTATCCAAACCTATTCAACCGCTTGAGCTTTCAGACGCTCACACTACTAAATTTTAGTTGGTAGAGCATAATCTGTTGCATTAGGCACACACGGCATATGTTCAGTCCTACCACTATAATACTAGTAAAATTTAAATAAATTAAACAAAAACTTCACAGGGAATAATTTATTCTTCACAATGTAATCAGTCCATATTTTAATGAAATTAGAAACCTTCATTTCCCTGAAACTAGGATGATATTAAATAGCTCTTTTACTGTAACGAAGGACGGACGTTAATCCCGTATTTCAAATATCAAAGAAAAATATTCTTATAAGCTTATGTTCGAAGGACACTCTCGTTAGGTTAATATTCTTTCGGCCTTCAGTTTTCTGTCCACGGGGAGTTGTATGTCACTGTCTGATTAGCATTATTTGAATTTGAAGCAGCTCGAGAAATATTTTTTTAGGAGAATTCGGTTTTAGAATATTTTTGTTATGAAAAATTGGCTTCGATTTTAATAAAACAATTTCTTTCGAATTTTATACAAAAAATACTTTCGAATTTTATGCAAAAATTCAGCCAATACTGTGTTGTGAAACATGAGCGCAGGTAGTTAAACCCTAGGCCTGCAAGAACGTTTGAAAGTGACCTCGCATCGCTCTAGAACACAAAGGGCAACTGAAGGGCATATGTAGATGGGTTTGAGCAAGTAAAAGTAGTATTTTTAATTTATGGTAAACCTCGTATACACCCTATTCACCCGTTTATTCTAGAGCAAGAGTATTCATTTTATAACCCATCCCAATAAAAGGACGCTTTAATCCTCAGATCTGACAAGCCTTGGGTAGTAGGTAGTCATTCACGTTATCATCTTTGGCTGACTAGCTCAACTAGTCTTATAGCTTTTCTTATTCCTTTATCTCGTACCGACACGAAAGAGGTAAATAGGCACTGTTGCTTATTAAACCTGTGCCCTGTAATCCTCTCCACCAAATTTCGGTCACGGTGTCCAATCTCAACAAAGATTAACTAAGTACGCAAGAGTTATTATAGTGCACAAGTTTGTGCGTAAACACAGGTGCATTCTCTGTTTGTTCTACTATCTTAGTCAGATGAACGGCAACCCGACACCACCACGGAGTGATTAGGCGCCTCCAAGCTTATCGAGGCACAGGGGTGACACCATATCGACTTACCAATACAGACTGTTTCCTAATAGAAAAACGTTATAGCACTTTTTGCCTGTCTTAAGACGCTCACGACGAGCAATAGGTAGCTCGCCATCTGGCCGCCTAGTAAGCAACACACGCGTCTCAAAGAGATGTCAGCAAAATTGAAGGAGTCAATTTGAGACAACGCCTAGGGTTGCGGGTTGTTCGAAGGAGTTCCCGTAGCCCTCGCAACAAGGGCAGAAAAAAGAAAAACTAAGGATCACTGTGGGAAGCAGTAATAATCTAGCATACCTTCTTTCTATGGAAAAGTTATAGTTATTGATAATTTTCCAGGTAAAAAAGGATCCTACGCTCAACAGTCGCGTTAGCTACCACGACACCTACTCTCTCTCTCTTTGCCTAGCCTTACCCCATTTCATTTGGGGTCGGCTCTCCTCGTCATTCTTCGATCCACGATACGTACTATTCAAGTTTTTCCCAGAAATTGCGTAGGTCAGTTATATAAAGGCAACAGTTCTAATAAATACCTCCCATTGTTTTCGTAACCCATTTCGCTAGAAAGCTATACAGATTACAGTATCGTAAATCGAGATTATCTCGCCGAAAGCTCGATCGGATCATTTATTTCCTTTATTTACGAAACACTTTGTAGCTTCAGGTTATTTTCTATGCTTCCTACCTATTGAAAACAAAGGATGCGAATTGAAACGTTTACCTATTGGCTTTTTTAGGTTTCCGTACGCCTAAATCGGCAAAAAAGGAAACCTTATTGGATCACTGTGTAGTTCGTATGTCGGACTGACCCTTTTTCTCAGGTACGAGTTGAGATATGAAGATGAAATTAATATCAAATACTTACGTCTGCTACCCCAAGTGGCAATAAAAAAATTGAACTTGTAAATTAACGTCATCTTAAGATACGGCCGATACGGCGCATAATTTTACACTCGCTAGGGAATCAAAACGTAGGGTACCAAAATCATCTGAAGATTCAAAGGACATGCTTCTCATCACAAAAACAGACGAACATTGGGTATACCCTCATGACTTAGCACCTGTGCACACCACGTTTTTTGAACGCAACGCACCCTTGACGCGCGTGTGTATCGATACAGACGCGATACGCACGCGAGTCAGTCGCAGTCTGTAAACCTTCTGTAGGATAAAAGCGCGGTCGACGCGCGTTTACAAAACACGCGTCAACTGCGCGCTTAAAACACGCGCTAAGCAAAGTCTTTAAAATTTAATTTCCTCAAAGAATAAAGGCGACACACGACGGTTCAACAAATTGTCCGACAAATATTCAACATGCCTTTATTGAGACTTACGAGCAGGGCTCAAAGAGGCCCTCGTAAATAATGTACTCAAAAGGATCGCAGTTTACATAATAGCTTTGGAAGTGGCCTTATTCATCCGATAGGCTATCTTCGAAGACTAATATAGTTTGACCTGTGACGTCAGATGTATTGGCTTGTAATAGGCTTGTTTTAGAAGATTAGTTAGGTCAGAAATTTCGTGATCAGATTAGGGTGATACGTGATTTGGTTGAACCGTCTCTCGGTTGTCGAATTGGTAGTTAGGTTGGTGTGAGACTAGGTTTGGGTATTTGAGATGTGTAGAGGAGGGTTTGGTTTGGTTATGTTGTTGTTATGCGGTTTTGGTTTAAGTTTATGGCCTGTGTACACTCAAAAGTGGTTCGACGCCTGAGTGTACTTTGTTATTTTGTATATGTACATGGTTAGGTTTGGTAATATTGGTTTTATGTATCATTATTGTAAAAAAATCATAGGCCATGGTTCACTGGGTTGAAAAATCCCGCAGGTTGTTGAGAAGCGCGTGAAACATATCGCGCCATTGCCCTTGGTTTGGTCCAAGGAGGGCCCATCGATAGACCCGAATCTTCTTAGACCAATAAGTAATTTATTTATATCATAAATTAATAAGTTATCTGAACCAAGAATCTTTATTGTCTTCAATAGCACATATTATAAATAATAATAATAATATAATAATAATATAATAATTCCTTTATTTCAGGCTACTAATGCCCATAAACACTATACACAAAGTAGTCTTAAAAATAAAGTAATACATAATTAATCTAATTTTATAAGTTTATTTTGTTAGTAAATACGACTTAAAACTATGTTAGTAGCACTTCACTTTGCACTATATTTTCATCGTGCTGTTCTGTGGTATTTGTCCGCGGAAGCGACGGAACACCACGCCCTGTGGCCAAAAGTCTTCATCCATAGCGAGGTGCAGAAAACAGTTCGGTACTCGCACCACAAACGCCTGGAAATTGACGTTCCGGTGCGACTCCAGCCGCTGCACCCTCAGCGTGTACTTCAACTTCTGGCGCACATACTCGACGATGTCCTCCACCTTTGTGGTGTAGTGCAGGCGGGAGATGTACACCGGCGTGTTCGGCTGAGCGGCACGCACACTCGCACCAGGTGTTGCTGGTGCTTTGCCGCACAGGTTCCGGCTGGCTTGCGTTCGGCGCTTCCTCCTTTGCACCGTCACGAAACCATCTTCATTATCAGCCTTTTTCATTGCTTTATCAGGCAAAGGCTTCGATATAGGAGCGGCAGGGGCGCTCGCGGTGACGCTAGCAAAATCCCTATGAAGGAGTTTCGCTGGAGCTACATGTTCAGGCAGCGGGGCGGGGCAGAGGGGTCGGGGTCGGGCGGCGGCACATGGAGGAGCCGCGGCGACCGGCACGGAGCTGCGGGGCGCCCGAGGTGGACACTCTGCAATCTCAGCAATCGACGTACGTACTGGCGACGAAACTGCTGACACGGAGCTCGGCGACAATAAATCGAGGCTAACTCCGCGACGCGTGTTTGCATTAGACGCATCGGCTGATGACCTAGTTACCGCCGCCGTGTTGCGAAATTCATTGAATTCTTGACGCAAATCGACGACAGTTTTCTGGGATGCATCTAACTTCGCCTGTACATCCGCAAGGCTGGCCTTCAGAAAGACAATGTCCTTCAAAAGGCTGGTGACATCGACGTGGTCGAAGGTGACTGGAGGAAGCTTGTGCAACTCCTTCGCCACAAACGTCGGCACGTCGTCAGGGTCGGTCTCCTTGAACAGCGTGATAATGTCCTGCAGGCTCTTCTTAGTCCCGTCTCGCCGGCGGGACACCATCTGGTCGCGCTTATTTAGCACGGTGAACAACATCAACTTCGCAGCAGCGATGTCCTCCTCGCTGAAGTTCGTTGCGCAGATCTGGACGGCGGATACTTCGTCCATAACATCCAGCTTCTGCTGCAGGAAGGCCAGCAACTCGTTCACCACAAGATTATTACTCATGGCGAGTAATTACGAGCGACAGCTTGCGCCGCGCTAATCGATACAAATAATACGTAAACAACACGTCCGCATCGGAACGCGATACAAGCAAGACTTTGTAAAGATTCATGAAACTCATAGAAGGTCCAATAAAACTTTGTAAGCAGTCGTTTAAAACGGAGCTCAGCTCAACCATTCGCAAAATCGAGTTGGCTAAAGATTTTTATTCGAACCTCAAAACTTTGTTACACCTTTAACTAAACTGCTTTTTATACGGATCTACTTACCGCAAGAATAATATTTTACGAACTATAAAATAGAACCGTTTCACCAAAGAGGGTAACATTTCTCCGAGAAATTCCTTTCCAAGCTGCGTTTGCTACGATTTATGATTACTCGCAAAACGGTTTCTGGTTGAATTAGTTGAAAAGTTGTGAGGAACGAGTAAACTTCGTACAACTTCACTCAGGCATTATTCTTTAAACTATGGTATTTTTGATGAGTTTTCGTTAAGTACATAGTTTATTTTAGCACTTAAGTTTGCACGTAGAATATACTCTGTATTCATGATTCTCTTAAATGTATTAAACCAAAAACTGTCAACGCTAAGAACGATCACGGCTCAAATGATTTCCTTTTTAGTGTTGCTTCATCGACACAGTTTTATAGTTTTGTATGCAAGCTTTACGCAGGCGTACTCGAACAACAAGTGTATAGTATATAATAATTATATAAGTGACGAATATGCGTCTATGAAACTACTCGTCTATGGACAGTAGACCTTAGACAGGTCTAAAGCTCCAAGCTGTACCCATCTCATGAACCGTGATAGTTAAATTTTGACTAATGATGATATGTATCTTTTCATGAAGTAAATAAAGTTATATTTTTTTAGTTTAGAAGAATTAGGTACTTTTCTTCTTTTTTGTCGTGTCACATTTCAGTGTAGGTAAACTAACCCTTTACTACTTATGGACCTTCGAAAAGCCTATTGTAGCTTTTTTACTTCATTGCTCCTAATTAGTAAATGGCTGCCCAAACGAATAGAAAATAGCATCAATACCTAACTAATTGATTACCTAAATACAGCCTAATCACAAGTAACGTAATTCAGTTAAATTCTTCATTACGTCTGCTATTTCCACGGCGGCCATTTTGTCAGGAGTAGTGTTGTTACGACATAATCCGAACACGTACCGGACAGGCACGGGTAAGCTCGCATGATGCCGACAGTATTAATGTCAGGAACTAAAATTAACTCTTTGGACGTGCCAACTAAGTTTGATTTTCAGTAACTAATTAAGGAATTAATTTTTGTTTGTCCTTGAAATGGGAGAGGTTAGATCCTACTAGAGGCTTTTGTGGACACGTAGTAAAACTAAAATGTTTTTCGGATAATCTAAATAGGATAAAGGTTAATAGGTATATGCGTAGAATGATTGCTACAACTTCTTCTTCTGTGTCGTTACACTCTTGGCAGAGTGGTCGTGGTTGTCATGAGGGCTCTCCGGAAGCTGTTAGGGTACGCCGCACAACTTCCCGCCACTTTTGCCTGCTGGCAGTTATCCGGTCGCACTCGTTCAATGGACTGCCAACAGCCGCCTTGATCTGGTCTGTCCGTCGCATCGGTGATCTGCGACGCGGCCTCGTCACCTTTCACCTTCCTACAACAACACAGCTACAACTTAGGGGTCCTTAAGTCAAGAGTGACTAGGTTACTTAAAGGCAGGCGTGCTCCATCGTCAGCCACATAGTCGCTTACCATCAGGTGAGTTAGGGGTCAATCGCAAACTTATGGTAAGTAAAAAAAAATGAAGTGCAGTCGAAGCAAACTCAGAAAGAGGTGGCAGAATGACCTGGACGCGTATGGCGAAGACTAGTTTGATACGATACGGGAGAAGAGTCCAGGAAGGAAGGACTTGGTGGAGGCTTTTGCCCAGCAGTGGGCAAGTAAGGGCCAGAAAAAAAAACACTTTCTAAAAGTAACCCTTCTTAATATGATTTTTAAACTGTGTTTACTTTCATTTTAAAAAGTAATCTTCATTAATATTCCAGATCATTAAATCCCCCACGTTTCGTTCTAACACCAAGGAATAATTAGGGTAATAGCGCAGTACAGTATGACCGTGCATGCGGGTCAGTAATAACTTATGCGTCATGCAACAAAGCGCATTGGGTTTTTTTTGTTATTTAACAGTCACGAACATCCCTAAGTCAACGTGTTATAGAGGAACAGCATGGTATAAGTAACAGTGACATAAAAATAATAAATTAATTAATAACGTCTATAAATAATTCTTTAAAAAATTATAACTTAAATCTAATAGGTATTCATTTCGTGTCAAAATCATTTTCATAAAATTCACTTCAAAAGTTAAACGTGCATATATCAAAACACTTTTAAATTATAATTAAATCAATGGCCTCTTCATAGCATTGTCGCGTCTCGGTGTGAACTGATTCTTAGTAAAAATAAAAACAAAAGATGAAATAATTTAAGTCATCAGGAAAATAAATGTACCTAAATTTACTATTACACTAACCTCTAATTACTAGGTATTACACTAACTTCAAATCACGAATTAATTAACACCGGCCCAGCCTTTTCCGGTTCGAGTAAAACTCCAGTAACATTTTCAACTAAATATATGTAAGGTATAAATATAAGGTACATAGTAGAAACACTAATAATAACTCGACTCCACAAATACTAGCGTTACAACAATGTTTCAGAAACTACGTACCTACCCTCTAAATTAATTAATTATGACTATGAGATACGCAGTGTTTTGGAGTTATAATTAAAACTTCGTGGTATGACTACTGTTACTAAAGTCAGATTTAGCTGAGAGTTACGGACCGTCTTTTAGAATAAAATAATAGGCTAGAATATGGTAAATGGTACATCATAATTAAGTCGTAGGTACTGTCTGATCTACTTGCAGTCCAGCCTAGCTAGTCATCGATGTCATAGTGTTCCACGCGTGCCTCAAACAGATGTTAGCATAACTGCCCAGTAGGACCACAGGAATTTTTAAAAGAGATACAATGCTCTAGGAACGCAAAGAGCAATTGAAGGTCGTTGGTGCTACCGATAGCCTTATGTCTTTCAGTTGCTCTCAGTAAAAGTCTGACATGCCTCTCACTTCACACTAAGCGGGAAAAGTCATTTGATGATTTTCCACCTCAACAAAAGGTACTGCCTAATCTATGTATATATGTGCTTGAAAATCAGCACAGTTAATGTTGCTCAAAAGTCTGCCCAACTTTCATGGGACTGGGCAGGAAATATCCTGTCGCATGCTCGATAAGTTGTAGGCCACAGGTACCCTGAGACAGTGAGACGGGTTGACGGCAGACCATAAAGCGATGGTGGAAGAAGCGCAAGCCCGTAGGAGTGGGACAGAACCACCTAAAAAAGTCAACATTAAAGTCCAAAACAGTTATGTCTATAGAGAATAATGCCAACGAGAACCGTATTTACACAACACCTACTTTTGGTAACATAATGATACGAATACTCAAAAAGCCAATAGACCAAGGTGAATCCACCATTTATCGGCCATCGGTCGAAGTGTGTTATAAATAGCCGTCGACGCGCACATTTTTCACGGCAGCTTCACGATCGCCTCACGCCGCGTATACGTGGTGCTAACGTGAAAACGGACATAATAAATTCTGTTCTATCGACTCTAGTTGTAAATTCACACGATTTTCACCGCTGCATTCCCTATTTGACTTTGAACAAATTATAGCCATCAATAACTTGCTTTGAACAGAAGTTTTAATAGTCTGCTAGTCGAGTGGTGAATAAGTATCTGAGTTTTTGACGGGACTTTTTCGAGGGAAGTTTAGTGATGTAAAATTGGTGTAGTTTTGTATCTCAAGTGTCTACACAACTGGACAATCATTGTACGATCTTTGCTAAAATTTACCTGAGAATTTGTCGTAGTATAATACTTCAATGAAGCTTACAGAGAAGGCCGAATCAATACATTTGCTAAATACTGCGAAAACAATAGATTGTATTAAATCAGTATTCTAACAGTAATCAAAGTCACTACTCCGTACGATGACGTGGCTTAAAGAACGTAGTATCCACGCCAAAAACATAAAAAAGAATAAGTATCAGGGAATTTACTAACACGGTTATTGCGTGACCAGTGAAGGGTTAGGGTGTGTAGTTTCATGGTCAAAGCGCGTGTTCCGTACGTATGGCCACACCCGTCACTCACACATACGGACTCCAGGTTTCATTTTATTGCTCAAGCCATGGAAACGGGTGTCTTATCTTTTGCGTTTTTTATGGGCACTCGTTTATTTTTTATGTTTGCTCCCAGTTAGAAAGTTAATTAACTGTAGTTTAATAAAACTGTCAAAGATAATGCGATGTGAATTATACAGTCTGCGAAATCTAGTTACAAATCTAGTTTTTCTAAATAGTATCTTCCACGCGCTCCACATTTACATAGAAATAGAATAGAATAACTGATCGAAAAAAAAATGTATCGAATCTACGTTCGCTACGTGACATCTAAAAACATGTAAATCAATGGTTGCCTTGAGAAATATTTTGTATATTTTGTGAGGCAACAAATATAAAAATGTAAACTCGATAAATTGTTGAGACGTACGTCGCATGTCCCTTGTTCCAGGTGAGCGAATGAATCGGGCTGGCACGCAACTAGGGTGCCCACCCCATTCAGTAGGTGTAGGGTTGCCAGATCTTCAAACCGAAAACCCGGACAAACTAGCCAGTTTAGCCGGACATTTTTGATTAAAAAGGCCGACAGTTTTATTTTTAAAGCAAGTTTTACCGTGTTACCCCAGTTAATGGGTTGTGGAGGTTTGGTAGGCAGCCGCTCCTCGTAAAATACTGGTATTCAGCTAAATCCAGCTTGACTGAAAGCCGATCCCAATATAGTTGGGAAAAGGCTAGGCAGATGATGTTGATTTGCAAGTTTTGATTTTTAAATTCTAATGAAATAACAAGTCATTGCTGGTCTGCAATCGCTTGCAATTGCAAGAACAAATGAAAATCTATAAAAATTGACCAAATTTAAAAAGAACAAAAGCTGGACAGGCCGTACTCCGCCTAATTTGGCCGGACACACAACCAAAAAACCTGACGGTGTCCGGCTTTACCCGGACGCCTGGCAACGCTAAGCGGGTGTATAGTAACAAACGACCACAAGCTGTGGTGCAGTTGACAATCAAAATCGATATTGTGCAGAACATTGTCATAGAATATAAATGGGTTTCGTACAGTGGCGAAGTGTGGGTTTTCTTAATAGGTAATCCGGACCAAAAAAAGCTTACCTTGCTCGAGTGTGATGCGTGAATTCCAGTAACTATAGCTGTGGCCCTGTGGCTGACTTCTAAATCTTGTACTCATTAATTGGCTTTTGCTCACTGGGGTTGAATTTGAGAAGCATGTTGCTATGAAATGTGATGAAATTAGGATAGAAAATACCCTCCTCTATATCTATCATGCATGTATTGAAAATAACATATAAGTAAATAAAAACCATCCAAAGCCACAACTTTCTAAAAAAATACATAAAGTGCAACTTTAATTTTTACAACTTTTACGCTTAAGATACGCCTTCTTACATGCTAAATCAAACAAAACCATGCATGCATGCAAATAGTAATTATGATCTAATGCGAGAATCGAATTCGCAATATTTCGCGCAACGGTGAATTATATATTTATTATTGTGACAACACTCAGGTCGTTAAAACTATATGAAAAAGATAAAATAAAATATGTATCTACTTTACTATTACATATTTATCATAGTTTTTATTAGTTTTTAATATTATAATATTACGTATTTCATAATTAAGTATAAACCACTTTATCGATAAAACCTCTGTTTGAAGTATCGCTTATTTATTTATTGTGTAGACCTACCAGAGTGTTGTCTTTTTAACACTGAGGTTGACTGGTAGAGAATGCCCTGATGTATTAAGTCCGCCTATGCACCATCACTGTACAAAGAAACTGCTGACGTTTGCGTCATCTGATAATTCTGCTTATTTTTGTGATAACATCAATCGGTTTCATCCCCGTTCCAGGCCAATAGATGGTGCTAGCAGCGACTTTGCAAGATATTTACATGGATCTTCTTTTATTCCTAATAAATGACGTTAAAAGCGTATATACTTGTGACTGTACGTATATACTCTGTGATATTATTTTACAAAACGAAATTTTAAAAAGTCGAGTGCTTAACCTCTACAATTTAATACAGCGCCATCTACTAGTATAGATATTAATTGTCCATTTCAATCATCTTCGAAAATTTGAAATAAGAGCCCATTTTTCCATAATTATGTGTGTATAGGAGTTGATCATTTAATAAATAAACCATAATAAAGTGAAAAAATAAATAAATGGAAAATCATATACTCTTCAACCACTGATTAATACATGTCACGCCATCTAGTGAAATGTATTTGAACCTTGTTATCATTGAGGCCCCGTGATTTGATAACTAGGTACCTATTTTTCTACATAGTTATACTCTACAGCTATTTGTCTGTTTTTTGCTATCGAATTTTCGCAATATTAACAAAATCACTGCTTAAATAACTACTTTCTAATAAAACTACAAACTAAAACCATTATAATTATTATTCTTACCATACCTATTCAAGTACGATTACCAAACAATACAACTGAACTGTTCTTCTTTTTGCTGCACTATCACTACGCAAAACTATCACTAGTTTACATATAAACCAATTTCAACCATAAAACTATAAGATTCTAAATTATGATACGAATATATCAAATAAAATGCAAATGAACAGGTGAAATATGACACATGAATAAGCGCGAACCAAAACTGTCAAACTAAATGCTAATTAAATTAAGAAGTTCAGTATCATTCCATCTCGTTCTAGCGGACGCATTTTATGATTTAACTCGATAAATACCGGGTTGCCTGCAAACGCTATTTAGCCGTATTATACTGGCTTGTCGCTTGTATAACACCGCTAGATGTCGCTAGAAACTATGAATTAAAATGTATGACATTCCCGTTTATAAGAACAGGTCTGTAAGACCTGTTTTGCGTAAGTTGTGAGTGATTGCTCCGAAAAAACTTGCAGGCGTTTATTTATTGTTGATTGTTATTTTCACAAGCAAGTATTATGCAGTTATAAGATTTGATTAATACATAATTAATTTGTTAAGGTTTGTTGTTGTCTTTGTAAAGGAAAGCCGGCAGGAATGGAGTTGTTTACAGGCCGCGCTACTGGTTTCGTACTAGATTGGGTTTTTCTTTGGAAAAGGAAATCGTTTCAAAATGTGTCGGACACAATATCGATGGTTTAAAGTGCTTGTAACTGCGAAATACGTAACTCTTCAAGAGGCAAGAAAAACTAAGTTATACCTTTATAAATATTTTTTTTAAAGAAACCTTATATTCCATTGAATATAAAAATAAACTTATTTCTATTTTTATAGGCGAGTATTATATTTCCTTTTCCTTATATCTATAAATAAATTTTACTATTTATGTAAGAACCCCTCGTTCTCAAAGGTGAAGGCCTCCTTAAGAGATTCACCAGAATCCCTGTTTTTTGCTGTCTCCAACCGACGTGTGCCAGCCACTTTTATAATATCGCCAGTGCACAGGGCAGCTGGTCTACTTATCTCTCTGTCTGGTTCCAGGAGGCTATTCTGGCTATCCATCTGTTATCTGTTAGTCTGGCTATGTATACCTAACGCCACTTGGGTACTTACTCAAGATTTCTTTCACGGTAGAAGTTATTCTGATGATTCCCCACCTAAAAAAAGTACTCAATATTTTTGCATTGAATCAGAGCGCCTGTACAGACGATTGATTTTATTCAAATATTTACGATGCGCCATCGTGAGGTTATCACACCAAACTGACTCGAAGAAGCTATGCATTCAACACCTTAGTTGACGCAACAAATATCGAATCAATTTTTTGCGTAATACAAGATGGTGTGTTATTATCCTTTCTTTCTACAAATATAATAAAATAAAGCGTCTAAGTCATCGATCTTGATTTGACGCAGTTTCTGAGGTAAATGAGATGAAAAAGCCGCTGTTGTATCGCGATATTAGACACAGGTGTTCAATACTTTTATGATATTCAGAAAGTGTTTTCTTTTTTGAAAACTTTCACTTTAGTTAGCGAAAGTTTTCAAAAAAGCGTAGAATATTTTACACCTCTTTTCATGAAAAATTGATAGTTTTCGTTTACGTAATCTACTCGTATTAAGTATAATCAGCCTTATAATATGCCCATTGCTGGGACTCAGGCTTCCTCTCTAGGAGAGGTAATAATAGGCTGTGATTCATCACGCGTGTAGATATCATATGTATTTGAATTTTTAGTACAAGGACATGCTTGTTTCCTAACGATATTTTCCATCACCAGTTTAAGAATAATAATGAAATAAATTACTCAAAATAAAACGCCTGCCTGAGTTTGAACCTATAACGCACATACGATAATACGGCCAGAAGCAAGTCTTGGCCTGCAATGCTCCTACTTTTTTAAGAGTAATATATTATTACTACCATTAATTGCTTTCCAAGTTCGCTGGATGCAGCTTCTCTCTGCCCACAAATTACAAGTGGGTATATAGGTACATCAGAAAGTGTACAACTCGTCGGAAAACCAATTAAACTTGATGTTGACAGGAAATACGCGACGTTGCCGACATAGGTCACTTCCGTCACTGAAAATTACATCCCTTATAGTTTCCAGGCCGCCTCGGGCAGTGGATACCGGAAAAATTATCTACATATAATATATAAACTAGATGCTGCTCGTGGCTTTGGTCGCGTGAAAATAGAAAATCGTCCCATGGGAATATACTCCCGGGATAAAAGATGACAATCATGTCACTCGTGTGCTTCAATGAAATTTTTTCGCACACAAGTCATCTACTCGTGTGCAAAATTTTATTGAAACCATTAAAATTAAAATTTGATATACGAGTATACTATGGCCTGGAATAGCACATAGGATATTTTTTATCTCGATTACGTGACCGTGGGATAATTAAACAAAATAAACTGCTGCCAGAAATTTTAAAATACATTGGAAACAAAATTATTTTTCATTTTCTTTTTAAGTTGAAAATCATCCAATGACTTCTCCGGCTCTACGGTGAAACTCGCTCCAGTGTTTCAGAATATTCTTCGTTTTTCTTAAAAACAGTGATTATTTCTACTTAGTTATGTACGCCTTATTACTTACTGAAGGAAAACATCTTGAAGAAACCGCCATGTCCTAGAACCAAAAATTTTAAGGCATGTGACATCCACCAACACGCACTGGGCCCGCATAATGAATTACAGCCCACACCCTCTCCAAGAGAGGAGGCCTGAGTCTCAACAGTGGGAACATTACAAGGTTTACTAACTACTTACAGACTACCATTGTTCATTGAAGTAATACATTAGTGCGATTAACATTCCCAAGCATTCGAGCGAACTGATTCGCCATCTATCCTTATAGACAACACAGTACACATAAACTGGATACCTACATATGCTGTAAGTTAGTCCCGAGCAGGGTTAACTTAGTTCAATAGGGATAGATCCTATGATTTTCCGTGCCAGTGGGTTTCTACCTGTGTTGTACTATGTAGTGTAACATTTTGAGTATCAGGGCGGTCAAGCAGAAGACATGCCTATTCCAGAACGGTGACTTGTGGACTAATAAAAGCAGTGATAATATATCTACATGAATAACTTATAACTGTTATAAGTATACCTTCAGCTCTTGGAGAAGTTTCCATTTTTATTAATAATACAACTATGAAAAATGTACGAGTAAGTAAAATAATATAAGAAAAACATAAAATAATCATTGAAATATCTCAAACCAAACAACTATGAATTGTTAAAATTGCGTTTGCAAGAATAATTTTGTGTTACGTGGCGTTCTTGTGTGACGTCATTTATGAACCTTTACCATTGCGGTGAAATAAAAAACTATCAGTGAATCAAAAACAAGCAGATTGTGGGTAAAAAAACTAGGAACTTTCCGAGAGTTCAATTGTAACTTAGAGACTCTTACCGCTAACTACCAATAAATCAAAAGTAAGGCAGTTCTGCGTAAAATAACTAAGTAACAGCGGGAAAGCACAACTCATCATCATCTACCTAGCCTTTTCCCAAATATATTGGGGTCGGCTTCCAGTCAAGCCGGATTTAGCTAAATACCAGTATTTTACGAGGAGCGGCTGCCTACCAGACCTCCACAACCCATTAACTAGGGTAACACGGTATTTCATGGCAAGACTGGAGTCAGATTTGGCTTCTGACTATTCGTAACGACTGCTAAAGATCTACAAATGACAGCCGGGACCAACGGCTTAACGTGCTATCCGAGGCACGGAGGAAACTCGTTATGTTAAGATGGTCACCCATCCACAGACCAACCTTGGCAAGCGTTTCTTAACCTTGAAGATCGACCTGTGCGGCACGAGCTCCTCAGCGTGCTCCTCCCCAGCGGGATAGCACCACTGCGACTTAGAAACTCATGTACATTTGAGTCATTTGTAGCGCAACGATCTCATTTATATCAACTGACGTCACTTTCCAGTAAGAGACTAGATTTCAATAATATTTTTGCTGTTTTATTAGTATTCATCAATACATGAATTCCATTTAGTTTATGTTTTTCAACGAAACTTACTTCAGTAGGTACTGACAGAGTTTATTATTATCCAGACATTTCCATGAAAAATCGCTATTATAATACCTCAACATGTCCTTGGTAAACAGTTTTCCAATAATAATCTTCTTCTTCTTCTTCTGCCTGGCGTTAATCCCGGCCATTGCCAGGGTCCGCCTTCCGACTATGTTTTCTCCACTTTGCCCGATCTTTAACATCCTTCTCAGTGAGGCCATTGGCTCTCATGTCGGACTTGACGACGTCCAGCCAGCGCTTGCGAGGGCGACCACGGGACCTAGCCCCAAGGACAGCCATATCCATGCATCTCCGACCAACGTACTCCCCAGGGCGGCGCATGATGTGGCCATACCATCGCAGACGACACTCTTGCAGTTTTTCCCCCACGTCACGGACACCAAGACTACCTCGGATGAATGAGTTGCGTATGCGATCGGATCGCGTTACGCCGCTCATCCACCTCAGCATCTTCATCTCCGTGACGCGAAGCTCCTGGGTGTGTCTGCTTAGTGCTGGCCAACATTCGCCACCGTACAGGAGGACAGGCCGTATGATGCATTTATATATCTGCCCTTTGAGCCTCGGAGGCATTTTACGGTCACATAAAACGCCCGTTACCTCGCGCCATTTTGCCCATGCCGCGCCTATACGTGCCTGGACATCGTCATCCACGCTGCCATACTCGTGCAGCACGGATCCAAGGTACCGGAACTTATCAGACTTAGCGATCAAATCCGACCCTATCCGGATAGTACTTGAATCCGTGCCACCACAGGACATGTACTCGGTCTTCGCCACATTTAGTCTCAGACCGCCGTTTTCCAGCGTGTCCCTCCAAATGTTGACCCTGCGCTCAAGATGGGCTTTGTTCTGGTTAACGAGGGCGATGTCATCGGCATACATCATTAGCCATGGAGGCTGATCCTGGATGTTTGCCGTAACTACATCAAGCACAACGTTAAACAAGAACGGGCTTAGAGCCGAACCTTGGTGAACGCCAACAGATATTGGAAAGACATTGGATTCGCCCACAGCGGTCCGGACAAAGGACACGGAATCGCGGTACATATCTCTGATAATGTCAATATAGGCCTCGGGAACACCCTTGAAGCGGAGCGCCCACCAGATAGCCTGCCGAGGTATACAGTCGAAGGCCTTCTGCAGGTCTAAAAAGGCCATATGCAGAGCTCTCCTTCTCTCTCTGTAAGCCTCAGACAGAGTCCGTAAGGCGAACACTGCATCCATGGTGCTGTTACCCGCCCGGAAGCCATATTGACACTCAGAGACAGTGCACTCGCTACGGAGCCTTGTGTCAATGATGCGCTCGAAGAGCTTCATGGTGTGGCACATGATCTTGATACCGCGGTAGTTACTGCAATCCTGTACGCTACCTTTGCCTTTGTGGACCGGGATAATCAGGCTTAGTCGCCACTGGTTTGGCATTTCCTTGGTGGTCAGGATGCGGTTATAAAGATCAGTCAGAAGGTCCACACCATGTGAGCCCATCGCCTTCCACACCTCAATTGGCACATTGTCAGGCCCAATCGATTTCCGGTTCTTCATGTGGCGAAGAGCAATGCGGGTTTCGTCGGGGGAAATAGGGGAAATAAGTCCGAGGTTAGGAGGCGGTTCGGGAGGGAGGTTGTGGGGATGCTGTTTATTAGACAGCTCCGAGAAGTATGTACACCATCTCTCCTTAACAGAAGGAGCATCATAGAGCAGCTTACCCTGGGCGTCCCTTACACAAAGACATTTGCTAATGTCCCGTGTAGCTTTTTCCCGGGCACGCGCCAGCTTAAAAATAAGCTTCTGCCCCTCCGCAGTTTCCAGCTTGTCGTACAAGGGCGACAGACTTTTGCTGCGGGCTCTGGCTACAGCTTTTTTACAAGCGCGCTTAGCCGCTCCATATGCCTCCCTGTCTTCCGGAGAGTTGGTCCCTTGCCACTGTTTAAATAAACCCCTCTTCTTCCGAGTCGCCTCCTGAACCCCGTCATCCCACCACCACGTCTCCTTGTCCATGACGCGGCCACCACGAGAAGTGCCAAGGACGCGCTTACCCGCAGTGGTGATTGCTGAATGGATCCTACTCCAGATCTCTTGAACGGACTCATGCGGAGCACTCACCTCAAGATGCTCGACTTCCGCAATAAAGTCCGACTGTTTAGAGCCATTAAGCAACCACCACTTAGTGCGGGGTTCGCGTTTCTCAACAACTTTCTTCCTTGGCACGACCGCAAAGTCCAGGACAAGGAGGCGGTGTTGAGCCGTTAGGCTTTCGCCAGGGATGACTTTGCAGTTGGTAACCTTGCCAATGTGGCACCGTCGCACCAACAGGTAATCTATCTGGGTTGAGTAGGCACCACTACGGTACGTAATAAGATGGTGGGGCTTCTTCTGAAAGAACGTATTCGCGATGGCAAGGTCCGATACGGCGCAGGTCCTGAGTATACTGACTCCCTCTGCATTTAGTTGGCCGTATCCAAAACCACCGTGAACACGTCCGTGCTCTCCAGCAAACTGACCTACGTGACCGTTGAGGTCCCCCCCAACCAAAACATCTTCGGAATTCGGAATAGCGCGCAATACGTCTTCGAACTCATTCCAGAATGCCTCCTTTTCAGACTCACAGCAACCAGTTTGAGGAGCGTAGGCACTGATTAGGTTCGTAACTGATCCTTCGATCAGCACCCTAACTCGCATCAACCGGTCGCTGTATCGGTCTACTTCAAGAAGGCCATCCTGAAGGTCCTTAGACAGCACTACGGCCACTCCGTTCCGTCCCGATGGTGATCCGGCGTACACTAGCCGGTACCCCTGCCCGATGTCACGGGACTTATTCCCCTTCCAGCGCGTCTCCTGAAGGAAGGCGCACTGGACCCGACGCTTCGCAAGTACGTCCGCGAGTTCCCTGCAACGTCCGGTTAGAGAGCCAATGTTCCAGGTGGCAAAGCGGAACTTCCTTTTGGGTACTAACCTCTTTAACCGTGCCCGTACTTGACACGGTAGCCCTAACCCACTTGTCACAGGTTTAGGGCGATGTGCCTGCGCGTCGTTATGCGGCGACGCCCTAGCACGAGTACCCAAATATGTATTCCTATCCATAAATATTTGACTGAGGTTGGTTTTACGTGAGGCGACCAGCCGTCTGACCCCCACAACCCTACGAGAGGGAAACCAGGTTTGCCAGAGCCTTGTCCGTTGAACAGCAGGGTGCACCGCTAGCAGGTAAGGTTGGCTTGGGTCCTTCAGATGTTAATGGACCCCATACCCCCAAAGTTTTCCAATAATAATATAAATAATTAATTCCGCCCCTCTTGTAGGCGCCTACTCGATGACGCGACTTCTATTCAACCTACTTATGTGTGTAGTTTGCAATGATAGTTAGAAAATAATATTTCAGAATACTCAGGTTTATGAACTTTGTTTGTTTGATTGAACATGCTAATCTTAAGAAATAAATTGGAAAAATATTTTAGTTTTAAATAGGCCATATATCGAGGAAGTTACAACCAATTGGAGCAGTAACCAAAATGCGGTTGAAATCACATAACTAATATTAAACTTCACATTGGTGTACCAGTAAGCATGTATGACAGAACGTTGGTCCTGTCACACATGCTAGCACATAATATATACGCTTACCAACAGGTGAGATAGTGGTCAAAAACGAATTTATACGATTTAAAAAAAAAGTCGGGCAAAGACGCGTCGGATTACGTACTGAGGGTTCCATACAAGCTTGTCTATGAACAGTTCGATTTTGGAATCGAGTCTCGAAGGTTTTTTTTGTGACTTAACCACTATAGTTTTCAGATTTATTCCTATGACTTACGTCATGATACCTTGCTTCATGACAAATATCAGGATCCTAGGTCATCTGGAGGTACCGTAATCGAATCTATACCTTGTTTTCGATGCTGGCAGTACTTATAATCTAGTACTAAAAGGCGGTAAGCAACTAGAGTAAACGCGAGCCTTGACGGTAATTGTTACTGATGAAAGTATAATGGAATTAATCACGGAGGCTTCTCGGCAAACGCGTCTAAACGTGAAGGGGTAGGTACTCGGCTTGTTAACTTTACGGGAACCAGTTAAATTGAAAGAAAAATAAACGCGAAAGCAAAGTTCAAAGACACGAAACTTGAAAGAAAGGGGTTTGTGTTTTTTCTAATATTTTTTTCTCTTTTTTTGTTTGTTTTAAATTTGAATTATGAGTTCTTTTGTGCAACTTTTGTTAAAGTAACTGAGTGGTTATGAATTATTATCATTTTAAGGTGGTCTGAAAATTTGGCTAGTGATGAGACCGGCTATTATAATGTGGCAACACATAGGAACTAAAACATTTGAAATCCTACATCACGCGATTATGAAGCATATAATATACAACAAACTGGAATCATCTATCGGGCAGTTGCCAGGATCAGTCATAACTCCCGTCTAGTGGCCATGTTTTAGCTAGATGACACTGAACTCAACATCACCACTATTAAAAGGAGCTGCTGGAGCTTTAAAATAAGGTGTATAGCTCCATCACTCTTTCACGTTCACACACTCGACATTTTAACATGTCATGGTAAGGATCCAAGTATTCATTATTATCTGTATATGAATGTAAAGTTAAACCACCAGTGTGTTATGATCGTGTCCAAGAATGTTTTTCCAATTAATTTTTTGATGAACATTGGTGTTCAGGGATGTAAGTACCGTATCAATTTAACCAGATCTAACAAGGAAATCCTTCCACTCGACGTCATACGCTATTAAAATCCTAAACCCTGCGTTCGACAGTTACACGGATTTTTACGATAACCCTGCAATTTCGGAGAGCATGCAATCAATACGACAGCCGCTCCTAGGTGATTGCTGTTTTCAATCAGCCGAGTTATACCTACGGGTGCACGAATATCTACGACATTTTTCTGTGGTCGTATGCAATTGCATGCGGTTGTACGACGAGTATATTTGAGCGAAGTGAAATGAAATTCAGCGTTTAAGGAAAGTAGTTTTCTTCCGATATGTGCGAGCGAAATTGTTGTTGGAATTTGTACTTCTTGTGGAATTCAGCGATGCAATCAGTACGCATTGAATCCTTATAATACCTACAGCCTATTTTATATGGGAAATCATCCAGTGACTTCTCTCTATGATTCAGACTTTTACTGACTAAAACCTACTCATGTGGACTGTGGACCTTCTTTGCCTTGCGTTCCAGGACCGGGGTTTTCCGTTAAGAAGTGAACCCATGATCTTCTTAATACAGCCCTTTATTTATATTATGTAGATAAAAGCGTCTTTCCATTGAAAAATTGCCATAAAATCCAACGTTTACATTTGATATTTTATAAGCTTCTCGTCCCTACAGACTTTGTTACTTAACTATCTTAATAATCTAATAGTAGAGCTATCCACGAAGAAGCAAACTCTTCCTCTTTACGACATCAATATAAAACTACCCACATGTTCATAAAATTCCTTCCTACCTCGCTGTTCATAGTGTTCATTTACCGAGATCTAGCCGTCGAGAACAGACGCATTCACGTACTTCTGAACCAGTGAACAATGCACCTATTGAATTAAACTATCTGCGTCCATTGTAAGCGGTAAATACAGGGGAATATTAAATTTTATCACGCACTGTAATGGCGGAGTATTTATTTCAATAATATTGTCTACGTGTTATGGTTTGAATATGATGTTTTTGTACGAAATTACAGTTGAAATTACATTGGGTTTTTCTTTGTTGTTGACTGAAAACAAAAATAAATGCATATAGGAGTATGCTGTATAATTAGCTCGTTGCGATACATATCAATTTCTCTGAGGTCACGTTAAAACCTTGGAGTTATTGATCTCCTAAGCTGGCTGGAAATAACGTCAGAAACACTGACTGAACTCTTAAAACTTAACGTGTTCCCTACAGAATCTTCAAAATTTCAAACTTCGAACTTCGAATCTCATAAAGTTTGCAAGACTTCTTTTTGTAATTCCGTCCGAAATTTTTCCGTCCGTTATCCGTCCGCGCATCGTCAATAACACTAGTGCGGCGTCGACATCATATTGCGATGCACGAGGAGCGGAGCGAGCAGAGCGTTCGTTCGGAAATTGCATCGTGACGTTTTGCTCGTTTTTCCCCTCACTCGATGGCACCGAAACGCGCTAATTGCTAGCAATCTATTGCTTTTTAATGTGTTTGCAGCGATCGGGAGCTTTATTTTCGATTATTTTTGTTCGCTGGGTAAACGGTGACAATAATTTGAATTGTAAAGGTCTTTTTGTTCAACCAATTCCTGTTGGGATTTCGTAATTGATGTGCTGCTTTTTTTGGTGTTTTATTACAGGCAGCCATTATGTTTCGATAATAATACAGTTGTATATGGCTCTAGTAATCTATAATCTCTCTTTAGAGTTATGGTCCGGTGGTATCGCCCCCGACTTACGAGTTTTAGGTGGTTCAAAGTCTGGAAGACGCATTATTTTATGTAATTTACTTTAATACCACTGCTTACAAAACGGTAAAGAAAAACATCGTGAGGAAACCTGCATGTTCTAGACCAAAACTTTTAAGACATTTGACATCCACCCACCCGCAATGGGTCCGCGAGATGGATTTCGGCTTATTCCCTCTCCTAGAGAAGAAGCCTGAGTCTCATCAGTGAGAAGATTAAAAGATTTGAATATGCTATTCTATGACTCTAAGAGATAGTAAAGTTTTCTGCCAGTGAAATTATTTTCGGATCAACTAATTTATCTATCTCTTAGAAACAAACAAGTATTTATACCTTTGTAGTACCTATTACTTAGTTTGTATATCATCATACGTGATGCATTGCTCCTTATAGCCGGAACTTCAATAAATCGCGCAGTGCTTGCTCTCGAGGGGCTGCCAGACTTGGACGAGTACGTCTATAGCCGTAATCTATGCCCGATGCAATCCCGCGTGAGTGGTATGCAAGGCATGTGTTGTTCTTTGATTGATATGCTATATAGAGATAGGTATCGAGCTTTACATACACAGAGAGTGATATGTGTGTGTATGCGAAGCGAGGTGTCTGTTTGAGTTATAAATATAAATTAAACACTGTTTGAGGGCCTATTCTCATTTCGTTTTTTTTTTAACCTTGCACTAATCTTAACAACAGATAAAGAAAGAGCTAATTTAGGTAATGTTTTTTCAGTATCGACTTTGAGAATTTAAAATTAACAATTTCTTTTAATAACTTACGAGTACTCTACTGTAATTTCACAGGTTTTTAAATTATGACAAGTTCTCAATTTTAAATAACGTGGGATATTATGAAATGACGCTTCTTGCCCTGGGTGCAGCGAGAGGGAGTGTCATACTTTTTCTGAATAGAATCTTCAGTTGCCGTTTTCGTTCTAGAGCCACCGTTTTTCTTTCCTCAGCCCTAGCAGTCACCGACCCCAGTGGACCTCACAGTTTTGCTGACATCTATTCGAGGTATGAGGACTCGAGGTCCTTACTGGTCGCGTGTAGACTCTTTCGGACATTTCCGCAGCCCTTTTTTTCAAGGTGGGAAATCATCCAACGACTTCTCGTCAAACTTTTGTAATTAAAACTACACGTATATATTCCTTTTTAGTTTTGCGTTCTAGTGCCCTGAATTTCTAATCCAGCAATCGGGGGCGTGCTACATATTCACCCATCTTAAATGATGATAACTCTACCAAAGCGAGCACATTATATATATTAAGCTATTAACTACATACAGTGTTCAAATACGAGTCTCTCGAAGAAGCGATGGTTCGTCGCTTAACGAGCGAATCAGCGACTAACGCTGCTGGGAATGGAGCGATTACGCGCAGAGTAAACTTTGCCTTCATAAGCGGTTTTGGTTTTGTTGTCTGCCTTTAAAATGATACGAATATGTGTACTTATATGGTAGTTATGAATATGTGTTCTTTGTTAAATGAAACAAGAAATAGAGATCAAATGTTTCAAAAAGTTTTCGGTAATAAAATCAAATTAGAATTGAGATCTGGTTAAGTACTTCAGAAAAAGTACATTTGGTGGAATAATTCGCTTAAAATACTCAGTTTTGAGTATCAATTTTTATGGTATCGTTTATTAAAATCATCATATTGAAATATTAAATTGAAAAGAAACCAGTCCAAAAAATATTTCTGTCTTCCGTCCGCTTCACCCACGTAAAAGTTGAAAATTATTACTAGGGAACATATTACTGCCGAGATGAAAAGTATCCTGCGTCTACGCAAGGACCCGTGTGTCAAATTTCATCCAAATCCCTTCGATGGTTTCAAAGTGAAAGAGTAATAAACACAGACAATCACAAACTCTCGCTTTTATTACATCAGTGTGATTAGTATGACACTCGTATCTATCCCCAAATCTTAAATTAAAAAAGGTAGTTAGCAACTAAATTACACTTCAACACCCTTGCAAAAGCAGACACAGAATACTGAATAACTAATTACTCACGAATATTACAGACAAACCCTCGTTGCATTACTTATAACCCCCATCAGTACCAGGCACAATCGGTGATTCATAACCCAAGTCTAGACGACTGCTATTGATCACCATCCCCCCTTCTGATGGCCGCCGGCCTCCCCTTCTGATGGTGACACCGCTGCAATGAATCACCGATAAACAGATTATGGGTAAATACCCGCTGTTTAATTGCACCCGCAGTTGTAAATTTTATTTTAATGGGCTTTTATTTTAGTGGGTTTGCAAAAGTTTTGCGTTCTTGGTGATGGGTATTGCGGTGGCTTTGAATTCTCCATGTTGACTGTATCTGCTTCAAAGACTTATACTTTATGTCATTATAGCAACATGTGTGAAGTCACATCGAAATCCTGCATCGCACAATTAGAGTTCTCTGCGATTTGAACACATTCATTATAAAACTAATCTATCGGGCAACTCCGATGATGATGACGCTCCAACACCAGACAAATCACTTATCTGGTTGAAGGATCCTCTTTTTTCAACGGAGGTTTGCGGGAAACTCTGTTCCATATTCCTCTAATTACTGATAACCAGAAAATGATTGAAATAGATAGATTTATGCACAGATCTCGTCTTCTGAGTCTTTACGTGTTGTAGTATAAAACAAAGTGGCTTGCCGTGTCTTTAAATTCAGTTAACTCTTCTTTAACTTAATTACGCGTTTTTTATACGGTTTTTACTAATAGAAAAGTCAATAAACAAGAAAGGTTTACTTGTCAAAAATATTGTAAGCCAATAATGCAAAATAAATTTTGCATAATCAACACAACAATTTTAATGAATTGGTTGTAACTACAGCTCCGTCATGCGGTAATGTGACAGATAACTACATATAACTTAAAACCGTGTTAATAAATAAACATATAAACGTATTACCGAGTGGTTTGATGTCAATCAAATAATCTACCAAACCTACTCGAGGATCGTCAATGGTGAAATATTTCCACATTTTTCTGGTCCTTCGAACCGGATTACGCAAAATTACTTTGTTTTTTTTTTTCATTTTGTATCGGTCGGTGTTTTCAATGGAAAGTTATTGATTAACGTATCAGCGTGGATGAAGCCATATAGGTTATCATGGTAACAAGGGCGAGAACATGTTGAATATTACAAGCCAACCATTTTTAGGGTTCCGTAGCCAATTGGCAAAAACGGAACCCTTATAGTTTCGCCATGTCTGTCCGTCCGTCCTCGCTTAATCTCTGTGACCGTTAGCTCTAGAAAACTGAAATTTGGTACCAATATGTATGTCAGTCACGCCGATAAAGTGCAATAATAAAAGTTGGAAAAAAATGTTTTTTTAGGGTAGCCCCCCTACATGTAGAGTAAAAAGCAATTTTTTTTTTAATTTCAACCCTGACGTGTGGTATATTTTTGGATAGGTATTTAAAAATGAATAGGGGTTTACCCAAAATCATTTTTTGATAATATCAATTCGGAAATAATCGCTCCAAAAGTAAAAAACAATGCGTCCCTCTAACTTTTGAACCATAAGTTTAGAAAATATGAAAAAAATCTGGAAAGTAGAGCTTTATAAAGACTTGCTAGGAAAATTATTTTGAACTTGATGGGACGAACAGTTTTTGAAAAGTTGGGGACACTTATTTTGACGGACGGGAAACTACGGAACCCTACACTGGGCGTGGCCCGACACGCTCTTGGCCGGTTTTTTTTTGATGTGGCAAATCACCGCATGATTTCTCCTGCTCTAGGATGAAACAAGAGAGCGTGTCAGATATTTACTGACTAAAACCCACAAAAACCACCTATTTTTAAGTTACTCTTTGCGTTCTAGGGTCACGGACACTTTTCAAACATTCTCACGACCCTTGCAGGCGTCGGCCTTTCTGAGCTCTTCGATTTTGCTGACATCTTTTTAAGGCCTGCAAAAAACACTGTGCGCCGTCAACTCGGGCTTGATCCTTATTGGACGATCGACAAGATGACACAACTTTAATGCATATAGTCCGTCTAATGAAAGCGCAACCTGAGAAAAAGAGGTTAAATCCAAAAAAAATGTATGTGGTATTACTAACTAGTAGGAGAATCATGTCTACACAGTGCACAATTTTTTTATTTCCTTCAATTGCGGCTGAATAATGTTGCCAATTAAATTTAAAAAAAGAACTCCAGGTCGCGCTTTCATTAGACGCACTTTGCCATTCACATCCACATTCATATTGCTTAGCATGAACTATCCAACTTCTGTTCACTGAATTCTAAACATCACTCCAGTGCTCTGCAACCGCAACACTGCTTACAGATCTACTGGTTACATTATGATATATGCTACTGGCCTGCTGCCATCCATCTTCCTGAGTTCCTGACATACTCCCTTCCTCACTTGACTGTACCCTCGACACGTCATGTTATGACAAATACCGTCTAGACGGGTAAACGGTCTATTTGTCGAGGGGTTATACCTAGGTCTTGGTACTCTGTTAGGATTATTAGCTCCGGCAAATACAAGAACAGCCATTTTGTCTATAGCCTTGTAAATACGTATAGCCTGAAGTATCGCTGGGGGCTGCTTGGCCTTTGCTGAAAGGTTAAGTACAGTTAGGGAAACGAAAAAGTATCGATACTTTCTGGTATCGAGTACTTTTCCTTTCGATGCCGATACTTTTACTCAACGAGTACTTTTTGATTGGTGTTATTGCATCGAATGAAACAGCCTAGAAACTTAAAATTTTGTTCTACTGAAGCTAAACTCATGTCGTTGACGGGCATTTACGTCAGGATTTGTAGAATTTGGTATTAAGACTGTAAAACGAATACAAATCGGTCTCACCCACCCGAGAATACATCATTTCTACGTTATAATGTCTAAAATCTTTGTGTATCTAATTTATTCGAAAGACTTTCCGCGGCTCTAATACGCAAAAGGCAACACTGAAGGACTCCTTCAGCTTAAAGCATTTAATCTATGCTCTAAGTTGAAGGAACAGGAGTTAGTTTTATTCGGTCAAGTTCTGACACTTTACTTAGGTCCCGGAGCAAGAAAAAATATTTGATAATACCCAAATCTAAACAAAAGGCTAAATTGTATGACTGACAGACCGCACTTACCATGAATTCGTAACAAATAAACCAACACAAATTTTCTTATTGTAACATTTTTTCCTCTACACAAAACAGTCGTCTCCGTGAACCAAGATACTTAAGTCCAATGAACCCTCACGATAATGTACGTACAACACCTCGCATAGTACTAAGCACGCTCATCCACACGGCTATAATGTAATCTGACTGAGACGGTAATAAGATGGAAGCACTCATCACTCGCTCGCCTCATTTACTGGTACTGAGGTAACACCCCTTTCTTGCGAGGTTCGGAGGGAACAGGGGTTTCTATTTAGTGGGTAATGGCACTTGATATTATTGTCCTGTTGGGAGGCAGTGGTTTTGTCTAACAACTTACCTACTCTTAAACCGACTTCGAAAATGGAGGTTTTTAATTCTGTTAGAAAAACTAACGAAGGCCTTTTTAAATACAATAAAATTGCCCTTCTTTACTGAAAGTACTTCATAAAGTGCATCATCATCTCAGCCGAAAGATGTCCACTGCTGGACATAGGCCTCACCCAAGCGTCCCCACAACGACCGGACCTGTGCGTCTTGCATCCATCGGAAAAAAGTTACAGAATACAAACTCAACACTAAATTACATTTAAAATTTGTTTCATCATCATATAAAACTGTATCTTTTTCTCTTTAGCATATCTTTCTTTTATTTTAACATGGCTATAATATAATCAGGCTGCAGACGGTAATAAGATGGAAGCACTCATCACACGCTCGCCTCATTTACTAGTCTCAGTACTAGTAACACCTGTTTCTTGCGAGGTTCTGAGGGAACAGGGGTTTCTATTTAGTGGGTAATGGCACTTGAAGGCAGCTTGGAAGCTGTTTAAAGGTTGATATTATTGTCTTGTTGGGAAGAAGTGGTTTTGTCTAACAACTAAACTACTTTTATAAACAGAGTTCAAAAATAGATGGTAGTAGCGACATCTATTATGTCACAGAAGAACTAATCTTACACCGCATTAGTAAAGTTCCTCGGGTGGAACATACAGAACAGCCCAAAATTATCTATCGGGCAGTAGCCCACCAGACATAACACCCGTCTGGTCGGAGGAACCCCCTTTTCAATGGAGGTTTTCTATACTCTCTGTTCCGCATACCTCTAAACTCTTTCTAATGTAATCTGACAGTAGATTGTAATAAGATGGAAGCACTCATCACTCGCCCGCCTCATTTACTGCTACTGAGGTAACACCCCTTTCTTGCGAGGTTCGGAGGGAACAGGGGTTTCTATTTAGTGGGTAATGACACTTGAAGGCAGCTTGGGAAAGTACTGTGTCGGTTGATATTATTGTCCTGGGGAGAAGGAGTGGTATTGTCTTACTATGTACCTTTTGAAACCGACTTTAAGAATGGAGGAGGTTTTTGATTTTGTTCGAAAAACGCACTGGGGCCATACCATGATGTGTTAAAATGTCAGTCGTGCGAGCGAGAAAGTGGTATGGCGCTATACACTTTATATATCTCCATCTCCTTAATAGTTCAGTTCATGTTGTCAAATGGAGCGCGTTAAGAGCTTGTTTGGAAATAGGTTGGTTCCATTTTAATAAAACTACTTTTCAAATATATAAAAGTATCAAAATTGGCTCGTGCCACACTCTAAGGGTTCTAGCGCTGTGGGATAGTAAAAAATTACGAAATATACTTTTCACAAAATAATAACTTGAAAAGCAGTTGTCACAGTAACTAAACATTTAAAATAAGATCGAAAAGGTCAAACATAAATGAACTAATCCAAGTAATATAAAACCTAGAACTTTCAGAAAATGTAGCAAAAAGAATTGACATCCAAATTACGTATCATGATCAAACGATACGCGCGCTCAAAGGCGTATCGATACGCGGCGTACCATCAGATACGTTAATACGTTTCATCCGCGGCGTATTGTCAGATACGCCGATACGTTTCATACGCGTGGCGATGACATTTTGACAGGCACCTGATGTCGGTCGAATATTTATTTTGCGAATATAACGCCTATTAAAATCCCCGACCCCGAGAGTGTTTGCTTCCAAAATAAGCCATGTGAAAAACGTGAATATTTAAATAGCATGGAACCAGAATTCTCCTATTTGCTGTTTGCATAAATCACGTAATTGTTATTTCAAATTAACTGATTTAATTTAACGGATTGTGTTGGTGGGTGACCGTTTTTGTGACGTCGTTTATGGCTGTGATGATGTGTCATATTTTAACACAAAATACATTGTTGGTAGTTTGTCCCAGTGATTAAAAGATAGTATGGTAATAATAATAAATTTATTGTTCATTATCATCAACTTAAATGGCAGTGGGTAGGGCACATTGCTTGCAAAACAGATAGCCGATGGATTCAAAAGGTATTGAATTGGTGACCGCGTACCGGAAGACACAGCGTTGAAAGGCCTCCTACAAGGTGGACCGATGACCCGGCGTGGGTCGCGGGTATCCAATGGATGCGAGACGAATAAAACCGTTCGTTGTGGCGACACTAGAGGGGCTTATATTTAACAGTGGACTTCCTTTGACTGAAAAGATGACGATGATCATCAATATTAAGAGAGTAAATAAGCTATTTAACAAAGAACTTAGCTACTGAAATTAGTTGCTTACGTTGAATCAATACCAAAAAGTCCCCGTAACACAATTATCTTCTATCTACACAAAATCCCTGAAAGAGATTACGAGACGCCTAATTAAGCCAACAGAATAGAAACAAAAGCTGTCCCGAAGCATAACTTTGTCAAAAGCCACCCTTTGTGAAAACGCACGTATGTAAGTAGAAATTCTCGGGAATTCGGCACGAATTGTACTCGGAACTCGGCAAATCCAGGTTTAGTTTCTAATTTCGTTTCAGTGAATGTAATCGATCCAGCGTTCTACGTATCTTCAGTTTATATGCGAAATCCAGCTACCGTTGGCTTGTTAAATCCGTATTCTGCACTGAATGTAACATTAGTTCGCTAGTGTTGCCAGTTCGCGCCGCCGAATGCTGCCAGTATTATCAGCGTTTAGTTTTCTCATCACGTTCGCGTTAGTGCAGCACTAGTTTCAAATCTACTTCTGTGGATTGTGACCTCATACCGAGCTGCGTTATTTGGTGCTTATACCGCAATAATCGTTGCGTTTTATGGAAGCTGCATATTTTTGATAAAATTAACTGGGTGCACGCGATGATAGGGGGAAATTTTATGCCCGATAATGCGGTACATAATGAAATGATACTTTATAATTAACATTTATTTAAAGTCAAATATGTTGACTTTACAAATAATTAGTCCACATTATTGTCACTGTTTTAATTTGATTAGTTTTAATAGCCCCGTTTTTATCACCACCACTAATATAGTGGATGATATTGAAGCTGTTTAACAAATCTGTAGATAGACATAAAAGGTAAAGTTCTGACTCACTCAATGACTCATCAATGCCCAGCCGAAACCTTTTGACATAGAACGCTTAAATTTCGTACAAAGATTCCTTCTATACAAGTAATATGAAAAGATTTTCTAAAATTCACCTGTTAAAGATTTCGGGGGTTCAAAGTTTGTATAGCAAAACCTACTTTTCAGCTGTTTACAAATAAAAAATCTTTACTTTACTTTACTTTATATTAATCTTAACATAAAGCCAAAACATATAAAGACCTTGTATGAGACGCTACAATGCGTCTCCTACACGGTCTTTATCGCACCTGCAATAAAAGCGAGCGACATTACTCACGTCCCGTCTTTAATCTAATAAGTAAAACAAGACAGAGCTATTACCCAGATGAGTTTCACATTCACAGTGCTCTGTGCCAATAGTCTGGCTCCACCGCAATGCAGCCAAAAACGGTGACCCGAAGTCGCGACCTATATAGTCGGATATTCGGGTATTCGGATCCGCGGATATAATAGACGATGATCCAAATTGTGAATGCGTCTCACGCTCCAATTGATAGTGTTTCATAGAGTGCGTGGGATATGTTTTTTTCGTTTCACAGAATATTTTTCGTTGGGAAAATAAAAGTTTTTGTCGCTTCGGATATAAATGTTAAAGCGGATTCAGCGGAACTGGAAAGGTCATATTTGGGTTCATTTTAATCTCAAAGCTAGAATTTGGAGCTAACTAAAGCGTTGTGTATGAATTTGTAATGGTCTACCAAATACGTTAATAATTGTTAAAGTAAGAGATTTGCTATAAATATGCGCCAATAATTTTAATCTAAAAGGGCACACAAATAAAACGTTCGCAGACAGAATAATGTAAATAAAGATACAAGATAATAAAGACAAATAACAATAACACTAAAACATTTACGTCACTAACGTCCGCACGAGTGACCCACATATAGGGATTATGATTCGGACACATAACGATGATCCGCCATTGTGCACGAGGCTCACGTCCAACCTGCGGACACCGCGGATACTGCGGCTCATAGTCACTGCACTATGCATAAGGTACTGCGCAAAAAGTTTTATGATTTTCTTAAATAGAATATTCTACGGCATAGCGTACAAAAAATCTGTTCTACTTCTTGTAGTATCATCTTGCGCAAAGTTTCAGCTGTATAAAGAAATATAATGCAGTAGTTTTACTAGCAATACGTTACGTGATATTCCTTCTTTATTTTGCATAGTTATATATGATACTTTTCAACTTATTGCGGTGGACATTTTCAGATTACCCAATAAATCTCGAACTCAATTAAAAATTTCAACACAACCTTTTCATACGGCGAGTTCATGAACCCGTATTATGCACATAGGTTTATTTGACGTGGTATATGAAGAGACGTGATGTTATGTAAATAAAATACCGCTAATGATCCTCTGTATTGTGAACCCGATCACGTGCCAATTATGTGGGACGCGCGTCTAACTTCATATAGGAACGATATGCGAGTACTGCGCAATTTTACTGAATAATGGGTTCAGGAACGGTAACAGTAGGTATAGAAAATTGTGGAGTATTAATCTACTAAGCAATGGAGGAGTATCATTCTCTTGCTTATTTCCAATTTATTTGGGATTGGTAAATCATGTGTCCCTTTTCTATGCTTCTGTATCAGTTATCATCTCAGGAATCTCCTTCTTTCTTTCGTCAATATCTTTCATCTTATGCATAGTGGAAATATCCTTAAAAATTATTCCTCTCAATGAACCTATGTATTCTATTTTATTTTTGGATCCTATTGCTCGGCAAAGGCATCTTCTTTAACCATTCTGTCTTACGCAATCTCTGAATCTGATCACGTTTGACCCTCAAAGTGTTCAGATTGTTAGACCACCTTCAGCTCGGACGACCTCGACGGCAACGTCCTTCATCAGTATCAGTCTTAGAGTTTCTTACTGGAAGCCTATATTCTTCTCAAATCAAATATTTGTATTCTTAAAGGCACTTACTTCAATCCCGAAATATTTTTAAACCTAGATGCTCTTTCTAACTTCATTTTATAATATCGACTTACTGAAGGCCTACGTTCTTTTCAAATCCAACATTTGCATTCTTAAAGGTACCTACTCAGTTTAGTCCTGGAATATTTATGTTTTAAAACTAGATGCTCTCTTTGCAAAAGCTTCCTTTAGTCAATATCCATGAGACCTTTCCCATTCATTCCAAGTTGCTCAAGCCTGTACCTATTCTGATACACAGCATTGTTTACCAGAAAATCAATAACGGTACACTCTCTATTGACTTAGGTAGTATTGGCACATCTCAGACCTTTCCTTTCCAAGAAAATGATACATATTTCGTCCGCAGCGATACGTAGGTAGCTATTATAACGTCTCTCGAGAGCTTTCTCCGATGAAAGGTGAAAGTAAAGAGGGATGTGTATTTTTAGATTGACTGACGTCATTAATGTTGGTACCTATTTGTAAGGTTTCCACGAGTTCTATGGTTTGATAAGAGGTGGGTGTTAAGAGCTTTAGTAGGTACCGCAATATAAATGTGGAAGAAAATATATGACTGATAATGAGGATAGTATTTATTTTACAATTGTAACATGGTTTAATAAAAATTGCAGCTTAGTAAGTAGATATGATATCGATACCTTTGGGTAGAAAGGTCGTATAAACCAAAACCCGACTTTTCAGTAGAGCCGAAAAACACTTTTTTTTTTACGAAAAAATTCATAACTTTTTTGCTTTTGAAGTTATAAAAAAATTATCTATGAGAAAGGTTCTTACATTTTGCGAATGAAAAAGGTTAAATCATCAAAACCTGTCTATCTTCTTTAGTTTCAAAGTTAGCTTGCATTTACGTCTAAGAAAAAATCAATTCTTGGTTTATACACCCCATGAAAATGTGCTTTGAAAAAACTGTTTGGGTCGTATATCCATTTTTGGTAAGCTTAAGGTCACATTTAATGTCGTAAAAACCCAAATTTATGTAATTTTTTTGTATTAAAAACCATTTATAATCATAGATCAGTTGAATTCTGACTAATAAATAATCCTGTTACTCATAGAATTAGTAGGAACTCAATTATTATTATTCTAATACCCAATAATGGTCGATTCAAATAAAATAAAACTACCTGAACCAACATTTATTACGTATTATAATACCTTCTAATCAATGGTATCTGTCCGGTACCTGTCTATCGCGCTCGTTCTTCTGCTTGTCGCTGCACGCAAAATGCGAGCCTTGTGTGTTGGTCGTAAAGTTTTTCTTGCCCTTATCCCATATTACTTGGGGTCGGTGCAACACGTTTTCTTCTTCCATTCTGTCCTATCGTCCGTCACACTATCACTATGGTCTATCGGTTTAGGTAGTTAACTAAAGGTAAACAATCTTGGTATGTCTTTTTATATTTAAGAGGTCGTATATAATATACACAAAGATTATTTAAATTTAGTTTATCAGCTAACATCGATTTAGGTAAATACCTAGTTGCAAAGATTTTTACATTCAATTTATAGACAACTTTTAGATAAAAAGACATGCCAAGATTGTTTACCTTTAGTTAACTACCTAAACCGATAGACCATAACTTCCTTTTCTTTCTTATCGGCCCTTACGCAATCCATCCATCTTTTCTTTGGCCTCCCTCTCCCTCTCCATCCATCCACATGTAAATTCAGAACTCTTTTAGTAATATGCGTTTCATCCGTCCTCTTCACATGACCATACCAAAACAAACGATTTCCTTCCAACTTTTCAGTCACTGGCGACACTTTGAAACTTCCCCTAGTACACTTATTTCTCACTTTGTCCATTCTTGTCACACCACACATCCATTTCAACATTTTCATCTCCGCTACATGCAATCTTTTGTCATCCATCTTTTTCACAGCCCAACATTCTGATCCATACAGTATGACAGGTCTTATCACGGACTTGTAGATTGCACCCTACAACTTGAGGGGCATCCGTGGATCACAAGTTGTTCCCGTGACCTGTCGCCATTTCATCCATCTTGCGTTGATCGGATGTGTTATGTCCCGGTCTACCTCACCATTTTCTTGGACAAGCGATTTCTCCAGTCTATGCCACCACACCTCCAATTTGCTCTGGACCTCTAGGTCACTTTCGGCAACCAGCACAATATCATCGGCAAACAGCATACACCAGGGGGCCTCTTCCTGAATGTCTAACGTCAAAGCGTCCATTATCAGCAGGGAAAGTTAAGGGCTGAGAGCTGACCCCTGATGTAGGCCAACCGCCTCATTCAAACTGCCACTGGTGCCTACTGTAGACCGGACTTGGGTACTACACCGACTGTACATCGCTCGGATCAACTGCACATACTTTACAGGCACACCTTTCTCCTTAAGGGCCCACCACAGAACCTCACGATATACCCGGTTGTATGCCTTTTCGAGGTCAATTAATACCATTTGCAAGTTTTTATGTGCAACTCTGTATTTCTCGCACAGCTGGCGTATAGCGAAAATGGCATCCGTTGTACCCCGACCAGGCATAAAACCGAATTGGGTCTGTGAAATTTCACTATCTTCTCTCAACCGCCTTCCAATACTTCTTCCTGCCAGACTTTCATACTATGTGACATTAGCTTTATTCCTCTATAATTGTTGCACTCAAGAACAGCACCTTTGTTTTTAAAGATGGGCACCAAAGAACTTTTGCACCAATCATCAGGTATGAATTCTTCTTTCAACAACTTATTGAAGAACATCGCTAACCACATCCGTCCATCCACTCGCAGTAACTTCCACACTTCAACTAGTATTCCAAACTGGGCCAATGGCCTTACCATTCTTCATTCCATTTACTGCTATTCTTCCACCATACTAACCATTCTCACTAACCCCACTTTTTCTGGTTTACTTTCTAAAATCCCACTCCAATCATTTTCCTTATTCATTAGTCTTTCGAAATATTTCTTCCACCTCTCTTTGATTTTTTCATCATCTGATAGAACCAGTCCAGGTTCATTCCTTACACATTTTATTTGACAAACATCCTAAAGTAAAGTGCGACTTGCAATGATCATGGTTTATACACCAAACGTTGCGAACTATCTTTGGATTTACGACGTCGATTTTAACCTGGGTTTAAGTAATGCATTTAACACTTTAGGGCGTATAAACCATTTACAATTAATGCATTTAATACTTTAGGTCGTATAAACCATTTACAATTAATGCATTTAATACTTTAAGGTCGTATAAACCATTTACAAATAATGCATTTAACACTTTAGGGCGTATAAACCATTTACAATTAACGACTATTTTTACACCCTCCGTTAATATCAATTATGGTCATTACGTCATAACAAAATTACAAAAAAATAATATTTGGCTTTTACATTGAAAATTTATCTTTTTTAAGAGGCTATGACCGAAAATTTCTGGGTCGTATTAACCATTTTTGAGCGAATTTCTACATTTCGTATATACAGATCGATAGAGAAAAAAATTCTGAGAAAAATGGTATATTTAACTCAATTTGGCCAAAATGGTTTATACGACCTTTCTACCCAAAGGTAGCGATATGTATACAAACAAAAAAATAATTATGTGTACAAACGGGATAATAATAGACTGATAATTATGTCCAAATGTGAGAGGGATAATATTCATGCGATTCATATACATGAATATGAGCACTGATATATGTATAAAATTAATATGGGTTGACAGACCATTCACTAAACTGCATTATCAAATAAACTATCTGCTCTTTGCTCTGTGCCATCAAAAATCACGGCCACCAAACTGAAGTACACTACAAAAAACTAGTTCACAAACAGCGAAAAAAAAATTCACTAAACGGGCTCCCGTTTCAGACCTCCACTTTCAAAAGCGAATTAATTTAAAGCACCTTTCAAACAAATTTGTAACAGCAATTAACTGTTACACTTTCAACTATAAATATTCACAATTCCCGTCCAGTCTCATCGCAGAGAAATTGCCAATTTCCTGTACCACGGCACCGCTGTACCGTCCATATAGCTCGGTATACATAAATAATTTGTTTTCATACCAATTTTCACGCAGTTTTGGTTGATTTATAAGCCTTTACAGTTTTTAGTTTATGATTGGTGTTTTGGTTTCACTTTATTGAGTTCGCAATATGAGCTTTGTTGTGCGCTGTCGGTTTTCACATTGTTTATTGTTAGCGCATATTTTGTTTTATTGGGAATTTGTTTTTAGCTCGTCTGTTTGAATTTAGTTTGTTTACTTTTGTGTCTTTGTTGATTACAATTGGCAACAATTTTTTTGCTGTGTTTCACCTGTTTTATTTTTTCGGTATGGAAAAGTATCAAATAACTTGTCTCGGTATAGATGAAGCGACAATTGTCTGACTTTAATTTACTAAAACGCGTTGCAGATCGCGATGACTTAAAAAATAATTATTTTTTATATGAGAGATCGGGAAAATTAGTCGATCAGTTTTACAATATGTCGCAGCATAAGTTTACCGGCACCATTCAACTAACTTTCCAAAAGGTATTCAGCCATTTAATCAGACTAGGTAAATAATTAAGATCGATAACGCTTCCTTACTTACCTTGCCGGATATATAAGACAGGCTGTGGCAAGTTGTAAAATTAATTTTGGTTTGACGACGGTCGTAGTAAGATAAGCCGATGGCAGCTTCTATTCCTGTCTGTAGAGTTTAAAGAAAACTTATAATAAATATTAGCTTCTGTCAGCAACTTCGCCCACCTGAAAGTAGGCTTCTCCATACAAACTTTAGCCCCTTTGGGGCTAAATTTTGAAAAATCCTTTCTTAATGCTCGCGGACCTTGTTTTAGTAGATTCGGCTGTGTGTGTGATATGTCAATTTCTCCTTATATATTCCCAAATAGTGACTACTAAAATAGAAGAAATTATACAAAAGATTCACAGAAATGTGTGCCAAAACTGAAGATTATGAAAGTTTCCAGGTACTGTACCTAAATATGCGCATAAAATTTTCTAGTAATATTTTTGGCATTCGAACAATTTTCTAACAAAAAATATTACATGACTGAAGAAAACATTCAAAAGGTTTAATATCCAATAGCAATGAAACTTGCCAACTGAAAATATTGTTTTGTTGCATTGAAAATGAAACATGGCGTGAAATGGAAACGGAATGGTTCCGACTGTATAAAAATAAATGGCCACTTTCTACAGAATATTTCATTTTATAAGTGAAACTAGTTTTTGAATAAATGTGCGTTTAGAAGTATCACTTCCACACTAACAAATTTTTGTTATAGTTGTCATTATATGATTGAAATTTAGTGTTTATTTATTGAAAACTATATTTCAGAACACGCTTTAATTTTTTATAGTTAACAATTATTTTCATTATTGTTTTAATCTTATTCTATTCTGTGTACTTTTATCAAAGGCCTATTCCATCATCTCTGTTCTAAAATTTCGTGTTTAATATGTAAATATTAGTTAAACAAAGTTTAATTAATACCGACTGCAGTGTACACAGTAAGATAATTAATATCACATAACAAGTTTAGCTGTCACAACATTATTATATTGCACTACTAATATTGACACTCGTTATCGCGACGTAATTCGGTTCAGCCATATTGAAATACGCGAACACATGCGGCCAGTGTAATTACATCTAAATTGAATTGCGTTTTTGGACAAATATTACGTTGGGTTCAATTTTTATGGCCGGTAGTGCAACGTTCGCAACGCGGTAATTCTCTTATTTATTTATGTATTCTTCATGCAGTAAAAAAGTACAAAGGCAGATTTAATGTTACAAGCATTCTATACCACATTCGTATAAGTTGCATTATGTCAAAATCATGTCTCACTTCCCACATCATCATATTTTGGGTTTATACCAGTTTGGAACATTTATTGAGACTGAGATGATATTAGATGAGGATTGCGATTTTTTATAAATTCGAGAAATGTCTTTCAGGACCAGGACATAGAAGCTCGTTCTATTACCTGATCCGATATTAACCACACAAAACACAAAATAATCTAGAAGACAGCTTATCTGATCAGTACTTTCGGAGATTACTAAATTTGACAACAAAAAACATAGTTATTTATTCTACTGTCCTTTACGAAATAACGAATTGAGTTTAATGAGAACCATCGTCGTCGGCGTCCAACATCTGATCCAGGTTCAGCACGGTTTCTGAACCGAATAGACAATCAGCAGCGGGGCCAGCTGTGAAATAACGCAGACTGACAATAAAAGTTAGATACCAGCATATCGTGTTTGTAAACCATATTTGACCCAATTTCAGAAAATTAGGCTCAAAATTCAAACTGGTCCTAACATTCGTACAATCTGTTGTATGATTTGTATATCTAATTCTACCAGACTAAACACTAAAAATATTAACTCGGTCCAACTGGGTGCCCTAAAATTTTACTACGGCAAAACAGACTGAATATTACTGGCATAAAATCTGAAAGATAATGTAACTATTAAGGGCAGATCTAATTTCACAGAGTACGGGTATTCGCTAGGGGAACACAAAGTGATTGCAATATAGTCGCGACGTTCTAATAGAGACATTGTCTAGACTTTAATGAAGTTAGGTGGTGTATGTATAGCACTACTTGCGCCTACCAAAAAGCATGTCTCCACGATGTATATTGTAAGCTTCTATACGATCTATTCTATAGCTATTATCTTACAGCATCGCACTCATATCATTAGGAGCCTTTATAGGCCAGGTGTTTCAATATCAACCTTTTTTCTATTAACCATTTTACCGTAATGTGCCTAAACAATAGCCTCCCGTGTATCGTCTGGAGTAAGAAAGAGAATAAGATGATTTGATCGGCACCGTACTGGTGTTAACAACAAGACACTTTTATAGTTTCTACAATTTTAGAAATGAAGCAGGCTCTAGGCAATTTTACATTTTATCTATCTTTATGTCAATGTTTGGGATTGACCATGTGACATTTCATATTTTTTCCTAAACTGAATAACATACTCTTAGAGGCATTGGGCAACAGTATAGAGCTTGACTTTGTTTTGGCTTTCTGGGGTATGTTTTATTGGTTTGTCTTGTTGTATTTTTCTTAATTTGACATTGTTAAGTATTGTAACCTAATTTCAATATTTTTCTGTCTTCAATGTTATGTTCATTTTTAATTCACATAGGCTTACATGAGAACTTATAAAACTGTTGCCAATAAAATATTATGATAGTGAATAAACATCGAGTAAGTAAACCCGTTTTGAGCTTAGAAAATTTCCTCTGTAATTTAACAACTCCTAAAACCGCAACAACAGAACCTTTATAACCTAACAAAAACAAGAGAGAGAAAACTAAAAAACAACGAAGAAAATCAATTTAAATCCCAGCGGGCAGCTATTCAATTACTGGCGCCACCGATATATCGCTCAGCCAGCCAATCACTCGTACTTTGAACGATAAATTTAGGTTTTACACGTAAAGCCTAGCCGTGATTGGCCAACAGTGGCTAGTGCCAGCGATATTAACTGGTACTCCACTGATTTATTGACTGCTGCTGTAAATTGACTGTTTTGAGGGCTGTTTATTTGCTGTGTTTTGCGTTAACTGTATATTGGTTATTTTGCTAGTGTGTTAATAATTTTGCATCCTATCACCCACAGAATTATGGACTCCACTCTACCTACGTATATGCATTTAGAGTAAGAGGTTGTTTGTGGGTTTGTGTCCAATCCAATAATCCCGTTGGCCTTCAAAATGGCAATTTTCTGTGAATATCTATGACTAGTTGGTGATGTACGTACTTAATGGAAAAATAACAAAAATAACTCTTTTTAAATCTCCCAATGCCAATGATGAAAAAGCCTATCATTAAAATTATGTGCCCAAGATAATCTGTCGGGCTCGTGTAACTCCTACTCAATTTGCTTGTCTTTTGATATTGAAAATAGAACTATTGAAAAGGTCAGGCTGTTATTTCCGTGAGTGTCTAAAAAAATAATTTATCTCATACCTTGATTTGGTTTCATCTTTACAAAACTGTCTTCCTCCAACTTGTTGAGTCTCACACATGAATTCCTTCTTCCTTTGATGGTCTAAACACTAAAACAGAACTTAATTATCTTCCTTAAAATCTGAGTTCTAATTAAATATTCTATGAAAGAAGCTTCGCATCGTATGAAGTCGTTAAAGTTTATAAACCGTATCGCAAACTTAAAGAGCTGTATTCATGAAAGTGAAGCCGTTATTGGCATGGCAGATACTGGCGTTCAAAATTAATATGCACTATTATATCGCTTAAGTTCCCTCGTGGTTTTTGCTGAACTTTCAACTATGAGTATATTAGCTTTAAGGGAACAGCCATCGTTGATAGCTCTAGAGGTTTTATCTGCGTGTTTATATAGACAATGTTCAATGTTTTATTATTAAAATTTGTTAATTTTTTAAAACGCTGTATCTGAATACTGCTTTTTAGAAATTGAACAAAAATTTAATATATTTACCTTCTTTAATATATTTAGTCTTTCACGAATAAAATATAGAATTAATCCAGGGTTGGCCCCATTTATAATTTTTTGTTAAATTTCTAAAAACCTGTACACATACATACAGCTTTTTAAATTATTTAACTAAAATTTTACATATTTGCCTACTTTAACATATTTACTCTTACACGAGTAAAATATGGAATTGATAATCCAGGGTTGACCCTATTTAAATTATTTAGATGTGAAGGATCCTTTGATTAAAGGTCGCGATACTAAAGTACAGGCAGTATGAAAATTAAATTAATATCTGACGGTTATTTTAAGGAATTCTGGAGGCTTTTGACGCGTCCTGATCAAAGACTTCACACTAATGAGGGGTTAAAATATTGTGTGATAATGAATTATTTACCTTTGAAGACCAAGCTATGGCCTCTAATCAGAATAAAAGACCTTCTCTTGGCCTTGAAGGCAAGAAGTTGTGTATATACCTTATTTCCTGGGTTTCAAATTAATATTATTACAGCTCATACCATGACTCATACGCATCATTGAGGAGTAGTTAGGAAGGCGCTAAGGCGTCATCACCCTCTACCTGTCACAGAATCTTGCTGGACACTGTTGTATCGGGAGGTTTCTGTTTCGGATTGGGTGGAAGGAAACGCCTGTGTCTTACTATTGTGCGGATTGCCTGAAGGATACGTTGGAAGTTTGCCCGCTTGGACACCAACGTGTCCTCGTGAAGGCAATCAGTAGCGGTGACAAAAAAATAGGAAACAGTCACCTCTAATCTTCTACTAAAGTGTAAATTAATCTAGTTCTTTACTTAAAATATCACTTTAATAACTCACCAACTTGATAGCGTACTAGATATAACTTGACTTGGATTAGGATCACTTAGGTCATAAGTCAGCGACCTTACAAAGTGCTGTCTAAAAGCCATGAATACATAAATTTTATCAACGACAAATCTTTCAGAAACGTTCAACCATTTCAAAAGTTATTGTGTACAATATGTACTATGATATGTTTATTTCCTGTCAACATGATCCATAAATATGTATGCATAGGTTTTTATTGACTGTATTATACGTACCTGTACCTACGCAGCGTGTATTGTATCTATAATAGGTTTAAGAGTTTTTTGTGCACTTTTGTCCTCATGTGTAAAAAGGTGTTACTTTAGTTGTGCAGCTTTAGTTGTTGTTATCTGCAAAAATTCTCTCGCGTTATAAACTTTAAGCAAACCAAAACGTGAATTAAACTCACAGTATGAACATCATTTGTCCTGATTAAAATTGTTTTTAAAGTTTTGTAAAAGTGGAATATAATAAATGTTAAAGTAACTCTGTCAGTTACGCTTTCACGGTTAAACTACCTTTTTATTTAACCATAGAAAGAACATATGCCACTTTTAATCACACATCGACTTCGCCTCTGCAATAACCAACATTCACGCGAGCAAAGCCGCTGGCTAAACTAGTAAAGAATAAAGAAGGTTTAGTAGCAACGAAGTCCCGTCCTTTCCTTTCTTTATGTGTCATGAATATGTATCTAAGACGCGCCGTATAAGAAACAATAGTTTACTAGTTCTAAGGAGTTTGAGACAAAGATATTATGGAGGAGAAAAGCGATGCTGTCATAAAATAAGGGGAAACTCAACCGGGGAGTTGGGTAAAGCAGATATAGCTATGCTTGTTTTAATAAGACCCTGGAATTCGGCGGGAAAGCAGGTGGATTTTGATGGACTGTCGGATTGATCAAAAGTTACCTTAAAGTTACAATAACAGAGATTTGAATGTAATGCGTGTACGTAAACAAAACGTTAGTGGCTCATCATCACTACATAAATGCTCGAGGAAGGGAGTCATTCGAGAAGAGTGGCGGCGTGTTTTGAAACTGGCCAGAAACACCAGTGAAGTAATAACCAGGACCACTCTGTGACGAAGAAAAAGAAAAAAAGAACTCTTTATGGTCAATAAAAGTAGGTACAACTTAAGAAAATACAGGTTGAAAAAAATAACGACGCAAAAGACATCGAACTCTGTAATAAAATCCAATATTGACAAAATTCAATAAAAACACACCTAAACAAACCTTAAAATTATTTATTAGGGGGAAGTTCCAACAAAAAAATCTAATTTCCCCTATGTTTGCAATGTTTAATATTCTACCAGCGTTTCCTTTAATATTTCATATCGCCTGTTGAAACCTGTTCCATTTCATGTAAAATGAAATATGTTTTATTTTTTATAGCTACTACCTATTTCCTTTATAACTGCTACCTACTTCCTTCATAACTTCTACCTACAACTTCTACTTGGTTTCTAGGAAATGTTGCTAGAATGATAAAATCTTAATTCACTTTTTTATAATATAATTTATGCCACGGAAAAATAACCTTAATGTGCTTAGAAGTAACGTTCTCAAGGAAATATTAATTATGTTCGTTCGAAAGCTTATGAGTTTAGTATGGAAGAATAAACCAGGTTAATTCTGGTTAAAGGTACCCCACAATATTCGATTCTGTGCATATTTTTACTGACTTTATCCAGCGATTTCACCCAAGTGAAAGTGGAACATTATCCCAAAAGAACATACGTAAAAAAGTATCACTACTGTAGAACAGAACGCTAGATTTCACCGAAATCCATTCAGCAATTTGAGCTTAAAAAAAGTTTAAAAAGCATCAAAAATGCTAGGTCTGTGTCAAAATAGGTTTCTCCTTACAAATCCATCCATCGTTTTATATATTTCATATTTATATTCAACAAAAGTTTTAGATTGAAAATACAATTTCAGGGCATCTAGCAATAAAACTTCTCAATAACAATAACTACTAAGTTACCTGAACTAAAGGCTCCCTCATGAAACAGAATCGCTCCAACAATACTCATATATTGGCTTTCACTATAATTTAGATTGCATTACCCCTCGGAGCAGAGCTACAATACAGAATACCTTCTCCAATTCCCTCACCAACACATAAGGTTTATTGCTAACGACTATTCGAGAAATTCTAATAAATGCCCAAACTAATTGTACCATTCAACAGCCAGATATTTTAATTGGTAAAAACCCAACATTTTTTTCCCAAAGCCGTGAAAAGCTTACGCGATAAACCATACATAAGTAGTATTTGCGCCTTTTTAACTACCTCAATTTCGTTGCCATTAACACGGAACGAAATCAACAGAGCTACCATATTTTTATAGGATTACGAAAACTCTCGCACGTGTTTTATATTTTTTGTCGTAAATTAAAAAGTTTATTCAAACATCCTCGGTGGCTGACACATCGCTGTGTTAACCTTAGGGATTGTAGCTCCCTCATAAAAATGTTCGATTCAAATCGTGGCGACTCCCTCGTCCCCCGCCCCCCGCCGCCCCGGCCGCCCCCCACCCGCCTGGGGTGGCGCCGTGCGCGCGCACACAAAATCAATACGGTCCGTGTTACGCACAAAATATACGGTGGCAACGAATAGAGATGTCATGGTCAACTTATCGATATTAATTAGTTTCGACACTTTTAGAGTAGCCCCAAAATAGCCGGCTGTACTTGGCTTCATTTATTTGTACTGCTATTTTCAGTTCAGTGGCCCGTAATAACAGCCTAATAGATTTTTGTTCTGCCGTCCGGATTACATTTCTCGTTAAATTAGTATTCTTTAGCTGTTCCTTGCTAATTGAATTAGCTCCGCTTATTACTATCGCTAGTAATTTTCGCACAATTTACGACTTTGCTTACGAAAATGCTGTTGATTTATTTCTTATTTATTATAAGTACGGAGATTTGGGAGTTGTCTTGATGTTAATTAGATGACAGTCACATTTCTTCTTTACCTCTGTTTCTTTTTTTAAATACGCGCAAGAATATAAACAGTGCTAATAGTGTAGAGCGAACCCTATCACTTACAAACTAACCCTCAACACGGGTCTATGTGTTCATTAGAAGTTAATGAAAACAGGCCTCCTATCAATAACGCTGTCGCCCGAACACTTAGCGCTGAACAAACCGTAATATAAACTAATAGACTTATAATGGGCACGTGGCCGATTGAATTATCGATGTCCCTGCGACGGCCGACCCCATCCTTATTGACATCGCTCTACACACCATGATTAATGACTACAAAATTTGCACGTTTTACCACGAAAATTCCTATTTTGAATTTGTAATCCAATAATTTAAACGGCGTTCGAAAATTAAAACGTTTTGTTTTGTTCTATAGAGGGGGAAACTTAAGCGTGATCGGATCGCCATCTATTGAGCGTTGTGAAAAGTTTCGAACAAAGCGTTTGTATTGGAAGCGTGTTTGTGACGTGACCTCTCCGCTGTGTTCGCCTGTCGAGCCTTTTATCATATTCAGTACTCGGGCCGCATGCCCTCGGATTATAAATTGACAATTAAGAGTACTCTGTATTTGAATTGATACAGCCGTAATATGAAATTGTTCGCCAATACCATTATAGGCTGATAATTGCAGGACAATGCAAAAAGGTTTCAATTACTACCTATATTGCCTATTATTTTAATGGGTCCCGTCCGGTCATTATCGTCAATGAAGCTTTGCAAAGCAAATTAAGAGTTTTACCAAATATATTAAAAGCAAACATTTTCGTTGTTATATAAATGTCTAATTATATGGCTACATTTAGCTGTTAATTCAGTCGGATGACTTTTGAAAACAAACGATAACAGAAATGGCGAGAGATCCCATAAAATCCAATTAATTTAACGGGGACTGTCGCTTTCGCCGAGACGTGATTAAAATAACAAAAAAGATCCATTACCCGCGTGCCCAGCGTGGAGTCGGCGGTTGGCTGAAGAGCGAGCATTGAAGTGAATTATTCGTGATGTAGGTAGAGTGTCGATATTGCTTCCGTGCCTCAAGCACGTTTAGCTGCGGGTCTCGGTTGGCAGGCGAATACTGAACACCTACGACAGTCGGGCTGAAACCTCAAAGTTAGACACCGATATTCGGATATGGGTTTCTAATATATATGTAGAAAATGCTGGATATTGGTAGTAAGAAATCTGGAAATGTAACATGATTTCCTGATATTTTAAGTACTGAAAAACAATTCAGTCGGGTAGTTGGACTCTGTGTTTTTTGATTGGCATGGATATTTAAGTCGGAATCGTTTGAAACAGTTACTGGAACCATAGAACGCAAAGGGCAACTGAACGAGCAGATAGATAAACTAAAAAATTCATTGCAACATAAAAGCATAACTACGTTATACAGAACTAAGCAACATCATCGTCTCCCTAGCTTTTTTCCCAACTAACTTGGGGATGAATTTCCAATATAATCGGATGAATACCTGTATTTTACATAGAGCAACTGCCTTTTGATCCTACCTACAAAACCCAGCCACGGGGCAATACGATACTATTTAGATAGACTGATGATCAGACTTTCTGACTTCTGACCTACAATGACTGTCAAAGATCTACGAATGACAACTAGGTTCAAACTCAAGTACTCGTAGCCACTCGGCCGCTACTGTCTCATTTAACAGTACTAAAAGCTATTTAACTTATTTTTTGTAAGCAACAATCATGATAACACAATATCCTGACGTTTCATTACACGAAGAAATTGCCTTCATAATTCCTTTTGAGAAATTGTAAGATCGCCCCGCAAAAGTTGTGATACTGTACAACGCAACTGGACTGAGCAATACCGTCTTGAAATTAAAGCCGCAGTTTTAAAAACGGTATTCTCTATTCCGAGTACACCGAGAACAAGCTGTACATTCTGTGTTCTGAGTACACGGAGAACACGTTGTACATTTTCAATTGTGGCTTTTGTGACTACTGTATATTGCTACTGTGTATGATGTTGAGCCAAAGTGTACATTTATTTTATAAGGAAAAGATGTGACATTTTTGTAATGGAACTATCACTATCTTTTATGTGACATAAGGAAAGTTTATGCAATACTGTTTACGACTAACAAATCCAATGTTTGTGCTGTCTGAGAAACTAGAAGATCTAACTAAATCCCTTTTTATTTATCTTTTCCTATCTAATGTATATGTAAAAGGTGAAACAGACTGACAGATCAACGTTCAGCCGAAATTATTCGGTTTGCGAACATGATTTTTTGCATAAGGCATCCTTTAGTAATGCTGGCAAACACTAAAAGGGTGTTTTTGAAAATTCTACTTTTATGGCGCTGAAACTTTTGAAATTTATGCTAGAAATATATGGACCTCTTGGTCCATATATTTCTAGCATGAATAATAATTGGTAAACCATAAACACTTATTACGTTTATTCGTGAAATAAAAAGCAAATGTTCTAAATCAGTTTGTAAATGACAGACTGAGATGACAGAGTTCTGAACCTAACATATAAAAGTTAATTTTATTATAAAAAGGCTCGCGTTTTACTACTATCTCACCTGATTGAAAGCGATGACATAATCGACGATAAAGCTCACTTGCTTAGAAGTAACCTATTCAATTCACTCTTGACATGAAGACCCTATGTTCAAAACCCCTTTTTTGAATTGAGTCATTTGCTTACTACTATAAGAGTAACTGCATGACACAGCATATTCTATTCCCAGATCTTTTCATATTTCCAGTGGCATTTTAAGTCCCTCAAAAGAAGTCCTCTCAAGTTAAAAATAAGCGACATTGTTGCGCCACAAAAAGGTAAAATAACCCGCAGTGAGTTCCCAACGGTGGCACTTTAGTTAAAATAAGTAAAAGTTGAGTTATTTCGCGTAAAATCTAGAGTGTTAATCCGGGTGACAATTGGATTTCCTCTGAGCACGCCCGCGCCCGGTAGGCAGGTCACATGAAACAGATAAATCAGAAGGATTACCTTTTCTTTCTTAAAAATTTAAAAAGCTTCTTAAAGTGACAGATTTTTTTCTAGGTACCTCGAAAGTTATTGGAGATTTTGTTGAGACTCTACCTTTTGATAACAGTTCTCCCATTTATTCCTCTCGTAGTAGTTATAGACTTCAAACTTTATCTTACTTTCTTTCATCATCATTCATTCATAATGGCGATCCATTTTTTATCTAATCTTTATCTTAGTATCTTATTTTTCTTTACTTGTTTATTTAGCTTTGGGTGAAGCGAGAGAACTCTGAGTGTTAAACATCCCCCAAGCGTCACCACAAAGACCGGTCTTGTGCGTCTTGCATCCATCGCATTTGCGCAATTCTTATCGGGACATCTCACCTTATGCGAAGCCTTTAACGTTGCGTCTTCCGGTGCACGGTCACCTCTCCATCACCTCTCCGCTCCATCGACTATCCGTTCTACGAGCAATGTGCCCTGCCCACTGCTACTTCAGTTTGGCCATTCTTTGAACTATGCTGCGGATATCTTCATTCCTGATGTGATCACGCAAGGAAACTCCAAGAGTTTACTCGTGTTAAATTCAACAAAATAAGGTTGCTTATAACTATAACATGTTGTTACAGAATCCTTCTACAGTTATTATACATCTGATTTTGCATTACATTTACTGCAGTAACTAAGATCTGACTGTAGTTACCCTTCTGTGTTCACCTGTTTAGTGCCCCCAGCCTCCCGCACCGGTAGTAAGGGGTGCGTGTTAAATCTGCCGCCTTCCGCCTCGGGTCATATGGATTGCGTTAAACACTTTTAAGGGCTGTTATTCAATCAGTGATTGTAATATTGTCGAGGACTGTATGCGGTTGCTACTGTTTGGATTCTGTGGAGGGTTCGGGGGTGGCGGTTTTGTTTTGTTTAATTGATTAAAGTTATGAGTAGTTACTCTGTTTGTTTTTCGTTTTTTGTTATTTTTTGTTTGATTGGTTTCTTCCTTTGGTTTTGGACTAACAGTCCATCTTTTAGAGTAATTATATGTTTAATTAGTGAATGAATCAGATTCAAACATACAAAGATTGTACCGAAACCAACGAAAATGTATTTTGCTCTTTTTTAGCCTGCAAAATTTGCCTCTACGGCTCCACTTCTTTCACCTTTTTCAAGCCTGCGCCTGCTCGTTTTACAAAAAAATTATAATTCAAGAGTAGAAACTTAGAGACAATCACATCATTAAAAAACCAAATATGATAAAACCCATCTAAGAAAACAATAAAGTAAGAATTTTAAAAATTTTGCATGTTTCCTTTGAGCATCTCCATAAGTGCTCCTGTGGCGCTCCGTGGGGACCGCCATTATTTATTATTTATTTATTTATTTAATATTAATAAATTAATATAAATAATATTAATAATATAAACTGTTATTGCTCTGTTTCTGTTGCTTCTGTAATTATACTACTAGAGTATAATTTTTATTCGGTCAGGTTTTGGTGGCACAATTTTTTTCCAGCGGTTCTCAAAGTTAAAAGGTAATTACTTGTTTACTGGCACGTTTTTGTGCCACGGGGTCCAACAGGTTAACTAAACACTACTTAATATCTTATATTGATGCTGATTGTCTGTTCTTTTGTCATGCCACTTGTCACTTGCCTTCTCTAGAGCTAATATCATTGCCATAAATTTTATCCTTAACATTTGGCGGAACCGCTAACAGATATAACTCATTTGCCAAAACCTGCTGTTAAACATACACGAGTCAAAAAAAAATCGCACACAATAACATGATCTACCCCCCCCCCCCCCCCCCAACCCTTGATCCACTCGCAGCCATCTATCACCCACGTCGCACACCGCATCGCACCAACTCTGATGAGCTGGATGATGTATCATCATTAATCACGGCCCACTGTCTCAGTTCTATGATATACTGGTACATACGTCTGATAGACTGTGTGTAGTGTAGTGTATGTGTGTAGTGTAGCGTGTGTGTGTTACATTGTATTGTTATTAACTGTTGAGGTGTTTATTGTTGTTTATTAGTTTGATATGTATGGCCCTTGAAAGTGATTAAATTAAATTAGTTCAAGTTTATTAAATAGGAGAAACCTGTCATGGATGGGGTTACGTTGTGGAAAGGGAGTTGTTTCTTGTAAAGGGAGTAGTAGATTTGTTTCTAAAAGAAAAAACTGAAAAATTTGTTCTGCCTCACAAAAACCCGATAAAAACCCATTGGTATTTGCAACACTTTCATTATAGATTTTTCAAGGTGAGAAATCATCTAGTGAATTATCCGGGCGGGCGGAAGGGTGAATCAGACTTTTACTGGATAAACCACACCATATAACGAGGTTGGTAACTGAGGGAATATTCTCTCAATTACCTCTTGCGTTCTAGGAACACAGGTTTCACTTTAAAAGTTAATCCATGGGCCTAGTAGGTTTCCGCCCTGCTGGGCCCTTAGTATTTTTTTGTTTTTGTTAGAAGTTCGTCTTATAAGGAAAAATACTAAGAAACACGTTTTGTGTCAGAAAATCGGATAAAATATTGAAGAAATTAGTATTCTGAACACTTACTATAACTGCGTTACGTTTGATAAACAACTAGTATCTGATAGCGGTTTTGCCCTCGTTATATGTATACACCTAAATTATCTCCCCGTTTCATCTCCTTAGAGAATGAATTTTGGAAAATCCTTTCTTAGTGCTCACCTGCGTCATAAAAGGAAACCTTATGCAAAATTTCCCTCTCTTAGTCCCTGTAGTTTCGGCTGTGTGTTGATATATCAGTCAATCAGTTTTATCTCGTATATATTCTCAAGTAAGATATGAGTTTCCTCAACACCTTATTGTATCTGAAGCCTGGTAACATTATCAATATCGTAAAGGAACATTCAATTAATCAATGAGATAAATTAATAATCTTTACCCAACCATTTGTAGGCTCACTTACAACGTAGCAACTTATCTAACATAGTTACTTACAGCCGAAGCGACTGTAATATCATAACTTTAATGTAACAATCTGCAAACTCAAGCACTTAAACAATATTAATTGCCTGCGGCATCATACTGCAGTTTTAGAAGCGAAATATACGATCGCAACTTGCTATATTTATTAGTAAGTATAGAGTGTACTTTTATGTAGTGTGTACTTTTATGTACAGTATGTACTTTTTGTTTTTGAAATAATTCCAAGAGAAGAAACTTACATACCTGTATAAATTTAGCAAATATGAGTAGCATAAGTATAATAGATATACGAACTGAGGTATTACGCACAAATCGCAATCCTTTTGGGTTTCCACCCCTAAAAATCATCGTCATCAAATAACTTTGCCCGCTGTGTGTGTAATTTCTAATAGAAAACCCAGTGGTTATTTTGCCCAACCAAGGTATTTAACTTAGAACTCCACGCTCAGCAGTAGAGCTAGCCAGACAGGCCCATTACCTTGTGTAATTTATTTCATCACCGCTGCTCTCGAAACGGTGAAGAAAAACATCGTGACGAAACCGGCATGTCCTAGAATCAAACATGTAACAACCACCAACCTGCCTTGAATATTGTGGTAGCCTACGGCCCCTTCCTTCTCCTAGAGAAGAGGCCTGCGTCCGTGGCATTGGGAACATTATAAGACTGATATAGTAGGAACTACATTACATTTATTACCACTTCGCGTGGCGTTGGTCTAATGTAGCTCTACAAGACTAATTGCCTTTAAAATGTATGGGGACCGCGGCGTACGTGGCCTACGTGGGCCCAATGTATTTCTACCTTTATGCTTACGCTATGACAGCTTAGCATGGCATATAGCACCTTTCCTGTTTGCGATAAAAACTTTACTACAAACAGTCTGTATAAGACTTAAGCCGGAGCTGGTTCCGACACGTGTAAGACTGCCAAGTTTTAAGACCTGTTCAACCTAGTCAGGCACTCGAGAGAACTGCAAAGTTTTAATACGACCTAGAATGTCGTCTATGTAAATATACGAATAGGTACATCTATCTTACAACAATTATTTTAGAACAAATCTTTGAATATGAATTCCAGGCGCTCAGAAATTTGTCTCTGTTCCTATAACTCACACATACACTAGAAACTTCATAGTCATGACCAAAACTAACGCTTGAGCTCACCAAGTTTCTATAAATCAATTGGGACAAACTGTTTCACAGTCGAGCACCTATATATCTGTGTATATAAACATATATACGAGTAAGACAGATAGGTACATAGTACCGAAGTTTCAACAACTTCGTCGACGCCCGGGGAAAGTGGTGAAAGGCGGTGTCTACACTACTTACAACTAAATAAGTAGTTACAGAAGGCCAGTTTCATACAATGGAGAAAACAGGTGTTCGCATGCATAAGATCCTAAGGCGATTTTTAAATTATAGAGTAGATATTTGTAGTGGTATTCTCTCAAGGATAGTGCCTGCTGAAATTGGAGAATCAAGATCTAGTGCGTCACACGACATTTCAGTTTAGTTGCCTCTTGTATTATACGGCTACAGTCACTCTCTTAGTCTGAAGGTGAACTTTTAGCAGGTATTGACCCTGTCAATCATGCTGACACCACTTTGAAGTGCGAATAAAACATAGCGCGCAATCGACCCGGGTGTGGTCCTTTTCAGACAGCGAGCTACCCATAGTATACCGCTTGCTCACCATCTGCAAGCCAGTACCAAACTGTGGCTGGTAATCAACCTTCGATTCCCGATACCCAGGGTGGCTCTCACAGTGAACGAGGAGTGGGGATTACCTCTCTTCCACGTATATCTCGCATACCTTCTGTGCCTACCTATATTTCGTACTTCCTACAAATTGTCGCTACAAAATACCGAGAGATGTAAAGCCTCCATGGTATCAACCTACACACAGCGTGCTAGGTACGCAAATATACGTAACGAAGTGGAAGTTTCCTTGATAAGTTTTATGACTGTAAGCTACCGTTAAAGCGAATTTGGGAAGCTTCAAGTACGTCTTTGAGGCGTAAATGTAGATATGGTATTTACCGCTGTAGGGCTTTTGAAACAAGCACGTGTTTTGCGTAACACTGTTTCTAAGACATACCGCTTTCGGTATGGTTTTTGTATTTTTGGAGTAGTTTTTAATTTAAGGGTTCTTTAGTTTGGAAAGGTTCTTCTTTAGTTACTAAATGACGTAAATAACTCAATAAATGTTGTTAAATTATCGGAAAGAGAGCCATTATAAATGTGTGAGTACTCAATTATCCCGCTGGATTCACGATTGTTAATTCTTAAAAATAAAACTTTTACACTTAATTTTTTTTAATTTCCTACCTCTGCAATTTCCGTAGAAAAACACTGGCCTAGAAACTATACATACTACTGTCAGAAATTATACATGATGCAGCGGCAATAGAAAAACACATTCTGAAGTTTCAACTTTCTACCTCTTACGGTTTATGAGATAAAGCCCACTGATAGATCGACGGGCAGACAGATTGGCGAGAGAACACATGGTCAGCCGAGGCTTTATAACACGAATTGTTTGGCACCCTTCAAGTACAGAACCCTAAAAAACAGCCAAAAACTGAAGCCTTGCGTGTCCCAAGCAAATCAGTCAACAGCCTTGGAAACCCACGAGGAAATTAATTGAAAAACATGGAGGAGTGGGATAGCAAATCAGTTCTGTCGTCCGTTTCTGTCGAGCATCGGTGTATTTCTGAATATTTTGCCCTCTCGACTCACAAATAGAATGATGGCTGAAGCCGTATGAGTATCCTTATAGGGGAATTGGGGTCGATGAAGCATCAAGTACCTTTTAAGAGCGCAGACACGAGTAAAGCTTGTATTTGGAACGACTATCACCTTATTTATTTATAACTAAATTGCTTGCTGTACTTACAGTATGCACCAAATTATAGAGTTCTACTATGTATTGGATCTAAAAACTAAAAGTGTCGCCACAATGAACGGTCCTCTGCATCTCAAATCCCTTCTGCCTTCAAACGCTGCATCTTTCAGTACGCGGATGCAACTCCAGAATCTATCGGCCTAAACGGCCATCTTTTCGGCGAGTAATGTGCCCTGCCTATTGCCGATTGCCAAAAACATACATCGTCTGTACCAAAAAAATATTTTTGTTACCTTACTATCCGATACTGAACCGCAAATTACAAAAGAACTTTCGAAAATTTGAATTTCTCGGTTTACCCTGAAGCATTCACCAACAATTCAGTTTCCAACATCCTATAATCACGCCAGAAAGCCATCAAGTGCCTCGTAACTTGTAATCCCGAATAAAACCTCAAGTAAAGCCAGCATATACACACCTACGCAAATCCTATATATTCTTCCTTTAGTTTGAGCGAACTTAGTGTGAGCACATATTGGGGCAAAGTTGTCAACTTTGTTCGACGCTTGGAGGCTCGAAACTTTGCCGTGACAAATACACAGGCGTTGTACTGATGGGAAATCAATAGCTTTAACTCACGCTTTTTGTTTTCTATTGGCACGTCAACTTAAAGGTTGTCACAAAGACGATTTATCATATTCTTTATTGTATTTGTTTTTTGGAAAGCTCGCTTAAGGTGGAGCGATGACCTGGGGAGGGTTGCAGGAGTCCAATGGATGTGAGACGTATAGGACCGGTCGTTGTGGCGGCGCTTGGGGCCTATGCCTAGCAGTGGACGTCTTTCGGCTAAAATGATGATGTTGATGATGATTTATTTTTCACATTTTTTATCACTTTATTTTGTGGAGCTTTGTATAGCTGTCTATCAAATAAAGATGGATGAGAACTTTCAGAATCTTGTAAAAACAAATAAATAAACGAACAAGCAGACAATTATATGATCCTCCTGTGGCTCCTGTTTATAGTCTTGAGTATCGACGCCTAGTTGCTAATCTGTTGTTTTTCTATCGGTTGGGTTTCGGGGAGTATAAATCGAAATTGCATAAATTAATTTCTCTAAACCTGTTATCGGACTGCTAGTCGTACAGCTATCCTACAGCAGTCTTTATTCCCTGATAGCTAGGTCCTAGGGGTCTATTGAGTTAAGTGTCAATGGGTTCTGTAGGGGCTCGGCAGGGCCGAAGCCTCTGGGGAACATGGAAAATCCGAAAGGTGTCCACCGTGTCCCCCAGATCGAAGGCAACGAAGGAACGGGATAGGGGTTTAATCAGTAAGAGTCTGACACATCCTCCCGCTCCGCCCAAGAGTGGGAGAAGTCATTCTGATGATCATAAAAAAGTGTCAATGGGTTAAATGTGTCTAAGCAAGCGTGCTTCATTGTCGACCACATCACCACCATGAGATGAGATAGTAGACAACCGGGTCCGCAAGCCTATCAATGATAAAAAAGATAACATGTAGTGAATGAACGTCGTTTGCAAATACTTATTTAGCAAGAAATATTGAACAAAGAATAAAAAACATTAGCTTACAGACGTGCCAATTCTCACCACAATTCTCCTTGAGACTATCTCCTGCTATAAAAACTTACCTGTCCCTTATATCATGTAAAGCATTAACTTCCACCTGCTATCAATTTCCCTAGCTCAATATCCGTACGCACTTAGTATCGATTTTTTTCCTCGTAAAATTATAATGAAGTTGGTTCGCCCCATAAAATTTATGTGGCGATCAAATTAATTTATAGTTGGTTCCCGAGTGATGTACCGGTGCTCATCATGAGTTATATCGATGTTTATATAACAAATTGTTGCCGGTATCGTTTACTTTATACTTCGGTGTTTGCCTAATTGAAAGTGTTTGAGAGTGTTTTATTTATGGCAGTTTTTATTTGTTTGGTAACTAATCGGGTGCTTGTGTAACGTATATTTCTTCTTTGTAAGGAAATTGACAAGTACAATAATATCAAAAGCTGGAAAGCGAAAAATAAAAGCTTATTCATTGAAGTTTTTAATTAATTTATTGAACCCAATGAAAAGTTTATATACTTACTTTATTCCAAATCCAAAAAAAATCTTTTGAACTAACTATTAATTACAATAAAAATATCCTACCTTGTGCATCGTAGCTCGTAAAATTAATTTAAAGTTATAAAGTCTACTACATTTTTTATGTTTCATTTGTTACAATTTGCCCAATTGTTTTGAGCTTAAATAAACTTTGAAAATTAACAGTCGACAGAACATAATGGAAGAAAAACACGTGATATGCCAAGTTACATCAGGGATTTTTTGTTTATTGGGCGATATGAAATTATCGGTTTAGAGTAGAGCGAGAGGAATTGACAGACTTTTACTGACTAAAACCACATCTATATTGCTTCAGTTGCCTTTTGCATCCCATGAATGCTCGTGACAATATTATCCTTTTCAGAATCAATCTCATGGTCCTGGTAGGCATCAGGGATAAGGGCTAGAAGGGTCTATAACCCCAATTTCAGTGCTATCGCCATTAAACTTATACACATCACTACAGAGAATAAAACAATGCCACTTTCTGTCTGTTCAAACGCTAACTCGTAAAACCATGCAACGGATTTTGATGAGGCTTTCACTAACACAAAGAGAAGAACAATTGTGTACCTATATAATTTGCACACGAACAAAGTCGGGAACAGTCACTAGTAGAATATAATTCGCGCCGTGTATTCAGGAGGTTTATAGGCAATAAAGCAGACTATAAATTGAGTAGTTTCCGAAAAGCATTAAACTTTCATAAAGCACTTAAATTCTCAGAACGATCTCGTCCGTTAATAATTATTATTTCTGAAAACTATGAATCTGGAAGGATTTCTGGAATAACGAACGAAGCAGTACTTAACTGCAAAACCCTTCTCTGAAATTCATATAGCTATTTTCCAATGAAATGGCTTCACTGGAAAACTGTAGGTACGTTTTTTTTACGATGAAATATGTACATTTATGATTTAACTTGAAATCGTTATGCTTCTGATACTGATATTTCATCTATAAATTCACAATTTTTACATTATACCTTTTCAACGTTAGCTTTACTTCTACTCAAGCATAAAATATAGGTTCCCCTGAGAACAATTCTGGCGTACAACCTACGAGCTCCTTATTTCCCTAGAAATTTAAAAATTCGCCTAAAGAAATTTAGCTAGAGAATAACCGCAGGCTAAGCGATCGGTTGGTACTACATAAAGGAATTTATTTTAAAAATTAAAACCTCCTTACAAAGGCTTTCTAACTTGTGCGCTGAAACTTCGTGGAGCTATATGCCGAGTGAATATTTAACTTTGCCGTCGATAGCTAGTGTTACTAGAACTAAGTCATTATTAAAAGAACAATAACGCGTGGAAATAATTTTCTAGATATTTAAAGAGAACGGTAAAAACAAAAAGTTACTTTACAAGTAAAACACTAAACTTGTAGGATGCTCTGTAATTCCCTTTACATATAAATTGTCTCTTTCCTAGAAAATTGTAAGCGTAAATTCTACATTTTTGCGGACTTTAAGCCAACCTATTTAGAACTTTGAGCTCGTCGCTATCCTATTATGTTAAATGGTGCGTGCATAAAAAAATGAAATATCTCTCCCTTGAAACGAGACATTAGAGCCGCTGAAGCGCCTGAACGGTTTACAAAAATTCTAAAACCTATTTTACGAAAAATGTTGAAGGCGAATATCGAATATCGCGTAAAGTCGTGGTTTGTCTGGCAACATTAGGGTGGAATATGTAAATATGGAAGTTTTTCGTCGCTCCCAGTATTCAGGCTGTTAGACAAATGGTTCTCGCGTCGAGACACTCAGAGGGTGCCATTTATCATGTCCGTAAGGAATCTATAGGTGAGAGGAGTCAGCCACAAAGGCCACTCCTACCGAATAGATACTTTTAGGGAGATTTATGTACGGAATGATGGGTATTTACCTTTGGGCTTATGACAATAGAAATATTGCGATATTTATAAGTGAAGACATCTTAATCTGAAGTGTTGTGGACGATTTATCGATATTTTTTCAGTTTCAGTCCTAAGTATTGGTAAATTACATAGGCTTTAGACTTCAGTTCACAAGCTAGATCGTTATTACTTCTAGCATCAGTATAAAATGAAATACTCCCATAAAATCCCGTTGAACACGACAAATCTCGCAAAATGTATCTCTTATTCATTTTATTTCGATTGTAATAAAAATCTGAATCGCACGTTAAACAAGAACGTGACTTGTCGTCGATTTAACCAAATTAAAAAGATATTCGTATAGTCTATGCATGAGTTTCTTTTTTAATTTCCCTGTCGAGTTGTGGACTGAAGGAGCGTGCAAGTAAAAAAACGCGGGACTTCGAAGCGAGTGCTGAGGACGTTTAAGTACGGGGCTTGGCAAGCCCGGGACTCACTAGGGCTGTCACCTCTTGACAGTTCAAATTGTGATATATCATGCTTGAGCGTCACCGAGGGTCAAGTACGCATTTTTGTGAAGGATATTTGAATGTATTTGTGTAAACTTGTAGTGATATTCTTTTTGAAATGTATTTTTTACGTGATTTGAATTTGAATACGTTTCATGTGATATTTATGAATTGCAGATGTCATTTTAGTTTTAGAAAAACAAAATTATGATATTATATGTATTCTTAATGTTACATCTCTCAGACATTATTAAACATTTGTTATATTTTTGATAGGTCTTAAATAAAGACTTCAACAGTAATAAATGTGACCTGAAGCATAAAAACACTAACGATATTAAACAAAATAGAACGAACAAAATAAGACCAACAATAATTTTTCTTCGTCTCATTTATTTACGTAACTAACAGCGAAAAGAGACTCGCCGAAGCAACTAATTAGTAGTGACAGCCCTATTTTTCCCGATCCTTTAGTGTCGTAGTAACAAGTGTCCGCGGGATCTGCATGCATTTGCATAAAGTGCCAAGTTTCCGGACTTGTGGGGAAGCCCGTCACTAGTGGTAGTTTCATTTGTCTAGCGATTGCATTTTCCGAGGCTGTCAACTGACTTTAATTTTCATTTACTTTTAAAGTTCTTGAAGATTCTCTTGGGATAGGAGAGTTTTTTAGTTTGAAATGTTGCAGTGGTAATTTGATTTGTTATTGCGACTTACATTGTACCTATTTTATAGAATTAAAAGTGGCAGGTGGGGATGGCCCATGGGAAAAAGATGTGAGTTTACGTAGATAAAATTATGTACTCTTAAAATATTATTGACATTCTATTTTTGGAAATTTATTACTGAAAAAATAATATAACAAATATATTATCCTATATAACATTCGCAATCAAAGAATAACATTTAAATATAACGAATTTCCACCTAAAACATCTTTAACAATGGTCTTAAGAATTCGCAGAACGGCAAAAATACCATCATTCTTGGAAATAATTTTAATAAGTTCTAGGAATTTTCCCATGTACCTTTCTTGTTAATATTCAAGTATCATCATCAATTTACATATATTATAAGCGTTGAGTTGTACTTTATTAATACCTATATAAGTAAGTTTATTTATTCGTATGACTTGCGTTCGTGAAGGATGTCTGGGTCAATCGTGTCATTTGGCACTCGTGAATTGAGATCAAAAAGAGATTTTGAAAAGTTTGTAGTCTCATTTTATTATAATACATGAGGTGGCCAAACAAGTAATATTGAAAACATAAAGTCACAGCTAAACTTTTTTGCTCTTTAGGAGAAAAGGGCACATTGACACTTGAAGTACCAAAATTATTTTCCGATATGAAATTTTTAATAATAGGGAAATGTTACTAAACCAATAATCCATTATTTAGATCAAATTATATCAACAAAAAGAAAACAAAAATGAGCCTTAAACAATTTAAAATGCACACAACGGCACTTAGGCACTAACGACCTTTTCTTCTGCCAAGATCCGTCTCAAACCACATTGACCCCATCTATCCAGCATTAAACGCCACCTGACCAGATAAGAGTTTCATAACCCGACTACCAAGCTCGGCTCTTCCATAAAAATAAATACTTGTGTTGGCGACTATTCGCAGTAGGTACTTGGGGCCGGGCGGCACTTTTTGGTGCCAAGTTGGCAAATGTTCAGCGTAGCCGTGCTTAGTCGACAATACTCGATTGTGTTTACAGTGTTTGTTTCTTTTATTTTATTTATATAACACTGGAAAATAGACTTTTGGTGGTATCATGCCTGTATTGTTTAGGTTTATACAATGAGACTGAGATAATAATGGGTTTATAGACCCATTAAAGTGTAACTAATTTAAGTTTTTTTGTTTCACACAAACTTCTGGGTGGTAAATTATTCTAGGTTTAATTTCAGAGTCTTTTTTTCAAGTGGGCAATAATCAAAATGACTTCTCCCGCTATTGGTAAGAGCGAGAGGGCGTGTCAGACTTTTACTGACTAAACCCCACCCCATTCCTTCGTTACCTTCGATCTGGGGTCACGAGCTTCCTTTCGGAATTCCTATTCAAATGTGATACGATCCAAACACACAGATCTAATAAACAAAATGCCATGAAAATTAGGTGAAAAGGGTTTCGTATGACATAATACTTTAATTTTCCGAGATTATTCGGTAATTTCCTACTCCAAATATTTACTGCTCACGTAGGGATGCTTGCCACATGTTACGGAATTAAGACTTTGTATGTCCAAAGTTTGTTTTGTGTAATAAATGTTGTGTCGTAAACCATGGGCTATGGGGGCGTAATATTAGGCATGTAACTTGTACATTACGACTTGTCTTGTCATTTGATTAACTAGAAACTTACTAGATAAAACAAAGTTAATATCTTCAGCAATTTGGTACCAGAAACGTTGAAACTATAAAGATACTTGTATACATTCATCTTGACGTGTTATTAAACAAATTTTGTTTAATTACAGGTCAGTAATAATTAATTAAGAATTTATACGAGTATCATTTAATGCCTAAAGAATTTAACTCAAAAGTACAGAACGGATTTTTATGTGATTTGAACCAATACTTATAGTGATTCATGAGGAAGATTTCAATGTATAATAAATGCATATCACAGTAGTCCGCAGCCGAAAATTTCAAAGATTTGTACGAAATGGAAAAAAACTGTTCCTAACTAAAGGCTCCCCTATTTTTGATCTAATCCAGATCAGCTTGAATAGCTTTAAAAGCACAAGAAAAACTCACCCCTGATAGAAAATTCAATCAAAACAACAAAGGAATCGCTCTCATATCGAAATAGTTTTCTAAATAAGCCGGAACAATTTTGTAAAGGCACAACTTTAGCAATATCGGACAGTCTAGTGTCGACTCCCGACACTCCCGACACTCCCGACACTGGCTGACACCGCCGACACCGGTCCCCGGTGTACGTTCGATACGATATTAAATACACTTGAGGACGATGTAACTTCTAACTTTTATCTCGCTCGGTTTATATGTCGACGACTTATGAATCGGTTCGGGAAAGCTATTTCGAAACTGAATTTGATAAGTTTGTGTCTTGTTTGAAGTGTTTCTCGGAAAGTGGATAATTTAAATTAGTTGGTAAACTGTTTGATTTTCAGTTTATCTAAATTGGTTTTATTTTCAACTATTTATAGATATCTATTAGGCTCTGACAGAATCACCAGTCGTAAATTATCTCAAGGGAATATACTACTGAGATAAAAAAAAATCCTTTCCCTGATATATAGGAAATGGTTTACCCGTGTGCCTGTTTTCACTAAAATCCTTTAAGCAGTAAAGATGTGAAAAGGTAGTTAACAGACAGACAGACAGAGTTAGTTGAAAGAGTTACCGATAGCTCTGAAAAGCAAAAGGGTAAATGAAGTAACAAATGTAGGTTTTAGACTGTAGGTATTGTCTGACACTCCCACTTTTTCTTCTCACAATAGGAGGAGTTAATTCATGATTACTCTCCTCCAAAATAAGAAGTAACAATTAGACAGACAGAGTTATTTTCTTTATCTTTTGAGACTATACAAACATACTTTCCCATGGCAGGACCTGTGTCCTACATTCTCCACCACAAAAGCGTACTTATATCATTAATTTACCTAAAAACTTCTCCAACAAGAAAGTATGTCTCCGTTATGTAGGTTAATTCCGAAACTTCCAACTTTTGTAATCATTTTGGGGAAAAAAAGGTTCAGTAGAATTAATTTAACGCTTGCAAAAGCAGGAGGGGGCTGCTAGTAAAGTAATTAGGTAGATAAATGTAATTTTCATGCCTGTATTCCCTTGAGGGGATACCTGTAATAAGTGAAAGAAACAGGTGATAATATAAAAGACTATACAGTAGAAAAAGAAGAAATATGTAAAGAACTGGGAACATAGGTGTTAGGTTAGAATTTAAAAATCCCCAGTTAATGGGTTATGGAGGTCTGGTAGGCAGCCGCTTCTCGTAAAATACTGGTATTCAGCTAAATCCGGCTTAACTGGAAGCCGACCCCAATATATTTGGGAAAAGGCTAGGCAGATGATGACAGTAGAAAAAGAAGAAAGTACCCAAGTCTGCAGGCCCTTTTTTTACATGACAAAACTATACAGATAAAACAGTAAAAATATGGAGCGATGTTTTCAATTAACGCAAAAACTACTAAACCGTTCCTGTTCAAATTTTGCAAACATAATTCTTATAGGTTGGGTCAACATATTATTATAGGCTATTAATTATTATACTATTTACTATAGGGGCGTACTAACTCATAAAACATTGGAACGTGTCCCTACAGCAGAATTTCTTACGTAGTTCTGTGTAGCAAGCCGCGACTTGTTAGACAAACTGTACAAAATAATTTTAAATAAATTACTGGATTTTTTGAAAGTCATTGTGGCTCTATGGTCAACTGAAAGAAGCCATTTGTTTCTTTCAGTCGCCCTGTAAAAGTCGTACTCTCCCTGTGTCTTAAAACCCTCCGACTCTAAGTGCAAAAGGGAGGGATTCTAGATAATCACCATAAAAGAAAAAGAGTGCTTTAACAACAAAAGAGCTGTTAAAACCTAAAGTCATATAAATATTACCTTTACCCATAAACCCTCTTCAAAACAGGTGACGAAGTGTGCCCTAACATTTGCGATCGTTAATTACGATATGATTAAATTTAATACGACACGGCTCGGTCTTGATTAAGCTTTTAACTTAATAGCTTTGTCAGGGTTCCGTATTTCTAGTAATGTATGGATGTGTGGGCCTCTTTGTAAGTTGAATTCATGTTATGGGAGAAATGATTAGATTTGTTTGTTAGTGTTGAATAGATTACTTGGTTTAGTAACTGCTGTAACGTTGTATATATACGTATATGTACAACATGTAACGGGAATAATGCACACCCCTCTCACACCCTAAAATTTGACATGCCCTCACTCTACCCATCTTTCTACCATACAATTAATTCATCGCGTATCTTAAACTATTTGTTTGTTCAGTGCATCCTTTGGATGCTCTCAAAATGTCATTTTTTTCTCTCTTATTTAATAATTATTTGCATATTTGAACTTTTACGTAAAATATTCACACAAAATTCGTTTGGATAGCCGTTTTTACCCGCTAGAAATAGGAAGTTAAACTAGGAGAATTAGGAAACACTGAAAATATTCTGGTACTTACATTAAATTCAGTTAAACAACTATTCCCAAATTCTATTTAAACAGCAAACATTCCAAACCAAAATTATAGTTACCGAAGGACATTAATTAATTGACCTCAATAAGTCCTCGAAATCGAGCTAGAAATTAACCGAACCGAACCAGCCCCGATTGTTAAAATTATTCCTAATCCAAAGAGGTTTTTGCGCAATATCGTGAAGGAAATGGACTGGAAGACTAGTAGCTCTGTTCTGGACGTAATTCCTAAGAACTTTCCGTTGAACAATACTAGAGTTTGCACTTAGCGTACTCCCGTTCGAACGTACCCGCGTTCCTTCCTAGCCCCGTTCATCTTCGGCTTTGCTCCGTCGACTCGAGCTATTGCATACCGACTCGAAGACGACAAGTCCTTAAATAGAGCAGCCTGTATTTTTTATTTTTTTATGTTTCTGTTTTTTAATGGGAGTTCTTTCAGACCCGTACCTTATTTAACTTTTACCATCACAACGCTGATTCGCCACAACGTTATTACGAATGACCTGCTGTTCTCGTGGTCAGTGGCCGTGATTGCTATGCCAGAAGTTGTGGGTTCGATACCAACCCAAGACAAATATTTAAACGGTAAACATTCCAAACTTTGATTGTGTAAAGCACGATCATTTTTCTATGTATCGAATTATCTATTTAGAAATATATAAGAAAGTAGTGTCACTTGTCAAGTAGGTACTCATACCATAAAGCTCTGTTCCGTTTAGAACTAGAAAGCATTGTGTGAAAAGTTGTAGCATATTACACCACCACAAATATTAGCATTAGCATGACAAATACGTTGTACACTCCCTGAGAACTTGACACTGAATGGCTCTTGTCACTTAGCACACTAACGAGCCAAGTTCTAACTCCCCGAGACGTGCCCTAACTAATGCCTTAGAACTATTCAAGAAACTACTAATAATTTGTACTAACTACAAGTTTGTACTATTGAAACTGAAATGTTGAAAGTTTTACTGTTATTTAGGTTAGGTTAGGCTGTGGCTGTGATTTGTTTAGATGTACTTAGGTGGGGTTGACAGTTGTGTAGCTCGTGGTTTTGTTATAACAGTCAGAAAGGACGATCTTCAAGGTTAAGCAACGTTTGTTAAGGACGTCAGTCTGTAGATGGGTGACCATCTTAACTATTTGAGATTACGTGTCTCGAAACGCACGTTAAGCCGTTGGTCCCCACTGTGCAGCACTCTTGTGTCTTTCAGTTGCTCTTTGCGTTCTAGGACTACGGGTTCCCTTATCAGGATATCCCCGCGGTCCTAGCTAACAGGCATTGGCCTTATAGTCCGGTCAAAATAGACTAATTAATTGGGGTGAGGTTACAATAATTCGCACTTGGCTGAAAATTGGTAGGATTGTTCAATACACTATTATAAAGGAAATGTGAAGAGTCCTCATCGATCCGGCACGTGCAAAAAAATATGTAACACGCGGTCAAAGGTCACAAAAATGGGTTTTTCGCGATTTTCAGCAAAATGGTAAGTTTTATCATAAAATTAGCTCAGACAAAAATTGTAGATCAGACTATTATCTATAAAAATGTCTAAATACTTTTTTTCCTAAGAGCCACCGTTTTTGAGATATATCGATATATCGAGAACGCGTGAATCACTACACGTTCTGTCGACGACTGGGTCTCGGTCCAGTCGGTTACCGGACGGTCTTAAGGCGAGCTGCTAAAGGATCCTTTGATAGTATTCATTTAAGGTAGGAACCGATATTTAGGTGCTTTTAGGTACCAAACGATAATTGTTCCAACCCGCGTTTTGCAAGTGAACAGAACTATTATAATTATTTGTAAATACAGACTGTAAATATAAAACATCACAGATCAGTAAATATAATAATGAAACTTCGTTGTTATAACAACTGGTACACAAAACAAAACCAAGTCTTTTCAGAGTTCATACAAAACAGACGATTTTAACTGTTTTAATTAACCAAGCGAGAGGAGATGGCGAAGTGAAAAGTCTGTAATTAACTGTAACAAGTCAAGTGGAATTCTGGCAACGTCTTGAAAACTGGAGACAACTTTTTTGTTGAAAATTGGTGACGATGGAAAATGTGAATCCTTTGTTTGTTTTGTGTTAAATTGTAACGGGTAGGGATTTATTGTGAATAAAAAAATGTGGCACATGGCCGGTACATGGTGGATATTCCACCTATACGCACAAACGTTTTGATAACTCTGTTTCCTGATAGTTAGTTACATCCTGGTTTGAGTCAAGAGTGAAAAGGGTACTTCTAGGTAAGCGTGTTCACATTGTCGCTTTCCATCAGATGAGATAGTGGTCAGGTGCGAGCCTACAAACAATAAAAATAACTATTCAAGAAATAAATCTTACTTTTTTTGAAAAAACCGCCGCCTCGCCGTATCTTTGCAGAATTGAATTCCTGAATAAGAAAATTGCTACCGTGAAAATGTAAAAACTTTTCAAGAAAGCAATATTTCTTCATCGATAAAAATCAAAGAATTCTCTTCAGCCATATTTCACTGTTTCCAAGATCTGATAAAGACAAATCTTTCTCCGTTTATGAAAAATCGATCTGAATTTTGCGTAAAAACAGTAAAAACGCGAATATTTCTTCTTTACGACCTGGTTTAACGATCCCTTCCTCGTTAAACAGTCCGAATATATATTTTTATTATTACAGCCTTTCATGAAAAGCAGAAGCTATATTAAGTTAAGCGAAAATTAATCCCTTTATAATATTGTTTTTGGAAATTGACTTTATGGAACGGCCAAACGTGCGTACTTTTTGGTTGAGTTAACAAAATCTTTGCCTTATTTTTTAGGGTTAATTGTAACACTTTATTAAAACAATAATGTTAGGAATTAGGTATTTGACTTTAATTTTTTCTGTAACAAAAAGTAAGTTTACACTAATTTGCAAATATGAAGAAGTTTCCTTTTGTTTAAAAAGAACTTAATTTTAAATGAATTAGGGAATGTGTTTAGGACAATATACTTAATGTTTTTAGTTAGAAACCTACGTTCAAAAAATTAATGGACGGTGAAACTGTCAAGTAACCAACCATTGATGCACAAATTGATGTGATCTGATGTGATAGATGTGATCTCCACAGGTGACGTCATTGCCAATGCGGGCGAAGTCGCTGGCAGCAACTAGTGTAAAATACATATAGTATAAAAATATAATATTATAATATTAAGTAATACCCAATTTCCTTACTAAACGCTGAACACGTTTTTTTTAAACTTTCGTTTACATTACTTTCATTGTTTAGATTTCAAGAATAGCCAAGCTTAAATAGCTTAAATATATCCTTTTCTATTTCGACGCTTAGTCTGCTATCACGGTACAATGCCCTTTTTGTTTACAGACGATCGATTAACAATAAGTTTCAAAGTGCAATGTATAGTAAAGCTAATGGAAAACCGTAGGGCTGACGTGTATTAGGTTACGGGTTGTTGCCCTCGTGTAATGTTCTGTTTCGTGCAGACGCCGTTGTTTCATTTTTAAAGCATTTGAATTTTAAATGCTATTCAGGGTATTGTACTTTATACTGGTGATTAGAGTTTTGTTTTGGTTTGGCTGGAAAATTGATAAAAACACGTTGAGAAATTTTTATTCAGCACCTTTGTCAATGAATTAGAAACATCTCGAAATTTTGATGATAGATAATACACACCAAATTTTTCCCACCTATAGCTATATCAGCGTACCTACAGTTGTTTTGCCTGCGACTTCGTTCACGCAATAAAATTTAGTTTAAATTACTCCTTAAAGAAGTGAGCACCAATTTACAGACCAACTGGCAGAGAAAAATTTTAACTTTCAATAAATGCATTTAGTTAAAAATATTATTTTGCTATTACAAACAGACGCTTCAATTTATGTAAAAAAAATAGATAGGCTCGTTCTTTATCTCTCCTGATGGCAAGCTTGGAACTACATTAGATCGATGCACACGTGGACGATACCTAGTTGTACGTAGCGACGCGTAGCGTGGCTAGGGTCTTGTGTAGCTCTACAAGTCTAGTTGCAAAATAAAATGTATGTAGACCAACGCGCCTAGATCGGCGTACGTGGTCCACGTGGGCCCAGTGTAGTTTTACCTTTAAAGTATCACACACACACCCACACACACTACACACACACGCACTCACACAGCGCACACTTTCGAAAAGCAACCGACAGGTTAGTTCATCGGTGTCTATGTCCAAATCCTGACTGTAAAAGGGGCTGAATACAAAAATTTCGTTCTATATTCCACTAATTACCTAGTTAACCTAAATGTCGAAGTAATTACACCAAAAAGGTTGCATATAAAACCTTTAACCTTATCACTTTTATGTGGTTGATATCTGATGAAAGCCCATTCGACTGTTCTAGAGATAATAACCGTAATTGCTTGAGAACAACGACCCGGTTTGTTTTCTTTAATATCTAGTCTAGGGTACCTAGGGGGTGTCTAGGGGACCTAGGGTGAGTGTAAGCCCTCCCCTACCTTCCCCCCGTTGGTCTGTCTAGACTAATCTGACAGGTAGTCATCTCAATGCGTCTGTGTTGGGACAACTTCGAGAATTGATTGGAGGCATTCATATTTTTGATATTTCTTTTGTCTCCTTGTGTTTTTTACTTACAGAGGTAATATAGTTCTGAGCTTACCTATCTGGGTTTGCATATATTTTTACTTAATGTACAGGTGATACTGACTAGACTCTGTTACTAAATGGATCGAACAGAATATATGTATTATTTATCTATCGAGTTAGATAAATAATACATATATTCTGTTCGATCCATTCGTTCGAGCTTTTTGTAAAAGAATGATTGTACCGATAGTCGTGTCAGCCAATGGCTTAATAGCTACAATCCTCAACTAATAGCTAAAGGAGACTGTCGTTAGACGGCTTCAGAAAAAGGGACTGATTGTTAGGAGGTTCCTATCTCTAGAACCCTGACCACCGGTAGCTTCAACTCTGTTACCGATACCGGTCGTCTATCTTTAAATTATTTTTTATTTTAATTAACATTATTAATATGTATACCTATTTAAACCAATAAACCATAAAATAATAATGCATTAATTAATTTTATGGATTAATTTATGCGTCTACTTTTTTACACGGCATTGAATTTTGTTTAGTAGGTTGTATTTTAGTCTGATAATACTTATTATAGTATATGAGAATATATTACAATAAAATTTGTATATGAGATCAATAAAACATCGAAAACCTTTTAATTATAAATTCTTCATGATTTTTTTCCAAAGTTCTGCAATTCTATTATTTTTATATCTCTATGTACGTTTGGTTCTAACAGTCTCTTTTCCGTTGTCACAGGCTAGCAGCGGGGCAGAGCCCCAGGTAGCCGTTCTCTGCGAGGCAGGCGGCACCTACCACCCGCAGTACATGTCCGCCGCCGGACGGTGGACGCCCGACCTCACCACCAAGCCCCACAACTGCCTCAAGGACAAGATGGAGATTCTCGACTACTGCAAGAAGGTAAGTGATACTGGATTTGATGATATGTGCTCAAATTATAATATCACGATTTAATTTTACATAATTAAATAAATCAGCAAATAAAGAATCATCAGTACCAATTGACAAATGGAAAAACATTGCACACAACAAGAAGACTAATAAGCCACTAGTTAGTAGTCGTTTGACCATGCTTACCTGACGGCATAAGAACTAACTTAGAAGTAACCTATTCACAATTGATGTCGTTCCATATTTACTGTCCCAAGTTACTTGGGGTCAAAGCAACACTTTACTCGTACTTCTTCCATTCTGTTCTGTCGACCGTCATACTATCACTTGCTCCCTTTTGGTTTGTATCTTCCCTCAAACAATCCATTCATCTTTGCTTTAGCCTTCCTTAATCCATCCATGTGGATGGTATCATCATCATCTCAGCCAAAAGACGTTCACTGCTGGACATAGGCATCCCCCAAGCGTCGCACAAAGACTTGTCCTGTGCATCTCGCATTGTTTTTGGCTTTCTTAAGACCCTCGTCACGGTTCGGGTTTTAACACCGCCTCGGCGGTAATCACCCACACAAACACACACCTGTATCATAATCTATCTACTATTAAATTCCGCCCCTATCTGAAATAATTATCCAAGTATTTGTGTAGTGGATTCGGTTACGGTTACTGATACTTAGATTTTATTATACCGAATATCCGATAGTTTCACTTATAGAGCTCCATCGTTCAAGGTAGTCTATCATTCATCATCATCACACTCATTACACTAAAAGCCACTAAAATACTCTACATTACAACCAAGCTAAGTAATTGAATGAATCGCAAATGATATACGAGTAGGGTTGCTAGTCCTTCAAACCAAAAAGCCGGACAAACCATACAGTTTAGCCGGACATTTGATTAAAAAGACCGACTATTATTTTTTATGCCATTTACTTTTTACATTCTAATGAAATACCAAGTCATTGCTGGTCTGCAAACACTTGCAATAGCAAGAACTCACGAAAAATCTTAAAAATGGTCAAATTCAAAAAGCCTAACAAAAGCCGGACAGGCCCTTAATACACCTGATTTGGCCGGACACACAACCAAAAAGCCTGTCTGTGTCCGGCTTTTTCCGGACGCCTGGTAACGCTATATACGAGTGGCCGGCACAGGTAACCTCGTGGAGTTGAAACACAGACATAGCCTAGCCTCGTGTGGTTCCCCGTGACCGCGACTTACCGGCTATACCCTCTAATCTTGTTACTGTACCGCTTAACAAACTGTACACCTACTTACTAAGAGCTAATTCGTTAAAACTAATAGCTAAATTAACTATTTTGACACCTACGTTGTTTTCCTTGTGTTACGTAAGCGATCTTATGTTGTTACTCCCTAACAAGGGCGTCGCCAGCATATGACGAAGGGGGGGGCAATGGGGCAATATTATGGATGATAAGAAATATGAACGCCGAGAGCATGAAGCATTACATTTTGGAAGTCTTTGCCTCGATGACGATTTTTTTTTTCAAGTGGGAAATCATCAGAATGACTTCCCCCGCTCTTGGGTGGACCGGGAGGGTGTGTCAGACTCTGACTGACTAAACCCCACCTCGTTCCTTCGTTGCCTTCGATCTGGGAGGACACGGGCTCACCTTTCAGAATTTCCGTGTTCCCCAGAGGCTTCGGCCCTACCTGGCCCCTACAGTTTGCTGTCATCTCCTTGAGGCGCGCGTAAAACAGAACGCGCTTTTGGCGACCGGGGTTATTACCAGACTGCCGGATGACGAACCCGCGTCTACTGTGGTCGGAAACTGGGCCGTACCCTCGCGCGCTCGCGGTTGGCAGCTTTCTTTGCTAGCATTACTGCTTCGCAGAAGGAGGCGACCGCCCACCACACCTCCTTGGTCCGCACCATGGCCTGTACCAGGGCCCGGCGCGAGAAGTCTCCATCGCCGATAGCCTCCACGGGGACACGGCGGTCCTCCACCCAAGTAGGCGACACCTCTACCCTGTGCTCCACCTTGTCCTCCGGGCGGACCACACAGTGGCAACACCCGGGCGTCCTTTCCTCATTGATCCGATGCAGGAACCTCCCGAACTTACCGTGTCCGATGAGGACCTGAGTCATACGGAACGAGAGGACGCCGTGACTTCTTTCCAACCACTCCTCAAAGAGGGGACTTACCGCCGCAATGACGGCGTGCCCAGCACTGGGTTGCAACAGTCGCAGTTGCCAGGCCACCTAGAAATCCCGCCGGAACTCTGTCCGCCATACCGCGACTTGTCGCAGCAACGGAGTTTCGCCCCGGCGTTGTATCTCCACGCGCAAATCGTGCATACCTACGTGCAAGGACTGTTGCCTCCAGATCGCACGGTGGTAGGCCAGCAAGGAGGCTCGCCACTTCGCGGGAGATGGTGCAGTATCCCCGCACCATCCGGATTGCCATGACCCTCTGGCAAGCGTTCAGTTTGGCCACCGGTCGCTTATCCAGCGACGGCGCCCAAACCGGCGCTCCGTAAAGGGCCATGGACCAAACGATCCCCGCGTAAAGCCTCCGGCAGGGGGCGTCTGGACCCCGTAGGTTAGGCAAGAGCCATATCAGAGCAAACCCAGTCCTGTCCAGTTTGGGACAAAGACGTCGAAAATGCTCCTCGAAAGTCCACCGGCTGTCGAGGACCAGTCCCAGGTACTTCATCGTCGACCCGACGCCGATGTGGACCCCCCCTACCGATATTTGGGAACCCGGTGGTGGCGCGGTCCGATGGCCATGAAAGCACATGGCCTCGGACTTGTGCGATGGCACCTTGAGTCCCAATTGCTGGATCCTCTCCACGACTGTCGCAACACCGCGTGTCGCTGTTTCGGCCGCCGCCTGGTACGACTCTCCCCGCGCCAGGACCAGCGTGTCGTCCACACTGACCTCGTCGGGGAGGTCGCCGCGCGCACGTAGTCGTATCCGATGTTCCACAGGGGCGGTCCTAGTACCGATCGCTGCAGAACTACGCACGGCATCTCTCGCCGTCTCCAGTCTCCCTAGTGACCGGGGTAGATGGTGAAACCTATCCAACAGGTAGGCTTCGATCACGCGACTTAGGTAGGCAGGCATCTCATGGTGCCGAAGTGCCGCCTCGATGCTACTCCTGGGACTTCAAGGGAGGTGATAATTGAATCTAAGTATGGTATACTAAAGATTTCTTCCAGTATTCTGAAGGGCTTTCTGCTGAATGATTGTTTCTATGACGTTGTTTCCCCCGTAATACGCGCATTGATGAAATGTCCAACTCCAGTCCGAATTTCTCCGTAACAGCAGTAGCTTCCTTTATAATTTCTTGCGGTTTATAATATATGCAGCAGCATAAGTATAATTTCTGCATTTATTAATAGTTAAGGAAGTTAATTACTCGTATTTTGGTCGCTTTGCGGCTAGCTACATTTGATCTCTAGGGGGGGGCAGCTGCCCCCCCCCTGCCCCCCCTTGGCGACGCCCTTGCTCCCTAATATTTTTTGGGTTTCTCTTATATCGATAGTTTAATCGACGAAATCTATGAGCCCACATAAATATGCTCTTAGATTTTGGATAATGATGATTTCATTTTAAAAAATCTAGGTATACTTAATAAAATTTCATCATAATTCCCTTGGCATAGAGAAATAAGTAATACTATAATAATTTGTTTCCGTATATTAGACGTCATCTCAGTAACAACCATCCTATGGCGAGCCAACCAAAGGTGTAACTACAAATGAATTTTAATCAGAATAGGCCACGTCCACTCAACTATGGAAACCACTAATATTTATATCTAATACAAATTAAACTATGCTTTATGTAGGCCAGCTGGTATAATCCCAGATTTATAATTAAAAAGTATCAGAATTCCGCTACGCACAGAGGTCTGTCCTTAGGCATTGCCCCTATTAAATTGCTAAATTCCTTTATTTTATGGTGTACCTGATTTGGGGTAGAAAGTGCCTAGGCAAAGGTTCCGAAAGGGACAATGTTACTGCGCCCAGCTGCCACCAGACAATTTCAATTTTACCCTAATTAAATTGACTAATGTCTGTGAAATTGGTCACCTCTGCGTCGGTACTCAACCTTGTTAAATATTAACAATGGGCGGGAATTACTGATTCTGCTGTTTTCAAGCATTTAATGAAAACTCTTATTGATTTGCTCAAACTCTTTTTGAATTCGGGGTTTACTTTGCCTTACTTTTCAACTCTGAATTGCTTTCATCTACTAGCACCTACACTATCAACCAAGAAAACAATTACAAAAGTCATTAGATCAAAAACATAAACCATTTACAGACACTTTTGGATTGTCGAAATCTTGATCAGTCAAAAAAGTGAAACTAAATTGCACGTTCCATCACGTAGATTTCTATGGAGAAGAACGTGCAAGAAACTCCATGGGCACTATTTATGGATCTTCCTTTAGCAGCCTACGGGTTTGATCCGTTATGCCTATGTATTCTGAATTCCTTATTATCTTTTCAGGTATACCCCAGCCACGACATCACCAACATCGTGGAAGCCTCTCACTACGTGAAGGTCAGCAACTGGTGCAAGTTGGGGACCGGCAACGCGGCCAAGTGCAAGGTCACTCGATGGGTGAAGCCTTTCCGTTGTCTTGGTACGTATCTATTACTGATGCATGGTTACTTTGTAATTTGATAGGGTTATCTGCTTGTAAGGTCACTTTCAAATCCAGAAGGTACTTTGTCGTAAGGACTTTGTTTTTCTGTTGACGATCAAGTTGTGCAGTAGAAAGTTGAGTGCAGCATTGCGCTAAACTTGATCATTGATGCATTTAAGACTGCTAGTGTAAATTTGTTACGATATGCTCGGCATTTGGCTTTAAAGTAAACTTAAGCTTGCCAATCTGAGTCGTCTACTCAAAATTGCAACTCATTAAACTCCTCTTCTTTCACACGTATTGCTTGGACCCTTTTCTCATGCTCCTTTCACTTACGCCCACCTACAATGCATAACTACAAAGAGTGTTTGGCGGCAGAAGGTCCATTCCAATCGGACGCGCTCCTCGTGCCGGAAAGCTGTCTCTTCGACCACATCCACAACCAGTCGCGGTGCTGGCAGTTTGCGAGGTGGAACGCCACTGCTGGACATGCCTGCGCCCAACGAGGACTGAAGCTCAGGACCTTTGCGATGCTGCTGCCTTGCGGAATCAGCCTGTTCTCTGGCGTCGAGTTTGTCTGCTGCCCAAAGCATTTTAAGGGTAAGTTTTATCATAATATCAGGGCCTCAAGTCTGCGATTTTGACAAGTTAACAAAACCAAACTTGTCAAAATCAACAATTATGAAGCCAATGATCGATAATTCAGACACAATGCTAATAGCATTGAAACTCTGGAAATACTACAATTGTTTAAATACTAAAGTCAAGTTTCTTGCAATCTGGAAACCTGACCATGTGGATAATGACGTCCATCCTCATCCATCACAAAATGAATGAAAAATTAGTTTACAGTAACGAAGGCAGAATTTTCAATGTCATTTCTCATCATATCTTCTACAAATATCTTGTTTTGTGTTCATTATTAAACTTTCAAATATTTTATTTTCAGAAAACGTGAAGATGCACAAGCCCATGGATGTAGGAGTTCCCGTCAGCCCCGGAGGTGAAGAGATGCTCGCAGCTTCTGCAGCCATGGATGAACGTGATGACGATCTTCTGGACGATGATGATGCTTTGGATGACGATGACGATGACGACACCCTGAACCTTAGCGACGATGATGACGACGACGATGCTGATGATGGTAAGAAATTTTTCTACAGTATTGAATAGCATAAAAACAAAGTATTAGATAGGTATAATGTTAATAACGAATATATTTTAGTTGCTAGCACTAATTAACTCTTCTTCAATTTTGTGACTAAATAGATATTATCGAAGATTACAACAAACAGTTTTTCTATGCTACTAATATTTTTATAACCTTAAATCTTTTGGCATTTAACGTTGCATAGATAACAATTTTAAGCTCGGATAATATGCAATACACAAAATCGTAGATCTATATGATACTCGTACATTTTGGAACACAATCATTCGAACTGTCATTTTCCAGATATGGATGAAGATGAAGACGCCGACTTATCTCGCGACGACGACGCCGAAGACGATGATTACACGGACGGTGATGATAACTCCTGGCCCCGCCCTGAGACCTCCTCCCAGCCCTCTACGACCACCACCACTACTACTACCACCACGACCACTACGGTAAGTTGTATTATACCATTAATAGTAATGGTTCTTAGTATAATAACCAGAGATCTAAATTAGGTAGAATTATTTATGTATTTACACTGATTTCATTCAGTAAAAGAGTAAAGTGGATATGTCCTAAAATTAATTTTAAAGAGCAGAAAAGGTCCTGAATCTTATTAAATAAACAGGTAATTTAAACCACTACTCGTGCGACACTGCCATTAACATCAACGACATCGGGTATCTGAAGTTGCAAAATTCTATTATAATTTGTAGTTCGCACAACATATCTTGCGTGAAGAAGAGAAAATTTTATTATTATTAATTTGTAATATTGTTGGCAACACGGGATTGTCCATTAGAAATCCCGGGAAGATCCATATTAATATCAACATTTCGATGCCAGTACATAAATAACTCTACCTAATTCCGATTTCTGATAATAACAGACTAGAAAGAATCTATCATATAATTTTTGTCTACAAGTATGGAATCCCAAATCTTTACAAACTATATAAAACTTTAAAAAAAATCGACTTCTAAGAACTGATTTTTCATAAGTCAGTGAATTTTAATCTAAAAGTTAATCAATTTTCTATACAGAAGATGACATTTTAAGAGAGATTACTCGTCGAACAGTTGTCAGTAACGAAAATATTTTTCTGACGGATGAAAATTCTGCTTTTAATCAAAAGTAATTGCCGTTTGAACATTAAAACTAATGCAGGTTGGAAATGTTTTTTCTCTTTTTAATCGTTCTTCTGAAAATACAAAGCTCTTCTTAGAACTTTAGACATGTTAGCTTGGTAACGTTAATGTTAAGACTGATTGTTATATTGTTTGCAGGCTTCTTCCGCTACCTCCGACCCTTACTTCTCGCACTTCGACCCTCGCACTGAACATCAGAGCTACAAGGATGCGCAGCAGAGGCTGGAGGAGACGCACCGCGAGAAGGTAAGAACTGCTCCAGAAAATGATACGTTTTTTTGTTAACCTGACAGCAAATCCAAAGAAAGGTTACTAAGCAGAAGAGACCTCTAAGCATAGACACAGTCAGTGATCGGATAATTTGATCAGTAAAGCTATTGTTTCAGTAAAAATTACCTAGACCAAAAAATAAAATAATGACAAAATATACAATGCTTTGTTAATGCATTTTGACAATATAAATAACTTACACCAGCAAGCGGCTTCTCTCGCAATAATTTTTGAGTTAAATCGTAACATTCAAATGAACAAAAAATCTAATCATTCCCCTTTATTTATAATATTAGTTTAGTCAAAGAACAGGAATTTTTAGACCATGGGTTTGGATATAACTATACTTAGAGTAAGATGAAAGTTAGAAGTCCATAAAAAACCTATAACAATAATTATGTTCCAAGCTATTATAGATTTAAAAGTATCACGGCCCTCGTGTGTAAAATCCTTGGCTTGAAATCTGACTCACTCAAACCGCCGAATTAATTAATAAAAAGCATTAAGCAAAGCATTAAGTAATTTTGTGTAGAGAAAATAAAAGTTTAAAAAAAAATATATATATATTAGCCGAGTATAACAATATTTTATTTGTGGTGATAGATTACCAAGGTGATGAAGGAATGGTCGGAGCTTGAGGACCGCTACCAGCAGATGATGAACACCGACCCCACCGCCGCGCAGACCTTCCGCCAGCGCATGACCGCCAAGTTCCAGTCTAACATCCAGGTAATATTGGTAATGGAAATCTTATACTCAAATAGGTATTGTGGAGAAATATTTTGGTAATCGCCCGCTCACAATGGGTCTCATTAGAAGGCTTAAAAGTCACCCAAAGGGCAATGAAAAGGGCTATACTCGGAGTTTCCTTACGTGATCGCATCATAACTGAAGATATCCGCAAGAGAAACAAGGTTACCGACATAGCCCGAAGAATCGCCAAACCTATGCCTATATCCATAGTGGACGAATTATGTCTGAAATGATGATGTTACTGTCTTACCACTTTCGAAAGAAAGTATCTAGCATAAACACTTTCAACTTTTTAGTTTTTTTTTTAAATAAAGCACAAAGCCATAAGTCACAGTCAAAAATGCTTAAAAATAATTTTAAGCATTTTTGACTGTGACTTTTAAAAATAGCAGAATAGTTTGTGATTATTGTTACGTTACGTTAGTCAGTACTAAACAATTTGACCTATTCCTCAGACCCTGGAAGAAGAAGGCGTGGCTGAACGCCGCCGGCTGGCCGCCTTACATCAGCAGCGCGTGTTGGCTCACCTCGCTCAGCGTCGCCGCACCGCACTCGCGTGCTACACCCGCTCTCTTAGGGACACCCCACCAAATGTAAGTACTAAGAATTCTCACCCAGCCCACCCGAGCGAGATGGGCGAGAGCCCATGCTCAAGCCACTGAAGGTGCGGGTTTGCAGACTGCAAGCCATGGGGGTAGCTAGCCGTCCTGCTGTCGACTAAAAACTAAACCAACCGGATTGACAACGCGTTGTTTCACGTGCGTCTCAAAAAGATGTCAGCTTACAGGGGCTAGTTATTGCCGATGCCTGCTCGAGCTGCGGATTGTTTGAAAGAGCTACCGCAGCCCTCGTAATAAAGAGTAACTGACGGAATATTGTGAGTTTTAGTCAATAAGAGTCATAACATTCTTTCCGGGAGCGGAAGAGAGTGTCGGACGATCCCATGCAAAAAAGTCATAAGAAACCACTACAAATCGAATAGGAGAGTACAATCTGGCTGAAAGCAGTGGTTGACAGCGGCGGTGGTTGACGGCGGTAGTACATGGACAACGTATCTCATCAGTAGCTCAAATAAATGATCGAGCTACCTTTACGGGGTCTTAAAGTGAAGACTAGGCCATAATACACATGGTTTGTTGTAAACACGTGCTATTCTCTGAACTACCTTTTACCTTCACTTCCCTAGGCCCACCGCGTCCAGAAGTGTCTCCAGCGTCTGGTCCGTGCCCTGGCAGCTGAACGAAGCGGAGCTCTCGCCGCCTGGCGCCGCGCTGCCGCCAACGGAAGGGAGGCTGCTGCTGCCGAGCGATCCAGTGCTGCCGACCGACTGCAGGTATACTGAAGAGACCAGATTGCACTGGACCCTTAGACATAAAGTCGAACACAGCAAAGGCGAACACAGTATACAGCCAATATACAGCGATACACACATACACAGCAGCAGCATACAACAGCTACAGTCTGTTTTTTATACCCTGAGACTAAAATGACATTATAACACAAAAGAACTGGTATCATTTCTATAGACAGACGATATATGCATTGACATACAGTCAATGACAAGCTTAATCTGACCCCTGTAAAACTCTTCTATAATGCTCCATTCGCAATAACATTAGACATTATAACAAACCTTTTTTTATTGTCCGTTCAATCGATTTTGGCTCTTATTGTGTGGGTGACATGATAAATGGCGGCTGCAGTTAATAGTTGGTATTGTAACTACTTTCTTGCTTTATGCATATGGAATAGAAGTCAAATTCGGTGGAAACACAGTAAAAAAGGTTTGTTTAAATGTCTAATCTTATTGTGAATGGATTGTACATTCTACCTACGAGTTGGGATCAGTCAATGTAGGACACTGACTGTACATAAAAGTAGCGAGAAGAAACATATTGTTACTGAGATATTTGCAATATACCGTATACCATGATTGAAAAGAGTGAAGAATAATGCACATTCTTCTCCATAAAGATCTACCCTTTGGAATGTGCCTTAGCTACGAAGCATTAGCATATGCAAATAAATCTTTTAAATGAGCCTTTTTCACAGTCTTTTATTATGTGTTCAATATCCTCATGTGTCCTCAGGATGCCGACCGTGCCCTCCAGCGCGCCCTCTCTGCTCTTCGTCGTCGCCCTCATCTGTACGCCAACATCGGAACCGCTATTGAAGACTACGTTCAGGTAAGAAATGTAGGTTGAAACATTGTATTACTTAGACTTTTTTAAATACCACCACAACTTACCTTATTACCTACCTCAGTCTCTTTACGCCCGTTTTCAACAAGCTGTCTATCTACAGTTGCAGCTACTAAAGATAAACAAATCTATCCTTTTGTCCTTACTTGCTTTCCTATAACCTACCGATAGATAGCATTTACTACCAAAATTGTGGATGGATAGATAGAATCTTACTGTTTATCGGGGACCTATGAACTCCGGTAGGTTATTGAAAACGGGCGTAGATCAAAAACTCATTTCGCCAAAGGAACCATATTTTGAAATTTCAATTATTACCATACCATATTTTCAACTTCATTACCTGTTTGGGTACCAAAAGTTTAAAGCGAGAACTAGATTAGACTGACGCACACGTGGGCGACGCCTGATTTGTACGTAATTTAATTATTATTATTATTTCTATAAACTAGTGCTTGACCGCGATCCTACCAGATGGTAAGCAATGATTCAGTCATTGATGCTGAGTATGACGAGGATCTAATGTAGCTCTACAAGTCTAGTTGCCATATAAAATGTATGGAGACCGATGCGCCCAGATCGACGTACGTGGCCCACGTGTGGGCTTGTAGTTCTACCTTAACAATAACAAGCTAAATAAACTTGTGGTGACACAATAAACTCTAACATTCTAGTCGATGCAATCCAAGGACGACATGGCGGTATCCCTGATGTCGATGACTCCGGAGGCTGAGGAACTGTTGCTGGACCGCATTGAGGCCGAGGTGCAGCGCGAGCAGGCGGCCCGTGACCAGCTGAATGCTAAGCGAGACCAGCGCACCCGGCAGCGACAGGACATCCAGAATGAACGAGCTAAGGTATATCTTGAATTGGTCTTTTTTAAGAATTTACTACAATGAAAACAGAGTAACTGTGATTCTTATCTCCTAGAGAGGAGGCGTAAGACCCAGCAATGGGAACTTTATAAGGCTGATTTATTTAAAAATAACATACCATACCATATTTATTGTTTAATTTGTTCTTAAAATCAACAGCGCTTATAACAGTGTACTTAGTAACATCGATGGCGTCACATAGGAACTACAAAGTCCTGCATCGCGCAATTAGAATTTTCCGCGCGATTTAAACATATACAACAGCTTGAAATTATTTATCGAGCAGTTGCCCTAAACCAGATATAACATCCGGCTGGTCGGAGGATCTTACTCTGTTCTGTATATTTCCAAAACAGTAACAAAATTGAGATATAAGTAAAACATGATAATTTTTTTTATCCTACGTATAGACTTGGTACGTTGCTGTAATTAGGTTGCAGTTGCAATTGTACAAAAAAATCTTGAGTTACACTGTATGTGAACGTATGTGTACGTGAATCTCAAAATAACTTAACCCAAACCATTCCAGACCTCAAACGGCGTAAAGGAGAGCCTAGAAGCCGACGACGAGGCGAGCGAAGCCAGCGAGATCGAGGACGCGTCGTCGAGCAGCACCCGCGGCCCCGCCCCCTCCGCCTCGGCGCCCCCCTCCGCCTCCCCCTCTGCGTCCGCCAGCGCGTCCCCCCTGCCCTCTGCTGCGTCCGTCACGCCACATGATTCTACTACGCATGCTGCCTTCTCACAGGATACTACTACTACCGTAAGTAGAATTTTCAATCAGCCGTCAAGATCTTAGTTCTCTTTCTATCGTGTTCATTCTTCGAATATCTTGTCAGTTCAATACATGCAGTTGTCAACTGAATGGCAGCCGTCTTCAAATGTCTTGACTCAACATACTAGAGATATTGCCTGGATAAAAAACTAATCATTAGAATTTGGTCTGCTCAGATGACCAAAATACGTTTAGGAGTTGGGCTCAAGAGCGAAAGCTCCCATTCATATACCAAAGCGTGACGTCACGATCAATAATTGTTTTTTTAAGAAAAAAAACTAAATACATGTTAAATTTTCATTTCTATAATTTAGCATAAATTTAAATGAGACAACATATTATGTTATACAACAAAATCCGTCTATTGCAGGAAATTGTTACAAGCACGGTGACTGATGTACCAGAGAGTGAGACCGCTGAGACCGGTGAGGTCAGCGAGACTTCCAGCCGACGATCCACCAGCGAGGTGGGTACTCTATCTACATACACGGAAATTAAAAACAAATTAAGAGGCCTGCGGAGACCGCGCGCTATCTCGAGTTGAAACGAAATAAAATACGTTTTTGAGGTTGATGGAAGCAATCCAGATAGTTTAAACAATTCTTGGACACACCGACTGGAGTAAAGTCATCATCTGCACACTGACAGTTGCTTGCTGTGATAGCAATACAAACTATTGGAAATTTGGGAGAGGTTCCGTAATACCAAAAATTATGAATGAAAAATTAATGTATTTCCAATATTGTTACGAGTATTTATAACTTGATAATAATATCTGTGTTCCTACGGAAAGATATTTTGAAATATTGCTGTTTATAATATAGAAAAAACAAAATGAAAACATGACATTTTCGCTGTGAAAATGTGCAAACTTAAATTTCGTTTGGGGTAAGTTTTTCAACAAAAAGACGATGTAGGAACATAGATAATTATTGTCTGAATCCGAATAACATCATATTATGGTGTAATATGCTTAAATTGCAAATGATTTTGGTATTACGTTTGTATGGATAATTCTAACGTCGCGCCCACCTTAACGAATTTTTTCTGGTCTTGAGTATATCTGACCATTTTCTAGCAATGCTTCAGGCCAGGCATTTGTCTATTTGGTACTATGGTTTCGTTATAAAATTTATGCACTCGTTAAGTCGAAGCTTCAAATTCTTGGACCAGCGACGCCAAGTTGCTAACCTATTGATTTACTTCAGGTTGCATTTCGGGGAGTGTGCATCGAAATTACACCAAGCTCGTTCTATCATTGACTCAAGACGTTTTGGAAACACATCTATTGTGCGTACAATCAGAGCTGCATTCTGGGGGTATTTAAGTAAACTGGTTAAGTACTTGAAAGCCTGGTCAAACGCCAGGCTATCACTGAGTTACGAGAGAACACAACCTGAGTTCTGTTTGGTTTGTTGCAGACGGAAGGTGAAGGATTACGCGCAGCCCTAGAGCATGCAGAGGAACGTGCCCCACCACCACCTGCGCACGCGCTCAAGCACGAGTTGCAGCACTCACAGCCTGTGAGTATACTCGTATTATAACAAAACAATGTTCTAACTACCTACGACTACCGAATTTTGTCTGAAATTATGTTGTTTTGTTCACCAAGCTTTGTCACGTGGAAATTTCAAACCAACTAAATGCGGTCGCTTCGCTTCCCTCATCGCCGTGCCGTACCCACGTGCGGTTGGTCACTTAGACCACCGCAATAGAATATCAATTATTTGTTCTAATCGCGCCGCATCTCTTTGCATTCATGATCACGTTGAGTGGTCTACGTAGAACACCGTGTAACCAAACCCTCTGATGTTGTGTCTCTCAATTGAACAAATACAGGAACGATGCTCACTAGCAATTGTTCCTATATTCGTATTTGCTTTTAGAACCTAACAAAATTGCTACAAGTAATTCAGGACCCTAGGCCCAAAGGACCTGCCGAGCTCAAACTGATCGTCCAGCTTCGCTTACAGGGCTACACAGTGCGCGGCGCGGGGCTGGCCAACGGCCCCGGCTCGGCGAGCGCGCTGTACCCGGCGCTGTGCGTGGGCGGCGCCGCGCTGGCGGCCGCGGCCTGCGTGGCGCTCGCCGTCGCGCGCCGCCGTGACCGCGCGCCGCCTGCTCAGGGCTTCGTACAGGTTAGTATTGGAGATTATGCTGAAGAACTTTAGAAAGATATAAAAGGGAAAACTGACTGACTGGCATATCAACGCACAGCCGAAACTACAGGGCCTAGGAAGTTTCAAAAATTCATCCTCTGAGGGGTTAAAAAGGGGTCCAAATTTTGTGGTTCAGTTCTTCTCCATGCACTAGCTTCTGACGTTTTATAAGTCCCCATGTAGGTCTAAAGAAATAAAAATACCTATTTTGTTTTTTTTTTTGTGGAGAAACCAACTTTCACGCGGGGAAAGAACTTGGCAGAAGCTAGTTAGAGAATAAGCTGAAGAACTTACAGTAATGTAACAGAAGTTATAATTGTGAGGTGCTTTTAGTATCACTGGACCTGTATCTGCTAACTCTCTCTTTCTTAGTTACAAGCAGTTTTATTGGTATTGTAGAAGACATATCAATAACAATATGATGCTTCAGATAGATTGAGGTGCTACAGCCTAGTAGGCCAGCTGCTTGTAATATATCAATCTGTAGATTAACCTGTAGGTGAAGGGAATTGGGCAACAAAAGAAAAGAAAAGGAAATGTTAAAAGCAACTAGGGGTCAGAAAGCAAAATTCTAAATCAAAATCTATTTATTAAGGATTTATTTTTTCGTTTCCAGGTGGAACAGACCGGTGCCGTCGCCCCCACTCCTGAGGAGCGACACGTAGCCAACATGCAGATCAACGGCTACGAGAATCCGACCTACAAGTACTTCGAGGTCAAAGAGTAGATCCACACCTCTCACCATCCCTCTTCCCTCTCCCTCCCCCTACGTCCCCGCCAGGAGTACGAGGCTCGTCAAGTCCAGCCAGGTTGACTTGTGTGTATCGTCAGGTCAACTTTGGACAGGAGTGTTATTGGTTGTTGTGGTGTCCTTTCGGCAAATTGTTCCGTCTATTTCCTTTGGAAACTCTTCAGTGATGTCATCTCTATCTGAATCTCATTTTGGAGCGACTCAATCTTCAAGCAACATACTCAAACTCGCTGTTGACGCCAAAGGAAATAGACAGACTTCAAAATTCTTGTGATGTGTGCTAGATGCCCCTAGAGACAGGGTGTTTTTCTACCCTACACCTTTATCTATTGTCCTCAGCGTAATTCTTTATGGAATGAATGTGTGTGTTACTTATATATTGTCCGGCGAGGCCGCACTCCCGGCGGGGACGCCTTTGTTACAAACCTTATTTTAATAAAGCTTGTGTGATTAGTGGGAATATTCGTTTGCCGTAACGCGGTCAGTCATACTGTTAAGGTTAGAAGATATCCGTTTATTTTCTGTTATTTATTTTGCACCAAAATATTTATTATTATTTTAAGGACTTAGATCTAAGTTTTTTTGTCTAGTGTCCTAGAATTCATAAGTGTCACTGTAGTCGAGTTTTTTAAATTAAGTTTTTGAAGCCGCTCCCGCAGTGGTGACGTCCGACGGACCCCTGTCCTCCGGTGCGTTTGTTAGTCTGTACACGAATGATCTCAGTTTTAGTCTGTCTATCGTTTAGCTATAGTTTCCTGTATGGCTCGTTGAATGTTACCACTGGGGCGAGTGGAACAAACGTCCATGGTACGCTGTGTATATAGGCTCCGCGTACAAATTTGAACCTAAATTACTTACACTTAATGCCCGCTTTCATTTACTTTTCTAACGTAGGTAGAACATAACGTGAATTTTATGTAATAAATGCGAAAATATATTTTAATAATTAATGTGTACTTAGCGATGGGACGGGCGGCATAGCCGGCGCGGGTGAACGATCTTCTTCAGTCTTTGATTACTCTCAAACATTCCTTCATGATAATTTAGATAAGTTGTCGACGAGTCTGTCTCTTTCTCTCTCATGGTCGCTATGTATCCTCTTTCCCGTTCGCCCGCGGGACAATACTCAAGTTCCCGACGTGAAAGATCGCCGTGTACTCAACGTGCGTTTTGTATTAGAGTACCAACAGTACCGCGTGTGTCTACTGCGCCGCAGTCACGTCGTGGTGACATCGTTAACCTAGTCAAGGCAACAGGGCATCTACTTTCGACAGTTCTCGGTAAACGGTTGTGTACGCACTTTGGGTACGCGGTCGCGAGGCAAATAAGCTTAGTGGGTGTATGTACGGTTAATATATAAGTAGATGTACAAAAAGTAATACATTATATAGATGTTTTAGCGTCAGATACATAGATATAAAGCAAAATATAATTATATATCGCATTCGTCCGTATAAAGTAAGGGCTTGCGCTCGTGTCTAATCCCACGTACCACACTTAATGTTACGTCGTAGTTAAGATGTAATTCTGCCTCAGTATTATATACATTTAAGCTTATTTGTTACATAAGCTAATTTATATACACTATTTCTATTTGTTTACGGGCGTAGTGGCGTTACTACAAATGAAGTCATATCAGATGCGCCACGGCGCTCTGTTGCTCCTATTTCGCTGCGCAGGGCAGTTTGCGCGGGGTGAGGATAGATGGCGTTGTTGTCAACGTAGTATGCGATTTGGATAACAGATGGCGCTGTTGGAAAATCGATTCGCAGCGAAAGAGGTGCGAGTAGGCGCCCGCCCGTGCTTATTGTACGGCATTACGTAAGTTACTCACTGTGTATAACGTAAGTTTAATCCCGCATCAAGTAACCGCTATGTATTTTTAATAATGATGGTAACGAGCCGAACACTTATTTTTTTAACAAAACTTTTTGCTCAAAATCAGCTGTTTCTCGTCGGTATAGGATGTCTACTTTCAATCGATCTAAATTTATTGTCGTTCGTCAACAATATTCGATGTTAGTAGTACCTAAAACCTGGTTTCTGTACCTTTTCCAATCACTGTTTCACGTATTTTAATAAGTATTCTACATAATAATAAATGGTTTGATGATTTTTGTGTTTACTGTGCTGCATTTTATTGTGAGTTCGAAGTTCAAATTGAATCAATAAATAGAAATTTAAATATTGGTGTTGTTATTGGCGCCCTGCGCTGTTTACCTCTCCCTTATAATAGTTATATCTAATATCAAACTGTATATAGACACGTGTCATTTGTACAGAAACAAAAATAGAAGAAGAAATCGTCACTGAAGACCGCCTAGTACCAACTTTGCTCAAACCAGCTGATGCCGCTGAGCCTGAAGTTTTAAATTCGTCCTTAAATGTAATATATAATCATCCTGTTCTCTGCTAGTGACCCTAAAGTCGAGACCTAGCCTATATGGGTACCTACCCTTAGCGTTCACTAAGTTGTCTCAGTTTTTATATAAATGTAGTTTTAGGTCTTCTATAAGTCCTGGCTGAAGTCTTTAATCTTATAACGGTCGCCACAGACAAGTCCGATTAAGCAGATGACAACCACATAGGTTGAGAGCCTAGAGAGAGGCTGCAAGAGGCCAGTCATAAAATAGAATTTAATATAAGTGCTACTAACTCTGCCCAGAAGGCTAATCTAAGGCTTTAACGGAAAGTAGGAGTCAAGATGAACGGGCTGCTTTTTGCAGTGAACAAACACGCTTGTGTTTAGGCGGCGTTGAATGCTACCAGATTGGCTTTGTCCCATTTGGAGACTGCCTAAAGAGAGATATTTGCAAGCTCTACCATAGCCCCTCTTTCGGACTGGATTAGCTCCTTACTAGCCTAAGCACCCGGCATGTATCTCTTTACAATTGTGCTGTCACCTGCATACCCATAGATACCGGGCATCAGCAGATCGTTGATATGCAGCAGAAAGAGAGTTGCAGAGAGAACAGACCCCTGAGGAACTCCGGCATTCGTTGTCATGGGTTCCGATGAGCATCTATCGACAACAACTCGGAGAGACCGTTCACTCAGGAAGTCTCTTACCCAGGCAATCAGATTAGGGGAAATGCCATGCTTATGCATGTATTATGCATTATGCATGAAATGCCGCTGGAAGTTTACTCAAAAGGCTAACGTGCCTTACCCTGTCGAAGGCCTTCGAGACGTCTAAGGAAACAGCAAGACGGAAGGACTGGAACAATTTGCCTGCTGCGGTGTTTCCGTCCTATTACAATTTGGGTGTCCTCAAGACTAGAGTAAATAGGCTCTAAATAAACTAGTGCGTCTCACCATCAACGACTGCATCACTGCTTACCATCAGGTGGGATTGCAGTCAAGCACTGGTTTATGTGATATAAAAAAAAATTAGAAAGAAAACTCGAGGAAGGAAACTTCGATTTGTAACCCAAGATTGTCTATTGTATCTTAAAGTTATTTCAACTAGCTCGACGAGTTAACTCTATCCTCAAATTTGAACGCAGGGCTGATATTAACTACCTGGGCTTCAAGCTAAGCATGCTCCATCGACGACTTGATCGGCGCTTACCATCAGGTGAGATTAGACAATAGTCAAGCAGCCTGTCAATGTTGATAACGAAAAAAATTAAGTTTTTATGAACAACAAAAATATCTTAAGCGGCCAGTGTTTTAGTGAATAACATGTTTTATTAAGTACTTATCAATCTCAAATCTTCTCCCACTCTAAGTGGAACGAGAGGGAGTGTAATTTACTGAATAAAATAAAAGCCTTACGTACAATCAACATGTTTGCAAATATTATACGACCTCAAAACTCTATCTCAAGAGGTCTTATTTTAGACTGCAAGTATAGGTATCCCATAAAAATATGTATGCAATAATGACATGTAGGTACCGTATAGGTAGGTCGCGAGATCTGAATTTAAAAAAAAATCAGTCACGTGAATTAAGCTGTGGTAGCGGATCACTTGTAGTCCGCAAGAGCTAAAATTAGAACCGCGAAACTTTCTCTAATCTAAAACTTTACAATTGAAAAGTAGCACTTTAGGAAGTAGTTTTAAAGTTTCTATCATAAATGTTATGTTTTCTATGACAATAGGTACTAGTTACTTTTAATTTTTAACAGTATAAGGTCTACGCCTTTGAAACCATTGATCTAGCGAGACCGTAAATTCTTTGGTAGCACTGCTCTGTAATGCAGTTATGTCTGGTGTGGCCAACTAGGAACATCTAGGTGTCTACCGGTCGCAAATGAAGTAATAAAGTAACGACATCTGTCCACAGAATATTTACGTACGAATCTAGAAAATAAAGTATTTACTGGGTTTGGCCAACTTCAGCCTGGATGTTCATTGTACGTAAGTTACCTACTATGTCTCCACATCTGAGCCACCTAGCGGAATAAGCTCCTACTCCGTAGTCGGGTAGACTGCTACAAATTGCCTCTAAGATGTTTGTTGTGAAATAAAAGCTTCTTATTTAGGATTCAAATAGACAGAGCGTATGCCACAGGGGGCGTTAAGATGTACCTAGCACTAACATTAATAAAATGTACAGAATTTATTAGATGAAAGGGAAGACCTTATTATTTTGTCAAGTTATTGGACTTCACGGTTTTTAGGATCAAATAAATAATTGAGATTTCTGGTGACAGGATTTGTCATTTGAATATTTTTTATTCGTAAAAGCGAATTGATTCAGCAATTACCTAATATCAAAATAATCATGAGAAACATTAGATTTGGTCAATCATGTTTCAGTTTTCAGTTCAGTTTTCGCGATAGCTGTTCGTCTTTCCTCCTCCTTGCGCCGTATTCCTCAACGCTGAGGGTCGTGAACTCGTGACCTCCCTGCTTTATCACCTTAGCCTTTACCATGTTCCTCCATCTGTTCCTATCTTTGGCGTTGTGAAGGGCATCATACATCGTGGAGTTAAGAGCGGCGCGAATCTGTTCAGACCAACGTATTGGGCTGCGCCCGCGAGGCCTTTTTCTATCTACTTTACCGGTCACAATGAGCCTTTCGAGGTTGTCACCGTCTTTCCTTGCAATGTGACCGAAGTATTGTAGAATCATTCGAAGGCACTCGGACGACAGCCGTGAAGAGATTTGAAGCTCTTGTAAGATGGATACGTTCGTCTTTAAAGTTAAATAAATATAATGGAAGTTTTTTTCAATAATAAGATTATTTTATCTAATTTTTTGATGAGGAATACTTCGACGCCTGAGTGTATATTATATTTGTATTATATGTACATAGTTAAGTTTAGCATAAAAGTATACTTAAGTTTTTGACTTAATTTTTAGGGTTCCGTACCTCAAAAGGAAAAAACGGAACCCTTATAGGATCACTTTGTTGTCCGTCTGTCCGTCCGTCCGTCTGTCAAGACCCTTTTTCTCAGGAACGCGTGAAGGTATCAAGTTGAAATTAAAACCATATATTGAAATCCCCGGTCCCTTGAAGTTGTGCAAAAATCAAACTTGTAAGTTGACGGGAAAAAAAGATACGCCCGTTTATGTTGCAAAAAACGTACATTTCGACACTGTCAAAGGAATCAAAACTCATAGGGTGCTTCCCGTTGACCTAGAATCTTGAAATTTGGCACGAAGCAAGGTATTATAGCACTAATATCGGGAAAAGTCTGAAAACTGAAAATTTTTAGTTACGTCACAAGAAAAAAAAATTGAAAAGTCTTCAAGACTCGATTCGAGAATTAAACTGTTTTTATAGGTAGGTTGGTACGAAACCCTCAGTGCGCGAGTCCGACTCGCACTTGCCCGGTTTTTTAGTATATTATAATTTAAAAACAATTAGTTGTGTGACAAAAACTACCTACTGTGCACATTTAAAAAGCGTGCCAAATAAAGTAACAAGAAGCGCCATCTATGAATGATACCCTACACTTAAATGTCAACGCCCTGTCAAAGCATGGTTTCAAATTTCGAGTCAAGTTCGACATTCCACTGCATTCACCATAAGCATTTCCAATGCTGCTCAAAAGATGGCGCTACCAGTCCTGTGTAAACATTGACTGTGTAATTAACTTATTATTGCCCACGCTAGCTTTTACGATCGTTTCATATTCATGCATCTATGATAGGATCTTTTTATAAACAGTGTGTGTTTGAATTCCTTAACAGTCTGTTTATATTGTAACATGCACTCGGCTTACTTTGTAATGTGGTATTACAACGATGCTTTTCTGTAGGAATTCTTTTTTTATTTTGTGGTTTCACTTTCGCTACTTGTTTTCGAATGGAGACTAATTTAGGTTACTTATGATTTGTTTTGTCGTGTTTAGCGTTTAACTACTTTGTAGGTATATTCAAGGACTTACTTAGGTAATATGTTTAGGTTAATACTTAACTAAAATATCTATTTAGTGTAGGTAGCTTATTAAGGAATTTCGATGGTAATTTTGACTCAAACTAGGTCACACCTAAATGAGTGCCTAAGTAAATAAAAGTGCATTGTTGTATTTTTTACTTAGGCGCTCAGTCAGAACGCATCTTTAAATAGATCTTATTAGAGAGTTATCTACATAGGTAGGGAGTTATCTAAGAGTTGCCTAGCGGTAGTGAAACGAAAAGTTGTGACGTTTTTTGAACCAATAAGGTACAGAGATAGGAAACGGTATGAATACTTAATGAAGAACGGTTGACACGGGAGAATTGAAAAAATAGTGTTAGGATTTTTTGAGGTTGGAAACCATTTAATGAGTTCTCATGCTCTCTATCACACTTTTGCTGACTAAAATCACACCTGTGTCCTTGTTTGTCCTTCAGTGGAAACACCCTCTCGCTTTACCCAGAGTGGGAGGAATTATTTGATAATTTTGAAAAACAATGACCTAAATTCAGTCCGTTTGAAAGATTCGACGAGGAGTTATAGTGCCAGCCTAGTCTGCAGCGCCTGCATGGACGAAGACAAGATGCTTCAGAAACTCAGGTGCCTACCCTTCGCGAAATGGTCAGGCTACTGCTGACCTTCCTTGAAGAGCTGGGCTGGATCGAATAACATGCACACTGGCATAACGGATACCAGCCCCACATACTACATACAAACCTACATACATACATTTCCACTCAACTCAGCCACCATGACGAGGGAAAAAAACCGACTTAGTGCGAGTCAGACTCCCCCCACCAAGGGTTTTGTATAAGACAATTGTGTAAACAGTCCGGATCCCAAAGCGAGTCTCAACGAATTTCTGAGTCGCAAAAATAATAATTATATTGTGATGTAATTACGAATTTGCGGTTTTTGCTAGTGCTGCCAGGCATTGATCAAATTTAATGATTCTAGGTCAACTGGAAGTCCTACCTATAGGTTTTGATTCCCTAGAGAGCGTTATAACAATAATGCTCGCGACCGAATTACGATCACGGTGGCCAATCTCAACAAGGATCAGTCAAGTACTGATTTTTTTTTTTTATTTTTAGTTTTAGCTTAATACCTATACGAATTCTTGAGAAAAATGGTCTGGAGAGACGGACAACAAAGTGGTCCTTTCAGGGTTTCTTTTTGAACGACTGACGTATGGAACCCTAAAAAATCTCGATTAACATTTGAATCCCCAACCGGTCCTATGAGACCGCGCTCTTATTGTTTTACTATTGTGTCTCGTTTCGCGGGTATCTGAGTAAATAATATCAATAAATAACTAGCTGTATTCAGATACAGCTAATCATGATTCGAGATGAAGTCGATCTGGAGGACACGACGTGCAATATCTATAGGTAGGTAGATAAGTCACAGATACTAATACATTCCATGGCTATCCAAGCATATGATACACTACTTAATTTAATGTGATGGCAATGTTCAAGTAACTAATTAGGGCAATTACTAACGATTAAACGGATAGACTTAATTATTGCACGATAGACTTAATTATTCTGCCAATCCGATACTCGTACGTGTGTCAATACGTATGAATATCGAAATGGCAGAATGTTTTCAATATACATTATCATTTTTTCTTTATTGTTGATAGGCTCGCTCTTGGCCTGTATCTCACTTTATAGAAAGCGACTATTTGTGGCGGACGATGGAGTATGCTTTCGATGGAGTTACCTATTCACTCTTGATTAATATGTATTGTACCTATATATGTTTGCGTCGATAGCCTAAAATAATATGTAGGATATTTTTTTCTTGCAACCGTGCACTAGCTTCTGACGTTTTATAAGTGCCCTTGCAGGCCCATCATCATCTGCCTAGCCTTTTCCCAACTATATTGGGGTCGGCTTCCAGTCAAGCCCTTGCAGGCGTGAAATAAAACAATTTTGATTCTGATCTAAAGATTAATATTGTTAGTTATATTTCAATCGCCGAATATACCTAGTATTAATTCCAATAAATTTTAATGCTAATACCCATGAATTTCACAGAAATAATTCACGTGTAGCTAATAAAGAACAAAACCATTCAAATAAAAATGAATAGGTAAAGCTTTTGTGCAACAAACTAGGTTCATGTAAACATAATTGCAGTAAATTCCAACAGACCGCCACATGCCTCATATTTCAATTTGACAAAATGTGGAATTGTTGACCTATTATTGTGATCATTTTTAGTTAAAAAACAAAACCACTAAAATGTTCAAAGCAATTTTATATTCGAAAGTAAAGGTCGTAATTTACCACCTTCTGAAATTAAAGTTATTTTGAACATTTTAGTGTTTCTTGTACTGAAGTCGGTTTTTATTTTGAAATTTTCATTTTACACTTTTCAGTTGTAGTACCTACCTCTACATCTCATGGCAATTCTAATAAGCCAAAACACATATAGGATAAATTATTTAAATACGGAGTTTACATGCCTGCCTTCCAGCTTCATCATTATCAGATCAGTTCGATGATATGAATTTCATCTGAATTATTTGTTTTATCATAGCTTTGCTAGCATTATTATTTATCATTTCTGGCCTTCTTCATCACTTCCATTTTATCAAAATAGTGGTTTTGATGAAGAATATTTAGATAAGCCCACAATATTTGAGGAGTCATCAATTGTCATGGACTTTACATCAGAATTAAATTTGGAAAAAAATGTGATTAATCTGGAAGCATAATATTTCTTAAAATTATTTTGCCTTGTTCACGAGGTAACAAACATAAAAAGTCCTGCTTTTATTAAAGTTGGTTAATAATAGAATAGTCCAGTCACAATAGACATTCAAGTTTGCATTAATTCCCAACAAGCTGAATTTTTGTGCAGGCCTTGAGTACGTCATTACAAATGATATGTCAAAAGTCCCCATCGATCTCGCTTGTGCGTTGTTTTTTATTCGAGGTCAAAGGTCACAAATTTGCGTTTTTTGCGTATATCTCTGAAAATACGAGAGCTATCGAAAAATGGTTCAAACAAAGTTTGTAGATCGTAAAATTGTCTACAAAAAAGATCTTAACACTTTTCTTCTACAAATCATCGTTTTCGAGATATCGTGACTTTAGACCGCAGGAAAGTCGTATTTTAGTGTAACAATCAGTGTGGTACGGTTAGCCTCAGCAGCAACGAAGTCATATTCATATTGAATGCGGTCGATGACACTACTTACTAGCTCATCAAAACCAGTCTGAGCTTCCTTCAAGATGGTTTTCTTGAAGTCAAAGGTTGAAACTTGAGACACTCTTCGTCGAAGATGCTGCGCTTTTTTTTTAATTTCAGCCGTTTTATCTGCTTCATTGCCACAGAACAAACAATATTTCTTGAAACGAAAACACGATTCACTACCTCAAACTCTAGAAGGACTAATCCCAGATGTGGTAGCTATCTCCACCCCACGGTGTCTTTTAGCTGCAGCGATGCTGCTCTTCCGGGTGTATGCTTTACGACACTGCTTATGTGTCGTTACAGATGTTTTGTCCTTCAAATATTCATCGAACCCATCACCCTTTAGTATGAGTGCATATTCGTATTTTCTATGTTTCAAATAGCCATAATTCGAGAACAGTGCACCGTAGAAGCAAAAGTGTTAGATCTTTTTTGTAGACAATTTTACCATCTACAAACTTTGTCTGAACCTTTATTTGGTAGCTCTCATTGTTTCAGAGATATACGCAAAAAACGCAAATTTGTAACCTTTGACCTCAAATAAAAAACAACGCACAAGCGGGATCGATGGGGACTTTTGACATGTCATTTGTAATGACGCATCCAAGACCTGCACAAAAATCCAGCTTGTTGGGAATTAATGCAAACTTGAATCATAATTTAGTCTATTTTGACTGGACTAGAACCTGACTGAGTATTTATTTGTAATCTTGATACAATTAAATTCAATTGAAAATAATTTATTTCATAAAAGCCTACATGAGCAGTTATAAAACGACAGATGCTAGTGCACGGTTTCAATTAGTCGTTTCTTATGTAAAGGAACTGGAAAGAAACTCCATGGTTAGTTAGTCATTTAAAAAATGGATTGAATTTGCAATAATTCCATATACTAGAGGACAGGGGAGACCAGTCAGCATTGTACCGAAAAGCATCATTAGATAATAATAATTGAAGATAATAATAATTTTATTTCTCTTCCACAAATAACAATAACAGTAGAAAAATACAACTTATAACATTGATGTGATATAATAATGTTAATTTGTGGGAGACTGGCGCCTAAACTAAGCCGGGGCTTGTATTTTAGGATACCAGGGGCTCCTCTCTACAGGGTTAGCAGCAAAATAAAACTTTATATCGTATTAAACAACATTATAGATGGTGAAAATCTAACAAAAGTTAAAAAACAAAAATTTGTTGCTTCAGGTTATATAATAGTGGAAGAAGAAGCTAAAAGAAAAAATAATCAAAAGTTAAATTCATGTAAAGTGTAATGAGGTTTTAGTTGTATGTGAGTGTGTGATGGTGTGTTGTGGTGTGTCTTTGAGTGTTTAAGTGTGTGTGTGAGTGTGTCATATTGCAAGGTGTGAAGATGTTAGCGTGACTATGTTTACGTCGAGTAGGCGAGTGGCTGAAGAAGATATTAGTATAGTCGTAGTATTAGTCAAATAGTTTAATTTATCTTTTTATGGCTAGCAATTCTTCTGTTTTTATGTAGTCCAGTTTAAGTAAGTAGCTAGATATTATTTGTTTACATTTAGTTTTATTGCAATTGTAAATATTTAATTCTTTATTTAATTTATTATATAGTTCAAGTCCTCTAGAAGTATAAAATTTCTGCGAAAAGCCTGTCCTAGATTTAATGGTTTTACAAATCGCGTACGGCCTTCTAGTAGTTAATTTTGAAAGATCAAAGGAGGTTGGATTTGAGTGTTGCCGAAGTACAGTAAAAAGTATATAAATTTGTCTAACAGTCAAAACATTGGCTTCTTGATACAGTGTTGTTGTGGGAAAGAGACGCGGTTTACGGAGACCAACTTTTAGTATTAGCCTTTGGGCTCTTTCTATTTCTAACATTTTAGTTTTCGCGGCTCCCCCCCAAATTGTTACACAATATGTCAGGATAGATTGAACTAGGGCAATATATACCATTTTAAGCGTTTTACCTGTGGCTACCTGTCTAAGCTGTTTGAAAATATAAACAAGTTTTCGTACTCTTTTAGATAAATTATGAATATGCTCATCAAATGACAATCGTTTATCAATGGTTACACCAAGGTACCGAATACTTTGTGCTGGTTGAATCTCCGTGCAGCCACATTGGCTCATGGGTGGAAATGAACACTGATGAATATATAAAGGAGGCTTATTATGTAAAAAGGTTTCTGTACTCCTAATTGCAAAAGGAATGTATTTTGTTTTGTCTACATTAAGCGTAAGCGTGTTTTTAGCTAACCAGTGGCACACCGTGTTCAGACCCGATTGGGCTAGAAAATAGGTTTCCTCCCACGAATCACCAGTAAAACTAAGAGTAGTGTCATCAGCATATGATATAATTTTGCAGTTTTGAAGTTTAAGCTGACACAACTCATTTATGTAACATAGAAACAACGTGGGGCCAAGAATGCTTCCTTGCGGAACTCCATGCGATATAGGTTGCTCGTAACTCAAGTGGTCACCAATTTTCACACGCTGGGTACGATCTGATAAATAATCGTTAAACAATTTGAGTTCATTTCCTCGTATTCCCATACTGCTTAACTTACAAATCAGGGTGGGAATACAGACTGTGTCAAACGCCTTAGCAAGGTCAAGAAAGATAGTCAAGCATTTTTTGTTTTTATCTATATTTCCCACCAGGAAGTCAGTTAAAGCGTGAACAGCCTCATCAGTGGATTTGTGTGATCTAAATCCATACTGTGTGTCAGCAAGCAATTTCTGTGTCTCTAAAAATTTTACGAGTCTAGAATTAATAATACGCTCGAACACTTTGGATAGTGATGAAAGGATCGAGATGGGCCTATAGTTATTAACACAGTCCGTATCCCCAGCCTTATATATGGGGAAAACAATTGATTTTTTTAATGCTTTAGGAAACACACCTCCGTCAAATGAGCGATTTATGAGATAAGTGATAACAGGAGCCACGTGGTCAACAACACTTTGTAATAATTTAGATGAGATAGTATCCCACCCCGGTGAACAGTCGCTTTTTAGATTTAATATAGCAGTTTTAACTTCAATAATATCAGCTTTAAGTAGTACAAATGAGTTACTGGGAGTGTCTTTACTTATAACTGTATCTTTAAAAGGTGGAACACTTGAGGGTATGCGCTGAGCTAACACCTGTCCAATTGTAGAAAAGAAGGTATTGACTTTATTAATGGACGATTGAGGGCTTTGATCTGTATGTAGAAGGCCTTCTGCAGATGAACGGTTTTTATTATAATTTGTTATAGATTTAATAGATTCCCATAATAATTTAGAGTTGCCTTTAGCCATGTTTAGTTGATTTTGTTCGTACTGATGTTTTAGTTTTTTAAGAAGATTGTTGCAAAAGTTCCTGTATCATTTATATGTTAATCTTAAAATATCATTCAATGGTTCTATTTTAGTTTTAATGTGCATCCTATCCCTATTTTTAATGCACCTTAAAAGTCCTGGTGTGATCCAAGGTTTTAGGGTAGTTTTATTTCGTGACATCTTAGTGACAGACGTGTGTTTAATTGTAAAGTTAGATAATAACTCTATAAATAAATCAGTTGCGATATTTAGATCATCTTCAGAATATACTTTACTAAAATCCAATTCCGTACTGTCCGATACAATCTCTTCCCAATTCAGTTTTTTGACAATTCTTGTGGTTACAGGTTTCTTTGGGTCCACATACTTAAGGCAAAATAAAATAGCATCATGATCAGTTATTGAGGTTTGAAGATTAAATTTATAAGACCGTAATTTACTCTTAACAAAAACATGGTCCAGGCAACTATTTCCTCTAGTGGGTGTGTTGTGTGCGGGGAATAGTCCATGGAAGGAGGTTATATCCAGATATGACAAGACATCAGAACCAGCATTTAGTATATTAATATTCATGTCACCTACTATTATTATATTTTGGAATGATTGCAACTGTTCAAGAATGTGGTGTAGAGATTGTAGAAATAAATCCAGTTTTTTAAATGACGGAGACCTGTAGATAGCCACTATAACTGTGGCAGTCCCGAATTTAATTAATAAGCAGTTACATTCATTAAGTAGTGGTTCTTCTATCGTGTAACTGTGCTCATTGCTGATCAAGACCACCACTCCATCATTTTGATTGAAGATTCGATTGGTTTTATGAGAGTTATATCCAGGTATCGTAGGAAGGTCTGATTGCTGACGCAGCCAGCACTCAGACAACACAATAACGTCGCATTTAAAACTTAATCTCCTCAGTAGCACAGAAAGTTCATTGAAATTACGATTGATACTACGTATATTTTGTTGCACAATTTTTAAGTAATCGGTGGCAGTTGGTACATATTTAGCACAATTTTCAGGGTTACAACTTATTGATTCAGATACACTAAATTGATCAATGTTATTCAATAAATCATTTAAAATTGCGAATGTTATCATAAACTACTTTCATAGGAAAAATAATTGACCAAAAATTATTATGATAATTTCTTATTTTGTATTTTATACCAGTTGAAATAGCCTTAGAATTAACAAATTTATTAGTTTTATCTATATATATATAAAAATGAAACCCGTTTTTCGTTGTCACGACATCACATGAAAACGGCTTGACCGATTTGGCTGATTCTTTTTTTAAAATGTTCCTTGAAGTTCAATGATGGTTACGGAGAGAAAAATTCAAAAAAAAAAAGTTCGTTAAAGTAGGGTAGGTAGGGTAGTGTAGGGTAGTGTAGCGTAGTGTAGGGTAGTGTAGGGTAGTGTAGGGTAGTGTAGGGTAGTGTAGGGTAGTGTAGGGTAGTGTAGGGTAGTGTAGAGTAGTGTAGGGTAGTGTAGGGTAGTGTAGGGTAGTGTAGGGTAGTGTAGGGTAGTGTAGGGTAGTGTAGGGCAGTGTAGGGTAGTGTAGGGTAGTATAGGGTAGTGTAGGGTAGTGTAGTGTAGTGTAGGGTAGATAGGGCAGGTAGGGTTGGGTAGCGTAGGATATGTAGGGTAGTCATTACGGGAGCGAAGCCGCGGGTAAAAGCTAGTATGACATAAAAATTAACCTAAGCTCAAATAATGTAAAGGGATCAGGACAGATAACCCAAGGTAATCTCAGTTTATAGCCACGAAAATAAATTGTGATTTTATATTTGTATAGTTGGGTATGTGTATGTTTAGTGTATGTATGATGTATGTGTTGATTATGTATATAATTGATTTTTACTGTAGAAAATTGGTAAAAAACGTTAGTTAGGGCCTGTTTCACAATGTCCGAGTAGGCACTACTCACTGAATAAATTCAAAAATTTGACAGAATTTGTATGAAATTATCTGTCAAGTAAGATACTCGAAACTTAATCATAGGTGGTGAAATAGGCCCTAAGTGTAATGTACAGTGTAATAACAAGATTTATAAAACATATTTAAAAAACAAAAACATAAGTATAAGTTGCCACAGAATACATGATTAGTCATATAATTTTATCTAAATCTTCAGAATTTTTAATTTGAATGGGAGAGTCATCCTTATTCTTTCGCACATATATTTTTCCAAACGAAATCCAGCATCCATGAAGACCATGTGTTTTAGTAAATTGTCTGGACAAATAGAATAATTGTTGCGTCTTTACTGTCAGAGAGTCAGATACGTAGATATTCCTAGGGGCTCCCTTAATTTTGATGTTATTCGTGTTCAATGGCAGCTCTTTTTTCACTTTTTGTGACTTGTTATATTTGATCACTGAACTAATAACATCCGATTTTCTGGTGACCGTCGTAAAGTCAACCACAATGGCCTCAGTTTTAGACTTTGTTCTATAAATATTACGTATTTCATTTTTGTTAATATTTTGTTTTAATTGAACTACTGAACCTAATTCCATAACCATGCTCATAAGTTGTTCTTTTGACTCAGGCTCAGTTTTAGGTATATTACGTAATTCCAGGGCCGAAGCTTTAGAAGCCTTTTCAATATATTCCAGCTTCTGTTCGAGAAAAGAAATTTGCTTTTTAGAGCTTTTGTTCTCTTGTTGAAGTAGTGCAATTTTTGACAATGATTCATCATATTTTTCAGTGATGAATTCAACAGATTTCTTTAAATCAAAATGCAGATCTTTAATTGAATTTATTGACTGGTTAAGAACGTCAAACTTTTGATTTTGTTGTTCCTGGAAAGATGCAAACATGGCTTCAATTTGTGACATGAAGTTCTCGAGACGCTCCGATTGTTCGTTATCAAATCTTCGTTTATATCCTCTCTGTCCTTCAAAGCTATCGGGAGTACTCAATGCCGAGTCCGAGTATGATTGTGTCATTTTAAATTCAACAAATTTTGGCGGTGTGCGTTCCATATTAATTTATTCCTTAGTAGTATTATAGAAATCCAAATCCAACAATTTAAGGATTCACAAAAAGTGACGCCGATGTTGAGGCGCGAACCTACAAACAGTTGTGTCGCAGTCAGCGTAGTCCGTCACTTGACTATATGATCACTGCAGGTGTTGGGTGAATTTAATAATAATAATAATATCCCACAACTTTCACACAACGCCATCTAGTCCCAAGCTAAGCAGAGCTTGTGTTATGGGTACTAGACAACTGATAAACATACTTATATACTTCTAAATACATACATATTATAGATAAATTACACCCAGACACAGAACAAATGATCGTGCTCATCACACAAACATTTGTCCTGGGTGGGAATCGAACCCACGACCTCCGGCATAGCAGTCAGGGTCACTAACCACTAGACCAACAGGCCAGTCAAGATTTGAAGAATTTGTGGTATGCTTGCTAGGTAACACACAATTTGAGAATACGTTTAGTCCAAAGGTCGTTTCTTTGTTTATACTGCTATTCAATCCTCATGTTTTAATACTTTTATTAAGCACTATTTTTATTGTTTTTGATACACTTCACAGTTCACCAGACGGTTAGTTCGAAATATGGTTCGGTGAGAAAGTATATATGGGTTGAATTACACCTTAGATTCCAGTGTTTTTGTTTACACTTGACACTTGTATGGGCACTATTGAAAAAGTTATTTTAGAGTATTTCACTTCGTGAATTGGCTATTGCCCACACTTGCACCTTTTCCTAAACAACTTATGTGAAAGTTTGTAAATTTTCACTGTTAAATATTGCCGCTACGATTTATTAAATTAAAAAATATACAGAGCAATGTTCGCGTTGCGCGCCCTCTAGGGAGGAGTGGATTTGACATTGTATTACATAACATTATATAAAATAGTGTCTATGGAGTTTCTTGCAAATCAATTCAAAAGTGACTATAAATGGTTCATTGCAATAAAAGTTTTAAGTCAGTATATTATTATGGCGTGGTCAGAATTTAGAATTAATCACTTCCAGATGTTATCGGCCAAATTGTTGCATTTCATACCTAGGTACACAATTAAAATTGGCCAAATCTTTTAAACTTTAACGTTTGATAATATGTTATGTCAATCTACGCTTGACCACCATTAATGTAGGATTTCCTTGATAATAAAAGATATAAATGAAGCAGGAATTTATAAATTACTCTTATAAGAACTCAAATAAGCTTGGAATAAAAATAAAAATCTCTACTCTGCATTCAAATAAAAAAGCCAATTGCAATTAAAATCGTATGTAGGTACTGTACCATCGCAGAATTCGAACTACTGATTGCCTGCAAGCCTGTATTACTTAAAAATATCAAATAACACGTCATAATTATATTTCATTGCATTTTTATCTTCATATAGTGCTTCTTGTGCATATAGAATATCATTGCTGTTCATCCAAATATTATTCACAAAAATATTTATTCGATTAGTTCATGAATCCCCGACCGGTCCTATGAGACCGCGCTGTTATTGTTTTACTATTGTGTCTCGTTTTGCGGGTATGTGATAGGTTAAATGTGGTGTACATTTAATCGAATACTATACAGAGTGTAGAGAGCATAAACGAATACTATGAATCCAATACAATCATGATTCTTGATCCCCCGGTGATGGAATTTTTCGTCGGCTTCAGCATCGTCGGCGACGAAAAATTCCACCATTGGGGGTCCAGAATTATGCACTGAAAATCTGGGTGCAGAAACGGGAATACTTCAAAAATAAATGGAATTATTCCCATTTGTCCCCTCTAGCCCTGTCCTCCGGGGTGACAGCTGTGAATTTTCTCCCCGGTGACAACTGGGGAAAAAACTTCCCATTTGTCCTTTAGTCAGTTTTCAAAGGGGACAAATGGCACAAATTGTCACCCCGGTGACAACTGGGAAGAAAATTCCCAGCTGTCACCCCGGAGGACAGGGCTAGAGGGGACAAATGGGAATAATTCAATAAATGTCTACCGCCCTGTTACCTATGTCACGAAAACACAGCAATATCAGCACCTCCACCGGTACCAGTGGACAATATCACTATTTTAGAATATGATCGGCCATATTTGGCCATATCATAAAATAATCGTGCGTTTAACTGTTCATATCGCTAAACGCAGTGTTCATTGAATTGGCTAACCCATATTATGATGTGGCTAGCACGTAAGGCCCTGATTTAGCTGTGGCCGACAGGGTCCATATTGATCTATGACAATTTTCAATACCATCTTTGTATACTTATGAATTATTGCAATAAAGTGAATTGATTGAAAATTGTGGTCTTATATCAAAAGATGGCACCATTTCATGAATATGTTCAGTCATATCATAAAGTGATTAATTTTAAGATCTGGCCAATTAAATAAATAATGATAGCTTTTAAAATAGTCAATCTCCGCACAAACTTCTAAACAATCGGAGAGTCAAAGCTCTCAGTTACAGTTTTCAGGATACTATATTGATTATCCCTTACTCTCCTCAGTAGCGACGCAGTTTTTTTGTGTATAATCGTATAGAAACCGTCAGTGCGAGTTTGCTCAAACATATAAAACACAAAATATAGTAAATACCTAATATTTGTAATTGCATCCAGCCTTGAAGATCGCACAGATCGATCTTCAAGGTTAAACAACGCTTGCCAAGGTTGGTTTGTGGATGGGTGACCATCTTAACATAACGAGTTTCCTCCGTGCCTCGGAAAGCACGTTAAGCTGTAGGTCCCGGCTGTCATTTGTAGATCTTTGGTAGTCGTTACGGATAGTTCTGACTATCCCAGTAAATCTGACTCCAGTCTTGCCATGAAGTACCGTATTACCCCAGTTAATGGGTTGTGGAGGTCTGGTAGGCAGTCGCTCCTCGTAAAATACTGGTATTCAGCTAAATCCGGCTTGACTGGAAGCCGACCCCAATATAGTTGGGAAAAGGCTAGGCAGATGATGATGATGATGTAGTTGCATCCAGCGTCCGATAGTCTGATCTTAAACTGATTATTAATTGTATAATGCAAAGGTGTCGGTCGGTTAAGAGTAAGATATATCGATGTTATAATTAACTAAACTCCTTTGTTGCTTGTTCCAGGTGCTACCACAAGCTCTTAACGCGATCTATTTGACAGCCCTAACTGAACTGTTAAAGGGATGGATATACAGGTTGTATAGCTCTATCCCTCTTTCTCGCTCGCACGCCTGTCATTTTAACCTATCACATACCCGCAAAACGAGGCACAATAATAAAACAATAACAGCGCGGTTTCATAGGACCGGTCGGGGATTCATGAACTAAGACGCAAAGGTAGCCAGTTCTTAAATCACTTTTATAGTGGACTGTACCACAGGAACTACCAACCTACCTGTGGCCTCAGCTGCGTGGGTTTGGGCTCGACTGTTCGACTCTCCAAAGTTGTTCGAACTAATTCCGAGTTCCGACTAACAGTAACGAAGCAGACTTTATTTATTCCCCATTATCTTTAGTAAAGTTATTGGGAGTGGTTATGCCTTTTAATAAAGTAATAATATAAGAATATTACGCATAATACACATGAATTCACTGCAAACAGCTTCGCCTGTCATTCAATAAAAAGTAGCGTTTCTCAATATGGTGAAACAATTTTTAACATTGGTTCACGATTTTCAGTAGGTAATTTTATTATATTAAATTATAGATTTCAGGATAGCGTACAGGTCTTGGCACCCATTAAGACCTCAATTACTTTGTCGGTGAAGTCGACAACCACACCAGATCATATTATTGAACTTGAATCCCATTTGTTAAATTTAGTAATTTTTTTGTTGAAATGTAAAAATCATCAAATGACTTCTTTTACTTTAGACTGCAACGAAAGAGCATTTCAGACTTTTACTGACTAAAACCTACTGATGTCCTTCAGTCGCTCTTTGCTTTCTTGGGCCACGACCACTGTTACAAATCTTCCCGCTGCCCTAGCAGCTATCGGTCCTACTGGACCTCTTCAGTTTTGAGGCACGCGTGGATACTGCGCGCTGCCGCCCGTCGTTGCTCGGGCTTGATCCTTTTCCAACCACCATATGGCGAGCTACGTATTATTTTTGGTTGGAATGTGGTTATAGTCAATAGAATTTGCATTCTGTTTGTACATTATATATAGATATGATTTAATCTTAGAAAATAAATAAAAATAAAAAGCTTTAAACTCAGTATCTAAGCACACATAAATTTTAACTAGACTGGATAATTGGATATGCTTTAAATCCTAAAACACACGCAAAACAAAAACACTAGTGATAATAAACCACACAAACATGTTCATTTTCAACTTATTGTAATAAAATACAACGTTTACTGAAAATAAAATATAAACCGTTATAAAATACAAAACGCTATAAATATAAGTTCGCTGCATACAGGTCGATCGCATCAAATTCTTTATTCATAAACCTACGCTGCTCGCATCCAATTTATTTATTGAACCTGGATGTAAAAATATAAAGGTAACGTACTCAAATTTAAGCACAATCAGCTTTTTAATATTCCCACTGCTGGGACTCTGGCCTCCTCTTTAAGAGAGGACTTATATTTACTGAAAAGTAAAATGATAAACTATAGGTATTATGTTGTACCCAGAGCCCAGGGACCCCGGAATGAAGGGAAAGAGGAGACAGGAGTGGGTATTAGTCAGTGAAAGTCTGACACACCCTCTCGCTCCACTCCAGAGTTGAAGAAGTCATTGAATGATTTCCCACCTAAAAAAAATAGCTATAATAACTGCTCTATTATGGCATATTTATAATAGTAGGCAAATAATAATATAAAATTATGATACATAAATAAATAAATAAATATAATTATGATGGAAAACAATGTTTATGGCTCCCAGTATACCACTAGATATAGAGAGAATCATAGTTTCATTAAACAATACAGACAGTGTAGGATATGACGGTATTGTCACAAAAATACTAAAAAAGGTATCAAAGGAAATAAGTGGTCATTTAAGTCACATAATTAATGTAAGTAAGGAGCTCGTGGCTAGATAATAACAGCCGCACAGGTCGATCTTCAAGGTTAAGCAACGCTTGCCTAGGTTGGTCTGTGGATGGGTGACCATCTTAACATAACGAGTTTCTTCCGTGCCTCGGAAAGCACGTTAAGCCGTTGGTCCCGGCTGTCATTTGTAGATCTTTGGCAGTCGTTACGGATAGTCAGAAGCCAGTAAATCTGACTCCAGTCTTGCCATGAAGTACCGTGTTACCCCAGTTAATGGGTTGTGGAGGTCTGGTAGGCAGCCGCTCCTCGTAAAATACTGGTATTCAGCTAAATCCGGCTTGACTGGAAGCCGACCCCAATATAGTTGGGAAAAGGCTAGGCAGATGAATTAATCTAAGTATTAGCACAGGTGTTTACCCTGATGCATTAAAAACGTCGATTATTAAGCCACTATTTAAAAGAGAGAATAGAGAACGGATGGAATACTATCGACCCATATCATTAATTCCAGTATTTTCTAAAGTATTTGAAAAGTATATTTACAGGGAACTTTATAAATTCATAGAGAAACACGATATTTTGTGCGAGGAACAGAAAGGATTTTGTTTACATAGGACTATTAATATGGCGATATATGATTTTATATACAATGTAATTAAAAATGTTGATCAACGGAACCCTGTATGTGGTATATTTTGTGACATGACCCAGGCATTCGATTATGTCCACTACGCTACTCTTTTAAAGAAACTCGAAGCCTACGGAATTAGAGGCAATTTCCTTAATTTACTTAGTTCTTATTTACAAAATAGAAAACAAATAACTGAAGTCAATAAAATAAATATAGCCACTAAACATGAGGAGATATTTTGGTCTTCAGAGCGTAAAGTATTGTTTGGGGTACCGCAAGGCAGCGTCTTGGGTCCCTTTATATTCATTCTATACATAAATGATCTACCAAAATCTATTGAACGGCCAATAACACTTTTTGCAGATGATAGCACGATTACAATACCTTGTAATAGTATAACTACGTATGAGAGTGACGTTAATAATAGTTTAAAACAGACGGTAAAATGGCTAGACGCAAATAATTTAAAAATAAATTTGAGTAAAACGAAAATTATACAATTTAGACAACAAACCGCTAGTATTAACTTAAATATACACTACGAGAATAATATTATAGAAGAGGTTGAAAGTACGAAATTTCTGGGTCTACAAATTGATCAAAAATTGAATTGGAAATCACAAATTGATAATTTATGTAAGAAAATGAGTAAGTCTGCATATGCTCTACACTCATTATCAACCATAATCAACACAGATGCACTTCTGACTGCCTATTATGGAATAGTAGAATCACATTTGAGGTATGGTATCATATTTTGGGGAAACTCAACCGAAAAAGAAACCGCCTTCAAAGCACAAAAAAGGTGTATCCGGGCTATGTTTAAGTTAAAACCCACTGATAGTTGTGAACCATACTTCAAAAATTACAAGATTTTAACATTGCCTTGTCTGTATATTCTAGAGGCAGCTGTGTTTGTGAAGACAAATCCTGGTCGCTTTAAACGCATGGCTGATGTATTTCCCCGCAATAGACGCGATAACAGCCTGTTGTGTCAGGAACCAGCCAAGACAGCACTTATGCGCAAGAGTGTCTACTGCATGGCTCCACTAATTTATAATGGGTTACCTAAGAGTTGGAAACAGCTTCCGTTAGCACTATTTAAAAAAAAACTACGAAGTTTTTTAGTGGTTAAAGCATACTATAGCATAGTGAATTACCTCAATGAAAAAGATTTTTTAAGTTAGTTTGGTTGTTTTGTGTTGCACTGTGTGCTATTTAAAATTGTATTTAGTGTTAGTAATTTTAATTATATAGTGTTAGTAGTGTTAAGTAATTAAGTATGTAAAATTCGGTCTTTTGCATGCCTGCATGGTAAAATATGGCTGAACCTATATTCTTCTGTCATCTTTCACTGATACCCATATTTGCAAAATAAATTATCTTTTATCTTTAAAAAAAAAAAAAAGAATGTCTTGCTACACGTGTCCATATTGCACTTGTAAGTACATATAAGTTTGCTTTCAAAAGCTCTTCATTTGTATTTTACTCGATATTAAAATATTTGAATTCTATGAAATTGTAACTCTTGATCTGATCGCGGACATAGAGAATGGACTGAGCTTTCCTTATATAAATATGAAGTGATTTATGCCTAGACAAGTGCGAGAGAGCGATCTTGCAGTCTTTGTCTTTTTCAAGGTTTGAAAGTTTAAGCTTTTTTCAAAGTTGTAAGTTTAAGTTAAATTACATGATTTTAGTAACACCTTTATTGTAAAGACAGAGACCTATGTTTGCGATAACTGGTTTTTGGACATAAATTAAAATGTAAGTCGACTGTATAACATGTAATGCAAGTTAGATATATGAAAGTTACAACAGATAGACAGAGAAGACAATAAATTATATTATACTCCGTCGGTTTAGGTAAAAAGACATACCAAGATGGTTTACCTTTAGTTAACTACCTAAACCGATAGACTATAGTAACTTTATCTGGGAAAGAGACTTTTGGCCTCAGAGTTGTTTTGTCTCATTCTACAGAGTAGTTAATTTTGAGGTTATCGCTCAGTCAATTCTCTCTGCTTATATTCCTGGTAAATGCAATGCGTTATTTCGTAGTAAATTGTAATCTGCTATGTTCAATACAAAATATCGTTATCTGCTATCTATGCGAATTTGTTTACATTTTGCTGTATGCCTTTTGAAACAAATACAGGTGAGTGCGTTTATTAAATGGTATAGACGCATTGAACTGGTGAGTTATTCCTGTTTTGGCACCAAGTTTTTCAGCACCTAAGGTTTCGGCACCAATAGGAAATATGGATTGGTATTTTGTATTGGTTACTACCGCACAAAATACATATTGGTGCTGAAAAAGGAATACTTCTAGTTTACTACTTTTTATACAAATACAGGTGAATGCGTTTATTAAATTGTGTAGACGCATTGACTGGTATGTTACACATGCGACATTAAGGGCCTCTTTCACAATGTCCGAGTAGGCACTACTCACTGAATAAATTTAAAAATGGAACAGAATTTGTAAAATGTGAAATTATCTGCCAAGTAAGATACTCGAAACTTAATCATAGGTGGTGAAACAGGCCCTAAGCTTCTGAGTTGGTCTGAAGAATGATATTTATTTTGCAAATAGGTTTTCACAAACACTTTTACACGTCAATTTTGTGTTTGCCTGCGAGAAAGTAGAAAAAATATGCCTATATAAAGTAGCATTATTAGGGTGAAATTCGTTCATCCCTTAAAAAGTTTAATCATTCATAAACTTAATCAACATTATTAAACTTTTTGAATTCATTGACTCTTATAATGCTACTTTAACACAAAAAAAAAACAAATCTTGCCTCTTTGTAATATTATTTTAGATTAAATCAAATAAAAACGAAATTAAGTATTTTAGTTATACTCTATTTAGGGACAGTACAGAGCTCATAAAAATCTCTCGTCTTAAAGATTTAATCTGTTACTCAATGCTCAATTAATGAAATGAAATGAATCTGCTCAGAATTTTTCAAACCATGTTAAGATCGGCTTTGTTCATTTAATTAAAAAACAAACCAGCCAAGTGCGAGTCGGACACGCTCATGAAGGGTCCCGTACTGTCAGTAGCAAAAAAAAACACGTTTGTTGTATGGGAGCCCCACTTAAATATTTATTTCATTCTGTTTTAATTATTTGTTGTTATAACAACTACAGAAATATGATGTAGATACTGTGAAGATTTCAATTGTCTGGCTATCACGTTTCATGAATTTACAGCCTGGTCTGTCAGACCGACAGACGGACAGCTATGTCTTAGTAATAAAATACCTAAATAAAGGGACAATTATAATATAACGAGTAACGTAAGTTTATTCCGAGGGATCACAGACTACAGAGCATAAAATATAAACACAGGTTTTCAGTATGGTATCTGGCAGATCCATCCCAAAGATGTGACCGTACTCTATACAAGGTCGAACTCGAGCTTCATAAAGAGCAGCTGGCATAACACACAAACAATAAAAATAACAACAAAAGAACATTTGATGAATTCCAAAGTAAAAATAAGTTTTTACTTATTATATTATGATCATGAAATGAGTAGACTATGACTACCTATGTAATGACTAAAGCCCTGCTTTAGATTTATCAATTTCAAGCTCAGTTATATCTGTGTTGACTGGAACGGCCATGCCTTAATTGTGTAATGACACACTACTGGATGCGTCACTGTTTGCAACTGTAATCAAAGTGCTGATTCAGGTCACGTCAAAACTTAAATTATTTTAGTACAAAGTCAATGTCTGTCTGTTTATGCGCTAAATCTTTAGAATGAAAAAAACTGAGAAGGTTGTATTGATGATTATAATGATTATTATCGGCTAAACCTATTAAATTGACTGGTTGGGGCGGACTTGCGGATGGCGAGTAATCGTCTGGAGGTAGTCTTCATCGAGTGAAGTTGTATGTACTCGGTATCTAATATTTTTCCTTCGGTGTTGCTAACATCTCTTTGAGTCAAACGCGGAACATAACGCGCCGTCGACTTGGACACGGTTGTTGCTGGGTGATCGGCGAGCTACTCAATGCTCGTTGATGCTCAATTGTCGACGGCAGGGAGTCTCCTATGGCGGAGACTGAGGCGAAAGCACCCATCTCCTTCCCTTGCATTATTAATTCACAGAAGAAGGTGTCCTTTCCCAGTCACCTTCGCTCCAGAACATGGGCCTAACCATGATTGAAAATCAGTCAAAGAACCTTGTCACAATAATAATTCGCCATCGCTAACTACTCAGAATTTCTACAATAAGGTAGCTGAATTTGACTTTCGATTTCAAACTTAATAAGCAATGTTCCTCATAGCTCACAAGCTTGAAATGACAAGCAGCTACTGTTCTGTTCCTAAATTAGGTACGTACCACAGCATATGGAAATGTCCTACTTTAATTTGCAACACACCGCATCGTTTGGCTGTCATCCCCAGCACGCTGTTTCCATAGCTAGGAAGAATACCGTGTATTTCACTAACAAGCTTAAGCTTATTGCACACTACGCTGTAATAGTATATAGCATAATTATAGTTCATAGCACGACGATATCGCTCGCCATACATTTATTTAGAACACATTCACACTTTGCTATACTATATCGCCTGTAAAAAGACCCTTCACTTAAACGAAAACCCCATATTCTACTCATCACTGGGATACTTTTTTCTTCTAGGATATACCTGGGAATTCACTGGTTCTGGAGACATTGAAGGTCAAAGTCAAATTTTTTTTTCGTTTTTTTTTCAAGCTCGTATTTCAAGTATCATTTATAAACTTTCTTCCGAATAAACATTATCAAAATTATCAATTTTTCATAACAAATGACGCATGTGAAGTTAGAAAAATGCAACGAAAACTAAACACAACGAGCGCCTCACACACACAAGCTTGCGGTCGGTTCAACGACCAAGCGCGAGCGCCCAAACGCTCAGCTGATCGATGTTATAATTAATTAATTATTTTTTAAAGATGAAAAAAAAAGTTTTTCCCCAGCAATAATTTTTGGTCAAAGTTGGTTAATTACATGTACATAATGTGTAGTTATCGGCTAAGTGATCGGTCTTTTGACACCTTGTATATTATTGTAAATGTATAGCGAGCAATATTTTTGTGCTGTGAATTGTATGCGATATGCTTTATATTATAGCGTAGTCTGAAATGAGCTTTACGAAGATGTTTCTCGGAAGTAATTCTTAGTAGATAATACGGTACATGCAGGGAAATAGTTTATCACTCACGAGTGAAGCGTAAAGGTAGCTATTGCTCCGCGATGCGTGAAGCTGCTTATTGGATTCTTGGATTGTGAAAATTTAATAAATTTTATACATAATTTTTTATTTGTGAATGAACTAAATATTTGAAGTGTACTTTGTGTGTCTGTGTGTATTTATATTCATACTATCACACAACACTAGATATATCTGCCAGCGGCATTGCCTGTGTGAATGTTCTTCATACAAACTTTGGACCCCTTTATGGAGTGAATTTTAAAATATCTTCTCTTAGTGCTCGCCTACGACATAAAAAGAAACCTTATTTATCATTTGATGCTCTTAGACCTTGTAGTATTCGCCGTTGAAATATGACATATAGAAACTGACTGACCAACATATTCAGTTTCTATTGTATGTCACCATTATAAATTGGTTAAAACCACTTTTGTCCACAGATGGTCGGAGACGCTGAAAGGTTCTGGAGAGGCGACCACGTGCCAGAAGACGCAGGAATGAAGATGAAAAGCCTCCCATAAGGCGGACTGACGACCTCGTGGGGGTCGAAGGAAACCGATGTATGCCAGACGCACAGGACCGGGCATTGTGACACTTGGGAGAGGCCTATGTTTACTAGCGGACATTTTTCGCGCGTGATGAATTTTAATCAGTAAAATTACTATAACTTACTCAATAACTTTTGTCATTGGTAGGTTTTTTATGACTATTTTACATTCAAACATTCTGTGTAATGATTTGTAAGGCACTTCTATATAAACCACCCACAACCCACCCACAGCTCCGCCCCCGTCAAATGACTTCTCACCTTTCAATTAATTTTAAAATTTTCAACTGTTCTTCCTTGTTTCCTTTTCCATTAAACCGCATTAAAGCGAACCCAACAAAATAAAATTTATTAATTTTTGTCAAGGTTTATTTTTTATTTTTAGCGACACTAACGAACAGCTGTTGGTTTTTGTATGCTTAAAAGAAAACAGTGGCTTAGTGGCAGTGGACCGAGTAGATATACAAAGTGTGAAAGTACAAAATTATCTCAAGGGATCCCGGGCTAATAAATAATCCTGTGTACTTTCCTATTATAGGTATGTGTCATCATCATTATCATCATTTCAGCCAAAAGACGTCCATTGCTGGACATAGGCTTCCCCCAAGTATCACCACAATGACCGGTCCTGTGTATCTCGCATCCATCGGATTCCCACGATCATCATCAGGTCATAAGTCCACCTTATGGGAGGCCTACCAACCCGTGTTCCGAACTCAAATCCGATCAGCCGTTCGAGCGTAAAGAAGTAACAAACATACTCGCACACTCACTTTTCGATCTTGATAATATTAGTGTGACAAATACCTCTAGCTTCTTAACTGTCCCTACCGAGCCCACCCCAACCGTAGCCCCTATAGGTCGTCGTCCCATATAACTGGGGGCTCCCCACGCGTCGCGGCGCTTACGATTCGCGGTCTCTTCTCGAGGGTTCACCCGATATCTGCTTTAGCGATCTTTGTTCAAAAATGTATTAGAAAGTAATAGAAAAGTTGAGGAATTAAAAAAAATAATCATTACTTTAAAAGAGATTTTGACCTCTGAGCTTATTTTGGTGCATCTTATTAGAGTGGTCACCTAGAAAACACCAGCTTTATCTAGTTTGAAATGACAAGAAAGAATTATCGTCATCACTTCAGCCGAGATACGTCCACTGCTGGACATAGACCTCCCCCAAGCGTCGCCATAACAACCAGTCCTGTGAGTCATTGCTCGCAGAACAGATGGTCGATGGGTACGAAAAAGACCCGATGACCCGCTGAGGGTCGAGATAATTCGATGGTTCATTGTTGTTATCAATGAAAAGAAAATAAAACTCCTTCAGTAGTTGTATAAATTTCTACAACCATTGCATTTTAGAAACAGAGGTTACCAGTAACTTAATATTACTGTCTTTCGCCCGTAACGTAAAAGTAACTGGGTCAAATCTATCATTTATCAATCAATTAATTTGCTTAGCCTTTTTTCATTATTAACGTTTGAATCCCCAACCGGTCCTATGAGACCGCGCTGTTATTGTTTTACTATTGTGTCTCGTTTCGCGGGTATCTGAGTAATTAATAGTATTAAGAGTTTGACCACTACCTCCGTCTGCCTCACGCGTGCGACCCGCCATTTCGCTAGAATTACTGCTTCGCAGAAGGAAGCGACTATGTACCGGTGGCGCATTACTCTACGTCTAGTAGTCCGAGATGGAACGGTCAAGCGCTGTGGACCTAGTCCTTACCAGAAGGCAAGCTACCGTCCGCAAGCCGTCCGTCCTGCAAACTATTTAAACTGACTAAAATCACCCATGTTTCTTCAGTAGTCTATCGCATTCAATGGCCGCGGTAACTCAGTCAAACAATCTCGTAACGTTGGCAGGCATTGGACCTAGTGGGCCATGTCAATCACGCTGATGTTGGACTCGTGAAACACCGCGCCGTCGGCGTCGCGTCGCTCGACCGGGCCTATACTTCTGAGTGCGAGTTGTTTTTACTTTAACGCGATCCAAACGTTTACCGTCTTTGGCTCTCTGATTGGTTAAAAGCTTGGAGCGGGTCAATCGGAGCACCGAACGTCATAAACGTGTCAATCGCGTTAACGTTAAACAAGAAAAACAACTCGAACTAGGGTTTCTGATGACCTTTGTTCTTAATGTGTTTATTTCCGTTATCATACTGAAATCCAAATTTAGACTTAACGTTATTTATATTCTTCACAATCCGAGATTTAAGGAAAAGGGATAGTAAAATGAAACCTGTGTAACGATGAGAGCTTAACTTTTTAACTGAAATGGTTTTTGCCTTACATTTTCCCCATTGTTAGTTATCGGATATTCCAGCAACTTCGTCTGTAAAGACTATAGGTATTGGATAAAATATTAACTTTTCCCTTTGACAGTGATATGAATGCATGTTTTGTTGCCAAATAAATTTTATTTATTAACCTGTGTACATAGTGTGTATGTGATAATATTATTGACCTACTTAGAAGTTATTTATTAATTTAGCTGTAACTAAGTACGAGTATTGTAGTTGCGTACTGATTTTCAGTTATAAAATCAAATAAAAAAGTCAGTTGATTTTTTTTGGCTTCATGGTAATAATGACCACAATTTCAGGACCGATCGAGTGGATCACATATATTTAGAGCTTTTGGAATGATAATGCCCTCGTCCCGAAGTGAACCAGATGTTAACACACTGCTTATCTCCTTTAGATATCCAACGTGATGTTATATCATGACAAAAATCGTCTTTTTAAACTACATATACTCGAGTAACAGACTCGACAAACGTTGGCTAGTTCAATAGGTATTAATTATGTGCGTCATTCGAGCCTTTTCCCAATTAAGGCAGGAATTACATTATTCTGACGAACGCGCAGGTCCATGTCTGACGCGAAATTGTACCAATTTTTGCTACCAACATTGGTTTACGTAGGTTGGTATAACAATTGTACCAATTTTTGCCACAAACATTGGTTTACGTAGGTTGGTATAACAATTGTACCAATTTATGGCACCAACATTGGTATATTGGGTTATAAGTTCTTTGTACAAACATTTGTGTGTTGGACGTAAGTCCGTTACGTGGCCAACAGTTTGGGCGAAAAATGTGGGAGCGAATATGGGCTAAAGTTAAAACTGTTGATATGAAAATGTTTTCTGCCCGTTTGTTTGTGTCCGTCTATATTTTTTATGGGATGCAGTTAATTAGTTTTTTACGTCGGGTAACTTAAGTGTATTTTAAAAACTGAACTAAGTAAGTACACTTCTTCGTTTCGTTTTCAAATGTTTTTGTTGATTTTAATCTATGAAGTTACAGTACCTAATTCTAATAAGGGAAAATGTTGTTTAAATAGTATAATCTCGTGCCAATCCATACAAATATTGTCATAATAAGCACTAAGAAGAATACTGTGAACTAGTTTCTGGAGTTAAAGGCGTGATAGACCGAACTTAATGCCATAGATTTTGAAAAATACTTACCGTGTGTTTTTTATACCCTGAGACTAAAATGACATTACAACACAAAAGAACTGGCATCATTCCTATAGTAAGTTTGACATTACCCGTGTCAATTTAGTCTCAGGGTATAAAAAACTGACGATAGGTTCTATATATAGTACTAAAGTTCCAGAAACCGCACCATTTACCTATTTCTATTTTTTATTGAAAACTAGACCTTTAAAACACTAACACCATCTCACACCGTCCCTATTTCCTGAGCGTTACGAAGAGTACTTCCCTAGACTGATAATAATGTTTTTATCGTCCGTACCCAAGTACATAGTGTAGTAACTTAATACTAATGAAGGTAAAACAGTATTTAAAGCTGAGATAGATTTTAAGAAACACTAACACCGACTCACACCGTCCCTATTTCCTGAGCGTTTCAAAGAGTACTTCCCTAGACTGATAATAAGGTTGCTATCGCCCGTACCTTAGTACTTACTGAAGTAACTTAATGCTAAAGTAAGTATTTAAAACATTATTTAAGGCTGATGTAGATTTTGAAACGTACCACATAACACTAAACTTCCAGAGACCTCTTCTCTAATTTTTATTAAAACCAGACCTTTAAAACACTAACACCGACTCACACCGTCCCTATTTCCTGAGCGTTCCGAAGAGTACTTCCACAGACTGATAATAACGTTTCTATCGCCCGTACCTAAGTACCTAGTGTAGCTCGAAATCTAGGTCATCCTTGAAACCTAGTGCGACCGCCCAGAAATAGAGAAAATACATATAACTCATATCAAACCTATTTCGCGTACAATAAAAAGATTGTTTTCGCTTTAATCAACGCGGCACGAGTGGTCCGCACTCCACATTTCGTATGTACTTAGGGAAGTACAGTTGGCCGATTAAATAGGTATGCAGGAAGCCTACTGAGGTACATGTTAATATATTTTTTTAAGGTTTTTAATTATCTATCTCATATTTAAACCAGTTTGTGTGTGTTTCAATAATAATTATACTAAGCAAACGAAGTCAAGCTTTTCAAAGGTTATCTTTTTATTGTAAGCTATACTAGGGAGAATAGTAACCTTCGGGTTCTAGTAGTTTTCGGGGTTATAAGTAATTTTTATCCAAAGAAAATACGCGGTTTCTGTGAAATACAAGTTATTGTATTTTGAACAAAATAAATTGAAAAGCAACATTACTTGCATCACTTTTCAGGTGTGCATTTTTACACCAAACAAAATAAACATAAAGAGTTATTTTAAACTACCGAGAACATTTTGATTTTACGCACATAACATAAACTTGTTTTCTACTTACTGCAGGCTGCACTCAGTGCAGCCTGCAGGCACTTCTAACTGCTGAAGCCTGAACACCAAACTCTTTGTTTGACTATAGTACGGTTTGTACTGCAAAATATTGTGCATTAGTGAAGTAGTACCGTACTTATCTCTGGTAAGCCGTAGAAAACTACTTTTATAATCAAAATATTTCTTTCTCTAGTCTACGTAGTATTGTAGAGATAACATTAATACCTTGTACGTGGATTCACATTTTTATTTCTTGCTTAAGAGAAAGAAACCTTTGTTTCAGCCGTATAGCAAGAATTATGTTTAGTTTCTGTTGGTTATATTTAAAAAAATACTGTGCTCACTTATTGGTTTATTTAGCAAGTAGCTTCTGCTAACGGCTTTGTCTGTATGGAAATAGGTTTCTCGATATACCCGTTTCATCGCCTTAGCGGGTCAGTTTTGAAAAGTTCATATACTTTGTAATCATCACAATAGCATCATCATCATCATCTGCCTAGCCTTTTCCCAACTATATTGGGGTCGGCTTCCAGTCAAGCCGGATTTAGCTGAATACCAGTATTTTACGAGGAGCGGCTGCCTACCAGACCTCCACAACCCATTAACTGGGGTAACACGGTATTTCATGGCAAGACTGGAATCAGATTTACTGGCTTCTGACTATCCGTAACGACTGCCAAAGATCTACAAATGACAGCCGGGACCTACGGCTTAACGTGCTTTCCGAGGCACGGAGGAAACTCGTTATGTTAAGATGGTCACCCATCCACAGACCAACCTCGGCAAACGTTGCTTAACCTTGAAGATCGACCCGTGCGGCTGTTATTATCTAGCCACGAGCTCCTCAGTAATCATCACAATAGCACCTTTGTGCAAAGTTTCAGTGTCCTGGGTCCAAGGGTTTGGGCTGGACGTTGATGAGCCAGTGAGTGAGTCAAAACGTCGGGACTTTTATATCAACAGGATTAGACTCAAATCTGCTGAAATTAACTTTCCCAACCACAACTAAGTATAGTGGAAATGGTGATCAAAGTATGTTGAGTAAAGCATATTATAGGATACTACAGTCCTAAGTGTCAATGTCTCCTCATTGCTTGTTACTATGAATGAAAGTACCGTACACAACTACAGTACGAGTATACAACTACAAATCAATTTCAAGTCTTCACTCTACATTCTACAAACATGTTTGTGGAAGCCACACCGAAATTTGCCGATATCACGTGCGAACTATAAATAGACCTTCAAACGCTGAAAATTTTCTTCGCATACGCAAAATGGACAATATTATGACTACATGACAGAAACTTGTAAGGCTGAAGCTCATTTCACACTACGCTATAATATAGCATATAGTTCATAGCACAACAATATCGCTCGCCATACATTTATTTAGAACACGTTCTCACTTTGCTATACTATACCTATATATTATTATAAATGTGCGTTTCGCTATATAGTATAGCGTAGTGTGAAGTGAGTTGAGTTTGCTTTTTTACTATTCGGTTTTGGACTGTTGCACTTATGTTCTAATCCCGCGTAGAACTGTAATACCGCGAAGCAGAATTCGCATATTTAGTTCCTATGTCGCGTCATAGATGTCGCTAGACGTCGTTCGTCTCGCTTTTGTCGGTCCATATTACACCATCTGGATCTCTAAACCTCTGTTGTTAACTTCGTTTAAGTTGTGGAAGGAACCTTAGGTGGTTATGCATGCTGATTAGGAAAGGAAGTGACTCCATCTTGGTACTGTGTTTGGATCAAAGGTACAACCGGCGGCACGTATCTTGGCAATGCGCAGAAATCGTTTTTTAGATCTATTTGGTGGTCAAGCGGGACGCGGGGTATGAGGTAGCGCCGATCCGGCGCGCGATTGGTGCAGTATTATAATAGTAGTTTATGATTAGTGCGTTAGACGACTTTTGCCTCCGCACTGCGTTACGTCCCGTTCGCTCATTCGCTGTTTTGTGCACCATGCGCAAAACTTGCCAACTTATTTGCCGGGTATTATACCTTATTTGGCCAGATTGTTTCTGAAGCGGCCAACCTGAGCCCGCAATTAGTTCAGAGATTGCCAGGTTGGCAACAGCAGTTCGTGTTCAGATGGCAAGTGTTTTACTGGAGAGATGAAATTCGAAGGAGTGGGATATCTGTTCCTCCACAGTTCACGTGTCTGATCTTATGCGCTGTTTTCTGAGGAGGTCGTAACTTCGATAGTCTTAGGAAACTTTTACGACTCTTCAAGGGCGTAGGTAGGAGTTGATGTCCATATAGGGGAAAGGAGAAAGTTGGTAGGTATCTATGTGTGTGTGTTAGAGTGTGCTATTTCTTCACTTTCAAGTTGCAGAAAAGATTTTGATGAAGTTTGCCATGTCCAGGACTAAGACCTGGGATACATTTTATTCCGAGAGTACATTACCTTGGGATAATTTTCTACTTTCACACGTACAAAACCGCTGATAAAAACTACTTAGGTTATAAATTACGGTGAAACTGATTAGGTATCTCTTCAAATATTAATATAGGTCACTTCGACATCTATAACTCTAATCAGAAGCCTGTCTCGCGTGTCATTACCATTAGTTACTTCAATAGCGACTATAAAATACGACTATGGCCGACATAAACAATTCTGTACTGGAGTGATTATGTTACAATACGATAATGATTGCTGATTCTCTTCATACAATGATGGGCTAAGGTCATCAGTGTTGATAATTATGTAGTTGATTTAGCTAATTTTATTTATTTCTTTTTAGCGATAATTCCCAAGCTGTATTCAGATAATAAGACAGGACTTAAAAAAATATCATCCGTTAATGTAATGAAATGGGTGGCCAAAATTTGTACGGAGAAATCAACTTTCAGACGTGCTAGTCGCCAGCAAATGTTAGTACGAGAAAACAAGTATTCCAGAACATCGTTCAAAAAGCTGCCCAACTGAAATGGGACTGGGCAGGATATGATTGCCACATGCAGTGCAAACTGTGGGCTAAAGTGGAACAAAGTTGCTGGCATGAAATAGAGCGAGGGGTAGCGGCAGACCACGAAGGAGAAGGCGGGACAAACTAGATAGATTTTACCAGAACTGAAAGGAGGCAGTGCGGGCTCACATAAGATATCATCATCTGCCTAGCCTTTTCCCAACTATATTGGGGTCGGCTTCCAGTCAAGCCGGATTTAGCTGAATACCAGTATTTTACGAGGAGCGGCTGCCTACCAGACCTCCACAACCCATTAACTGGGGTAACACGGTACTTCATGGCAAGACTCAGATTTACTGGCTTCTGACTATCCGTAACGACTGCCAAAGATCTCCAAATGACAGCCGGGACCAACGGCTTAACGTGCTTTCCGAGGCACGGAGGAAACTCGTTATGTTAAGATGGTCACCCATCCACAGACCAACCTAGGCAAGCGTGGCTTAACCTTGAAGATCGACCTGTGCGGCTGTTATTATTTAGCCACGAGCTACACGGGCTCACGTAAGATAGAAAGCAAAAAAAAGGCAATATAGTGTAATATAGCAAAATATTCAGTCAAATTCGATCTGTCATTTAAGAGCGAAAGAGTTACTAACAGTACGAATATGTCCATACATTTATGATTATTCGCCTTTAATGAAATAGGTCTTTCTTTATTATACCTACTAGTTAATAATGGACTGTCAGACTTATAGTAAGTAAAAAAAAACTAACTGTGTGTTTGCAGTAACCCTTTGCGTTCCAAAACTGCGGTATTTTTTTCGAACAAAAAGACTTCTATTACTACTACAAGGTAAGTTCTGAGATGATGATATGTTGGACAAGGATGAATGACTAATGTATCAGGTAAATGCAAACCTACAGCACCTTTGCTAACAATGTAAATTACAATAGTAAGTATAGTAAAACCTGAATAACTGGGAGTCTGGAAAAAAATATATAAGGATTTTTTATCATTTATAGAGATTTTTCCTAAATAGCATGGTTTACACTTATTATTCTTTTTTAAGATCATAAATCATCCAATGACTTTTCTGCTCTTGGGCGGAGCAGCAAGGCGTGACAGCTTTTTATCTAACTAAAACCCACTCCTATGTTCCTTTTTCGCCTTGTGTTCCAGGGTAGCAGGGTTAATTTTCTGACCACGTCGTACGTTAAAAACGTTGAAAAGAGATGTTCTAATAGCGTTAAAGGTTGTAGATTATCAACTTGGCTAAGCCTGCAGATTTCAAAGCACAATCAGTAAATCAGAGGAGTCAGTCATAAGGTAAAAGCTGAAGGTTACTATGACGTGGAGCTGTGAGTCATGAGGGACATGACCGGTCACCTGGCAGCCGCTGCACGTTGCGTTATACGAAAGATAGCCCTGCGGCCATGGAACGAAGACAAAGAAGGAACAAGAGTGGCTTTAAGTTAGTAAAAGTCTGACACGCCGTCCCGTTCCGCCCAGAGTGGAAGAAGTAATTTTGACGATTCTCGAACTAAAAAATCTTGGCTGCAGGTTTGAATGTACAGTCAGATGCAAAATTGCATGGATAGTACAGAAAAAAAAATCGTATGAAGCGAGAAATGACGCAATGAGTATTTTTCGTACACTTGAACTCAAACTTTTACGGGAAAATAGACATTAAGGTATCCATGCTGTTTTGCATCGTACCTTTACAATCAGTAAATCAGAAGAGTCGGCCATAAGGTAAAAGCTGAAGGTTACTATGACGTGGAGCTCGTGAGTCATGAGGGACATGACCGGTCACCTGGCAACTGCACGTTTACCATAAATTACTCCACATGAGCATTTATTACGTAGTTACATAATTGTTATCGTATACTTGCCTACGCTACGTAGGTATAAAGGAATAGTGATGATATTTCAATTGTAATTCAAGTTTCAAAGTAGTACATAGCCTGTTTTTTTTTGTGGGAAGTTATGAAATGTCTTCTCTTACTCTAAGGTGGAGTTAGAGTCCCCTCTCCCTTCGAGAGTTACATTACTTCAGTTGCGCTTAACGTTCCAGGGGGTGTAAGGTAACTCTTTCGAACATTCCTGCAGAATTTTAAACCTATGCTGTCAATACTAGTTTGTAAGGTTCCATGCCCGAAGGGTAAAACGGGATCCTATTATTAAGACTCCGCTGTCCATCTGTCTGTTTATCCGTCTGTCACTAGGCTGTATTTCATGAACTGTATTTCTGTTGTCGCTTTATCCACAAATAAGTACTAAAAACAGAATAAAATAAATATTTCACGGTAGTTTCTATTCAACAAACGTGATTTTTTTTCGACGGTACGTAACCCTTCGTGCGGGAGTCCAACTCGCACTTATTTTATTTAGCTTACAGATTCTTACCATTGAACAAAGGCTTAACGGGTACCCATCCACTAACTAACTTCGGCAACCGTAGCTTAACCTTGATGATTCGACTCGACTTCAAGCATGAACATACGTAAACGAAACATTCTACACTATTACTATGTTCTATCGGTTTACGTGGTTAACTAAAGGTAAACGATCTTGGTATGTCTTTTTATATTAAAGAGGTTGTATATAATATACACAAATATTATTTAAATTTAGTTTATTAGCTAACATCGATTTTGTACCTAGTTGTAAAGATTTTTACATACAATTTTTAGACAACTTTTAGATAAAAAAACATGCCAGGATTGTTTACATTTAGTTAACTACCTAAACCGACGGAGTATAGCGTTCATAAATGCCAGCCAGCTAACTCACACAGTCGCATCGCTCCGAATCGCGTTAGCAACAAGAAATATCCCCGTTTCAGCCGGCCCACTGAATTATTCAGACCCTTTGCAGTTACCCGTACTTACCTAGCTTATTAATACTCTACCTACTTTAATTAGGCTCAGATCTATCTAAAAAAACAGTGGTTGCCGAGTGGTAACTGCCCCGATTTACAAGTTGTAGGTCGCGGGTTTAAACTCGGCCAAGCGCACTACTTTCTGTAATTTATTTCATCACCGCTGCTCTCAAAACGGTGAAAGAAAACATCGTCAGATCCAAAAATTCGAAGACATGTGATATCAACCATCCCGCACTGGGCCCACAAGGTGGATTACAGCCCATTTCCTCTCCTAGAGAGAGGAGAGGCCTGAGTTCCAACAGTGAGAACATTACAAGGCCGATAATGCTAATGCAACTTTAATTAGTCACAGATCTATCTAAAACACTACATTCCACACATTTGCGAAATCAATTTGTTTCCTGATCCATTAAATCACATTTCACTTCAATACTTATCCTTGGCCAGTCTTCAAAGACCTGTCCCGCCGCCCGCGGCTTCATTGTGTGACGAACTTCGCGGGGTATTTCAAAGATATGCGGCGTGTCTTTGTAAGTCGGCCGACAATAAAAGTTACCCCATGATAAGTACAATGCATGGTGCAGGGGTTGCTACCCTTGCGGAGATTATGGGGGTCTGTCATACGAGGAAATAGTGTTTGGAATCACTTGTGCGATGTATTTGTGTATGTCACGTGATGGGATCGAAGTAATGGTACGTGAATAGAGGTGGCTGCACAGTGCACATGAGTGTGCATTTTTGGGTGCAATTAAGGTAGTGTGGGTTTCTGAATGAAGTATTTTGAGTTAAGCACATCTTAAACCCTACTTTAGTAGATTTTCAAAAATTAGAATTTGAGATAAAATTGATTATAGCCTATATTGTGTCCCACAGCTGGGCAATGACCTCCTCTTTCTCCTTCCAAACCTCTCTGTCTGGGACAATCTCTGGCCAAGTTTATTGATTTGAGATATACTGAACTTTAAATGCTTAAATTGGAGGTTAGTATTAAAGACTAGAATACTCTTGCATGTAACTTGCATGAAAAATGAGCAAGTAGCTTACTTACCATAGTGACCAATCGGAATTTTCCATAGTATTTGGCACACCAACTCCTAGCATAATCTACTTTTGTACAAGTTACCTACATGTGTATTCCAGCCTTAACGTCGTTGAAGTTCTAATATCACGTAAGGTCCTGGCCACGTTACTGCGGACGCCACAGCGTCTCTCCTAGACCACACACAAAAGAAAGAAATGCAGTGCTTGCAAATATGAAGTATTTTTTACAGACTTGACTACAAAATTAAATCACTATAGAGTAAACCAGGGCCTAAGTCTGCAATTAGAATTGTATCAGAATTGTCGATCATTCAAATTGGCTTCATAATTGTTGATTTTGACACGTTAGTATTGTTAAAATCAACCAAATTATGAAGCCAATGATCGACAATTCATGTACAATTCTAGTAGCAGACTTACCCCACAGGCATACGTACCCCAGTAAGAACCGACTGGAGCACGTATGCCAACGCATGGTTTACCATAATAAAAAAATATAATTGTAATTAATTTTAACAATTACTAATTTATTTTTATAATTTCACATTATATCACATCAGCTAAAAAAGTTATTTGGCACCAGGTTAATTTTATTTGGTTCACATTTATAAACTAAGAGCTCCCGCTACATTTATTGCCGCTGAGTGTGCATATAGCAACCGCTTTGACCCCTCAACAATATTATTAATTAATTAGTAGACAAACAGATGTCAAAGCACTATATCAACAAAGAAGATTTGTACGAATTATATGAAACATCACGAAACTGCAATGTAATGTGGCTACAGCAAATGATCGAATGCAAATATTTGTATGCACTACCATTTCATATATCATCATTCGGTGTCTAGCCTACATTGCATTATTGGCGAACTGGTCAATGAATTCTTTATTTCTGCGTGTATTAATGGGAGAACAGTGTATCTGTCTCTCAAACTGGGCAATGTGAAATAAAGTTTTAGCCGATATGACGAAGTCCCCCTTTTTATGTATGGTGATCATCAAATGACTTTTTCCGGTCTTGGCAGAGCGGGAGGGCTTGTCAGACTTCTTTTGACTAAAACCTACTCCTGTTCCTTCTTTTCCTTCATTCCAGGGTCCCGGGGCTCTCTTTCGTTCAACCCAGGGCCCCAATAATTTAGCCGATATGATGAAGTCCCCTTGCGGGCAATATTGAAGCGCCGTTCTAGTCAATATGATGACAGACTGTGTAGTGACGGTCACCACTCCGAAATATTTCGACCCCATTGACTATCTGTTCTACGAGCAAACTGTCGCGCCCACTGTCAATAAAGTTTGCTTTATTCTTTCTTCGTTTTCTTATCATTATTCAGATTCCATTAAATATTGCTTATAACAAGGTATTTTAATGAATTATAACGTCATTTACACATTTCTATAGCCCTAATGACCTCCGTTAATAATTTTAAGGAGATATTACTCGTAATCGCCATCCAATAGTACGAGGGTCGCCGTTTCGTGTTACTTCGGTAGTTTCCGTAACTTCCACTAGCGCTCAATAGATGGCGTTAGGAGCACCTCGTGTAGATTGAAGTTATGAAAGAATTCATACCTATGAATATATTTGAATTTTATGTAGAACATACATACCTATATACTATTGTATAGTAGAGCTCCATTTATACGTTTTCGCATATTTATATGCATTTCAATTTGGTATAGTATGGGTGCAGTGATTTTAATAATTAATTAATTTGACAAGAGTTTAATTAAATACTATTTCAGTTAATTTTATAAATATATTCATTATCTAATTAAATTAGTGTCATAAACAAGGTAATATTATTGTTAACTTTCAATTTAAAATTTAATTAGGTACCTACATTTATATTGGGAATTCCATTGCGTGTAATGATGTAGATATGCATATCTAAATTTGTTATTTTAAATATAATTTAAAGTGGATACTACAAAAACTGAGGGATATATTACGTCAATTAAACAAATAATATTGCCTGGTTATATAAAGTCCGCCAATGTACCACTACTGTACATAAAGTTTAAATAGATATGCAACATGTTACATATTTAACGCAAATCCTCTTGGGGGGTCATTGTACTGATCATTATGAACAACTTTTTAGTATGGGATCAAACCTGAAACCGAGAAAATAATTTCAGATGTCCCATACATTTTGATGAAATAAGCGAACATAAGATCTTTAGCCCCAAAATGAAAAATAATCACCCGCTGTTTTAAAAGATGACATTTACATCCGTAATATTTTCAAATAATAATAATAATTCTTTATTGTTGCGATAATTTGACAAAAAAAGTGAAACCCTGACTCCTGAGCTAGGTTAGGTGCCTGTATTTCAGGAGCCAGTGACTTCTTCCATTCTCTTTATACAATTTAAAATACAATTCCAATAACTCCATAGAATTAAATACAAAATAAAATGGTTAGTAAATTAGAATAAAAAAAAAAAAATTGAATAAAAATAAAAGTAAATTAAAAATACAATTCATAATAAAAACAAATCAAAATTAGAAATTAAATCAAATGTAAAATTAAATTAGTTCATAAAAATTGGTTTATTATTATAAAATGAAATGAATGAACTACAAAGTCAAAGTCAAATAAAATAAAAATTTAAATCAGATAAAAATTAAAATTAAAAATTCATTCAAATGTAAAATTAAATTAAATTAGGTCATTACAAAATGGGTTTAATTTATGATTAAAAATGAACAACAGTATCAGATGTATATGTGAGTGAATTGTGTAAATGTGCATGGGGATCAATACCAATGTAATAATCTAATTGTACTCCTATAATCAACTCGGTAGCAACAGGTTTTCAGTTTCATAGTAATCCTTTGTCAGCAGCCAGGTCTTAACTTTGGTTTTAGTTTCATGAGTTGTGAGAGGATTTATGTTCAGGATTTTATTCATCTTATTGTACAGAAAAGTTGCGAGAAAGGGCTGTTGTCGCCTAGCAGACGCCGTGTGGCAGAGCACAGGTATGCAAGCGTTCGTAATGGTACGTCTCTTATTTATTTCAGAGTTATACGGTGTGCTACAATGCTGTTTTATAACAACCTGTAAAATAAAATTTTGTCTTACCGTTAGCAGCTCACATTTCTCATATAAAACCTTGGTGGGAAATCTAAAAGGTCTAAAAGTCATGACTTTAAGTAGGGACCTTTGGGCCCTCTCAAGATGTATCATAAAAGTCTTGCACCCACCACCCCATACAGCAATGCAATATCCCAACACTGACTGAACGAGCGCAAAATACACAGTTCGAAGAAGTTGAAAGTTTGCTGCGTGTCTTAGTTTTTTGAATGTCCAAATAAGTTTCCTAATACGTGAAGTGGTGATATCAATATGCCTTTGCCAGCCTAGCTTTTCGTCCACTATCACACCAAGGTACTTAACATGTGTAGACTTAGAGATTGCTGTGCACGAGCATTCCAAGCAAGATGTTAAGTCGCAGACATGAAGCTTAATGCTTACGAGTAAGTCCACCGGTTTAATTTTGGAGAACGAGAATTGAAGGAATGTTGATTTAGTAAGGTTCAATGTAAGGCGGTTAGACCTTAACCAATGCCCTACCTTATGCAGTCCCAGTTCAGCACTCTGTTTAACTTCGTGCCAAGTCAACCCATGGAATACTAATGCCGTGTCATCAGCGTAGGTAAAAATCGTACCGTTTGAAAGAGGTAACTGACACAGGTCATTTATATATATTAAGAAGAGACTTGGGCCGAGTATACTGCCTTGTGGGACGCCGTATGAAACCGACGCATCAGAACTAACATACTCCTTGATCTTAACTCTTTGTGTGCGGTCGGTAAGAAAATCTTTAAAAATTTTCAAAGCAATACCGCGTATACCAATTTTCTCCAACTTGTCCACAAGGTAAGGAATCATGACGGTGTCGAATGCTTTTGCCAAATCAAGAAAAATGCCAACACATTTCTGTTTTTGGTCTAGTTTATGTGTGACGTGATTTACCAATTGACTTATGGCGTCTTCTGTACTTTTTCCAGGCCTAAAAAGCGAGCAGCGACTGTATTTGCATCCGCATCACTGTTTATGAAAGAGAAGTCAATAGTTTGTAGATGTGCAAGGGCTGACTCGTAATCGATTTTCTTGTAAACATCGTTTCTACTTGATCTGTGACTTGAGTAGCATAGACTTAAGAGAACAGAGGCATGGTCAGTAACAGTAGAATCCATAACGAAGGCCGTAGCAGAGTCGGGTGTGTTTATCATAATATGATCAAGACAGTTGGACATTCTTGTTGGATAATTATGAGCCGGTAGTAGACCCAGTTCTGCAGTCAAATTCAGATATGCTGGACTGTTTCTATCACTATTATTTGGTTTAATATCGATGTTAATGTCTCCAGCAATAACTATGTATTTAGTTTTAAGTGGTCTTATGATCGCATCCAATGAGTTCAAAAAACTACTGGTACTGTGAGTGGATGGGGATCTATATACCGCTAATATATTAATATCAGGATGAACCTGAAGCAATAGAAAACTGGCGTCATTTGACTCTGGCTCTTCAACAGTACATTTTATACTTTTCTTAACATAAATTACGATGCCACCGTTTTGATTAAGCCTCGTCTTAGAAGAAAGTGTTTCATAGTTCTCTAAAGTAGGAACTGGTTTATGCTCATTCAGCCAGCATTCAGTGAGAATTATAATGTCAATGTCGAAGGAGAATCTGGCTAGTTGTGCTTGAAAATGATCAAGGTTTTTGTAGATGCTGCGAATGTTCTGAGTTATGATTTTTAGAGATTTCGTCGCAGAACTCATTAATACGGAATTACAAGTCTCAGGGTCGCAAAGAAAGCTATTAGACACAGATATAGTGTCCAAATCTGTTAAAATTGGATTGAGATTATTAGCCATCGGGAATAGAGTTAGATACTGTGTCATAAACCATTAAGTCTACTTTATAAAATAAGAATACACAAAATTGGATTGCTTCAAAAATGATCCCGCTACCAACAAATGACCTACTATTACAACTATTTGGCGTATGACTTATGAAACAGTAAACGTGGTTGTGCGCATGTATAAAGAGTGTATAAGTAAACTGAAATGTACATTGATTAATGTGTTTCGACTTTGTAAATATAAAATTATAGCAAACAGCAAAAAACATGAATAAGTGCATTAAAAAAATATTAGTATTAAGATCACAGCTATAAATACAACCAAGATGACGTGACATACTTGCTAGTCAATCTTTCAGACGAAGTTTGTTAATGTCACATTCGTTTTTGATCCATATTTGCTTGCCGCCTTCAGCTTTTCGTAGAAAGATTTTTCCGAAAGATGTCCAACAAAATTTGTAATCGTTGTCCTTGGCAAAATTTCTAGCAAGATAAAATAGACGTTGTGCTTTAAGGGTCAGGATTTCCGTGATGAATATTGGTTTTGCTGGGCCTTCTTTCTTAATATGGGTGGTATTCAATTTGTTCTGGCTATTGTTTCTGTTAAAACGGCGTAAGTTCATTAAGATACTGTTCTTGGGCGTTGCTGTAGTGAAGTCAGCTATGATAGCCGAAGTGCCATCCTTTTTATGGACACGGTAGACGTCTTTAATATCCTGACGTTGCAAATTGGTTTCTAGAATGCATGCGGTTTCAGTGACTATTCTGTGCAAGTCTTCTTTGGATTCGTCTTGGCTTTTTGGGATGTTTTTAAACTCAACTTTTGATGAGTTCATCATTCTTTCCATGCTCTCCAGTCTCTCCTCAAGCTGATTTATATAAGAGCGGTCAGCCTTTCTAGCTGCTTCCAAGTCCTGTAATTTGATCACCATGTCGTCATATTGCTTGGACATATGGTCAACTGAGTCCTTGATATCAGAATTTTGAGCTTTGATTTCTGTCATTGCCTTCTGAATAGATTTCAACTTGCTATCTGTTTGGCAGGTGTTAGTATTTATCAGCTCACGAATTTCCTCCATGAAAACAGCATAATCATCACGTTTGCGCTGCCCACGTTTGCTTGTCGCAGGTATAGTTGTTTGCGAGACTAAAAGGTCAGCATCAGGTTCTCTGCTCGTAGACGTCTTTGGGGGTGTGCGTCTTAGTGACATATTAGTATAGGCAAATCAAGCACTCAGTTAAAAAGCTTTAAATAAGAGAAGCAGCAAAAAGCAATGTTTTAGGTATTAAACCATCCAAAAAACCAAAGTATTCCGTTTAACTTATTGGTTTCTTTGTTTATCAATTTTGGTCACCACAAAAAAACATTGACACCACAAAAGTAAACAATATCCAAAAAAAATTCTTTTTCGCCTACTGGGATCGAACTCGGACCACCAGACTCAACACATCAGAGTATTACGCTACTAAGCCACGCAGTCCGTACGAAAAGCGTTGAAATAAACCAACAGTAGCTGGTAGCTCATGCAGGTGATTAGCGATGGTCACGACGATTTCTTTGTCTCGCTAATGAGGGCAAAGTCCAAAAGCGTCCATGTTCGGCATTTTATTAAGTCCGTTCTGTTATTTAAACTGTTCACATTGAAGGTTTTCGTAGTTAATTCACTGATTTTAAGCACACAATTTATCACTGTTGCCGAGTAGTTCACATTTGTACAGTTTTTTTTATAGTTTATGCACTTTAGACATAGTTTTTGAAATTTTGGTGACAGAGATTATTAGAAGTACGTGAGTGCGCGGTGGCGGTACGTGGACGAGTCGAAATAGTATTGGTTCCAAAAAAAAAAACAAGTAGGTATTTGCAGTATTACTTACAAAAGCAGGTATTGCCATTTATTATTTTAGATCATCGTTTTATGACAATCCTTCTGAAATTAAAAGATAGGTAAGCATTTGTTTTTTTTTTTGGTTCGTTGTTTTTAGAATACTAAAAAGTTTGTTTATAGTAAAAAGTTTTTTTCTTAGATTAGCGTTAAATATGTTTAGTGAATTTTGTTGTTCTATTTTTGAACAGTTCAGTGAGCGTTCTTTATGGCTACGACAGTTTTCAGTTTTAGGCGAGATTTCTTAGAGCGAAGTTCAGAGGCTGTTTTAATTAATCACAAATTCTTAGAGAATATTAGGTACGATGTAAAATACGTATAGTTTTTACACGTTTTGGTTTTATACGTTTAGTTTTTTTTTTCGTGTTGTTTTAGTTTTTGGTCTACTGACCATATGTGGACTCATTGAAACAGGCGCGATCTCGGTAAAATGGTGCTGGGAATTTTATTAAAATGTTGACTTCCTCAGAGAAGCTTGTTGAGAAGGCTAACTCGAGACATTTGCTGCCAAATACTGCAAAAGCATTAGAATGTGTTACATCCGCATGCTAATCGAAACGACAGTCACTTTGAGTGGCTGTATTATACGAAGATATAGCTTAAAGCAGTGTTCCGCAAACTTTATGTGTTCAAGGTAGCTAGAGCACATCTAGGGAATTGAAAATTTTGAAGGCACACCTTAATTGAAAAATTATCTTTCAAAGATATATGTAGATCAACAAGACAAAAATTAATTTCTGTAAATTTAAATTTTTATACGCGCTCATTTCATTTTCGAGTGTTAAAAAGGAATGCTCTCGGTGAATGAATTTCGAACATTTATATACATCAATCTAAATTTTTTCCGTGTGTATATTAACTTTACGAGTTAACAGTAGGTATTTTTCTGAGGCACACCAACTATTCAACACGGTGAGTAGATGTACAAAAAAGTACTCTGAGTACGGTACATCTTGGTGCCACTTTTGTATCCAAGGTTAGTCAATAACATTACAAAAAAACACATTTAGGTTTCCCTGAAAGATAAAAATCAAAAAGAAAATGTTATTAACATCCACCGAAACTTAATCATTGTTATAATTTCTATAATAATAGATTAAATACCATTCACCTTTAAGTTCCATAAGTCAAAGCTAACATTTAGATTTGAAACACATTATGAACTAGTCAGTCTCGTAAAAGGTCAGTATTAATGTCCATTCAGTTTCCCAATGATCACGTGTCAGTTCATCTCTTTGTTAATTAACGGCCAGTTTTTTCATCAAAGGTAACAGCCAAAGTAACGACATAAAGTAATAATAACGATTAAATTCGTTTCTTCACAATTTCAACCGTTGGTTTGACTGTTACTGCTCATTGAGGGGCTGTTAAAGCTATAGTCACTGTCATTTTGACAAAATTGTATTGACTTCACTGCGTTCATTATGGATGCGTTCAAACACATTTTATTTTAAAGTTTTTTTTTTAAGAAATAGGGTAAAGGCGGGAATAAATGCCCCGGTGGCATAGATGCCTTGTTATCAAAAAATGACAAACGGAAACGGAACCCTCAGTGCGCGAGTCCGACTCACACTTGCCCCCTTTTTTATTTGTAATATGTACGAATGTAGCAGAACCATGCCATGAATATATAAAAGAAAGGAAGGAGTGCAAGTTCGAGTAGCTTTTTGCATTAGCATTATCAGCCTTATAATAATCCCACTGCTGGGACTCAAGTCTGCTCTCTAGGAGAGGAATGATCACCACGTGGGCCCGGGGTGGACTGGTGGATGAGAGTATGTTCGAGTTAGAGTATGGAATACAGAGCAATTACAGTCAACTTTCGAGGAAATGGACAGAAATACCAAGGGGGGGTTAAAATTCTAAAACCACAAATGCTTTTAGAATTTTAAAAATAGGTCCAAAAATATTTAAAGGATTAAACTAGCTAGCAATATATATCCCGCCTTCACCCTAAACAACAAATGACATTTGACTTATGGCACTACTGGACAGTGATGTTGCGATGTTGTCATGAGTAAAAAAAGCTCCCCACGTGTTTTTGGGGTAATTACGACGTTTGCGTAGCGGCAACTCTTTTGACTTTTAGTTTAGCTGTTATTTGGATGAAGAAACACATTTGCCATTATGACAGCTATGGTCAAGTAAATGTTAATGGTTTTACTGATAGTTTTAGTTTTTGATGAAAAAACTAGCCGTAAGTAGTTACTAATTCTCTGTGACATTTAATTTGACAGATAACTTATTGGCTCAGTGGTTGAGCGATTGGTTGCTGCACTAGCGTGTGTGGAAGATTCGATTCTCCCAGAAAAAGAAAAAAAAATACGGTGGAAAATTAGCCAATTACTTTTCCCGACCTGGTTGGAACGGGAGGTAGTCAGACTATTACTGACTAAAACCACACCTGTGTCCTTCAGTTGCCATTTGCATTCTAAGGCTACGAGTTTTCTTTTCAGAAAATGACCTACAGACAGTGTTTTCGGTTCTCTGTATCTGAGCTAATCTGTTTGTGAATATAAGAGAAAAAAAAACAAATCTACACACGTATTTTTATGTCTGTTACATAATTATTTATATTGCAGGATAATTGTTACTTGGTGGATGCGAGACGCATAAGTAACACCGGCCGTTGTGACGATGCTTAGGGAGGCCTACGAGTATGTCCAGCAGTGGACGTATTTTGGCTGAAATCATGATAAAGAGAGAGATGAAAAATTCAGACGAGAACCTCCTTTTTTTTTTGAAAGTCAGTTAAAACAATGATGTCGGATTTTTTTATTTGTTTTCAATTAGGTACATAATTCGTCTGGGGAATAAATCCTAGGATTTTCACAACAAAATGGTTTAGAATATGAGTCAATACATTCCCGTTACGTACTGAAATTCAGGCACGTAATCGTAAGGGAATATAAGTAACATACGTGACCACTAAAGTCTATTTTTTAAACCCTGAGACTAAATTGACACAGGCAAATTTCAAACTTACAATAATAATGATGCGATGCCAGTTCTTTTATATTGTGACAAGTGTGACAACCTACCTGTCATTTTAGTCTCAGATATTAAAAATCAGACTAACCTATTTTTAAGCGACTTTAAAACATGGGGTGGTGAAGGGTACTACAATAATTAAACACTGTACAATGAAAAACTCAAAGTGACTGTTTACACAGTCTGATTCCCTGTATTTTAGTTTTCAGTCTCTAATAAAGATAACTAGACGAAATAGATGCATGTAAATGGCCAATTAGTTCCTTCATTCAGCGAGCCTCTGGAAGCACACAAGGGCGACGATCACCTGCTACATATACTTCCCAAACCCTTAGGAATACCATATTTCGCGGGATCTCATTCACCATATAAATCCTGCTAACCCCCTAATCGCCTCGCACGACCCCACAGGGACAAGACTGGGTTATTTGTACCTTTGTACCTACCACGGGGTTATTTTACTTTTTAAAAGTCTCTTACAGTGGCGTAGCTTGTGTCTAAAGGGTCCTGTATGGTAAAAAATGGGAGCCTCTATTTCATATAATTGTGGTAAAGACCAGAGCTAGTCAGATTTAGGTATTTCATATTATAAACAATATCCCTTTCAACTAAAAAAAAAACTAAATAGTTTTTTTTACGAAATAAACACAAATCTAACAATTTGGCAATTCGACAGGTCAATAGCCAGAGAGCCTCTCACTAAAAAAATAGTTTTTTGACAATAATTTTACGCTTCCAACCAGGGCCCCTGAAACCTGCAATAGATACGTAGCTACGCCCCTAGTCTCATAGTAAAACTACGTGAACTTGTAGCGAGGAATAATGTTTCTATAAGCGTAAAACTATGGAAAAAGAGCCTTGACCCCATTGGCTAACCTCGATTTGTATTAGGTTAATCAAATTCGACCAGTATTCATGTATTGTTTTGCTTTGTGCGTAGTTTTTTTTATAGGACCATGGTCTTAACCCTTGAATGCTTGAAGTTTTACTTTTCTGTCTATAAAATAGGTGGTGATTTTGCATTAATACTCATATTTAATGATGGGAAACTTTAAAAAATGGAAATAAACTTGTCAAAACAATACACTGTTGTGTTTAGCAAAAAATAACATACATCCCTTAAATGTAGATATGTTTAAGGATTTTGGTTTTAAGGCTTCTGCAGACAGGCGCAACGCAGACTCGTATTGATAGACGGACTTTCTACTCAATGAATAATTGATATGGAAAAAGGTTGTCGCATTGTCACACCCTGCCTGACGATGAGCCTTTGTGTCTTTTTATGCAGAGATACTTTGTGATTTACCATTTAATTAACCATTAAAACTGCTATCCTAATGGTAAAAGCTACGAGTCTGAACTTTGCTATGTCCTCACTAGATGGCGCTGAATGTCTACAATTTTAGTTAATTTTGTTTGTAGTGATGAGTGACTTGAGCGATGAAGAGCACTATTAACGGCCGAAACCAATAACCTATCGATCTCCAGTTTTGGCATACTGGAGATTGTAAAACAAATGATAAAATACAAAAATTATCATGTTTTCTGTTGTTTCATTTGTTTTTCTATCTCCGATATGTGATAGATAGGTTATTGGTTTCGGCTGTAAGAGGTCTCTTCCCAAATCGTCTATCCTCAAGTTTACATAGTTTAATAGTTTGTTTCATGCAAAACAATGCTTGATAAAGAAGCAACGAGAAAAATGATAGTATAACGCCTGAAAGTTTTGTTGACCTTCGGCAATTCCGTGAATATTTCATAAAACTTGTTCCAGGAAAAACGTGGTTTTTTATTAATACCTTAAAAGTTTATAAAAAACATTTTTGGTTTTCAGAATCTCCGATTAAATGTCCAAGGTTTCTATATGCCTATATTTTTTATATTTTTAATTCATGAGTACCTACATTATGACGTGCCAAAGTTCACGCAAAATAGCAGACTTTTCTGACTTCAACACAAATCTAGATTATATCTAAAAAATATTTGTATTTCCAAAATATGTAGAGAAAGATGTGTAGGTAATAACGGTTATGCTTATATCATGTCAAGTAAGAACTTTTGTATATAAATGTATCTCGGGTTGACTGTTCTTAAGTCAAGAAATTACTTACTTGCTAAAATCGCCCATTCCATTTTATTACACTTAGTTCAATTGTGATCTCAAAATCTACCCACTTCTAACTGTTAATCTCTAACTATAGTACCTACCTAAGTATACTTAGCTCGTCGATATGGCCTTGGTCAGGACTACTACCGAACGTCCGGACGGCGAGCTACCCATTGCTCGCTGCCCGCAATCCTGTGCCTACGGTGGCTGGAAATCAGGATCGGAACCCTGGCAGCAAGGTCGTGAGGGCTATGCACTCTCGTGTGCGGCCGCCTCCTTCGCTAATTTACTGCTAAAAAAAGGAGGAACTTCTAAGTTAAGAAAATAGTATTCGCAAAATCCACTTTCCACTTTATTGAACTCAGTTAAAATTACTGTCTCAAAATCTTCTTAATTTTAACTGTTCAAGTATCTGACTATAGTGCTTAAGTATACCTAACTCTGTACTTCACGTACCGTTAAGTAACATTAGGCAGGTTTTCGTTTTTTGATGCCACGGTAATCAAATAAAAATTAACTATCGATCTGCCGAAGCCTTTTTATAAGCTATCAATAGATTACCAGATAAATAACCATTAAGTTCTTTAGATTTCTATTAATATTTAATGCTGTTTTTTGTGCGTAACTTATAATGTTATTTTGCTGGATAACGGCAGATAGCTTATTTACAGAAGCAGCTGCGACTTGTCGCGATGGGCCCTGGTTCAGGTCGTGATCTGGAACGAGAGGGAATGAAACATGCTCACCTCTTTCTGCGAAGCAGTAATACTAGTGAAGGAGATGGTCGCTACCGTAAAGGTCGATTTACATCAAACGAGCGAATGCTCATTCTATCCGACACCAAATTCATCTAGTGTAAACAGGCGTAGAGCATTATTTCGTTGTTCTTAGTGCCTTCGCAAAGATTCTATATAATATTCTAAGAATGCTCGCTCGCTTGATGTAAACGGCGCAAGAGCACGCGAATAGTTGCTTAGAGCGTTCTAGTGTGTTCGGACGTGCACGCGCCACTGAGCGGTCTCTCAAAGCGTTCTTGTGTTCTAGCGATTGTTCTAGCTCTAGCTCTATGTTCGTTTGATGTAAATCGATACCTCTAGCTTTCGTTTACACTAAAAGATTACGAAAGAATGCTCTTGTTCTAGCTCTAGCTCTATGTTCGTTTGATGTAAATCGACCTTAGGGAAAGGACATCGTTACGCCCCAGCTGCCGCCACACGAGACGCATCGAGAGTTGCAGAGCGATCCCCGACCACCGTAGTTGCGGGCTTGCGTACGACGGACAATGAGTAGCTCACCGTCCAGCGGTCCGGTAAAGAACAAGCCCGAAGTGTTCCGTGTTCTATTAAGTATCAAAAAGTGAATTTCTCTAAAATATACATTCTTTTCGAATTATATGTATACTAATAGCTCTCCACTCCACAATAGTCCGCCGGATCTAAGAGCGGTAATCAGAACTATATAAAGTTCGACCGTTATAAGTTGGCGAGTGTGAAGTTAGGCTCTGCGAATTTTGGCGCTTGAAATATCGTACAAAAATAAAGGTTTCAAAAAAATAAATGCAATTTGCAGTTGTTATTGCTGTTAAAAACAGTTATTGGCATTTATTTTTAGAGCCTAACTTCACACTCGCCAACTTATAACGGACGAATTGTAACTCCATCTCTTTTACACTTCAGTGTAGGCCGTTGAATGGATGGCGACAAGACCTCGTGATAGGGCCTCTGGTCTAAAAGTTGAATAATTTTGGAGGTACTGCTAATTATGCATTTTTTTATTGTGGCCCCGGCCTCCCCTACTCAAAAACTTAATTAATACACAGTGATTTGACAATTCTTGTACCGTAGGACAGGTGAGCTTAACTCAATGATGAGTTCTTCTTCCAGCAACCTTTGTGTGAAATAGTGAGAGATCACTATCAAGAGACCAGTGCACATAAATTAGTCAAATTTGAGATTAAATAAAACTATATTACTTATACATAACATACTAATTAATATCAATAATTTAAAATCGTGATATATGAAAGGACGTCCTCTTTTTAGTTCTGCTCATGAAAACATCCATTTCTCATTTGTATATTTTAGTTAAGTACCAGTTCCATTCCCTATAAAAGCGTGACGCCCTAAAAATAAAGGGTGATAGGTGACCTATATTCACCGCGAAACAATTACGCGTTGCTATGATGACTTTTTATCCTATCAGGGGTCAAGCTGTGCTCTGGCTGATCGTTCTCCGCCCTGTCGCTAGGGTTGCCACGAGAGGGGACCGGCCACGCGCTAATTACTGAACGACTGTTGGTTTCACGCAGAGCGACTCGTTTAACCCCTTAGGAAAAATAGGGTTACCACACAACGTGGGATAATTTTGGGTTTTGATAATGTCGCGATTTAAAAGGATTCGAAGAGTATCTGTAGATTACTACCGTGCATTATCATCTTCTTTTTTGCGTATCGATGCTCTCATTAATTTTTTTCTGCCCAGTACCTATTTGGCAACCTGTATGGCTTTGGCATTGGCCTCGTTTAGATCCTGCAAAGTACAGGTGGTTGTGCAGGATGGACAGCATAGCAAGTGGCGCATGTCCTGGGTAGCTGCTCCACACTGGCATTGCGTTAAGGATGGGTTGAGGAAGACCCATTTGGCCATGTTGTTTTTACAGCGGCCAGCCTGGGTCCGCAATCGGTTAGGAGATTTCCAGATTGGCCACTGTAATTATCATGCGTAGTACAGTCGCATTCGCTCGCAAAAAGTCGACACACAAAAAAATACGTTGAAATTCCGAACTGTTGTCAAATGCTGTTGACTGCTGCACGTCAGTTCGAGCATATTTTTACAAAGAATTCGTAACAGATTTATTCACAAAACCCACGATCGGTGACTGAAATATTCCTATTTAGTTTTTGTCAACCCTGGATCACAGTTCAACAAGTTTACCTGTATGATTTTTTACTCTATGCTAGCGAAGCTTGGGATTGCTATCCAATTATTTCTATCGAAAATGTAGGCACAAAAACATCAAATCAAAACATCAACTGTACCATGTATGTATAACTAGTTGTTACTTCTTAGTTGTGTCTACACACACAACTAAAATTTGACCAGACGATGTTTTTCTTAAGTATACCTTATGACCTCCTTACCTAGATATTTTGCTTTGGATTTTTTTGAGAATAAAGCAGTCTTGGTGATAGCGCTACCGACCGGCAGGCGACTTGGTTACGGCACGTGTATTTATTTTATGTTATTTCAAGTTGATGCTTAAAATTCTGCTACGTTCTCTTTCAAATTTTACCTACTCTTGTTTTCTTTCTTGATGATTTCTTTAAAAACCTCAAATTGCTCTCGATAGAGGCTCTCAGCTATTTATTTTTTGAGGTAACATTTTGTAGACCCTTCCTTAATGAACCATTTTTTAGCATAAATCACAAAATAACTTCCTCCAGAACACATAATAGAAGGAGTGTCTTTTTACTGGCCACAACCCACCTGTTTTCTTTCAGTAACCCCAACACTTTGCGTTAGAGAGCACTTACATTCTACAACCCTGGCAATTTGTAGGAGCTTTTTTTAAATTTATACTGCTTGCTTGAACCTTCAAACGTTCGGTCAATGGTCTACTATTCGTTAAATGCACCTAGATATCCTTCGCCACATCCAGTTTAAAACCTTTTCGACACTCGATCACTCCTATCTTTTGAGTCGATTAATCTCAGAAACCACTTAACAATTTTAAATACTTTTTTCACCGATACAACGCGTGATGGAGAATGATTCAACAATTTGAACTTTGAATATAAATGATCACTTCAAATGTATATCCATTATGATATATCAAGATTTATTTAAATTGTTGAATAGTGCTTAAAAATGGGGAAACCACCACTACCACTTGCGTCAGGTTGAAAGGGAGGTTACACAATACCTTCCTTTTCACCTGACTCAGATCCTCGCCGGATTTGGACAGTTCGGTGTTTCAGAATCAGGCAGAAGAAGCACTCGGTACTATCGCCTGGAAGAGACGGTGGAGCATACAGTATGAGTGATAATGATAATTCATCGATATGGCCATTTCTAGGGTTCTTAAGGAGTGGCGTCTGTACCGGAAGACGCAACGTTGGAAGGGCTCCGACAAGGTGACCAATGACTTGGGTCCGGGGAATTCGATGGATGCGAGACGCATAGGACCGGTCGTTGAGGCGACACTTGAGGGAGATCTACATAAGTCCAGCAGTGGTCATCTTTCGGTTGAAATGATATGATGATGACGATGATGATGACGCAAAAACAAAGCAAGTACAAGAGGAGATCCTCGTGTTGGTCCTCGTTGGATGTGTGTGCATCTACACACGTATCCATAACCAATTCGTCTTGGTAAAATAGAATAATATTAGATAACTACCTCTATCTAGACATCCAACTTGTTCGATAGATTTACGACATTTGACAGAATCGGTAGCTTGCATACAGTGGCCAAATAATATATTATCTACTATGTAAGTGGTTATGTAAGGTCTCCGTCGCCAAATTATTTTTATTGTGTTTCTTGTTCCGCTCTGCGCATTGGTACATCTACGTCTGTGTAGTGGTTTCTTTTTAGCATGGCAGTAACGGTCATCGCTCTTTACTTAATATGGCCGGCCTGCGGAATTGTTGAAAAGAGATTTTGTGGTAACTGAAAGAACACAGATGGTTTTTTCAGTGATAGTTTAAAATTGTTTAGTGATTTACGCTTCAAAAAGAATCACCTAATATCACAGAGCAGGTAGAGCCGACACTCTACCTGCTCTGGGGTTGCAGGCATTTTCTAAATAGTAAAATCGTGGTCTAAGCGCGCAAAGGGAAACTGATGGACACAAGTAAGGTTTGAGACAATAAAAGTCTGACATACCCTCCCGCTTCATCCAGACCGGGAGCTGAAGTTATTGATGATATTCCACATTAAAAAACACTCTCTAGAAAAGGAAGTAATCCTAATATTATATCACTTCCCGTGCCTCCCCACTCAGTAAAATACACATCGATTTTCATAAGTAAAAGTATTCATATCAGTGGAAAAGTAAAACCTCATTAAAACGTAGAATAAAGTGAACAAAAACAAATATGACTTCCAATATCACTCGCTAGTCTACACTACTGCAGAGTAGGAAGCCACTTCATAGGGCGGGCATACGAACGGCCATTGATTTGGTAAGCTTAGCTGACTATTAAGTCCAGGTTTCTGTACTATTCGTCCTTCAATATAATATACTCGTACGTAAGTCTTGAATTAGATAGATAGAAATACCATGATATGCTAATATTCTGGTGTTTCTTTCCGGTTGGTCAACGAAGAATATTGCTCATAATAATTTGTGAGTAGGCTTTTTTTTTAGTTGGGAAATCATCCATAATTATACCGCTCAGAGCGGGAGAAGTCGCTCTGAGCGGAGCGGGAGGGCGTATCAGACTTCTATTGACTAAAACCTACTCCTGTTATGTGTTTGTCTTAATTTCGGAGTCCCAGAGTTCTCTTTCGTTCTTATGTGTTTATTGGAGTCAAGCCATCTCTAATATGAGAGGATTTGGACCATAAGTCCAAGCCATGAGTCCCAATCCCAACAATATAAACATATATTGTCGAAGAACCATTTACGATTTTACGAAAGTATTTGCACTAAGCTCAAAACGTGTGTTACAGAATCGAAATTTAGGCTAATTACGCAATATTTGAGAAAGATTTTGAACCAGTAAATGCGAAAAATAAACAAATTTGTCAACTCTCAATGCACGACATACAAAAAGTTTAATAGACCCGACTAGTTCCGCCACTGTAGCCGATTACATATAAAAGATAGTATAAAAGTATTATAAATAATGTGTAGTCATATATTAGATTGTGCCACTTGGTTACGGAACTCCACTTTCACGCACGAACCAACACGCCGACGTAGCACGGAGCGGGTCAACTTAGACCATCTGTCACTTATGTTCTTGCTAAAAAACAAAATGGCGGAATTTTGCTAATGTACAGTTGTCAAAGGAGACAAGTTACCAGGTTCGTCAGGTTCGTCACTAATATAATAAAGAGGTAAAGTTTGTTTCTTTTGTTTGTATGAGGTAATCTGAGGAAGTACTGGTCCAATTGCTAAATTTTTTTCACCAATAGAAAGCTGCTGTATTCCTGAGTGACATAGGCTATAATTAATGTACGCGGGTGAAGCTGCGGGCTAAAGCTAGTAGTTGATATTTTCATAGAAACCGCTGAATGGATATGAATAAAATTGTAGCTTTATTAATAAGTTGTTTATTTGTTATGGCTTTATTCATATTTATACATTGTTTTCTTATGAAAACTCAACTATGTCTGACAAACCTGGTTACTTATCTATTTTATTGACTGTACTCGTAAGAACGACGAACGTTTCTCGACTATCGAATCTTGAGTAACGATTTTTTTTTCGTTTGCCAATAGTTTCTTGCAAATCTTAGAGGTACTAGTAGATCTTTGAGTCATTACGGGAATTCAAAAGCTAGAAATTCTGTACGCCAGTCTTTCCAAGGGGTCAATACCCCACAACCCAGTAACTGGGTAGCAATTGTGCTCTCTGTGCTATGGAGGTCTGATAGGCAGTGGCCGTGATATTACTTATACATATTGGTGCATCGATATGACGCATCGAAGACGACCCCAACTTAGAGCGTTTTCACATTATCCGATCCGATATCGGTGTCGGACGCCGATACGATATCGGAGTAAGTAAAATATATGAAATGCCGTGCTCCGATATCCGATATCGGTTCGGACAATATGAAAGACAGGTACATATCTCATACATTTACCTTACCCCGATATCGTATCGGCGTCCGATACCGATATCGGATCGGTAAATGTGAAAACGGTCTTAGTGGGGATAATATTTCATGATTATGTAATTTCTAAATAACTGAGATAAGCGTTTAGAAGTCTGCCTTTTTATGTGAAAAGCACGGTCGTATATAAATTAATATTAGTACTAAAGAACCAAACAGTATAGCTTCTGCTTGGTAGCTTAGCTTCAGTCGTACATTTATTTTTAAGTTGAAATTTTAGAGGTATGTGAAACAGAGAGTAAAGTCCCACATACCTCCGTTAAAAAAACGAATGTTTTGTCCGGTAGGCAACTTCTTGATAGATGATTTCGGGCTGTCGTATCGTATGATTATATCTATTCAAATCACGCGGAGAACTTTGACTACACGATGCAGAATTCATAGTTCCTATGTGACGTAATAGATGTCGCTACAAAACGTAAATCGCATTGAAAACCAAAGGTCAAACGAGCAAAGTCACGGGATGAAACAAAACAACAACATATACATAGGTAGAGCCCATAGTATCTAACCTAATTAGTGACGTAGAACCAGGGATGTTATGGGTATGTCATTTCGGATAAGGATTGGGTAGCTAGTTTAGCTGGACATTTGAGTAAAAAGGCCGACAACTTTTTTTGACGTCGTTTACGAAAATTTTACCTTTTGCATTCTAACGAAATAACAAGTAATTGCTGATCTGCAAACGCTTGCAATTGCAAGAACACGACAAATCTATAAAAATTGTCAAATTTAAAAAGCTTAACACAAAAGCTGGACAGGCCTTACTCCGCTTAATTTGGCCGGACACACAACCGGCTTTATCCAGAGTCTCCAGACGCCTGGCAACGCAAGATACGGATATCGATATGATTATTATACCGGATACGGATAAGGTCCATATGAAATTATTTCGGATTATCCGTTAGTTTCGGATAATTTCGGTTATGGTTAAGGAATTTCAGAAGTAAAATATAATAAGACGAGGACGACAACAGAAGAAAACAAACCGTGTCGGCCGCTGCCCGGCCGATCAGTAAAACAACCTGTCATAACGTGTAGCAATTAGGCTCCGCCCCTATCCGATACTAACCGAAACTTTTATTTCAGACTAGCTTCCGCCCGTGGCTCCGCCCGCGTTGTGTGTTGATAAAAAGCAGCCTATAGCAAAAATAACAAAATCGAAGAATAAATAACATTACGTTTTTTTCCTGTTAAACGGGATAAACAGTAGCCTATATGTTAATCCAGGGTATAACCTATCTACATACCAAATTTCAACCAAATCGGTCCAGCCGTTTTTGCGTGAAAGAGTAACAAACATCCACACATTCATTCTCACAAACTTTCACATTTATAATATTAGTAGGATTTGGTTACTGTTATAGATATTATTCTATATCGGATATCCGATAGTTTCGGTTACGGTTATGGAGCTCCCTAACATCCCTGCGTGCTCTCCCTGTTACCCTATTTCTGGGAAGTCTAGCTAGAAAATGTGGAGAACTTACACGTGCATGCTGGTGGCATTATGATGTTTTAAAGGCAGGCGGTAGCAAACAACTCGCTCGTATTACATTTTACAGGCTTATTACAATGTTTTGTCGATAAACGTTAAGATATACTAGGTAAGTGATAATATAATAATTGGCATGCAAACTGTGATATTAAAACTCATTAAAATTTTAAACATGTATATTGGTCTTAACTTGTTGATCAATGTCATCTTTAAGTATAATCCATTCACATATAAATAAAATTGAAGTGTCTGTATCACAAGTATCACAATAACATTGTTTTACTATCCTACTAATATTATAAATGCGAAAGTTTGTGAGGATGGATGTATGTTTGTTACTCTTTCACGAAAAAACGGCTGAACCGATTTGGTTGAAATTTGGTATGTAGATAGGTTATACCCTGGATTAACATATAGGCTACTTTTATCCCAGTAAACAGGAAAAAAATTAAACGTAAACTTATTTTATTCTTCGATTTTGTTATTTTTGTTATAGGCTGCTTTTTATCAACACACCACGCGGGCGAAGCCGCGGGCGGAAGCTAGTATTCTATGAAAGTATATTTGATATCTATAACAAAAACGCAATTATGAAATTAATTTTTGTCTGTCTGACTGTCAGTTTGTCTTTGTGGCCGGACCAATTTTGACGGAACTTTCGTTGGTAATTAGATGATTTCATAAGGAGGGTCTTAGGCAAATTTTAGTTTAGAAAAAGAATTAGAGTACTGTGCAGTCAAAAAAATCTTGATATTTTTACTAAATGGTATTGTGGTGTTTTACGACTCTGACGCAGACGAAGTGCCGTCACCAACTATTTACAAAATTTCAAATAAACTTTACATCATCTAAAAAAGATTAACTTTCAAAGCGTCAGAAAAGCTTATAGGTTCAATTAAATGAGCGGAAACCTAACAGGTACCTATAGAGTTGTATGCACTTGAAGCGTCCGTTTTTGGCATGTATTCAGCAAACAAAGCTAAAATATTCAACGTCCGAATTTGCAGAAGCTCAATTAAACCAGTATAGAGGAGAGAAGCGAAAATTTTGATAAAATTCACGGAATTTTAGAACTAAAATCGTAAAACAATTATATGGATCCAGGAATTCTGTTCACTCTAATGTTGCTTGCTTTTCGGTGAAGATGGTATTTTTGAGGCTGCTTGCACACAAAAACCTACTGCTTAAAGTCTGTTTTTTAATCCCTGAGACTAAATCGACACAGGCAAATATCAAACTTACAATGATAATGATGCTAGTTCTTTTGTGTTGTGACAAGTGTGACAACCCGCGTAATGTCATTTTAGTCTCAGAGTCCAGAGATCAAAAAACAGACTTTAGTAATAATTGGGTATTATGCCGTGGTTATTTATATAATCTATGTTTTTAATTATCTATACATATAATAAAATCGTAGGAAAGTCAAAACTGTACATTGAATATTTTTTTTAAAGAATACTTGGGGCGTGATCTACAATCGATACCGAAGCCAAAAATATAGTTTTTAGAATTCATGTCTATTTGTCTGTTTATCTGTTTGTCTGTTTGTCTGTTTATCTGTATGTCCGGGCTAAACTCAAAAAGTACTGCATGGATTTACTTCAAATTTTGCATGAATATTACTGAGAGGTCGGGAAAACAAATAGGCTACATATTATTACGCTATCACCTACGGGGGAGGAGCTGTGAATCTTTATTTTTCTTACGCATTATGTGGCAGCGTGTAATCTAACGTCACATATATTATAAATGTTGTTTTTGAGTAAGCCATGCTATTATTTAGCTTTATAATATAAAAACTACGCCATTTAAGTAACTTGGGCAGAAAAACATAATTTAAGGGGGATGTTTCAGGTCAGCCCGCGAAATTCAAATTTTCTTACGTTTTTTGCATTTTACAAGCCAGTGGTAGGTTGTATGAAGTTAAAAATACTTGGGCGACTGTAAAACGTAACTAGTTATATAATTATAATCATAAAAGTCATCAATACAAGTCTCCAAGCTCAGCTAAGTGTCGGAACGATTTTTTCGAGGTCAAAGATGTTCTTGCAACTAAGTGAGCTTGGAGGCTTAAATTGATGATTTTTATGCTTATAATTATATAACTAGTTACGTTTTACAGTCGCTCAAGTATTTTTAACTTCATACAACCTACCAATGGCTTGCAAAATGTAAAAAACGTAAGAAAATTTGAATTTCGCGGGCTGACCTGAAGCATTCACCTTAATGAATGTTAGTAGTATAAAGGAAATTTTAAAGCAGCGCCATCTATGACATTTCATAAAAATCAAATCAAGTTACATATTAACACTTTTTGGAAATTTATAATTAAAATTTTATCATGTTGGCGAGGTTAGTAGTTAGTTATTCTTAAAATTCATAGATGGCATTTTGCATTTTCTTCATAACAGTTGTATCGTATAGTTCGTTTGACAAATACAAGTTCCAACAAAACCCTCAAAATCTTGAGGGTTTTGTTGGAACTTGCAGAGTTGAGGAAGACAATTTAAAAAAAAATGCGGTGTTAAGTATTACAAAAAAGTGATGTTCATTGATGATGAAGTGACATAGCTCATTTATCGCAAGAACGTGACAGAATCCAAGAGAACAGCGTGCGGCACAAATAGAATAAGATCGCCTGTGTCGTGATATAAATCAACTTTCGACATCTGATGATGAATCCTCGGTTTACGATATCGAAGAGCAAACTGCTAAATAAAGAAGGAAGTGGATTTATCTACAATATCCTGATTAACTACGCCGCCCATGGAGATATGGTTGCTTTAGAAGAAGTTTGTACCCACTGCCAAGTCCGCAAATGGAAAAGGGGACTAAATGGCGAGCATTCGAAGTCCAGCCAGCCAGCCAGTCCAGCTTATAACAGCGCCTTCCAGATGACTTCGTTTGGTGAACAACAAGCAAGTGTTGAAGTAGACACATCCTCAATTTGGTTTGGTCTGTTCAAAGGATTGCAAAGTATGTTGCATAACGTTAATCCGCAAATTAGCAACTTCAAAGCAGCCCTCGCGTCGGTGCCTGAGAACGAGCGCAACCACTTTAAGTTTGTCATCAGAGCAGAAGAGAAGGCCGATCACAGCCCATCCAGGGTGGTATAATGCTCCAACGACGAATGAGGTAGCTGTTGTGTTAGTCGATCAGGAGTGTGATAAAAGAGACATCGTCATTTCACGCACGCATGATGACCGGCTTCGAAGGATCAGCGAGACTCACCGTGCGTACGATTCTCTTCAATATCCTCTCATTTCAGTTCTGTCGCGGAGAGGTTGGCTACCATTTTGCCCACTATAATGTAGACCCCCAGACAGGCACCCCAAATCATAAAAAAACCATCCACCATGCATTTCTACAGCTTCTTGATCCAGCTGAGGGTAAACAATGGTTCTTATCTTCGCCATTATCGTACGCTCTTTACTCAGTTTCTTAGGACATGTAAGCCAAAATTGAGACAGAGCGTTTGGTATTTATAAGGTCCAACCAAAGAAAGCTCAAAGCTGAGAACTACGTCTATCTCTACGCAGAATAATACAAATGCTCATTCATGGTCATTCTCCTCTCCACCTTTACAAAAGGTCCGTGGTACATGTACGAGAGGACCCAAGATGCATTTTGTTACGTGCGAAAGTTTGGTCGCCCGGACCTCTTCACTATCATCACTACCAACCCAAAGTAGCCTGAAATAACAGCTCAACTCCTTGCAGGATAGGCTTCGTACGACAGGCACGACTTGATCTCTCGCGTATTCCACCTGAAGTTAAGTTCAATTAGAAATGCTAATTTTTAATGCTCAGCTTGGAGACAATGCACGTGTTCAGGAATTTTTCGAAGTCATGGCAAATGCACACAAGAAGAGAAAGGTGGACAGGTGGTGCTGCTAGAGTCTCTCGGTAGAGTGGTACACTCTCTTAGTAGAAGTACAGAAGCGGACTTAATGCCTTAGGCATTTACTACCAGTCAACCTTTGGGTGATACAAAAAAATAGTATCCAGCTTAGAAGAACTCATTCGCTGTGTGTACGGGGATGTCAGTCGTATACTGCACCAGTAGAATTCTTGGGTGTGTGAGTAGGCCATTTAGATGCCCATAAATGATCAGGCTGCAGCAGTTAACGAATGCATTATCTGGGAAATTGAGGGGAATGATGTGGTCTACACCTCGATAAACGCTGTTGTCGAGCAAGATAACGCTACACATTATCCCGTGGAATTCCTGAACACTCTGTCAGCAAGTGAACTTTCAGTGCATATCATCCAGCTGAAGGTCAGTGTCCCAAATGTGCTTCTTCGGAACCTATCTCCTCCAGAGCTGTGTAACGAGACTCGCCTTAAAGTCGTCTCACTCCACAGACACACCATTGGAGCAGAAATTCTTATGGTTGTGACATCGGCGAGGCAGTATTTATACCACGCATTTCCCCGCTACCTTACAACTTCCCGTTCCAGTTCAAGCGCGTACAGTTCTCAGGACGAGTTGCTTCTCACAAAGGCAACTGTACGGTGCTTGCTCCCGCGTCACCAGTCCTGATTCTCTTTACATTTTGACACCTGGCAACGTAATTTATAGGGAAGTGTTGTTAGGTACGATATCTTTGTACGTATTTTTACACTTTTGTGTCCTGGAATGGAATACATTCCACACATACATCACCATCATCATCTGCCTAGCCTTTTCTCAACTATATTGGGGTCGGCTTCCAGTCAAGCCGGGTTTAGCTGAATACCAGTATTTTACGAGGAGCAGCTGCCTACCAGACCTCTACAACCCATTAACTGGGATAACACGGTACTTCATGGCAAGACTGATATTCCACACATACATCATTTTCTCTATTTCCTTCAGTCACAACTTATGACTGAACTCAGCAGGATTCTCATATAATTCTCTAAACTTGCTTCGCTTGCAAAAAAAACATGTATTTTAAAAGTTGTTTACTTATAATGCTATAGCGACATGTTAAGTATTTTTGGTGCTGTAGAGCTTTCACGCAGACGACGTCGCGGGCAGCAGCTAGTTATGTATATAAAAGGAGAAACAGACTGACTGACATATCAAGTTATCAACGCACAAATGAACCTACTGGGACTAGTGGCGTGAAATTTTGCATAAGGTTTCCTTTTAAAACGTAGGCGAGTTACTAAAGGGATCAAACGGGGTTCCAAAGTTTGTATGGAGAAACCTACTTTTACTACTACCCACGTAATGTAAAAAGTAGGTCATGGCTTGGATACCACAAGAATCAGTTATTCGACGGCACAGTTAGCGCAGTGGTGGAGAGATAGGCTGCTGCACTGCGTGTCGTGGGTTTGATTCCCGTATGGAACAAATATTTGTAAAGTCGACAGATATAGGTACTCCAGGTCTAGGTGTCTTGTGTATGGGACTTTACATGTTTGTGAATGCACCCACGATAAAGGATAGGTGGGCTTCCGAAAGGAAAACCCGGGACCCTGGAAAGAAGGCAAAGAAGGATCGGGGTGGGGTTTAGTTAGTAAAAGTATGTCATGCCCTCCTGCTCCGCCCAAGAGCGGGAGAAATGATTCTGATGATCCACCTAAAAAATACCCACGATACAGGAGTTATTCCTTGTGAGGGATAGAGTCTTCAAGTCAAGAGTGAATAGGTTACTTCTAGGCAAGCGTGCTCCATTGTCGGCCACATCATCGCTTACCATCAGGTGATATAGTGGTCAAACGCGAGCCTATGTATAATAAAAAAAAAAAAGATTTTATTCAAATGTTTTTTTTTCACGCGTGTGTCAATGTCAATAGCTAGTAGGATTACAAAGTAACGATTAGAGTTATTAGTTTGAACATTGGATAACTTTTGTATAGCCAATTAAAATTCAAATACAAAAGTTTGTATTGGGTTACTTGTTTTCCTTGTTTTATTGTAGAGTACTATCATAGCGTATGAGCACAAAATAGAAAGGTACAGAAGTCTAACTCACGTATGTACTTCATTTTTTATGATTACTGTCGGCGATCCGGCTAGGGTAGCCGTCGGCCGCTCAGTCCGAGCACAACCCAAGAGCGTATGGTCCGAGATATCGTCTCTACGTATCATCATCATCATCTCAGCTAAAAGACGTTTATTGCTGGACATAGGCCTCTCTGAAGCATCGCCATAGCGACCGGTCCTGTGCGTTTCGCATCCATCGGATTCCCGCGACCCGCACCAGATCGTCGGTCCACCTTGCGGCAGGCCTTCAAACGCTGCGTGTTTCAGTACGTGGTCGTCACTTGTGGCCCACCAGAACATTCCATCCTCACCCTACGAGCAATGTGCTCTGCCCATTGTTACTTAAGTTTGGCGATTTTCCTGGCTATGTCGCAAGGTACGTAAGGAAACTCCGAGCCTTCTTCCTTCTGCCTTGTCTATGTGTGTGCGTTGCTAGATCGCGGTTTGTATATAGATTGCCTTCTGTGCCTATCTCTCTTGTGGTACGAGCGTCAATCGGATACAAATGATATCATATAGATAATGTTACCAACGCATGTAGCGCTTGTTCCCGGTAAAGAACTTCCTTCCTCGTTAATGACGCCAATGATTCTTCGTTTATTGTTAATAGGCCACTTAATATTTTTTATTTTAGGTGGGAAATCATCAAAAACGCCACATCATCGCTTACCTTCAGGTGAGATAGTGGTCAAAAAAATCAACAAAAAATCAATATGAATCTCGCTCTAGGGAGTGGGAGGACAACTCAGACCTTTATTGACTAAACGCCACTTTTCCTTCTTTGCCTTTGTTCCAGGATCCAGGGGATCTCTTTTGCACAACCCAGGGCGAGTAGGCTTCGACCCCGCTGGAAACTTAATATTATGTAAATAGAAGAGGATAATGTCTAATCAGGGCCACTGCCTGGTCATTGATTTCGGGCTGCTGTATAATTATGTTTTAATCACGCGGAGAATTTAATACCGTGATGCAGTATTTCGTAGTTTTAGTTCCTATGGGGCGCAATAGATGCCGCTACTATACCTACTGTCTGTTTTAGATTTGTTTTAATAAGTGTTTTGTTTTTATTTACTCATTGCTTTGAGGTCGATCATCAAATAACTCCTCTCGCTCTGTGTGGCGCGAGAGGGAGAGTTATACTTTTACTGACAACATACAGTACCTTCATTCCGTTGCTCTTTGCGTTCCGGGGCCGCGGTTCTCATTTATTAGGCACATATTTTGACATTCGCAAGTAAAGCAAAAACTTAACTTTAGTATCTTGAAAGGAGAATGCCACGGGGCAGGTCCCTTTTGTGCTGTCGTGTACCTATTTGGAACAATAACCTTAATAATATTATTTATTTTTTTGTCTGCAAATTATTTTTTATATAATTTTTCATAAACTAATGGAATTAAAGTAAAAGAGACATAGTTCCATGCTCATGGTGATGTTTAGTCTGTCAATTTGTAATTATAACTTAGATTTTTAAAACAGAAAAATAATTATATCTCCTGAACCAGGGTGGCACATTGGAAAAAGGTTTCCAATTATGAAAATGCTATGTTTTTACTATTAAGTAAAATAAAAATCTTCAGGGCACAAGCATTTTCCACTGGGACCCAACTTCCCTTACAAAACGGGCATTCTCCTTTAGCAAGATGTAGGTACAAAAGTACCCAGTTTACATCACAAAATAATCAATTTTTTGCGATTCGGAAAAATCATCAAGACTCGATTAATTTGGAATTACTTATACTTATTAGGTACCTATATAAGTTTGTGCGCAAGTCCAACTCGCACTTGACCATTTTTTTAATAATAGGAAATACAATAAAAGTTCAACACCCAACATTTACGGGTTACGATGATGATGATGACATAGCTATCAAACATTCCAACGGGAAAGCCAAGCACAGTTGCAATAATGGCCAGCACTTTGGCACAGACTAAGATCACCGTTATAAACGTAGGAAACACGTCTAAGCCACCCTTCTTTTCTTTTTATCTTTTATACAAAATAGCCAATCAACAGAGGAGCTCGTGGCTAGATAATAACAGCCGCACAGGTTGATCTTCAAGGTTAAGCAACGCTTGCCAAGATTGGTCTGTGGATGGGTGACTATCTTAACATACCGAGTTTCCTCCGTGCCTCGGAAAGCACGTTAAGCTGTAGGTCCTGGCTGTCATTTGTAGATCTTTGGCAGTCGTTACGGATAGTCAGAAGCCAGTAAATCTGACTCCAGTCTTGCCTTCATGGCAAGTCTGGAGTCAGATTTACTGGCTTACCGGTACCGTGTTACCCCTAACCCCAGTTAATGGGTTATGGAGGTATGGTAGGCAGCCGCTCCTCGTCAAATACTGGTATTCAGTGAAATCCGGCTTGACTGGAAGCCGACCCCAATATAGTTGGGAAAAGGCTAGGCAGATGATGATAAGAGAACCGTTATAAACGTAGGAAACACGTGTAAGCCTTCACCCTTCTTTTCTTTTTATCTTTTATACAAAATAGCCAATCAATACACAATTCATTTTTTATTTCTCACTTAAATTGAACAAGAAATTAAATTAAACAAACTTAATTACACTTAGAAATACAGTTCTGCTGTTGTTTATTTTTGAAGCAATTTAATCAATATTCTTAAATATGCGGTGTTCGATCATTGGTCTTGTGTAAGGGTGGATTTACACCACGAACTAAACTTACAAATGAACACACTATACTAAATTTGTTATAGGATGGTTTCGGTGACAGCTGTCAGATTCATACAATTTAGCTATCCTTTTCTCTCATCTTAAAGATGCATATTGTCGTCCTGCTGTCACCAAACTCATGCTATGTAAAAAAGACTATAATATTATAATAGTGAAAGTCTGTACGTACCTACTTGTGTTGTCACTCCTTCACGCTAAACGTCTGATCGGATTGGATAGACAGATAGATATACTCACCAGATATCATGAACTGTAAGAGCACATATGAAACTTTTTATCCGGAGAGTATATTCCCTAGGGATAATTCTCCACATTTACATGAGCGAAACCGCTGGCAGAAGCTAGTGAAAAATAAAACAACGTGGGTAATCGTGCTGCATCTTAAGAAAAGTTATATGTAGGTATATAATGTTTTATGAAGCGAAAAATGAGAATTAAAAATTTCATATCATTTGTACCCGTTTGACGCTCATACCACAAAATAAATAGCACAGAAGGCGATCTACATACAAAATTATTCTCATCCAAAGGTGACTTGATTTTTTCTTGTATTAAAATTAAACTAAAACACTATAATTAAATATCTACCACGAGAACAATGCAAAACGCTATCGATAAAATATTTAGATGTCTCTCTCTTAAAGATTGCTACATTAAAATACAACTTATTAAGATACTGGTTGAGGTTGAGACTCAAACAAAATTGCCATCGATTTTTGTTCCAAGAAAAAAAAAAAGTATCAGCGTTCCTAATATCGGGCTAGTCTAGACACGCCTTACGAATGAAATAAGAAATAAAAAGGCAGGTCATTAGAATTATAATAAAGTAGCGATCTCGATTCAGGTCTAGAACCGAACGGAACAGTTTTTTGGTGCCAAAAAACTCACAAAAGAACAGACTGTCGAGTTTTGGAGCTGTTTGAGGGTGTGTGTGTCTGTCAAGGAACGGCAGTGTATTTAGCGTGTGCGTGTGTTTTTGATGATAGTGGACAGTTTTTTTTTGTTATTTGGAAAATCATCATTATGATTTCTCCCGCTCTTAGGTGGAGCGGGGTGGTGTGTAAGAATTTTACTGATTAAAACCCACTCTATTGTTCCTTCTTTGCCTTCGTTCCAGCGTCCCAGGTTTTCCTTTTAGAAATCAACCCATGGCCCCAGAGCCTTTAATCTTGCTGGGCCCCTACGGGTTTGCTGACATCTCTTTGGGACAGTAGGCGCGGTTGACGACTTGGCTCGGTCCGGACGATTACCGTACTGCCGGACTGTAAACTCTCTCCCTCTCTGGGTAAAGCCTGAGGAAGTATCTGGTAGGTAGGGACCATCGTCTGCTAGGGAAGAGACCGTCGCAGTTGGGTTGAGGGTGGACAAACAAAGTGATGTCAGCAAGATTGACAATGCCTGCTACAAAAGAATGGACTGTCGTTTTGTTAAGCTGTTTGAGGGTGTGTGAGTCTCTGTCAAGGAACGGCAGTGTATTTAGCGTGTGCGTGTGTTTTTGAAGATAGTGGACATTTGTGTTACGGCTAAAATGCAGAGAGAAAATCTTCATAATCCAGTAGTTTTCACAAAAATGCGATTTATAACTTCAACAGTTTTTTTTTTACTTAAGTGACAGTGGACTGGGCATTTTGCTCACAAAACAGATGGTTGATGGGGACGTCGTGTATGCGAGTGGTGAACTGGAAGACGCAGCGTTGATGGGCCGATAACCTGACGGTTCCAGGAATCCGATAGATGCGAGACGCAGAGGACCCGTCGTGGCGGCGACGCTAGTGGAGGCTTATGTCGAACACTGGACATCTTTCGACTAAAATGGTGATTTTTTTTATTTTAACTTCATGTCCAGTAGTGGAACATAGGCAGGATAGATTAGGATTTTCACTGGATTTGCAAGTTATGGTAAGGAAATGGACCTAGGGAATGTCCGTTCGCTAGCATTACTGCTTCGCAGAAGGAAGCAACAGTATTCCATTCCCTCTCATTCTGGACTTTGGCCTGAAACAGGGCACAACTAGAACCACAAGGACACAATAATTGATATCTAAAAGGACATACCAAAAGTAGATCAGAAGAGTCTCACAACAGCAGCACACATGACAGCTCCATGACGATACTCTCACAACTGTAAACCGATCCTCGAACAATTTACAGCAGACACCCATGGCAACACACACTAAGCATAAAAATATATCCCTCGCCTACACATTACTCAGTACCTACTGGGGTCATGGTTTCGCTTCTGAAAGGGAGACCCTGAAACGTAGGTAAGGCAAGGAAAGAATATAGGAGTAAGTCTTAGGTAATGATCTGACACGCCCTCCCGCTTCACACAGGAGCGGGGGAAGTCATTAGATTATTTCCCTACTAAAAAAAGTACTAATTGGCGTTATAACTTGAACAGTTTTATGTAAAATTAATGAATCAGATGTTTTCGGAATTAATCGAAGTATAGGATTGATATAAGTTGCTTTTCTGCACTTTTACGAATTTAACGCGGACGAAGTCGCGGGCAACAGTTAGTTAATATCTAAATGGACATACCAAAAGTAGATTAGAAGAGTCTTATACCAGCAAAACAGCTCCATGACGATACTCTCACAACTGTAAACCGATCCTCGAATAATTTACAGCATGGCACCCATGGCAACACACACTAAGCATAAAAATATATTCCTCGCCTACACATTACTCAGTAACCTGAAACTGCAACCTCATTAAAGATATGAATTTAATAACATGCCTTTTAGAAATTATTGCCGTTTGTATATTATATAAATGACACGGCGAAATAAGCTGTAATACTTATGTGTACATTTGTTTATAATTAGGTAGTAAGTTGAACAAGAATTGGATGTTTCTTATGTTTAGAACTGGTGTGATTACTGATGCGGTGAGTGTTCGGTGTGAGTTATGGAAATGTGTGCAAGTCAAATCAAGTAAAGAAAGAAAGAAAGACAAAAACGCTTAAAGAAAGAAAAAAATAAATAAATAAAGAACGGATAATGATCGTGGGTAGATACTACGGAGAAAATAATTTTTTGTTCCTTAAGTTTAGAACGGGTGTGATTACTGATATGATGGCTAAACCAATGTGTAGTTCAGTAGAGTCGCGTAAAGATAGACAGAAAAGCAGGTAGAAAAAAAGATAGATGGGAAGAGCGAAAGAAAGAAACTAACAACAATTATCATTTTCCTTAAAAAAGAAAGGACGGATGAATGGAAGATGATTTTATTGGCATGTCAGAAGTAACGTATGAAGGATCGATGTACATGTTGTATGTGTATAACTTTAATTGTTTTTGTTTAATTAAGTACTATTAATTGCTTGTCTAACCGTTGTTATTAATTAAAATAATTAAACAAATAGTAAAAACGCCAAGAATTTCAAAGATTTCTAACAGCATGCCAATATTGGGCGGGTGCTAGTTTAGAACATATTGACACTTTGTTTTACAATACGCAAGAACTAAAACAGACTAACCGACTTTGACGTAGTAAGGGTCATGGGAATCCAATGGATGAGAAACGCACAGGACTGGTCATTGAGAAGGCGACACTTGGAAGAGAATAATGATGATAAAGATGATGAAAACCGACCCCAATTTAGTTGGGAAAAGGCTAAGCAGATGATGATGATGAAAGATGATGAAAACCGACCAAATGGTTTCTAAGTCTCACTTATCAAATTGATGATAAAATTATATGGCAAAAACCGACTTAAATCGGAAGAGTGATCTTTAAAATTCGGGATTAATAACATTCAAGGAAAGAAAGAAATTAGAAATGAAAAAAGCAATAAAGAATTTACATTTGATAACCAACCATCTACACAGAAGAAAAGAAAATAGGCCGATTGAGGTTCTGTTTTGTAAGCAGCTAGCATTTGTTTGCGTAAAAGTCGATAATTCTCAGTAATCATTACAGATTACTGAGAAATCGAATGAATCTATTTTCTTTCTATCTTTCTGAAATTAAAAGCATCTTGTATCATAATCTTTGTTCTCGCGTGTTCTAGATTTCATTCAAATCAGTTTACCATCTAAAACGTGATATGATAGTTTAACAAATATCCAGATATACTGACTTCCAGGACAACGAGTTAATCGGCCTTGGAACGTAAAGGGCAACTGAAGGAATACAGGTGGGTTTTCGTCAGTAAAATTGATGTGATGATATCCTAAAGACTATAATTATACTGATTTTCATATTTATAATATACGTGAATAGGAAAGGATAGTAAGATGGGTTAGTATGATAAAATATGAGCCAATTCGACAACATTGATACATACAAAAAAAATCACATGCAAATTACTAAGCACACTGCAATGTAGCGAGCAGCGATAACGCTCATTTACATATGTTATTAGACCACAAAATAAACCGATTACGTTGACCCAAACTGTGGCTCGATTAACGTAAGAAGAACAAGATTATCTTCAGCAAAGTGAAGCTAAGTTACGATTCGACTCAGTCTTGCGCAACCCACTGTGAAATCCACCGAGAAAGTTGGTCGTAGATAAAAATTACGGAAAATATAAGATTATTTTCTCGGTAAAGAAATATTTTTGAACACAAAAGACGCGTTTTGTTAATCGTTTTTGGTTTTCTGCATTTCCTTCCACGTCTTTACAATAATGTGTCTGGTTTTGGTCTTGTTAGGAACGTAAGCACTGCCGTCTAATACGGGGCGTTTCGCCTCTTTTCTTTCGTGAATAATGGTTGTGTAAATACTACGGGGACACGCAAATTGTGTACTTGATATTTTAATAAAATGCTTTGTAGTTGCACACTGTACCAAGTTAATCAAAAAACTGTGTAAGTCTTTCTCGATAATTTGAAAAATAACTCTTGTATCTACACGAAATACCATACCTTCCTATAAACGGTACAATAAACTATGAAACCAATAAAAAATATTTCTAGACATCAGAAAGAATAGTCTGGAAACTTCTAGATTGAGACAAAATCAAAAAGTCACGCTCCGATTTCTCGCGCACTATTGTAACTAACCTATCACCACGGCGCTGTATTAAATAACCCGTTACTCCATTGACGTTTAACTTACAAAGATAGCTGCATATTTTCTATAAGCGCGTAGGTAGCAACAAGCACCGCGATCCTTATTTCTGTTATAAATGAAGGTTTTACTGCGCTACCAAGAACTTTGTAGAAAGTACAAAGTACGTAGGAACATATAACTACTAAATATAATCAAGAGACTGCGCTCATTACGGATTGGATATAATCTCTGCTTGAGCAACTGGCCGGTCCAGATAGCAGTTTCACTGGCGACCTTTGCATATATTTAAATCAGCCCTCAACATGAAAGCACTTAAAATAAGTCACCATAATGTCAGTGTGTAGGATTACTTCACACTTCACGATTTTGTTCGCAGCGTCTCTCTCGTTTTGAAATCGATTATGAGTCCCGGGAACCTGTTTCGATTTCAGATTAGAATGTGTTTTACGTTTGAGTTATGATTGCAATTCATTTTATCGGATTCGATCCAGTCATATTTCAGAGATTGAGTAACTAGTATCTAAGTATTAGGACTTAAGATATTCGGCTTGGCGGACGATTAACAACGGTGAAGGAACTAATAACGGATCGTCGTTCGTGAGTACTACGGCTCGTCGGTGCCAAGCGTGGTGAGTGTGGATTACGCCGATGCATGCCCAGAGCGTTCGTTATAGCACTGTATGAGCAGATTCACTCGTATATTCTACAGTAAATGTTATGTTTTGCTTCACCGTTTCTGTTGGCTTGCTGTTAGGAAATAGATACTGGAGGGTGTTCGCAGATTTTGATCTTTGGTTTGTCCGATATTGGCCTCTAATTCTGTGACCTAATTTCTGTAGTGGTAACCCCGTTGTATTCTACTTTCAAGTTTGGAATTCTTTTGATACTTAGCTGACATTTGCAGAGGATTTAAGGATTACATAATATGTTATTTGACTATAGGATATGTTTTAAAGGTTCTTGAACTTAGATACATTGAATTACCACTTTATTTATTTAACTACCTACAACTTCGACGTAAACAGAACCCTTATCCACAGATATCACGTTCAAAACAAATTATTCATAGAAAGCCCTAAATGGAACGCGAGCACCAATCATTTTCCTACATTCCCTTTGACCTACCTGTAAGTGATGTCTCAAAAACGGTAACCATACCAAATAACTTTGTCCCTTCAAAATTACTCAACCGATCCACTTAGAATGTACTTTGTATGTGTGTTATAGTTCGCGGATTCCGAAAATGTATGTAGATATGTGTGTAATGTACAAAGTCGGTTAAGTAAGAGGTTGTGTGTTGAGGTCAATTGTTTTGATGGTCGGTTTTGAGTGCGTAAGTGTGATGTGAGTGAGATTTTTGTAATTATGTATTGTTGTTGGAGATGTTTGATGTACTGAAAGTAGATCATTCAATTAAACTACTTAGATTAACATTTTTTTATGGTGGGAGACTTTTCCGGTTCTGGGCGGAGCAGGAGGGCGTGTCAGACTTTTATTGACTAAAACTCACTCCTTCTTTGTCTTTGTTCCAGGGCACCAGGGTTTATTTTCACATAACCCATGGCCATAGTAGGCCTCGACCCAGTTATTCCTACGATTTGCTGACATCCCCTTAAGGCGCTCGTGATACACTACGTGCCATCGACGACATGAACTCGGTTTGGGCGATTACCGACTGGACGGCCGGCTGGACGGCGAGCTACCCATTACTCGCTGTCCGTAAGCCTACGCCTACTTAGATTTACATGTTACAATAACAAAAAAGCCTCTTTTTAATTACTCAGATACCCGCGAAACGAGACACAATAGTAAAACAATAACAGCGCGGTCTCATAGGACCGGTTGGGGATTCAAACGTTAAACGTAAGGTTACAATAAAAATGGTACTAGTATGAATTCTTCGACTGCAATTAGAAGCTTTTGCATTCAAGGGTAAAAGTTACATAAACATATTTGGCATACAGCCCTTACACGAGGAAGCTATACGGCGTCCAAGGGCAGTGGGCTTTTGGGGGCTATCACTCATGCTACGACTTTTGAAATATGGTGAGCAGATACGTAATCCACTTTGCTCATTTAATTACTTTATATTTTATGTTTTTGCTGTCATACTTATTCGTATACTCTTCGTAAAATTCTGGCTTAAAATTCAGCTAAATCCAGCTTGACTGAAGCCGACCCCAATATAGTTGGGAAAAGGCAAGGTAGATGATGACTTATTCGTATACTATTCCACACAAGAATTTTAACAGAACTCTTTTATAATATTCAACTAACCAATTGGATAATGTATTGAAAATTAATCATTTTATGTCCGCAGCTGAACAAAAGCCTTCCCCAAGCAGTTCAGTTAATCCGCGCACAAAATACACTCGTCAATCCAGCTCGAAGGACCATCAATGTTAGTCATAGCACTGAATGACTTGAATGCTTGGCATCCGACGCATCCCGGTTACGACTGCGGTCCACGTCCATTTTATTGCTAAGTACGGCCCCGTGGGTTTGTTCACCGGTCGGCGTTTGCTCTGTTGCTAAATTGAATGAGAATGTTTCTAGCGCTGTTCGTGTTTAAAGGTAAGTTACGGTATTTTAAGAATTTATTGTGCGTTTTATTGTTAGATGTTTTCGAGTAATCTGGGTTTTGGCAGTTGTCCCATGTCAAAAGACTAATATTCACCAGCATTTGGTTAGACTGGAAGCAGACCCTAAAGTTAGTATTAGTTAGTTACTTATTAATACAAGTAGTCAGAAACTAAAATATCAGAATCAAACGTTAATCTATTCCAGGAAGTATTTTTTAAAGATTCACAATAACAGACAAAATTTCGGTTTCTATACCAATGTATTTTTGATGTATACGATTGTGTAAAGCACGAATAAGCGTTTTTCTATCTTTGTATCTTTTCTTTAAACAAATAACTTGCTTTGATGGAGCGGGATTGTCGGACTTTTTCTGACTAAATCCCACCTGCGTTACTTCAGTTGCGTTATGTGGTCCAGGGTCGCGCTGAGTGTTACTTACCTATTTCCTGGGCTATGATAGCGCTAATATACGTAGTCAGCCGCTAAAAGTAGTCATATTCATCAGCTTTCGATTTAACTGGAAGTCGATCCCATCATAGATAAGAAAAGGCTTACTCTTTTCAATCTTAATATATATAAATCTCGTGTCACAATGCTTGTCCTCAATGGACTTCTAAACCACTTAACCGATTATAATAAAATTCGCACACCATGTGCAGTTCGATCCAACTTGAGAGATAGAATAGTTTAAATCTAAAAAAAAAAAGTTATGTAAAGTAGGATAGTGTAGGGTAGTGTAGGGTAGTGTAGGGCAGTGTAGGGTAGTGTAGGGTAGTGTAGGGTAGTGTAGGTTAGTGTAGGGTAGTGTAGTGTAGCGTAATGTAGTGTAGCGTAGTGTAGTGTAGGGTACTGTAGGGTAGTGTAGGGTAGGTAGGGTAGTGTAGGGTAGTGTAGGGTAGTGTAGGGTAGGTAGGGAAGGTAGGGTAGGGTAGCGTAGGATATGTAGGGTAGTCATTTGACGAGAGCGAAGCCGCGGGTAAAAGCTAGTACACATATATGTCTCTACAGATTTTCACCAAAATTTATTCCCGGTATGGAAATGTGTGCGTAAATCAAACAAAAATTGAATCTGAAACAAATCAATCCCAGAAACCAAAATAAAAAGAAACAAAAATTGTCTTGAGCCTAGATAGAGGAGGTTTGAAATGTCAAAGATTGAAAGGTTTTATTCTGGATATTGAACTTAATAACACCTACACACCTAGTAGTAGTAGTGATACCTATATATTAGGTACTCGTAAAAACAGGACCGTTCGTTGTGGTGACATGTAGGGGAGGCCTATGTCCAACCACGGACGTCCTTTGGCTGCAATGATAATGATGATGATGAACCAGACAAGCCTGGTCACTTATCTCCTTTTTCGAATGTTCTAATCATGTTTTTTAAGGCGGGGAATTGTCCAATGACTTCTCCCGCTTTGGGTGGAGCGGAAGGGTGTATCAACTGCGTTCTTCAGTTGCCCTTTGCGTTTTAAGTCTATGGGATTCCTTTTCAGAACGTCGCAGCAGGCATCGGTCCTGCTGGACCCATACGGTTTGCTAACATCTTTTTAAGTAGCATTTTGCACTATCGAAAGCCTGCTACCTACCAGATCTCCACAACCCATTAACTGGGGTAACACGGTACTTCATGGCAAGACTGGAGTCAGATTTACTGGACCTACGGCTTAACGTGCTTTCCGAGGCACGGAGGAAACTGGGTATGTTAAGATGGCCATCCATCCTCAGACCAACTTTGGCAAGCGTTGCTAAACCTGGAAGATCGACCCGAGCGGCTGTTATTATCTAGCCACGAGCTCCTCCTAGCCACGAGCTCCTCCTAGCCACGAGCTCCTCAAAGTAACAAGCGTAAACTTCAAATATACATTCGCCTTTTATTTTCTAGTGCCGAATCAGTGTTGAAGCGAGGCTTGAACAAAACATCAATATTGGGGTCGGCTTCCAGTCTGGATTTAGCTGAATATCAGTATTTTACGAGGAGCGGCTGCCTACCAGACCTCCACAACCCATTAACTGGGGTACCACGGTATCATAGCAAGACTGGAGTCAGATTTACTGGCTTCTGACTATCCGTAACGATTGCCAATGATTTACAAATGACAGCCGGGACCAACGGCTTAACGTGCTTTCCGAGGCACGGAGGAAACTCGATATGTTAAGATTGTCACCTATCCATAGATCAACCTTGGCAAGCGTTGCTTAACCTGGAAGATCGACCCGTGCGGCTGTTATTATATCCTCAAAGTGCAAATATACATTCGCCTTTTATTTTCTAGTGCCGAATCAGTGTTGAAGGCTCGCCTTGATCAAAACATCAATATTCATAAAATAGTAGTGCAACACGCTTATGAGCGGACTTGTTTTCGTTTTCTCTCGCACGAGGAAATAACAGAGAAAATATTAAACGTCCATCTAATACGTTGCCGTAGTATGCGGAATAGAAATGGATTATTTTTGTTTGTAGCTCTGGAAAAATGTTTGTAAATAGTGTCGTGTCGTTTTTGTGAAGGGAAATTGAAGAGATTGACTAAAAGACTACAGCATCTAACAGTGCAATGCAAGTTTTGTAAGTTGATCATAGCACGGGAATCTTAAATTAAATATTTCAAAAACCTCGACATATTTAAAAACAAATGTAGCTTAACATACTCATCATCATCATCAGAAAATCTGAATTTTATGAGGAGCGGCTGCCTACCAGAGCTCCACAACCCATTAACTAGGGTAACACGGTACTTCATGACAAGACTGGAGTCTGATTTACTGACTTCTGACTATCCGTAACGACTGCCAAAGATCTAGTATAAACAAATGTAGTGACATACTGACTTTAAAAAATTAAATTGATTTCCATTTGTCACACAGTTTTGTAATGTAGATTTTTATTCCTTTCATTTAAAAAAAAAACATAAGATAACTTCCCACCTAAAAAAAACCCTCTTTCTCGGTTTCTTTTGTGAACATTCAGTTAGTAATTCCCACTTTCCCACCCCTCCACCTCCTTTATTTAAACTTTTTTTCGGTAGACTTGGTAGACAGACTTTTACTGACTAAAAACTACTTCGTTGTTCCTTTTTTACCTTCGTTCCAGGTCCCAAGAACCTGTTTTTTTACGGTACCACAGAATGTCACACACACAGCGTTCAAACTTATAACACCCCCGCATTCTGATTATATCCGATTTAACCCTCCTATTGCATCGGAGGTTAAAAATACTTTCTATTAGATCTTTCCAACGCTACACTCAGTAACAAAGTGTGAACCCAGGCTGTACTGAAACACGCCTCTAACAAATATCTTAAAATATTGTGAATTTAACAAAAAAAAATATGGTGGGAAATAATAGACATCACTTCTCCCGCTCCGCGCGGAGCGAGAGGGCGTGTCAGACTTCTACTGACTAGAACGCACTCCTGTTCCTTCTTTGTCTTCATTCCAGGATTCTCTTTCGTTCAACTCAGGGCCCCAGAATGCTCGTTCATTCAACCCAGGGCCTCAGTAGGCTTCGACCCTGCCAGGCCCCTACAGTTTGCTCCGGGATTGTGCATTAAACATGCCCAAAAGACTGCCTAGCCGTCAGTCTTTGTACGGTACGGTTGTTGTACGATAATGCAAGGTCGAAGGTGGTTTAATCGAAAGGTCAATGCAAGAGCCCGTTCTTGGGTCACGCAAACTATCAACCAGGCTAAAGATCTTTAATAACTGCAAATATGACTGCTCCACAGAAGGAGGTCCATATTCCCTTTTGACTGCTTCGCAGAAAGAAATGCGTGTTTCCTAATTCCTTTTCAGTCACTGGCACCGCTTTCAAACTTCCTCTAATATGTATACTCATTTCTTATTTTATCCACTCTGGTCACAACACTACTTATCCATCTAAACATTCTCATCTCTATAACAGGCAATCGTTTTTAGTGTTCCATAACTAAAGGGTAAACACGGTACGCTATTGCAAAGACTCCGCTGCTAATCTGTCTGTCATCAGGCTCTATCTCATGAATCGAGACAGCTAGACTGTTGAAATTTTCGCAAATGTTGTATTTCTGTTGCTGTTATAACAAACAAATACTGAAAACAGAATAAAATAAATATTTAAGTGGAGGCTCTACCATAAAACACACGTGATTTTTTTGTCGTGTTTTGCTACAGACTGTACTGAACCAGTCAAGTGCGAGACGGACTCGAACACGTCCCTACGTGCACGACTCCGTTTCGCTCTTGGCTGGTTTTTTAGCTTAGATTACTAACACACACAATGATTACAGCGATTCTTGCCTGTTGATCTAAAACGCTAAAGTCAATATCTAATACTAATATCTGCAATTTCCACGAAATATCAAATTCCCCGAATATTAAGTATTCCTACTAGTGCTAACGAAGCTATGACGTCAGACAAACATTAAGAACATATAAGTTAGAAACCCAAATTTCCAAGACTGGTTAGATATAGTCTCGACTATACCTATATAACGTAATATCGTCTGTATCTCAGTACATAATATATCCTCATTATGCCAACTATTTATTTATAACATAGCTTTTGCCAGCGGCTTCGCCCGCCTAGGTTCTCCTCGCCCGGTTAGTTTCTCTATACTAACTTTCTGGTGAATTTTGGAAAATCCTCTACTTCCATTCTCTCTTGCTTACCTACGTCATATAAGAACGTCAAAAAAGGTGTGCAAAATTTCACGCACCTAGTCCTAGTAGTTTCGGCTATGCGTTGATATATCAGCCAGTCAGTTTCTTTATATATATACATGTAAATAGGTATGGTTATGTATATTTGCATAACATTACAGGTTAGATTTTTTTGAGGTGGTAAATCATTAAACAATTTCTCCAATTAGTGTTAGTATGCTTTCCCGGGTTATGCAGTTATCCTGCTTACATAAATAGGTACGTGTTACTGTCACAAAATTATATTTTAATGAATAATAATTATATACCCTGACTTTTTTCTTTTTTAGGGTTCCGTAGCCAATAGGCAAAAACGGAAGCCTTATGGTTTCGCCATGTCTGTCCGTCCGTCCTCGCTTAATCTCTGTGACCGTTAGCTCTAGAAAGCTGCAATTTGGTACCAATATGTTTGTCAATCATGCCGACAAAGTGCAAAAATAAAAATTGGAAAAAAATGTTTTTTTAGGGTAGCCCCCTACATGTAAAGTGGAAAGCGTTTTTTTTTAATTTCACCCCTATCGTGTGATATATTGTTGGATAGGTATTCAAAAATGAATATGGGTTTACTAAAATAATTTTTTGATAATATTAATAATTTCGGAAATAATCGCTCTAAAAGTAAAAAACAATGTGTCCGCCCCCTCCAACTTTTGAAACATAAGTTTAGAAAATACGAAAAAAATCTGGAAAGTAGAGCTTCATAAATACTTTCTAGGAAAATTGTTTTGAACTTGATAGGACGAACAGTTTTTGAAAAATTGGGGACACTTATTGTGACGGACGGGAACTACGGAACCCTACACTAAGCGTGACCTGACACGCTCTTGGCCGGTTTTTCTTTTTTTTTTGTAAGTTAGGCTCCCTTCGCGCCCCACCTAGCGGGATAAGTCCCGCTCTAGGTGGGGCGGGAGGCCGTGTAGTTCTTTTACTGAACTAAAACCACTCCTGTGACCTTCAGTTGTCCTTTGAGTTCTAAAACTACGGGTTTCCTTTTGAGAAAATGCCCGCGGCTAGGTGTTTGCTCGACTTCCGTAAGCCCGCGTCTAACCTGACTGATAGATATTGCCCTACAAAATGTAAAAAAATAATAATTTACAAATTTGAATTTCCTGGAGCTTGAATCTTGCTTTATGGTATATGAATGGACGGTTTATGATGTTAAGGTAAATGATATTTATTTTACCTTATACCTTCGTCTTGAATCATTCTATCTATTACAAAAACCGCATCAAAATCCGTTGTGCAGTTTTAAACATCTAAGCATACATAGGAACAGACAGACGTATGTCTGTCTAGCAGGAAGCGACTGTGTTTTATACTATGTTGAATGTTGATGACAACTAACATTAGAAACAGGTACTACTAACACTAAACTAAGATTTAATATAATGTAAATGTTCAATTTTATGGCAAAAAAAGGCTTCATTATTATTAACACTTATAAGTATTAGTACTTTTGTCATTGAAATCTACGGCCAGAGGTTTATATTTGACCCAGAACACGTACAAAATACAACGCATAGCTTTCTCAAGCCTCGACCGGCTATTTGGTGTTATGGTTACGAGTAGAACCATGAACTTGGAGTTCTTTCCCGTGGTCAGACAAAGTGCTACTGGTATCTTTCTTCCATAGGTATTTCACAGTCATCATCTTAATTTCAGCCGAGTTCACTGTTGGACACAGGCGGAGGCCTACACCTACTTGGGGGAGCCTAAGTGTAGCCACAATGTCCGATCCTGTGCGTCTGCACGTCTCCATCGGATTCCCGCAACTCTTACCAGGCGATCTCTCCACATTGTGGGCCTTCCAACACTTCGTCTTCTGGTACACGGTAGACATTCCAGAACCTTTCAGTCCCTACGGCCCTCTGTTCTACGAGCAATGTGTCGGTAGCCTTGGTTCTCTTGCAGATATCTTCATTCCTGATTCGATAACGCAAGGAAACTCCGAGCATTGCCCTTTCTTCTTTTCATAGGTCTCAGTAGCAGTTCTAGATTTATACCTAATTCATGCATCTAACAGTAGACTTGTTGACCCCGTACATAAATTAATTTAACAGCCTCGTTTAAATTATTTAATTCCGTTTATTCATAGTATTTAGATTTTTAAATATTAGCATATTAAACTATGAGGCATTTCCTTTGTACTATTTTAATCTGATACTGTTTCTATGAGTGTAAAAAATGTTTTTTTTAAATAGTAGCCCACGGTATCGGAATAGGGTTCAATCTTTCAGGACTCCAAAGAGAGGAACTTCCTCACTCAAGCCTAGTCTAGGAGTACCGCTTTCTTAATTAAGCCCTTAATCCAACTGATTAACTAGAACTTCCTGAGGCGTTTTTCTTATAACTGGGGAATAATTCAATGAAATTTTGTGTCCTTCTGTTACTCTTGGCGTTCTAGGGTCACGGTTACTCTTTCAAACGTCCCCAACATCAGGCCTAGTGGCCCCTCCAGTTTTGCAGCCATCGCGTATAGAACACTCCGTGGCGACTCGACTCCCAAGACTTCTCTTTCGGCGGCGACTGAGGCTTCAAGATTTCAATTCGATCACCTTCGGTCGCACTACGTATGTAGGTAGGTACTGCTACACAGAAGGAGGCGACCGCTTCCCGTTTCCTCTCGCTCCTGAACTAGAACCAATCGATTACCCATAACAATTTAACTTGTCCCTTAATATCTCTGCTTAAACGCTTAACCTTGTATAAATAAATGATATTTATTATGTTCTAAGGCTACGAAAATCACCACGAACCAAAGAATTACAAGAGAATATTTATTAAATGCCAACCATTTAAATTATTGATAGGAGTACTTATCACATCAATATTATGAAGGCAAAAAATTTTATATAGGTATGTGTGCATGTTTTGCCTACTATCAAAATTAAATGGCTAAACGGATTTGAATAAAATTTAGTTCACACTTAAATCATGTCCTAACTAAAATAGCACATAAGATACTGTTAATCCCGGGAAAGTATTCCGTTGAGATAATATTCCACTTTCACAAGGCAAAGCCGCTGTCAGAAGCTAGTCCTACTAATATTATAAACGCGAAATTTTATATGTATTGCTGTTGCAGATGTATAGATGTTTCTTACTCTTCATGTAAAAACTACTGAATGGATTTCGATGAAACTTGGTATAAAGGTAGACCATGTCCAGGTTTAGCACATAGGATACTCTTTATCCCGGGAGTATGCTCTGTTGAGACAATTTTCCACTTTCACAAGGCAAAGTCGCTATCAGAAGCTAGTTTTGCTATAATTATGAAATCACATTGAAGACTCGCCGCCGCGATGTGGCGGTGTTACACAAGCGTATCCACGCGATGTTGCCGCATCTAGTTTCACTCTGCGCTGCTGGGATTTTTGATACTTTACGTTTATACTTTGTATTCGAGTAAAGAGATTATGGCTATGAAATAACAGCTATATAGGTTGATGTTCAAGGTTAAACCACTTCTGCAGAAGTCAGTCTGTAGATGAGTGACCATTCATTATATTAGACTTCGCCATACAGGACGCACGTTTAGACCTTGGTCCGGGTTCTCATATGTAGATCTTAGACAGCCGTTACGGACAGTCAGAACTTCAAAATATAGTCAGAAGCCAAAACCTTTTATGCTAAGGGGTATCATGCTAGCCAGTAGGATTGTGAAGCACGGTGGTCCAATGGTTAAGCGATTAGCTGCTGCGCTGCATGTCGCCGGTTCAATTCCATTGTATGGGCTACAGATAGGTGTTCCGGGTCTGGGTATCTTATGAATCTGCGTTTACACATTTATGAACACACCTACGATACCAACCGCAGGCGTGGGCTTGCAGACGGCAATAAAGACCGGAAAAATCATTCGTCAATTTCCCACCTAAAAAAAAACCTATGATACTGAGAGTTATTCCTAGCGTAGGACAGACCGAAAAAAAAAGTAAAGAAGAAGAAGGTGAGAATGTAAAATATTAGTACTCAGTAACATCCGGTTAGTTCAGAAGCCAACTCCGAAATAGTTGTGAAAACACTAGGCAGATTACACACGTGTTTGAGTATTTGTCGAGTCGTACCTACGCGCCTGGATGACGTGGAGAGGCGTGAGATCATTTACACATAACATATATATGTATATGTATAGGTTGATTAAATCTTTATGTGATTTAAAAGTGATGTAGCTTGTATATATCACGGGTAATGTCAATAAAACAGTTTTTATGAAAGCTGTTTACTATTATTTCTTTTATTCGTTATAAATACAATCATATTAATTACATTTTTTAACAAAATAATACCGACATATAATGTGTCATGTCTGGAGCAGGGTCCAAGTTACCGGTGGTTAGGGCTCCAAAGAAAGGAACTTCCTCACGATGCGAGCCGTATCGCAAAGCAGTGCCTTCTACGCTTGACCCAACCGCGCAACGATAGCTTCGACAGAAGACGGTCTGAATTAATTCATTCATAGTAAAACATAAAATACTAATTATTTACTATTATTTTTAATTTGGCACATGGAGCGCAGCACATTACACCCAGCATGGGTTTTTTTTTCTGGTAAGGGAATCATCAGAATGACTTCTCCCGCTCTTGGGCGGAGCGGGAGGGCGTGTCAGACTCTTACTGACTAAACCCCTACCCCGTTCCTTCGTTGCCTTCGTTCTGGAAATTCCTAAAGGTTGATACCGAGTCCCCCGACTCGGTGTCAACCTTTAGGAATTTTCCCAGAGGCTTCGACCCTGCCGGGCCCCTACAGTTTGCTGTCATCTCCTTGAGGCGCGCGTGGAACAGAACGCGCCGTTGACGACTGGGCTCGGTCCAGATTATTTCCAGACTGCCGGACGGCGAGCTACCCAGTGCTCGCCGTCGGCGAACCCGCGCTTACGGTGGTCGGAAATCGGGATCGGGATCTCGGCGGCGGCGGCGTGAGGACCGTTCCCTCACGCGCTCGCGGTCAGCCGCCTCCTTCACGAGCATTACTGCTTCGCAGAAGGAGGCGACCGCATGCCACCCCTCCTCGCTCCGGGCCATGGCCTGAACCAGGGCCCGGCGCGAGAGGTCGCCGCTACCGATAGCCTCCACGAGGACACGGCGGTGCTCCGCCCAAGCGGGGCACACTTCTACCGTGTGCTCTACCGTGTCCTCACACCCAGCATGGGTGTAAAAAGGTCAGAGCGAGTATGGAATAACACACTGCGCTGCAATATGGGCGTAATAGATGTGGGTAAAAAGGCTGACTCGTAAAAGTAAGTGTTTACAAAATGATTCATAAATAATCCTCGTACCTATTTAGCACCAACATTTTACAGAAATTTAAAAAAAATGCTAGAGTCCAATATCGATTAACAAGGAAAATTTTAACACCAAGAATGAAGTCATAAATTCAAGTAATAATACTAATCCTTTTAACAATTGCCATAATTTCAAAGATCATAGCAGGAAACTCGCATATAGTCAATGAATTAGTGACGACCTTTAAACGTAATAGTCATATTATACATACATGTACATAATATATATGCCTATATACAAGCCTCGCGTCACAACTCTACTAAGGGATGTCGCCATTCCTCATTGCGATCGTGCAGAACACAAATGACTTTTATTACAATGACATAAAGTTTAAATTACAACTCTCTGATGAAATGCAATAACTATCTGCTGCTATGTAGTTTAGATTAGAGTTTAATAGTGTTATTTGTGGTGTGGTCAGCAAGTGGCCTCTTCCTAACAATATTGACAGCTATCTAATTTACATTTGATAATTGGAAACAAAGTCCAGTTCTCACAATAGTGGTAAATCAGAAAAACGTTTAGCGCTATCTGGGTTAGTACATTTCCACTCGAACTTCTCTCAAATTTTAAATTCTGAAACCAGGGGTTTTAGTTTAGGTGGAAAATTATCATAACTTCTCCCGCTCTTAGGCGAAGCGGAAGGGCGTTCCAGAGTTTTACTGACTAAAACCCACAGAGTCTTCGATCCTGCTGGGCCCCTACGGTTTTGCTGACATCTATCTGCTTGAGGCATGTGTAGAACACGCGCCGTCTACGACTTGGGCTCGCCCCGGATGATTACCAGACGGCCGGATGGCGAGCTACCCATTGCGCGCCGTCCTGAAACCAGGGGTAAGATTAAATTATGATTTTGTTTTGAACTACCCAAAAATAGTGATGCTGCAGCAGTGGCTGCAGAGAACCTCAAGCGTCGGAAATATAACAAAATCGTCAGCAGTAATCATTTTGAGCCGTTTGGGGTTGACATTCTTGCGAAGGGTCCGAGTGCTCATACGCTTTTTAAAGAATTATCTAAACGCTAAGTTGACTCTTCGCGTGACCCAAGGGCTGGCTTTTACCTCGGTCAGAGATTAAGCACTGCCATTCAACGTTTATTTATTAAAAATATCTTGTAAATTAAAAAAAGACACTATAAACAATTACCCAAAAAGTTTTGTTACATTTGTTTTTAAACCTTTTTTTGTAGTCAATTATTTTAACAGATTTTCCTTAACAATTTCCTTATTTCCCGTCTGATTTTTACATTTTTGGATTTAGCTTTTTTTGCAAAGAAACCGTGCCTGTCGCTAGGGAATGCAATCCGGACTATCCGTAATCCGAAAAATCCGGATATCCGCACATTTTTACTCGACTTGTAAAACCGGATTTGAAAATCAAATCCGCGGATTTTTTGAATAATAAGAAATTTTAATTCGCGATGATATTATATACTTTTATTATTAGTTAAGCACTAGCTTTTGCTCGTGGCTTCACCCGCGTGTAAGACGGATAACCAAGTAAATTCAGAAAAAAATATCGTAACTTGGGTCCAATATAATTCGTGGTCTACCCGTATGACAAGTTGCAATGCATGCGTGCCCAAAAAAGACTGAATGTCTTTTAAGGCGCCAAGCGTCATCATGCTGACAGAAAAAAGTATGAACTAATTATCAACCCTACTACATTCTTTGGGCACGCCATAATTATGGCTATAAGTCCCCTCTTTGAGAAGTGGTTGGAAAGACGTCACTGCGTACTCACCTCCCACATGACACAGGTCCTCACCGGACGTGGTAAGTTCGAGAGATTTCTGCACTGGATTTGTGCGAAAGAAACGCCCAGGTGTCATTTTTGTGCGGATCGATCCGCATAATAATATAGTAGCACGTCGAGTCCTGGTACGGCCCATGGACCGGAGCGCAAAGGAATGTGACAGGCGGTCGCCTGCTTCTGCGAAGCAGTAATGCTAATGAAGGAGGCGGCTGCACGTGCGAGGGAATGATCCTCACGCTCCAGCTCCCGGATCCAGACCCCGATTTCCAGCTACCGTAGGCGCAGGATTGCGGATGGCGAGCAATGGGTAGCTCATTGACTCCGTTACGGCGCTTAGTATGTCTCAAGGTGATACAAATCGTAGTGGCCCAGCTGGGTCGAAGTCTACTGTTGCCATGTGTTATGTGAAAGTGAACCTCGGGACCCTAGAAAGAAGACAAAGAAAAAGAAGAAGAAAGAGGAGTAGATTTTAGTCACTAAAAATCTGATATCTCGCTGTGCCCAGAACGGGAGAAGTCATTAGATAATTTTCAACCCAAAAATGGAAAAAATATACATTCTTTGTCTTTACATGTTGGGAAAAGGGCTTTTTGGAGAGGTCGTAATCCACCAGGCGGGCCCAGTGTTGATTTGTGGATGCTACATTTCCTAAAAGTTTTGGTTTTAGGTCTTGCCGGATTTCTCGCGATGTTTCCCGTCGCCGTTTTGAGAGCTACTGCTCTCAAAACGTCGAAGGCAAATCGTGTGAAGGGAAACATCATGTTAACAAACTAATATAAGTAGGTTTGTTTAATTTTCATGAAAAATCCGTAAAATCCGGATAATCCGGATTGGACCCAAAATCCGTTTTAAAAAATCCGGATTTTTAAAACACGACGGATTTGCATTCTCTACCTGTCGCTCTGTCTGTCAAGATTCTTTTTTTCAGTGTCGTGTGTTTTCAAGTTGAATTTAAATATTAAACGCCTACGTTCCCTTGAAGCGGCGCAAAAATCAAACTTCTAATTCAAGCCAAATCAGAACTGCTATTTACGAGTATCTATATGTATAAAAGGCGAAGCTGACTGGCATATTAACCAAAACTACTAGGACTAGAAGCGTGAAATATTGCACAAGGTTCCAAAGTTTATACAGAGAAACCTACTTTCACGCGGACAAAGCCGCTGGCAGAAGCTAGTGCCTTATATTTTGATACTCGCAAGGGAATCAGAACCTTTATGGAACTTCCCTTTGACCATGAAATTTGGCAAGAAGCAAGGCCTTATGCAGTAGGTTTAAAAAGCTAAAGTCAGTTTGATAACATGTAGTTTAATGAAATACAAAACTTGAATTTTCAGTTAGAGAATTAACCTTGACGTACATGTACTGATGAAGATATCATTAATTTAACTGCAAAGTAAAATTTCTCCTTCAACTCTATCATCCTCCCCCAAGAGTTGCTACAACGGTTCTGTGCGTCTGGTGTCCAACTTTCTGATATTTTCGTCAGATTAATGTTCTGTTTTCATTGTTGATACTTATGGGATATCAGATGTGTAATAATTGTGCAATTTTTTGGTTTATAGTAAGAACTGGTTCATTTGCAAGTCCGACTTACCACTTAGTTTGTTTTTAATAACATTATACACAAATTTTCTCAACAGTTCAGACTTATACCGTCCAGTTAAATAACCGGGTTATCCCATATCCTCGTCCGCTGGTCGAACAGGCTGTCTCATACGCTGTTGCGAACTTGCCGAGTAGCCGCCTCCCGTCTGAAACTACATGACAAGCATTGTGCCGATTGTGCCTATATAAATGGCAGTCAAAGTTGCCAGTGAGTGTTGCTTATGAATAAAATAATAATTATATTTGTTAGTGACTCAAATTAACTATTAATACTAGCCACCCACTCCAGTTGTACGGGTATTACAAATTAGTTATATTCTCGGCTTTTCTCAAGTATGTATTGTACATTTAAACCTCCCTCATGAATCACTCTGTCTCTCTATTGGTGAAAACGATAAACGATTTTCATGAATGACTGAAATTGGAAAAAAGAAAGTATACGGTATTCAATTTTAGCCCGCCGTCCGGCCATCCTGTAAGGTCCGAACTCGAGTCGTTGACTGTGCGTAGTGGTCCATGCGCACTTCAAACAAATGTCAGCACGGCCGTAGGGGCCCAGTAGGATCGATGTCCGCTAAGGCCACGGAGAATTTCTGGAACAGAAGAAGAAGTGTGGTTCTAGTCAGTAAAGGTCTGAGCCGTTAGCCCCTCGCTCCACACTAAAACAGGAGAAGTCATTATCATTTCCCACTTCATAAAAAAGGGTACTCGATTTCATAACTCCTTTCATATCACTATGACGTCATCGATTGACAAACAAACACACAAGTAGTAGGTATCAGACTGCATTACTCATTGTCATATCATTCCTTTTCTCCATGCTCTGTCCTCCTTGGTTGTAGGTACGTTGTCATGCAAAATGGATGTTTCGGGGATTCCTCTAACTATTTGCAGTTGATAAGCGTAACAAATGTGTATGCATCCTACTAATATTATAAATGTGAAAATTTGTATGTATGTTTAGGTGTCTTTAAGGCTAAACTTAATAGGCTCTGAATTAACTAATGCGCCTCACCATCAACAATTGAATCACTGCTTACCGTCAGGTGGGATTGCAATCAAGCACTTGTTTATAGTAGGTATTAAAAAAAAACTGTTTGTTACTCTTTCACGCAAAAACTGCAAAGTGGATTTCGATGAAACTTGGTATATGGGTAGGCCATGTCCAGGAATAGCATATAAAATACTTTTTAATTTGGAAGTAAGTTCCTTTGGGATAATTTTCTACTACAAAGCGGGTGAAGTCGCTGGCAGCAGCTAATAAGTGTATACTTCTGTTTTAATAAAACAAATTAAAAACAAACCATAATACATTTGTGTTCGCTTGGCATAATTATTTGCCTCAAAGAGATGTTATCAAATTAGACTCTAATTGAGTATATGCGATTGTAAATATATTAACTGAATTTAAAACAAACTATTGGTATTTGTCATTTAAAGCGAAAGAGGAAAAAGTGTACGTTGCCAGTAGTTTTGTTCAATTCTAAGCATTTATTTCATTTAAACCATTTGCATGCTTTTTTCTAAATTTCAAGGTCGATCAGTCACAAAAAAGAATAAATAAGATGAAGCTATTCGCTCCTTATAACAAGTAGTTCAATATAGCGAAGAACGTATAAGAAACTCCACGGACACTCTTTTAATATTTAAAATATTAAAATTATAGTTATCTACATAATATTACTCATGAGAATGATATATATATAAATACTCGTATACGCTCTAAAAAAAAACAATTCAAAGAACAAATAATTAAAATAAACCGCGGCAGCTGAGAGATAACCAGTGACAGCGCCCATGAACATGACTCATGCGTTGGCACCAGTCAGCTCAACCATTTTGAAGGACACTGAATGATCCAGTACACTGAATGACCCACCACCATTAGCCAGAGAAGTATAAAGTTAGAACTACGTTGAGCTTACGAGGCTTCCTAGACCCATCCTTAACACAGTGCCACAGTGTGGAGCCGCTACACAGAACATGTGGAACCTGCTATGCTGTCCATCCTGCACAACCACCTGCACTTTACAGGATCTAAACGAGGCCAATGCCAGTGCCATACAGGTTGTCAAATACTGGGCAGAAAAAATTTAGTTAGAGCATCGACACGAAAAGAACAAGAAGAAGCCCACGTGGCTCACGTACGTCGATCTGGGTGTGTCGGTTTCCAAATATTTAATAGAGTGCGTCTAATGAAAGCGCGACCTGGAGTTTTTTTTTTAATTTAATTGGCAACATTTTCAGCTGCAATTGTAGGAAATAAAAAAATTGTGAAGTGTCAAAACATGATTCTCCTACTAGTTAGTAATACCACATACAACATTTTTGGATTTAACCTCTTTTTCTCAGGTCGCACTATCATTAGACGGACTATATTGCTAGTAAAGTAGAGCTAGAAACTGATGCGCTCAGATTGGCGTACATGGCCCATGTGGGCTCAATGTAGTTCTACTTTTATGTTTTCAACCTCTAGGCCACATTTATTTACAAAGTAAAAAAAAAACAAAAATGTTTTTATTTTACGTGGGCTTACATGGGTACTGTCAGAAGTGCACGGTTAAATTTGCTCGTTTCCTATGGAGAGGAACCGGCAAGAAACTACACTCCAAAATTACTGGTTTTATAATATTTCCTTATTCTTCCTTCCTATCCTTTCCTTACAAATATATGCAAAGACAGCTAAGACCAGTCAACACTGTCCTCGCATATGTCAATGGAGTACCGTACTTCTACTTAAACGTGCTCTATATATCTAGTTATATAGAAGTTATATGTACCTATTATGCTAAAGATTATAATTATAATGTTTAGTTGTTAGAGTAAAGTGGCACAAAAGCTCTTTAAAAAACTCAGTGAGGGTAATGAAAACAGTTTGAAATGAAACTTCTACTTTTGCGACTTTTCTACACGAAAAAGCAATTTAATACACTAAACCTTCTTTTAAAACTGTCCAAATGGACCCTGTATTTTGGACCTATATCCCTAGGGACAATCTTTAGTACACCCGTGTCTAAAAAACCTACAGGTAACCTATAGTTTTCAATATAACTGTTTATTTTCATGATTGGGTTGAGAGGAATGAAACGGAAAGTTATTAAGTATATTTGTTTTAAAGGTATCGAAACCAAAAATGAAGATTGAAGCAGAAGCGAAGAGCTCATCATCTGCCTAGCCTTTTCTCAACTATATTTGGGTCGGCTTCCAGCAGTGGCGTAGCGTGCCTTGTCGGGGCCCCGTATAAAAAATGTTTGGAGGCCCTTATATGGGAGTAAAGATTTTTCACAAAAGAAAAAAAATATTGTGAAAAGAAATATTTATTTATCATAACATAATTTAACCATTTTACAAATAAAAATCAAATTTTAAATATTCACTCTCCTTGCCTTCTTTTATTTTTTTTCCTTTTTTTTAATTTTGTCATTTGTAAAATAAAATAAATCAGAAAGTATTAATTTTTTCCGTACACACTTTGGGGGCCTCCGTGGCCCGGGGGCCCCGTATAATTGATACGGCAGATACGGCGGTAGCTACGCCCCTGGCTTCCAGTCAAGCCGGATTTAGCTGAATACCAATATTTTACGAGGAGCGGCTGCCTACCAGACCTCCACAACCCATTAACTGGGGTAACACGGTACTTCATGGCAACTCAGATTTACTGGCTTCTGTCTGACTAACCGTAACGATTGCCAAAGATCTACAAATGGCAGCCGGGACGTACGGCTTAACGTGCTTTCCGAGGCACGGAGGAAACTCGGTATGGTAAGATGGTCACCCATCCACAGACCAACCTTGGCAATCGTCACTTAACCATTAAGATCGACCCGTGCGGCTGTTAATATCTAGCCACGAGCTCCTGAATGAAACACTACTAAAGTAATCAAAAACTCTTATATGTATGTAAAATGGAGAGCAAACTCATCACATTCAAATATGAATCAAAACAACAAGTGAAAGAGTAATTGACACGGAACGTGTGGAGGTAGGTGACCCGTGCGACACGTATACTAGTCTGTAATAGACTTTGCACCTCCAATATAATTAGTTCCGATTAAAATTGAGGAGTAGAATACCCTGCCAGAGTCTGTGTTTCCCGTTAGCTACAACCAAGGAATCTTTAAGTCAAGAGTGAATAGGTTACTTCTAGGAAAGCGCGCTCTATCGTCGACCGCATCGTCACTTTCCATCAGGTGAGATAACTGTCAAGTTCAAACCTATCAACAATAAAAACTCCGACCGAAGTTCCGACCTTTCGCAATCGAAATCGTATCTCCGTAACATCTCTGGTTGATATGGCAGATTTTAAGAACATAGTACACAATAATCAACATGGAAGCTATTACCGCTGTGGGTATGTTATGCAACATTCTGCAGTCTCTCACGGAAGTGCATATGTAACATCGAATTTGTAAATTACTTGCTGCAACCTACGATTATACAGCTTTCAACTTATCTTTGTGTGATACTGCATCTTTTCCACTGTGTTCCTTTATCCGTTTGTTCTTCATTATCTCCATACAGGATCATGACCCTGCTGCCGTGAACTCTATGAATTAGTCAAAATTTCTAAAATGATGATCATTGGTTGATTTGAAGTTTTGTTTTTGCGTCACGAACTAAGTCATCCTCGCAAATATGTAGTCTATGAATATATTATGTGAATAACTTAGCTAGTCAAGCGTGAAAAAAACACGATCTACCTGCGTATCCTTTCTCTGTCAAATCCATCCAAAGGTTGTCGGTAAAAAATCGCTTACAGCGATAAGACTGACCACTGCTATACCCAATCTAAGCTTATATTGTAATATTTTATAGTGTACAATACAGAGTATATCAATCAATCAATGGGGTCGATTTTTTTTTTGGTCGGGGAATTTATTTTAATAATAATTATATTATTTTTACTTGTAATTATTATTTTATTTTATTATTTTTATTTATAATTATTATATTATTATATCTAGCCTATGCTGTCCCACTGCTGGGCAAAGGCCTCCCTCAATTTCTTCCATCGTTCCCGGCTATGAGCTACTTCTTGCCAATTCTCAAGGAAGACATCCAAGTCGTCCCGCCATCACCTTCGTGGTCTACCGCGACCCCGTCGTGCGATTTCAGGACACCAACCTTGTGTTTTACTGGATCGGCATGCGGCAGATATGTCCGGCCCAGTCCCATTTGAGCTGGGCAGCCTTCAGAGCCACGTCAATGATATGCGTTTTGGAGGTTATAATTATTATTATATTTTATTCTTTTTATTTATAATTTATGTAATTAATACATAGTTATAAAAATTTGTACAAAGGATCAAATAACTTATTCCGTTATGAGTGGAACGAGAGGAAGTGGATGTTTACCGACTAAAACGCACGTATCTTTCTTCAGTTGCCCTTTGCGTTCCAGGGCCGTGGTAACTCTTTGGATCAATTCCGCAGCTTAGGCGGGTATCGACCCTAGACCGGCCTCGTCACTCATGCTGACAGCAGGGTTAGATTATAGACCCGTTTTGTCATATTCGATTGCAGTATGCAGCAGAAGTATCTACAAGAAAAAGGCGTAAAATTTAAAATATCATGACTTACTTGACTTAAGATCCTATGTCCCCTAGCAGGGGCTGAAGATGTCGACAGTAGTCACCCATCGCGACCGGTCTTGCACTTTACGCTTGACCTCGCTCCACGTCAGTATGATGCCTTGCGCTTCTGCCAATACTGTGAGCCACCATGTCTGCCAAGGACGGCCACGCTTCCTTTTCTCTTGGGGATTCCAGTCCAGCACCTGTTTCTATATGTGATCAGGATCCCTCCTTAACGTGTGACCAATCCAACTCCACTTGCGACGTTTGATCAAATGGTCGATAGAAGCTTCTTCTTCTTTCTTCTTCTTCCTGCCCTTATCCCATATTACTTGGGGTCGGCGCAACATGTTTTTTTCTTCCATTCTGTCCTGTCACCCGTCATAACATCACTGACTCCCTTTTCATTCATATCAGTCTTCACACAGTCCATCCAGCGTTTCTTTGGCCACCCTCTTCCTCTCCATCCGTCCACATGTAAATTCATAACTCTTTTAGAATTCATAACTCTTTTAGAAGCAATGTCATAAATATTATCAAAACTTATATACCTAGATATCACACAATAACTTGTATAAGATTCTAGATAAACCGCCTGCCAGTACACTTTACCACGTTAGTCCATGCGAGGTAGATGAGAATCTGTGCGCCACATGCAAGTCGTGTGACATCGGCGCCTTTCAACGCCTACGTGCGACTGTAACTAGACCAGTCTGCACAAAAAATGTACCACAGTGGGTGTTTATTTTTAGTATATAATTCAGTACGGTATTCTTTGATGTAGGTGCAGATTTTTAGGATACCTAGTTGTATTTTTAGGCAGTAGTGTATCCCAGTGATGCTGTTCCCGTCACCGTTCGTTTTGTTCTTCAAGATTTGTGTTTCGAAAGTGCTGACTATATACCTATAACCTACCTATATACCAAGTCATTTTTTAATATTTTTTCTTCTTCTTCCTTACTTTGTTCTATTTATGTTGATGCAAGACTTTCTATCTTTCTATCCTGTCATACTATCACTAACTCCCTTTTTTTCATATCCATCCTTCTTTTCTTTGGCCTCCCTCTGCCTCTGCAACCGTCTATATGTATACTCAGAACTCTTTTAGTAAAATGCGTTAAATCCCTCCTATTTACATAACCATCACCAAGACAAACGATTTCCTTTCAAATTTAGTCACTGGTGCCATTTTCAAACTTCTGATTTTTGACTATTTATTTCTTCGAAATATTTGCAGTTGAGTAATTCTCGTAATATTAAGGAATATCATCTCTATTTTCCTTACATTTTGACAAGTTTTTGATATTAATGGTCGCTGAGATAAAATTGCGACTTGAATTTGAACGTTAATTAAATAAATTAATTGGCTTTCAGATCAGTAGGAAGGTTTCGAAGAATACCTTTTACAAACATAAACAAACCAGTTTACATTTGTATACTGTTATAACTTTAGATTTCTTAATACCATTATATGTACATGAAGCTCCCGCGTTCGTTGTGCTTACCTTAGTAATTCTGCTCCAGATTTTTCAAGATGTTAGTGCTAACAACGACACAGCTCCATTTGACAAAAAAGTACAAAACATTTAGGTTATAAAACTTCTCCAAGCCATATAGTTTTTAGATATAGCACTAGCTGACTTAGCAGACGTTGTTCTGCTATATAAATTCAAAGAAAAAATGGGTAAAAAATGATCGACGACCTATTCTCAAAACTACCAAATATACAAGAAAAAAATTCAAAAAATATTATTCAAGCTGCTTCAGAGGAGTTCGATAGCAAACACAATTTTTATAAATTAGATAAGCATATTTTACCACACTAATTACTAATATCATTACGAAAGTTTGTGGTGTACATACCTGTGTTTATTACTTCTTCACGATGAAATAGGTGAACGTATTTCAATGAAACTTGCTACAGTAATAGACCATATACTGAAATAGCACACAGGATACTTTTTTCACGGGGGCAAAGCCGCTGGCAGCAGCTAGTATTACATAAACTATCTAACTACATAGTTAAATCAACTTCAACCAATAGTATAGTAGCCAATAACAACTTATTACTACTACTTTTCAAGTTTAAGAATTTAAGTTCAATAGGGTGACCTATTCAGAAATTAGCGACCAGCGACTTCCTTCTCCTTGTACCACCTTCTCATAGCGTTACTCCGTCCAAGATCAACCTTGTCGAAGCATGTCAGGGTTGAAACCTTTACCCTTCAATTTCCGTTATAAAGCTGCCCACAATAAAATTAATCCTGCTGAAAGTAAAAACCTGTAAAGATTTAAGTACAGATTCTGTTTTCTATCTTCGTGAATAATAAAAATAAAGCCTAATTTATAAAGCCTAAAAAAAACGAAAAGGGCTAGTTTAAATATTGATTAGCAGATTGTAAATTCTAATTCTATACCAAAAATTCATTAAACAGAATTAAAATCGTCAAATGATTAATTGTTTTTTTTTTTTGTAATATCGATAAATTAAGCCGATGATTGTCATAATCTCCATATTTGTCATTGGTGATTCAGAGATACTTTATGTTTTCTTGACCACGCCAGATTTTCCCCGCCAACACTATTAACGGGAAAAACAGGATAATGGATAGGATGATATCCATTATCCCAATAAAATATTTAATAATTTACTCTTTATTTCTTTAAATTTATTTTTTAATCAAATAAAAAAAAAATTAAAAAATAGTAGTCCTCCGGTATCGGGAGCAGGGTCCAAGCTACCGGTGGTTAGGGCTCCAGAAACAGAACTGCACCAAACCAACCAAAGACTATAGAATGCTCTATTAAAGATTATTCAAACTCAAACTAGATGGCGCCAATCGACTTAAACACTACAGCTGCATCGATAAATTCAGTAGCTTCTCCAACAATTTTCTTCATGTTATTTTAAACGTAAACGCTATTTCACAAGATGGATATATGGTCAGTATAATACGAGGCATGTGGAAATTCCTGACGCCTAATGTCCCAAGTCATGCATGTGTGAAGCCATTATTTTTCTAACATGTTGGTAAATAGACTTGTTTACTTTAGTAGTATTACGTCATGTGCATACTTTATGGAAGGTAATCTAGGAATTGAAGAATTTATAGTCTGTGCAGTCCATATATAACCCCTAATAAATTATCAGAGGGGCATAAGTATATGCGCATCTGGTGCACTCTTATTTTTAGGGAGAAATAACTTTTTCCACTTCGACTGGCGGATCACACTTTTATTGACTGTTACTCACCTATATTCCTTCAATCAGTCTTTGCTATCGAGCTCCACGGCAACTCTTGCAAACAATCCTGCGGTATTGTTTCAACCTGATGTGTCTTCACCAGCTAGTATTTATAAATTCATTTTCATTGAAGAAAATAGTAAAGTTATATAAGTATTTGTAGCTGCTCCTAATGCTCCAAATATTATATTTTCTATATTCTCTAAATGTATGGTTCGGAAGGAAAATTTCCGTATTAAGTATTTTATCATGTTCATGAATTCCGCTAGCAGTATCATCATTGCATTCTGTTTAATTAACTCTATAGGGATAATATTGAAGTAGCTTGATTATTGCCTATTTGTTACTACATTTTACTGATGTATTCTGTATAGGTACCTACTTAAATTTTGTGTTTTGCGGTTTCTCTTTCCATTGACGTCATGTTATTTGTGTGTTTTAATCAAATCTTTAAGAGGTATTTTAGCAGAATCATTTTCAGCGAACCCATTATCATTAGGGGAAGAAAATAAAATATCCAGAATACAGTTTATATTTAATATTTATTTATTGACCATCTCTTAGCTTAAGACAGGAAACATTCATAAAATAGCAGCTAGTCACAATAATAAAATTATGATAACATTTACAAAACGTTCTCTTAAATTTACTATTTCACAAACAAGTACCTCGCCTCATATCAAACAGTTTTACATCATTCATATCGAAATAATATTTGTAACTCCTTGTAGATTGCCTTCTAACAATGTCTTATATTTAAAAATCATCTTTGTTTTTCACCTCGAAATAATTTCTACGAAATGTTTCCCATTGCTCATTCATGAATCCATTCTTACTAAAGTACATTCATGGGAAACTTCGTACGGGTAAATCTTTTCAGCGAACCGATACGCAGAAATTATTCTATATGCATTAGGATTGTAAAGTATATTCTGTATATTTAGATATATATGGCCTCGTATAAACTTGATTACTAAATATGTATAACGGTGTCAAATATATATCAACAATATATTATTTGTATTTATGTTTGTATTTTGTATATATTGCACGACATGAGTACGTCAGTAATTCTTAAATAATGTGCTCGTCTGTGTTACTCATTTCTATTCCTGTTGTGTGATCAACTGTTACATCAACCCTTTCGCATACGTCATATGCATCTCCTATGGCTTGTTCAGCATCGCCTACTCACAAGTTCGTATTATTTCTATTTATAAGTTGATATTAGCCCAAATTAATATGTCCGTACAAAATATACTGTTGCATGTAAATCGAGGTTTCGGACTGAGCGACGATGACTCAATCCTTTCAACTGACTCTCTGACTCACCAATGGTATGATATTGAAAAACAACTCGGGGAATCTATTACTATAATACACAGGACTGCCAAGTAAATAAAATGCCAAATAAACTAAACTATTAAGTTTATTTAGATCTCAAGTTCACACGGAACCAATAAAATTATTCAATTGCTTTGGAGTATTATTATTGATACAATATTACAATTTCTTTCGACACATCGTCTCGACTTTTGTCTTGCTCAGTCTCGCGGTGTGCGAGTGAGATGAACACGAGTTTGATTCAATAATCTGATAGTCTGCAACATCTTTTTCTTTTTCTTACATTTTCCGATCAACACGATTGAATGACTAAAGCTAGAGGCTCGGTATTAAATTATTTATTTTCTAAGAATCTCACATCGTTCAAGGAGTAGCCACGTTTGAAGCGGTAGGATACAATGATCCTCCTGACGGCCGGAGTGACTTGTTGGCGTTAATGACAAAGAGATAGGAATGTTAGAAAGCACATCGTTCAGAACAATTCTCGCTCGATTGCTATATTAGAAAATAAAAACCCGTTACGGGACAATAGAGTTCATTGATACAAAACTTCATTTAGGTACGTTTACATTTATGAACTTTTCAACATGACTAACTCTCTGTCTGATTCTAAATTCCGTGCGCTCTCAAACGTGGCCGATTTACAGTTCATTGAAAAATCTACTTATTTGTTAATTATGTGCGTTTTTATGTTCAATTTATAAAGTACATTTGCTTGCAAATTCAAATTTAACAACTAGTGACCAAAATGTATTAGAACACTAATCATTTGTATGAATCTCTTTGTAGACTTTAACTCCTCATCTTTATTCCCTAATAAGGGTAACAGCTAAGTGTACAAGCGCCTAACTTTATAAATTTTATCATACAATAATGATTATTCAACATTACATACAACATACCAAATGATCGAAACAAAACAGAAAATCATCTACTCGTCACAAATGATCGAAACTCTAAATGCGATCCTACCGTCGGGTAAACGACATTTAAAATTCGGTTAATCCGTATAAAATGGCCGATATAGAAAAGGAATTAATTTTTTTCAAGCTTTTTACAAGCACAATATCCAAACAAGTCGGTTGGGGAAACTAGCACAAATACGACACACAGGCTAGGCTAATATCACAGGAGTGCTGGGAACGGTGCAGAGACCCACACCACGCGCCGCCCGCCGCCCCCTCCCCCCGCGCGGCGCCCCCCCGCCCGCCCGCGCGCCCCCCCCCCGCCCCGCGCGCCTCGCCGGGCCTCGCGCCCCGCGCCTCCCCTACCTATTTACTATTCAGAAGGGGCGAAACGGGCTACTAGCGATATATTTTGCGACAATTAAGATTTCAAAAGAAAAGGAACTCGCTTGTTCCGCGGATCAATTGCACAATCGAACGATTGATTGCTTTCAAACTTATTGCACAACCGTCTGATAAGTAACGCTTTTTATTACACACAATCCCCCAACTTATAAACGTTGTTTAAAAATTGAGCAACACTAGTTGCCAGTCTGATATTCAAATTATTTTAAAATTAAAGTAACAACGCCTATAAGAGGAAAACGTACACTATCTTGTAGTACACAATAAATTAACAATGACTCGATAGTTCTCTAAAACCCAGATTCAACCCAATTAAATATCATATCATAATGGTAACAAAGCTTAAAATGGTGACATAAGCAATAGGGTAACATTAAAATGTACAAAACAAAAAACGTTTAAATAAAACTTAAAGCGATAAAGTACAACAAAACTCGTTCAAAGTAACTCTCGGACTTGTTAGCAAAATGTGAGGCGCTGGCAAACGTTGGCCGCTGGCCGCCAATGTTGGCCGAACGTTTCCACAACGTCGACACGCGCCAGATTTGATAAGGGAACTAAAATGCCGTCAAGAGTTACCGATGACACACACATACACGTCACGAATTTTCCATATCACCTTAAAGACTATTAGTAATGTTAGCAATTAGATTCGAATCGAAAACTGCTACTTTAAAACTTGTTTTAAACTTGCTAACCGCATAATCCTTATTATTCCAATCACAGACGCGTATGTGTGCATCGAGAACAAAAGTTTTCTCTCTATTCAGTAACGTCCAACCGATCTCACAAAGGCAGCACAAAATAATACTATTCAACTAAAACTAAATAAGCGTGGAAGTTTTGTTACCTCTCGTCTACGCAACCGTTCCCAGTCGTTTTGCACTATCTCTTAATCACTATTTACTTTACAGTACAATAATATAACATAATAATTATCACTTAAAACTATGCCTCCATCGTGAACCGTTAGCTTGCAGTACGAGTGAGCGCGTCACTGTAGCGACTACGTACACTCAGAGTCCTCTGTTCGATAAAAATTAATCGTTGAACACTAATTGGACCGCGCCCGTCGGCAGCGCCTGAGCAACTTTCACTAAATAATAAAAAAACACGCTAACAAAGTAAGTACTCTTCTTAACAACAAAGAATTGGCTAAAGGTCGACAGTCCGTTCCGGGTACACGAATCAATAGTCCAGTGATTCTCGAGCCGGAGCTGCAGCGCAGGGCGCCGGCCGCGGACCGGGCCGGCGGCTCTCCTGGCGGCGCGGCGGGACTCGCATCAGGAGCACGAACACGCCCGTGTTCGCTTACAGTGGGTTGTGGAGATGCGCGGGGCGGCGCGGTCATGAGTCCAGCACGGTGAGGAGCCCGGGGGGCAGCAGCGCCACGTCCTGCCGGGGCAGCTGCTGCCGCGCCAGCTGCGCGCAGCCAAGGTTGGCGTCGCCCAGCTCGGGGATGGCGTCCAGCAGGGCTAGACACTCGTCTTCCACCGCCCGCCGCGCCTTCTTCCCGACCCATGAGTCATCGCACTCTTCTCTCGCGCGGCGTCGCCTCGCCTCCTTCTCCCGCCGCGCCTCCTCGCTCAGGCGGCAGTATGTGTTGTTGATGCACACGGAGCGCCTCAGGTCCCGCGCGGGGTCCTCGATGTTCTCTAGCTTCTGCGAGCAGATCTCAATGACCCGCTTTCGTTCCTCGTTAGCGCGGAGGCGCGCGGAGATCATGGACAGCTTGGGCCTGGCGGCGGGCTCAGTGCGCGACGGCCCGAACATGTCGTCCTCGAAGGCGTCGGCGATCTCCGCGCCGCGTGAGCTCTCGCGCTCCTCTTGCGGCGTCATTCTGTAACAAAACGCGGACACATTAGCACATATTAGCGATACGTAAATTTTAGTAATGGGCACGAAATTAGAACAGCCGGAAAGTAACAGGTAACTGTAGAAAATTACGAATTATACAGCCGAGTCCCTTAAAAAGATTAGAAGGCTACGCCGTAAGTCATTAATCACAAAGACATTATTAATAATAAAACTGTGACGGAATGTGAACGAGTCAAGGAGAAGCCCTAATTATTTCATAATAACAAGTACTAGGTCAATCGGAGAACAATGCATCGAAGTCCGAACGGGCCAATCAGGTTCACAACTCGTTATAATCCGCTCTCCATTCGCAATCACATCAAAAACTACAACAGATATTAGTGAACAGGTTTTGAAGATAAAAAACACCTTGAAATGCATTTCGTCAACACCTACCTAAATAAATCAGGGGAAATGATGAAGAACCCTGACATAAACATTATCGGTAATCCACTGAGTTCTGACCACGGTAAAAATGGTAACTCCAATGTCACAAAGTTCAAAACACTGGCACAACACAGGCGCGCAATTCGTCACTTTGTCCTCGACGACTATAAAAAAGCAAAAAGACACAAGTGAAACAAAAATAAATCGCGCGGTGAGCGGCGTGCGCGCAGCTCGACGAACACTCGACGAATGACAACATACCTCGCTGTAGATAAGACATTGAAAAAGCCAATTGCGTCATGTACTGCTACGTACGTATGGAGAGGAAACGGATGACGTAGACCATAGCCGTCATTTTAGACGCTATTGCTTGACTAGTCATGACTCGCCATATAATTTCGTTTACTAGACAAAAGATGGGAGTGATTTCTAGTGCCAAATTTATGAAAAATACACAACTGAAATTGTAATAGGTTCAGTTACATAGGGAAAATACATTTTCCTGTTCGATAAAACAGTTGTATCTTGACAAAATTAATAGGCTACGAATGCTAATGTTATTGAAAAAACCCTCATATATTGAGACAATGGAATAACCAGTATGCAACATGAACTAATTTGCAGTAACTTAACGAAATATATTAGAAATGTTTGACAGTGGAAGTCTTTTCTGAAACGAGGTGAATGCCTGGAACCATCCTGCGGAATAACAAGAGCGTTCAGAGGACACTTGAGGTAACAATGTTACCTTCAGCCTTTCGAATTGGTAACGTTACGAGCTACTAACGTAACAATAAGTAAGCCTAGAGTTATATTACTGAGATTTGACCCGTAAAAGCTGTTTGAGGGATATGTAACACAAGGCATGAAGAGATATTACATAATTATGTATATGAGGGAACAGACTATATCAATAACCTTGTGAAATGAATGCCTAGCATTTATTTTAGCTTCTGTTCTGGTTTAATGCTTGGCTCTATTTTTATCGGATAAAATTTTAGGCCTGGATCATATTAACTTTCTGGGAACCCTAAAGTGCAATATACTGTTCCCCGTATTCCATTACAAAATTTTAAGTTAAAAAAGCGGCGAAAAATAAAAATTCACTAAATAAAAATCTATAAATATAAAACAACAAAAGTGTATAAACCAGTCAAGGATTCATAAAACCTGGACTAGTTCTAGTGTGAAACACGTTCGTTCACAATCGTATTATCGAAAAGACGTTACAAGCTACGTGTTTTTGCGCCAAAATTACCCTTTTGGCCAGAATCCTTTGAATCCAAAGCTTTTGTTTTAAAACCTGATTCATAATAATGTATATCTCATTACACTCTGAATATTACAGCCTTCTGTCTGTGTTATCTCAGTGTTGGTTGCGTTCAGTTGTTTATTCAAGGTAATTGGAGAACAGAAAGATTTGCGACGAGTATTTATGCAACTGTTTTCTTTTGTTCTGTGTTACCTTTTTATACTTCAAGGTAATCACTGCCAGTATTGATAATATGGCAACTATCGAAATGTGGTATCAATTGTATTCGAATTCTAAACATAAGAAGCCAGCAACCAATTTTTAGCGCTAAATATTTGAAACAAGGATACTTCTCAAGGTGAATTCTATGAGATATATAAATAATAATAAAATAAATTCACTATACTCCAGTTGAGTACTTCGTAATGAGCGAAATTTTAATTTCAGCATTAATGTGACGTAATATTCATTGGAACAGCTAATATCGATGTTGCCAACTGTTATTGCAGATATCGTCTACACAATTACTTTAATATGATGTAATAAAAAGTGCAGTAAACGCGTTGACAGCGCCGACGATTTTGACATTTAAAAGTTATTCAGTGACATAGATAACAAAACTGACAGATCTAATGAAATAAATTAGTTCGTTTCTAGATCCCAATGATTTCTGGGTTTTATTGATATTCTGGGTTTTTTATTCGCGTCTGTGTTTTTCCATGCTACATTAACCATGACTGGACTTGAAATCAAATTTATTCAATGTCGGTCACATACTTCAAATTAAATTTGACCGTAATAAAACAAACCTTTGCCTGGATCAAATTCTAACCAAGTTATTTAAATTTGTGTGCCCTCATCATATTTTTGACTGGTTGTGAAGTTTTACTTTCAGTCTTAATGATGATAAAATCATGTTTTAAAATTAAAATTTCTAAGAAACATTAATAAATGTGCACAACACGCTCGGATCATACTTTATTTTTTTTCGTGGCGAATGCGCGACGACAGTACAGCCGGTGTTGCCGACCCCACCAGTTACGATCTAATAAATCTCGCCCGACTCGACCGACGCTACTGCCTACCTGCACTTTCTTTTCTCTGTCCCACACGAGCCGGGGGCAAGAATCCACTGATATGTGAATGCCACCATAATATAGGGGACTTTTTTGTAACATTTGACATCGTAGATGATGCGTCTCAAGCTAGTTCACCTTTTGAAATATTTAATGTAAATCTCCACACAATTCTTGAAATTTATGTAGGACAGTCTAAACAAAACAATGAAGCATTTGAATAAGGTATTCGTTATCAATTCTCTTCGCTTTCGACGAATAAGTCATGTCATGACACAAGTAACGTGAACGTATGGTTAACTTTTTAATGTGAAAACTTTTTTCCTTCCCAAAATTCTACGATGATTTATTTGTTTGCAGAGTTTATGTATTGCTCGCTTCAATACTGATAGCGGGCATTGTTCTCTTTCTAATTTTCCTGTTCATCTACATCATATTGTAATAAACAGTTGACGATACTAATTATTGGAACAGGAATAATTTTACGAGAGGCTCGTAATTGACAGTCTCATTAACTATTAAAGTTAGAAGCTTACCGACATTCACTTCTTGATAGATTTCAGATTATAGCAGTAAATACAGGCTGGATTTCATTAGAAATCATTGCAGACGTATCGAATTCCAATCAACTTCGGATAGACATCCTTGAAGGTAATAAATATTTCTTCAAAGTATATATTTTTTGCTAAATCACTATGACCACGTAGGCGTTTTGATAGAGCACCTTTTATGGAAAACGTATGATACGATGAATTATAGAATGTAGGTGGAATATAACCGATACGATATAATAGTTTAACGATCTCCGGTATTTTTCTCTAATTTCCCGCATCGCACACTTTCACGTCAATCTCTGCCATCAGCCATGCCATGCCCTTAATTGCATCACTTTTTTGGTTTTATAGCCGCATCTAAGTGTACAAAATAAGTAATTTTCTGTAGAAAACAATGTGACTTTGATATAGTTGTACTTAGTTTTATCTTCGCTTTCTGTTTATCTATTCAGTATTATCTTTATATTACATCTGTGGTGATTTTTGATAAATTATTTCTTGTTGTCTGGAAAGAACCGTACCAAACATGTTTTTGTTTGTAATGAAAATTAAAAAGTTGTAAAAAATCACGAATACCCGTAAATGTGTTGTAATTGGTGTCTATGACCGAAATTGTGCGTCCCTGTGTGTTGCATCATCAATTACTGTGGCGTGGGTGTTACATAAATTGCTTTGTTCATTTATATTACAGTAACTTCATGTGCGTTACAAATTATTAAATGCACAATATAGAATATCTATGTAATTAATTTTATCTAGAATCTGGTCAAAGCTCTTTTGAATGTCCAAAAATTTATAAACGTTTAATAATTTGATATTGGCTATATAAACTAATTTAAGTTGTACTTTTGCATTTACATAATTAATTTATTTAATTTTATCGCCAGATTTTATACTTTCATCTTCAGTATCATGTTATATGTTACATTCATCAATGATGCGCATTAAAGAATTTTTCTATGAAGGTGGGTGAATCATATTTTTTTAAACAATTACTCGCACAAAGCCGACAGTGGTTATGTAATGACCTCACAATGGGCGGTACCTTTCTAGGTCGCAACTTACGAATAATTAATTCAGTTTCTACAGTAAGTACTTCTAGCATAACTTTAACTTCCTCTGTTTCGGATTTTTTCTTTGTACTTTGGTCTTGTAACAAGATCGTTTCGGTATTATCCTTCGTTTCCCAGAAAATTACTCAGCGTGTTTCAATCAGCTTAAAAGTACTGTTTGCTTTTAAAATAAGTTTCATAGTTGTAGTTGCTTTATCAAAATTTTTATTTAATTCATTCTTTGTTTCATGTTTTGTTTTTGTCAGAGGAAAATTCATTTTTTTTATGATAAATAATTATTTTATGCCTATACTTAGATGGTGATAAAAATTAAGTTATTTTTTAGAGTGGTTAATCAAACAACTTTTTCCACTGTGGGTGGAGCGAAAGGAAATGTCTGTCGGACTGACTGACTATTGATTCTGTGGAAGAATTCCGCTACCCAACAGTAATAAAGCTCAAATGCCAGTTATTATAGAACTTATCCATTTAAGGCATCTAATACAAGCACTGTTTGAACTTGTAACGTGAGCGATGCGTCATGATCATTACTGTGAAGTCACACTAAACAGAATTGCTGTAAGAATTTCCCCATACGAATAACACGTTGGCGACTATGTACTTAGTAATCGGAACAAAGATAGCGGAATATATAACAACAAGAACAAAAGAAACTGCCTTCAGAACACTGTTTAAAGTATTGGAGACGTTTCACGGAAGCCGTAAAAGCCTAATACCAAGTTATTTAGCACGTGTAATCAAAATCACTATGTAATATAGTTTGCGTGTTTAAATCGAGCACCATATAACGTTGATAGGCCACAGCACACAATGGATGCGGCTCACAGCGTATAAATCACGGATAATGGCTACGTAGTTGACGCGCTTTTTAAACTTATTGACTCTGTTATTATAGTACGAAGTACTTTGTTGTTTATTTTAAACAGGAGAATGAGAAAAATTTGCTTTTGGCTGTTAAGTGGAACAATGAGTCAGATGAGTTTTTCTTTGAACCCAAATTATCCTATTAAAGAGATTGAGATCACGCACTGACGTAAAACATCAGAAGGCGCCATTTTTCATAATAAACTCAAACTTTTTTTCAATTAAACCATTTACAGACACACAATCACATTGATATATCTTTAAACACTAAAGTCTTCCTGTCACCAAACAATCACAATCATATAATAAAATATCAAATTCGATAACTTTATTTAAGCTCCATTTTTGCACTTAATTTACAAAAGTAGCAGCTCTTGGCACGTTTCCCACATCAGTAAAGTTTATAACATTCAGCGAAAGAGACGGGGATATCGTGCCGTCTCTCTCTAGCGCAACACCTGCAATGATCGTGATCGTCTTGAAATATAGATATTGCAGGAAAATCTGAGGGAAACTGATTTCCTAGTACTAAGATATAAATAAAGATCAAAGTGTGACCTTTATTGAAGAAATATCGTGAAAATTTCTTAGCGTATAAGGCTAAGCTGTTTAATCTTCAATGCCTAATACATACTGATACGGTTTTTTGTCAGATAAGGGCTATAGAATACTTGATATTTGCGAATACTGATATTATAAATAATAAGGAAATCAATGAATATTCCTCGCTCAAACTAGAAATTTCTTGGTTAACCTAGGCTTTGAAACCAGTACAGACACATCTGGTGGAATATCAAAAAAATAAGTATAACCTATTAAGGATACAGTTTCGTGGAACTTATACAATTTACAAAGTTTCTTTCTGGCGCTTTTGTTACCGAACTCGAGTGGGGTCAAGTAATCATTTGATTAGACGCCTAATTTGTAACACTACAGTCATTAACGCGTTTGATAAGCTTCACTACATTACCACTTTACCAGTGCCATAGAATAAAAAATATTCTTCATTTGTTTTATTATTTAAAACGTGCTTACTGCTTAGCGTTAGTTCGGTAGCGCGCGACTGTACCGGTAGTGATGCGGTATTGAATTCTTTTAAATTTTTCTGGGGTAGATAGAAAAAAATAAAGCTTTATTTTTCAGATAAGTAGGTCCTTATTATTGTGAGCTTAACTGTCACATATTAATGCTAAAGTTTTTTTTAGAACGTTAATCGTCATTATTGAATAATTAATGTATTTTTCAAAGCTTGTTCTATTCTTAAATAAGTTCCATAAAATAACCGACGCCCACAAACGCAGCGATTAACAAAAAATACAGCGATTAACAAACGATAAGTACTTATATGGAACATCAATTTCAAATCAAAATTTCACAAATAATATCGAGTCACGAAACCCTATTCTGAAAATCTCGGTAGTCGGATTCGAATACCGTTTGTCACGCTCTTGCAGTGCGACAGAGACAGCTATATCCGCTTGCCGAACAAAAGGACCCTTAGAAAATAAATTACACCAGAATAATCCAATCACATAAACCAGTAACACCATACTTAAGTAGATAGCACTGTTTTCCTTCATTTATGAAATAAAATATTTAACCCAAGTCGTTAAATATTAAGTCGATAACGCCTTATTGAATAGATAAGTATGTGTTATTATTTTATTTACCCACATCTACTCCGTCCGGTACGCATACATAATGTAACGCAGCGGTACATTAACTTATTACTGTTTGATAAAGATACTTTTTAAATAACACTATCCTTTGTCTAGTTATCACTTTCTTTCTACAACTTTAAAAATTCAAAAAATATTGCATCCTCATCAACTAATCCTCTAATCTCGATTTCCTTATTTCTTTCTAAATATTATATTCAATTTAGCGTCACAACTTTTAAATATTCATAAACATACGGACTTAAGTAATAAAATACTTTCAAACAGTTCCCTGGTCACTAAATATATTGAAGAAAGTAACTGTGTTACGACAGGTAGATTTAAGCGAGCAATTAAATTATTACGTGCTCACAAAAATATTTGTACACACACAAACCAAATTACATAAGAAACTAGCCAATTAAACTATTGGTTCCTTTGTTTCAAACAGAGAAAGTTTCGCAAGCCCAAAAAAATAAAATAAAAAATAGTAAATATCTTAAAACTAATTTGTATAAATTAAAAATAAATTACCTTATAGCAATCCAAGAATCAACAGTCCAAAAAGTATGCAACACTTCAATTGATTTATATATAAAAATTAAAAACAATGATATGACACGAAACAATTTAAAAATCGAACGGTTAAATTAAACATAATGCCAACGAGGTGTATCACATAAAACGATCAACTTAGCACTTGTCCAAACAGCCAAGCGGCGAGCGGCGAGCGGCGAGCGCTACTACATAACTAACTGGAAGGCGAGTCGCGAACGTGTGCGACTGACGGCTCCGCGCGCCCAACTGCGTCTGTTCTCCCGTACATAAGTTGTGGTGATTTACAGAGGGCGCGCAGGCGGGCGAGCGACCGGCCCATGGATGCTCCCCTAGCCAAGGATACCTCATTATCCTCACTGTAATCCGTGTGCCTTTTTGATAATTTTTATTTATAGGGTGTCATTGGTGGTGACCCCTTTTTTAATATCTCGTTGCGATTGTAGGCTTATCACGTAAACGCCACTTGTTCTTCAATCTCATTCAGATTAAAAACTCTTAATAAAATCTCAGTTTTAAAAGTTAACTACCGTTCAGATAATTGCATGCTTCCAGATGCAAAGGTCATATCTGAATTTATTGAAGTTAAAACAAAAATCCAATCCATTTGTATAACGCACGATCACAAAAAATATTGCTCAATTGATATTCAAGGCTACAAACAGCTACGATTGTACATTTGTTGTACTGTATCTCGCTAATGTGATGTAGACAATTAAGTTTGAAACCATTAGGAACGCTGCAGTCAAATATTTTGATAATACTTTAATAATTAGTAGTTAAGTATTTGGGTCTAGGGTGATCTCATACAGATAAGGCAGGTAAATGCCAGGGGAAGACAAAGAAGGTGGCCGCTCGGATGTCAAAATAATTCGCTTCAATACAATAAACAAAGACTATAACACAAAGAAGCCAGGTAAGAATAGTATACAATAAAAATTTCAAAGTAAATTTTAACTTTTATGACCATTTCTTTTCTAAGTAGACAACTAATAAAAAGAACAAAACTGAGTTCTTAAACGTATTGTTATAATCACTAGTAAATTCCAGAAATTCCTAATCCCTCAATTGTTTGCTCATTAGTTCTTCATGAGAAACGGAAACCATAATATCTAGTCATAAATCTGATCCCGCCTATAGTTTTAAAGTTAAACATGTAAATTGTACTTCTTCATTCAGATTGTTTGTCACCGTGACTAAGAATTTAAGCAGTAACATCAGCGGATAACTAACTGCATAAAAAGATTGAACCGCACCGACCTTCATCGATGTGTAAGCACGCACAATATTATAAACATTGGCAACGGCTCTCCTCGCATTTGCATTATTCGCATTTCATTTAAAACAATTCTTATTATAATCTCTATTTAAAACTGCTGTTGAATTCACAGTATGTTCATTAACTCTTAATTTGCCAATAGATGCACTGGTTGTATTAGTGTCTAGTGTGTTTGCATTAATATCATGCTTTTTCTTAAATTTAAATATTTCTGAATATACAAGACAGAATAATTCATTGATCACTACGACTATTGTGAGCAAAAAGCGAAGCATGTTATCAAAATCAGTCGTTAAAAAGTTACTACCTGAGCTTGGGTCGCCCTTGGCCTCAAGCGGCAACACAAGCCATATTCTGTCATAGTTTACTAATAAACTTCCCTACCATTTGTCTAACATTTTTAAACAAACTTTCTTGACTTCTTCGTCTATCAGTTATTAAGAATCCAGTTGTGAGTTATTTTAACGAGTAATTGTGATCATATCGAATACTGGTTAATGGAGTATGTGCATTTGCCAATGATTAGTTAATGTACCATTAACTATGTAAAAACCAGTCTAAGCAGGAGGACTTTGTGCTTACACTTGTAAATGTAAGCTATCTTTGAGAATGAATCTCTCCTCAAGTTTACTATTCCTAGCGAGTTTACAAGGATTATAATTGGAGTCAAAGCACTTCTTCAAGCGTTTGGCACAGATATGTGGAGACATGTTGCCAGCCAAACGCATATTACCTTAGTGAATTTACATTACATATATTTATACTTAAAACTCAAGTGGCAGAATCACAAAACTGATTTTTAAGACACGCCATCTTGAAACTAAGTTACATAACCCCCAGTCGGTGGTGATATTCACCCACTCTATAACAACATTGTCTAGATTCGCATGAATATCAATTCTACTCGCAGATTCTTGTAGTAACGATAATGTAAGAGTAGTTTCATCTCGATAATACGTTTCTGTTGAATAATTGAATACATTTAAATTTGAATGAGAGCCAAGCAGTGACACAAGCAGATGTCAGACCGACCCTCAAACTGCCGTATTCAATCAACCGCGAAGGTGCAACCCAATGCTTCTCGCTGTATAAAAATAATTGTCCTAACACTGATTTATCGCTATCATCCGATGTCTTATCTACTTGCGAACTTGGTCCGAATTCGCATGTTATTTATTTTCGTGGTATCTATAGCCAACCAATAAAATTAGGGTCGGTAATGTTTGGTCGGGTTTGAGAATGCGGAAGTCGGGAGTGAGCAGACCGGATCGGTAGCGTTGGTAACCGCTGGGTTGGTGTAACCCGAATATCGGAGGATGGCAGGTCGAGGTTCAATAATTGCGGACCGTCAAGACTTTCACCTTCGGCGCGCGGCGGCCGCGCTCCAAGGCCACCGAGGCACCGTTCACCGTAACTTCCGCCCGCAGCCTGTGGCACGGGCCGCCGGCCGCCCGCGCCGCGACACCGGCCGCTCGCGATCGCGACGTCTTGCGCTTTTGCAATCAGAATTTCGGAAAGCGGTACCAGTGCAACGGCCTCAACTCGCCGACACAGACAGAATAACGGTTGGACGAAGTCACTCGCTATTACGCAACACTCTCAAGGAAACGACAATCGGCGTTTTTGCAAAGTGGAACGATTGATAGTGTCGAAAACTCGAAAGAGATAACAAACGATATTTAGGGCATCGACAGCTCTGAAAGCTATATAATGTTCGCTAATAACAGTAACAGTCAGAGCAATGCAGACGATCATAGACGATTGCAGCAGAGAGATATTCTGAGAGCAGCAAGTTTTATGAAGGCGCTGTATAATAACACAAAAACAGTTTATCGAAGCGTGGCGTTACACCTTTTGTTATTTCATTAGCGGGTGTGAGCTACTCGGAGCGAGTTTACATGCGAGCGGCCGGCGCGCGCGGCCCGGCGCACCCGACCCATATTTACAGTGTAGGTACGCTGAGTGTACCATCTCATTCCGCTCGTTAAATCGATGCTTTTAATAGAGATGATGGCTCAAGACTCCATTATATTTAAATAAACGGGAACGCAGGCACGTGCAAAATGTTAACCTGACATTTTGAATATCGCATTCCCACAATATTGATGTTGTTTAGATAAAACCCTGGAATCGGGGTATTTTTATCCAGACGGAAAAACTGAATGTCATAGGTCCCAATCGTTTCAGAACAGTCAATCGGCAAAACACAATTTGCTAACGGAACATTGATATGCTACGTCGGGTTCTAGGAAAACAATTAAGTAGTTTTCGACGCCATGTTTTAGACTGCGTTTAGTTAATTATAATTAGCTAGCTTTATTTTGTGTTTAAGTGTATATACTTATTATAATATACAATTATCGTTAGTTAAGTGTTTTTTAATTAAGTAGATAAGTAAATCGTTTCTATGAACTTTTAAATAAAATTCTGAATAGAACAGAATTTTACATTTACGTCTTACATTACTCATGACATCAAGCGAGGGTAAATTTTAACACCTCACACAATGGTATCGCCAAAAACCTCCGTAAATACAAAGACAACGACCGATAAATTTTTTCGAGGTCACGGAGCAGCGTTGGACACGATACCCTTAAATTTTCGTTATCACCAATCTATTGTGTGACGTCAGAGATAATGCTGTGTGCGAATAACGCTATTACATATTAATATTGATAAAAAACAACGATCACCGCGCTGTGGGACATTACAGATAGAACATTTTGATAACTCCTCAGATATAGGGCAAAAGTTTTATTCGTAAGAAAGAGCACGTGTTTTGATAATTATTAAAAGTTATGATTTCGAGTTTTATTTAGCCAGCAGAGATTGAAAGTGTTTGAAAACGAACGCCGCTGAAGATTATGCAAATAAATACAAGATCAATCGAACTTCCTTTACTAATAACACCAGTTCGCAAGAAAACATAGCGACAGGAAATGAACAGAATTACCTTTGTAGTCAAAAACTTGAAGATTGAAGCACTTTACTTTAACGTGGAGATATTTATTGCAGATGATATCACAGTTGGTTTGTTTACAGATTCTGTTAATACTTCTAAGAAATATGACTCCGTATGTAATGGTGGAAAAGTAGTAACATTATAATAATCGTCAAACTTAGTTGTATACGGTCGGGTGTGGTTGTTTGGAAATTTCCATAAGACAAACAATACGTATGATCTCGATGTTTTTCAACATCAGCCGTTGCGTCCGAGATGATGTGACGTGAAGAAAGTAATCGGGTCATAGAATAATATGTGAATATGACGGACCGGTGGAACACGAAAAACGTGTGTTGAGGAAGGTTCAATGTAGCATTAGTAGATAATGGTCGGCAGATTAGCAACTTTCATATCTTGTGGAATATAAAGGCGAAAAAGATTGAGTTTTTGAATTTTAAGTTGGGAATGATAGTAGTGATTTTAGAAATATTTTTATAAAAAGATTATGAACAAATCAATTGAAGTACATGAAAATATTATTAACGTAAAAAAATCTCTATTTAAAAGTCTAAACTTTTTATTCCTTTGCTTTCATAATTTCAAGCACTTGACTAAATAAAATAATGACACAAAATACAAATCTTTGGAAGTAATCCTACTTATTTAAATCATAATAATGATCATGTGGCTTCAATCCCAAATTCACATCTAAATCAGTGCACATTTTACTGGAGTTTTGAGTCTACACGGTAACGGGAGTATTAACATTTTAACTTATGTTTTTATTACGTTTAAATTTAACATCTAAAGATATATAAAAATCTATTGAACTTCCAAGATTGACATTGATTGAATAAAAACTAAGTGTATCTTGATGATATATTATTAAAATCAACATAATTTATTTTAAAATATTTATTAATTTTTACTTAAAACAATATTGATATTCCGAATGACATTGGTGTCATTCTTAATTATTTAGTTAATTGATTTAAATGCGGAAATATATATAAATATCAGCGCAACCGTTTAACTGTCGACGATCCGTAAACTACCGCTGCATAACATTTTAACATAACAAACGCAGATAAACTTACGTAAGTTATATCTAATCGCTCGTTATCATAAACTGTGAAGAAAAACCAACAACATTGTAAGTATTACGGTTTAAATAACTTTTTATTGGGAACAATCTGAAAACCGATATGAAATATCGTTATCTGGACCGTAATTGGGACGGTTTTCATGAAGATCCTAAGCTAAATTCGGATACACGGCAGGATTATAGAATCGATAAAGTGTTTGCAGCTTTCTCCAATACTTTATTAATTGTTGGAACACAAAAAATTACAATTAAAATTACACGCCGTTTAACATCTTTTGAGTTTCGTGTAATTTTAATTGAAAATATCAACTTTCAAATTCTTTAAAAGAAATATTATTGTGCATATTTGAAATTTAGGAGACGTCCTATTCTAAATAGGTGTGTTCATCGCTCGAAATAGTTTTCATAGCTACGGCAACCTTAGTTATGGTTTTCATAGGCGGTGTTGTGTCTCGAGCCACTAGCTAATTAATGCCACTACCACGAACGAACGCAAATTACTATGATCGCTATCTTTCGACTTTCTGTTTCACTAAAAATATTGAAACTAAATAAAGAATACTGACAACTTATAAATATTAATTCATGAATCCCCGACCGGTCTCATTGGACCGCGCTGTTATTGTCTTACTATTGTGTCTCGTTTCGCGGGTATTGATAGGTTAAAGAAGAATTCTTAGACACGAAGTACCTCATAGTGCACAGTTCTTTGTAATTTTTCTTAGAAAGTACATTATTCGTTTATTTAAGTTACACTTTCACTCTCTTTATTGCTCGTATAATACCATCTATTCAATGGAAACCTAATATTTTAACGCGCAAAACACTAATGTCAGTCAATCAACCTGCTGACCTAGTAATTTTAATAATTGATACATAATTCTGATTCGTGCTATGTGGGTAGATAGTCTTCTGTAATTTAACCTTCAAAATCATGTATAGCTTCATGTTGATTAAAATTTGACATATCTAAAGCCAGCAAATTACCAATTTTAGTCAATAAAGAGGCAGAGGTTGGCAAAATAAGTTGCGGATGGTTGTAATTACGGAATTTTTATAATTTCAATGTTTATGTAATTCGGAAATGTCAGAACCACTAATATTTATTTAAATATTCACATGAGTAAATATAATCATAACTTATGGTACGTCTACACGGTGCTGTATTGCGTAGATTTCTATAGAATTTAGTGTGTGCAACATAGCAGTGCAGGCAAATGTTGCTGTATTGGAAAAGTCGTAGGTATGCAGCCATGCTGACATAATTCTATCGATATCTACATAAGTCTAAACCGTGTAGACGCACCATTAGCTCGTTGAAAGTACTAACTTAGCATACTTTTATGTATAATTATCTAACACATAACGTAACTAATAAAAACAGCATATAGCGTGCTGTAGTACGTATAAATGAACGTACTTATACATATACTATAACTAATTAAATGATTGCGAGAATGCATTGTATTGGTTAACGTTCTCACTAATAGTGCGGTGATTACACTCGATCCGATGTCGAACAAAAAGACTTGCTACGTGGTACGGCGGCCGATAAAACCCGAAGTGTACACGAAAATAGTCGAGTCCGCCGTTCGTGGCACCGATACGCGACGAGGCTGAGTGACGTAGACGCCCGAGTCCTTGATTATTAAAAAAGCAAGTGACAGTTGTTCTCTATGGTTATCGATGTGATTAGTTTTATTCAGGTCATTAACTCCTTTTGTTTATGTCTCGTGTTATTTTATTTCAAAAACGTTTAAGTTATCTGTTTTATATAAACTTCGTTCGATTAATCGTTTTACTTCGTTTAGTGTAGCTGCCTTACTTTAGGTAGGTAGTAAAAATGTACAACACAAAAAACGCCGTTTGACCTTTTACAAAATAACGTCACTAGCCAGATTGCACACTTCATCCGTAGTAATTTGCGTTAAAATTTTGAGCAGAAGTTAACAAACCAAATTATTATTTATAGATAGACGATATTACCGAATAAGTGGGTATACTAATAGTGGGGTGGGTAGTATGACTGCGAGAGTCATCAATGGCCAAACATTCTCGTCACGTAGTTGACAAATAAATCCATTACAACTACTATAAAGTCATAGAAAGTATCGTTTCTAAATGTTTTCAAAGGTTTTTTTTTTTAAAGTAACTGTAAGTAATCTACAAAATATTTCTAGACTTTAGTTACAGCCAATGAAGTGAAAAAAAAACTTCAATTCAGAACTTTTCCACAAAATATATAATTTGATTCCACTATAATAATAATTGGTTTATTTTGTAAAGACTTGATAGCCGTTCATGTAATCCTAACGTCAATGGTGATCGGAATTAGTTTCGTCGTATCGCTTCCTCAAATGTCCAATAAAACCGTTTTGGATTACAAACCGAATGAAACGATGGAATTACACGATTCAACTGCAGTTTAAACAATATGTCGGTCAGTTAAAATTGATGATTTATGTTGTTATAAACTGACACCGCTTGGTAGCGAATAGATCCTACTTGATAAATATGTATGTATATTTTTTATTGGTGTGATGTTTTATGGCAGTAGTTAGGGCCTAAAAATCATTTGAAAGTAAGATTCACAAGAAGGAAGTTTCACTGCCTGTATATGTGTAGCATTTGAACATTAATGATAGGTAGGTATACCTACTATCTATAGGGTATTTTTAGTTGCTGAAACTTCACATTCATGATAGTATAATTATAGGTCACAAAGGTAAGAATCGTCTGCCCTTTAGTGTTATTGTTAGTGTAGTGTATTTGAACTTTAATAGGTATACTTACAGCTTCTTTTTAAAATGGTGAAACTTACGCTCCTGATAGTATAAAATGTAACAATCAATAAATAAAAATACGAATAGATTAGGATTTGTAAAATCGTGATGTGATTGATTATGTTCACTTAGATATAGTAATTTAGAAATATCGCGTTCTAGTTTCTTTTGAGGATTCACAAATTCTGTGAATCTTCGCCTACGGCTTATACAAAAGCAGTATTTATATGACATTATTAGAACTTAGTAAAAGATTATTTTTGATCTGTAAAACTATTGTGTACTACTTAGTTGCTAATTATTTTCCCGAAACATTAAATTTGCTTCGTATTTTATTCTTATCAAGTTCTTTCTTAAGTTGACCTCGCTTACCGAGAAAATGGTCGGAATTATTTGTACAAAGTTAGTTTAAAAATGAAATACGTTGTCCGTACTTTGCATACTGTACTCGAGTACTCGTACTATGTAGACTAGGTAGTATTTATTCATATTCTTATACAATATGTACTTTGACTACTAATATTGTCAACGTGAAAGTAACTCTGTATGTCTGTTTGTCAGTCTGCTTGATATCTGTAGCCAGACCAGATCCTAGTTTACGAAATATTTTACTTTTTGTGCAGAATGTATCTTCCCTAGATATAAGTAATTTTCGACTTCCGCACGAGCAAAAACAAAAAGCAAGTGTTTCTTCTATCGTCTGTTTTTTATACCCTGAGACTAAAATGACATCACAACACAAAAGAACTAACATCATTCCTATAGTAAGTTTGACATTACATGTGTCAATTTAGTCTCAGGATATAAAAACAGACGATAGTACAGATTAGTATAATTCTCATGAAAGGCAGATTCTCATCAGCTAGGTACTTCTTCCGCAATAACAATAAAAAAGTGTAAAGTTAAATTGTAACCAATTTGTTCAACTGGAGTTTATGTCGGTAATGATTGTGTGTGTATATCGTAAAAACACATTACCTACTTACAATCGCAAAAATTTTTTGCTTCTATGGACCGTTAATTTCCTTTGTATCCAAATAAAATTTCTAATCTATTTTATTGGATATCCCCCAATATTTGATTTAAGAATTTTAAGTTGATTCATTTCAAAGTCTATTTTAGTCTGAAAGCTGTCCTAACTTTGACATCAAATTATGATTTGATACGTTTTTAAATTCAAATATTCTGTTCTGAAACCAGCTCTAAATATGTACACGAGTAAATATTAATTTTCGCGCAGACCCGGATAAGTTAAGGAGTGGCATTTCCAGCCAAGCTTCTATGTTTCTGGGAGTATTTAACTCAAGAGTAAGTAGGTTACTTCTAAGCAAGCGTTACGTAATGTAATATAGATTATTGAACTCTGTTTTGCAGAGGACAACTTTATAACTGCAAAAATAATCAAAAAGGCTAAAATAGTCTACTTATTTTTATTTTGTATTAAACAAAACCGATTTGACAATTGAAGAGGGCCTTTAAATGGTTTACTTGAAATGAATGTTTCTGACTATTTTACGAAATCCTGAAATTCCAATATTTTATCAAAATATTTTTTATCTTCTCGATTATAAATTGCAAAGTGTTGGTAAAAGAAAACCGTGGCTTCATTGATACTGCTCAAAATTCGTACCTATAAATTATTTTGAAAGAACGAAACTTTAGATTCACATAACGTAAAACCATAAAGGGTCCTCTTTTTTTTTAAGAGTTTACCTATTACAATTCTACAGTTTTCCTAAAATAAACAACACTATTTATTTAAAAAAATCGCAACCCTATTACATATACATAAGTAGGTAAATACGTCTATATACTCACTACGTATCGGGTTGTTATATTAGACGTAGTTCCATAGACAGCGAGTGACGTAGAAGTAACGAAGGAACAAAATTGAATAACATCAAAAGGTAAAGGTTCAAAGAACCGCTGTAAGTGAAAACTCATATTCTAGGCTCAGATATTGATAACCAGTCATTTATAAAAATTTCGGTAAATGATCCTAACTAGTTTCCTCACTAAACCATATTTTTAACACTAATAACATTAAAAGTAAATTTTAGTATAATGAGCATAGTTTCATTTTTAATATACTTACATATAATAATAATAATTCGTACTTACGCAGTTTATACAAATTATTGCATCAATTTGATAGAAAAATTAAACAATGGTGATAAAACTGACAGGCTAGGCTCAGATATTGATAATAACCAGTCATTTATAAAAAATTCGGTAAATGATCCTAACTAGTTTCCTCACTAAACCATATTTTTAACACTAATAACATTAAAAGTAAATTTTAGTATAATGAGCATAGTTTCATTTTTAATATACATATAATAGTAATAATTCGTACTTACGCAGTTTATACAAATTATTGCATCAATTTGATAGACTAGTAAACAATGGCGATAAAAATTTGCAACGGATCTAGCGAAAGACGTAGCGTTCTTGGTGACCCAAAAATTACACATAGTTCACAATTTAATGTGACCTGCTAACGCTACATGACACATTGAAATACAGATATGCAAGAAAAATGAAGAAGAATCAATTGTAATGAAAAGGATAAAAGTATCTACGTATGTAACTGTTAAAGAATTCAAAATAATATGTTTAAAATTTAAGCAAAAACGTACCCAAGTGCAATAAACTCTCCGTAGGCTACGTCGCGACTAAAACAATAAGTATTCGAAGCGTGTCCTACATAACAATGCATAATTTTTTATAGTCCACTAATAAATTAACACTAAAAAGGTAATCTGTAAATTATCGATTTTACACAACGACGGGTCGTTCACACTTTGACAAGAGCATCAATTAGCCCATAGACAAATAGTAATGAGGTGATGTAAACACAAAGTATGTATGCGGCATGTTAATTATCTATGGTTAGGATGAGTGGAGGGCTTGAATGTGCACTGAAATGAAAGCATGTAGCCTTTGCAATGGAACTTACACTAATTAATTACTAACAAGTGGGACTTAGTCACATATTTCACATTTGTTTAAATATAGGTATTTGCTAGCCGGAACCCTGTTAGCTAGAACTCGTAAATCGTATAGCAGACTTTAGAACCGCAAGCTTTATAGTGAATCTTTTAACATGTGACATTTAACCTAGTACCAGAATAACTAGCGTCATTCATGTGAAATACTGCCACGTGTAAACTAAAGGCCAATAATCTGTACCTAATTGATTAGAGGACACAACTCGCCATAGACTAATGGGCAATAGTGTATGACAGTAGGTGAGTACCGCAATATGGCCAAAGGGGTCATTCAACTCAAACATAAGAAAATTAGAGATTTGTTCATAGACAAAAATAATTGTTTGCGTGACGTAAAAACCTTACTACACTGATATATACTCACAGCCATGAAAACATTATTATTAGTGATATTTTTAGATATCAATGTCACTTTGAGCACACTTGAGTGATATTTGCCAAGTGTCAGTGACTCTGTTGCGTATTATTCATAATAGCAACGTAAATAAACATTCCTGTATTACCCTATCCCTCTGACATATTTAAAAATAAACTATGTTAATAACGACTATTTTGTTCCAGAATGGTAATTTTTGGATTCAGTCGAACTAGATCTCTAGTCTGCATTCCACTGCTAGATGTACATATCTATATAATTCTCAACGTCGAATGTTATAGGTAAATAGCATCGTCATTGAATCATCTAGCTTTTAATGTTATCTGCGTACAAACCACATCATTATTTCTGCGGTTTACTCTACCATAGACAAATAATAATATGACCTATAAAAAAATCAGCGTGTATATTTTTTTAATGTTTGAAAACAGAACGCCTACGAATAGTTCGTCTGTTGACAGTTCCCCACCTCACCCAAATGAACCTCTCTTCATCAGTTAACAACCAATTTATCATTTATTTATACTGCTTTAATAATAAGGCGTTATGTGTGATTCATTTCACGTTACGTTCCAAGCATTAAATTCATTTAATACTTCATCGTTTCTACTTGTTTACGAAAACCGTCATCATATAAAATGTTTTGCCTTCCCAAAGGTAATTTCGCGTTTTCAGATAATACACGGCCATTCGGAAAGTCAATTAGACATACAATATTAGTGTTATGTATGGTCGTGTATTCCCGCGTGGCTCTCGCTGACACGGTCACATCCATTTGTCAAGTATTAACGATTGCTGTGTCATTTTCTTACTTATCTGACATTTAAAACAAAACATAAGTCTAAGACCGTTTTCACATTGTCCGATCCGATATCGGTATCGGACGCCGATCCGATATCGGGGTAAGTAAAATGTGTGAAATATGTACCTATCTTTCATATTGTCCGACCCGATATCGGATATCGGAGTACGGTATTTCATACATTTTACTTATCCCAATATCGTATCGGCGTCCGATACCGATATCGGATCGGATAATGTGAAAACGGTCTTAGACCGAGGTTCAACTTAGAATATTTCGCGGTCAATATTTATTTAGAGTATAAAATTAATTAATCCGTTTCGTTCTGATTTCCAATGCTGCAATGGCGGGCAAATCATTCTGCTGTTAATTTTGTAACTAGGATTAATTTATTTATTTATACTGTTCGAATTACAAATTGATATAAAAAGTGGTTATTGATTTTTAAAAACAATTAAAAAAAAATTTCATACAAATTTTGCTAAAACAAATAAAAGCTGTGATGGATTGCCGATGTCTAATATATTGAAATTTAAAGAAAGATATTAAATTTTTGAATGGCAGAGTACTCCTTTTTTTTTAATTAAAATATTTTAAGAAATTTTATTATAAAAAGTTAAACAATTTTTTTACCTAACAAATTTTATTTTTTGTGCGAAAAAATGAAGGTATAGTAGCTAACAAATTTGCGTAAAATGTCTGGAGTCTGGACGGGAGTGATGTAGACCCAGACAGTTGGCGCACCGTGCAGGGTTCACTGCACCGTTCGATGGACTGCGTCGGTCTGGACTCGACTAACTTTCCACTCCCAACGTTTTTATGAACGCCGTTAATTAGTGCTGTTTAACTCTTGCCTTGACAACAAATGAGCTGATTCGTATGAATCTGTACGATGTTTAGTAGATAGTACTTATATCTACATATTTTAATAAACACATTTTTCCATTTGTTTTTAATGCTTGTTTCGGAATCTACGCCGTAAAATTTTATCATCCGATAATTCCATTTTTTAAGACAAAAAAAAATGTTTACACTCAACAATCATTAAAAATTTAACTCCTTCACTAATCATGCTCCCACAGAAATATTGTCAAAAAGGCGGCATTTTAACAGCACCTATTATCTTCTCTTCAACACCGTAAATTAAACTGGTAGGTAGGTACGGACAGCGGATCGGTTAGCGGACTAGTAGCGCAACGTTGTTGATTGTAGACCAGTCGCCCGACCAGCCGGCCGACTAGTTGCTCGATTACAATCTGTTTTCTTTGTCCGGAACGCAGCACTCGGAGCGATCAACGGACGAGTCGTGCCTCTACCTAGTGACATCTGTGAATCGGTTCAGGCGACAGTCTTTATGAAAACTGCTGTGTGTGGCCCTAAAGATGCTTGCGGAGTTGTGGCAGCCCTACAGGGTCCGAACGAAGCAATGAGCTCGAAGCCAGGTGCGTTTAGCCTTTATCACAGAATAAGGACCCTGAAAATCGGACTCGCATATTAATTTGCATGTAGTCTCGAAGTTTAACCATTTTATTATAGGTTATGATAGAATAAATCGGACGGAAACAACATGTTTTTGTTTGTCGACAACAAACGTCGTAAATGCGCAACATGTTGTTCTATTTGTTTGAGATACGCCGTTTTAGAATTGTAATGCGTTTTATGCGTACATTGGAACGTAAGTAGGTGATTAGTGGATGATATTATTGCATTTTAACATATCGTATTTAATAAATTTATTATAGTCGTAATCAAAGAGAAATATGAAGCTGAAACTAGGTATAATAATTATGTATAGCGGTGTCAAAAATATTGTGTTGTTTCTAATGTGATGGTAACTGATTCCGTCCTTTAATAGACATGTTATTTTGTAAATTATCGCTCGTGACAAGCGCTGTTATGAAGATAAACATTTTAAATAAATATTAGAATGATTGGAATGGATAGCAAAACATACATTTTAAATAGGATTTAAGTTTTATTTTTCGTTTGGAGCAGGTTTAGGTAGTGGACTTTACGAATTTTAGATACCCATCTATTAGATTGCCAATAAAAAATCATTTACCTACCCTGTGTTTTACTTGATGCTAGTATTTAATTATTTTCATACAATTTCACCGAAAAACCGATGCTCACTAACTAGGGCGCCATATTCTATTCAGACAGATTACGCGAAAGTAGTTCGAATTCCGAACGCTCGGTGGTGTCGTAAGTTTACGCGACCACGCCAGCTAGAGCCCCAGCAAATTAGTCGGCGTCCTCCGCTGCGCACGTTTCCCTCCGCGCGGAGAGGGACGTCGCGGGTCCGCGCCAACCGGTGATCGACTAAGTACCTTTCACGATCTTGAGGCGCGTCACTTTCCCCGCTCTAGTGAGTTTTTTCGAACGTAACAACATCACGATTACATCAATATCGCATGCGGATCGTTCCGCGTGTAAACTGCACCTGTGAATCGGAACGCATCGACTGGCGGTATACCGCACTACCTTAGCTTATTGTTTATTTATTGACGTTGACATTTAGCTGAGATTAATAGCGGCCATCTTTGAACTAATGGGGCGCTCATTATGACGTGACGACTTAATAATGAATGTTAAAAATGTTATTTTCTATTTCCTGCACTGCAATTAGTTAGGTAAGGTAACATGGTCGACATTACGTGTCCCCTGGGGCGCGGGGCGATTAATAAAGGTTTTTCTAGTTTTTATTTTATAATGTCATTTTAATAATGATGGGATATTTAACTTAAATGTGCAAGATTAATAAAAATATTTGAATTTGATAACTATACAGAGTCAGATCGTTTGACAAGTTTTGTAATGAAATTTAATTCAAGCTGCCTAAATCCTTAAACAGTTGAGCACAGATGTTTAATAATAACAGGATGTTTAAGACTTTTTCGTCCGCTAACCTAAGCAACAATGGGTTGGATAAAAGTACGCCATGTAAGTAAAGAAAGTACAGTGACAGAGTTACGTGGTGGGTCGCAGTTAGCGTCACAAATGACGGATGACGTACGGCACGCCTGTGGTACGAGTGTAGCGCATAACGAAACGTAGGCCCGCGCTTTCGAAACTCTAATAACATAAGACTTTATGGAAACTGTGGAGACTGGCCTGCTAGAATGTGAGTACATGTATTTGAAATGAGTGTTCATGTGTATTTTGTACGAGTATCAAGGGAATTAGTAACTTTTTTCAAGGAAGTCATAGTAAATGAAAAAAATGCACTTTCCATAGTGTTATCTTCATCATCGACTGATCCAGTTTCTTTTCATATTTGTATATTAATTCCTTGAAGAAAGGTGCTAATTTCTGTGGGCAGAAGCATTACTTAAAATAAGACTGGATATAATAAGGCATTTCATCCAATCACTAAGTACCAAAGTGCATTTAAATAAAATTTTAGTGTTTGGTTTGTGATTGTAATGTAATTTCCTAATTGAGGTGCATATCTAAGTAAGGTGTGCATTATTTCAGTTACATGTTGTAACGTATATCATGTACCTATCCTACAGTTAAGATTAGTTTACTCTAGTAAACAAACAGTACGGTAGGGGTATACAAACGAAGCAAACAAGTTTCCTTATACGTTTTATTGTCTTGATAATTTTCGAGATAGTTCGTCCGGGCCAAACGAATTTGGTCTATGTGGCCTACATTTACCTCAAATCGTACAAATGTATGTATAATAGAGATACGTTAACAATGTACATAGAGTCACATATCTATCCACAGCATAATCTGAAACTAACTGGCTTCTAGGGCTTTAATCCATAAAGCAAAACACAAGGTATAATAACTATTCGCATGTTATAATATTACGTGCTTATACAAATAGCCATGTTTGTTAGTTTTTCGAATAGTATTTTTTTGAGATATGAAATCATGAAAATGACTTCTCCCGCTTTTTGCAGAGTGGGAGGGCCGTGTCAGACATTTACTGACTAAAGCCCATCTTTCCCTTCTTTACTTTCGTTCCAGGGACTCGAGATTCTCTTTCATACAACCCAGGGCATATACCTAAGTTATCTGTGGCCTATCAACTGACGGAAATTATAATCGAGCGATCAAAAAGCGCCCTTACAATTCACCCAGTTTAACTACCAGTCTGCTACGCCCCTTGTAAACTATGTATTTACGTACGTGATTTTGCTAGCAACAAAATTTTGATGAATTAATTACTTAATCTGTTCCCGATTAACGAAACCCCTGCTCTCGGGTTTCATTGCGTTCAATTTGTTTTGTCAATTTTGCATTGTATTGACATTCAAAATGCAGAAAAATAAGCAGTAAAATTTTATTCTATTATTGAAAATTTTCCTCCATTATATTCAAAAGGATATACATAGTATATGTAAGATACGATGCAAAATAGCATGGATACCTTAATGTCTATTTTCCCGTGAACGTTTAAGTTCAAGTGTTCGAAATATACTCATCGCGTCATTTCTCGCTTCACACGAATTTTTTCCTGTCAAATTCTGTGATTGAAAAATGTCTTTAATTCATGAATCCCCGACCGGTCTCATTGGACCGCGCTGTTATTGTTTTACTATTGTGTCTCGTTTCGAGGGTATTGATAGGTTAAAATTCTCAAAAGGATATACATACCTACATATGTACAATAACAGACTTTCTTATACTTGTCCCGTTTATCAAGTTATTAATTACAGTCATAAAGAACAAGACCAAGATTAGTGGTCTCTATAAAAAGCATATCATTGGAAATTAAGTCAGATTATACTCTGTTGTAACTTTGTTAGCCAAGGGAGTTGGTAAATTGGTAAAAGCTTGATGTAATGTAAGCGGGTACTTGGTAAGTAATCAATACATGTACTACCGGATAGTTAAAGGTACGGTTGGCAAGAGAGGCTTATTAATTTTTAAGTCAACCTTGCGCTATGCCACGCCATCAAACGTCGAACTAAACGCGTGTGTATATCTCACACTATTTATGTACACAGTCATCTTTGCTAAATATAAACTTCAATATTTTTGATCGGTTGCATTTCGATTTTCGAACAAAAATAATAAGTAACAGTACTTGGTGTTATTTAAAGATAAAACAACATTTAATAAATCAAAACGGGTCGCATATAATTTTCATTATTTATAAATCGTCTCAAGGATAAACATTTGAAGGCTAATTAATTAGGATACAATGTAAAACGAGACGCTAAAATCGATTCACAAAAAATGTCGGATCCGATTCACAATATTCATCGCGTAAATCGAGCATTCTATTTGTTTGAACTCGAGTTTCAACGTAGGAGAGCATATCGTACGAATTCCATTCAGCCGAACAGCGCTGACGAAATAATGTAATAACATATGAATTAAAACACGCACGATAATGTACTCTATTCGTTTGTGATAGAGATGTAGCGGTATTCGTATAGTTTATCGCAGCACGGGCGTATATCGAAAACGCACCAAGCTTCTATTTTTAAAATCGATGCGGTGACCGAAGTGGGACATTTGTATAGCTTTTTCAATTAGGGAACAGTTACAGACGTTGCGGTTACAAAATGTTGTAAGTTCAACGCTTATTTTTATTTAGAACGCTTTATTTAAGTTCGTTTATAATGAACTAAAATTAAACAACAATGTTTGTGGTCTAAATAATGTAAATAAAACCCAAAATTAAGTGAACATTAAAGAAAATTAATCTGTGAAAAACATTTTCAGTTTTTCGCACATCTTCACTTAAACAAAGTTGAAATAAACAATGCCAAGTAAAATATAGGTTGATTTTAAATATAAACGAAGTGGTTTTTGTATAAATGAGTTTCACGATCGCACTTTTAAAACACCAATGATCATGTTAATTTAAACGATATTGCCGCGTTATGCGAAAAAGATGGCGGATTGCCAAAGGGATTTACCATGAACCTCGCTTTGTTGTGAGATTTGTGTAAGCTTTGGTAACAAAATGTTAGTAGGTATATGGTAAATTAGGTCTCCATTTACAACATATTTTTATTAAAAAAAAAATATTTGAACCCTAGTATAATTTTTTTAAAAACGTTGTACTGGTTCTCTTTTTAAATACGACTAGTGGTGGGCCCTTCGCGTCAGTCAGATGTACTCGTACCTACTCCACAAGTAATATCTAGCCAAACGCTTTCTCCTATGCGCGCGGTGCGCTCAAGCGTGGGTAATATCATCGCTGCCTACACTGTAACTCCATTGTTTTCTTACTTCACCGTCTTTTTATACGAATTACAAATTACTGTGCTGTTGAATGTATTATACTCCGATATGTATCGACGGACAGACTCACAGTTCCTCGATAAAACATTATCTTTTTAATTATATTCTTTTGTCTTTTCAATTGACTCACTATCAGTAAATATCAAGGAGATTTGCAATAATTGTTGTGTGTTGCAAAACAACAAAAACAGGTAATTTTCCAAGTGAAAGATGGACTCAATAAAAACTGCTAAGTGCTTACTTAAATAAGTTGGATATTTCAAGAACTTACTTTAGACGGAAAAAAACTTGATAGTTCAAAGGAGCTCGGTCTTTGCTTCGGTTTTCCTCATATCAAAAAGGTCGAAGCGATCAATCGGATCAACAAAACACTTGTGTATCGTAATTTGTGAAACACAAAGAGAAAAGGCTCTTTTAGTTTCGTACAAAATAACAAATTCAAGTGTAACTGTTTTGGTCACATTGGGGGCGTCAATAATAAATAGGATTCAGGGGCTATACAGTAAACTTACTATGATGAAAATCTTTGTGAATTTATTTCCATAATAAACACGACTTTTAACACAATCTACATTTTACATGAAAATTCGAGTCAAATCGTCTGTCTTATTCTTAATACATATATCATTTGACAAAACAAAACATTAATAGGAATACAATTTTCATACGAAACAATGCAACATCGAACTATAATACAAAACAATTTAGCATATTAGCACCTATAGATACGATATCAGATAAAGCAAATAAACGATAAGTCCCATTCGACGACAAGCTGACTGGAACAGAACTGCGGGACTGGTATTATACTCCCAATACACTGTTACAAATACTCTAATACTCTGTTACAAATACAATCACTGACAATCTGTTCCGATTACAGGGAACACTAAGTGACACGGTACAAGCCCTAAGCACGTAATGTCATTGACAGCGTGGTCAATCAACTTGATACTGCATAACGCATGTCGACTGCCTCATTACTGCTACACTCATTGTTTAGACATAGTATTCATAACTCTTGAGTACAAAGTGCCAGTGCTTACCTACGACTTACTAGGGGTGACCCGATTCATTCTTTGCCTACGATTGATCATAGCGTGATCAGATGCAATCGACTAAACGATTGCTGTAATTCGAAACAGGTCGAATGATATTCTGTGGTGAGGGCGGATTTTATGAAAAATGTTTTCCAGTGTCCTTTATTTTTGAATTGTTTTTACGTGTAACCTATTTTCGCTGTCAAGTGTTAATATTCATACTTCATAGTATTTTAAAACAAGAGCTCAACGATGTCAGCTGTAAGGTCAAAAAATGTAACGAAATACAAAATGTCTCAAAGTTTGCAAGCAGTCGTCGCGTGCAAGACGAGTAAAAGCCGTATCACGTCCCGACTCCCACATTGAAGCCATTTAATTTAAGACCAAAATGTTTTCACGCATCTCTCTGACAGATGGGTAACGTGGAGTGACGTGTGAATGTAAGCGAAGTCAGCGCTTTTTCATTCATAAATGTATTTTAAACTAGGCGGTATTGTTGATCGAAAACTTGGTAGTGTTTTGTGGCGCTGCAGCGCTGCGGTGGAGGCGACCGCGGGCCGCATGCCGGGACCGTTATGCGAACATATCTACTGAGTACCAACTGTGAACCAAGTTTAATGACTGACTGCACAACGCGAACGTGAATTTTGCTCCACGGAATTTTGCTGCTATTCTTACGGCGTTTTTTAAACTGAGAACGTCCTCGGACAGAGTACTGGCCACTTTTATAAAGAAATGTTTAAAAGGCCGTTTATTGGTAAACGAGTACCGTACTTAAATAAAATATCAAACTGTCTATGCTAATGACAATAATAACGATAAAGCCATTTACACAATCAAGTTAGCCACGATTCCTTTGACACAGTAATTTTTCTTAGAAATCAGTTAGGTATCGTTTCTTTTATGTTTAAGCAGTCTTTAACTAAAAAATCTATCTGACATTAAATTCTCTGACATTTACAAAACCAATCCCCCAATGTTGTAAATTGAATTTCTTTAGCAGGCTTACTTTTGGATCGTAACACAAGATTGTTTATCTGTATTCCCGTTAGCTTTACTTGCACACATTACACATACACATGCTCACGATAGCGGCACTGATAAAGTTACCTCTGCCTTCGGACCATTGTCTTTCAGATATCCACTAAATACAATTTAAGGCCGCTTATTGTATAGTCTGTACTTTTTTTTGTACAGATTTTAAAGCAAACAAAAAAAAATACGTTCAGCTGTAGGTAGATAGATTACAAAAAAGGGTGTACTTTTATTCGGGAGTCTTTGTTTAATTTCTGTACCTGCAACAAAATTATTGAAAGACTTGTCAACCAATCTGTCTAGTTATTAGTTTTATTTCAACCTTGAAACATTCCAGATAATAGAACCGACTTACTCAATTCATTCTTTGTTTACATAGCTTCTCTACGTAAAAACTAATTATAATATGACACGATAAATCGACTAAGTACAGACAATCGGATCGTTATCGATATGATGGGTTGTTTAAACTGCACGAAGAGCGTTGAACGTCCCTTATCTTATCACAACACTAGATAACGAGTCACAAAAACTTATATATGGCCGTCCAATCGTATTTTCTCTCGCAACTGTCGAAACGAGTGATATTACTGTCGATAATTATATGATACAAATCCGCAAAAACGTTACAACATATCGCTGACATTTAACTCTGCTATCTCGCAAGGACACGGAATTATATTACAAATTAAATGTAAATACAGCTGTATTATGAACTGGACTCGGATTCCGACCGTGATTTTCAGTCACTGTGAGCGTGGGCTTGCAGACGGTGAGTAATGGACAACTCGCCGTCCGGACCGCGCATCTCAAAGAGATGTAAAAACAAAACCGTAGATGCCCAGCAGGGTCGAAGCCTACTGAAACCATGGATTCGCTCTTTCTGAACAGAAAACCCCCCGGATTTTTTGGAATTTAAAACAAGGAAGAATCAGAAGTGGGTGTTAGTGTTAGTCAGTAAAAGTCTGACAAACCCTTCCGCTTCAGCCTAAAGCAGGAGAAATCATTGGAAGATTTCCCAACTAAAATAAAAACATAAGTAAGAACTACCTAATTAGTAATTACACGGTTATAAAATTATTTTCTGTTCCTGCTAGCGTCAAGTGACTTCCATTTGCGGGTTTTCAAGCGTCCCCTCCGTTAAATTAGTAGATGAAAAAATTCCTTTCATGAAAGAGATGAAAACCAACCTACATAGATTTTAATTTCTTGTTGCTTTAATACAAAGTGTACATGTGTCAGTTTTCTTGAGATTGCGGTCTTGATTAGGTTCTTAAATGTTTTTCTCTTGGCGTCGTTAATTTTGTTACCTAGTTATTTACTTACAAATTTAACGGAAGTGAGGTTATTTTTGTTTGAAAGAGAAATAGAACAGACAAGAAAGAGTGTTTAATTATGTTACTAGATCGATAAAAGGATGCTTTACTTTTTAGAGCTTCGTTCAACCACTTTAAATCAGACGTACATTTCAGGAATTTAAAGTTGTATTTTTTTGAAGCTCTACTAGCCTAGCCAGAACCTGTCAAAACTTGGCATTAAGACGTCCTTAGCTAAAAATACTCAATTCAAAACTACCTTTACTCCACCCAGACCACTACCAAACTTTACTTTTCCAGATTCTAGCTTCAGAAACTAAATAAATTATAAACAATTATTATGTTGCGTCAACAGGACACCACAGTCTCTTTTTTTAATCCGAACACAATGTTCAAGCAAAGCCGGTTCCCGAGCTAGTATTAATATTTACGTAGGAGGGACACAAAGAAATGGGGCGGAGTAATTAATCAAAACGGCGAGTATTTTCATCTAGCAGTGTTTATATCTCAGCTCTCCCATAGGTTATTTAATTTATAAGGGTTGAATTATATTATTTAGGGAGGAGCTCGTGGCTAGATAATAACAGTCGCATGGGTCGATCTTCAAGGTTAAGCAACGCTTGCCAAGATTGGTCTCTAGATGGGTGACCATCTTAACATACCGAGTAAATCTGACTCCAGTCTTGCCATGAAGTACCGTGTTACACCAGTGTTGTTGGTTGTGGAGGTCTGGTAGGCAGCCGCTCCTCGTAAAATACTGGTATTCAGCTAAATCCGGCTTGACTGGAAGCCGACCCCAATATAGTTGGGAAAAGGCTAGGTAGATGATGAATCCTATTATTTAGGGTTCAAATGGATGGATAAGTGTAAGTACGTAAATCGGCTGTGAAATATCAAAACCCAGTATCTGCATAAAACCAAATTTTACAGGAGAGCCGATAAACGATTTCATATCTTTGACAGCTTGCCGTTTCAATAATATTAGTAGTATCTTCTTGGGAGTCATTGCAAAATTTGAGGTACATAACAGGCTTTAAAAAAAAATAGTTTAAATGCGTCTATCACAAAATATGTACGTAGAGGGGCAGTTACTAATAAAAACATTGTTTTCTTAGACCAAACTTTTTGAGTGTGACAATTTCAAAACCTAGTAAGATCACTTGCTTTGTATTCATCTAGTTCTAAAATATACTGAGTAGGGACTTGACGTTTATTTCAACCATTTCATTACTACTTAGTATCTACATGAACCATTTCATATCCAAGTAACTACAAGCACTTGCTAGGTTTTTAAAATGGTTGATGTTAGATACTATGTTTTAATCTTGTAATTTTTGCATTTTGAAAACGTTTACTGTAGATACTAGGTTTCCAACTTTGTGTAACTTCGTTTTTGACTTGTTTTTGGGAGTTTTTGCTATCCTAGTATGTGGAGAGTGGTCTATAAGGTCGAAAAATGCAAAAACACGTTTTTTTAAAGATTTGTCAGATACTAGGTTTTGAAATTGCACAGCCGAAATGTTCAGTCAAGGTTCAGATGGGCCAGACGGCCTTGGAAATCTAAGCGTGGGCGAACAAGTTTGTACTTTTCTATCAAACGATGTAGAAATAAAGTTGCTTATGTTATTAATTAGGGTTAATTATGTTAGTTTGAAGGTCATTTAAATAGTATGTAAATACTAAATACATAATAGGTAAATAAACCCTTTTTTTTAGGTGGGGAGACGAAAAATAACTCCTCTTGCGGTGGGTACAGCGAGAGGGAATGTCAAACTATTACTGACTAAAACCATCTTATATTCCTTCAGGACCGTGGTAACTGTCGAACAATCCCGCAATCCAAAATTCCAGTTTTCTATTTTATGAACCTCAAAGAATTTAAAGTAGACCAAAAAATATGTTTATATAGCACACCTATACAAACAAACTAACACTTAAAAAAAACAATAACAGTGTGTGCCTAACGTTTGTGCTAAATAGGTCAATCAATTTACAATTATTATTTTCTTTGGGTCTTTAAGCAAAAGCCCACATGATGTGAAAATGATGAGGACATAAATAAAGCTATCCTTTCTTATCTCTGTAAATATAAGTTGAGAAACTTATCCGCGTTGTAAGAGCCCTATCCGTTTAATATTCATGCAACACGCGCCGCAGTAATTATTAAGTAAGTCGATAAACTTACGCGTTTATACTGAATATATCTTCATAATTAACTTAAAATGTAATTAGAACAGGCTTAAATGTGCGCATTGTTCTTTTTACGCAGGAAAAAAGGTATATGTAGTACTAGTCACTTCTTTAAAATTAAAAAAAAAATGCGTTGTATGAAAGTTGTGGAATATTATAGGTATTATTACTATAAAAAATATTACTTTTATATCTCAAACCAATTCTTTTAAGTTTTGAATCACCAAGCATTGATCACTACCTAATAAAGATCTTTAATAACTAATAAAGAACGTTCTTTAGTATTATTAGTAAACGATGCCAATAAACCAATATTTGTGACGCAACGGTACAAATTCCGTATCCGATTCGCATGTGTATGTTTACCGCACCTAATTTGGGTTCTAACTTTGACCAAACAGTCAAAATTCAGTGCCGCGTAAAATCAATACACACACAATACACCATAATTCGATTGTAGATGGTTAACAACCACAATCCCTTACAATTATTTATTTGAAAAATCGACCCTCTGCATTATTCGTATCTCGCAAGCGGTGCACGCCAATATGGAACATAATAAGCTATATATAAAGAGTTTTATTGCGGGACGGGGAAGTAATTTCGCGCCAAAATTAGGGGCACATTTTACTGGCCCCTGCGTAACTTGGAAGTTTGCCTTCTAAGGGTAGGGCGCCATCTAGTGACAGAAGTTGCTCGATTAATTACATCTTTCACCCCTTACCGAAATCGAATGCGTTGAAATTACAGAATAGGGGCGTTTAACAGAATCATTTTGTTTATGGATTGAGATTGATAATGGACCAAGATTTTGGAATTTCTTTTCATTTGTTTTTGTCTTAGTTATCTGTTTAAAAGGAGAAACTAACTGATTCACATATCAACATACAGCCGAAACTACTGCGCCTAGGAGCGTAAAATTTTGCCAAAGGTTTTCTTTTTTGATGTAGACGAGCACTAAGAAAGGATGTCCTAATATCAATCCCCTAAAGTGTGAATGGATGGTGTATCCCCTACGCTAACGCGGGCGAAGCCGCTGACAAAAGCTAGTTTCCCAAAAGATACCTACCAAAAACATAATCTACTAAAGCTAACCCCTAAACTTATACTAGACTTAATTAATTGACCAACAAATTGCTCGGATTAACGACGGCCTGGATTCATATCCTCGCCACATATAGATGAAAGTAATGGCTGCACAATGAATACTCTAACTGTAGCCATTTTTAGCCCTGAAAGAGCTTAAAATATTCAGCGTGAAGCGCTATCTAGCCATCAGCGAGACCGAATCAAGTTTTTTTTATATTATGTTGGTACTCGCAGCATACATTATTATGTTGGTACTGTAGCAAACATTATTATGTTGGTAGTGAGAACTCGAACATTCTCTAGAACGCGTGTATCTGTGTTAATGCACTGCTCTGTCTCGTAATAATTTTTAAACAATAAAACATAAATAAAGTTAGTAACATGAGCGCATAGGAGAAACTCAGGCTCATTAAAATGTAAATAGAAGCTGTATTTGCTGGTAATATCTAATCTAACTTTATTTACAAAGGTAAACACGACGCCTAGGGAGACTCGAATGTATTGGTTAAGCTTCAATAAGCTCCTGTATCGTCATTTAAATAATTTATAGACTTCTAATCGAATAAAACTAATTACACAGTGATTACAAACAAACCTTTAAGAAATTTACAGCAAACTACAACGGTATACAACAAGAAAATCGCCTAAGATACGTTTGAAAAGAACACCTATTTGCTTTTGATTTTGTTATTCATTTGGTGGGCCGAGGTCGCGGGGTGGATCCACCCCACCCTGTAGGTTTACCAAAAATTTTGTGTGAAATTTTACCCCCGCGATGTTTTACCCTCACTCTCCGTTAGGATTATGTCGCCGTCTCGAAACATTACGGCACTTGCGCTCCTTTATGTTATTGTGCATTATTTTACGTATTGTTATGAAACGATTTTTGACGTAAGTGCACTCATGTGGCATACGTCAAACAACGTTTTACATCTACGTATTGATTTACTTTGTTCGTATTTGTTCTCGCGTCAGTAACGTCTATCTTTGTTCATCAACAGCTTTGAGTGCGGTGTAAGTAAAAGTGTTTAAATACAGCTAACTTGTGAGCATAATCTACTGTAAGTAAACGACCGAAATCCGGACCTGTCCGAGCGCGTCCGGTTCTTTGGTTACTGCACGCGTCCCCTCCCCCGCGGCGAGGAGTATGATCGCCGGCCGACTACTCTGCCCGCCGAGCATTACCCGTTGCCCGTCAAAATACCGCAACATTCTCGCAGGCCGCTTAATTCCGCGTAAAATCGGCACAATCCTCGCCTACTTTACGTCTCGCGTCGCCACCAAATGTCAACAAGATAATGACCGCCAATAACGAAAGAAAGTGAATGAGCATTTGTTTTTTCACTGAAACTAAAACGATTTGCGACGTTGGAACAGTTTGAACAGCGTGGGAGGTGGCAAAGCAAATCATTCACATAATAGGGAGCTAATTGAACCGCTCTAAGCTTTCAAAGAACTGAAAGCCGCAACCGAAAGCAACTTGATAGACTACAAGGTCGCTAACAGCTTGTTACGGCACTACTAGGCATGTGACGTCACCATTACGCGTTTGACATTTCACATTTTCGTCAGAACTTTGGAGGAGTACTTGTACAAAATGCGCTTTAATACATGGTAATAAGAGTATTTATATGTCGAGCACATTAAGGCGTAGGCTGTTGGTTGTATACCGATCTCACAATAAAACTCTCGAACATTGTAGATTACTTATTGCGCGAGTAAAAAATTCATTTAACGATGAACGGCGACGCGATTGTCGCTAGAGGTCGACCCACTTTTAAGTAAGCATTTTGTAGGTCGTTTATCGTGGTCATTTCCCCGGCGTGAAGCAGCCATGTAAACAAAACACAGTAGTTCAGGTTCACGCACTGCTGCCACGCATGTTTTGTATAAAGATTGGGGCAGAGCAGAGTTTTGGAGCACTGCCCTTTTTTAGTAACTCCTGCCTCTTTTAAATTTAAAAGAAGAACTCTCGTATTTTCCTTTTAATTTTAAACCGACAACATTCAAGCATTACTTATTTATTTTTTAATTTATAATTTTATTAACATGATTTTACGTTACTTTTTCTTCAAAATTATTTTGTATACTTATTCCTTTTCATTTTTACCTAGTGTACCTAGTAATATGTGTATGCCGTGATCTCCCATAAATGCCGTAAGCACCCATAATCGAGTTACTGTAATTCTAATTGTAATGTAATTCTTAAAATCGATACAATTGTATATCCTTTGTCAGAGATCCAAAACCTCAAAACCAAAGTCTCTTGCTAAAAACTACGCTCTAATATAAGTAGCTAGATACAAAACTGCGTCTATTAGAACCAAACGGCAACAAGAATCGGGCACAGCTGTAGTGCTCTCTATAATAGAGTTACGAATGACATTCACACCCACGTTTTCTCCTGTTTGCCGTTTCTATCTTTATCTATCGAAACTCAGCGACGATACTATAATTAACTTTAATTAATATTGTATTACGGGAGAATCTTTAGTGTGGGATAGCAGTTATAATAATAGCTTCAGGATAAAATAATAAGAATAACACAATTGTATGTCCGTATCCTGTTTCGTGTTTATTTCATTTTGTTGATGACTTCTTAACCTTAAAATAAGGCTCTTAGTTTTTTTATGTATGTATTATTAGATAATAAATTATAATCAGTGATTTCTTCGATATCATTTGTCATCAAAAAACCAATTCCTGCTTCAATTAGGGTCTTTTTAATGAACATAATTACCCCCATTTTAATGTCATTGTGTTTCCCCAGAATCCATTTCCATTGTAAATCGCAGGGCGTATGTCAAGGCTGTACGAACTTAAAACACTGCAGAAGAAAACGTGTTGTGACAAAACATAACGTACCGTACTTACGCAGTACGCACCCAGCCTTCGCAACACGACACTTTAACTAAAACGATATTCAATACTCGTTTGCCGTTTCCTCCTCGAAATTGCTGAGTAATTGGACCAGCAACGAATACGCTACACACACGGGCCGTAGCTCATTTTTGTGATTGCTTTTCGTAAGTACTGCTGCATTCAAGGTTGCAGCTTTTTGAAATGTGTCATTAACAATTTTAATTGTTGATATTGAGACATGAAATATGGTCTAAATTGCGTCATGTAGCTAACATGTTAAATAATTTTAGTACAATGTGAGGGATATAAGACAATGGACGTATTTAAATTGTCTACACTACACTACACTGATAAATGCAAATTGTTTAATTTCAAAAGCTGCCAGACGAGAGAAATCTAATCTATTAGCGAGTGATGTCATCATTCAAATTCCGTTTACTGTGAATATTCTAATGGTCAAAATAAACAGAACTTGTAGATAACAGTTCTGCTTTTTGCTAAATTATTATTTTGAGCTTTCTATTCTCAAAGTCAATAGGCCAGCTTTAGTTAAAAGTTTGATAGTTCAATGAAGAGACCGATTTGAAGATGATGTCATCGTATAAATTATAGCTATTGCTTACGGTACCGTACCTCACACACATTGATGTTGAGCTATTACAGTATTAAGCATGATTTAGTTCATTCACGGTATAAATAGATGCTAGAACAACTACAATACACATGATTTGATAGAGGTTGGAATTGTTTTCAATAAACTACTGACTACATACTTATAAAATATTGAACTGGCTATAAAAACATGAATAAACACTTAACTGATTAAAAAATAACAATCTAAACTATCACTGGTAACGTGCTCAGAAGACTGGCTGCATTTTCACGCTGTATGGCAACGCTTATCCCCAGTCCAAGGTAAAAACCAGCCCTCGGGTCACGCGAACTGTCAACAAGGTTTTTAATATGATCTTTACACAATTTTCGAGCCCTTCGAACGGGTCTTATACTTAAAAACGATACTATTAGAAGCTAAAATTTAACTGGCTCAACTAATAAAAGATATATTGCTAACCTAAAGAAAGATACTTCAGACATTACTCGATAAATGAATGCGTTGGGTGGGTCGAGTTTCGAATGGTTTTAATTGTTTTGCGACGGATGTTGTCGAACCTAAATTTGTATTTAAGTTATAATAATTGTTCTCACGTAAGCGATATGTTATATTTTTAATGAGAATAAAGTTTCTTTAAAGCTATAAGAACAATCTTCTTTTTTTTCTTCCTGCCTTTATCCCATATTACTTGGCGTGAACGCAACACGTTTTTGTCACATATAAGAACGATATTCCAAAAATAACAAAAACGCTGTTAACCATAAACTCAATAAAGTAAAAATCGAAAACAATGATCACAACGATACTAATACATTTTTTAATACTAAGCGAGCACATTTCAGTCTGTATAAGGACAAAAAGTGTAACATCAACATTGCTAGAAGGCTATGTAAGCGATACTGGGCTGTGGCGAGTACTCGACTACTCGACTACTCGCTACTCGCATGTTATTACGATATTTATGTGCCAGCACTGCCGACCGGCGATCACGTGCATACGTGATACACATCATGAACAGACCAACTTTATATATAGATGTGTCTCCATTAACCTCTTTACAACTACTTTTGAACAATGAATTTTTTTGGAGATAGAATTTTACTTTCGTAAGTTTTTTCTCTTTTTTTGTATGTGGAATTCGTAGCGTGTGGTTTTTGTAAGTAAATAATATTAGCATTAGCATTATCGGCCTTCTAATGTTCCCACTGCTGGGACTCAGGCCTCCTCTGTTGGAGGGAGTAAATAATATACTTACTAATAATGATGGTAATCACATGATAATGGGTACGACATGAAATTAAATATGTATTTTCAGCCAACTTCAGGGATATATTCAATTTCTGTAAAAAACAGACTATATACATATAGATGTGTCTCCATTAACCTCTTTACAACTACTTTTGAACAAAAAATTTTTTTGGAGATAGAATTTTACTTTCATAATATGTTTTTCTTTTTATTGTAGCTGGAATTTGTAGCGTGTGCTTTTTTTGTAAGTTACTTTTAACAGTCATACTCACGACATGAACATAGGTAAATATATATTTTCTGTCAATTGTAAGGATATTATGCAATTTCAGTTTTGAAAGAAAATGTACAATTTCTGTAAATTTGAAACAAACTCTACAATTCTCTACATTTTAGGCAAAATATATTTACAATTACTGTAAATTTTAAGGATACAATATGTGCAATTTATGTAAATTTAAAGCAAAATATTTACAGTAAAATTCTTATAATCTTTGGTAAAGTAATTTGTTCAATATATCCACTTTTCAGAAAACCTCTGTAAACTTTTGACAAAAACGAATTATTGCTAAATTTTCGACTAATGCAGTAAAATTTTTACTAATCATCGTATTGAAATAACAAAAGGGGCGGAATTCTTTGTTTGTTCACGTGGTAGGGGTTAACACAAAAACGGCTTATCAGATTCACGTGAAACCCATGGCATCGCGATAAGCTATCGTATCACCGGACCGTGTAACAACAAATACGAGGAAGAACTCGTTAAAGCTTATATTGAATTATTATTTAATGGGTTCTGTAAAGTTTTAGGAAAGTGATTTATTTGTTTTTTTTTTTACAAAGTGGGTGGCGGATAAGCAAATGTTAATGTCATAATGTATAAAGGATAGTAATGTTAGGTTAGGTGTTTTTTTTTTATAATATTGAATGTGTTGTTTTTTTAATAACATGAAACAAAGGAGAACAAAAAAGGATTCTAGGTTCGAGATTTGTAAGAGCCGTGCTCTAGTTTTTATCTATGGTAAAAGGTGTTAGTTTAAATGTGTATGTAAAATTAAAATGTCAGTTTCTATAGAATTTTTAATTTAAATAAAAATAAGTAATAATTTCTAATAATTAATCACTACTAATATTATAATGGCAACTTTGCGAGTGTGTATATCTACGAGTTTGTTACTTCTTCAGGCTCAAATGGATGAACGGATTTAAATGAAATTTAGCACACGAGTTGACCAAGTTCTAGAGCATATTATATACTTTTTATCCTGGGACCAGGTTTCTTTAGGACAATTTTCTAGCGAGCAAAGCCACAACAGCTAGTAGAATATATCCCAGTAAGTGAAATTGTGATTGCTGTATGTAAATAGAGCAATCACAATGTCACTATTCAACATGAACGAATATTCAGTTTTGGTAACATAAAATAGGAATTATTTGAATAGCTGCTCAATAAACTACTTGAAATTTTAAGCCTACTTGTCGTTACACGTAGGCTTACCTATCCCTTATCGTTATAAGTGATAGGTAAGCGCCCTACCATTATAATATTTCAAAAAGGCAGTTTAAAAAATTATATATATTTGGAATCCCGCCGAATTCATAATTAAAACAATATACCAAAATTACAAAAAAAAAAAAACAATTTTCAAAAATAAAACGAACTCAATCTCATTCACATTTCGAACGGCGTTGAAGCGATGTGTTCCATTTGTATATAACAGTTGCATTCTGTAGTTGACTTTACTGATAAACGCAGGCAAGGCCGCCCTGTATTATGGGCGATAACGCACACTGTCTGCCACAGTACCTACCATAATACGACTTGCATTGCAGCCAATTAAATTTTTGTTTCCTTTTCTCGCTTATGGCGATAAATAAGACATTTTTTTTACTGTTCCCGTTGCACGTGGGCCCTTGGTTCAAGTTCAATTGTTACGTCATATTGTGTTCACAGAAAAGCGTTGCGTTGTTCTATTTTTAAATGACATTTCTTTTATTATTGTTTGCTTCATCCTGTTACACTTTTTGAGGAAATATTTTCCTGGTTTCTATCGCACTTTTACTGAAAAAAATATAAAGTAAAAATCTTCTACATCATTCGATGCAATTTTCATACGAGAGACGAGAGAGTTCTATAGAAAAAGTAAATTGCGTATTTGGTAACTGAATTGGTCAACGCTTTCAATCCATATCGAATTTGTTCACGTTTTTGTCGCCACTTTTCTCTTCAATACGTTTATTTTATCACGAATGTATTTGATAATGGACCACTTATATGACAAACCGTCAAAACGCCATTGATCAACCGGATATGCACATTTTTGGGGTGACAATACGTTCGGAATTTTTCAGGACAAAACTGTAAAATAAGCGGCATTCGTGAGTGCAATGAATGTTGATACTATTGTTCAATCCCCATTTTAACTTAAAAGTATAGTATACCCAGTATTAATATAAGATTTATCTAGGCATCAAATAACTAAAAAAATATAAAAACCCTTTTACCGTTACCAACTTAGAAGGTCAAATGGAAAACTTTTAAATTGTGTCACTAGCATTTAAATCTGAAACATAAATTGGCATAATCAGAACTGTGAACATGCATGTATTGAGTTCTTATCGTAAATAAATAATGTTAATCAAAACGTACATACATTGAGACTTTAGGTACGAGACCAAAGATGTGTGCCATCTTCAACAATGAACCGATTGATAACCGCAATCAAGTGATTAATAACAAATCAACATTACAGTATCATACCACAATATTGTGTTACCGGATTTCCACTAAATTATTCGGGCCCGCACCTGTGATATTGGTTGGTGTGACCTAGATCTTTTTTGCACATGCCCAGCGATAAATAAGTTTTTTTTTCGTATATTCAAGGACATTACAAAGGTCGCAAGGTAACCTTCGAAAAAATTAAAACGTGTATGAAATTCTTAATTACGTATATGTTACTCTGGTTGGTAACCGTTAAATCGATAGTTAATATTTTTAGTCTCTCTTTATAATCACCATAAGGACTAAAAGATTATGTTTAAGCAAAGTATTTCTTTATCTTTGCTTGCTGCTCTTTCGATTAACTTTCAAAAGACGTACAAGTAGGCAGATAGCATTTCAAAATGTTCTTTTCAAACTTAGATAATTAACAGACTCAGCTAACGAAATAAAGGCGTGATAAATTAGTCCCCTTGCACCACTTTATCATCATTCAAAGCTACAATAACCAAAAAGTGGAGCGACGGCAAAGGCAAATTCAATAAATAAATAATGAGCAATATAGTTCGGCAGTCGGCAACGCGCGGTAGGGCCGCCCGCCGCGCCTGACGGCCTGCCGCGCCTGACGGAGAGAGCGGCGCGGCCTCCGTCCAAGTGACGTCACTAAGGTCGCAGCGCGCTTCCTACATGTCAAAATCGCTCGCTTTAACAACACTAGCAACGATCGATTCCGAATTCGAAATTCACGAGATCTTTTATCAGAATAGGATGCCTTAGAAATTGAAAATGAAAATGTAGATATCATAGTGGCAAAATTCTTACCAGTTCTGAAGATGAGCGTTATCGAAACACTTACTGGATTTTTATCACAACAGTTTACTGGATTTTTATCTCGTAAAGTACAAACAAATGTTATTACTAGCACAAAAACGGCAGATTATTCCCATCATAATATCAATAAGAATTCATTATGAGAAGAAACAATAGCGTAACCGCGGAGGACTCGGCGCGAGCGCGGTACAATCATAATAATACACATGTTCTGCATCATCAGTAGTAATGTACTTTACATCGATGCAATGAAGAATCCAAGCACATTCCTCGATCCATTAATTGATACAGCATACATGAATATTGATGAGATTTCGGTTCGTTTAGCGGAGACGATTCGTTTTCTGCTCGCTTCCGGAATTTTTAATGACAATAACGAAATTACAGTATGACGATCCAATAATACGGCTCTTCACGAAACAAAATGCTTACAATCAAGCAATAACAATGGCTTAACGTGCCTTGCTTGTTAAACGACGCAAACTGCTCCTACTTCATTAACTACAAGAACTAACCATCTTTATTAAAAAATGTATCGAACTACTTCAGTAACATTCAAACAATTTACAAAGCAAAACAAAGTTTTTGTTATTACCCGCAGCCCGAACAAGGTCGTCAAGCGACTAAAAAATCTTGACACGCGTACATTGAAAGATTATTCTTTGATGCTATATTGTGGAGCGGTCGGACCGGCAATGTAACTTGTTTGCCCGAAGAATACGATCGAACCGTACAAAATGCGATTTAATTATGTAGCCTGGCTTTGTATGGAGCTCGTTTTAGCGGAAAGTTAAGTAGAGACTCAAGTCAGCTTTGTCCCTCAAATAATAGCATACTCTCTGAGGTCCGCGTAGAAATTGTACCTTCCATATTGGCACTTGATTTAATTCTTCCTTTGTCAGTTGACATACTGTGTGCGTCGCTGTGGTGGCGTGCAGTGTGCCAGTGTCGTCAGCGCGTGGTGATTGTCAACAAACGCAACGCAGCCGCTCAATGAAACGTGTTCCGTCTACTTATTAGGCAATTATAAATCTTCCTTTTTAAACAATGTTTGTTTGTGAACGTGGAACGGAAAATGATTTTAAGGAAAATTGCAGCGGCGAAGGTTTATTATTTAGACAGAAATTCGTCATCAAAATACACATTTACACAGATAACGCTAGCATGATTTATGTAGCAAGAACATAAGAAACAGGTTATGAAATCTTTAGATTACTTAAACAAGACAATGAAATGATAAACGTAACTAGCGTCGAAGCCGTATCAATCAATGTTGATTACTTAACTAACGTACACTCGTAGCTCTCGAGTTTACACACTTTGTTTGAGCTGTGTCAACTACTTAAAATTTCAAGTTGGTGAACGGCGTTAAATGTGGAACGAATGTCACTAATACGCTATGCAGAACTGCAGTATGACGTATAAAGATACGTGTAGGTTACACACACGCCTACCTAATCTCATTTGTGGGTGATTGGTCCAACTCGCTCTGAAATCACTAAAATAATACGTCGCGCGGAGCTCGCTACTGACGGGCAGGCGCGGGAAACGACGAGAACTTGCGAGCTACTGCGAGATTGAGAAGCCGAGCGAGAACCGGGCAACACAACGCTCGCCCGCGCTTTGTTGATCAGTTTTTATGTTCAGTTTCATGTCGATGAGTTATAATTGACGCGGTTTTATAATGTTACACACGGCACAGCCATAATAAACGTTGCGATGAATTAACTTGGATCCGAACGACTGGGCTCTAAAATCTGTCCATAATTGAATATAAGACAAAGCTTTTTAACATAATCTTTTTTAACTTTTCTCCCGCCGGTATGAGATACTTAAATAAGCTGGTATTTAGGAGCTTCTTCCTAAGTAGTTACTTATTCAATTAGTTTTGTAACGTTATGTACATGTAATGGAAAACAGGATTTTTTCGTCTTTTTCATAAAAGACAATTAAAACCACTTTACCAGAAAAAAAAGTACGTAGCCTGTAATTCCTGTCCCATGTTTTCTCAAAATTTTGGACACCTTATAGTATCTCAACCTACGCTGCGAGATTTTTCAAAAGAGTTACCGTGGCCTTGAAACGCAAACAGCAACCGAAAAAACACAGCTGGCTTTTAGTCTGTAAAAGTCTGACAGTCCATAGAGGGTTATGGACTGTCTATCCAGAGCAGGAAATAATTTAATGATTTCCGACCTCACAAAAGCCAGTATTTCAAAGAAAAAGGTGTAATTTTCCTACGCAGTTTGTCTTCAACAGTTTACCTTTCAATTTCCTCTTAAACATTGAGGATATTTAGTTCTGTGCGGTGACATTGATTTAATGATAAGTAAATGATCTTCCTACTAATGGAGACCGGTTTATCACGCGTGCCTCTCAGGTCTTATTTCACACGATAAGTACACAGTTTGATTTACAAGATTATTATAAACTTGATTTACAAACGTAATGTAGAAAAAAACTAGCCATGTGCGATTCGGACTCGCTTATGACGGATTCCGTACTATGAAATTTAAATTGAGCAAATAAAATCGCTGACGAAATAACATTGGGAAGCCCCTTTAATTTATAAATTTGTTTTATTTTTATTATTTAAATTTGTTGTTATAGCGATAGTAGAAATACACATTCTGTCCAAAATTTCAACTCTCTACCTACGGTTTATGAGACGCAGACCGTTGACAAAAGGCCAGACTGACAGCCGGACGGCTGGGCAGCGAAGGGTCTTGTTGGCACTCATTGTGTACAGAACCCTAAAAATTTATTTAAAGTCGTAATTATTTAATTTAAAAACACAATGCCTTCGATATCAGAAATTCTCACCCAAAGATATATTAATTACTATTTTATTGTCAAGTATTTTGTTTTATAGTTTAGTTAAGTAATTAAGTTATTTTTAATAATGTTTCGTGATTTTTAAAAGTATATAGTAGACATAATAATTATTTAAATAGATTTAAAAGAGTTTCCATGGAGTTTCTAGCAAGTTCTTCTTCAAATAGGCAGGCGCTTTGCAATGTGCAAATAAGCTTATTTTTTCTGATTGACCGACTTCTTGACAATTCAAAAGTGCCTGTAAATAGTTTGCTTGAAATAAATGCTTTGATTTGTTACAATTACATTTTTATTTTAATGAAAAATTAACATCCGAAACCAATAACCTATCTATCACATATGGAGATAGAAAAACAAATGAAACAACAGAAAACATGAAAATTTTTGTATTGTATCATTTGTTTTATAATCTCCAGTATGCCAAAACTGGAGATCGATAGGTTATTGGTTTCGGCCGTAAATGTTTGCCATGTTACAAACTTCCTATATTTTAGCAATCACAGTTTATACCAGATTAAAATAAAAAGACCACAGATTCCTAATTAAATAATGGATATCTGGAATAGATTATAAACTTAAGATAGAACAACATTAATAGTAATTAACTAAGCACTTTTTAAAAACTTAGTGTACTGATAGATAATTAACTAAACTACAAGTTAAGTATTACTAAGAACAAACCTACTAATTACTAGCACACAAAGGAGATTACTGCACTCCTAGAACTCTTCGTAACCGTTAGTGTTCACCTTGACTGCCGCTAGATGGCGGGGTTTTGACCCCGAAACATTCACAGATAATCACGAACCGCTTATTTTGTAATGTTCTCGCCACGGATTGATGACGTCATTACTATGTACCTAGTGTAACATCTTTTGTTTGTAGGCATATTCTTTATTAACTACTAGCTTTAGCCAGCATCTTCGCCCGCGTACATAAAATATAGTCTGTCACTCAGGAATACAGCAACTTTCTATTGGTTGAAAAATTTTAGCAATCGGACCAGTACTTCCACAGATTACCTCATACAAACAAAAAAACAAATTTTACCTCTTTATTATATTAGTGTAGATAAATAAATGCAAAGCTAACTTATTTTGTACTAGCGACCCGCCTCGGCTCCGCACGGGTACAAAATAATTTGTGTTTCTCTACTATATGATGCATGTTATAGACTTATAAACCTTCCTCTTGAATCACACTATCTATTAAAAAAAACCGCATCAAAATCCGTAATTTTAAAGATTTAAGCATACATAGGGATATAGGGACAGAGAAAGCGACTTTGTTTTATACTATGTAGTGATGTGCGTTAATCTACGCCTTGTTTTTGAAATGTGAAATCTACCAGTAACTTCTCCCGCTCTAGGTCTTCTCACTTTAACCACGTGTCAGACTTTTACTGACTAAAACCACACCTGTGACCATCATTTATCTATTGTATTCTTGGCGGGGTTCCTTTCCAGAAATTCTCCGTATCCCTAGCGGGCATCGACCCTTCTGAGCCCCTACAGTTTGCTGACATCTCTTTGTACCGCGAGATGAACGCGCCGATGTCGACGCTTCTTACGTTTACGCCTAAACCGCTGAACCAATTTTGATACCCTTTGGAATACTTTCCCTTGAAATAATATCCAATTTTCAGTTTCACAGGAGCAAAGCTTAAGCTACTAACGTACATTTGTATCTAATGTATGTAGTAAGTATAAAATATGCAAAAGTACATGTCTATTTGTCTATATCTTTCAATCATTTGTTTTAATTTAACAACGCTTTAACGGAAGAACTTGATACAGATAGACCATGACCTGGATTGGGACAAAGGAATCTTTTTATTCCATTTACTACTTGATTGATTTGATGAATGAATTGTATAAAATATATTAATAAGAAGAAAATAAAATATTAAATAATATCAATTTCAAAAAGAAATAGTAATAAAACAGTTAACTTACAGGCGAAGCCGCGGGTTTCAGCCTTGTGTCTGATATGCCAGACGATACCAGGCGCGCATATGTTGTATATAGGTATGTATGTGTTTGCAAATCAGTGTTATACTCGTAGCTCAGTAGATTTGAATGAGAAATGGAACAGAATGAAAAGGAAGAAATGAAAGATGGAAATACTGATCATTTGAGGAGTACTTAAGGATTGAAGCGTGAACAATTATATTTGTAACTAGCAGCCCGTCCCGGCTTCGCACGGGGTAGAAAATTATTTATTTTTGGAAATTTGGATATAAAACACTTTTTTTAGTCAAAGTTTCAAATTTTACCAAGGATCCCTAATTTTTTTCAAAATGAAATGTAGCCTATGTGTAATTGGAAGAACGTAGCATTCTATTAGTGAAAGAATTTTTTAAATCGGCCCAGTACTTTTTGAGCCTATTCATTACAAACATACAAAAACAGGTACAAATCTTTCCTCTTTATAATATTAGTATAGATATGTACTAGTTTCTGACAGCAGTTTCGTCTGTTTGAAAGTGGAATATTATCCCAAGGGTACACAATCCCGTGATAAAAAGGTCTCCTATGTGACTATTTGCTATTCTAGGAGATTGTCTAATAATAATAAAATGCTTTATTAAAGTGTGTTTTAGACAATTTTACATAAGTTATATACTTCTGCCAAACTGCATAGCAGTAAACTATAACTATAAGCCTTTATAGTAGAACTATATTGCGTACACGTGGGCCACGTACGCCGATGAGGGCGTATTGATCTCCATACATGTTATATGGCAAGTAAACTTGTAGAGTTATATTAGATCCACGCCACGCAACGTCGTTCTACGTACATATAATAAACCCGGCGTGGTCCACGTGTGCGTCGGTCAACTGTAATTCCAGTTTTAACCAAAATGCAGACATACATACTTTCGTCTTTTTTTATATAACATAAGCTAGTGCTTGACTGCAATCCCACCTGATGGTAAGCAGTGATGCAATCGTTGATGGTGAGGCGCGCTAGTTTATTAAGAGCCTATTCACTCTAGTCTTAAAGATACCCAAATTATAATCGGAGGGAAAGACGCGTATAACCTAAGTACGCGGTATAAACGACGAGGCAAAGCGCTTTGTCCAGATCGTGCAGGTTTCGACAACATAAGGATGGATACTTGCCTTTATAATACATGTGTAGTGTGGCTACACGAGTCTATTAAGTTTCCCCATTAGAACTCCTAAGAATGACAGATAAAGTTGTTAAGAAACTGGAACTAAATGTAAGCCGTCTCCGGTCAATAATAAGGTTCTAAAACATAATAATTATACTGGTAACGTGCGTATTGATTACTAGTTCCATAACGCTTTGTCAATATGTGGGTTGTTAAGTTACTGCTAGTAACTCCTAGTCTCCAGGTACAGAATACTGGAAAAGGTACGATTTTTGCTAATTTATTTTACGTAAGTACAGCAAAAGTGCGGAATTTCCTACTAAAGTCTGTGTTTCTTGATAGCTACCGCCTGGAGTTTTGTTGTCAAGAGTGAATAGGCTACACTTGTCAATATGGATGTATGTGGGTTGTTAAGTTACAGCTAGTAACTTCTAGTCTCCTGGTACAAAATAATGGAATGATTTTTGCTAATTTATTTTGCGTACAGCAAAAGTGTGGAATTTCCTGCTAGAGTCTGTGTTTCTTGATATCTACCGCCTGGAGTTTTGTTGTCAAGAGTGAATAGGCTACTTCTATGCTAGCTTGCTCCATCGTCGACCACATTGTCGATTTCCGTCAGGTTAGATAGTGGTCATTCACGAGCGTAAATATATTCATGAATCCCCGACCGGTCCTATGAGACCGCGCTGTTATTGTTTTACTATTGTGTCTCGTTTTGTGGGTATGTGATAGGTTAATAAAGAAACAAAGACTGGTTGTGACCGTTGAAGCTCTGTAATCCCAATTCCATATTAGCAGAAATTGATCTAGTAGCGAATAAAATAAACTGGAGTTAAACTTAAAAGATAAAAAATAAGAAATGAAATCCTTTTAAGAATAGTTCCACGGTTCCACCTACACATTTTGATCCAGTCTACAGAGTACTTTTAAGTTTTTGTTCGAAAGAGTTACCGCGGCCTTGAGACACTAAAAGTTGAAGGAACATATGAGCCTTTCTTCAGTAATAGTCTAACACTCTCGCTCTACTTGAAGCGGGAGAAGTAATTCAATGATTTACCACCATAAAATAAATAAAATATTTCGCATTTGTTTGGTCTCCATAATTATAACTAAGCTTCTACTACGTTTATAAAACTTAAATATAGATAATTTTACTATTAAGTACTCATTTCAATCAATGAACAGGTACCAGGCATCCATGAGTGAGAAGGAGTTATAAAAATGATTTGTAACCCCAATCATCAGCCCGTAAGGGTCCTCTAGTTACAAATTGTCCAAAGAGTCTCATTTATGACTCAGAAAGTCTACTTGTTCTAAACAAAAAATACTTCGAAGTAAATTACAAAGCCTATATCTTTTTCCAAGGTATGAAACCTGAGCCAGGGTTTCATTTTTCAATGCATTGCGTCGTTTGTAAAGTAATTTCGACAGAATTCTTCGCATATTACGTGTATAGAGAGCAATGGATTGTTAAATGGAAACCTTTCTTTTATTACTTTTTACGGAACTCGTATAGCAGACGCTAATTGAAGGATATTAGTTTCTAGAACGTATGTATGTGTGTAAAGGAAAACAATATTGATTCATTTTTATAGTGAGTTACATACGTTTTTCGGGATGAAATCGAAGATCAGACAAAAGTAATTTTTTTTTTTTTGTACGTAACTGATACAGACCGGGGTACGACATCATTATGTGTGTGTATGTTTCTTATTTTTTTACACTCAAACAAGCGAAAGGATTTAGATGAGATTTGGCATACGGTATTACGGTATTATTTTTTAAACTGAGTCTGACAGTGTCTTATTATTATTTTTAATTTTAACTTCTTCAAATTATAAATGAAATGTAACGTCATGTATGTAGTACATAGGAACTTTAATCTTATTTAACTATGGATAGATATATCTAGATATATTCAAGCCTTTTTTCCTTGGGATATTTTTTTACTTTAACACGGACGAAACCGTATACAAACTCCAGTTACAGATACGTATGTATGTGGATATATTTTTACGTTTATATGTACTAAACCTTTTACCATTCCACTTCAAGCACATAAAGGCACATAAAATGGACTTCAAACCCAGACCAAAAGATAAACAGGAGCCCTTAGAATGGTAGAATGTAGATTTTTTACTTGAAATACCACTTTTATTAAGTTCTTTCCGAGCTCTCTAGCTTAACTTTCCAGTTTCCACGGAATATACCGGAGCGTTATTGTTTACCAGCTTTTCACGGTTAGCGAGGACTGGAAGCGACGCAAATGAGTTTATGGAGAGAAATTTGAGCAATTTAATGAACATATTTGGTAGTGTTTTATTAGTGAAATTAATACTCGCTACATACTTGATATTCGTAAACTTAATCAAGTTACTACGGATTTCGGATTCATCGTCATCGTTGATATTGCTTTCAGCAAATCGATTTTTGTGCTGATGTACTATGATTAGGGATTGAATATATTTGGTAGTGTTTTATTAGTGAAATTAATACTCACTACATACTTGATACTCGTGAACTTAATCAGGTTACTACGGATTTCGGATTCATCGTCATCGTTGATATTGCCTTTAGCAAATCTTTTCTGTGCTGTTACTATAATTAGGGATTGAACATATTCGGTAGTGTTTTATTAGTGAAATTAATACTCACTACAATAAATGAGTATCAAAACTTAATCGGATTGCTTCAAATTTCAGTTTCATCATCATCTTTCATATTGCCTTCAGCCAATCGTTTTTATATTGTTATTATAATAGACCTACTTACGCGATTACCTTTCATTAATTATTTCTATCACATAAGGAAAATGAATATTGAAACAGTTCCACTCGGGAATGTAACAGAGATTTTTTCGAACAGATAAATCCAATTACAGATTTGCCTAGAGCGTTAGCGGTTCGCAGAGGATCTACTTGTATAGTTAGTAGTGAGTATGCAGTGGGGCAACAGACTAGACTCGGTCATTATTAAGCTATAGGTCTTCCTGAGAATTGAAATGGAGTGAATTTTGTAAGTGCATTTGGTTATAGACTTGACTATGAGGCTCTGTATTCTTATCCATAAGTGTTGATAGTTAGACATGGATTTTATTGCTTGCCTTCATTTTAGATTTATTTTGACTGCATACTGATATATAAAAATAGTTTTTGCCAGTGGTTTTACCCTGATGAAAGAGGAAAATTATTCTAAGAGAATATGTTCCTGGGGTAAAAGATTTCCTATTATGTATATCCATATCCCGTCCACTCGTCTGCCAAATTTTAACCAAATCATTCGTTTGAGTGTGAAGGAGCAAAAATAATTTATAATATTTTAGTATGATAATAACTTCACACTTGAATACATTGCATGAAGAAGGTGACCTTGCAAAATTCACTAAACGATATTGTCAATAAAATTCAATATTCATTCTAAGAGGCGAGATTTTAAATCTATCAAAGTAAAATACAATTTACAATTTTTCAGAAACACGTTTAAAAAATATGTAGGAATAGAAAGGCCAGAGTTGAACTCTTAGTTGACCAACATGCGTTCTGAGTTACAACATAATAGTATATTGAAGCTATTCATCATGTAATATATAGAATACAGACGTTGGTATTTGATCAATGACATTGTGTACAAACTAATGGGATCGAGTTCAGGGATTACGGTTGTTCAATTGAATGGTTGACGGAAGTAGCTGTGGATGCAGCTAAACAGAATATTTTTCAAACAAACTTTTATAAATGTTGGGGATATTGACTGTTTACGGCTAACAGTATCCTACTGATATTATTAATGCGAAAATTTGTGTGTAGATATTTGTTACTTTCACGCAAAAACTACGAAATAAATTATATTTAAATTTAGTATAAGGGTAAACTATATCCTGGAATAGCACTTAGAATATTTTTTATCCCGGGAGTTTGTTACCTTGGGATATTTTTCTACTATCACGTGGTTGAAGCCACTAGCAGCAGGTAGTATAGTGTATATTGAAATGTAAATCAACATGTAAGTTTTTATAGAGTGTATTTTATAAAACCACACACGAATATCACAAACAATTTCCAATTTGAATAGCTAAAATTGTGACAGTTTCTGCGAAATAATTATATTATTTGGAACCACGTGCAACAATAATTTGAATGTTATTGGTGAAATATTTGGCATTGCTACAACTTATATATATTTCGTTTATGTACAGGACAATAAACGTTGCCTTTTTGTCTGTTTTACTAAAATTGGAACTGATTATAAAATATCAGCAAGAAAGCAATGCAAGGAGAGGACTCTCTAATACACTTTACCTTATTGATACAGAGAAAAAAAGCAAAATTCTCTGTCTCTTTAGTGTTTGTCCAAAGGTCGGGGGTTCAATGCCTACCCGTTACTTTTTTAATAAAAAGCTTGGTGCTATTGTGACGATTAACACGTCTCTTCGAAACGGGCGGAATACAGATAGCGACGTCGGTTCTGTTCTGTCTAGACTAGGGAATATGGATTCATCCTGCGTTGCTACATATCCGTCGGTTTCAATTTAAGCAAGTTTTGCTTCTTTCAGTTTTTTTTTTATGTTTAATTTTCAGTTTTTCTTTGTGTTTTGATTGATTTGGTTTGAATTTTGGATATGGTGATTTTTATTATACAGTACTTTGTAATTCGTGGGATTAAAATATATGATTTTCATGTATAGTAAAATTGACATTTGAAGTCATTACAATGACCAAATTCTCCAATATTATTATCGTTTTTGCAAAGTCTCGTGACTTTTCAAACAAAAATGTTCCATTGAGTTTATTTAACCTTTAATCTGCTTTGGCCTTCGTTTACAATATTTTATTACCAAACTGCCAAAATTCAACTTTCCTTGTATAGTACGAATATAACATACTTGACACAAATATTCTATGACCTATTTGTAACATTTATTTAACTAGTGATAAGAGTTTCTGGTTTACATTAGCTACAAATTGCGTTTATTACTATAGTCCGTCTAATAAAAGCGCGACCTGAGAAAAAGAGGTTAAATCCAAAAAAATTGTATGTGGTATTACCAACTAGTAGGAGAATCATGTCCTGACACATCACAATTTTTTTTATTTCCTACAATTGCGGCTGAATAATGTTGCCAATTAAATATAAAAAAAAAACTCCAGGTCGCGCTTTCATTAGACGCACTCTAGTTAGCTGTCCTATTTGGTAATTTAATGTAAGTCAGTGTCACCCTTAGATGAGTGGGTAGTAGTTAACCTCGCTGAACTCTTTTCATGTTACTTGTATACAACCTCCTTTAAATCCAAAGTCACAAGTTCATAGCGAACCTTAATCATTCTTATTTGATGATAGACTTCTATTCTATTAGTTTTTTTTTTACTTAATAATGATTACTTTTCAATATCGTTTCATATTGCGTTCCATTTTTAAGACTACATTTTTTTATAAATTTTTTTTGCTCAATTCCATCGAATAGGTATGGTAAGTTGTCCCACATTGAACCAGGTAAATTTCAAAGTCTCATAGTGGGCTGGATGTTCAATCAATGCCTTTAATTTTTTGTGTATAGTTAGCATATTTATTTAGCTTCAATTTTGTAAAACATTAATTTCTCATATTCCTTTTAGTTTCGGTGTAAAACAGGTTTTTATGAAAAACGATTTTTGGTTAAATGTGTACCACCGGTGGTACACATTTAACCAGGGTATCGTCCACATTGAGACACCTTATTAACGATGTCTTCTAGTTCAATTTATAAGGCAAATACTTTGTAATAATTATAATAATAAACAGTAATAATAAAAATCAACCTTATATTTATAAAAAAACCGGGCAAGTGCGAGTCGGACTCGCACACTGAGGGTTCCGTACCAATTTATCAAGATGAAAACAGTTCAATTCTCGAATCGAGTCTTAAAGATTTTACAAAAAAGAAAATCTTGTAATGTAACTAAAAATTTAAGGTTTTCGGAATTTTCCCTTTATGTGTGCTATAAAACGTTGCTTCATGCCAAATTTCAAGATTCTAGGTCGACTGGAAGTACCCTTTAGGTTTTGATTCCCTTGCGAGTACTTGCGAGTTTCAAAATATGCAGCTTAAATTGCTGTTTCTTTTGATTGCGTTGACATAGAAGTTTGATTTTGTTACAGCTTAAAGGTATTATAGACCTGAGTATTTGGTATGAATTTCAATTTAATACCTCTACGCGTTTATGAGGAAATGGGTAGTAAGTTTAAAATTATTAAAAAAATATATATTATGTGATGTAACTAAAAATTTATGGTTTTCGTAATTTTTCCTTTATCTATGCTTTAAGACGTTCCTTCGTACCAAATTTCAAGATTCTGAGTTCACGGGAAACACCCTGTAGGTTTTGATTCCCTTGCAAGTGTCGAAAATTTGCGGCATAAACGGCTGTATCTTTTGATTGCGTTTTCTTAGAAGTTTGATTTTTTCACAGCTTCAAGGGACAGTAGACCTGAGTAATTGATATAAATTTCAGCTTCATACCTCCACGCGTTCCTGAGAAAAAGGGTCTTGACAGACGGACGGACAGACGGACAACAAAGTGATCCTATAAGGGTTCCGTTTTTTCCTTTTGAGGTACGGAACCCTAAAAATCACTTTATATCATATGCAATTAAACCGAGAGTCTTAGTTTTATACATCACAAAACTTTTCAGTCAAATTCTTATCATATTTTAATAATAAAAACAAAAGTACCTTCCATAATATAACAAATTAAAATTAAATTAAAATAATTGTAAAAAACACTCCTTTAACGACTGGGGTGTACATAGTAAACCGTGGTTCAATGTGTAACACCCTCAGGTGGTTCAATGTGAGACACACCACGTTTTATCACTAAACTCAAAATTTTACCGGCAAATCAATCTCTTAAAATCACGAATTATAGCGCTTTTAATTTCTAAATAACCGTAGAAAACAGTGTACATATAAATAAATTGATATTATTTAAACGAAAAAAGCTAAAAAAGAATGAAATTGGCAAAAAATATTTACTTTTTGAGTCAGTTTGCTTTCGAATACTCCTCACACAACAACTTTGCACGCGATCGCCACGCAAACTAGTGGGCAGGAACGGAACGTAAATACCTCTCTTTCACTCATATTAGTGCGGTTTGGCAATGTCGCATTTTCGAGATTCGGCGGTGGTTCAATGTAGCTGCCTGGTTCAATGTGAGACACCCGACCCTACCTATTTCATGTTCCAACATTTTTAACTTATTAACAAACAGTGCCAAATCCTGAAACCGATATCGATATCGCTAATTATGTCATTACTGAAGCAATAGGAAGTACTAAACACAATAAATTTACGAGAAACGAGCTCTTAATATTGTTTATAGCGACTGCCGCATAAAAAGTCGACACGTGTCATATGTACTAGCACTAAGGCAGTGCAATGAATAATATTTCTTGCCACAGAAAAGAAATATAAGCTAGATAAGGTGTAATTACTTCGTTTGTTGGCTTCGTATGTGTTACCAATTGCTGATCATTAGCTTCCATGTTCTTGGATGATGTTAGCCTTTTTCTCTCATCAATGTTATCCCTGTCTATACTTTGACGTTTGACAACCATCTTTCTTTTTGTGAGCTTCAAGTTCATCAAACTTTGTATAAATACTTTCAACTACACGAAACAATATTCTAGGTAAAATCAATGCTTTAGAGCTACTTTAAAGGTGAAATATTAAATTCATCATAGGTACAAAGAATTAAAAAATATGTCAAAAAAGGTTTAATATTTCCAAACGAAGGTTAAACCCAAGCTTAATGATCCTTCATAATAAAATATTGAACACTGTCGTAAAGGACTCAGGTTTTTGACTCCTAAAGTCAAGTATAACATAAATGTTGGGTGTGAAGGTAGCAATAACACACTATGTAGGTACTCGTTTAACACTGGCCAGTAATCATAATAACGTAGCATTCAGTTTGACTTTTACCACTTGCAGAAATACGGGTAAGAGGGTTATAAATTCTTTCTCTGTCCGTCACTGGCCAGTATGCTCTGTGACTAACTTCATTGCATTCTTTATTCGAACTGGATTCATCAGATTTTTTTCCGTTGCTATTGCATTAGATTTTGTGTATGTTGATATCTTTATTTTCTAATCTTTGATTGAAAGTATGACAAATTTTAATGTTGTCTTTATTAAAAAAAAACTTTTACATTCGTTAATTTTGAATAGTTTAGTATTAGTTCATATAAAGGTCAATTCTAATTATGTAAGTACATACATAACCTTTTAGGCTTTAATTTGTCTGGTTATGTCTAAGCACGTTATAAATTACTGTGTGACGTGTTCAAAACTATTAATTTCGATAATTAACCTAGATTTCAGAATAGAAAACCTCAGTTTTAATACAAAAACGTAAGTTATTTAGTAGTTCATGTCTCTGTTTGTTCTCCAACAAGGTCTAGTTGATATTTTTCCTTTTTATTATCAAAAGCCTTCAATACAGTCGTGTAGGTAGCAAGTACTAAGTAGAATGTTTATTTATTTGAGTTGAAAGGCCACCAAATGATATATGAAGACAAATAAAATTTTATAGCTGTCTCGAGAAGCGTAGAATGATAATCAAGTTTTAATTATATACAGACATCATCATTAAACATACGTAATCATAATGAGCAAAGACGCAAAAATATGCCGTGAATTTTATAACTTACAAAACAAACAAGAAAAACAATAAAGAAGCAATTATCGTAATTGCAGAATAATAGTAATTATCAGTAGTGAACCATACGAGTAAACGCCATCATTAACGTTGACCGTTCATTACCAGTAACTTAAATATTTATTGTGGCTAGTAACACTAAAGAACGGGTTGCAAAGAAACAAAACTTTTTTGTTGTGGAAACTTTTTACAACGTCACTGAGGTTAAAAAGTTTTTATGTGTAGGTAACTCATGTAGGATTGGTTCCAAAGTGGAAATTTTCAAAAATGGAAGGTTTTAATTTTTTTCTTAAAAAAAAACAAGTGCAGCGTGCAGTTGCTTTGTTGCAGCCAGCATTCATTCGGCAACGACAATAATTATGGCAATAGCGCCTATCGCGTGCAGGTAATATCTACGTAGTACTAACTCATATACATATTATGTAGGTATCTATAATCTTTTAGTATATGACTTTTAGCCATATGTTTAGAAAACGTATTATTAGATATTGTTAATGTTAATTTCTCGTCAACACGATCGCATACCGATTCGTTACGTCATGGGCGTCACTAGCTCCTCCCCCCTCTCCCGTGCCGTATCCCCCAACCCCCCCCCACTGCTAAGTACTTTATCAATCACTTGCGAGATTACGAAAAAGTATTTCAGTGCATTTTGAATGTTGTAGTGACTATTTAGTTTTTGAAGGCAGCTGTGTGTGTCATCCTTAAATAAGGTCAAATAGGTTTGAATCGCAACGACCTTGCCGGTACATAGTCATAGTATGTACTCGCCTATACCTCAACGAAGGTCAGTAGAAAGATACTTACGAAAAGTGGGCAGGTTACCTACCTAAAATAAACGTGACTTGCTCACGTTTATTTATGATAATTCATCGTATTTTTATTGCTGCCAATCAATTAGGTGCTCATATCAGATCGCATTAATGTGGACTTTCTTCTTAATCGCATTAACAAATTGTGTTGGCTGCGCCGCTCCACTTCGACACTCATAATTACAAACGTCAGTCGATGCTATATCAATTAGTGCGTGCCAGATGCCTTTCCACAGAAAACCAGTTTCGGCCCTTTTTATCGGCGCGCCGAGCGTAACCTTTGTTTCTAAATAGCTGCTCCCTTTACGCCTCACTACTTGTGTTTACTTGTAAATAATTAAACCAACTCTGATACCAGTACGAAGACTACGCATTTATTAACAATAAAAAGTGAGAACAATGAGAGTTACACAAAATTCAATTACGACAGCAACATAAACCGACATAAAAGTAAGTCGATTGTGTCCGGCCGACGCGCTGGAAAAAAAGTTTAGTGAAGCATTTGCCTACCTGCTAATTAGACAAAGAGCTCGCTATCGCCGCGTCAGTGACAACACCGTACACAAACATGCACACACTGACACATCCGAGATACGATGCGGGAAGCGAGCGAGTGTCGGTCGGCGGCGAGCGTGCGTCTGTCCGCGGGCGGCTATCGACGAGCACTGGGTTCAGTGGCTGCCCGCAATGCACGCGGCATTCGTCGAGCAACGGCAGAACGGGCACGAGCGAGCGTCGAACAGCTGATGGGCCGGCTGCCTCGGCGCACACCTGTGTGCCGCACTCTCTCTTTCCCGCACGCCAGCCGCCGCCGGCGCAGCGTCTTGCCCTGATATCGGCGTGACGTTACCGCCACATCGCGCGCGACGCATGAACCCCGTGTGAACGACATCAATGTGCTACATTATCTCGACCAAATGTCGCTACTGCATCGGCCGCTGCCATACCGCCACTACTGCTGTTGCTACCTCAATGAGATCTTGTCCACTCCATAACTTTGCCGAGTGCGTAACTATATTAATTAATGGTCATTGTAATCTAACTCAAGTCCATAGGCCAGTGTACAATAAACAATTTGCATTGCAAAAGTCTTAGAAATATCCAAATGTACAACTAGAACAAGATGAATTAGCAGAATACGAGTAGCCTTGCAACAGTGAACAAATTCCTTAGATGCCGACGGCAGTACACACTGAGGCCAACCGGTAAGAGTAATTTTGGCAGATAACAATTAGCTTTACTTGTTGTAGCAGCTGTGGAAAACAAATTCATACATAAATACACGCTTTAGTGTTTACAATGGTAATGTATTCAAAACTTCTTGAATAGTTTTTCTGGATATTATAGCGTAAATGGACTTAGATATTTGCTTTCCGCTTAGGAGTATTAAATTATTTATTTTACATTGAAATAATGGGATATTTCATTTGATTTAAGTAGTCTGTTGCTACGCTAAGCAGAATTCCAGCGCTATGTTTTTATTACTCTTAAATACGGCAGCATATGTTGAGTTAGACACGTTTTTGTCCTCACAAAGTTATTTGACTTTATATGTATTGTTAGTTTTAATAAGTTTCAACACTTTTTCTTTCTTTCTTTACAGGTTTAGAATGTTCTTTCTCTGATAGGTCTCTGCAGCATTATGAAATATTTGAGCGGCTTGTGCTAGACAGCTACATCTTACGTGATCGCCGACATGCCGCGCTTCGGGACTTTCACAACTTTGCTTCTAATTTCCAATCATCTGTAAATTATTCTCCACGGTTTTTAGTTTTAGTGTGCTAGTCACATTTTTTCTTTCTTTTGTTGCTTTAACGTTTGAATCCCCAACCGGTCCTATGAGACCGCGCTGTTATTGTTTTACTATTGTGTCTCGTTTCGCGGGTATCTGAGTAATTAATTAGCAATTCGTCGTTCTGTTAATCTAGTCTAATGAACAGCTGGTACAGCTATTTAAAGTAAAATAAATAGTTGCATAATTTTATCTGTTTTTCTTTAAACGTTAATTACACTTTCAATATTATGGTATTTTGCCTGATTACCTGATAGATACTGTTATTTTAAATAGTTGCATGATGACAAAAAAAAATCAATTAAGTAGATCAAGAGCCGTAAGTCAGGAATTTGTTGCACCTTCATAAACCATATAAATGCAAATTAACCCTAAAAGTAATAAACATTAAACTAATAAACAGCCGCTCATATGCAACTCTAAAACCATAAACACATAAATTAGTGATGTGCACTTGACCGGACTTGCTTTCCGGGATCGGCACGAGACCGAACGTGCCGAGTGTCGTGTCGTTCGAAATTTAAAATTTCGGCCGCGGTCGCTCGTTCCCGCCATGACGCCGTCGGCCGGGCAGGCGGGCAAGGTTGGCGCGAACGCGCCGCCCGCCGAGGTCATTGTACACAGATTTTGATGTCCCAAATACCTAATACAGATAGCTAGGACATCAAACTCCGTAGTACAGTCGCCGCGTATAGTAAGTAGGCAAGTTATTGGATATTTCCCCTGCTGATGTCAGTGTTGTGATTCATTTATTGTTAGTAATGCTCTACATGCTAAACCTTAGTCTGTTGCATCACTCATAAAATCTAAAATAATTATTACGCAACATTTTATCCTTGTGCTGCACGCATGCATTTTTTCTCGTACCTAAATATTGATAGTTCATCTGAAAATATTATAATAAATTCATGGTAATCGGTAAAGTTCGTAGAAAACTGCACGACGCCACTTCAAGAATAAAATCATGAATTTCCTGGAGAAATATTAAGACTTGAACTTGCTGGCTTATAAGATAAAGCGGAAAGGTGAAAAAAAAAGGAATCACCGTTATAATAACATATAAAATGTTTCATTCTTTTATTTAGGAGGAAAATCGAACTATTATACGTTGCGTTGGACTCATTCAGTAATAATTAGGACAATTTATCCTTATAAACGTCATGACGGATTTTCTAACTTTTCCCAAGGATGGCCATGAATCAAAATGGTGCTTAGCTCACCTTCCTCAAAACTGTGAAAACAATTGTCTCGCACAAAATAAAAACCCTGTACCTATGTAAATGAGTGTCAATGTGTCCATGGACTTTATTGCACGTTCTTTTCCATAGAGATCTACGCTTTGGACGTAGACGTGCAATTTAGCTTCACCTTTTTAACTGACCGACATTTTATCAATTCAAAAGTGTCTGTAAATGGTTTATTTGATTTTTTGGTTGATTGAAATAAATAAGAACAGAACAACTATAAGTAGATCTTTAAGCAAATACATAATTATTTTACTTTGCGGAGTACGCAATAATATGGCCAAAACAGTTGTTTACCTAACAATTAAGTTGAAAATGAGAAAAACAACAGAATGTTTATAAAATAAGCTTTATTTCATGACGGGCAGTGAAACGAATGCTGATATTGAAACTGTTGTAATTGAATAAAGCACAGCGGTTTTCGACGTCAAAAAACCTGACAGTGAAACATGTGTAATACGTAATACCGCGTCTTTCTCTGCACTTAAATCAGCAACTTGAGGGTTTTCTGCAATTTTGAGAGTTTTTTTAGGTGGGGCATCATCAAAATGAGCGGGCAGGGCCTGTCAGATTTTACTGACTAAAACCCACTCCTGTTCCTGCTTTGCCCTAATTCCGGGGTCCCGGGGATCTCTTTCGTCAACCCAGGCCCCAGAAGACTTGCAATTTTAAGACTGTAAACTCAATCATTTGTGATAGTTCCTAAAATCATGCGATCACTTAATAGAAAAGCGGCCTAACTCAAGAAAAGGGTGTTTCAAAATAGGACCTTATCATTAATAGATTTTTTTTTTAATTCAATTTCCTTCTTTTTGAATTTATGTCTCTTTTATATTATCTAAGCATGCGAAATGTTTTGAACAAAAGTAAGTACTTAGATCATTTAAATGAAACGAATGAAGTGTAAACGTTTTTTCTGTTTCACGTAATGTTGTGTGTTCAAATGTTTTATAATATTTTCATAATACCATTTCATTAACTACTATGGTTTTAATTAGAACTGGTACAATCAAATTGATACTTATCTCTTTGTTCCGAAGCGCTTTCTTTAATTTCCACCAAAATATTGTATATTGTATAGTTATACTAGTTATTAACATGGCTTCAGTTATGACGTTCGATTGTGAAATACCACCTAACTCTTACAGTATTTAAAGGAAAAATGAATAAACATTTTTTCGATTTTGTCATAGTTGTATTGTATGTTTTTTCATTTTCTTAACTTTCACACATCGCCATCTAGTCCCAAACTAAGCAGAGTTTGTACTATGGGTACTAGACAGCTGATAAACTTTCTTACATATAAGATACAATATTATAAGATACATATATATCTATCTTATAATATTGTTTAGTATGTATTGTTGTGATATTTATTTTACAATTTATAAATTGTATATTATACATGTTATTTCAAAGTCGGGAACTTACCGACTGAAACCGATACGTGTCTTCAAGGCTGGAGAGAATAGGTTTTTAACAAACAAGTGCGATACAACAGTTTTTTTTGTACTTATTTTCCTACTACTTTTACACTCAATGTCTAGATCTCTTTTTCCTATTCTTTTTTGCAGGTGTACTAAAAAAGAAATATTAACCTTTACTTACCTATTTTTTTGAGAGTCTTGAGGAGCTCGTGGCTAAATAATAACAGCCGCACAGGTCGATCTTCAAGGTTAAGCAACGCTTGCCTAGGTTGGTCTGTGGATGGGTGACCATCTTAACATAACGAGTTTCCTCCGTGCCTCGGAAAGCACGTTAAGCCGTTGGTCCCGGCTGTCATTTGGAGATCTTTGGCAGTTGTTACGGATAGTCAGAAGCCAGTAAATCTGACTCCAGTCTCGCCTCGAAGTACCGTGTTACCCCAGTTAATGGGTTGTGGAGGTCTGGTAGGCAGCCGCTCCGCGTAAAATACTGGTATTCAGCTAAATCCGGCTTGACTGGAAGCCGACCCCAATATAGTTGGGAAAAGGCTAGGCAGATGATGATGATTATGATCGGTGTATAAACTACGTTTACACACCGAGGGTAACTCAAAGCATTTTCTGGTCACGTTTATTTGTATTAAACTCTCCACTGAATATTACTGAAAACACATATTCATTTAAATTGTGTTCTGACATTCGCAATTTTGTTGTTTATACATTTCTAGGTAAATTATTAATTTTGCTAGATGCAATTTGGTTTTCATTAATGGTCAAATTCATATGCGTCCTAACTCAAAAAAGAGCGTATATCAAATTGGACTTTATTATTGAAACATATTTTTTTAAATTCAAATACAGTGTAAACTCTATGTAACATCATTCGATTTAACGACAAACCCTCTAAAGCGTCGAAATTAATTGACTTTGGTTGGTTTAGCTTGTCTACCATACATTGATACACTCCACATAGCATCACACCCACTCTCAATTACGACAATTGAGTAATAAAAAGTACCTTTTAAGTTGCTAAAATTGATATAAACTGTACAGCTGTGTACGTTCGTTTGTGGCTTTGTTATCCTAGTCAGCAATAAACTGACTGTCGGCATATTGAAATTCGTTCCTTTGTTTACAAATTGGGATTGTTTGTACGTGTTGACTGTTTAGATTATCAAGATATTCTATACGTTATCATTATTCTCAGTTGCTCACAAACTTACCGACTGTAAACATGGCTATACTCCGTTTGTTTAGGTAGTTAACTAAAGGTAAACAGTCTTGGTATGTCTTTTTATATTAAAGAGGTCGTATAAAATATACACAAAGATTATTTAAATTTAGTTTATTAGCTAACATCGATTTAGGTAAATACCTATTTGCAAAGATTTTTACATACAATTTATAGACAACTTTTAGATAAAAAGACATGCCAAGATTGTTTACCTTTAGTTAACTACCTAAACCGACGGAGTATAGTAATATTTTTTTTAGTGATACGTGCAATAGCAACAGGAGAGAACTAGTCTGAAATAAACTTTTACATTTCTAATTCTGTTTTTGTTTGTCTCTATTTAACGACACCTCTCAATAACGCCATAAAATGCACAGTCCCTTCAGTGTTGTTATATAGAGTTTACACTGTACTTTCTTTTTTTAAAGTTGAAAGTAAATCTTTTGTCTTGTATGGTCACGCGAAGAGGAGGGATGAAACGCATGTTCATATAAACGGATGGAGAGGAAGAGGGAGACCAAAGAAAAGGTGGATGGATTGTGTGAGGACTGATATGAAAGAAAAAGGAGTTAGTGATAGTATGACGGGTGACAAGACAGAATGGAAGAAAAAACGCCGACCTCAAGTAAAATGGGATAAGGGTAGGAAGAAGAAGAAGAAATACCTTCTTTTTTAAGTTAGGTCTCTTTTATAACGTTTGAATCCCCAACCGGTCCTATGAGACCGCGCTGTTATTGTTTTACTATTGTGTCTCGTTTCGCGGGTATCTGAGTAATTAAGCATGCGATATGCGATTTTATATAAACATTTCATTTTCACATCACATTTTAAACTTTCATTTGTTTATTGCAATTGATTACTGTATTCACAATAGTTTGCATGAATCGAAATATGAATACAAAAGTTTAAATCGTAATTCCAAGGTACATATTTGATACGAATGATAAAATATTTCTCTTAAATGCCCTGAGATTGTTATTTAATGAAGTTCAAAGGGTCATTCAACTGGCTAGCGGTGTTATTGACATCAGGCTAGTCTAAATACTCTCATGATCATCATCTTCCTGCCCTACCCTAGAGTTATTTGGGGTCAGCGTTACGCGATTTTTTCTTCCATTCTGTTTTAGGTACCCCTTGTGTTTTTCAACCTCCACAATTTTCACAAGTTTTTTTACCTTTAGCGTTTTGTGTAACTAAAATTAAAAAAAAGTGTGGAACTAGTGATACTAAAATTCAATATTAGTTTTAATATTTCTAAATTCTTTTAAAATGGAACTAAAGTTTTTAAAGACATCAGTTATGATTCGGTGTCCTCAGATCGAAGGTAACGAAGGAACAGGAGTGGGATTTAGCCAGTAAAATTCTGACACGCCCTCCCACTCCGCCCAAGAGCGGAAGAAGTGTCATTCTGATGATTCCCTCCACCAGATATTTATGAAGGAAATCATGGAATAATGGTACTACTCGTTGTGACAACGAACTACCCGTCAGGCTATCACTAACTCTCTTTCCTTTCATATTACTGATTTACTGCTCATACAATCATCATCATCTACCTAGCCTTTTCCCAACTATATTGGGGTCGGTCGGTCGGTCCATCACTGCTCATACAATTCACCCATCTAAATAAGCTGAATACCAAAAAAAAACGCATGAATGCGAGTGCGGTGAACGCATAGAGGGTTCCATAAATATCCACAATATGTTAAAAAAGCACCGACAAATAAAAGACGAGCGAAAAATACGAGACAAACGGCAGTTTTTGAGGTTTTTCGATAGTGAATTTTTCGAACTAGTAGCCGAATTGTTAACCAATACACTAAACTTTTTTTGTTTCGGCACCCTCCTGTGTAAACGTTGATAGATTGATAGGAAGCTCTGCACAAACGTTGGCTATCTCAATGGCAACTAGTGTACAGTGTAACGTATACCTTAAACATTGGCGTGAAGTTTTCCACGTATATAAGAGATTTCAGCAAAACCGTAGGGGTAGGGACCAATCAAGGTCTAATCCTACTATACTCCGTCGGTTTAGGTAGTTAACTAAAGGTAAACAATCTTGGTATGTCTTTTTATGTAAAAGTTGTCTAAAAATTGTATGTAAAAATCTTTGCTTTCTTTAGGTATTTACCTAAATCGATGTTAGCTAATAAACTAAATTTAAATAATCTTTGTGTATATTATATACGACCTCTTTAATATGAAAAGACATACCAAGACTGTTTACCTTTAGTTAACTACCTAAACCAACGGAGTATAGGCCTTGGGTTGGCTTCTGAAAGAGAAACTCGATGGCCCAAAACGCAAGGTAAAGAACGAATACGAATGCATTTTAGTCAGTAAAAGTCTGACACGCCCTCTGCGCTCCGCTCTAGACCGGGAGAAATAATTGGGTGACGTCGAAACAAAAAGAATAACTCAAATATCAAAACTCAAACTAAATTTAAGTTTGACGGAATTGTTGGTGCAGTGGTTGAGCGATTGGCTGCTGCGCTGCGTGTTGCGGGTTCCATTCTCGCACGGAACAAATATTTGTATTGGTCTACAGATAAGTCCTCTAACTGTCATGTGTATGTGAGTTTACTGTATGTCTGTTTGTAATCGCTGTGCGTTCGACATAGAATTTATTTCTAGTGTGGCCCAACAATTTGCTAAATTAAAGAAAGAAACAAAGACTAGTGTTCAAATGGACAGCAGAATACCTAGCTATTGCTACAGAGATTCCTCTCAGGATTACGCAACTCACCTACAGAGTACAGATCTTAATATCACAATCTTGCCATTATTTTTCTCCGCATTTATTACAAAAGGAAACTGAAAGCGTTTTCCGTTTAACCTGTCACTTTCATTCAGCCTATTATCTTAATATTATCGTCTTTATTATGTAACTAGTAGATTTATACAGGGTTATTTGTAAAACTAATAAACTGGTAGAACTATGTTACTACCATTATAAACAACAACTATTGTTCTGTGATTTCTTTACAAAATATTACATTTACTAAAAACAAACCATTATTTCTAAATATATTCATTAAAAAATAAATCATATTGAACGTTCAAATTGTTACGAAGCAAGCGATAGCACAAAAGCAGAGGGAGCGGGGTGAGAACAGTGAGCGAGAGGCTTAGGTAGGTAAGTACAGCAAAATACAGAGTTGATTTCAACTCCCTGTTAGAGACAACTGTTAGAACAACGCAATCTTGAAGGTTTGATTTCTAATTCAATTCAAAAGATGCAAAGGTTGGGAATAAGGGGGGTACAATTAAAACTGTTTGAAGATTATTTGAGTGAGCGTACCCAGAGCGTTAAAATCGATGATGTCGTCAGTGAGGAGCGCACCGTGTCATATGGCGTGCCACAAGGTAGCGTACTTGGGCCGACCCTCTTTCTTATATACATCAACGACCTGGGTTTGCTCACTCTCCATAAAGGTAAAATTATAACTTTTGCCGATGACACTGCCCTTCTCTTTAGTGCTAGCACTTGGCATGAAGTATATGCGCATGCTCAGGCAGGCTTTAACGTTGTGACGGAGTGGCTGCATAGAAACGTTCTTACACTCAACGCTGACAAAACGAAATACGTTGCCTTTACATTAAAAAACTACACACGTACAACTACAACAATGCCACTGTATTCCATTATAGCCCACTCCTGTTCCAATCAAAATGACTACACATGTAACTGCACACATTTACAAAAAGAAAATAGCGTAAGGTATTTAGGTATTATAATAGACTGTAACTTAAGATTTCAGGAACACATCAACACCCTTAGCAATAGATTGCGTAAGTTAATATTTGTTTTCAAGACTGTGAGACATGTGGCAGACGAAAAGCTGAGGAAAACAATGTATTTTGCCCTCGTCCAATCACTTTTAACCTACTGCATAACATCCTGGGGAGGGGCGCCTAAATATACAATATTGGAACTGGAGAGAACGCAGAGAGCCATTTTGAAGGTGTCTTCCTTCCTACCATTCCAATATCCGACAGCACTTTTGTATAAAGAGACTAAAGTCCTAACCGTTCGTCAGTTGTTTATATTACAAACGGTCCTAAAACAGCATAGACTCAGTTTTTTCAACCCCTTACTATCACATGGTAAAAGACGTTTTGATCCCATAGACCGCCATCACATCCGGCTTACTACTATCTTCTCGAAACGCTTCTTTTGCCACCTAGGTCGCTTCCTATACAACAACATAAATAGGAAGCTGTCTGTTTACAGTCTTACCAGCAAAAAGTGCAAAATGAAAGTAAGAAATTGGCTCCAGGAACTTAACTATAACGACACAGAAAACCTGCTTGCTTCCCCGATATAATATTCCTAAAACTATAATTATTGTTTTACTGGTTTAGTGAATCATTGATTGTTTTATTTGGAATCATAAGTGATTTCGAAACAATTATTATATTTAATCACTCAGATACCCGCGAAACGAGACACAATAGTGGAGCAATAACAGCGCGGTCTCATAGGACCGGTTGGGGATTCAAACGTTAAATATGGGAACCACACTTTACCTCGTCACTCTCTCTCTCTCTCTCTCTCTCTCTCCCTCACACACATACACACACACACACACACACTCACCTTTACATGCCATCACACATACACCCACACAACTAATATTCACGCCAATAGTACCACTAATTTAATTTATTATTCTTTTTTCCTATTTGTAAACATGCTAAGTCATTAATATCTTGCCGCATTTAGTAATGTGTAAGTAGGTACATAATGATTTATAAAATGTAACTATTTCCGAATGAGAGGGAGTCCTGGTGTCCTGAAATACAGGCTTTTTGTCTAGCTTAGGCACCAGTCTCCCACAATATACTTGTATAACTGAAGTTATGTACTCTAGTCGTGATACTATGTCAATGTACGTTATATTGTGGTGAGAAAATAAATCTTTATTATTATTATGACTAGTTCTTTATATTTCTTCCCGTATAAGGGAGATTAATAAACCATACATACGGGCCGGGGCCAAGTATGTAAGGCGGGACTTAAATGGAAAAGGTGGATGTCAGTGTTGAAGAAGTCAGGAACTTTCTAGTTATACGACAGGTGTTAAGGATGGTGGCTTTTTGGAGCATGTAGAGTGTGTGAGCTGGCATCTGTAGAGTGTTGAGGCTCTGTGCGAGAGATTTTGGTATTATGCCAGTAGAAGAAAGGACGATCGGAACAATATGAACTGTTTGAGCTTTCCATTGGGTTTTAATCTCTATGGCGAGATCTTGGTACTTACTAAGTTTTTCGGATATTGTGGTTTGAACATTGTGTGAGTTAGGTATTGCTATGTCTATCAAATATACTGTTTTGTTGGTTTTGTCGTGTACGGTAATATCGGGTCTGTTGAAGTGAATGGTTTTATCTGTAATAATAGTCCGGTCCCAGTAAATTTTTATGTCCTTACTTTCTAATATTATTTCAGGGGAATATTTATAATACGGCATCATTTCGGTTACGAATTTATGTTTGGATGCTAAATGTTGGTGTATAATTGCAGCAACTTGGTCATGACGGTGTTTATAGTCAGTTTGGACTAGCGATTTACATGCTCCTGTTATGTGTTGGATGGTTTCAGAGGCACTGTTGCAGTGTCTGCACAAATCAGTCGGCTGATTCTGGTCTTTCATGATATGTTTTCGGTAATTGCGAGTGGCTACTACTTGGTCCTGTATGGCTAACATAAAACCCTCAGTCTCTGGAAACAATTCACCGCGTTTGAGCCATTCGTTCGACATCAATTTATCGACGTGTGGCTGGCTCAGAGCGGCTCGGTGTCTTCCATGGAGAACTTTTTCAGACCATGCTGCAATTTTTTGTTGAGCATTTATAGTGTGTTCATTGGTTTGCGTGTTCCTATTTTGGAGATTTAGTGGTGTAAGTTTTTTATCAATTTCTGATATCTGTTTATGTAGCAATGAATTTTCTGATTTATAGTGGAAGTACACTCGAAGTGAATGTATCTGTTTATTGTGTAAATTTTGGATGTCTATGAGTCCCCTTCCTCCTTCCTGGCGTGGCAGTGTGAGTCGTTGTATGCATGATTTTGGGTGGTGTTTTCTATGCTTGGTGAGGAGTGTGTGGACAGTACGCTGTACTTTCTTAATATCAGTCTTTGACCATTGTATGATTCCGAAAGAGTATGTGAGTATAGGTATTGCAAATGTGTTGATGGCTTTAATCATATTTCTAGAGTTTAGGTTACTTTTTAAGATAAGGTTAAGGCGGTGTGAGAATTTTTTGAGCAGTTCTTGTTTTGAAAGTTTTTGCTGTATCTGTCTGGACTGTTTAAAACCTAAATATTTGTAAGTGCTCTGTTCGTCCATTGGTTCGATCAATTCACCAGATCCTAATGTGTAACTATTATTTTGTACTTTACCTTTTACAACTGACAAGATTTTGCACTTATCCACTCCAAATGACATACAAATGTCATCAGAAAATAGCTGAGTCGTATCAGCCAGTTGGAAAAGTGCTTCCTTGTCTGCTGCATATAACTTTATGTCGTCCATATACATTAGGTGTGTTAGTTTGTACTGTGTATTATTGTTTGCCAGTGTGAATCCTGCGTCTGTTTTATCTAGCAAGTGTGATAGGGGATTTAGCGCCATACAGAACCATAAAGGACTTAGAGCGTCTCCTTGGAAAATGCCACGTTTGATATAGATCAGTTCAGTAGCTAGTGTTGTCGAGGATGCATTGATTTTAAGGAAAGTTTGCCAGTTTTGCATAGAAGTTTCTAAGAATTGCTTGAGTGTTGGGTGAATTTTGTATAAATTTAATACGTGTAATAACCAACTGTGTGGGACTGAATCGAAAGCCTTTTGATAATCGATAAACATAGTATGAATATCTTTCCTACCTTTAACGGCGCTGTTCATAGCTATCGCATCAATGGTTAGTTGCTCTTTACAACCTTGGCTATGCTTTCGACATCCTTTTTGCTGTTCTGCTAAAATGTTATTTTTTATCAAATGTTCGTATACTATTTCACTTACGCAGGCTGTTAATATTTTGTATAAGGTTTGTAGGCAAGTAATTGGTCGGTATTTTGCTGGATTTAAGGTATCATTTATATCTTTAGGTAGCATATATGTTACTCCGTGTGTTATGTATGTTGGAAGTAAATGTGGTGATTGTATGAATGTATTTAAGTGGTTGTATAAGAAGGGATGAATGCTAGAGAATTTTTTGTACCAGTAGTTGTGGATGTTGTCGGTGCCCGGCGATTTCCAGTTGTGTGTACGCTTGATGACTTCTATAAATGTGTCTATAGGTATGAACTCAAATTCCATCTCTGGAATTTCTGTACTTACATTGCTGACCCAGTCTGCGCGATCGTTATGGTGTACTGGATTTTCCCAAATATTGGCCCAAAATTCTCGTAGTGATTCCGGTGAAGGTGTATCTAGACTTTGGTTAGTGGTGTCTCTGTTATTAGATGTAAGGTATCTTTAAAATATTTTTTCATTGTTTTTAAATTTTGAATTTTCTACTTTGCGACTAGTGCATGTTATATATCTTTTGAGTCTACTGGATGCTGCGCTCAATTTTTGTTTTAATGTGTCCAAAAAGTGTTCTATCTGTGTATTAGAATTTTCGTATTGAGCGTGTAATTGATATTTTAATTTTATTTGTTCGACTGCTGCTACTAATTTTTTGCTTCTACTACCGTTAATGAAATGTGTCAGCCTACCTACATTCACTCTTAAATATTCAATTTTCTTTTCTAACCTGATTTGCCATTTTGGCTTTCTATTTTTGTATGTGTGGCGTTCATTTTGTACTGAATCTGATATTTTTGCTCCGTTGCAGACAGCTGCCGTCCATGCTGCACAATAAATGATTGTCTGCAATCTGATAAATGGGGTATCACCATCAACGTGTTTAGGAAGAATGACCGAATTTATGTAATTAACTATTGCAGAGAACTTTCTGGATGTCTTCTGCTTGGGAATGTATGGTCTACTAGTGGGTTGTGTGTCATTAAAATATTGTTGGGCTTGTTGAAATGTGGCTTCAATTTCTGTATTACTTTCTGATATAGAATTAAGATTGATTGGCTCAGATTGAGAGATATTTATACCGTTCAAGAAATTAGTATTGTCTTCTATATTTACTAGTGAATCAAGAACAATGTCAGTTCCAGTGATGTTATTTAAGGTCGCGTTTGTAGTGAGGGTGTTTGTGGGTGTGTCAGAAGAGTTTACATGTGTGCTAGATAGATCTGACTCTATTTGCGATTGTGTATTGAGTAAGTGATCGCTACTTGTTTTTTCAGTAGTTTCGGCATTGGTGTTGGTATTTTGTAATTCTACAGCTACCTGATTTCTAATTTCTTCTAATCTGTTGGTGTCTATGTATAAATTATTTTTAATAGCTCTAACTTGATCAGATAATCTTTGTTCTGTTACATGTGTTAATTCTGGATATATATTTATAAACCCTTCACGTAAATGTTTTCTATAGGCGGTTTTATTGGTTTCTAATAGTGTGACTTTATAATATATTCTAATTATTGCTTCGTTATGTTCGTTTGTCCATCTCATGCGCTGACTGGGCTGGGTGTTAAGTTGTGTAGAGTGTTGCTGTATCTGAGTGTAACACATGTGTATTTCAGCCCTGACTTCTTCATAAATCTGATCTATAGTGTCTTGTGGTAGCAATTTCTTTTGGATTATGGCTCTGCGCTGATCACCTATTCTTTGTCGGCTTACTTGCATATCCGGGTATTTTTCTAGGAACTTAGTATGAAGCGATGGAAGATATGAATTTTTGTCTGTGTCCATGTTTGTGAGATAAAGATAAGTACGTAGGATGAATTTGTTCATTTCAGTACTCCATTTCCTACGACTTGTTGTAGTCTTAGCAGTGGGTACAGTATCGCCGACAAAATTTGTCTCCTGTACAACATCCGCTGACTGTATTGATGATGAAGATGGTGTCGGAGTGACGCGGAAAGATTGTGATGATGATGGGATTGATGAAAAAAGAGATGAAGACGATGACGAAAAGATTCGTGAAGTTTCGTCATCTATCTGAGGCATACTTGCCAGAAGTTGTTTTTTAGTTTTCGATCTGGTATTCATGATATTCCCACGAGTAGCGAGGGACTTACAAGGTCAACCACAGCAGAGCCCTGCGTTCACGGTGGCAAGGGTGAATAAAACTGGAGGTCCCCTATTATCCAGAGTTTGTACACTAGCGACTAGCGCATTCCCCTAGTCATGCAGCCCTCGGCATGTACAACCTTGGCTTGGATTGTATCTCTCTTAGTCTGGCCCTTCGCCCTAAACCCGTCTCGACAGAGTAAACCCTGTTGCAACAGGATCAAGGCTCAGAGCACGCAAGCCCCATCACGACGTCAACGTAGAGATACGGCGATGGGGTTATTATTATTATTATTATTTTCATAAATTAAATATGTTTTATAAAAAGTCATAAGTACAACAATAGTTGGTGATTATGATATCAGTAATACCGTCCTGCAAGATTCTTATTGTGTTACAAATAACCCTGTATATAATAAATCGCGCCCACTATCTATCAAAATATATCTGATGCGTACCCTTCTCAACGGGTACATAGTTTACTGTTTGTATTTCATGATTAATATTTGCTGAATTTAGTTAATCTTGGCTTATTTCAAGTTCATCCATTTTATCCCTTAAAACTTACTTATGGAGGTTTCGGCCATATTCCGGGCCAAGGTTAGCTTTTAATACAAATTGTTCGCTACGTTACTTTTCCATCTGACTTAACTTTTCACTATGGCGGAGACTTGTTTCAAGTTTCTTAATAAAGATCAAATTCATCAAACAGGCTTTCTGATAATTATAAAAGGAATAATATAATTAAAATGTAATAAAAAATAAATGTGATGTATGTGTATTCGTGTGTGTGTAGGTATGTGTATGTAAATGTAAAGTGTGTGTGTGTGTATGTATGTATGTTTTTTGTTTAATTATAAAACTTAGATCTATTATTATTGCGTCAAGTTGTACCAACTAAACCACAGAACTGTTGCCGTATTATGTAGACGTTATTAGTAACTTCAGCCTGCGGCATCGTCCACGTGGAATTAATATTTCTCCCTTAATACACCTAAATTATAGCATAGCATCAGTCCTGTCATGTTTCCACTGCTGGGACTTAGGCCTCCTCTGCAGGAGAGAGAATGGGTCTGATACACCACGTGGGCCCAGTGCAGATTGGCACCCCAATTATAGCCCATGTTAATGTTATCCAGGAGGATACAAATTGCATCCAAATTCATTCAGCTATTTGAGCGTGAAGGAGTTACAAACATACACCTACATACATATTTTCGCCTTTACAATATTAGAGCGTTATAACGACGGTGAAGTATCAATAACTCTTAACTGTCGAAGTCGAGAACTTACAAAAATTTTAAAAATCGTTTAATTTATTGAAAGTGAAAAATTTTCAATTAAGTAATTAATTTATTAAGTTTAACAATAACTTCTGCTTTAATTATTATACTGCTTTAATGTATTTTACAAGTGTTTTAGTAAGGAAGTAACCATGAAACGTGTCTAACTTTGGTTTAGTTAGGAAGTAAATCAACATTTTAATTTAAAGCTGTTGCAACAAAAAAAAACACTTCTACGAGATTCTACTAAAACGCTATTAAATTCACAGTTGTAAAATGTTAGAAGCTATTGATACTTCATCTTCGATAACACATAGGGTGACTGGTAATTAAAGAACCGATACTTAAAGATGTGATTGAGGGAGGCCAAAGAAACGATGGATGGATTGTGTGAAGACTATTTATAAAAGAAAAGGGAGTCAGTGATGTTATGACGGGTGACAGGACAGAATGGAAGAAAAAAACATGTTGCGCCGACCCCAAGTAATATGGGATAAGGGCTGGAAGAAGAAGAAGACTTAAAGATGTGATTGTACTCATAATAATAAACAACTTTTACTATGAAACCAAACCTAGTACATTTTGACTGGAGTTGAGTAGTCTACCATAAATGTCGGGAAGCCGGAAAAAAATCAGCAGTTCAATACATTTCGAACATAAATGTAACTAACTGAACATCTGCTGTTCAGTTAGTGTTTTCGCGATTTCAGGTTTGGTGCCATAGTAAAAGTTGTTGTAATGAGCACAATCAAGTGTTTCATGTTTAATTCATGAATCCCCGACCGGTCTCATTGGACCGCGCTGTTATTGTCTTACTATTGTGTCTCGTTTCGCGGGTATTGATAGGTTAAGTATCGAGCACTGATTACTAGTCATCCTAAATTACATTATATCTGTACAAATTGACAGACAGCACTAGACTTATGAGATTTGTTTAATAATTGCCACAGTACTATCTGGATGTATGCCTCTAAGGGGCAATTAATTATTCTACCTGCTTCGCCGACGCACCATTGTGCCGCGCCTCGAACCCTTCCCCTCACCGCCATTGTCTTTTTCTATAAAAGTATATTCACGCCTCTTACGAATCAACCGCCACGGATTTTTGGTCAAATTTCCAAAAGTCGGCTCCACTTCTTTGATATTTAATTTCGGTTTTATTACTTCGCAAACGATTATCACACTTATTGTTTGATAAAATTAGGTTTATATTCCTCTAATCCAGCTCCGTCTGTGTGGTCTGAATGAGTATCAAATATTGAATTATGTTGTACCATAAAATCTGTTTTATGTCGTAATAGGCTAATGATGAAATGGACCACTGTGAAATGATTGAACACTAAATTGAAACGTATATGCCAATGAGATTAATATTTAAATTAAACTTTGCTAACTAAAAAGCAAAAAATTAAGACCCGTAATTTGCTGTCATCCGATTAGCGGATAATGATAGCTAGCAATCTTATACCTAATCTAAGAACGGCTACATCACTACACCAAAAATTGGGGGAAAAAAACTAAAATCTTCCCGCAATTTACTAATACAACGATAGCGATAAGTATATCGTAGTGATGTACACCGCAGTCCTCGGTTCGTCGGCGCCCGGCCCCGTTTCCTCGGCGGCGCGGTGCGGCAGCGGGGGGCGAGGGGAGGGGGGGGTGGATGACGGGGCGCGCGGGGCGGGGCAGCCCCGCTAAACGGGATGCGCGCCTCCAATTTACATTTATGAAGTCCCGTAACAGATTCCGGGCTGTTTACTTTCGATAATTAAAAACGTCTCAGGTGTGGTGTGAGACGCATAACAGAGTGCCGATCCCGACGATATATCGGCGATTGTAATGCACTTATGAGCTGATATTATTTTCTTTGTGGTGTTAACGTTTTTATTTTTCATTCAAGAGTAGATCGGTACAACAGCGGGTTTTTTTGGTAGGGGAATCATCAGAATGACTTCTCCCGCTCTTGGGTGGAGCGGGGGGGCGTGTCAGACTCTTACTGACTAAACCCCACACCGTTCCTTCGTTGCCTTCGATCTGGGGGACAATAACGGGTTGGAAGAGGCAACCAAAAAAATTTAAACACATGCGAAAAATCTTATCGTATAAAGAAACTACCTAGATCTTTGTTTATCAAACCGAAATAAAACATGTTTTCTCTGACCGCTACTCACAATTATTTATGTAGGCACTCCGAGAGCTCACATAATACAATATTTCACCGTTTATACCGTTTGAAACCTGAATTATTTACAGGCCACCTACGCACTATGATCCTCTGTCATTTTTGACGTAAACAGACATCGCTTAGACTAAGAACATGTCCTGGCTAAGCGTGTTCGTGAGATAAACGATTTCTTTGAAAGTAAAATGACGAAGGAGAAAACAATCCTCGTCAAGGCGTTTTAGTTAGAAATTTAAATCTATGTACAAATACATATATTAACGTTTGAATCCCCAACCGGTCCTATGAGACCGCGCTGTTATTGTTTTACTATTGTGTCTCGTTTCGCGGGTATCTGAGTAACTACGAGAGTATTTTCCAAAATTCACCCGCTAAGGGGCAAAAAAAGGGGATGAAACGGGCTTCAAAGTTTGTATGAAGAAACTACTTTTACGCGGGCAAAGCCGCTCGCAGGAGCTAGTTTAAGATATATCAAAAGTAGATAGATACTCTTTATTGTACACCATAAAAATACTTTAGGAGAATTCTGCTTTATCACATGTTTTGCTTGTTTTTTTTTTTATACTGGTATTTAGCGACTTGTTATTGGTCAGTGTAATTCATCGCCACGCTCTCACTCCACTCTGGAGTAGGAGAAGTCAGTCAGAAGAAGTCATTAGATGATTTGTCACATTTAAAAAAGGGGTGAGATTTTCTGATGTGTTAAAAGTTAATTCTTGTACAAAAAAAAATAATAAGTAAGACATACACTACTAACATTAGATACTAAGGATTATGCATAAAAAAAATGTGTAACTATTTGTTTCCCCAAAGAAAAAATAAGTAAAAGGAGAAATTGTATGAATGACATTAACTCATATCCGAAACTACTGCGACTAAAAGCTTAAGACTTCCTTTTATGACATAAGCAAGCAAAAAGAAAGAATTTTCAAAAATTTACCTACTAAGGGGATGAAACGGGGGTTCAAAGTTTGTGTCGAGAAACCTACTTTCACACGGGCGAAGTCGCTAGCAGAAGCTAGTAACACATATTGACATTTAATTTCAATTTTACAATTTAATACAAATTAAATACGTTTAAAACATACTTCATCCAAAACAAAAGCTTAATTAGTTTTCTTTAGGCTTATCTAAGTACCTATTAACTACTACTTTCTAGGTTTTAAAATCTAATCTAAATCTAATAAACTAGCTTCTGCTATTGGCTTTGTCTGAGTGAAAGTAAATATAATTTATCCTAAGGGAACATAATTCTATATTTATTTTATAGCACTCAGGTATAGTGCAACTTGTACGTAGTATTGAAAGAATTTTCAGAATCGATTCAGTGGTTTCTTGGATTTTCCCCCTACATGCAAACTTCTACACTTGGTATCCAAGTCCTTTTCTTGTAAGTATGAACTTAGCTGGAAAAGGACATGGATACTTTATATTCCCTAGATAATTTTTAACCACTACACTGGCAAAAGCGCTTACAGTACCTATTTAATTTCAAATACCTAAACCACTAACGGGTTAAGGCCTAATTACACCACCAATACGTCGACTCGATACGTCGAGCCTCGAGTAAGACCGTCTTACCCTTATTACACTAAGCGACGTAGACTAAGACCGTTCGTAAAAACGAGTGGTGTAATAGGGGTTTTAGACGCTTCTTAAATCCCTCTCCTAGAGAGGAACCCTGACTCCCAGCCGTGAAAAAAATTATAAGGATGATTATGCTTCATCATCTGCCTAGCCTTTTCCCAACTATATTGGGGTCAGCTTCCAGTAAAGCCGGATTTAGCTGAATACTAATATTTTACGAGGAGCGGCTGCCTACCAGACCTACACAACCCATTAACTAGGATAACACGGTACTTCAAGGCAAGACTGGAGTCAGATTTACTGGCTTCTGACTATTTGTAACGACTGCCAAAGATCTACAAATGAAAGCCGGGACCTACGGCTTAATGTGTTTTCCGAGGCACGGAGGAAGCTAAATATGTTAAGACGGTCACCCATCCACCGACCAACCTTGGCAAGCGTTGCTTAATTCATGAATCCCCGACCGGTCTTATGAGACCGCGCTGTTATTGTTTTACTATTGTGTCTCGTTTTGCGGCTATGTGATAGGTTAACCTTGAAGATCGACCTGTGCGTCTATTATGGTCTAGCCACGAGCTCCAAGGCTTATTATGCTTATGCTATAATTATAAATAAAAAAAAATAACTATCGTCTTGATTGATACCACCCTAACAAAATTACCCTGCCTGACTCCTCCAAACAAATCAAACGCTTTCTTCCTGCAATAACTACTCACAACAGTCACAACAATCAGCTGTTTATCTGGCACGGTACTCCAACATTTCTCGCTATTTCTTTTTTCCCTTGGTTGCGTGCCCCGCGTCAGTTTACCAATGTCCTGCTGGACACGAAGGAAGTCAACGCTCCGTGTTCCGCTGATGACCACGCCAGATTGTGGAAGCCTACAACTGCGGGTAAAAAAAATATGTTGGATAGAGAATAGGATATTGTATTACTAGGTAAAAATAGATTAAAATCAGTCTGCTGAAAATGTTATGTATGAATCTGAAATATTTTAAACTATTGCTACTAGAAAAACCATAAACGTAACAAGAAAAATATTTCTTAGAGACACGTCCAAATAAGGGTTCCGTTTTTCATTCAGACCACCGGAACCCTAAAATCAACTTTTATTAAACAATAAATTAATTACTTAAACCATTAACACTATTAGCAACATAATAAAACCGTAAAATAAATTAATCTGATTATAATAAAACATAAGATTATATTTTTAAAACCAATTTAACAGGAATTAGCAGCTTGGCAGGGAAGGATTGAAACAGTTTGCCTGCAGCGGACTTCCCGTCCGATTTATTATTTAGGTGTTTTCAAGGCTAGAGTGAATGTGCTTTTAATGAGCTAGAGCAATTTACCATCATCGATTGCATCACTGCTTACCATCAGGAAGAATCACAATCAAGCACTGGTTATTATAATATTACCATTGAAAAAAAAATCAAAGCAGGTTTGTATTCAACTTCTATAGAACATAGCCAAAGAAGAGTACACTGATTAGTTTAAAGGCCAAATTATATTTAAAGTTCATTATTTAATTAGGAAATTAATTCTTTAATAAGGAAACGACAAATTAGAATCGCGCACTAGCTTCTGACGTTTCTTAATTGTAAATGTAGCCCTATGTGAAAGAAAATATTTGGAATTGAATTGAATTTAGCAAATTTTTGCCAAGGCCTCGTAGATTACCATCTACTTATTTAATATTAAATTCATCATACATGCTATATTACATAAAAGACTCACTCACTGACTCAACAACGCTCAGCGCAAACCCTTGAATCTTGAAATTTTGCACAGAGGTCCCTATTATGATATATAGGATAGAATAGAATACAATAATCTGTATTCTACACCAAAAGAAGTAATAAATTATGCAGAAAGAACAAGAAAGAATAAGAGAGCTTGTTATAGCAAGAACAAGAAAGTGTTCCCAAAACAGGAATATGCATATAGAATTTATTGTTGTCAAACTCGCATTTGGCCACTATCTCACCTATTGGCAAACGATGATGAGGTCGACGTTGGAGCAAGCTTGCTTAGTATTAATAAAAACGTCCAACATAAGACTAAGCTAACCAAATAAATAGCTATCAATCCTATTCGTAATCAAATTATCCTTTTCACCTTAAATCAGAAGATCTGTGTTACTGCCAAATTACTACCAAACAAAAAGCGAAAAATTTGAGCCTGTCAACAATGCTTTCATCGAATTATTGCTGGGGTGGTTAATGGTCCAGGAAAAATAGTACCCCAAGGTAAGGGGTGAGACAAAAGATGGCACAGGGGCGATCCTTGCCGAACATAAGAAACCAAACACAAAGGAAACATGAAAAGTTAATGAACAAAACAATATTAAATAGTTTTACCGTTTGTGGGAAAATGCTGATGGATCCGTAATTGTTTATAGTACTGATGGAATTGTTTATATTAGAATACAATACGCCATCGCCAGGCATTCTATGTAATTGCTCATATACCGATCCTTTTTAGGAAGCACGTTATGAGCGATAATTTGCGGTTTTTTTCAAGAACGGGTTTTCTGTTTCCTATTTTTTTATGATATACGTAAACTTTGACTTTACCAGTGAGCAGTGATGCAATCTTTAATGGTGAAGCGCACTAGTTTATTAATAACTTATTAACTATAGTTTGTGTTTGTTTTGTTAATGTTCCAATAAATAAATATATAGCATTGAAGACACCTAGATTATAATCTTTATTTGACAGAAACGTTTCTTGACAGTTATAGATTTGGTAATATTTTATGGAAATTTAAAATTCTTTCTTCAATAGAAAGGTACAGGATACAGAATATTAACAATATTGTAATATTTTTATACAAATAATTTTAAAAAAATTGTTAACTACCCAATTATGCAAGTGTTACCCAATAGCTGTAGAGGTCAGGTAAGCAGTCGCTACATGTACAAAACTGGCCAGCTTCATCCAGTTGGACTGGAAGCCCACCAATAGAGAAGAGCCTAGGCAGGCCTTTGCTAATCATGAAGTCAAACATTAAAATCATTCATTAAAACCAGACATAATTAGCGTGAACCGAAAATTTCACAGTTCTATCTTGACTACACTCGATTCGTATGAGTCTATTCGTTAAGCTGGTTTAACGAGGACGTCTACTTTAATTCTTCTTTTTTTCTAGTTTCCTTTCGCTTCATCTGTCGGAGTTTTTTTTTTTTACAAACATTCAGTAGCAGATATAAAACCTCGTAAAATACTGGTATTCAGCTAAATCCGGCTTGACTGGAAGCCGACCCCAATATACACACATCAAAAGTGTCTAGGGATCAACATATATTTTTGCAATAAATTTTCTCCTGATTGATATTAATTAAAATTTTCTTTAAGGATTCATCAAATAAAGTGTTTTCGTTTGTCACAGTAACGATAAACCAAGTCACCTTTGCATTAATAAAGAAATTTGCCATTTTCCTAATAAAGGGATTTTTGACATTTGAACCACTAACATTAAAGTTCGAAAAAAAGACTGAAATAACAGTTTTCTTTAAAATTTTATTGGGTAACTTAAACAATTAATAATCCGTGTTTCTACCGCGAACACTAATAACACAAGAACATCGGTTTGGCATACTCAAAATGAGTTCATCCAAATCACGCTGTGGAATGGCCGCCCATGTTCGTTGCAACAACAAAAAAAGGTCTTCTTGCGACTGGATACCCTCCATATTCGGCAGAGCTCTTCTCTGTAGCATATCCCATGCATGCTCAATCGGGTTCAAGTCTGGCGACTGAGCAGGCCAGGGCAGGACATTGAGGTTAGCTGCGGCGAGAGTCTGTCTTACAACTCTTGCGGTGTGCGGTCGTGCATTATCATGCATTAACTGAAATAAGGGTCCGATTTGCACTTGTAGAGGAACGATGACGTCTGATACAATCGTCTCAGCATAAATTTGAGCGTTGAGGTTGCCTCTGATCCAAATCAACTCAGTTCTTCCGCCGATCCAAATACCCGCCCATACCATGATGGTTCCACCACTATAAGGATGGACTTCCTGGCAGGATTTTAATCGCTGTTGGCGTCCAGGGGTTCTCCAGTGTCGTATACGTCTTGTATCCGGTCTCATACCAAAACGAGACTCATCCGAAAAGCACACGAAACGTCATTGTTCTTCTGCCCAATTGCTGTGTTCAAGAGCCCATTGATATCGAATCCTACGATTGTGCATTGCTATAGGTGGTACCCGTAGCGGTCTTCGGGAATGAAGGTTCACTTCATGCAAGCGGTTTCTGACTGTTTGGTCGCTAATTAAGTTCCCTGAAGAGTGATGAAGCCTCACGGCTAACATCATGGCGGTTATTGTTGGAGCTCTTCGAGTTAAGATTTGAATGTATCGGTCTTGTCTCCGTGTGGTGCAGCGATACCGTCCTCCATGGCGCTCAGCCACGGTACCAGTGCTTCGGTAACGTGTCCAAAGTCGACTGATAACACTCTGACTTGTATTCAGAGCTAAAGCCACAGTACGTTGCCGGGAACCAGCTTCTATCATTCCCACGGCTCTGAGCATTTCTTCCCTGCTTAAATGACGTCGCCGCTCCATAATAACGTTGGTTTTAATCAGTAGTAGGGAAACAGTAGCACTAATAATGTCTTCAATGCGTTGTATGTTTTTATTGGGAAAATATTGTCAGCTGATTTTCATCTTTTACTCGAATTTGATTCACAGTTCCTGATTCAAATTATGAAATGCACCAAAAAGTATCCATATAAATTTATAAAATCATAAATTTATTACAAAGCCACATCTCAATCTCAAGAAATCCGCATAAAAATGCTTGATCCCTAGACACTTTTGATGTGTGTAGTTGGGAAAAGGCTAGGCAGATGATGATGATTCAGTAGTAGATATACGTTAAAAAATGGATGTGCGGTGTGCCAAAAATGGACAAAGTGAGAAATAAGTATATTAGCGGAAGTTCAAAAGTAGTGCCAGTAACTGAAAAGTTGAAAGGGAATCGTTTGTCTTGGTATGGTCATGTATAGAGAAGAGATGAAACGCATATTCCATATTACTAAAAGAGTTATGAGTTTACATGTGGATGGATGGAGAGGGAGGCCAAAGAAAAGATGGATGGATTGTGTGAAAAGTAAAATGGAAGAAAAAGGAGTTAGTGATAGCGTGACGAGTGACAGGACAGAATGGAAGAAAAAAACGTGTTGCGTCGACCCCAAATAATAAAAAACGGGCTAACGGGAAGGAAGATGATGAGTCAGTAGTATCTGCTCACAATCACAATCATCTATACACAATCGATCAAAATGGCTTATGTGCCTTTTCTCTTGTCGTCAAGTGTTTTTAACATTATAATAATTATGATTGAAGAGAACACTACTTATATGTAATATTTGTTCGTTCATAATTTTTGTAAAATTTTTGTTCTCTTGGACTAATTAAAAAATACACTTAATTGACACTTTTTAGGACGAATATCTTAAGCGACAATTTACGTCTTAGCCGGAATGGGTTTTCGTAAACTTTTGATCTATTAGAATAATTAATATTTTTTTAAACTATAATAAAACTATAATATCGTAAAGTATTATCTTTAGGCTATTTTCTATTCATGTAACTAACTTAAAATCCTTTTATTGAACTTGAGGCTCGAAGAGTATCAAACGCACGAGTACGCTTCAAGGTAAGCAATATTTGTAGAGATTAGTCTGTGGACGGGTGAAGATCTTAATAATACTCGTATATACTGAGGCCCCTCTGTGTTTCGGAAAACTGTCTAAGCTGTTAGTCCCGGCTGTCATTTGTAGACCTTTGACAGTCGATACGAATAGTAGGAAACCAGGTATTCTAGCACCGTTCGCGCTAAAGCATGGGTGACACAGATTGCAGCAAGCAAGGTCACCTCTGTTCGGACTCTGCATTGCATCCACGTGGACTTTATGCCTAAAGGATATCATGTTACTCAATTAATACTGGATAGTATTGTTCAGATAGGCAGTCGCTCCATATATAATACGTCGTACGACGAATATCCACCCTTACGTTGTTGAAACCTCTACGGTCCGGACTAAGCGTTTCGCCTCGACGTTTATGCCGCGTACATCGAAGGACTGGAACAATTTGCCTGCTGCGGTCTTCCCGTCCGATTATAATTTGGGTGTCTTCAAGGCTAGTCATGCCGTCAAGACTGGAAAAAGCTAGGCAGGTATTGTTGCTTAGGCCACGGAGAAATTCTGAAAAGGAAACCTGTGGTCCTAGAACGCAAAGAGCAACTGAAAGACAAAGTTGTTTGGAATAAATATTTATTTAGTTACTAAGCATATGGTAGATTGAGATCTTATTTTAATAATAGTATCACATTCACATCCCTTGCCTGTGTAGATGTTTTTTAGTTAGGTAGGTGCATGCAAATCATTAATCAATTAACGTTTGAATCCCCAACCGGTCCTATGAGACCGCGCTGTTATTGTTTTGCTATTGTGTCTCGTTTCGCGGGTATCTGAGTAACTACCATGTGTCTTTAAAATACAGTAACAATAGAATTATTTGTAATATGTATATATTTAGTCATTAAAAGTCTGACAAAACCTCTCGCTCCACCTCAAAGGACTCAAAATTCATTGGATGAAATCCCACCTCAAAAAAAACTAAGGCAGGCGTTGTCACAATGACGTATCCTTGTATAAAAAATGCGTGAACTCAAAATCAGTGGCACATATCACATTCCGATACGGCCGCTGTCCTTACGAATGCGCACCGTCCGATTTCAAGTGCGTTTATAGAATGTATGCAGTATGACGTCACGCTTTCACTTGGCAAGTGCCTGCCTTAAACTACTTGATACGAGTGTATTCAAGCACAGCATTTGGTAGGCAAAGGCGATGATAGTCTGGTTAGTAGGGATGTGTTTAATGTTTGTTTTTTTACGAAATTAAGGGTCATTTTGAGATGTGCGGTAAATAAAGAGAAGGAATAAATAAAGAGAAGGAACTTATTTTATTCATATTCTACATATATTGTACACACAACTTTTATAAAACAATAAAATTGGACAGCTGATGTATACAGACGAGCTTGCTATATTTATGTATCATTACCAGTGATAGGAATAGGTACCTAGTGCCTATTTGCCTAAACTTCGAAGAACAGAGACAAGAAACGGAGACTCCCTTAGGACTAAATTTTTTTCCGAGACATCTGTCCCGAAATTTCGAGACAATCTTAAACACATTTAAAAAAAATGTTATTTTTTATTAAATTTCGGGAGTCTCGAAAATAAAATAGTCCTAAGGAGGTCTCCGTTTCTTGTCTCTGTTCTTCGAAGTTTAGGCAAATAGGCACTACCTATTCCTATCACTGATCATGACTAATTAACAACACTGACACAACTAGCACCATACCAACTAACATACACACACACACACACAACACTAACTAGTGCGCCTCACCATCAACGATTGCATCACTGCTTACCATCAGGTGGGATCAAAGTCAAGTATTAGTTCATAATTATGTATTAAAAAAAAAACATACAAACTTTATATACTTACTATACTACAAAAAGAAAGAAAAATATTTATTTGGCGACAGCTATATCCAGCGTTATAATGTTCCCATTGCTGGGACAAAGGCCTTCTTTCTAGAAGAGGATATATTACATTTAATTAGTCTTAAACTGGTGTTTATGTTAATAATAGACAGCACAGCGTTTATACTTATAAAAAATACAACTTAACAAAATAGGCATGATTGCAATAAATTGGAATAAAACACAAACCAGCCTAAAAGACCTTCAGCGCAGTCCAACGCAACCTCCTTTTGTGAACATTTTTGTACGGATAAAGGAGGCAGGGGAGCTCAGCGTAGCTGGACGTGCAACGCCAACATGTGTTTGTGGCATTGGCCTCTACGGTTCGATACTGGCATTTGGGAAACACAAAAATTATAAACCTAATTAACCAATTTATTTTATTATACTGTCAATATAGTTTATTTAGTTTAAAAATAAAGATGATTACTTACAAATACAAAAAAGAAAAAAACTTTATTTTTTAATTTATGAGAAATTTCAAATTCCAAATTTCTAAAATGTTTCGTCTGAGCCGAATGGGGTAGCCAAACATTAACTACTAAAATCTTCATTAAGTATATTAGAGAAACAGAAACAGTGCAATTCTAATGATTCACAAAGTGAAACAAAGAAAGAGTAATCAGCAGTTACTAATGCAGAAAGAACACGTCTATATACAGACACACAAACAATTAAAAATTCCTAACATAAAAACCATATCTGGCACAAAATGAACTGTTTTATTATAACGGAAGACCTTTTGCTCCTGATTTCTATAGGCATCTTTGATTGACAGAAAGCCACGCTTGAATAACTCCAAGGAATAGTTGCGGAACCCTATTAAGGGCAATTGGCGAAAGTCTTTATACAATGTTTAATTTATAAAATCTGACATCTACTTTGATTCTACTGTATAAATACATCTCAAAATTCATATGTAAAATAAAGAGTCAGAATCTTAATCAGAGTCAGAATTAAATTAAATTCATCTGTTCAAAAGTGTCTTTATAGTTAACAGTAATTCAGTTTATAACACCAGCTCCCTACAAACTGGTACCAGTAATAAAACCACTTTTAAACAAAAACAAAACACAGTCGGGCTGTCAGTATTCGCCTTAATTTTTCTTATTGTTATTTGATACTTACTTTTGGGGCCGGTTCACAAGAACGTGACAATGGGCCCGATTATAATGACCGTCTGAAGGCCCCATGAATTCCATTTCAACCGGCGAGCTATCCTAACGACTAGCGCCATCTAGGTGGCGACTGAGTAACAATGTGCGCGCTCCCTCCACCCGAGACAGACCGTGTTTGGTTCCGTTAAATTTGCTGTAAATTCCTCGACAATTCAACGTTTTTGGGGTTTACGGTCTACTGTTTCAGTTTAAAGGACTGAACTCAAGTTATATGACTAAAATTGTTTGAAGATTTTCGTCTTACAGACAAGAAATATCTAGTGCTACTAAACTAATTTAGAATCAAAATAAACAAAACAACTAACAGCAGAATAACTTCGTGGAAGTAGTTTGGACGATAGACTCGTTAATGGTCTTTACATAGCAACACACGGATTCGATATTGATGAATGTTAAAATGTCAAATTCCTTAGCAAATCCGGATACAAAGTATAACTATATGATATTGCAGACGGTAAAAAAACTAGTACGATACAATATCGCTAGTCTAAATACTAGGTAGCTATGTTAAAGAACGTGTTCCATAATTAGATTCAAACTAATAACGGTAACATTATTAATCACTTTCGATTCATTTCGGTGTTACTGACAAGAGCAGCTAAAGTGGAGCTAGTCTATAAATTGAACATTTAGTTGCTAAATTCTAATAGCGTGTATAATACTGACAAGATATCCTGTTAGGGTTTCATGCAAAAACCGATTGCAATTAATTTTACTGCGCAAGAAGTCTAAAATATTAAAGAATTCATTTTGTTCAAACTAATACAAAAATATGTCTGTTTAATAAATCTCAACTACATCGAATCGGTTCCACGTCGTTCCGGCTGGAAAGATTTCAATTCAGTCTTCCCAGAAGCCACATAAATCAATATTCTAAACGAAACGCTTCCATCTGCTATTAAATAAGAACCCAAAATCTTTGAAGTATAATAAACGGCCAAATAAGTTGTTCGACAGTCAACCAAAAGTATCGAACATACTTGCAGACATTTAACAAGTGTTCAAATAAAGATATAGTGAACAATTTGGCCAGAGTAACACGTTGAATGTGTTTTATTGGCGGCAAATGGCTCAACTTATTATAATCAGCCGCGTAATGGCGTGTCTTTGGTCGAACAAGTCTAGATAAGTCTATGGTCTGGCGTATGTCCAATGAGGCGGACCGGCACACCGGCCTCTTTGAACAACGTGTTACCTTTTTTTTTCGTAAGATCGTTTGCGCTCTTTTTCTTTCTTATGTGCTTGTTATGAGATAAAATCGTATTATGTGTAATGTTTTCTGTTACAGAAGCTGCAATTAATATAATTATGCGGTTGTTATAGTAACATACTCGTAAGTACTTGAAACAAAAAGTTTCAAAGGATTGTGATAGTATAGTAGTATAGTAGGTAGTATATTCTCTCTCGAATTTTTTTTTAAGACGTATCCAATTAATTCAAAACTTTCACTATCTGTTGAGCATCCAGATTATCATAGGGCATACAAAATCTACACGTAACAATGACGGCAGTCTCTGTTACATAACAGTAAAAGTTGAAACGAAATGGATTTAGTCATTCCGAAGTTACGAACTAACAAAGAGGCTAAATTCTTTTTCTTTTTTGACTAAATTACGCAAAGGTTACTGGCATGAAACCTAAAATTATTTATTACAGCCAGTGATGTTAAAATATGTACAGACAACTGAATTTGTGTGTCCTAAGAGTTAAAGTGTTGAAGTTCAAAGACCCTTGTGTGAACTTTATAATAATGTGAATCAATATTTTTGTGGAAACGTCTAATTTAGCTTAAAGTGTTCTTAATTTGACGTCACAGTCTGCGTTTGTGGTAAATAAATGTCTATACGTATTATGTTTTTTGTACCTAGCATTATTTCGTAACCTCTATCGAACCTAGAGCTTTCTGGTAGTCAGTCAATAGTCAGCCAGTTTTTTAGATTCACAATGAGAAGCAAAAAGTTAGGTTCTAAATTGATAGCATTTTAATTTGAACAGCATCGTGCAAAAAAAACTAGTTTACTGTAATTTCCACTTAAATCAGTGAGCCAAAAAACTGCCACAACAAAGTAAGCTAAGCTACGAGTATGTTGTATTCTTTAATCTCAACGTACGAGTATTGCCTCAGCCCCTTAAGGGGATTCCGTAAACGAATTTTTACACATCCCTACACTTTAAAGTACGTCGCTTATCTAAAAGAAATATGATACGCAATAAACGTTTACCAAAAAACAAAGGAATAAGGGTACAAATATGTAAAAATTCTCAGCGGACCGTGTACGGGAAGGCCTTGGAGAGAAATGAGAAAACTTGCCCACAACAGAAACGTAGAAGGCGGGGCTTTGGCTCCATGAACACAGATTACGCACCATACAACTACTACTACATTCATGGTTGGCCTACGCACACAAAGACTTGTACGTCATTTGCACGGAATTTTAGTTGGAACTCGCGAATGAGTCCGTGCGGTACCCCGCTATATTTCCCATTCATTTCTTCATCCATGTGTGCGTGTGTTGTTCGATGAATGTTAGGAGTGTCATCTGCTATAGTATGAGAGTGGGTTGTGACTCGAATGCGGATACCAGCGCGACAATTACCTACGATACCGCTGCGCGATCTACTGTTGTCACTTTGCTTTGTTTACGGTTATTTGTGGGCCCAATCGATTAGCCATTCACATCCGATTATGATTCTTGTTGTTTTGAGCTTCGACTGTGAGTGCTATAAATAGTTCCTGTACCGTAAGATGGGTTAATTTTGGAAGAGTATTTGGAGAATCGTTGGCATCAACCTACTTTTATAGGGATGTGAAAGTGAAAATATTCTTCGGGAAAGGGTGCGTATTGTGTATACGCCTGGAGTATTTGTGCTAGGTATATAATTTTGTGTAAATAATACATTTCTAAATGGCGTATTTATTTTGCAGTTCAAATTAAATAATGCATTTTTTAATCATATTTTTTTTAACAAAAACTCATTTGAAAATAGTTAAAGAGTATTTGTTTGTCCATTCATTAGTTATTATTCATACTTTCAATCGAGTACCCAAATCATCTAAAATACGAATACGAAGTACAAAAAAATCGTTGCCACTTCATCAGCTATTTTGATATGAATAGATTTAATAGAGATTTAGATTTGATTAAGTTGTTCAATTCAACGTCATATAGTTACACGAATATGACTCATGTATCAGCACCACTCAACTAAAACATTTTCAAATGAACGGAATGATCCAGCACTCGCGCACCACTCGGCCCTAAAATACTCCGCAGTTATTGTGTGCCACCCCAAACTGCACTTTTTCATAACGACTTAGGCGAACGTATACTCCGTCTGTATCCTGTGAGACCAGTAATCCGCCATCGATGACAAGGGAATGCCTCTTATATTTTCTATCTTTTTAAGCAGTATGGGAACAGATAGATACTGTGTCAAATGCCTTAGTCAATTCTAGAAACACTCCGATTTTTATTTCAACCCAATCAATTTCTTCAACAATGAAGGATGTAAGCTTGTTTATTGAACTATTTATTTCTTTAAGTATATACTTTTTATTGTACACCATAAATACAATTTTGCAATAAGACTAATAGGGAGTTACAATGGGCGGTCTTATCGCTGACAGCGATTATTTACAGACAACCTTTGGATGGATTTGACAGAGAAGGAGAAAAGAGATGCAAGTAGTTCGTCATTATTTAATTTTTGTTTGTCTAATTTTCAATTTATAATACGATCAATGATTTTGAACATTGAAGGAAGTAGTGAGATAAACTTTACAGTTTAAGATGAAGTTGCTATTCCCAAAACAAGTCTAAAAAAGTCTGATCTGTATACTAAAGATTGTATGATCTGATCTATATAAAAATTATGACGGCTCTTTTGGGCACAGATGGAAATTCACCCCTTGTGACACAAAGATTACGGATCCAATAGGGGCGGCGAGAAACGCAACGCCCCACTTTAAAATACTTGAGGGTATTCCGTCCGATCCACTAGAGTTAGATGACTTTATATTTATTAGGTTTTACTTGACCTCAACCTGAACTGTCCATAACATAACGAATGAATTGGGTGTTGAACAGGCTGGACCTACGCCCAATATTAGGTCCAGTAATATTTGCATACTATATGCCAGTTGACGGGAACATCTGGGATCGATTTGATATATCCTAGAATATTATATTCTTTTACGATTATAATTTAGGTGTCTTCAAAACTAGAGTGAATAGGCTCTTAATAAACTAATAAGCCTCACCATCTAACATTGCATTATTGCTTACCAACGACAGAGAAGTTGACAGTCAAGCACAAGCTATTCTAAGATCTATTTTATGACAGCTTGAAATCAACCTGCCTCTTCATTTTTTTCGAGTCGATAGATAATCCTTATAAACTTTGGGTCCGCCAGGTAAACCACCATCGCCTAAAATAGTCATTCAAGTGACTACAAATCTTTTTTGTGTACAATCATAGGACGCTTCATTTGCAAGGCAGCGCGCAGGTTGGAATTACATCTTTATTTTTGTTTTTTAACTAATATAAACCTGTGCTTCACTACGATCTTGCCTGATGGCAAGCTGTATAGTTATAATATTGAAAAAAAAGCTATTGTAGTTAGTACTTTTTGCTACAGACCTCCCTGGGTTTTTTAAGCCTACAGGGGTGTGACCGACTACAGCAAGGTTGCGTGCTCGCTTCCTATCCTGTGTAACTGCTATGACCCATAACACCAGTAAACAGTTACCATACATGCACATATGTTAGAACCATTACCATGCATTATTTCGCTGTTTTTCTTATGCTGGAAATAGACCACCCTGTTCTTTACCCGAGAATATTATAAAAAGGTAGAGCTTTAAACTCCTATCGCTTTACTAACTTCCTTCGAGGACCTATGTTCATTGTAAGATTGATTAATTAGTGAATTACTCACTTCTGCCAGAGGTTATGCCTGCGTTATAGAAATTATACTCAAGAACATATTCCCGGTATAAAAAGACAAAAATATATTTTACTTGCTATTCCAAGCCATGGTCTATTTCAGTACAAAATTTTATATAAATTAATTTAGATGTTTGAGCGTGAAAGATTGACAAATATACATCTATACAATTTTTCACCTTTAGCTAATCCATCAAGACAAGTTCATCAAGTAATCCTTAATAATCTCATAACACAAAAGTCATAACCAATTCGTCACAATAACCGATGAAAGAAGAAAACTTATACTTATATCACAGTAGATAGATACAAAAGCCGTAAGCCAATAATAATGTAACAGGGCTTCGAAGATTTAAGCTTATTGTTAGAGCGTTGCAGCGAGCGAAGTGGTCCAGCCAGCCACCCGGCTTCTGAGAAAACTTCCATTCATAAACATTTTATAGGACACACCGTGATTTGTGGCGTTCTATCTGAAAATATTAAATGTGTTTCTTGGAATTGTGTTACTGTTATCATCATTGTTTGTAGGAAATTAGCAATTGACGTAGGTATAGTCGTATAAACGGAGAGAATAGGAACGCAGGGGTCAAAAGAAACAAAAATTTGAAGGGGATTTTTTCGTTGTCTAACAGTTTTATGCAGCAGTCAAAAACTCCAATTTATTAATTAAATGTTATAAAGTCGATGGTTTCATAGAATTTAATAATATTAATTACCAAAGTGAACATCCTAATCAAAGTTTTGTTTCTATTCAGCCCGTTTGATGGTAATCTATATTGTAGTCTTAAGTTCTGCAGAACTTATGGAGTTTTACTGTAGTGTTTCTTCTTTATTTTATTTATTCCTTTCTGTACCTACTTAATATTTTAAATCTGAAAGTTATTCTGTCTATCCGCTATGTTTTCACATTTAAATTACTGTTCGGATTTTGATGAAATTTGGAACCAAGCATCCTCGAACCCCAAGGACAGACACAGGCTTCTTTTTATCTGACTTCAGTTTTGTATCTTCTAATACTCACCCGGATGAAATCGTGGGCAAAACCCAGTTCAGTATAAGGCCTAAATTTCCTTTTTGTTACATAATTTAATAACTTTAATTAATTTATTAGCTTCTGCCAACGGTTTTGGCCTGGAAAATATACCTATAGCCAACCAGAGAAAGAATTTTTAAAATCGGTCCTTGAGTTTTGTCCAGTGGTTCATTACAAACTAAAACTACAAATTTTTCCTCTTCATAATTTGTAGAGAAGTATAGATTAGCTTTTATCCCTTACACGTCACAGTTCTTATCTAACACATTATGTGTTAGTTACTTATTACTACGTAATTCAGGCTCAATACGATGAATTCCTCGTACTTTGAAACAAAAGAATCATGATCTTTTACCTTGTCCATATTTGTTTCCAAGTTTATCCGAATATTTTTCCTGTTACCTTTGAACATCTGAATGAGCTTACTCATTATAGGATTGTAAATTGAAGTGTAAGATTATACTCGTATATCCGATCATTATACAACATGTAATTGGAATAATGCAATAAACCTCAGTTAGGAAATTTTGTTAAAATCGTAATTGCATTAAAGTCCTGAAAGTTCTCTTATATGCAGTTAGGTATTGTATTTTTAGGAAATGAGTTCTCTTACTTGTAGGCAAATATTAAGAGCATCGACGCACCGCATAACGGATCTGTATTTATACACGCACACACACGAACACAACTAATGACGCAATCACTGCTTACCATCAGGGGGGATCGCAGTCAAGCACTAGTTTACAACATTTTAAAAAAAACAACATTTATAAATAATTTATTAAAATAAAAGCATAAATTTTTTCCCAATTTCACATACTCCCGGAATAAAAAGTACTCTATGTGCTATTCCAGGTTATAGTCTACCCGTGTACTAAGTTTCGTCGAATATCGTTCAGTAATTATTGCGTGAAAGAGTAACAAACATCCATACAAAGAAACTTTCGCTTCTAAATATTAGAAAAAACTAATTTTAATAACTAAAACAATTCTTGATAATTTTAAAACAAAAAAATATTTATTTTAGACATAACTGAACTCGATTCATAACCCGATTCCGTACATATACATAAGTAACTATAAGAAAACTTGACTCAAGCAAATATCGCTAGCACGTCAAGTTTAAGCACAAACTACTTGTAAGTAGTAACTTAGCTCTCACACGCGTCGCGGTATCCACTTCAAATTGACTCTTGTCTATATAACCCACTAATATTCTAATATGCTCTTCTTACAACCTAAACTATTTCTTGAGCCTGTAATCTAGGGCTGCGGTATTGATCGAAAGAGTTACCGTGGCCCTGGAATGTAAAGGGTAACTAAAGGAACAGGTGGATTTTAGTCAGTATAAATCTCACACTCCTTCTCGCTCCACCCAAGAGGAGCTATCTAATGATGTTCCACCTCCAAAACCTTTGTCCCTTAGATATACAACAACTAGAACAGTAAATAGTATAACTAAATACCCTTTGGTCTCTTATTATTTATTTCTAATAATTTCACAGTAAAGATTAATTTTTCCGTCGCGTCTTTTCCTTGACCTATATCATAGTAGCCATGAATTTATAAAACGTATTTATCGATGGGTAATCCATATATACTTACATATTAGAAATGACGAAGCATTTCATTTGGAATAATTTGGGGTACGGCTAGACCATATTCTGGATCAAGACATAGGATACTTTTTAACCCTCGGGAGATTATAAATACTTCCATTCCAGCGGAAAATTTTCTGTGTTCCATGCAGGCAAAGCTAGTGACTAAAGCTAGTTTTCTAAAAATCAACAAATGTTACTGCGTTTTATGGTTAGGTTAAAATTTTACTTTCTTGTAATATTTGTCTACTGATATATCAGTATATCTATAATGTGAAGTTTCACTTACGTATCTTTTTAGGGCAAAGCCTCCTTAAAGCAACGACCTTAATTACTATGAAGAGTCTTTCCCCAGTCTGTTTAGTACTTTACGTTTTATCTTATATGCCAGACTAAAAAACCGTCCGTGGGAAATATCCAATATTTATTTATTTATTTAAGCTTCATGTACAGTGGTGGTACATAGGCGGACTTAATGCAACAAGGCATTCTCTACATAATCATTACTAAGTCCGGTTAAATTTGCTAAATGTATAGAGAATGTATCTCTATTTGCTTCATCTCTAAAGACTACCAATTTCTATTTCATTTACTTTATCGTCGGAAACCACAAGATTAATTTTTCCTTCAAAATGTGTGAAAGTAACAGCTAATTTGGTCATGGCATTGATTTTTGCTCAAGTTTATAATTTCTTATTAAGCTGCTTAGTAAATTCTCTGGGCATAGCGAAAAACAAAGAAGAAGGGCCTCCCAAGGTTTGAATCTACACACGCGTATATAAATTCAAGCCATTCTCCCTAGGGATAAGCAGACATTATAGAACGCCCCGTGTACAATACACTCCTTCATCCCTTTATTCAAGATTCTCTAACACACTGGTAAAAGATATACAAACTCGTAGATGCATATCTAAACATTGACGAAATCTTACATAAATTGTATATTACGAATGTGGGTGCAGCAGACATTTTACAAAAAAAAATTGCACACATTCACTGTGCCAATGTTTAAAAAAAAATCTTTGGTAAATAAATCTCAATTATATTTATGAATACTGACAGTTTATTGCGTAACAATATCAGCCAGGACGAAAATGTAACTCTCTTTATTACCAAAAGAGCGTATCTTAAAACCAAAATTTACTAAAAAATCACAATAATCTATGTTTTTGAAAGTTATATTTTATCAAGTTCATGACCTCGTATACTGTAAGCATTATGGTTTTCTGTTTTAATAATTTTCTTACCATTCTTTATCAAAACCATATCACGTTAATCGTTATATTTCCACATAGTCACATCTCGTCAAGTGTCAGCGCTTTGTGGGTCTCCCATAGGATCATACTCTCGCTACCGCGTCTCCAAGCTATATCTACATATAAAGTTGTAATCCTGCTTTAAAGAGAAACTGTCTGCTCTACTTAGTCCGCGTCTACAGGCACGCGCCCTTCATCGCAAAACTTGACATCCATAAATCCTTGATAAGTCTTACCTGTCACTGTCGTTTTCTTTTCAATAAAGCGAGACGGCAGATTTACAGAACGCTCCAATTACAAGAGTTCTTACAGAGCATTTATGAAGAGTCCCAGTTTTTATTGCGCCAAAGTCTGAACGCCTAAAAAGTTAATAATCATTTTATCCAGGACGGATGCCAGCTTCGATATTAGTGGGTACTAAAGCACTAAGTGGTACATCTACGTCATGTTTATCACAACTTTCGCTGCCAATCACAGAACGTACTTTGGTGTTTGTCTATAGTTTAGTATTATGTATAAAAGAGCAGGGATTGATATTAAGTTAATTACCTGCCGGCCCGAAACGTCCTTTGTCGGTCGGCTCGAACGGAGTTCATTGATTCCGTTTCTGCGCCCCCTTTGCTCCTATAACGCAAACCAGTCTAAAAGACCTTCAGCCCAGTCCAACGCAACCTCCTTTTGTGAACACTTTTGTACGGATAAAGGAGGCAGGGGAGCTCAGCTTAACTGGACGTTCAACGCCAACATGTGTTTGTGGCATTGGCCTCTACGGTTCGATACTGGAATTTGGGCTTTAACTGCAGATTATAAAGCGTGTTTTAGATCGTATTGCGAAAGGAGAATTTTAGAAAATACTTTTTTTGCGTAAACTTGTCAAGAAAAAACGTAAGATATTAATTACATAATGTTGATGAACTTGTCGTTTGATATTTAAAGGCGATAGATTTGTATATGGAGCGAGCGGTCGTCGTGGGCGGTCCGTGTTGCCTCCGCTCCTTAGCGCCCCAAAACAAGATAAACTCTGTTCAATGCGTCTACATTAAGAGCTCTCTATTGACTCGCTCGTAAATCTAGACCCATAAAGCTTGTTTCACACGCCGTGAGTTTGCTCGTGTTTATCATGGAATACCATAACGATAAAAGAATAAAACCTCCTTCTTTGGTAAGTTAGCAGCGATAAGAGCGACAAAACGATGAGTTTAGATGTTTATAATGAAATACGGCGAGTTACATAATCGTTAATGGTCGGAAGTCACTGGAAAATATTATAAATATGTATTCGGGGAAAGAAAATTACATTACATCACAGATTAACTTGTTTCGAGTTAAGTTGTTTTTCCGGAGTTTAGAAATTCGCCCAATTAATTTAATAATAACTTCAATCTACCTTATTACCGTCCATTACATCATAACAAAATGAACCGCAGTCAACATTTGGAATTCAACATTTATCGATGGAAAAATACCTTGCGTTGACGCCAAATATTCATGAATTGCAAAGGATATTATGTATTTAGATTCCCCGATAGAAAAGGGCATCAAAATTAACATAGACCCATTAATTTAGTTAACTATCGAAGCATCTACGTGTTTGTCACTAAACACCGAGCCGCTATCGACACAGGCGGCCGGAAGCCTACCTGAACTAAACAAAGGTGAGCGCGGACTTGCCTAACTGTTTTATAAATACACTATTCTTATGCACTGACCTTGCGCTGCCGATGTAATGGCTGCGGCATCCTACTCCTACCTGCCTTCCAAATGTACGGCGCTTTGTAGACATAGAATAGAATTATCATGAGCGTTTGAAATAAGGAATGAACATTGAAACGAAACCTAATAGATGAGTTGATAGAATGTTAAAAGCCAGGCTAAGTGTTAATAGTAAAGATTTTAGTAAGACCACTGAAAGCTGTATTTAATTGATTTGCGAAATACAAATAACAATATTACTAGAAGCTTAAGAGCAATTGGATCAATATTGTAAAGTGAATTTCCTGGAACCCAAATTGTTAACTATTTTGTAATGACATGAAAGATTAAGTCCAAATACAGTTAAACGATTCTATAAACAATATAAAATTAAAGGATAAAACAATAATATGCAAGTCGAAACACTAAACACTAAAAGCAGATGAAAATGAAAATAATTAGAACAGCAACAACGATAATGTAGAAACTACAAACAACGAATAGACATAAAACAATACAAACGAAGGGCTGCACAGTACAGACAGAGTTGCAATTAGTCGCGAAGCATTACTCAAATCCACGTTTAAACGTAAACGTACTGACTAGTGAGTTAAAAGTTGATAAAATTGCACTTTGTTGTGACAGCCTGCCTGTAGTCCTGTACCTATCCTTTTCATACTTTGCCTTACATTCGCAATTTGAACGATTAAAAGTTAGAAACGAATTGTTTTGATGGAAAAAAAATGGTTTTTGCTTTACTTAAAAATATTTATAGATTTTAGACAGTTGTCAATGTTACTCGTATGAGTTACCTGTATACTTTTATATTTTTGTTATATGTCATATATCTCGTTACATCAACTTCTTGATATTTTTAGTAATTTTTTATTGTGTACTCTTATTTTGCATAGACAGGACAAAATTTATTTTCAAACATGTGGTTATTTGAAGCAAAAAAAAAACTATAGCAAGTAACAAGTTGCAGTGACACCATAAGCAAACCGTAACAATCCAATAGAGAAAATACAAGCATTGTATGGCTTTCACAAGGTATAGCCCAATAAACTGTCTGCGTTCACATTTGCGTTGTGCAAACGCAATAGATTGCTCTTGTGTGCCTGTAAGCTGTTCCACGCACCTAGTGTCGTGTCGCTTGCAGTTCTGGTCAGCTGTCGCCATACATCTGGATGTAATGATGAGCTGAATATATAGAATGGAATAGAGTATAATACTTTTTAATATAAACACGATATACATTACTGAAAAGGTAGATTAAGGAAATATTATATGACATGACATAATGGTTGAACATATTGCCAAAAGTGATATTTTAAGGACAACCTTTGAATGGATTCAAACGAAAGAAGGACAGACAGTACTGCAGGTGGTCTTAGATGTACTATTGACATATACAATAAATATACATACATATTAAATAAATACAAAAATCGATATATTTAACAAGAGATAAGTTGTTGTGTAAGGGTTACACAACACTAGTTAGTCCACTCACAAAACAGATATTAAGTAGATTTAAAATATTGGTCGACTTCTTCAAATGATTGACAGAAACTGAATGATGTTATATTCATTTTACGATAAACGCATTTTAGATGATTAAAAGAGAAAGTGTTTTTCGCCAATATTTTTTTCGACAAGCTAAAATACATATGCCAAAACATACTCTCAAAATATCTAGTACTTTATGTTATTGTTTTATGGTTTAACTTCGTGAAACGCAAAACTTGTATAATTTTTTCGCACATTGAGTGTGAGAGTGATAAATTATTCACTTGAACAACATCTTTATAGTACCATTGTTTTCTCTTATTGATCATGTGATTTAATTGGTAGTAGATAAGTCAATAAAACTAATTAATTATTCCTTTGTTTCTATGACACCTGAGCTAATATATTTACACAAGTGGTTAAAGCTTCAAATTCTTTTGAAATATCTTTCGCTTTCATTAAAAATACTTGTTACAATACAAATGAATGCTTATACGGCTGGCAATTGTGGGCAGGAGCCATCCACAGGCTCCATATTCCCGTTTTCCTGATGATCTTTTGACGTAAATAATAAATGTTATAAAATACTGCTACGTTTGATTCACCTTGCTGGTGAATCAAGCCTTTGCACTCCAAATAAAATAATTAATTCAACGTTATGTCTGAGGGGCAATGCCCGTATTTGAAGGAACATTGGCATTCGAATTTTAAGTCAAAAACTGTCAGAAACACCTCTTCATACATTTTGACAAGTTTTTGACAATAATTGTTACCGAAATGAGACTCTGACTTGAATGTAAACGTTTTTAAATACGAACGGCCTTTAGTTCGTCTTGACTGCTAATCTCAATGACACAGATTCAACTTATTAGGTACCTACTACAGTCAATTAAAAACCAATTAAAATATAATTATTATCACTCGAATATTATTTTAAAATATTTGAAATCTCACGTGAATATATCGTCTTCTAAATAGCAGGCAATTAGGGTTTTTTTCATTTCTTTTTGATCTTCATCAACTACCGCATCATTATCTGCCTCTTCTATTAATTCTACATCATTGTCATTGAATCAGCTGTCTTTGTCCTTCTCATACATCACATGATCTTTCTTCTCTATCACCCATACGCCCCATTGCACTACATCTATGCACTTTAATTTTGGTTCTACCGGATGTTTTATCTCTGTAACCTAAAAACCATTATCATTTGCCAGACAGTGTGAAAGTATATTTACTGCTGCTCGATCGATAAGATTATTATCCAGATTTGTTTGTACGGTTACTAATGTTACTATCCATCCTTTTTTGGTTTCAACGTCATACGCGACAGACAATGAATGGCCGTCATCGATAAGTGAAACGATCCTTGTCGAAATAACTTCTTTCTGTATGGAAAGCGTTTGTTTGTGTGCGTCATTTTATTACGGAATGTGTGCGTTTGACGACTTGTATTATATGTCTGTTGTACCGACGGGTGTACATCCTTGACAGATGTTCATTGCTGGTTCAGTACAGGTGATTTCGTTTGCTCTAGTTGTTTGTGCAGCAATGGATGTGTTACAATTTAGTTCAGTAGTATTGTTACCGCAGTGCCGCCGACCAGCTGTACGGCGCGTTGGTAATCATAATAATATATTCTGTTTCGTTTTCCTGCCGTGAGCTTGTAGCTCTTAGTTCGTTTTTATACGTCACAGCCAATGTTGGGCCAACATTTGTTAATGTGCTCCAATTCACCTTACATTTGTGTTTTATAGTAACATTAGAATTGTAATTTTATTGTAATTGTGACTGTTATGTAATTCTTCGCTTGTCATTTAATCTGAGTGCAACTGTATTTGTTTTATCTTATCTGTCACCGACTTTTGATGGCGTAGGTAGTAATTTGACCGATGCAGCCTGTGGACGAGTTCATTCAACTTTTAGCACAGTTTGGTCATGTGACTGATATCATCTTTTTATTTTTAAAAGGATTCGCTAATTACATGTACACAACCTACATTTACTTCTCAAATATTACTTTGATGATTGCCTTGTAAGTTTAAGGTCATCGTAAGCAAGTCATACTCATAGTTCTACGGATAACCTGTTCTCATAAATACGGCAGCCCTATTCCAGTGGGTGTAATTTGTAAGGGTGTGTGACCACGGTGATAACTGTTGGCCAACCCCTAGCAGGTACGGATGTGCTACATGATAAGACTGGTTATGTCCACTTTTTTGGAGATAAAACTATTATTGTGTTACTAGCTGCTGCTAATGGCTTCGTTCGCGTGAAAGTAGAAAATTGTCTCAAGGGAATATATCCCCGGGACGTTTCATCGAAATCTGTTTAGCCGTTCGAGCATGAAGATGTGACAAACAGAACATACACACTCGTACAGATTCACAAACTTTCACTGTTTATAATATTAGTGTAATATAGGTACAGTCGCACTGTTATTTTGTATTTGTCTTAAATATCTTAATAGGAATATATTGAAGGTAAAGATGTACTTAATAAATGTGTTTTCATTCCGGTAGTCACAGTTGCTCTAATTCCATTATTTCTTTGTTTCTTCGTGGTTAAAATCAAGGTGAACTGGAGTAAAGATAAGTAGCTATGTTATGAATCTTCGCTTTGAACAGCTAGTTTTATTTTTTATCAGTTCTATTATTATTAATTATCAATTATTAGGTAATTTTTGGTTATCTCATTATAAATTATCAGTTATTTAATTTAATAAAAATTATATTTTTTTTATTAAATTAAATAAAAGGTTTGCTGAAAGAAAACTCATTGCTGAGTTAAGCTCGCCTTTGTACATGAACTATTTAATCACCATGTCTTGTAATATTTATTTTTATTTATTTATTTATTTATTTATTTATTTATTTATTTATTTATTTATTTATTTATTTATTTATTTATTTATTTATTTATTTATTTATTTATTTATTTATTTATTTATTTATTTATTTATTTATTTATTTAAGCTTCATGTACAGTGGTGGTACATAGGCGGACTTAATGCAACAAGGCATTCTCTACCAGTCAACCTTTGGGTTAAAAAAAAACAACATGTGGTAGGTTTGCATAATAAACAAATAACAACTAGAATAAATAAGTAGATTAAAATAATAAAATACATATATACGCTAAAAATTATAAACTAATAAATACTATAATAAATATTAATCATAAAGAGAACTTTAAATGTAATTATGACGAAGACCAAACTAAGGTTGAGAGGACTGCAAGTAGAAGTTCCGAATTTTGCGCTTGAAGGAAAATTTACTTTCAGCTTTTTTGATGTCAAGGGGAAGCAAATTCCAGAGTTTAATGGTGGAGATAACGAAAGAATTGGACATAAAGCCAGTACGATGAGAAGGAATATGGAGAAGCATATTTTTGGAAGCACGAAGGTTAAGACTATGAGAACTGCCCAACACCTTGAAATATTGTTTTAAATATTCAGGAGCACAAGGATCGTTCATGATGGTGAAGAGTGTGCTGAGGGATCTGAGGGATCTCCGGTGACGGATAGTAGGTAATTTTTGTGTACGATAAAGAATTAAGAATTAAAAAACTCAAGTTAAATGAAACGGGAGCAACCTTGAGAATTAATTTTATTTTAACCTGTCAAATTGTTAATGTGTCAACTTATTATTAGGAAATAAAATGCCTTTTTAATTTAATTTAATTTATATCAAACGTGATACCAATATATAAAACATTTATTTCCACTACAAAATGATTACCAAATCTAAAACACGAGAACGAAACACGAAACTTTATCACTACAAAAATCTTAACTTCATTATACGGGCCCATTCATAATTTGTTCCCACCAGAACGCGTATAAAATTGTTTACACTTCATTCAATATCAGTGTGGAGTAATACCGAGGGTGCCTGGTTAATGGCAGGGGTAAGCAACTACCCCGCCCGGGGGGAAAACACCGAATAAAATTCTTGTATAAAAATATTCGTACGAACGAACGTCTAGGCTATAAAACCAAAAGAAGGCGTTGGAAATACCAATAAAGTTGAGATGATATTCAGGAGTTCAGGACTCCTGCATCTGTCTAGATAGATGGAACTTGTGTATGCATCTATAGCGATATGTAGGTATGACGTCACAGAATCCTGCATCGTGCAAGTAAAGTTCTCCGCGCGATTAAAACATATTTACATAGAACAACTCCACCGGACATAACACCCGACCGGTCGTGATACTATATTTATTTATTTTATTTATAACAAGGCTAAATAAAAATCCAATCGCTAAATACAAGCCTCTACACATAGATTAAAAAAATCGATAAAAAGAAAGTCACAATTATATATATCAAAAGAACAATATTATATAAAACGAATATGTACTCGTATTAATTATTGAATTCATATCTTTGATTTGTTTCATATTTTGATGAGTTTAAGTCAAATTAGTGAAAAATAAAAAGGTTACGGTAATTATTTTAGGCAAAGAACGCCGTAATTGGAGTATGACCGAGAAACAACTAAATAAATAGGTTTTTTTAGCATTATCGGCATTATAATGTTCCCACTGCTGGGACTCAGGCCTCCTCTCTGGGAGAGGGAATATTTTTTTTTAAATATGTACTTACTAAATAATATTACTTTTTTCAAAGGTTTTTCTTTATATTGTGATTTAAAATATGTAAAGATAGTGAATAAAGGAAATAATGTGATAAAGGGTAGCCTCGTCTAGATTAAATTAACGAAAAAAAAATACGTTTAAAACTGTTATTTCTTGTTTTTTTTGTCGGTTGTCATTCTCATTATCTAGATTTTATTGTTTGTTTTTTGTGTAAACGTTTAGTTCTGCATAATTTGCATGTTTTGTGTTGTGTTTTTATCTATCTATCTATTTAGAACTAATTTACAAAATAAACACCATTTAACCAAGCTAAAGAGTTTGTATCTTTGAACTACTTTGTTAGTCTCAGGAACGACCGTTACAAATTGAATTGTATTTTTTTGTGTTAGATAGCTCATTTATCGAGGACAGCTATTTACTATATAACATCACGCTACGACCCTCGAGAGCGGAGCAGTCACCAAATATGCGGGTGAAACCGCTGGCTGGGAGACAGCTAGTAAGAAATATAATAGAATTTTGCCAGTGGATTCACCCTCATGAATATCTAAAATTTTCACGAGGATTGTAGGAAATTTTTATATAAAAAATATTCTCTACCTTCTCCAAGATTTAACCTACACCAAAAAAGTAGAAATTAAAAAGATAAGTATTAGTAATAATTATAATAGAAAATTGATGCTATTACCTAGATACTTATATATATTTACTCTTATATATATATAATTCTAGTCTCCTTTCCACTCATCCCTTCAAATAACTCGGATGTTCAATTTTCCATTCGAATGAATTGTAACTGCAGTACAATGCTAGACTACTAGGAAAACAAATCAATAAATTGTACAACAATAATACGCCAAGTCTTATAAAACCTTGAAAAAAAGGGTTTTAATAATAAATAGTGCTAGGCACTGCGACAAACTCATGTTTAGTATGAAAATGCTAGCTGACTCGGCAAAAGTTATTCTGCCGCATAAATTATCGCCAAAGAATAAAGGGGGGTCCCCGATGGGAAAGTAAAAAATAGTCTATGACCTGACCTACCTCAAACCTTTGAAATATACACAAAAAAAACATCTTAAAAGTCGGTCGGAGGAGTTCGATAAAAAATACTGTGACACGAACTGACTGCGAGCGGCTTTGCGCGCGAGGAAGTAGGTTTCTCCATACAAACTTTGGACCCCCGTTTCATCTCCTAAGGGGATGAATTTTGGAAATCCAAGCAACTGAAGGACACAAAAGTGGTTACAGTCAATAACTTCCCGCTTTACAATAAAGTAGGAGTAATCATTGGATGATTTTCAAACACAAAAAGGCAGGATTGATTAAATGAGTTACCACAGTGCTTAATTACTCAGATACCCGCGAAACGAGACACAATAGTAAAACAATAACAGCGCGGTCTCATAGGACCGGTCGGGGATTCAAACGTTAAACGAAAGGACAGCTAAAGGAACACGGGTGTTTTTTTCTCACCTAAAAGTTTGACACTTGTTCTTGTTTCACTCAGAGCAGTAAAATGCTCGGAAATGTAGTTTTGGTTTTTATGTTTTCATATACCTCAGTCGGAAAAAGTGGAGCCCTTATAAAGTCACTTTGAAGTCCGAATGTTGAGATTTTTTTCTCAGAAACACGTGGAGGTATTATACGGAAATTAAATATGAAATACTCAAGTCTGCTTCTCCATGAAGCAGATATGACAGAAATAATCAAACTTTTAAGTCAAAGCAATCAAAAGGTTAAGCCGTTTATGCTCCGTTTAGGCGCTTAATTTGACACTCGGAAATCAAAACCTACGAGTATAAAGTACTTCCTGTTGACCTAGAATCTTGAAATTAGGTAAGAAACAAGGTCTTATAACACAAATAAAGGAAACAATCTGACAATCAGTTTGTTCGTAACATCACAAAATAATTACTTTTTTGCGAGTCGGTAAAAATCTTCCTTCCTCTCCGAAAACTAGCTGTCCGAAAAAAAATAAAGAACCCTATTGCAGCGACACCTACCGAGTCCAATTTTATTATCCAACCATCCAAGGATCCACTGAAATGTACACTCAAAGTTTGATCCATATCGATAATGCCGTTTGGGAGAAGATAGGTAAGAAACACACATACTTACAGAAGAAAGCGATAAAGATCTAGCCACCAAAAAAGATCCCCAATCACTTAATCTTTCTAGGGATGAATTTCCAATTAAAATAAGTGAGCTAATTAGTCAATAACCCATTACGTAATAACTAATACGAGTAATTCAGTCTCCACAACTTGGCTCCACATTAATATCAAATACAAACCGCTGCAGGTACTGGAATGGCACTTTAATTTAAGTGTAAGCAAAGTCACCTAGCTCTATACGGGGTGACTTTATTACAATTCGTCCGTTATAAGTTGGCGAGTGTGAAGTTAGGCTCAATTTGCAGTTGTTATTGCTGTTAAAAACAGTTAAAGGCATTTATTTTTTTAAAACCTTTATTTTTGTACGATATTTCAAGCGCCATAATTCGCAGAGCCTAACTTCACACTCGCCAACTTATAGCGGACGAACTGTAACTGGTCATGTTTTAGGGGGTGAAAGTACTTCTAGTTGAGAACGATTTTCAGTATGGAACAACTCTGAAACATGAAAAATCATAATAATATGTGTTTATCGCAAGAGACCTCAAGTTAGCCCATTTGCCGAAGGTATTAGTGACAGAGAGTGTTTTATTGAGGGAGAGTTTTATTTAGTTATTAGTGATGCGCCGATTAGTGAGGAGACCCGACCCCAAAATATGTAATGGGAACAGGAGAGGACAAAGAAGGAGAGATATGTGTGTATAGCACAACACATACACGGATTATTTTTCTAGTGATCATCACTGGACTGGCAAAAAAATCTTCTAAAATTACTCTACAGAAGATTTTTTGTTGAAAAAATGAGTTGTCACATCGCTATCGCATTGTTTTTAACCTCCCGCTCCGGGCCCTGGTACAGACTATGGTCCGAAACGCGAGAGAATGAGTGACCGTCCAGCCTCGACTACCAGCCACCATAGGCGTCGGCTGGCAGACGACAAGCAATGGGTAGCTTGCCTTCCGGCCGTCCGTAATCTGTCCAGATACACGAGACATCGAGGTATGGTTTTTGCCAGTAAAATTTTATTTAAAAGAATTTAATCCCTTGGAATAGTTTCCTAATTCCACGAGAGCGAAACCACTGACAGAACCTTACCAGTCCTAAAAAAAAAGGTGTGTATAACCTGGTCGCCTAGCTATATCGTAGATCAATATTAAAGGGTCACCTTCCAAAGAGAAAGATTAAGAGACGCCGATACAGGCACATAAATCATACGATGATTAATGGCGCTCTCGGTCACGTAGGCTTTTATACAAATAGTATATAACTGCAGTGTGTTGCACAATAGTAATTAAGTGATTCATGTTGCTTCTTTACTTAGATTAGTTTACTTGGAGTTTTTTTCTTGATGATCTTCATCATCTGCCTAGCCTTTTCCCAACTATATTGGGGTCGGCTTCCAGTCAAGCCGGATTTAGCTGAATACCAGTATTTTACGAGGAGCGGCTGCCTATCAGACCTCCACAACCCATTAACTGGGGTAATACGGTACTTCATGGCAAGACTGGAGTCAGATTTACTGGCTTCTGACTATCCGTAACGACTGCCAAAGATCTCCAAATGACAGCCGGGACCAACGGCTTAACGTGCTTTCCGAGGCACGGAGGAAACTCGTTATGTTAAGATGGTCACCCATCCACAGACCAACCTGGGCAAGCGTTGCTTAACCTTGAAGATCGACCTGTGCGGCTGTTATTATCTAGCCACGAGCTCCTTGATGATCTTATTAACTTTTAATTAAAGAATAACTAACACCTAAGTCATACTCATAAATCTAATTTACGAGCCAGTACATAGTTACTAGTATGTTTATATGTATAAACATGTTTTTTTGTCACCATTTTTATTTTGTAAATAAATACCTACTATTGGTTTAAACCAATAGTAGGTATTTATGATGAATGATTATACACTTAAGTGTATAATCATTCAACAACTTCTCTAGCTCTAGGTAAAGTGACAGTTTCCTTTAGTCGCGCTTGGGCGTGACCCCAAGGGGCTGAAGCCTGAAACCCAGACGCTGGTTTCCAGTCACCAGTAAGCGAGGCCTTGGGATGAAGAGCAATGTGTCGCTTACCGTTTGGCTGTCCATGTAACAGTTCGGCAGTCTGGTAACCCGCCCTATCCGAGTTTGAGTCGCTCATTTCTTGGAGGGACGTACGTAGTGTTCCAAGCGTGCCTCAAAGACGCGTCAGCAGTAGCCAGTACCATAGGAGTCATACATATTGGTCCTGCTTTAACGTCAGCAGTAGCCAGTACCATAGGAGTCATACATATTGGTCCTGCGTTAACGTCAGCAGTAGCCAGTACCATAGGAGTCATACATATTGCTCCTGCGTTAACGTCAGCAGTAGCCAGTACCATAGGAGTCATACATATTGGTCCTGCGTTAACGTCAGCAGTAGCCAGTACCATAGGAGTCATACATATTGCTCCTGCGTTAACGTCAGCAGTAGCCAGTACCATAGGAGCCATACATATTGGTCCTGCGTTAACGTCAGCAGTAGCCAGCACCATAGGAGCCATACATATTGGTCCTGCGTTAACGTCAGCAGTAGCCAGCACCATAGTAGTCATACATATTGGTCCTGCGTTAACGTCAGCAGTAGCCAGCACCATAGGAGCCATACATATTGGTCCTGCGTTAACGTCAGCAGTAGCCAGCACCATAGTAGTCATACATATTGGTCCTGCGTTAACGTCAGCAGTAGCCAGCACCATAGGAGCCATACATATTGGTCCTGCGTTAACGTCAGCAGTAGCCAGCACCATAGTAGTCATACATATTGGTCCTGCGTTAACGTCAGCAGTAGCCAGCACCATAGGAGCCATACATATTGGTCCTGCGTTAACGTCAGCAGTAGCCAGCACCATAGTAGTCATACATATTGGTCCTGCGTTAACGTCAGCAGTAGCCAGCACCATAGTAGTCATACATATTGGTCCTGCGTTAACGTCAGCAGTAGCCAGCACCATAGGAGCCATACATATTGGTCCTGCGTTAACGTCAGCAATAGCCAGCACCATAGTAGTCATACATATTGGTCCTGCGTTAACGTCAGCAGTAGCCAGCACCATAGGAGCCATACATATTGGTCCTGCGTTAACGTCAGCAGTAGCCAGCACCATAGGAGCCATACATATTGGTCCTGCGTTAACGTCAGCAGGAGCCAGTACCATAGGAGTCATACATATTGCTCCTGCGTTAACGTCAGCAGTAGCCAGTACCATAGGAGTCATACATATTGGTCCTGCGTTAACGTCAGCAGTAGCCAGTACCATAGGAGTCACACATATTGGTCCTGCGTTAACGTCAGCAGTAGCCAGCACCATAGTAGTCATACATATTGGTCCTGCGTTAACGTCAGCAGTAGCCAGCACCATAGGAGCCATACATATTGGTCCTGCGTTAACGTCAGCAGTAGCCAGCACCATAGTAGTCATACATATTGGTCCTGCGTTAACGTCAGCAGTAGCCAGCACCATAGTAGTCATACATATTGGTCCTGCGTTAACGTCAGCAGTAGCCAGCACCATAGGAGCCATACATATTGGTCCTGCGTTAACGTCAGCAGGAGCCAGTACCATAGGAGTCATACATATTGGTCCTGCGTTAACTACCGAAAGGAAAACCCTTGGTCTTGGAGCACAAAGTAAAAAAAGGAACATAGGTATGGTTTTTATGGTCTTAGCCCGAAGAATCGCCAAACTTAAGTGGCAGTGGGCAGGGCACGTTGCTCGTAGAACAGATGGTCGATGGGGACGGAAGGTTCTAGAGTGGCGGCCACGTATCGGAAGACGCAGCGTCGGAAGGCCTCCCACAAGGTGGACTGACGACCTGGCGAGGGTCGCGGGAATCCGATAGATGCGAGACGTGCAGGACCGGTCGCTGTGGCGACGCTTGGGGGAGGCCTATGTCCAGCAGTGGACGTCTTTCGGCTGAGATGATGATGATGATGATGAGGTATGGTTTTAAGTCTGACACCCTCCCGCTCCGCCCTAGAGCAGGAGAACTCATAGAGGATGAGAAGTAACTGGGTAAAACACAACACGGTACTGGTTAACAAGAATGGTGTCAGTTATCTGGCGTGTGATTACCGTAACGACACTCAAAGATCTACAAATAGCATCCGGGATCAACGGCTTTCAGAAGCACTGAGAAATTAGACATTTTGGAATGTAATGGATCAACGTTAAACAAACGTTATAATGAATAGCAAGGGTTTTTTTTATACCCTGCAATATCCTTACAGACTAATCCAAATCGATATTGAGGTTTCTTATTACTAAATTACAAACTAAATTTAGGTACTAACCGTATTAAGCTAACCGTAACAAATTTTAAAAAGTGACGAATTTGAGAAGATTTTTTATATAGTCATAGTCCCATCCAAAGACAGGGTAACTAAGACTCAGTATAGCGTCACTTGACCTTGGCAATCGATTCGTGTGGCGAAACCGAAACCTTATCTTCGGTATCATTCCGGTCATTCCATTCAGTTGCGGCGAATGCCGAAACCGAAACTTTTTTAGACATAATAATATGTTAAATATCTATTGTTAACTAATATTTAGCTTATTTTTACACCTATACATATTATATTATTGACACGTTTCAAATAAATAACCATGACTGAAGTATGTGAAAATATTTTTTTTATTGCTACTGTAGCAATAGAAGAAATATTTTAAGAAATATTTACAAACAAAAATTTACAAAACATATTAACTACTTCTTCGAACAGAAATTCGTCAATAATTCAACACTTACATTTTAAAGGAAGGACCTAATTACATTATTAATTGAGTATTTTACCGATCGGCCCGAGAGCCAGCGAACTCAGCTGATAATGGCGAGTGATACACACGCCACGAAGTCTTCCGAAGTGAGCCGAACGATAATAAAATTCACGGGCATTAGTTTCGGTGCGGCCGAAAGTTTAGCAGACTTTCTGCCGAAACCGAAACTGATGCCGAATCTATGTAGTTGTTTATTTTTTTGTTGAAATAAAACCGAACTTTCGGTCAGTCACATTGCTTAGCAACAAGGTTAAAAATTCAGATAAATCTCTACCATATGTCTCCACATTCACAATGCGCTCTGATTCATCAACCAAGCATTTGTCGATAACTCATCTACACTACGAACTTGTCGTTTATATTTAACAATAAACAGATTACTATATAGAGCGGGCTGAGCGTCTCAAAAAGGCCTATTACACCACCCGTTTTTACGAACGGTCTTAGTGTACTGCCCGTTTTCACCAACAGCCCCTAAAATTTAAGTGTATCTTAAGCCAATATTATCACCGTTTTTGCATATTATTAAGGAATTAAATATGAAATCTTTAAACTTATGTGTTTGATTTCATATTTTAATTCAGAATAATAAAAGACGTGAAAAAGACACTTAATTTTTAGGGGCTGTTGGTGAAAACGGGCATAAGTCGCGTTGTGTAATAAGGGTAAGACGGTCTTCGACGGGGCTCGAGGTATCGAGTCGACGTAACGAGTCGATGTATCGAGTCGACGTATCGAGTAGTTTTATCGACTCCAAAGGGAGCTTGGAGTGGGGTCTCGGCTAATATAAATATTCAACAGAGGTTAACGGCGGTCGCGCGAGGTGTTCCACCCTTGATAAAAAGTTAAAATAGCCTTCAAATTGACGCACTTCACTGTGCTGCTAACGTAATATAATATATGTACATGGTGTCTTGTGTATAGAAGTTTTCGTGGTTGTGAACGCACTCACGATGATATAGGGGATTCTTAGAATGGGTCAAGGCTTTTGTTTAAAAAAAAGTGTGTCATGAAAAGAGGTGGTCGATATAGATACTGCTTCTCCCGTAAAAATAAATTAGAAAAAACATTGATCTTCCTTCCAAATCTTGCCATGAAGTACCGTGTTACAACAGATAATGGGTTGTGGAGGTCTGGTCACCCGCTCCTCGTAAAAATACTGGTATTCAGCTAGAACGCTCTAGAAGGCGAGGCCGATGATGATGATTGATCTTCCTTCCATACCAATTTTGATCATTAGATGATACTGTGTGCGAAAAGACAATGACTTCTTTGAAGAAAGTGAAACAATATCTAAAATTTGACCACTCATTTCAATTAATTACCTTTTTAACCCTGTGCTTGTATAAGCCACATTTTTTCGTACTATGTTGTATTGATTTCTTTACTTTGATTAAAAACTTTCGGCTTTATAATACTAGTGTGACTTATCAATCATGACACTAATACTAAAATTGAAAGTTTAAAAGTGCCATACATTTGTATGCTTGTTACATCTTCACGCTGAAACTGCTAAAGGAATTTTGACGAAATTTAGCACATTGATAGAACATATCCTGAAATAGCACCTACAGTCTGTTTTATAAACCCGGAGACTAAAATGACATTTCAACACAAAAGAACTGGCGTCATTCCTATAGTAAATTTGACATTACTTGTGTCAATTTAGTATCCGGGTTTATAGAACAGACGATAGGATACTTTTTAACCCGGGAGTATGATCCCTTGGGATAATTTTCTACTTTCACGCGTGTGAAGCTGCTGGCAGCAGATAGTTGCTTTGTGTAGTAAAGTAGTAGAAGAGTCCGACATACTCGTAGGTTATATTCTAGACCGAAGCGAATTCGCCACGCGGTCGGCTATCTCCGAGAGAGGAAGGACGCGTGCCCGAGACAAATGATGTGTTATGTGTGCGCTTTATACTATCCTAACTGCTGCCAGCGATTTCACCCGTGTGATAATAGAAATTTATCCCAAGGGAAACATAAACATCCATACAAATAAACTTTCGTTAGTTTTTTACTATTTACCGATTTTGGTGTAGAATAAAGTTTTATTCTATTCTATACATACAAAATTTCAAACAACGTGTTTGTAATATTAGTAGGATCCTTACTTATTTATTCAGGTAGCTACTTCGTGTTTCTGGCAAGATTAAATCGAATGGATTTCAATGTTTTAAATAGATATTCGCAAATTTATTTCTAATAAATATTGTGATGCAAAATTAATACAGTTATGTATCTCAAGTGTAAATAATGTTTAATTTACACTCGAGAACATATAGTTATATGTTAAATCATTGAAACGGGCGCGACCTCGGTAAACCGGAGCCACAGCGGAGCTAAGAATTTGAGTGTAGTACTGATTACCTCAGCGAAGCTTGCTCGAGTAGCGTGACTCGATATATTTGCTGCCAAATATGTACAGCAAAAGCATTAAAATGTTTTACATTGAAGCTATAATGGAAAACTAAGTGACTGTAGGCTGTGAAAACTTACTAATTTACTGGACAGGGACACTGATTAAATAGCACAAGTAGTAGCCAAAAACAACGAATAAGGTTCCTAACTTACTTACTTAAATTAAAGTAAAATAACCGTACTTACAACAAACTATTCAAATAAAATACTAAACCTAACTACATATGTCCTTATAAAAAATGTAAGTAATGGACGTGGTTTAATTAAATCGGAACCGAAATCGGAGTCGGAGTTTTCAAATTTAGATTATCGGAATTGGAGCAAGAATCAAAATCGAAAGCGGAGGCAGGAGCATCAAATACCCGTAAAAAATAACTATTTAATAAATGAAGAGCGAATTCACCATATTTTAAATACAAAACAACAAATGAAACAGAATTGGACAGAAGGCACGGGGGAGGAAGGTTTCCCATACGACAAGTTTAAACCTTTTTGTACCTCCGATATAAGTTAAGTTAAAAATCAAAACTGAAAACGGAATCGAAAGTGACAACCAATCAGAAATAACGAACTTTCAGAATCAGAATCGCACCTCCATAACTATAATGCAAAACAAAATAAAATAGGAAATAAATGTGAATGACATTACAATATTGTTGTAAAAATATTTATAAACAGTACCGTCGAACACACATATTGCTAATTGAAAAAAAAAACACAAAAGAATTCTTTATTTTTGTTAAACAGTTGAGTCAATAATATAAAGAAAACAATCCGACTATTGAAAGTTAAAATAAAACAGAACACATGTTTTCCTTCAACAATCTCAATTTATTAAGCCATCAGAATAAATCGTACAAACCTACTAGTTCATATTTGTTGAACTTTGAACTATCTAAACATACATACATATAAACACATACATAATGGTGTGTCTGTTTGTAACATCAAAGTATTTTTTTTTACAATATCTTTGCGACAATAAATTCGATAGCTATAACCAAATGCAATTATTTTTATTTTTGGCTGTCTGTTTAATCCGTCTAATCTTGGAAACGCCTGGACCGATTTTGACGGGACGTTCTCTGGTAGATAGCTGATGTCATAAAGAGTACCTTCGGTCACTTATATTTTAAAAATAAGACTAAGTTTTCCCGTAAAAAAAAACTTCTCTTCGAATGCCTACAAAAACAATGCATTTTTTGGCTGTCTGTTTAATCCGGCTAATCTCGGAAATGCCTGAACCGATTTTGGCGGGACTTTGACTAGTAGATAGCTGATGTTATAAAGAGTCCCTTACGTGACTTTTATTTCAGAAATAACACTAAGGTTTTGAGTAATAAAATACTTAATGTGTCTACAAACCCGCATTTCCGAATAATTCACAAATAAAAAAAACACTCACGTTCGTGAAGGATTTAACGAGTAGTTTTACGAATTAGACGCGAACGAAGCCGCTGGCTTCAGCTAGTATAGTAATAAAATAAAATAGACGAGTGAGCAGGTAATATTCACATCTTGTAGCTGCCAACTGTACCTACCGAACGGAAGGTTAGCCACGGGGTGAGATTTTCGCGTGGGCCGTACTAGCTCGCTTCTCTACCTTTGATAAATATAATATATTAATTCTAAATACATTTTATTGGAAAACTTTCTGTGCAACAAAGTACCTGTTTCAGAATTTGAATGGGAATGGAACTGTTTGATAAGACTGCTGTTCTGTCTATACTACTAGCTATATAGTATAACTACTAGCTACTGCCAGTGGCTTTGCCCGCGTAAAAGTAGAAGATATTCTCAAAGGAACATACTCCCGAGTTAGTAAGTATAAAGAGTAACCGAAATGAAACGCAAAGGGTAAATGGAAGAAAATGAGTTTTAGCTAGTAAAAGTATGACAGTCCCTCTCACTACACCCAGTGCGGAAGAAATTATTTGATGATTTCCCCCCACAAAAAAATGTGCTTAAGTAAATAGTTTAAAATTCTTGCGAAGATTTTACATTAAGTCCGTTTTCACATTATCCGATCCGATATCGGTATCGGACGCCGATACGATATCGGGGTAAGTAAAATGTATGAAATGCTGTGCTCCGATATCCGATATCGGGTCGGACAATATGAAAGACAGGTACATATCTCAAACATTTACCTTACCCCGATATCGTATCGGCGTCCGATACCGATATCGGATCGGAAAATGTGAAAACGGTCTAAGACGTTGGCAATTTTTCGGTGACATAGAACTCCGATTAAAATTTATCGGAACCGAAATCGGAATCAGAAATGCAAAATCAATCGTAAGTTCCGAACTTTCAAAATCAGAACTAAACAACCGTAACATATTAGCTACATTACTTCTTTTACCGTACCTCCGATGTTGATATTCGTCCACTGACTCGAATTTGGCAATCCTGTTTTAAATTAACTTAATATAGAATGCTGACATCGCCTGTAATGTAGACATTGCATAAACAACCAATAACGATGCTGTAAGCTTAAAAATAAAATCAATTCGGTAGCAACTAGCGAGCGAAATGCGGACGGCTTTTTTTATTTTGTAATGAATTGAGTAAATAAATATAATGTAGCCTTTGATAATGTTAATTAATATTTTATAGAGTAAATTGTCAAACAGTGGCAGAACTAGGTATAAAGCCCCCAGTTCGACGGGGCCTCCAGTCCGAGAGCTTTGAAGAAATAACCCAATATACCTATTTTACAATTTAAAATTATGAACACAAAGTGATGATTGTTCAGAGGCCCCGTCCAATGACTTTGCCAAGGGCTTCAGAGGAATTATAGGTACGCCACTGTCCTAAACTACTTAAGTACTCAGTTACCCCTTGACCAAAATGTCACACTTCTAATCTTAGTTGTGCCGGCTAAGCATCGATATGTCTGTCAGTCAGTTTTACCATTTATTTAAATAGATTATTAAAAACTTTTCAATATCTTTTAAACCCAAACATCCAGAAACCAATATCACTCAAAACGCAAGTGAAACGTTCTCACAAACGTCCACAATATAACTCTCGTCGTCCGTAAAAACGATTTGATGTGTGACAAAGCATTCGAGTGTGCGAGTGTACCTCGAACCTTGCTCCTGGGGTACCAGCGACATCTATGATGTTACAGAAGAACTAATCTTGCATTTAAAAATTTAAAGCTAGAAAACAAATCTCCCCGCGATTTGAACATCTATCTATATATATAAAAATGAAACCCGTTTTCCGTTGTCACGACATCACATGAAAACGGCTTGACCGATTTGGCTGATTCTTTTTTTAAAATGTTCCTTGAAGTTCAATGATGGTTCTTACGGAGAGAAAAATTCTAAAAAAAAAAGTTAGGTAAAGTAGGGTAGGTAGTGTAGTGTAGGGTAGTGTAGTGTAGGGTAGTGTAGTGTAGGGTAGTGTAGTGTAGGGTAGGTAGGGTAGTGTATGGTAGTGTAGGGTAGTGTAGGGTAGTGTAGGGTTGTGTAGGGTAGTGTAGGGTAGTGTAGTGTAGTGTAGGGTAGTGTAGTGTAGGGTAGGTAGGTTAGTGTAGGGTAGGTAGGTTAGTGTATGGTAGTGTAGGGTAGTGTAGGGTAGTGTAGGGTAGTGTAGGGTAGTGTAGGCTAGTGTAGGGTAGTGTAGGGTAGTGTAGGGTAGGTAGGGTAGTGTAGGGTAGGTAGGGAAGGTCGGGTAGGGTAGTGTAGGGTAGGTAGGGAAGGTAGAATAGGGTAGCGTAGGATATTGTAGGGTAGTCATTTGACGGGAGCGAAGCCGCGGGTAAAAGCTAGTATATTATACAATGTGGATAATGACAATACGACAATAAATGAATACACTGGCAATACTCATCATTATGAATAATAACTTATAGTATGGGACTAACCCTGAAATCGCTAATAAAAATTCTGCTGTCCCGTACATTAATTGTCGATTTATGCAAACGTAAATGTATGGAACACTTAAATTATTTTTATACATATCGTAGAACAGTCCGAAATCATCTCTGGGGCAGTTGCCCACCAGACATTACACCCGTCTCCCTTTTTCAACGAAAGTATGTAGGACTTTACTCTCTGTTCCTCATACCTCTAAAGGGGTAGGTTTTGTCAAACATACTTATCGAATAAGTAAACACTCCAAGCGTATTGTGTTTAAAAATTACTTACCTACTCTGTGAGTGAAGATTTGCATGAATTGATTGATTTGATGTTTAAAGATTTTTCCTTATACAACATAAAGGTTTAAAAAAGTAAATAAAAATGATAATAATTCCAAAACGCAAATGAAACGTTCACAATATAACTCTCGTGGTTCGTAAAAACGAGTTGATGTGTGACAAAGCGTCCGTCGGCGAGTGTACGTCGAACCTTGTTCCGCGGGGTATGGTTTTTGGGTTTGTCAGACATATCGAGTAAGTAAACACTCCAGGCGAATTATTGTGTTTAAAAGTTACTTATTCTGTAACTTTAAGTTGATTTGATGTTTAAAGATCTCTCCCTTTATTAACATAAACGTTTAAAAAAGTAAATAAAACAGATAATTATTCCAAATTTTAATTATATAATCGATATAATCTAGTGCTTGACCGCGTACCTACCTAATGATAAGCAGTGATGCAGTCTTAGATTGTAAGGCGCACTTGTTTATTAAGAGCCTATTCACTCTAGCCTTGAAGACACCCAAATTATAATTGGACGGGAAGACCGCAGCAGGCAAATTGGTTCCAGTCCCTCGATGTACCTACCTATGCGGTATAAACGACGAAGCGCAACGCTTAGTCCGGGCCGTAGAGGTTTCGACAACGTAAGGGTGTATACTCGCCGTACGACGGTTTGTCCAATGGTAGAAACGTTATAACTCGCGTAGTTCGTAAAAACGATTTGATGTGTGACAATGACAAAGCGTAAGTCGGCGAGTGTACCTCGAACCTTGTTCCTCGGGGTATGGTTTGTCAGATATAATACTCCAGGCGTATTGTGTTTAAAAGTTACTTATTCTGTGACTAAGTTGATTTGATATTTAAAGATCTCTCCCTTTATTAACTAAAGGTTTAAAAAAGTAAATAAAAAAGATAATTATTCCAAATTTGTTTTAATCGATATAAACTAGTACTTGGCCGCGTTCCCACCTGATGGTAAGCAGTGATGCAGTCTTAGATGGTGAGACGCACTAGTTTATTAAGAGCCTATTCACTCTAGCCTTGAAGACACTCAAATTATAATCGGACGGGAAGACCGCAGCAGGCAAATTTGTTCCAGTCCCTCGACGTACGCGGTATAAACGACGAAGCGAAACGCTTAGTCCGGACCGTAGAGGTTTCGACTACGTAAGGGTCGCCGTAAGACAGTTTGTCCAATGCTGGAAACGTTATAACTCACGTAGTTCATAAAAATGATTTGATGTATGACAAAGCACTCGTCGACGAGTGTACCTCGAACCTTGCTCCGCGGTGCATGGTTTGTCAGACAGACATATCGAGTAAGTAAACACTCCAGGCGTATTGTGTTTAAAAGTTACTTATTCTGTGACTTTAAGTTGATTGAGAAGATTAAATACGTGTCAATTAGTTGCGTAAGAGATTTTGTTGTTTTGAATTTTTGTGTTATCGTGTGGTAGTATACTGATTGTGATAGAAAATGCCTAAGGCATTAAATCCGCCTGTGTGCCATTATTTTGCATAAAGTTTAAATAAATAAATGACTGTAGAATATAGATTCACTAATGTGGATAATTTAGAAGGAAATAGTAGCCTTTGAATTGGTCAAAGACTTGCCTTGTTATTTACTTTTCAAATATGCTAGACAGGGGATATTTTTTTCTAAGAACATCATTATCGAATTAATTTAGAGCTTATCTTTCTCCACGCTCTTTATTTTAACATACACAACAGCCCGAAGTCAAGTCAACTATCGGACAGTTGCCTCTACCAGACACAAAACTCGTCTAGTCGGAGGATCCTCTCAAAAGAGTCCTCCGACTAGACATTGAGAACAATGGAGGTTTAAGGGATTTTAAAGTAGCAAACACAACGCTTAGTGGAGAAGTTCACCTATTCCTGAATTTTACGCAGTTTTAACCACGGCAAAGGAGCATTTGAACCCACATAGGCGTACTCGCGTGTGATCAAATGCTCTTCTAAGGCGTACGCCTACGGGAAAACCTTCTCGTAGGCAGACGTATAGGTTTCTAAAATACTCCCACGCTTCATCCTCAGGCTAACAAGTGACCTTTAATTTTCCAGCCACTACCATTTAATGACATTATTAAGTAAAAATAACATACTTACAAAATACTTAACTAACTCTAATTACAGTATAATAAAAAAAACTCTGAACTAATTACAACTACATAACTAAAAACGAACTCAAATGTGGCGTCAAATAACTCTTCTACAACGCTTTTGACTGGTATGTGCCCTAAAGACTGGCGGCATTGCCACGCTGTATAGCAATGCTTACACCAATTGATCTGTGAGTACCTGGGACCCTGAAACGAAAGGCAAAGGAGGAACGGGGTGGGGTTTAGTCAGTAAAAGTTTGAAACGCCATCCCACATCGCCCAAGAACGGGAGATGTCATTCTGATGATTCACCACATAAAAAAAAAAACTATTCTGTTAAAGCTTAGCATCTGTCTGAGGTAAATAAAAGCCAGCCCATCATCATCATCTCAGCCGAAAGACGTCCACTGCTGAACATAGGCCTCCCCCAAGCGTCGCCACAGCGACCTGTCCATTAAGCCAGCCCCTAGATCAAGCGAAATGTCTACAAGAAATTTCGAAACATATAAATCAACACAATAATATTAATCACTACATAGTATAAAACAAAGTCGCTTTTTCTGTCCCATCTTTATATTTATGCTTAAATCTTTAAAATTACGCAACGGATTTTGATGCGTTTTTTATTAATAGATAGATTCATTCAAAAGGAAGGTTTAAATGTATAATACACATGTATAATATAGTAGGGAAACATTGATAAAGCCGAGGTGGGTCTATTTTTTTTTTTTTTTTAAGAACCGCCAACATTACAGGTACAGACAATTTACAATTACAATTTCATAAAACATTACAAGTGCTGCATCACTTAGAGGCAATCACTACATTAAAAATTAAACTCATATAATAATTAAATTAAACACAAAGTAATAAAAGATAAAAAAAAAATGTGATTGCACTAATATCAGTGGGTCGCTAGTCTAATATAAAAATAAGTCCAATTTGTGAATGTTATTGAATTATATATAACCTAGATATCGATTCTACTAGATAAGTAGTGAATTCAACTTCCTTTCCTGAAGGGGCCATATGAACGTGGGGATAAAGCGTGGGTGTCCATTTGAACACCTCTGCATAACCTTTAAAGGGTCACCAGAGTGTGTTTGGCGGTTACATTATTTATAATAATATTTATACTTTACTGTATAGGCGTAAAATAACATAATGATTGATATTTTTGAGTGGAAGATGTGATTTTGAGGAATGTTTTTCCTTTTTTTAGTATTGTTCGTCGAGTCTTTGAGCTCCAAATCTGTGTGAATCTTTCCTCTAAAGACTATCGCACTATCGCAGACTCAGATCTGCATGTTTCTCACGAATTACTCTGTCTATTGATGAAGCAGCTCGAAAATCCATTCAGTAGTTTATGAATTTAACGCGTTCATACAGACAGACTGACGCTATAAAGGACGCTATAGTAGCTGACGGGGACAAACCTCAAGAAAATTAAAATCTTGGGTGGCCTCAGTCCAAGAGCTTAAGGTCTCGATCCCGATTCAATTGATTACAGTGCTGTTGAATATACAGGGTGTGGCGTAAATAGTGGTCCACCGTTAAGGATTCGATTTACCAGATAATTTACTATAACCCACTAAAATTTTAACCATTTTTACCCATGGGTTCCGGAGATATAATTTTTTTTTCCATTTTTAATAAAATTTCTACATTTTGTTATAAAATTGGTTGTATTAAAAAAAAGAAACATCTTTTTCTTGTTCTGATTTCTGTTAATAACTGCTGAATACTAGAGCTATCGTAAATAATTGTCCTTATTTAAGTATATTTCGAGAATTTGAAGCAAAAGCAATTCTTCTCTATTATTAATCCAAATTTTTTACATTATCTGCAAGTTTGAGAGCGATTTCTGTAAAAAAAATGTACTATACTCTCAGTGCCCATGAGTTATAAAATATGCCTTCTAAATACCGATTCTAAAAAGGTATCATAATAGCAGATCCTATTTTTTAACAGAAAGATATTGAATTTTAATCTAAGAAAGGAAGATTTTCATTAAAATAATTTTTAAGTTCCAGTTACGTTATTATTTACAATTTTCATAAAAAAAATACTACACTGCAATGCCAATAACATTTTTTCACTATTGTTGCAAAGTGATACAATGCACCCGACCTATTTGGCCAAAGCAAAATAAAACAATTCATACTTGTCATCATTTATTGAAATCTTAAACATGGTTAAACAATATTAATTCATGAATCCCCGACCGGTTCTATGAGACCGCGGTGTTATTGTTGTACTATTGTGTCTCGTTTTGTGGGTATGTGATTGGTTAAAATTACACAAAATATTCAAAATAGCCCCTATTCGCAGCGATACACGCTCTGCAACGTCGAATAAATGAACGTTTAATCCTTCTAGCATACCCGCTTGCGCTGATTTCTCTAGCTGCTGTCTGGATTCTAGTCCTCAATTGCTCAATACTTGTTACTTGTTCTTTATAAACTTGTTCCTTTAGGCAACCCCAATAAGAAATCCAGAGGATTTAGGTCTGGCGAGCGCGGTGGCCACAATATTGGACCTAAGCGCCCTATCCACCTATTTGGATACACGATATTCAAGTGCTGCACGAGCATAGTGAGCGGGACAGCCATCGTTTTGCAGCCACATGTCTTCTTGGACTTCAGGATCGACATTTTTCAAAAGCAAGTCGTTTCGCAAAAAACTCAAATACCTTTCCGCATTTAAATTGAGAACAAGAGAACAAGTTACAAGTATTGAGCAATTGAGGACTAGAATCTAGACAGCAGCTAGAGAAATCAGCGCGAGCGGGTATGCTAGAAGGATTAAACGTTCATTCATTCGACGTTGCAGAGCGTGTATCGCTGCAAATGGGGGCCATTTTGAATATTTTGTGTAATTTTAATATTGCTTAACCATGTTTAAGATTTCAATAAATGATGACAAGTATGAATTGTTTTATTTTGCTTTGGCCAAATAGGTTGAGTGCATTGTATTACTTTGCAACAATAGTGAAAAAATGTTATTGGCATTGCAGTGTAGTATTTTTTTATGAAAATCGTAAATAATAACGTAACTAGAACTTAAAATTTATTTTAATGAAAATCTTCCTTTCTTAGATTAAAATTGAATATCTTTCTGTCAAACAATAGGATCTGCTATTATGATACCTTTTTAGAATCGGTATTTAGTAGGCATATTTTATAATTCATGGGCACTGAGAGTATAGTACATTTTTTTTACAGAAATCGCTCTCAAACTTGCAGATAATGTAAAAAAATTGGATTAATAATAGAGAAGAATTGCTTTTGCTTCAAATTCTCGAAATATACTTAAAAAAGGACAATTATTTACGATAGCTCTAGTATTCAGCAGTTATTAACAGAAATCAGAACAAGAAAAAGATGTTTCTTTTTTTTAATACAACCAATTTTATAACAAAATGCAGAAATTTTATTCAAAATGGAAAAAAAATTATATCGCCGGAACCCATGGGTAAAAATGTTTAAAATTTTAGTAGGTTATAGTAAATTATCTGGTAAATCGAATCCTTAACGGTGGACCACTATTTACGCCACACCCTGTATATCTTCAGGCTGATAGTAGTATAATTAGCTTGTAGAGTAGGGTAAAAAACAACAATACACATCGATGTATAGTTGTTAGTAACAGTATTAATTTTACTCCACGGCAACACTGAAAAAGAAATACGATAGGCAATCCTGTTAAAACCAAAACTTTAAAACTAAAAAAAAAATATTGAAAAATATCCATCAAACAAATGAAAAGTAACAAATAAAAGACAAACATACATACAAGTAAGTTGAAGAGTAAATGAAGCTGACTGCATGCACCCGGAAACTCATCAGGAATTCTTGATCGCAGTTCCGGAAGCGCGATGTATGACTGATTGATTCGAGCTGACCGCAGGCCTCCGCTCCGACGTCATTCCTGACTGCTCCTGTCTTTCTTTCCGGATGTTGCTCACTACACATACTACACCACAGTACATACGCAACACACAGATTCACTAACTTTTGTTTTTATAACATTAGTGTAATTATGTATTACTAGCTTCTGCCAGCGGCTTTGTCTGCGTGTAAGTTTCCCCATGCGAACTTTGGGCCCAGTTGTTTTCCATCCTTATCCTTAAGGGGTGAATTTTGGAAAATCCGCCCATAGTGCTCATTTACATCATAAAAGGAAACCAAAATTTCACGCTACCAGGCCCTTTAGTTTCGTCTGTGCGTTGATATGTCGGTTAGTCAGTCTTTTATAAATATAATTATATATATAAATATAGATGGAATGAGTAGCCTTATATTCGTAAATACGTAAACACTTTCTTCCTCAAGGCTTATTTATATTTGAGTAATTTTAAATTATTTTTATTCTTATGGCCTCGGTGAACTTTCAAAGAACTCCAAAACGTTCTCTGTTCGGGATTGGAACCCTCAAACTCGATGCTTTGTCCCATTCAACGGATACAGCTGATCTACTACCTGCATTTCTTTACTCCCTTACCGATATTGGGTACGGTGACTAGTTTCTGTTATCAGTGTTGTAATTACGGGTAGCGATCATTTGATCTAATGTAGCTCCTAATGCAGCGCTTAAACACCATTGTTGTGTAGATATTAGATGTTGGAAGGCGGTTTGTTTAAGATAGTCTCTTGCCTGATGTTGAGATCTGTCATTCGGTGGTCTCAAATGTTTTATTTAATTATTAATCTTACTACTGTTCTAGAAAACACTGCTGACTTTGCAAAATAATGATCAACATTCCAAATCATTTTAATTAGACTCAGAAAGAAAAAATTGTTTCTTGATACCTACACCTGTCTCCATTTATTTTCTAGTATTTTAGCTGGAAAGAAACATTCGCTCAGCAAACTCCCCAGCACCCCATCTTTCTCTTCAGTAAAAATCACTTATCAATTAAATGTAAAACAAAAAATATCACTGTTATAAGCAATCTCTTTGAAACCCCGATGACTTTTTAATTAATTACTTTTTGATTAAAATTACATTTATTTATTTTTTTCACTAGTTTTTCATCATCATTTTCATTTCTTTTTTAAATTAGGATTTTTTTTTAATGATAAATGATATTTATTTTACAACTAGGATTTCACATACACTTTTACTCGTCATTTTTTTTTCGACGCATAATTCTACCACTGGGGGACGGAATCCCCACAGGACCCCCCCCCCCCCAGAATCATTTACTGTATCCATTATATTCCTTTGCACATGGATGTCTGAACACAGTGTACATAATTATATTAGATACAATTAAACCCAGAATCTTTCCATTCTTAAACCCTAAAACATTTCTAACAGTGATAATAGCCGTATAAAATCGCCTTACACGCATGTAATCATATAACTACACACCAGACTCACGAATCACTACAACCACTATAACTTGAGCCGTAAAACCTTTCATATTCCTTTGTACAGTAGGCCTGTGAAACAGATAGCCGGCAGACAAGCGAGATTATGCCGACATAGAAAATTAAAAAATCTGCAGAATTCCTTGACTGTTCGTTATTTGAAGTTGTTTTTTTTTCTGTTGGTAGCGTGGACAATTAAAAATGTGGGAGAGGACTTGGAATAAGGCAGATTTAGGTAGCTATGGACTTGTTTTACAATGGATTTATTTATTTCTATTTATAGATAAACACGGGGTATGTACTCCACGATAATATCGACCCTTTTAGAACGAATATCCATTGGGGACAGTTTGGATTTTTTCAGGAAAGGGTTTTCTCTCCCATTAGTAAAAAATATTTATAAAAGTATCATTTGCGACAGATTTTTTTCCATTTTGGTAAGAATAGGTTTTCTTTCCTATTAATAAAAAGTATAGTTTATTAGTATTTAATCAATAATTTATTATTAATAGAACTACTGAGGTACTTCTCATCATCATCTACCTAGCCTTTTCCCAACTACATTGGGGTCGGCTTCCAGTCAAGCCGGATATAGCTGAATACCAGTGTTTTACGAGGAGCGGTTGCCTACCAAACCTCCACAACCCCTTAACTGGGGTAAGACTGAGGTCCTTCTATAAGCTTTTAACGCGATCCATTTTACGACCTAAACTGCAGTGACATCACATTTCTTAATGTTCATCCTTATTTTGTCAGTTGACAGTTTCCCCTTCCACCAGATTTGAAAAGTTTCTAACTTATTATGGACCGACGACCTGGCGAGGGTCGCGGGAGTCTGATGGATGTGAGACGCACAGGACCGGTCGCTGTGGCGGCGTTTGAGGGAGGCCTATGTTCAGCAGTGGACGTCTTTCGGCTGAGATGATGATGATGATAACTTAATGTAATTTTAATTGACTTTGAAAAATTCTTTCCTTTTGCGATTTTGATTAAAGTTACTTTTTGATACAAATAAAAACAATAGAGTTGACCACAAAATTAATGCAATGTGAATTTTCAATCGGTACTTTAACTAAGTACTGTACCTACATAATAGTGTGAATGATTTCAATTGTTTCCATTTTTATTTCAACACGGTTGGAACGCTTGAATGAATCTAATCTACCAAGGCTAAACGCTAAGACGTTCATTATTTTATAGTAAAACAATCAACAACATGTTTCTTTTATTTATACTCGTCATCTTCATTGCAGCCAAAAGAATGATACACTATTTTATACCTATAAATTGATACACTATTTTATACCTATAAATTGATACACCATTTTATACAAATTGATACACTATTTCATACAAATTGATGCTATCATCATCATCATCATCTCAGCCGAAAGACGTCTACAGCTGGACATAGGCCTCCCCCAAGCGTCGCCACAGCGACCGGTCCTGTTTGTCTCGCATCCATCGGATTCCCGCGACCCTCGCCAGGGGCCTTAGGGACTACACACACTTATTCAGCTCTATTCGCGTTTCGCTGAACGGTTTTGGTCACACTTAGGGACTACACACACTTATTCAGCTCTATTCGCGTTTCGCTGAACGGTTTTGGTCACACTTATTCAGTTCTACTTCTATCAGCGGCGTACAGCGGCGTAAGAGTGTTATCTCCGCTACAATGCTTCTATCTACTACGTACGGCGCTGAATATGCTGCGAAGACGGTCAGCTACTCAATTAGTATTGAGATGTTATTTTTTTCTCTGTTGATCGCTATAATGTGACGGACTAATATCGTACAAGCAAGAATATTTTTGCACTACAAATATAAGTTTCTCTTCGTCCATTATTTTATTTCGAAAAAATAAAGGAGGTAATTAGAATTACTTTAAAACACATCCGAACTCTCGATCTTTGCGTGCATAATGATTACGTAATAATAAATCATATCTATCCAGGAGCTATGCAGGTTGCAACTTGTCGACAAGGAGTTGAGAACCATACGTGTGCAGCGCTGTTCCGCCCCATTCAGCGTCGAACGCGGCAAAACAGCGCTGAATGCGGCAGATCAGCGCTGATCTCTATCTAAAGCACTCGCATGATAAAAACACATTTGTTCTCATTTTATACTTGTTTGCCGCGAAAGCTGAATAAACGCGGAAAGCTGAATGGATGCGTACGCGTCTCCATACAAAATCGTTGTTTTCTATGGACATAAGCTGAATAGAGCTGAATAAGTGTGTGTAGTCCCTTATTCAGTTCTACTTCTATCAGCGGCGTACAGCGGCGTAAGAGTGTTATCTCCGCTAAAATGCTTCTATCTACTACGTACGGCGCTGAATATGCTGCGAAGACGGTCAGCTACTCAATTAATATTGAGATGTTATTTTTTCTCTGTTGATCGCTATAATGTGACGGACTAATATCGTACAAGCAATAATATTTTTGCACTAGAAATATAAGTTTCTATTCGTCCATTATTTTATTTCGAAAAAATAAAGGAGGTAATTAGAATTACTTTAAAATACGTCCGAACTCTCGATCCTTGCGTGCATAATGATTACGTAATAATAAATCATATCTATCCAGGAGCTATGCAGGTTGCAACTTGTCGACAAGGAGTTGAGAACCATACGTGTGCAGCACTGTTCCGCCCCATTCAGCGTCGAACGCGGCAGAACAGCGCTGAATGCGGCAGATCAGCGCTGATCTCTATCTAAAGCACTCGCATGATAAAAACACATTTGTTCTCATTTTATACTTGTTTGCCGCGAAAGCTGAATAAACGCGGAAAGCTGAATGGATGCGTACGCGTCTCCACACAAAATCGTTGTTTTCTATGGACATAAGCTGAATAGAGCTGAATAAGTGTGTGTAGTCCCTTAGTCTGCTATTACATATACGCAGCTATGTAAGTTGTATAGCTCCGTCCCTCTTGATCGACACAACTGTAATAGCAGACTAAGGGACTACACACACTTATTCAGCTCTATTCAGCTAATGTCCATAGAAAACAACGATTTTGTATGGAGACGCGTACGCATCCATTCAGCTTTCCGCGTTTATTCAGCTTTCGCGGCAAACAAGTATAAAATGAGAACAAATGTGTTTTTATCATGCGAGTGCTTTAGATAGAGTTCAGCGCTGTTCTGCTGCGTTCAGCGCTGTTCCACCGCGTTCAGCGCTGTCCCGCCGCGTTCGACGCTGAATGCCGCAGAACAGCGCTGCACACGTATGGTTCTCAACTCCTTGTCAACAAGTTGCGACCTGCATAGTTCCTGGATAGATTAGATTTATCCGAAAATGCTCTTTAAATTTAATATCATTTTGTTTTAATTGGGATACCAATATCGCGATTTCTCCAACCAAATTTCTATTTACCCAAAATGAGTCGACCCACTGTTGTTCGCGTTGTAATTTTATACGGTTATTTTTTTCTATTTCTTCTACAAGTAGCGAAACGACAACAATATCGCACATAGAACCATCCATGTTGAGGACACAATACTAATTGAGTAGCTGACCGTCTTCGCAGCATATTTATCGCCGTACGTAGTAAATAGAAGTATTTTAGCGGAGATAACACTCTTACGCCGCTGTACGCGGCTGATAGAAGTAGAGCTGTATAAGTGTGACCAAAATCGTTCAGCGAAACGCGAATAGAGCTGAATAAGTGTGTGTAGTCCCTAAGGCCCCAGGTCGTCGCACCATTTCGGACAAATTGATACACCATTTAAAACAACAACTGTTTAACAGATGTATCATCATCCTTTCAGCCGAAACATGTCCACAGCTGGACATAGGCCTCCCCCAGGTGACGCTACAATGACCGGTCTTGTGCATCGGATTCTCGCAACCCTCACCAGGTCATCGGTCCACCTTATGGGAGGCTTTCCAACGCTGCATCTTCAGGTACTCGGGTGCTACTCCAGAACCATGTGTTCTGAAAACTACACATGTGCCCTGGCTATGTATTTTTTAAATCTTCAATATATCTTATGTTAGTAGGCAAATGTTATGATGTGAATTGTGATGTAATAATTTAAAGTTATACGTAAGTTGGTACAGCCGTAAATGCCTTAAATTCTTTTGAGTATATTATGGTACATTACCAGACGACAGCGATGTGGAAGAGTTTTCTGACGCCATATTTTAGTCACTTTTAATTATTTAGTTTAGGATCTTTATTATTATTTTTGATGATACTGTAATTAAACTTCGCCAGGTGTTTTTATTACCAATTTAGTATGTAGAATTAAGTATTTTTCAGAATCAATAACGTCCCATGCCTACTTAATCTAAACCACTTACACCCAAATACTTATAAAGTTAAGAATATAAATAAGTGGTTTATTCAGAATCAATAAAATCCTATCTCATCAGCCATCTTAAAAGAATCCTTTTAGAAAAATAACAAGCGGACTTCTCGCGGATCGCCTTTGGCTGGTGTTTAACATATAAAATTGCCGGAGCTCTTACTGCACCTTGAGAGGATTGATTCACCTCGGCAGTGAGGACCGGAGGCTCGCGGAGGTCGCGGCACACACGATGGACCGAGCCATTGTTACTGCGTATGTTGGGATGTTATTGGTCATCGGTTACGAAATATTTTGACGAGATTTTTGTGATAAAAATAGATAACTTTATATTTGTGCCATTTTGAAAACAGTAAACGCATAAGGATCCTAAAATCCTAACGGTGACTGTCAGTATCCTTACTCATATATTTTTCCCCAAGTCTTTGGTTACTGCGCCGCTCCTGTGTGTAGTAGCGTGATGATACCTATACATGTAGTTATAGCTTATTAGCTTATAGCTTTTCAAATTAAATGGGTTATATAACCCTATTTTTTTTGTTATATTCGAATCAGTAGTTTCTGCGATTGATTTATAATAATATATGTAATATTTATTACACAAAGGTTTTTTTAATCGTTGCTGTATACTAGGTATTGCTCCTGTACGTTCACAAACATTATTATTATCTATGTATATAGGCATTGAAAAAAATTGACGGTTCTTATTTATTTATTTATTAGGATCTCCAACAAAAGATATCATATGATACTATCAATAATAAACAAATCATAAAATTATGAGTACAAAAATAAGATTAAATTATGAATAAGAATAAGAATATACTAATGTCATACAGTTATAAAATTATACAGTTATTTATATTATTATATTATAAAATTAAAAAATTATATTATAAAATTATACAATTCTTTCAAACAACATTATAATAATTCTTTCAAACTTTTTTTAAATTTAGCCAAAGATTGGACAGGAGTGCGAGAATCGAATCCGAGACAAGCAGTGCAGCGGCCAATCGCTAAACCACTGCACTAACCGTCCCGCGCGTCATATAAATCCAGCTTAGATTTTATCGATCGCATCTGTCCGGGAGAGTCAGTCCGGCAAAGTCTAAAACAGTCTCGTTTAGTCACTAAAAAAAAATATCATCGATTTTTAATCCATTTATAACTGACCGACTAGAAAAGGTTTTTTCTTTCTTTCCTTCTGACTTCTTTTCTTTCTTTCTTTCTTAGATTCGATTCGATTTTCTTCAGTTAGATTACCCAAATATATGGTCTACAAATTTTTCTTTTGTCACGTCAACAAAAATTAAGAAGATACAATGTGTTGTTTCACGTGACGTCTGCCTACGTAAAAAGTGAACCAGTTTCTCTAAAATTGACGAAAGAAACACCCACTCCCGAAGTTTGGTGCATTTAATCTTTGCCATTTTTTATTCATTTGACAAAACATGTCATGTTCAATCGTTTTTTGTCTTTTTTCTTGTTATTAGGTTCGTACTCTCACCTGATAGTAAATTATGTTTGGTCGACGATGGACAACTACTGCTTAGAAGACTCTTTCACTCACCTATTCACTTGACTAAAGAACCTGTGCTTGTAGGTAGGTAGCAAGACTCCGATAAAACCCAAGAATGAGCCCTAGTGTAAAGTAATTGCAATGAGATTATCCAACAACACAGATTGTTAATTCACAGTCTGTTGTCTACAACTGATTTATGTTCGTTACATCACAATCTCCGATTCAGTGAAAATCAGCGTCTGGCACTACTTGTCTGGAATTTATTTTGAACTAGAGGTCTAGTCCACTGTAAATGCCATTTTAGCGCAACTGTGAGGCATACATACTATCCTGGGTTGACGAAAGAGATCCCCGGGACCCCGGAATTGGGGCAAGGAAGGAACAGGAGTGGGTTTTAGTCAGTAAATGTCTAACACGCCCTCCCGCTCCACCCATAGCGGGAGAAGTCAAGATGATGTTTCCCCACCTAAAAAAAAGGCATAGATACTATTTTAGTTTTTCTTTTTTTTTGTTTCATTTATATCTATCTCTCTATCCCTCAATGGTTTTCTAGAAGAAAACTCAACTTTGAGTTAATTTCGCCTATGCCTAGCACTAGTTGTGTTTGCATGCCTTGTCTTTCTTTATTCTTTCATTTTCTTTCTTTCTTTTTATTCAATATTAATTAAACATTTATAAATAATCTAATTCAAACGTCTTCTTCTCTAATTGCAGCTCAATTTGAATGAAATCAGCGAGCGTTAAAGGCGGGAATTTGGCGTTTCCTAATGACGAGTTTTACTCGAGCAGTTTAAAACTTGGCTCGAAATGTTCGCGCAGTTAACACTACTACTGTGATGCTGGGGGAAACTTCGTTACTTCATGCTTTTTAGTGAATAAATAGGACAAAAAGACGTGTAAAACAGGAAACTCAGGTAGGTTTTCCTTTTATTTTCGGTCGGAAATCATCGAATAATTTCTCTGGCAATGCGTGTCAAACGTTTACTGGTTAAAACCCACTCCTATGTTCCTACTTTAACTTGCGTTCCAGGACTCCGAGTATCGGGTTTTCTTTGGGAATCAAACCCATGTCCTCGGTAGGCTTCGACCCTGCCGGATCAAAGAGATGCTCAAGGAGATGTCAGCAAACTGTAAAGGCCCAGCAGGTTCGAGGCCTACTGGGGCCACGAGTTCGCTTCTGAGAGGAAAACCCAGGGTCTTGGAACGCAAGGCAAAGAAGGACAACAGGAGTGGGTTTTTGTCGCTAAAAGTCTAACACACCCTCCCGTCTCACGATCCACTATAGAGTGGGAAAAGTCATTGGATAACCTACATAAAATAATAATGTTGCCCTACTAACCTACTAACCACCTAGCGCCTCGATTTATGGCAATTTTCAAATCAAAGTTAAGTACAGATCGCTGCCTCCATACAAAGATCCACGTTGTTGGATTTTCAATTCCTATTGACGGGTTCACATAATAACTCCTTTGATTAAGTAACCATGATAGCCTTTTGTTTAGTATAGCTTTATTGCCTGAACTATTTGCTTTACTGAGCAATGTTTATTGCCTGAAGGCTGTCTACGTCAGGCGTCGAGATTAGTACCTAAACTAGTGAATTTTGGTTTATAATTCAGCATTAGATTTGAGTTATTATTAATATCTAACCTATACTATCCTGTAAGTTAAAGAGAAGCTCGTGGCTAGATAATAACAGCCGCACAGGTCGATCTTCAAGGTTAAGCAACGCTTGCCAAGGTTAATCTGTGGATGGGTTACCATCTTAACATAACGAGTTTCCTCCGTGCCTCGGAAAGCACATTAAGCCGTAGGTCCCGACTGTCATTTATTTGGCAGTCGTTACGGATAGTCAGAAGCCAGTAAATCTGATTCCAGTCTTGCCATGAAGTACCGTGTTACCCCAGTTAATGGGTCGTGGAGGTCTGGTAGGCAGCCGCTCCTCGTAAAATACTGGTATTCAGCTAAATCCAGCTTGACTGGAAGCCGATCCCAATATAGTTGGGAAAAGGCTAGGTAGATGATGATGAAGATTAATATCTAACCTATACTGTCCTGTAAGTTACTGGTGCTCTGACATGTCCACTCTGTGCTTGGAGTTTTTCGGCCAACGCTGGTTATGCAAGTGATATGAGGACACATGAGAGAGCAGCCGATCTGTCTCTTCTGAGTTCACAAGTGGTCCTTGGCTCCTCATTGTGGAATGAGGAGCCAAGGAATGCGGTGTAGCCGATATCGGCTAGATGTCATCATACTGTTCCACTACTGGGCAAAGGCCTCCCTTAATTCTTTCCATTGTTCGCGTTTTGAGTCTCTTCTTGCCGCAGGAATTGCCTAAGAAACATATCTAAGTCTTCCCGCCATCTCCTTGGTATGCCGCGACCCTGTCGTTCGATTTTAGGGCACTAGATTTGAGTAGTAGGAATCTAATTCAATTTCAATTGCATTTTAAAATACGCCTTTTTAATTTTATAGCCCTAAAAAACTTACAAACATGCTCCAAAGCTATAAAGTAGATGTGTTGTAGCAGTTGTAGTGTAAGTTTAAATTAGAGTGTCTTACACAGAGCGTTCGCGTTGCTACATCGCAGCGTTTGCGTAATGTAGCCGCCGCGTAGCAACGCCTAGACTTCCGTAGCTTTTTATAAAGGAGGGATTGTCAGACTTCTACTGACTAAAACCCACTCCTGTTCCCTCTTTGCCCTGATTCCAGGGTCCTGGGGATCTCTTTCGTAAAACCCAGGGCCCTTCAGACGTCCCGTAGCTGCGTGTTCTATTCAGCAATCATTTCGTTGCGTAGCCGTATCTGTTAGCCAACGTAGCAAACACGGTTACGCCGCGTGTAAAAGCACCTTGGTCCGCGTAGCGCAGTTACTATGCGTAGCCGTAGTCGACAAAGCGTAGCCGATACGATATAGCTAACACAGAATAATCGCGCGTAGCAGCGCGAAACCCTGCGTAGCCGCGCGTTCCAACCCGTAGGCAACCGTCGCCCTTGGTTCATTTTGCTGCGCGGTTCCTGTGCGGCTACGGTTGCGCACAGGAACCGCGCAACCGTAATTACAACATAGCTAATACAGAATAGTCGCGTTTAGCAGCGCGTTATTACGCGACACCCTGCGTAGCGTAGCCGCGCGTCTCAACGCTTAGCCGTCGCGTCGTAGTGTCTGATAGATGCGTAACCACGCTATCGCTTTATTTATTAAAACTGTATCGATCAGGAAAACTTCCTGTAAGAAGGCGGACTTACTGGTAACATACAATATTAACTTTATTTCTGAGTTGTAACCGAAAAACGATCCGGGGAAACGGGGAATCGTGGTTTAATCGCACCAATTGTACTAAGCATGATTCGATGAACGCCCTCTCTGGATCAACACCGAACACAAAAGTGAGAATTTAACCTATCTACTGTTGCTAATACTAAGGAAGCTTAGCTTTTTTTATGTTTTAATAATAAACACCAAAAAAGTGAGAAAAAAACGTAATGTTGCTCCGGTACTCCTAGAAGATCTCAAAATATTAAAACCATCTTAAAATACTAAATATAAAAAAACCTGTAACATTTTAACAGATTTATTCTGTCATTCACAAACAGTATAAAAAATAATAAATATCGGATCAGTACGGAAATTACGTTCACTTATCGGGACCGTATCGTTACCGCATGTGTGCTTACGGCGCGCCGTCAACGCGGCGTCATCTCGCTCGCACAGAGGAGATCAAACCAGAAGGTTTACTACAAAATGCATAGAGCTATACAGTAATAAATGTGAAAACAGATTATAGGTAGAACTGCATTGTGCACACGTGGGCCACGTACGCCTATCTGGGCGCGTCGGTCTAATATTGTTCCCGCTTTATCCTCTTCGGCTATCATCACCCCTTCAGCTGCAAGGCGTCCACTGTTAGGCATAGACCTCACCCAAGCATCGCCACAACGACCGGTCCTGTACGTCTCGCATCTATCGGATTCCCGCGACTCTCATCAGGTCATCGATCCACCTTATGCGAAGCCTTCCAACGCTTCGTCTTCCCGTACGTGGTCACCACTCCAAAACCATAAAATAAAAATAAATTATTTATAAAACCCTATGGATTTTCTGACCTTTCTTCCACTCTGTCCACCCCTCTCCCGCTGCCCCGCTCAACGAAGCCCCGTTCACCTAAATATTGTTTTCGTAGAAGGGCCCAGAGAACGCTTTGACGCCGCTCGAGCCGAATTGACGGCCGCTCGGATGACGACGATACAATGCAAGGATTGAGTAGCAACTACACAACAGATTCCTCACATTGATCTACAGATTTTCAACAAAACTATGCTTTTAGGCAAATTAACTTTGTTGTTCTACTGATAAACACGTGTGAGTTTGACCTGGTAAGGGTTGAGGGAATCTGATGGATGTGAGATGCAGAGCTATGCTATTCTCTAAAAGTCATTTTCATGGCGACGAGCTCGTCGTCGAGACAGCCGTCGAACAGCGAACGCAAATGTATGAAGAACTGTCATTGTCAATTGCAACTGTGAGTTGACAATGACAGTTCTTCATACAATTGCTTTTATCATTTGTGTTTATTCTCTAAAATGACTTTTAGAGAATAGCATCGCTGGACCGTTCATTGTGGCGACCCTTGAGAGAGGCCTGTGTCCAAAAGTGGACGTCTTTCGGCTGAAATGATGATGATGATGAGGATTGAGTAACGTTTCTGATTTTCATAAAGTTGCAATGCATTATGGAGAGTGTGCGCAGAAATTGCACGATTTGAATCCGCCATCTCCTTTCTAGCATCGGACAACCCGTTTACGGCGATTATCCACCCTTACGTAGTTGGATCCACTACGGCCCAGACAAAGCGTTTCGAAAAAACAAATCAAAGCAAAAATTAAGCACATATTAGAAGAGAATCTGTCCTCAGATGGGCACAGCCATTTACCTTTCTAGAGCGCCATTACTGACACAGTGGAGGAGTGCAAGGAATGAGTGCTCCTTAATAAAACAGATTCTCAATTTAATTATTTACTAGCTTCAGCCAGCGCGTTCGCCCGCCTGTAAGTAGAAAATTATCCTAAGAAGACATGCTTCCGGGATGAAAAATATTCTACGGATTGTTCCAGGAGTTAGTCTACTTGTAAGCACAATTTAATCTATATCCGTTCCGCCATTTGAGCGTGAAGAAATAACAAACGTACGTACAGCTTTGACCCAATAATATCAGTGTTTTTTTTTTCAGAAATGCGGACTAATAAATTTTAATAATGTACTTAAATTATGCTTATAAAATTAAAATGTACACATACACAGTATGAGAAGACTACTACAAATACAATTCAATTAAATTAGAAATATTAATCTACAGAATTTCAACCGAACTGTATCAAACCAAGCTACAAATTATCTGAACTTTTCCCACCTAAATAACAGAGTAGCAATAATAATAATATACTTAATGCAAAGATTATTATTAAAAAAAGTTTTATTAAAAAATAATGGATTTGTAGTATTGATCGTCAATTTTATAACAGAACTGTGGAAGGTAGAACATTATAAAAACGTCCATCAAGTTTCCCTTGAAAATAGGTGCACTTTTTTGTATTTTCTATACAATTTATATTGTTTGAAAATAAATTACGTACGGCTTTTGTAGTGAGTTGTGATTTACTACATATAATATTTTTACACACTTTAAAATTTCTAGTTTCATTAAAATTTTATTAAAAGAAAATATAGGTCTGGTCTTTATTATAGGAAGGTAAAGAATGGAGTTTGCATTACTAGAGTAACAATACTGATACAACACAAGATCCTACTTGATAGATACCCAATATTGATCTAAATCTAAATTCAACAGAACTCGAGGTTCGAGTTGAGTTCGCTTTTGTAATGCGTTTTAATTTTGAATACAAGTTTGACTTCCCCTTAGCGAGCGCCCTCGCGCCCCAGCCGGCGAGATTCCGGCCCCGACTATCAGTCACGGTAGATGCGGGCTTGCGGACGCCGAGCAACGGGTAACTCGCCGTCCAGTCGTCCAGTAATCAACAGCGCGTGGGGGCCCAGTAGAGCCGATGCACGCAAGTTAGGACCGCGTGGAAAGGACACAGGTGTGGTTTTAAGCAGTAAAAGTCTGTCACGCTCTCCTACTCCGCCTAGATCGGGAGAAGTCATTGGATGATTTCCACATGTTTGATTTTCCGATGATAACCCTTGCCCTTTAAAATGATGGCTGAAGGCTGTTACTAAAATCTGTAGATCAATATTGGAATTTCTGGGAATCTGTTCTATGTAAACATATTTCCACTATTCCCAGTATTGGCCTGTAAATTTTCAACAGAACCGGGGTACTAAGTCAGGTGGTATTTGCGGTGTGTTTGACTGATTTTGCGAAATAAAAAGTGCACAACAACTTTTATTTTAACTATAGTTCCCAGTAAATTAAAAAATGTGTCACTTACGCTAAAACTATCTAAATATCGCTTGGACATTGTACGAGCTTCGAGCTTCGATTTAACAAAGACACCCGTAAGAAAAAAAAGAACTTAACATATTTGACAACATAAAGGAATGAATCATAATAGCATAGGACCATAGGACAGAATTAGCGTGTGAAAGAGAGCGAAAAAAAAGAGCCTTACTTAGTTTAAAATAGGTTAGGTTAGAATTAGTTACCCTTCAATGGGACTCGGCAGTCATTGTGACGTTTGTCGTTTTTTTTTACTATCAATAGCCTCGCGTTTGACCACCTGATGGTAAGCGATGATATGGCCGACGATGGAGCACGCTTACCCAGAACCTAGAAGTAACCTGTTCACTCTTGACTTAAAGAGACTTCTGCCAACAACGACTTGATGACCAAAAGTCTCGAGGACCATCCGTCGAAGCTGTTTTGCGACACGAAGGCAGTACCTAGTTACGAGGAAAATCCTATCTCTGAAGCCTTAAAAACAACAAAAAATCATGACGATGTATTTCGTACCTATATCGAAGAAACAGTAGCTTTATAACAACGTAGACTTACCTACATAGATATTTAACCTATCAATACCCGCGAAACGAGGCACAATAGTAAAACAATAACAGCGCGGTCCAATGAGATCGGTCGGGGATTCATGAATTAAAAATAAAGTCTATTAAGGCAACCCAGATTAGTAAAGTAAATATAGTATAGATCATGATTGAAGCACACGATATCATGTCATTAAAATTGATCAGTTTAGCCACATACCAAGGCCAGTTGACCTAGACATTGAAAATGTCATTGGACTCAATCACCTTTACATTTAAATATTTGGCAATCACGCTACGATATTAGTAAGTATAAAGTATTTCGATAAAGAAAAAAAGGAATAGTGTGTGATGACACAGAAATGTGCCGTATAACGCCCATTTTCAATAAGCTACCTATCTAAAGTTGCAGCTACTAAAGATAAACAAATCTATCCTTTTGCCCTTGCTTTGCTATAACCTACCGACGGTTAATATTTCCTACCAAAAGTTGTGACAACTAGAATCTTACTGTTTATCGGAGATAGCTATCTATTTATGAACTGCGGTAGGTTATTGAAAACGGGCGTAAGTGAACTTAAAATCTACTAGAAATATCATTACTTAACTATCTATAGGCTATAATAATATATCCTACTTAGCTAGCATTAGGACATTTAAGTAGAATCTACATATTTTACTTAAATTATGTGAGTAAATACCTAAGCTGAATGTTATAATCCATCTAACAATAATACTCTAGTACGCCTTTCCCAGTCCATTGCTCGACATAGGACTTTGCCAAACAGGGAAGCAATACTCGTAGCCGTCATGCATACAAAAGCGCCGTGTCAGAATAATATAGACGCTAACGCCATCTATGCGCAGCGAAAGGTACTAAAATTATACGTCATTTTGTACTGGGAAAATGATTTGTTTTTATTGACGAGCTGTGATAGTTATGTGTTTAGGAAAATTATTATTAAATAGATGACTTTACGATTTTTACTTCATATTTATAGTTCGAAGTTACTCGCACGATAATAAAATTCGCACACAAAATATTAGTATAGGTACCTACCTGTATTCCTACTTGAACTTGAGTTGAACTTTGAATACTTATTAATGTAATAGTAAAATAACTAAATTATATTATACTTTAGTAAATAGTAAGGCGTTCTACTATTAAATAAACTCATTATAAGAAGCACAACACAGAAAAATACTAAATGTTTAAGCGGGTTTCAGAACGCGGACAGAGTCAATCCGTAAAGTTGGTACACCGACGGCGCCTAAATAAATAATATCGGAACTGAACAAATGTATCCTTTGCACCAGACGTTATTTAAGAACAGCGTGTTACTAAATTATATTATGCGATTAAATTGATTTAGGGTTTTTAAATATTTTTAATGTGAGAGCAGTAGTGGTCCAATGGTAACTGTTCCGACTTGCAAGCTGTAGATGGCGGGTCCAAATCCAACCAGGCGCATTCCTTTGTGCTCTCTGAACGTTTTGGTTCCAACTGTTAGTGCAGAGAGTAGGTACCTACCTGTTATAATTATGAAATAAATAATCACCGCTGCTCTAAAAACGGTGAAGGAAGACATCGTTTGGAAACCGGCATGTCTCAGGACAAAAATTTCGAAAACATGAATGTGATAACCACCCATCCGCACTGGGCCCGCGTGGTGGATTACCGGTCCATACCCTATCGCATAGAGGAGGCCTGGGTACCAACCATAAGAACATTACAAGTCCTATAATGCTAATGCTAATTTTTTATGTAAAAAAAAGTTAACACCCTATATTTTTACGTCATCCTTATCTAACCAACATAAAAAATCACCAAATTTTAAAACAATACAGATAATAGAGATATGTTACCACACTTTTATACTTTCATATTGTGGCGGTGCGGACGAATTATTTTGATGCCCAAAAAGTTTTCCTCAACCCTTTTTATACTTTTGTAACTAAATTAGAATAAATATTATCTACTTATGTTTAAATATTTTCTACTTTATGATTTAGTTTCTACTTTCTGTCAGGCTGATAATGTTATAATGTAAATGCTTTTGATTTTTTACCTTATTTTAAATAACTTTTCCTTTTTTTTTCTTTTCATTGTTAAGTACAGATACATATAAGTATAGGTATTTATTATCTGGTTAAATAAAATTTAATGTGAGTGAGGTTCAATTTTTTTTCTTACTATTATTTTTGTCAAACGCAGGTCAATTTTTTCTTTTTCAAAAAAGCTCTTTTGCTACTGGGTATTTAAATCTAGGCTTCAGACACAAAACAGATGGAAGGCTTCAGGCGGGTTCGACAGAGTCACCGCGGCCTTGGAACGCTAAAAGCGATATAAGGGACACCAGCGGGCTTTTATTTAGTAAGCCTGATACTTCTTCTAGCTCCAGTTAGAGCAGGAAAAGATATTTAATAAAATACAAAAAAAATGCCTGAATGTGACCTCGGAAATCTTCTATTTTTCTGTATTCCGAAGTAATTTTTTCTAAAAATGCAACCAAAATTTACATTTACGTTCGTCTGTAATTGCTGCTTCGCTCCTATTTGTCGCAGCTTGATATTACGCGTAAGTATAGCCTCAATAAATGGACAATCCATCATCATTTTATTCAATTTGAACATCCATCTGATTTGCGGGTTCAAACAACAATAGACTAGCTTTAGCCCGCAGCTTCGCCCGCGTACATAAAATATAGCCTATGTCACTCAGGAATACAGCAGCTTTCTATTGGTGTATAAATTTTAGCAATCGGACCAGTAAGTAGGTACTTCTACAGATTACCTCATACAAACAAAAAAACAAACTTTACCTTTTTATTATATTAGTATAGATTATACTAGGATATTTCTTTATTTCAGACATATAATTTACATGTTTAAATAGCACATTTCAATAAAAACTTAAAAAATTATAGTAAGTACATTATTATTATAAGTAGGTAGATATTATATTTTACCTAAATCTGAACTCATTACTAGTTATTAAAATTCTGTTACGCAAGTAAATCGGATTGGTTATTTTCCTTCTTCATTATCATTTCAGTCTAAAAACATCCTTGGTTGGGAAAACGCTTCCCAAGCTTCATCTACTTTTTAAAGATGCATATTTTCGTCCTGCTGTCACCCAACCCATGCTATGTAAAATAGACTGTAAGTCAAGTCTGCGTAATAAGAGTTAGGTATTTTTTTACCATTAGAATATAGACATATCTAAGCATTCCAATGTTTTTGCAGTATTTGGCAGCAAAAGTATTGAAAAGTGATACTTCTCGGCAAACATCGTTGAGGTAGTCAACACTAGACACTACATTAAAATTCTCAGCTGCATTTTACCGAGTTCGCACCTGTTTCAATGATTCTACTATCCACATCTTAGGTACCCAGATGCGATTAAAACTACACTTTTACATCATAAAATCGTATTTACGTAATAGTAGAAATCAATTTTCCAATAATTAAAACAGTCACCGAACTTCATTCGAAATTCAAAAGAAATCCCGCCAAAAAACCAGGCAGGTATAATCCTGTCAAAAAGAAAACCACAGACTAACAAGCAATGGAAAGATTTTGTGATTTGGTTTTTACGTGTATCCTAACAATGACACTTATCAGTTTAGTGCGTAATGATTATAATATTATCATCGTCATCGCCATTAGTCATACCGTCTCGGCTGGGAAGACAAAGGAAATGATAAATGTTGTATTATAACTTAAACAATGATAAAAATTCCGAAATCTTCCCAGTTTAATGCAAATTCTACTGTAGAGCACAATTATTTTTGAATTATTCTTATACTTGATTTAGTCTTAATGTTTATACAAGTTAGTATGTATCTTAACGTTAATTTTCATTAATAATTTACATTTGAGACAAATAAAAAAATATAGGAAGTTATATTACAATTTTTGCTTGCATTTTCAAAGCCTTGTATTAAAAAAATCTAGTATTACCTACATCGTTTACATCTCTGTATGTAGTTTATCTAAATTGGACATAATTAAAGTCTTTTGTCTATGCCACTACAATTGTCCCGTTTAATTATTCTACGGTTTCAGTCATCACCATAAAGCTGGGGACAGTTGTAAACTCTATGAGTCTATTGCTCACTTCTCTAATCTTTTGATCAATAATCTCTCCCGCGCCAAAGGGAAGGCGGCTTATATCTGCGTTAATTTTATTAGCTCTCAAACAATCTATCGGTTCACTATTAACTCTAGTATTGGCAATATCGTCTTCATTAAGATTAACTACTGTTTCAAGATAGGTTCAATAGTTAACTTGGTCTTTGCAATGTTTAGATCGACAAAAACAGCTTCGGAAACGACCTTCCTTCTCCCGTCGGAAGGCCTTGACCCAGAAGCCGATTCAGCCTCATTCATAAAGACACGACAAAATGACCCTCAATAATAGCACAAGTTATTCTCAGTAGCACGAGCAAGACCTACGCTTCCGTGTCCCCGCACATCAAAGTGGGCGCAAATAATAAACCTAGAAACAAAAGAAAACACCAACTCGCCTCCACAAAATAGTTTGTTTATCTGTTAAAAGAAAGATTCTCGACGTCTTGAATGAAGTGGCTACCCACAAACAACCAAGGTTGTACGAATATAATAACGCACAGAACGCCTTTCACAAAATAACAAATGAAATCATCACCAAACCACAACTGTTGGCCCAAATGTATTAAATCTCCTTACGTTCATCAGATAATGTTGGAACAAAGGTTGGACAAACATTGTCTTAGAGTACTCAAAGAATAATAATGTAAATGTAAACGTGGATTGGCCGGAAAATTTCATGTATTTAAATTATATTAGCCGACATTGAATATTGAACGTTAATGAACTTTTAAACTTGGAACGAGTAAACTACGCGTCGCCGAACATATGGATGGATTCAGTCGATTTAGTCGGTTACAAAAACTCTGGCTCCATTTTATGGTTGTGCCACACATTTCTTTGGCATTATTTACTAGGGTTACTCGGTCTGCATAATAACAACACTGCTTGCATCATAATGCAAACATCAATAAAAAGATTGCTTGGAAAATCAAGTTAGCATGAAAAAGGATTTAGGAAAGCAAATGTTCTTAGCTTGTTTGTGGAACTTTTTTAAAATCAATAAACTTCCTAAACAACTATTTTATTATCGTTTTTAATCATTTTCATGTAGAAATCGTAGCTGAAAACTCATAAAACTTTTTCATTCAGAGAGTGCCGACGAGTAAAAACGTTTCTGCGATATCGGAGATACTCGTCGCGAGGCAGCCCTACATTAATGGTGTCCCATTCCCGCCGTGTGCACGTGCGCGGCGACGGCACCCGAATGCGACCGATCGGCGTCGAACGTGCTGCCTTCTTTTTTCAAAAGAGACTCAAGTCCAGAAGCCACACAAACCGTTTTATAACTTCATAGTTCGTGGTAAAGTCTATATTTGAATGAAATATTTACTGAAGTTACATCGTTTTACTACAAAGACACCGTATGCCCTCGAGACGACCGTAGCGCATGCGAAATCAGAATGTCACCTCCCATCTGCGTAAAATACATTGCGGTTTTATACTGAGGCCACATTTTAGCTTGTGTATTTAGTGCGCGATGGAAGTAATAAGGAAAGATACCGACGGATCGCCTTAAATGGACTTACGGTATTTGTATATAGGTCGTTACTACTCGCTTTGTTTGTATCGTGTTGATTTTCAAACCACTTTTGTTCGCGATATGTTTTTTGTATGAAAGATAGTTGGATAACGCGCTGTTAGAAATATTTTTATTGTTATCTGTTTAGCGACATCTGTGGGGAAGGTAATGGTCGCGTAATGGAGGAAGTCCATTTATTTATTCTCTGGGTTTTTAAACCTAAAACCTTGTATCTTTATTGGTAGCTGAGTACTTGTAGGTACATTGATAACTTGCTCTTTAATGTGGGTTCTTAATCTTCTACGCATTTATACCTACGCATTTTGGTAAAAAATTGGTCAAATGCGAGTCTGACTCTCATAATCGTTCGTTCGTTCCGTTTTAGAATGAAACAAAAAATAACATGCTAGCAACAAACTAACGTTTCTTGTATGAAGACCCTACTTAAATTTTTTACTTTATTTTAATGTTATTATGAGTTGTTGTCGTGGCAAGTGGTAAGTAATAGATATATCTAAGTGCTTACACATTCTGTGAAAATTTCAACTCTCTACCTTTTACATACAGCACGTTTACGGACGGATAGACTAACAGACGGACGGATGGAAAGCAGAGACTAAGTAATATGGCTAGTTCGCACTAAGCTAGTACTTTAGTCTAGAAGCGTGTAATTTAATTACTCAGATACCCGCGAAACGAGACACAATAGTAAAACAATAACAGCGCGGTCTCATATGCCTAGTTCGCACTCAGCTAGTAATTTAGTTTAGTAGCGAGTAATTTAGTAGCTAAACGCGTCCGAACACCAAAAATTTAGTCGAGTAGTTTAGTAAGGAATTTAGTCCAGTCGATCCATTTTACTCTATTTTTATCGGGCGAGTAGCACCTCCCACCACGCGTCCGAGCCACTGGCGCACCGATTAAACGAGTCCGAACCTATCGAATTAGTCGAGTTCATTAGTTGCCGCAAAAATGTCGTTTTGTTGGAGCGAAGAAACTTTAAAAATTGTTTCCAAATATATAGAATATGGATACTTATGGAATATTAAATCCTCATATTATAAAAACATAAACAAAATATGAAATAATCCGCATACTTGGATTTAGAAAATACAATGAATATACAGTACGGTCGTTATCAGTTGGCGAGTCTGAAGTTAGGCTCTGCGAATTTTGGTGCTTGAAAACTCGTACAAAAATAAAGGTTAAAAAAAATGCAATTTGCAGTTGTTATTGCTGTTAAAAACAGTTATTGGCTATTATAACGGCCAAACTGTATCTGGAATTGGTGAAAAGGCAAGAAAATTGATAATTAAAAAAATAATCCGTTTATTTATTTTATTGCGTTGTAGGCTGTTCATCTTGCAAAACACCACTCACTTATAAACTGTACTCGAACAAAGTGCGAACGATTTTTGGGCAGAAGCGAGTATTTTAGCTACTAAATTACTCGTTACTAAACTAAATTACTAGCTGAGTGCGAACTAGGCAATAGGACCGGTTGGGGATTCAAACGTTAGTAGCTAAACGAGTCTGAACACCAAAAATTTAGTCGACTAGTTTAATAAGGAAACTAAATAGCTACTAAATAACTCGCTACTAAACTAAAGTACTAGCTTAGTGCGAACTAGCCAATAGAGCCCCATACCTAAGCACTTTTCAGGTTAGGAACCCTAAAAAGTATTCTATAACTACATAGTTCTTGTCATAAAAATTACTACGTAAATCGATGTATTTTTCTCGTATTAGAGCAGGGAATACCAAAGTGACGAATATATAAGCTTATCGTTTATTGAGCGCCAGTCTCGTGCCTGATAAGTGGCGCTAATTAGCAATGGACGACTATTTCTAACGATAAAATATGTTTTCAACTAAAACTTGTGCTGGTAACATGACGAATAGACTGACAGACGGACAATAAGCGCTTAGAAACAGGGTCCCATAGGCAGTTTTAGAGTTAGAAACCCTAAAAATTATCCTACAGCAAGTTCTTGTCACAAAGATTGTTGCATAAATCGATATATTTTTAACGATAATATATGTTTTCAAGTCTAACTTGTGTTGGTAATATGACGAATAAACTGACAGACGGACGGATAGAAAGCAGAGACTAAGTAATAGAGCCCCATAGGCACTTTTCAGGTAAGGAACCCTAAAAATTATCCTACAGCAATTTCTTGTCACAAAGATTGTTGCGTAAATCGATGTATTTTTCTGCTATTAGAGCAGGGAATACCAAAGTGACGAATGTATAAGCTTATCGTTTATTGAGCGGCCAGTCTCGTGCCTGATAAGTGATAAGTGATGCTAATTAGCAATGGACGGCTATTTCTAACGATTAAATATGTTTTCAAGTCTAACTTGTGTTGGTAACGTGGATTGGGTTAGACAAGGTCGTTTAGATTAGGTCTCTATAAGTGTTATAATTTTCTAGGTTCTACCAGCGGCTTTGCCTGCATGAAAGTAGGTTTGTTCGTACAAACTTTGAACCCCCGTTTCATCCCCCAGGAGGTGATTTTTGGAAAATCTACCTAATCACCTTATGCAAAATCATACACTTCTAGTCCCGTAGTTTTAGCTGTGCGTTTATATATCAGTCAGTCAGTTTCTTCTTTTACACATATATACCAGCTTCTGCCATCAAGTTGTTTTCTTCATACATTTGGAACCACGTTTTAGGTTGACACCGAGTCCCCCCCAGAACGAAGGCAACAAAGGAACGGGGTAGGGGTTTAGTCAGTAAGAGTCTGACACGCCCTCCCGCTCCGCCCAAGAGCGGAAGAAGTCATTCTGATGATTACCAGAAAAAAAAAACCCCTTAGGAGGAATTTTGAAAAATGCTCTCTTAGTGCTCGGCTACATCATAAAAGAAATCCTTGTACAAAATTTCACGCTCCTATAGTCTCAGTAGTTTCGACTGTGCTTTTATATATCAGTCCTCCATGTTTTTTTACTCGTAGATTAGATATATTATAGATAATTATACATATAGGTACTATGTAGACTGTGTTCTTAAATTTTTTATATGTGATCAAATACCTATATTAATATTCGTTGTACTGACTCATTTTTAACGTTAAACGTTAACGTAATTATTTAGGTACCTACACACTTACCTACAGATATGTTACATTCAAGGACAAATTCCTATAATAATAAGCAAACTCTTGTATAATAACATTAGTCTATGCTTTTAACTGAGAATACTGAACACTTTCATTAAATATCAGACGTATTCTTATTTATCTAGTGTAGGAATTCTAGAGTGCCTACTTATTAGGTAGGTATTCTACTCATTAAGTCCTTGAAAGTAATATAAGATGTTTAATTTTCTGTTTATAGGTGTTAAATCGTCTAATGACTTCGCCTGCTCTAGGACTGAACGGGAGGGCGTGTCAGACTTTTACTGACTAATCGTCTAATGACTTCTCCCACTCTAGGGCTGAGCGAGAGAGCGTGTCAGACTTTTACTGACGAAAACCAAACGGAATACGGATTTCTCTTTAAGTCGACCCATATAAGGCCTCAGTAGGCTTCGGCCCTGCTGGGCCCCTACGATTACGCGTATAAATTCATTTTAGCCAACCAACAGAATTTTAATCAACATACAACTTAGCACTGACCTACAAAATGTAAAATTTAAATTTCGCGAATTATCCTAGAGAACTCAAAATATGCAGGTATAGTTCTCCAAAGAATGCTAACTCGAAATAATCACTACGAAAAAATGGGTAAGAGAAATGCCTAAATATCTTTCTGTCCTTTTCCTTACCCTCCAAATAAAAAGAGACATCGCTATAGCGTTTCAGTTAAAGGTGTTCTATAAACGGGAAGTTAAGCTGTTTATAACTGGCTAAGCTTTACACGCTTTTTTTATTGATATGCAGCTTTAGTAAGTACCTATTGTGTTGTACAGGTGCGTATAGGTCGTTGTCACTAGTCTTGCTAGTTTTAAAGGCACTTGACCGTTTATTTTCACGCGTATAGGTACCTACGACTTTTTTCGCAACACCTGGAGTATGTTCCGGTTAAAATAGTTTACGTCCCATTCTCAGAGTACTTACAGTATACAGTAAACACACAATTTCATAAAGATCGGTCAAGCCATTTCGGATGAGTTTTGTTACAAAAACTGTGACGAGAAATTTTATATACATATGTACTAGTAGCGACCCGCCCCAGCTTCGCACGGGTGTAAAATTATCAATGTTAATCTACTATATTATGCATGTTTTATACATATAATATACCTTCCTCTCAAATCACTCTTATCTATTAAAAAAAAAAACCGCATCAAAATCCGTTGCGTAGTTTTAAAGATTTAAGCTTACATAGAGATATAGGGACAGAGAAAGCGACTTTCTTTTATACTATGTAGTGTTATGGTAGATTGATGCTACCCATACTATTTATAAATAATATTATTTTATTATTATATTTATATAAGAAAGAAGTTTTATAATATAAATCTATCTAATAGATGAAGCTTACGCATCCAGGCAGTAACTTAATCGGAGCTAAAAGTTTTTAAATATTCATTAAGATACCAATCATTACTAGGTACTAGGTACATTACTGATTTAATACTACACACACTACTTAATATTATAAAGGCTTAAGTTTGTGAGTGTGTGTGTTTGTTCCTTTTTACTTCTCGCTCGAACGACTGAAAGTTTTTACACGGGTAGACTAATATTTCCTGGAATAATACATAGGAGTTTTTTTTATCCGGGGAGTGTCCTTTGGGATACTTTTCTATTATCAAACCACTGGCAGCTTCTAGAACTTTTGTACTACTTTTTAATATTTATCAATCGATAGTGAGAATAAAAATAATAAAATAAATAGGTATTATTATACTTAAATCAGTTTATTAATAACGTGCAAATATAGGTTACTAATAGTGAAAGCAAAATCAAAAGAAAAGCTACCGAGTTATAATTTTTTTAAATAATATACATTAGTATAAGTATGTCTTTCTTGTGAAGGCGGGTGGGCGTATGGCAGCCATACAGGCGTGAATGCGTGTTGGACTTTCATGCCACAGTCCTTGTCCCAATTATCAACTTAACTGCTTTAAAATTCATCATCCAAGTATTTTTTTATAACTTTTAATGTTGATATCTTAGATGCTAAGTTCTTTAAGCCATATCTTTGCATGGAGTAGTTATTTTGAATTCCATTAGGATGCAGATATTGTAATTTTTTTGCAGTATTTGGCTGCAAATTTACCGAGTCATCCTTCTCGACAAACTTCGCTGTGGTAATCAATGATTCAATATAATTCTCAGCCTCATTTTAACAAGATCGCTCGAAATTCAATTATTCCACATATTGTCCGGTTGTGCAGACACTGGAAATACCTACAAAACTACACCAATTTTATATTATAATATCGACTGGGAATCGATTTGCGGATAAATTAAAGCAGCCACTGAACTTTACTCGATAAAATCCCGCAAAAACTCTTCTAATTTTCGAATGGAAAGTTTATCAGCTACAATAAGTAGGTACCGTCAAACGCAGTGAATAGAAACAAAGCATCAATTTTTATTACAATTAATGATTAAACAGGAGTACCTACTTAAATGTTGGGATTTTTTTTAAATAACATGAAAATTCCTTTTAAACTTTTGTTCCTATTCAATCCTGCGTTCCTAATAACCCCATTTTATTGTAGGTATTTTAGTAATATCTACGCAGACAGACACACAAAAAATACTGGCATATTCCCAACTTCCTTCCTCACTTGAAAATGGAAATCGTCCTAAAAGTTCAAAAAGATTCGCCCACAGTAAAACTTAGTTAAGTTACCTATACCTATTATTATTTCTATACAAAAAAAAACAGGTCAATGCTCTTTTATTCATGTCCTTGCAAGAATTTCGATAGCGGGGTCATTGTTAGCAACGTCCTCTATCTCTTTCGCACTAAACGGAAGTGGACTCGCGTTTGGGAATGATTGTGTGATACGTCACTTGAACTATGGTAGTTACCGTACCCTGTGTTCGTTTTGCGTGGGAGTTATCTATGGTATTTATAAGTATAGCTTATGGCCGCGGCTTCGCTTCGCATGAAACCTCTTTTCGATTTGGTAAAATCCGTTCTTATTTCTCGTCTATGTGTTAAAAACAATAACTGGAAAAATTGAGCTTTATAGGTCCAAAGGTTGTTTGGGTGTTGATGAGTCAATGAATGAGACCTGCTCGTTCTATATTTTTTTAGATTTTCTACAATAGCGACAAATGCAGGCCACATTCATCCTTTTTTCAGGTAGGAAGGTGTTGATAAGTCAGTGAATGAGACCTGCTCCGTTCTCGTTCTATATTTTTTTTTAAGTTTTCTACAATAGCTACTAACTCAGGCCACATTCATCCTTTTTTCAGGTAGGAAACCACCTGTAATAATAATTATTGTGTTTCACAACTTTCACACAATACCATCTAGGTCCAAAGAAAACAGAGCTTGTGCTATGAGTTGTCTATTTCGGAATATGTACATACATACTGTGGTCGAGACACAGTCTTTTATATCAATACCCGCGAAACGAGACACAATAGTAAAACAATAACAGCGCGGTCCAATGAGACCGGTCGGGGATTTATGAATTAAGTACGGCATCATCCAACATCCGGTTGCGCTGGGTGTCCAGTGCCTGATCCCATAGACGTTGGTTCGAAACGTTTACAGCTGGCTCAAGCACCTGAAACAGAGAGAGCATCCGGCCACGGAACACAGTCAGGTTACTTCCTCCCTCTGTAACCCCGAATTATGAGCGCATGGTACTTAGTTTCATAAACGGATTGTGTCCCAAACTTACAGCCAGACACAAAATAATTGATTGTGATCATCACACAAACATTTCTTATAGGTGGAAATCGAACCCATGACGTCCAACATATCACACAAAAATCTAAACATACAATACATTTCTCTCGGTTCTGCTCTATACATACTAAAGGAAACAGGACAGCAAAGTTCATGAATTCATCCGTGACTAGAAAGAGGGTCCACCACAAAACAGTTCCACATGGCAGACTCGAACGTATGACCCGGCGTTTATAAGTCGACACCTCAGCCACTGTGTGTTAAATTAACTTAATTAACAACCTAATAATATGCCGTGAAAATACTTAGCACGGTTGGGCCATGGTCGTTACATGGAAGATAAAATACTTAAACAAAATAAATTGTATCTCACACTTGACTAACAACAAATTAAATATGTAATGCCTGATGATGGTGATAGTGGTGGTAGTATGGGCCTGTGATGCTTCGGACGCCTCTAAAATGGCTTGACAGATTCTTATAAAATATTGTGTGTATATTCACGAAGTCTGAGAATAGGACGTAGACAATTTTTTGCCTTCCTACCCCACCTCCTTTTATTTCTTCGACAATTTATACGGCAGAACAACGTTTGCTTGGTCAGCTATTATCCAGCCCTTATATCTTTTTACTTTCTATTCTTCTGCATTTTTATTCATCTGAAGTATCTACATAATTGTATCAAACTGACCACCAGTAAAAAATAACCCAAAAGTAACAACAATTATAATAGACAATTAAAATACCCATAATCCAAGATGGCGTCCTAGAGGAACTGTCAAACGTAACACGTGGTTGTCTGATGGTTAAGGGTGGGCACACACTGCGGAATTGGGCGGAAATCGGGCGCGCGCGGGGTCGCCGGCGCATCCGACGGCGGTCACTCACCCCGGCGCGCGATCCGGAGAAAAAACGTGGAGTAATGAATTACAGAAGGACCAGCTGTTGGGGTACAATGCAAGTTCAAAGTCAAGTGAATTGGGTCCGGTATCATTTGAATTGCCAACAGATATTTTGACTAAGTATTAATTGCGGAGGATTTTTTGACGCCATATTTTAGGTAAAAGTCTTTAGTGTATAATTATGTAATTTTGGTGTTTTTATTTTGTTTTCTTCTATCTATGTTTCAAAATAAGTATAAATTATATATTTATTCGTACTCCTAGAAAGGAAGCCCAAAGACCAGCTGATTATGCTTGTGCTTATTATTTATTCTAACTAAAGAATCCCTTCGATTACTGGGTATACTAGCGGTATAGGCGAGAGATATAATATTTTACTGTATAGAGAAGTCGCATATTTTACGGGTTAAAAAGTAACCTATGGTCACTCAGAGAAAGTGGTACCATTCAATAATCTTGACAATCCTTCCGCAGAATAACTCATACGTACCTAATTATTACTAGTAAGTTTACTTGCTAACCTGTTCATTTCTATCAACCTCCAGAACCCTCTACAGAAAAAAAAGAGACAATATACTTGACCGGCCATTTCATGAAATCGTTGTATTTCGTGATATAGCCAACTAAAATTGGTCTTAAGTCAAGAGTGAATAACTTACTTCTAGGCAAGCGCGCTTCATCGTCGGCCACATCATCGCTTACCATAAGATGAGATTGTGGTCAAACGCGAGCCTATCGATAAAAAACAAGATTTCCTTGATAATAAAAGTACAGAATAATCTCTAAAGTCCAAACCTACAAAAAGAAGTCCGCATCCCATCATCCATTCCATCCCATTGACAGAACCAATTGCAACCAATTTTCTCGACAGCTGCACCAATAAGACAGTAGTTCACCTTCTGTACCTGTGTACTCTGTGGCGGGCCGCGCGCGCGCCGACAGGCCAGCTGCGCCCCGCCACTTTACACTGGGAACTTTTTAAGGCTTTTTTTTACCATAGTTTTGATATATTTATGTTAACTTAAGCGCACCTTTGGAATACTGTCGCTTTGAACAGAGGACTTTGAACAGGGGAGGTTTGTCAATGTTAAAAGTCGAAGTTTTGTGTAGGAACGTGATTGTGATATTTAAATTCAGGGGTTCTTTCTTTTACTTAGAATATAAAGTATCTGAATGATGTATAGAGAAGAGCTATCAAAAAAGTGGGCGTCAAAAGTAAGAGCTTCATAGTTGAGTATCTGATCAAATAAATTAACTAGGTACCAGCTATGTTATTTAGGAACCAGCTTAAGTAAATCACAATCTGCCAAAGGCATTATTTATCTTCTGAATTTCACAGATAAATGTTTTTGTATATTTTCCCCACATTTTATTTGATGGTAACTAAAAAGTAGAGCTAGTAATATTGTTTACTTGATAATTGAATTATTGTAGTACTTTATGTTATACAACAGCTGGTTTGAGAAAACTTGACGAAAGATTCATCTAGTAGCTTCAGGGTTATAGGATTGTTTAGAAAAGAGTTACCTTGTGTCGGCCCTGTAATGTAAAAGGCAACAAGGAGCACAGGTGGGTTTGAGTCAGGAGAAGTTTTTTGACGATTTTTCATCGCCAATAATAACAGTTTTAGTTAACGGTGTTAGTAAGTCCGGTACTTCCTCTTAAAAAAAACAATAAACGAGGAAAGGTTGTATCTATAACTATTAAATTCCGCCCGTGTGAAGCCGGGACAGGGAGCTAGTTTAATAATAATTACACCTAACTACGGTACCAGCGGTTGTTGACCCCATTTAGGTTGCGTCATAACATATCGATATCCATCACGTCTGGAAAATTTTGCTTACTAATTTAATTTTCCTCTGAATACCTACCAAAATCTTCTCACAGGAGATTTATCTATGACTGAAACGGAAAATTTGAAAAAAGCATGTGCATTCTCCCTTTACTCGTATACGTACGGAGCGCCAAACTTAAGTGGCAGTGGGCAGGGCACATTGCTCGTAGAACAGATGGTCGATGGGGACGGACGGTTCTGGAGTGGCGTCCACGTACCGGAAGACGCAGCGTCGGAAGGCCTCCCACAAGGTGGACCGAAGACCTGGCGAGGGTCGCGGGAATCCGATGAATGCGAGACGCACAGGACCGGTCGCTGCGGCGACGCTTGGGGAAGGCCTATGTCCAGCAGTGGACGTCTTTCGGCTGACATGATGATGATGATGATGACGTACGGAGCACAAACCTGGTCTTTGACACTTCAACATCAGTTTATTAATGAGCCATAGAGCGCAGTAACCTGAGAGTTCAAATTTTCTACCGCGTAAGGAATACAATACTGTCCGCCAAAACTAAGATAAAAGGGAGAAAGACGTTATTTGGATATGCTACACTAAAGTGAGATTGGGCTGGACATGTCAGATGAGCTACGGGCTAAAGGAACCACTTATTGGAGCCCATTAAACGCAAAGCGTCATGGTGGCAGACCAAGGCGAAGGTGGTGAGATGAGCTGGACAACTACCGGTGGGAGTGGCCTGCAATAACTGAAGAAATACGTGTGTGGAAAAGGGAGAGGAATGCCTTCGCCCGACTGTGGGACATAACAGGCTAAAGTCTGTTTTTAATCCCTGAGACTAAATTTATACAGACAAATGTCAAACTTACAATAATAATGATGCCAGTTCTTTTGTGTCGTGACTACTTAATGTCATTTTAATCTCAAAGATTAAAAAGCAGACTTTAACTAACTAACTGAATACTTACCAACATCCAGTCAGACGCTAGCCAGCTAGTTCAATAGTGCCACTACCAGCTTAAAGATTATCTAATTCCAACCATCAAAACCACAGCACAATCCCCGATATAATCCACTTCGACACAAAAAGAAAAAGGTCGTATCTACAATATCCGGACAATCCAAAAACAAATAAAGTTAGGGCTACTGTCCACTGACGCGTAGATTCACAAATGCGTAGTTTCACAAACGCGTAGCTTCATAAAAACGTAGCTTCAGATACGCGTATTCGTTATTAGGTATATACGCTTGGTGTACAATCGCGTACAAAACTATGAAATTGTGTGGATGAAACTGCAACGACACGACACTGCCGCTTACCCAAAAGTTGACTGATTGGGAGGGTTTGCCTTGTTGCATTAAGTCTGCCTAAGTACCACTGCTTTACATTTGTTTATTTAATACAGCCACATCACATACATTTAACATCCACAGGTTGATTTCAAAACAAAATTACTAATGCACATGACAATATTGAGGCGTACGTAGCGCTCCTATAATAATTTTGCTGTACTTACATGAAGTTTAAATAAATACACTTTCATAGTTTTGTAAGCAAGTTTCACGCAGATGTGATGTGATGAAAGACGAATACGCGTCTATAAAGCTACGCGACCGTGGACCGTAAGCCTTATTCTACAAAAATACGTTAATATGAATAGGTACTGCCGGTGCGTCATGGACTCATGGCGGGCCGCGGTGCGCTGCATCCCATAGTTAGTAGTTTGTTATTCCCCGGCAGTGGCGTAGCTGGACCCACAGGAGCCCCGTAACAAGAAAAATAAAGGTTTTTTTATGAAATAGGCTTAAAAAAAGTTAATAGCTTAACTTGCTACCTTGATACGGCCTGATAGAGTTGTAGGTTTAAAAAAATTGATAAAACTTAGCCGAACATAATCATGGCTTAAATGGTCTGTACTATCTTCGCTTTAAAGCTTTGCATCGATCTTCCAATCACCCTGTATAGTAAAAGCATTACAAGAAAAATGCGCCTCGTCCGCGCAAAACGGCCTACCGCTCAGCATAATGCCGTGGCCACACCCAAAGTGTCACTAGTCCACAGCGCTGGTTTTCACCGGGGGCCTCTGTAGCTCGGTGGCTCCGTATCATTGATACGGTAGATACGGCGGTAGCTACGCCCCTATCGCGGCACCCTCGCGTCTCGCGCCAGATGGGACAGTAACTCGCACACTCGCCCCACCATAGATATGAGGACAGGTGCACTTACCCCATAAGGTAGCGTACTTTATTATAACCGAATATCCTGCTTTATAGTGCAGGTCGGGGATTATTGTTCAATTCGATTTCGTTGGAGCAATTGCGTGGGACACAATTTTTTTGCAGAAAATTTTGGATATTTTTTTTTTCACCAAATAATATACATATCTTGATTGATATGTACGAGATGTGAATTTTACATGCACATGTAAAATAGCCATTTACTATTAATTATAATCTAACACAAAAAAATCTTCGTGTGAAGAAAACTTCATAGGTTAAAAATGCTCTAAGGAAGAAAAATAAATTATAATATTCAAGTCTCCGAGTTTAGTTTTTATTGAGGCTACAGATCTAACAAAGAAATCAGCTGTACTGTTGATTGAAAATCGTTAAATAACTCTTCCCAGTCCGGGTAGAGCGAGAGGGAGTTAGTCATCAAACTTTTACTGAGTAAAACCAATAATTCTTTCGAACAATCTCGCAGTATACCATCTGTCTTACTCATCCTGGAATCGATCTTCGAGTTTTTAGAGCTTCCAAAGTTCTACAGGTACAATAAACTTTAGACAACTATTTCAGAAAAAAATATAACTAAACATCACTTTAAGTTTCGTCAATGAATACCTTTTCAGATTTGCTTGACCTGATTTCTGTCAAAATTATGTTCAATACCTACTCCTGAAAAAATCTATACACCTAACAAATGACACTAATGAATTATTGGTCTTGGCACTTATAAAGAAATCAGGCCTTTATACCCCACTGCGAAAATGGAAGTGTAATGAGTTTGACAGTCTAAGTACCTATGTTATGTGTCGAGGGTAAAGTGTCAATAACTCCTAACTCAGCGAAACTAGTGTTAACACACGCTCGAATTTGGTACGACGGACCAAATCCATCGCACCAAGATAAGCTATAAATATTGGAGTCAAGAATTTATAAAACTTAAAAAGACGTTTTTTTTTTGAGAAGCTGAATTTCTTAATATATTTTCTTATTATAATTAAAAAAAAAAACAATACTTCAATTATAACGTTATATTAATAATAGGTATGTTGTGCGATAGTTTAGTAGTGTATAAGTAAGTGAAGAGGTAATTCTTAAAATGAACGCGTTCAGTTAGTTAAAATAAGCTCCAATTTAATGCAGCTTCAACCTGAAATACATTTAGAGATGAAGAACATTCGAAAAACGCAAAAAAGCGTTTTAAATTTACGTTTCTTTTATTGGCAATAAAAAAGTGAATTTCTGGAAAATATTTTAGTTGGAGAAATTGGCACTTCACCGTTTGCCGTCAGTATTACTCCTCGCGCGTCGATGCTTCCTACTAGCGCCATCTAGTAACGTGATGGAGTACTAACATTTATACTTTGTTCTATGTCCGATTGAGTCGAGCAAAATACACCGAATCATAATGTAGATTCGTACTAAGCGTCTTATATTAAAAGGTAAAAAGTTTATACATAGTAGATGAATACACTATAGTTTTGCACCATCATCATCTTTGTCCCGCGTTATTTGGGGTCCGCGCAACGTGACTTTTTCTTCCATTCTGTTCTATTCACTAACTTCTTTTTCTTTCATATCGCCTAATCCATCATTGATTCTTCTCTTTGGCTTCCCTTTTCCTTCCCACATGTAGACTCATAACTCTTACCTATACTTATACTCATGGGTCACGGGAAATTTCAGAACAGGAAACCCGCGTGATCCTATTGATGAAAGAACAACTGAATGTAATTTTAGTTAGTAAAAGTCTGACACGCCACTCTAGAACAAGATAAGTTTTTAAATGAAATCACTCATGACACCATAGGTAGGTAGTTTTTACAGCAGTAAATGAATTAACTACACTAGCAAAAGCAGTAATGAGTAACTTATCAGTCAGGGAAAAAAACACCTGCACCACCTGCATTTTGTTCAATAAACACCATGAACTTTGTAACCGGTACATTACAATCATTCCCACACTTCATTAAAATTATACCTTCTACAAAACGACATTATAAAACTAATCTAAAGTACGAGTAATCCAATAAAATCTATATGAATGGTACGTTCAGACGACAGTATTTGACACGCGTTTTCCAACAAAATAAACGCAACGATGTGAAAACGCGCTATACACCCGTAACCTGCAATCGCTACTCGCCACTAGGGATGTAATCACACTTCGCCTTCGCCTCCGCATCTTATTTTTAACTGTCTTCGCTTAGTTGAAACTTCAAACCGAGTGATATCAGAAAATAACACTAGGGATTTGTTCCCATGATGTGTATCTCGTGATAACAGTCCACTTGGAATCCGCCTTAATGATGACAAACCGTATAATTTATTACACATGTTTGACATAATTATGATTTATAATATAAAATAATATATAAAAAAAAGAATGGATACTTAAGTAAGTAATATTAAACGCAAGACTTAAAAAAACTGCACTAATTTACACAATTTTAAACTATTCTTTAATATCTCTGGATAGTTCTTACGAAGAAAAAAATGGACATACCTACACGTTTTTCCATACAACAAATCAAACGCATTTGATAAAACAAAGCCTATCGCTTTAGCCAGATTTAACATTCGACCTTTTGAAAACTGTTGATATTACCTCCGTCTCCGCTAACTCTGCAGCCGCGGTATTAAGTTCTGCACCTCCGTCGCCGCGCCAATTGACCTCCCAACATCCCTAGTTAGTACTAAGCATGATACTATGTAGCTATGTGTACTGCAGTTATACCGTAGCGCTCGCACTTTCCCCTCCATTTTCTTCTTTATCGAGAGTGTTGGAAACTCGAACGCCCAGCTATTTACTGTTCGTAACTACGTAGCAACAAAATAATATAATCTAAAGAATACTCTTCTGATATATATTGACACTTTTTTCATAAATTCTTTCCTCTAATTGCGGATTAAATAACTCCGGATCACAATCGTTTAAGAAACCTTATAAAGGTCAAATAAAATAATTATATTTTTCTTTTTGCCGAAAATGAAAACTTGAACCCGAAAAAAAATGTTGATCTTTAATTTTAACTTATCAATAATAAGTTAAAACTAAAGATCAACATTTTTTTTCTGTTCTTGAGACAAAGCAATTTAAGTGACGTTTATACAAGAATACGTCAGTTTAAGGCAAGATGATAGATGAAGATACTACAATTAAAACTTCAACTCATAGCACTATAATTACTGGATTTATGGGAGTAGATGATGGTATACGCGGTAGGGGGCAGTAAGCTTAGTATGGCCCCAGAATGTTAGGATGTTTGGCTACCGATTCCAAATTCTATAATGAACTCCAAAATATTGATAACTTCACGCAAACATCAGTCAACTCCCCTCAAATCAAAAAATAAAATGACAAAAAATATGTAACCAAGATTATGTAACTCATAATACAAGTATAATTTAAAAGAGTGACCAATGTCCAATGTGTGTATAGGTCTTACACATTCTAGTTTGACAACTCAGAAGTGCCTGCAAATCATTTATTTAAAACAAAAGTGTCTGAATTTCACACTCTTCAAAATTGACCCTAGATACGCCAATGGTCACTCCAAAATTACATGATAGATCCTTCTCTCTCATTTCTTCCTACCAACTTCAACAGACTTATCACATTAACCCACTAAACTGGGCTACCAAGTACGAACCAAGTACAAAATACACGTAAAAAACAACGTAGTTACCTTAGCTATTACAAATAATGGTGAGCTGTTAAAACTGAAAGTAAGCGGGCATTTTTTTTCGCCGACCACTTATGTAAAGGTCGCTTGGATTACTCTGGTTTCGGCCTTAAGCGATCAATCCTAGTCGATATTAAACAACTGCCTACTAACTCACCCTTATTTTTCGGTGTACTACAAAGAAAGGCTGAGGTTTAAGAATTCTGCCACCGCAATTTTTTTTTTTGTACTCTTTAAGGTTATTTTTAAGGGTTTCAATTTAAGTGTGTATAATGAGTTAACCACGGTTATTTAAGTATTTAATGTGTGTTCCAATTGTTAGTATACTCTGTCAGAATATATGATTTCTCGATAGAAACTGTTTCAAAATTTAGTAAAAAATTTATTATCGATTTCATCATTAAAAGTCTGAAGCTCCGCCTGCTCCCGCATCTCTCCTGCTCTAGATAAATTAATTTGATGATTTGCCACGTAAAAAAGGTTAAATAATAGCCAATAAGTATCCAAAATCAGTGTTATAATTCTACAAAAATGTGCCTATAACACATTAACTAGATGGATGGGGATGGTTTCATTAAACATCGGATATTTAGTATTCATCGGTGCATCGCGCAGCAATAGAAACTAAACTTATGCAATAATGAGACATGAGCAAAACGCTTGGAATCATTGTATATAAAATGTATATGAACAATAAAAAGGCAGTTAGGTAACAAGTATAAATTCTTGAGTAATAATACAATAGATATTATGTTTTACTGATGTTTGCAAAAAAAAATATCAAATATTATTTGAATAAATTACACTATTACGTATTAGTCATACATTCATCTCTATACAGGCTGTCTCAGACATCGACGCACAAACGAATGCCTTGGATCTCCAGTACATGAATCTGGACCCTGAAAAAAACTGAAAAATCGGACGATAAATTCCACCTTTGGCGTCTAGAATCATGTACTGGATCCATGGACTTCGTTTGTCTGTCGATGTCAGACACCCGATATAAAATAAAATCGCTAACTGCGTCCATCTGTTTGTCTACTAAAACCTCCAAAACCATGGAACGGATTTACACTAATAGAAAGAAGAATAAAAGGAAATAGTTAGTGTGAATAATTAGGCTTTTTTTTAAATAGGCAATCATCAGAATGCCTTCTTGGAGGATTTGTTATACTTTTACTGACTAAACCCCACCCCGTTTCTTCTTCGCCTTTGTTCTAGGGTCCCGGGTTTTAATTCAGAAGCATGGCCCCAAGCATTTGCAGTCTAAAAAGTCTTATTGACGTTTAGTCCTCCACTCTGTAGATATCGTATACTCACCTGTCTACTAAAGTCCTTCTTTATAAATTAAAGTCATCTACAGAAAACAAGAAGGCTATGATTATATTTCAATTTATCGATTAATTTCATGATAAATACAGCGTTCAAAATTGGATAAAACTTGCAGTGAGTAATAAAAGACAAGCTGCGATGAACGCATCGTTTAGTCGAGTTTAACCCTTCCCCTTTCCATACTTTATGGTACACGGGGTGGATAAACAATTATAACTTTTTTTTCGTAACCTTTAGTACCCTTGACGAAATGACTTCATGACTGAGGGCCATAATTCTGTCAGTAATACACCTTATTTAAATGCAGCCAATACGAGATGCATTTCACCTTATTTAAAAGTGGCCAACTTAAGATGCATTTGTATAAAACCGCTCTTGAGTGATTCTGACGTTATTACACAACTTTCTCTAGATATTTTGGAAACATAGATATCTTGTGGATATTATCTAGGTTTCTACTGAAATCAAAACACACAAAGTGTAAAACTTATCCAGTAAACACCTCTGAAAACCTGTAATTATGTGTGAACTTTGGCCCTTCATTATGTAATCGTGGATTAAAAATATATATAGCTAAAACACATTTAATCGAGATTGAGAGACAAAAATTTTATTCAAGAACGTTTAAAGGTTTTAAAAATAACCATGGATATATCCTGTAACAAGTTTTGTGAAATATTCATGTCGGTAAATAACGAAATTATCGAAAGCCAACAGAGCGTTCAAGCGTTATCTCTTTTTTCAACAACATCATCTGCCTAGCCTTTTCCCAACTATATTGGAGTCGGCTTCCAGTCAAGCCGGATTTAGCTGAATATCAGTATTTTATGAGGAGCGACTGCCTACCAGACCTCCACAACCTATCAACTGGGGTAACACGGTATTACATGGCAAGACTAGAGTCAGATTTACTGGCTTCTGACTATCAGTAACTATCCGTATCTCTTTTTTCAACAACAAGCTTTTAAAATCATACTCACGTTGACGATAGTCGAGATTTGTGTCAATCTAACACCCTTGTGAAACTGGGACGGGTCGCTTATACCCTATAATAATAATTAACTAAGATATTACCCCCATTCCAAACGTAGTTATTTATGATCGTCTCAAATAATTTAATTTAAATTTGATCGCGTAATTTAGGTACGGTTCAATGCTAAAGGACCTCCTTGGTCCTTTTCTCGAGAAAGATATAGAAACAGTGATACCTCCGAAAAATTAAATCTTAACATATACTTACCTACTATTTATTTTTATTTATTTATTTATCAGGAACAATTATTTAGATTGTATTTCATACAATCAATATAAATTCTTAAAATGAACATGCAGTATAACAAATTAAAACATAAATAATATTAATTCAAAAAGAAACTGTAATAATACTAATACTTTAACAAGTGGATCAATGACCTGGTGGTGGTCGCGGGAATCCGATAGATGCGGGACGCAGAGAACCGTACTTCCGTACGTTGTGGTGACATATGGGGAGGTGTATGTCCAACAGTGGACGTCATTCGTTTGAAATGATGATGATGATGACGATGAAATACAGAAAGATGAGCAACAGCAGGAACTTCTGGTTAATACTAGAAGATGAGATGCGGACGAAATACAGAAAGATAAGTAACAGCTTAGGGAGCTGCTGTTTAATACTAGAATAAGTACAAATGATTATGATAATGATGACGAAAATTTGTAAGTTTCTATGTAGGTATCTCTAAAACTGCTGAACTATTTTCGTAGCTACGCGTCCGTGAAAGACTAATCTGTAGCTGCACTTTCCCTCCCTGAGTTCATTATTTTCATATCACGAGTTTTTCAAAATCGCTTGCAGAAGCTTATAAATAATACAACCATTATGTGATATATTTTTTTTATTAAGTAAACTCAAAAGTTCCCATACCCAAGTTCACTTGCGTATTTACTTAACTATAGCAAGTAAAGCGAAAACAGCTGTTTTTAAATTCCTTTGTCTGTTTGTTCAAACTCAGGAAGGTTCGCTAAAGATTTTTGACAGGCGTACTGCCGTCGACAATAGAATATAAGGAGAATTGTGTTTCATTGACGACACAAAGAATTTCGACGGTTACTGAGGATAACTATGTACAAACTGCTGTTACATCAAAAATAGTCCATAAAATACTTAATAACGCAAACTACTCATTAATTAACGTTTGAATCCCCAACCGGTCCTATGAGACCGCGCTGTTATTGTTTTACTATTGTGTCTCGTTTCGCGGGTATCTGAGTAATTAAGACCTTTTTTATTATTAATCTATCACATACCCGCGAAACGAGACACAATAGTAAAACAATAACAGCGCGGTCTCATAGGACCGGTTGGGGATTCAAACATTAATAGGCTCGCGTTTAACCACTATCTCACCTGATGGTAAGCGATGATGTGGTCAACGATAGAGCACGCTTGCCTAGAAGTAACCTATTTACTCTTGACTTAAAGAGCTCTAGGTCGTAGCTATCAGGACACACAGACTCCAGCAGAAAATTCGACTTTTTAGCTGTAGGTGCGCATAATAAATGTATTCCCAAATCGCTTATTTATAATTAGCAGTCATGAAAGTAAACCTTTTTGACATCAACACCGATCAAATTAACATAACCAACCTGCAAATACTCATCTCTCCAACGGAACGTAAAACATAGCTCTGTGATACAAAACGTCGGATTCATATTGAAATATTAATTGAAAATCGTACGGTTTCCAAAATCCAACAATAGTATGATTTTATATTTGGCTGAAACGAACTGTATTCCATTTGATTGAATAGCCGAAGTACTGTATGTAACAAAGGCTTGCGAAACCTCACGAGTGACCACAAGGCGCCTAATGTACCTATACGCTTATGTGAAAACCCTAATCTTCTAAAGGTTTAGATTGAAGTGCCCGTTAAAGTTAATTTTCGTAAAATCTTACGGTGGGTTGTTTCCACAACCAGTTTGAATATACCCCCGAATTTGGTTGCGTCTTCCCTGTTTTGTGCCGTTTTATGGAAGCGACGAGGGGGAGAGGTAGGTCGTTTTAAGTTGGGAGATGTAGAACTAGCGGGGTGTAGGGTAAGCGGACTAGTCGCCCGACTGGTAAGTCGACAAGTCGAACATTTGGCGCGAGCGACTGCTCCCGAGCTTCGCACGAAATAAAATATGTTGCCAAGCTCCGCTTTATAATAAGAATTTTCATAGTGATATTTTTTTATACATAATTGATAAACCACAGTCTTGTTCGGGCTGTGATGAGCGTCGTTAACTCGCTTTACACCTTTATAATTTGTACAAAAGAATTTTGAGCGCCATTTTTAATGGAGCTCATCTGTCAAGTGATGTTCGTTTTGTTTGTTAATGTGTTAAATTCTTGAATTAATGTAATGGTTTTGATATGGGAGTTTTGCTCCGATTTATCTGCGGATACGAACAAAGAACTTTCGTAGCTATTACGTAGGAGAGTGTAGAGCCTGCTTTCCTAAATTTTTGAACACAGTTTAGCTTTTAATCTGTCTATCCGGCCGTAGTACAATTTTTCGTAATATATTTTCAGAAATCTGTACGTAAGAAATACCTAATTTCAAATAATTAATAATGTATTGTGGCTATGTTGGACTATACTCAACGAGGACTTTTGACTTTTTATGAGGTGGGATATCGTCCAATAATTTTTCCCGCTCTAGATTAGAACGTGAGAGCGTGTCAGTCTTTTACGGACTAAAACCACATCTGTGTCCTTGAGTTGTCCATTGCATTCTAGGACCTGAAATTAGTAACGAGAACCTGCTTCAAAACAATACTTTAAAAAAAAGTAGACACTAGATTCACGAACACAAATTGTTTGGTAATTCTAGTGCACACTTGTAAATTAATTGGTCACAAACACAAACTCACAATGTCAAGCTTTCGCTTCCCGAAGCCTCGCGCTGCCAAACAACGTTATTCAAACATACCTACCTACATTATAACCTGGTATGTGTAACCTGGATGACTGGGATCTCAAGAGACCTAAGATATTGTAGTAGTTATATAAGTAATGATAGAACAATAATAATATAATATTCCACAACTGTCACACAACGCCATCTTGTCCCAAATTAGGCATAGTTCTATAGGTACAACTGATAAACATACTTATATGTTTCTAAATACATACCTACATGCTGTAGATAAATTACACCATTTACCTAGTTCCCAAACCGAGACAAAAAGTATCAACCATAAATAAACATGGGAAAAACAAAAAGTTAAAACCCAGTTATCGTGGTTTATTATTCGCATTTAATTAATACTTTATGCACACAAAAGTTCAAAGCACATTATGTTTTCTATACTTAAGTCAACCTGTAGATGATGCAAAGAAAATTACTGTTAGATACCATATAAGAGAATAAAAAGTGGAATACAAAGATATACAATACATTAACAGAGTTATTTCAATGCAAAATAATCGAGGCTACATCGGAACTAATTATCAAAAGACAGAGTACATGTTTTTCACATATCCAGCCAATAAAGAGCAGTGAGCGAAATAGCCTGCTAGGGCTGCCAGACTGTACGAGAGTTACCGTGGTCCTGGAACATAAAGGTCCTCAGGAGCAACACAGTTGGGTTTTAGTCCGTAAATGTCTGACACTCTTGCTCCACCCAGGACGTAAGAATTCATTAGATGTTTTGCCACCAAAAAAAAACACCCACGTTACAAAACTGCACTAGATAAGTACTTGACTTAAAGTACTATAGTACATTACGATATTAGTGCGTAATGATGGTTATAACATGCGAGGCGGAATTTCAGCCCGAGCCGAAGGCGAGGGCGTAACTGAGCCGAGCATGTTATAACCAATACGCACGTATATCGTACGACGTTTTTTAACACATTTGCGAGGAAACAGAAAAAAAAGAAACATTTGACCTCACACAATAAGTACGCAGCAATTTTATTGTGTGAGGAACATCTTAGTGTTTAGCGCCAAAGAAATCGAACGCAAATATTGTTTGGTAAATGACAAAATTACAAAAAATGACGAAAATGACGAAAATGACTAAAAATGACTGAAATGACAGAGTGACAAAAAATTACAAAAAGTTACAGAAAATCACAACAAATCACAAAAAGTGACAAAAATGACAAAAAGTGACAAAAATGACAAAAAGTGACAAAAATGACAAAAAGTGACAAAAATGACAAAAAGTGACAAATATGACAAAAAATTACAAAAATGACAAAAAGTGACAAAAATGACAAAAAGTGACAAAAATGACAAAAAGTGACAAAAATGACAAAAAGTGACAAATATGACAAAAAATTACAAAAAATGACAAAAAGTAAAAAAAAATGACAGAAAATGACAAAAAATGACAAAAAATGACAAAAAATGACAAAAAATGACAAAAAATGACAAAAAATGACAAAAAATGACAAAAAATGACAAAAAATGACAAAAAATGACAAAAAATGACAAAAAATGACAAAAAATGACAAAAAATGACAAAAAATGACAAACAATGACAGAAAGTGAAAAAAAATGACAAAGAGTGACAAAAAATGACAAAAAATAACAAAAAATGACAAAAAGTGACAAAAAATGACTGAAATGACAATAAATCACAAAAAGTGACAAAAAATGACAAAAAGTGACAAAAAATGACAGAAATGACAAAAAATGACAAAAAATGACAAAAAATGACAAAAAATGACAAAAAATGACAAAAAATGACAAAAAATGACAAAAAATGACAAAAAATGACAAAAAATGACAAAAAATGACAAAAAATTACAAAAAATTACAAAAAATTACAAAAAAGACAAAAAATGACAAAAAGGGACAAAAAATGACAAAAAAATGACAAAAAATGACAAAAAATAACAAAAAATGACAAAAAATAACAAAAAATGACAAAAAAGACATAAAATGACAAAAAATGATAAAATGATGAGGCTATTCAAATTTCGAACTAATCGCCGCGCGCGAAATTGCTTAAAACCTGCTTACCATCAGGTGGGATCGCAGTCAAGCGCTAGTTTATAACCATAAAAAAAAAATGGCAAATAATGCTGTTATGGAATTTGTATGGACTATAACTTAACTATTTGCTTTGGTATAACACACGCGTTTTTTATGACCCGCTTTACGTATTTAAAACCGGTGGAATTACATCAGCTTTACGAGCAACTGTGTTAAAAAATAATATTCCCTAACTGGGGCAGAGAGCGTCAACATTAGTCACCCAACGCGACCAGTCTTCAGCTTTACGCTTAACCTCGTTCACCTAGTCAATCCGATAGCTGTCGCTTCTGCCAACACGGTGCGTCGCCAGGTCTACAGAGGAAGGCCCCGCTTCCTTTTCCCTTGGGGATTCCAGTCCAACGCCTGCTTAGGTATGTGATCGGAATCCTTCCTAAACGTGTGACCAATCCAACTCCACTTAAAGTGGTCCAAAAATAATAGGCCCTTTTGGACATTTAAAGAAATTATACCTATACTTCTATAACGTAAGCGCAAAAAGAATAATTCCAATATATTAAATTATTTTTTAACGTAAATTGAATGATGGAATATATTGCGAATATTCTTTTTAGGCTCACTAGAGTCACTAGCACATCATATTTTTTTAATGAACCTATTCTGTCCCACTCCTGGGCAAAGGCCTCTCTCCACTCCGCACGCGAAAGAGAAAGCGCGGACTCACGTCATAATATATAACGCTAATTTAATTATAAAATATATTGCGAGTATTCTTTTTGGGCTTACTTTATAGTAGCATGCAATTTCTTCAAATGTCAAAACGGGTCTATTATTTGTTGATAACTCTACGACGTGAAATCCACTAGGTATACTCACTTACAAATAAACATGCAAACATACCTATACCCTAAGGATACATATACGAAAGTATGCCACACTTTCAACCTCAACATTATTAAGTTCGCCCTTGATGTTCGCCCGAATCCAATAAAAATATACCTTTGACATGAACACGTTTTGCATACGTATGTAATGCGTGGATTGTCGCGCACATGATGTCGATATTATGTGCTGTTATGTATCTGTGTGTGTCCGTGTATCTGTATGGTTCCAATTGGAATGGTATCTGAGCGGTTATGATGTGTAAAAGGCGAAGATGTGAACTGTGTATCTTTTGTGTGCTTTAAGTGTAAATGTTATTTAGTTTACAATTATTTATGTACATAATAATTTTCGACGCGATCGCAGCAGAACACGAAGGAGATAAAGCGATGACTTAAATATCAGCAGCATGATATAAAAAAAAATAACAAAAATAGGTAAAAGTTTATTATTATTTTTTACTTATTGTTCCAGGAAAGGTAGTCACACTGTGTCTACCTGTTCTGTTTTCCAAAAAAATGTGTGGTATTCCAGAAAATACTTATTCCTTTAGCAATAAGCATGTCCTTTGTACCTATTTTTGTTTTATATAAATATGTTAAGTATGTGTACATAAATTACTACCAATGTACTATCTACTATAATAATTATGAAGTTGAAACGCGCAGTGGTCGGGGTGAAATTTCAATAGTCACTAAAACTAGGGCACAGTATTACAGCTCACGAGGAATTTCTGAAAGGGATACCGAGGTCCTGGAACCAAAAGAATAACTGACGGATACAGGTGGATTTTAGTCAATAAAAGTCTACCATTTCCACTCCACCCTAGAGCGAGAGAAGTTATCTATACTAATATTATAAAGAGGTAAAATTTGTAAGTTTGTAGGTTTGTAAGTTTGTATGTAGGGGGTAATCTCTGGAACTACTAATCCGATTTGAAAAATTCTTTCAGTGTTAGATAGCCCATTTATCGAGGAATGCTATAGGCTATATACCATCACGCTACGACGGGAGCGGAGCAGTACTTAACGAAAAATGCGGGTGAAACCGCAGGGGACAGCTAGTCAGATATAATTTCCCACCTCAATAAAAAAGCATTACCTAAAGTTGAATTGGTTGATTTGATTTGAAATCTTCTTTCTTTGGGCATATTTACGCGTCAACCCAAAGCTACTAACATTTGGCACCCTCCAGTATCCACCCCTAATTGACGTATCCCTCCCGTAAGTCGTAATCACAATAGATTTTATTTCGACACTTCGACAATGTGTATTATCAGTGCTATTGATACTGTGTGTTGAAAATGAAAATAGCCACAGTTCGAATTATCGATTTTGGCTAACTATAGGTTAAGTACTACCTACCTACTTAGCTTTACCTAAATATTTTCGCGGGATCGGGAATTAGTTAGTAGCCAAAACTGGAATGAAAACTGAAAAGTACCAGCGCTACGTCTAAATCCAGGCCGCGGTCTACCCATGTTCTAAATTAAATCTAAATCTGTTCAGCAACGGGACCTGCTTTTTAAAAAATAAATATGGACCTGACGACTAGCAGTAATGCAATCGTTGATAGTGAATCGCATCAGCTTAAGAGCCTATTCACTATAGCCTTGAAGATACCTAAATTGTAATCGAACGGGAAAGATTAATTAGCAAAAATTCATTAACATTTTTGTTCAGGCTACTGAATACAAGGATAATTATTTACACACAGGATTGCACCCATGATCATGTTCTATAATTTGAGTGCAAGCACAATATAATAATAAACATACGTCATAAAACTTTTCATTACAGTCCATTTCATTTAATTTCTTCCACAATTTATTATTTCGTTCCGCTCTTTGTTGCAATGTCAACTTGATGGTCTAGTCGGAGCGCGGTCACAAAGTTTAGGGCCATCCATATCATTCCATAATTACTGCTAATTAGGACACAGGACAATAGAGAGCTTTGTCTAATTATTTGGTGTAGTATGTCGGAAATTAATCGGACTTACAGCTTAATTTGTAATTAATTTTATTAACTTTACATTAACAATATGATACCTAGAGAATTTACAGACACAGATCTTTATAACATGTGTCTTTATTCATGAATTCCCAACCGGTCCTATGAGACCGCGCTGTTATTGTTTTACTATTGTGTCTCGTTTCGCGGGTATGTGATAGATAGCCTGGAAAGTAAAACTAAAAAATAAATTAAATATAGGAACCTACCTATCACTTAATTAAAATTTTAGTACAGTTTACCCTTTTATATCACTTTATTTACTTTACAAACTGATGATGATATTCATTCATCAAAATTCATATATGTATTTCTAACACGCTTTTCCTTATTTCGTAGGAGTTTATTGAACTTAGATACTTACTTATTTAGCCCATTATAATAATATCACATAGCCGGTACTATACGGCTATTGTAAGAAACCTTATTGTCTTAAAAATTATATTGTTTGTAGGTACTTGACTGTTTGATCCCAAAATAAATAAAAAATAATAAAAATAAATTGAGAAGCAAAACAGTTTGAATGAAAGCGCATTCGTGTGATTTTGTCATCATAATCGATGAAAATTTAAAGCATTAGATTCCAAAGGTTTCTCAAGTTAACTCAAAATGTTTTTACATTCACTTCATAAATCAAAAACACATAATTTTAATTAATCTTATCTAATTTTTGAACAAATTTTTATCTTTCTACAAATAGATGAAGTCATTGAACCTTAAATACCCTACGACCTATAAACTTAAACACCCTAGATTCTAGACGGCTACAACAGAATAAACTGATAAGTACTTGAGTATTATTAGATATTTTCAATATTATTCAGTTCTATTTAAAATACACTTCTGAAAAATCAATCTACATAGCCACTCTATGCGTAAGCGTAACAAAAAAAAATCTATGGAACGTGTTGACATCTTTTGGGTGACCATCTTAACATACCGAGTTTCCTCCGTGCCTCGGAAAGCACGTTAAGCCGTTGGTCCCGGCTGTCATTTATAGATCTTTGACAGTCGTTACGGATAGTCAGAAGCCAGTAAATCTGACTCCAGTCTTGCCATGAAGTACCGTGTTACCCCAGATAAAGGGTTGTGGAAGTCTGGTAGGCAGCCGCTCCTCGTAAAATACTGGTATTCAGCTAAATCCGGCCTGACTGGAAGCCGACCCCAATATAGTTGGGAAAAGGCTAGGTAGATGATGATGTGTTGACATCTTTTTATTCATCTTTTTTTTTAACTCATTTTGTTTTTAGAACACTCTTTTCAAATGCGCACCCCCTGGCCACCAACAAAAAAAGGTTGGTTGAAACCTTGAAGCTAAAGGGGCTCTATTGAGTTGCACGAGTTCCGTATAAGGGCTCCTGTGCATAATAATAACGTCCAAGCCGAATAGAACCGACTGTGACTTACTTAATTCATGAATCCCCAACCGGTCTCATAGGACCGCGCTGTTATTGTCTTACTATTGTGTCTCGTTTCGCGGGTAGGTTAAGTATCAAGTAAAATAGGAAAACTAAATTGCAAGGGATATTTCAAGGTAACAAAGGAAAAGTAAGCTGTCAAACATTTTTTTATAGGAAGTTACACCAACGCCTCTAAGACTATTTGCATTGCGAATGATCCAAAGGATTATCATTTATCGTTAGGTACGACGTAGATAGAAGTATTTACTCAGGTATTTTTATATATTTTAATCAACTACCTATGTTAAAAGTGTAATTTTTTATACCTGATGTCAAATCAAACAATTAACCAAAATATAAATTGTAAAGCATTCAACATTAAACAAAGCTACGTAACTACACAAACAGAAAAAAAAGGTCTTTCTTATTATTTTACTGCATAAAAGTATCTCAATCTACCAATTTCATGAACACGAAATTGAACTTCAGCGAGTTACACAACAAACAAAAAAAAATGTTATCTGTGGCATGTCATTCTGTCTGCACGCCTCTACGAGTGTCGACCCTTGTCATAGACACGCCTGTATTTATGGCCATTTCAAAATAGGAATACAAATTGTTTTTTAATCTATGAGTATCATAGACATCCCGAATATATCTTTCAAGGGCTGTTTGTACTTGTGCTGACGTTTTTATATTCAAATTAAGAATCCGAGTTGAGCCAGTGAAGTTAATTTGAATCAAATTATGAAGTTGACTTCATTTTAATATGCGATCAATATTTACCATAACTTTAAAGTAATTTAATAAAAAAACACTAATTACATAATTAATAAAATTCATTGATTTTAACGTAACACAAATCTGGATTTCAGAATATTTATTCAACCTAACTTTTTTATTTATTTTTACAGTATCCGCATTCCGCATTTAAACCTTAATGAAAACAGTACTAAATACCGCAAATCCTATCCGCAATAAGGAACTAAGTCACACAAAGCGTGCGACACAGATACAAAAAAAAACTATAAAGCTGTTTCTGCTCTACAAAAAATTCAACACTAGTTTTTATACAAGTAAGTTTGGAAATAAGTGGGAATGCTGGCGAGTAGTCGTAGGTGAGATGTGCGAGGGGCAGGGAGGGGCGGCGAGGTGGCTGGGGGGGGGCACGCGGGCGGAGGGGGCGCGGGGAATAATCGATACCCCATAGGACCATAAGTAGGGTGGACATACGGGATGGATTATAGCTTTTTTGGCCGTAAGTGGGAATTGAGGACCGTCACCTACTCATCATTACCGCGGGGGATCTAAATTTGATGGAAATTTTAAAATTTTCTAAGAAATTTTAAGGCCCATATTTCTAATCAGTTTCAAAGACCTCGACTCGATTCTATCACCATGGCAACGGGAAAACACTCAATAAATGACATTAAATATCTAGATATAACTTGTAATTATAGCTATAAAGATAATTACAGTCGATCGTGTTATAGTAACAAGTATTTTGGCTGTAAAGGTCCTACCTTCACGACGACTCATTATTTTCATATAATTTAAATTCGTTTAGTTAAAAGGTTAGTAGTAGACTCGAAGACGGCATCGCTTCCCTTTACAAAGTTTCAAACTCGAAATGTTATTATAAGAAAGATTAATTAATTCAATATTGCGTAACTCCAAGTAAAGGATATTGTTTCAAATTAAATACACACTTAGATACGGAAAATCCATTCCTTCGTATTAAAAATGTATTATTTGAAAGGATTTTAAATTGATGCTTAACAACATCGCGAAGGACGGGCTTAGAATGATTAAAATGTTAATTTAATCATTCATGAAATAATTTTGCAGATTCATGCTACTAAGTTGTCAAAAGAGTTGTTAACAACAATCAATAGGAATTAAAAGTCGCTTTTATCTGTTAAAAGTCAAAATGTTACATCACTAGAGTTGTCAAAAAATAATAATAAAGAATTAGATTAGAGTTAAAAATATACTTGCAATAATATATATTCCATCATTAAATTAGCGTCAAATAATATGATGGAATATATCCCGAGTATTCTTTTTTCGCTTAGGTACTTTATAGTGCATGCAATTTATTTAAATGATAATACGGGCCTATTATTTTTGACAACTTCAGAAACTAACAATATAATCTGAGATACACAAACGGATTAGAGTCGTCCTAATGTCTTCACTTCAATCGGATTAGAAGCAACTTCTAAATTATGGGCACCCGAATTCCCATAACAAAAACGTTTCCTAAATAGCTCTTCGATATTGTCCCCTACATCTAAGTGTTGTCTGTGGTACACCATAGATGCAAGAGTTCACTGACACAAGCATGGGGGCCATGATTCCGCACCGTGTGTCTAACCGTCAATATTGATCCTCCGAAGATTAAATTTTATCCAGGGTCAGGAGATAATGTGTTTTTAAACATTAGGGACGGAAGTTAGACAGTCTGAATAAATACACAGAAATATTGTTTTGTAAATAATAAACATTTCCTTATTCGAAAAGATTTATCTTAATTCTTTACTTTATTACCTAAATGACACATTTAACACATTTCAAATTCCATAATTGAATAACTTCCCTCATGATTCGTATCTACAAATAAAAGTGCTTTCAGCAACACTTTAAAAAAAGAATACCTAAAACATTCCAAATTTAAGGGGGATGTTCCAGCTTAACCCGCGAAATTCAAATTTTCTTACGTTTTTTGCAATTTGAAAGCCAGTGATAAATTGTATAAAGTTAAAAATACTTAAGCGGCTGTAAAACTTAACTAGTTAAATAATTATAAACATAAAAATCATTAATACAAGCCTCCAAGCTTACCTAAGTGTAGGAACGATTTTTTCGAGGTCAAAAACGTTCTTGCAACTAAGTGAGTTTGGAGGCTTGTATTGATGATTATTATGGTTATAATTATGTAACTAGTTACGTTTTACAGTCGCTTAAGTATTTTTAACTTCATACAACCTACCACTGGCTTGCAAATTGCAAAAAACGTAAGAAAATTTGAATTTCGCGGGCTACCTTGAACATTCACCTTAAGTACTTAGCTTCTCTATTCTTACAAATAAAAGTAGATGATTCACAGTAAAACTTAAAAAGTCCACATTTACCATAACTTAAACACGCTAGCACCATTGACAAACAATTCCTCATCGCATTCATAATCCACAGATTAAATAAAACAAGCGCACTCACTCAAAAAAAGAATCTCGTTTCCCGATCCCAACGCGGCAACGGCATGGCGGCACCGCGCTATTCTGCCAAGTACTTTTCTTTAGTCTTGATTAGTATCGTTTCGCGGGCAGCCGCCATAAGATTTATTTACAATGTTCATTATTACAAAGTTTTCGCCGAGATATTGTTGTTGTGAAGTTCTTTAGACAAAGGTCAGAGTCGGGCCTAATCACAGTTCGTTACGTTTTAGCGTAGGAGTTTAAATATTTTAGAACGTAGGCTGGTGTCCGGCCTGGCTTATCTAGAGGGATAACACTGTAAAATATTTATAAGTTTAATCATTACACGTTTTCTCACTAAATTCAGCAGGAATATTTCAAGCATTGAAGCGCTACCCTACGTTTCTAGACTTATACGATTACAAAAAAACGAATAATTTAATTTATACAATGTATTCAGGCCTAATTTATTAAAGAATCTTGGAAAGACTTCTAACGCTCTTGGGTGGAGCGAGAGGGCGTGTCAGACTTTTACTGACTCAAAATCCATTTTTTTGTGTCTTCTTTTCCTTTCGCTCCAGGACCCCGGGTTTTTCTTTCAGAAGCAAAACCATGGCCCGGCAGGCTTCGACCCTACTAGGCTCCTACGAATGTATGACCTAATCAAACGTATCTAGAGTGCGTCTAATGACAGCGTGACCAGGAGTTTTGGTTTTTTAATTAAATTAGCAACATTATTCAGCCGCAATTGTAGCAAAAAAAAAAAATCTAGTATCGAGACATTTTTCTTATATTATGTTAGTAATACAACATTCAAAATTTTTGGATTTAACCTCTTTTTCTCAGGTCGCGCTTTCATTAGACGGACTATACCTAATTATAGGGGTCCTTAGTTTTTCTAACATTATCAAAGTCCAAATTCATACCTACAATTACTTACTCAAGTTCATTCATCTCTAACACAATACCATTAGAATCCTGGAATAGCGATCTGTATCACGCAATTATTAGTCCTGTGTCAGCGTAAGGTACCAAAGACAATTGATACAATGTGACAATAGCCCGCCAATAGGCTAACGAGGCGATCGCTTAGTGATAGTCCGATGTCAATGCTATATCTCGGAGATATGTCTGTAGGTGCGACGAGAATGACACGATGCCAAATTGTAAGGCATCGTGTTTATGGCACTTTAATGTTGGATGAGGTTTTGGCGGGATTTTTTCGAGTGAAGTTCAGTGGTTGTTTTAATTATTCGCAAATTGATGCCTAGTGGATATTGTGATGTAAAATTGGTGAAGCTTTTGTATCTAGATCATGAGTCTGCTGAAGTAGACAATATGTGAAACCATTGAAACGGGCGCGATCTCGCTAAATGGTACTGACAATTTTATTGTGTCTAGTATTGTCTAACTCAGCGAAGCCTGTTAAGGTGTCGCAAGACATTTGCTGCTGAATACTGGAAAAGCATTCAACGTGTTACATCCGCACTCTATTTGAAATCAAAGCGACTATATTTTTATTGCTGACAAGGCAGTGTGTCTTAGCCTGCCAAAATAGGGAGAAGAAAAAACATTTAGTAAAAATAGGAAAACTAAAGTTATCGATCACCGAGGACTTTGTAACATACTGAAAGTATCGATCAAATCAATATAATCATATACATACCTATGTATTTTTTATTTATTAACGGCTTCAAACGAATCTAGTTTGTGTACCTACCTGTACAGGTATGTTTAAGTAAAGTTGCTCTAATTTAAATGAAAATACGACTGACTTTCAGCTTGTTTCAGGATTTCAGGTTCCGAACTTAATTGAATCATATTTCCATACAGTTAACTTTACAGACTGTTCGAAAGTACCTTACCTTCAGACTGTCCGCCAAGCATTACTAAAATAATAATTTTAAGAAAATTGCTTGCAGAACAGATGGCCGTTGGTACAGCAGAGTTCTGGAGTGGCGACCGCGTGCCCGAAGACGCAGCACTGGAAGCCCTCCTACAAAGTGGACCGATGACCTGGGTTTTTTTTTCTGGTGGGGGAATCATCAGAATGACTTCTCCCGCTCTTGGGCGGAGCGGGAGGGCGTATCAGACTCTTACTGACTAAACCCCTACCCCGTTCCTTCGTTGCCTTCGATCTGGGGGGGACTCGGTGTCAACTTTTAGGAATACCACGTGTTCCCCCCAGAGGCTTCGGCCCTGCCGGGCCCCTACAGTTTGCTGTCCGATGACCTGGTAAGATTATCAGTAATACGAAGGATGCGAGACGCACAACACGATCATTGTGGCGATACTTGAGGGAGGCATGTCCAACAGTGAACGTCTATTGGCTGAAATTATGATGATGATGAATTGTATGAAAGTAATAGTGAAATGACTGTCTGAAAAAATAACCATTAATGGCGCAGGCCCGCCATCACACCGTCTTAAACCATGGGAAACAAGATCCATATTTCACGAGAACCCATTATTTATTTACACTAACATGTATTTTTCACGAGCACATGTACCTTTCAGCGTTTATTGGCTTACAGCTGCTGAAAACGTAGCGGAGACCTTCTGTTCTATAAAATCAATATAGTGGCTTTGGTGGTGTTAACATTTATAGTATAATAACCACACAAATATTGTAGAGAAAAAAAATTATAGGTATGTATGTATACCAGCTTCTGCAGAGGCTACGCCCGCGGAAAAGGTTTTCCTGTACAGTACAAACTTTGGACCCTAATTTTATCAAAATTTTAGGAATTCCTCTCTTAGTGCTCGCTTACGTCATAAAAGGAAATCTTGTGCATAATTTCACATTCCTAGGCCCTATTGTTTTGGTTTTAGTTTTGGCTTTGTGTTCATATGTCAGTCAGTCCCTTTCTCCTTTTGATATTGGTGCGTATGTTACTCGTTCACGCCCAAACAATTGTACGGACTTGGATATTTAGCACACGACTTTTTAAGGTCTGAACTGATTGGCAACCGAATTCTTTCAGTCGTTTAAACGTGAAGAAGTAACTCACAATCACACACATACGTACTTTCGCCCCTATATTAATAGTGTGAAGTGTGATTAAGAAGGCATTCCTGTGGCGCCCCGTGGGGACCGCCATTATTTATTTAATATTAATAAATTAATATAAATAATATTAATAATTTAAACTGTTATTACTCTGTTTCTGTTGCTTCTGTAATTATACTACTAGAGTATAATTTTTAATCGGTCAGGTTTTGGTGGCACAATTTTTTTCCAGCGGTTCTCAAAGTTAAAAGGTAATTACTTGTTTACTGGCACGTTTTTGTGCCACGGGGTTCTACAGGTTAAACAAATCTTTCCTTAAGAGGACCCACTCCGACTATCGTCAATATGAGGAAGTCTAAAAAACTCGTTTTTTTTTTTCATTCAACAATAATACCTGAACGATCGGATGGCATTCAGTAACTTTCGTCGTTCTTTGAAAAATTTCCGTTTTGTTTTTTTTTAACCGTAAAAGAAATTGCGTCATTCAGGATAATTATGCGTTTGCAACTACATACTTATTTTCATTTGGCCCTTAACTATTTATTTTAATCGTGAAACAAAAACGCTCGCACACAATTTCAGTAGATCGATATCTCTTCGAACCGGTTCACAGTATTCCCCACGTCCCCAAGCGCCAGCCATCGAGACGGTTTTCTTGAACAAATCGTCACACTATAAACTACGACTCTGTCACTTTATTTCAGAATGTGGTAATAGATATTGCATTTCAATCATCATCATTTCAGCTGATGGATGTCCACTGCTGGGCTTAGGCCTCTTGAACACGGCACGGTCAATTTGCCCTCCGTATGCACGGCGCGCAGTTTTGCATGGATGTCTGAATGGCGCCACCGCCGTGTTTCATCAGTTATGTATCGCAGTCTATGGCCGCTTATACACGGTACGTTTTATTTGTCATGCCTATGTTCGTCGAAAAACGTGTCGTGTACAAGAGGGCTTAGGCATCGCAAAAGTGTCGCCACAACGAACGGACACAACAACGAATTAACGTTCCATTTCAATACTTATAGAGCCAAAGCCGTAACTGGGACACCTAGCGCTGCCCAGGCTCAAAACAAGAACAAGTTTTGTTTCATTCATTTTATCAAAAGTGATTGAGTAGACATGAGACAGAGGAGCTCGTGGCTATATAATAACAGCCGCACGAGTCGATCTTCAGAGTTAAGCAACGCTTGCCAAGGTTGGTCTGTGAATGGGTGACCATCTTAACATAACGAGTTTCCTTCGTGCCTCGGAAAGCACGCTAAGCCTTAGGTAGCCTTTAGTTGCCCTTTGCATTCCAAAGCCGTGGTAACTCTTTCGAACAATGTTACAGTCTAAACCTTGCCTGAATAATTATGGGAGGCCTATTTTAAAAGACAAATCGATATACTAGACCAGCTCGAATCTATTATAGTGACAAATGGTTCTGTATTTAGGCTATAAAGGGGAATGAACTAAACTTAAAAAGCTAACTAGTTCTGCCAGAGGTTTCGCCCACCCGTAAGCACCTAGGTTTCTGTATACAACCTTTTCATCTCTTAAGACAGTCCATTTTTAAAAAAATCCTCACACAGCGCACAGCCGAAACAATTAAGACAAGGAACGTGAAATTTTGCACAAGGCTTCCTTTTATGACATAGGCTAGGCAAGAACTAAGAAAGGATTTGCAGAAGGTCCAGAGCTTGTATAGAGACACCTACTTTTATACGGGCGAAGCCGCGCATTAATTTATAGTCTACTAGCGACCCGCCCCAGCTTCGCGCGGGTGCAAAATTATCAGTTTTCCCTACTATGTATTATACATATAAACCTTTCTCTTGAATCACTCTATCTATTAAAAAAAACACATCAAAATCCGTTGCGTAGTTTTAAAGATTTAAGCATACATAGGGATTTAGGGACAGGGAAAGTGACTTTGTTTTATAGTATGTAGTGATCTATACTTAACATTCTTTTGCAAACCTCTTTTTTAAACTAAATCTATTGCAAATAAAATGTACATTTAATTTCAATGTCGCACAGCTTGTAAACGTCCTCGTTATTCATCTATTGATCTCATCACAAGTGTCAGAAGCTGGGGTTTTAAAAGAGCCATATAATGCCGATACCGGGACCCGAGGGGAAGTTGCTCCCAACTCCGATCACTTTACCGCCTCGCGCTGAGTAGATATCTATAGACCGATTCATATAATCAAAACCGTAACGATATCGTAGCGACGCGACTCTATAAAAAAATCTAAACGACTAAGTAGTAATTTAGACATCCATGAATCGAGCTTGAACGACACCGATTTTAAAGTCGTTCCATCGAAGTGTCGTTGACGCGTGTTCAGCTATGTTAATCATTGTCCTGTTAGAATATAATTATAATAATGTAACTGGCAACAAGCCGTTGATAGATAGTTTAGTTTCAAGTCCTCGGTATTCATCTATTGATCTCATCACAAGTGTCAGGAGCTGGGGTTTTAAAAGAGCCATATAATGCCGATACCGGGACCCGAGGGGAAGTTGCTCCCAACTCCGATCACTTTACCGCCTCGCGCTGAGTAGATATCTGTAGCTTGATTCACATAATCAAAACCGTAACGATATCGTAGCGACGCGACTCTATAAAAAAATCTAAATAAGTAAGTAGTAATTTAGACCGTGTTCACATCCATCAATCGAGCTTGAACGACACCGATTTTAAAGTCGTTCCATCGAAGTGTCGTTGACGCGTATTTAGCTATGTAAATCATTATCCTGTTAGAATACATAATAATGTAACTGGCAATAAGCCGTTGATAGATCGTTTAGTTTTAAGTCCTCATTATTTATCTATTTATCTCATCACAAGTGCCAGAAGCTGGGGTTTTAAAAGAGCCATATAATACCGATACCGGGACCCGAGGGGAAGTTGCTCCCAACTCCGATCACTTTACCGCCTCGCGCTGAGTAGATATCTATAGACCAATTCATATAATCAAAACCGTAACGATATCGTAGCGACGCGACTCTATAAAAAAATTTAATCGACTAAGTAGTAATTTAGACCGTGTTCACATCCATGAATCGAGCTTGAACGACAACGATTTTTTAAGTCGTTTCATCGAAGTGTCGTTGACGCGTTTTCAACTACATATGTTAATCATTATCCTGTTAGAATAGGTACATAATAATGTAACTGGCAAGAAGCAGTTTATAGATCGTTTAGTTTCTAGTCCTCGTTCTTCATCTATTGATCTCATCACAAGTGTCAGGAGCTGGGGTTTTAAAAGAGCCATATAATGCCGATACCGGGACCCGAGGGGAAGTTGCTCCCAACTCCGATCACTTTACCGCCTCGCGCTGAGTAGATATCTGTAGCTTGATTCACATAATCAAAACCGTAACGATATCGTAGCGACTAACGTCCGTTTTCAATTAGCTATCTATGTATCTAAAGTTGCAACTACTAAAGATAAACAAATCTATCTTTTTGCCCTTACTTGCTTTCCTATAACCTACCGACGGATAGCATTTCCTACCAAAAGTTGTGGATTGATAGATAGAATCTTACTGTTTATCGGGGATAGCTATTTATCTATGAACTGCGGTAGATTATTGAAAACGGGCGTTAGTCCTTTAGACCATAGTTTCCCAACCTTTTTGTGGACTAACGCCGACTTTTAAAGGAAAAAGAAATCCAACGCAGGGGGCTACACAATATTTAATTATACCAATTTTACACGTCTGTCTATTATATCTATTACTAATTCACAAATTAAAAAATAACTCCCTATCTCTGTAATCGTATTACTCGTGGTCGTGATAAAACTGATTATTTTTAACGCCACTATTTGTCTTTGGACCTGCTATCGCCACCCAGAAAAGCTACAGCGCCGCAGCGCCCACTACGGGGCGGTACCGCCCCCGTTAAGAATCTATAGTTTAGACCAATATATTATAACTAGATAAAGAAGGAAGTGGATTTATCTACAATATCCTGATTAACTACGCCGCCTATGGAGATATGGTTGCTTTAGAAGAAGTTTGTACCCACTGCCAAGTCCGCAAATGGAAAAGGGGACTAAATGGCGAGCATTCGAAGTCCAGCCATTTTTTGAAATACATTCGAGCTTATAACGGCGCCTTCAGCGATCAGGAGTGTGATAAAAGAGACATCGTCATTTCACGCACGCATGATGACCGGCTTCGAAGGATCAGCGAGACTCACCGTGCGTACGATTCTCTTCAATATTCTCTCATTTCAGTTCTGTCGCGGAGAGGTTGGCTACCATTTTGCCCACTATAATGTAGACCCCCAGACAGGCACCCCAAATCATAAAAAAAAACCATCCACCATGCATTTTTACAGCTTCTTGATCCAACTGAGGGTAAACAATGGTTCTTATCTCCGCCATTATCGTACGCTCTTTACTCAGTTTCTTAGGACATGTACGCCAAAATTGAGACAGAGCGTTTGGTATTTATAAGGTCCAACCAAAGAAAGCTCAAAGCTGAGAACTACGTCTATCTCTATGCAGAATAATACAAATGCTCATTCATGGTCATTCTCCTCTCCACCTTTACAAAAGGTCCGTGGTACATGCACGAGAGGACCCAAGATGCATTTTGTTACGTGCGAAAGTTTGGTCGCCCGGACCTCTTCACTATCATCACTACCAACCCAAAGTAGCCTGAAATAACAGCTCAACTCCTTGCAGGATAGGCTTCGTACGACAGGCACGACTTGATCTCTCGCATATTCCACCTGAAGTTAAGTTCAATTAGAAATGCTAATTTTTAATGCTCAGCTTGGAGACAATGCACGTGTTCAGGAATTTTACGATGTTCTTCTAAATCATGGTAAACGCACACAAGAAGAGAGAGGTGGACAGGTGGTGCTGCTAGAGTCTCTCGGTAGAGTGGTATACTCTCTTGGTAGAAGTACAGAAGCGGACTTAATGCCTTAGGCATTTTCTACCAGTCACCCTTTGGGTGATACAAAAAAATAGTATCCAGCTTAGAAGAACTCATTCGCTGTGTGTACGGGGATGTCAGTCGTATACTGCACCAGTAGAATTCTTGGGTGTGTGAGTAGACCATTTAGATGCCCATAAATGATCAGGCTGCAGCAATTAACGAATGCATTATCTGGGAAATTGAGGGGAATGATGTGGTCTACACCTCGATAAACACTGTTGTCGAGCAAGATAACGCTTCACATTATCCCGTGGAATTTCTGAACACCCTGTCAGCAACTGAACTTTCAGTGCATATCATCCAGCTGAAGGTCAGTGTCCCAAATGTGCTTCTTCGGAACCTATCTCCTCCAGAACTGTGTAACGAGACTCGCCTTAAAGTCGTCTCACTCCACAGACACACCATTGGAGCAGAAATTCTTATGGTTGTGGCATCGGCGAGGCAGCATTAATACCACGCATTTCCCCGCAACTTCCCGTTCCAGTTCAAGCGCGTACAGTTCTCAGGACGAGTTGCTTCTCACAAAGGCAACTGTACGGTGCTTGCTCCCGCGTCACCAGTCCTGATTCTCTTTACATTTTGACACCTGGCCACGAAATTTATAGGGAAGTGTTGTAAGGTACGATATCTTTGTACGTATTTTTACACTTTTGTGTCCTGGAACGGAATACATTCCACACATACATCACCATCATCATCTGCCTAGCCTTTTCTCAACTATATTGGGGTCGGCTTCCAGTCAAGCCGGATTTAGCTGAATACCAGTATTTTACGAGGAGCGGCTGCCTACCAGACCTCTACAACCCATTAACTGGGATAACACGGTACTTCATGGCAAGACTGATATTCCACACATACATCATTTTCTCTATTTCCTTCAGTCACAACTTATGACTGAACTCAGCAGGATTCCCATATAATTCTCTAAACTTGCTTCGCTTGCAAAAAAAACATGTATTTTAATACTATTTTAAAAGTTGTTTACTTATAATGCTATAGCGACATCTAAGTATTTTTGGTGCTGTAGAGCCTTCACGCAGACGACGTCGCGGGCAGCAGCTAGTATATTATAATTATTCACATCCATCAATCGAGCTTAAACGACACCGATTTTAAAGTCGTTCCATCGAAGTGTCGTTGACGCGTATTCAGCTATGTCAATCATTATTCTGGTAGAATACATAATAATGTGACTGGCAATAAGCCGGTGATAGATCCGTTTAGTTTCAAGCCAATTGAATTGTCATTCTATAGAATCTCGTTCAAGGTACACTTGAATACCAATTTAGGGTAGGACTACAAAGGTTTCAACGATATTTGACTTGGTCTGGAACGCCACCGTCAGCAAACTGTAGGAGCCCAGCAGGATCGAAGCCTACTAGGGTCCTGGGTTGTACAAAACAGAACCCCAGGGCACTGGAACAAAGGCAAAAAAGGAACAGGAGTGAGTCCGTCCCGTTCCGCTCAGAATGGAAAAAGTCATTTGATGATCTACCACCTTTAAAAAAAACGATATTTGACTTGTTTGATTTAACGTGAATCAGGCTATTGTGCCGGTAACAAGTTGCGAATACTATGGCGGTGCGTGGGAATGACGTGGCCAATGTTTGTTTGTTGGCTTGTTGGCGGAACATTGTCTCAGATTGTGGCCAACACACATATTGGTGTCGTCTCAATGGTGTTGTCTGTTGAGTCGATGCCAATATGTGTGTTAGTAACATCAACAATTGAAGCCAACGTTTGGTTCTAGACAGAACATAGATTACGGCCTAAATGTGTTTTGGAGTCGTTTTTGTTGGTAAGTAATTCTAGATGGTTTAGTTAGTAATTCAAATAGAAATTTGAAATGGTTTAATGTTTAAATACGTTCTCATAATTATGTTGTTAGGGTTTCGTGGGACCCTATGACTAAGTCTCCACTGTCCATCTGTCTGTCTTTCTATCACCAGGCTGTATCTCATAAACTATACAGTTGATATTATTACAGACGATGTATTTTAATTGCCGTTAAACAACAAATATAAAAACAGAATAACATAAATATTTAAGTGAGATTTCCATACAACAAACGTGAATTTTTTGTCGTTATTTTCTACGGACAGTAACTGTAAGTACGGAACCCTTCAAGCGCGAGTCGCGATTTGCACTCGGCCGGTTTTTTTTCCTATAAATTGACGAAAAAAGGAGTTTCTTGCTTGCAATCGTTTAACCCCAAGCAAAGACTAGTATAGATTGTTAGTTCAATGTTTGTTAAACTCAACTTTTTTTTATTTTGCGCCTAGCAACACGATTGTGCCTGTCTTTGGCAGTCGTTACAGATAGTCAGAAGCCAGTAAATTTGACTCCAGTCTTGCCATGAAGTACCGTGTTACCCCAGTTAATGGGTTGTGGAAGTCTGGTAGGCGCCGCTCCTCGTAAAATACTGGTATTCAGCTAAATCGGGCTTGACTGGAAGCCGACCCCAATATATGTAATTGGGAAAAGGCTAGGCAGATGATGATGAACACGATTGTGCCTATCAGCACAAGCTTACTCTATGGGTTTTGCGAAAGAGAACGTCCTGAAGAAGACAGGACTGGTAGGTAGGAGTGGGTTTTAGTCAGTAAAAGTCTGACACGAACTCATCGAAAGATTACCCACCCAAAAAAACTCTAGCTTACTAATAAAGCAAACAACATTTTATCGGAAAAGTCTCAAAGATTAAATATCAGGAAAATTCTCTATTTCTCGTACAATTCAATCGGTGAAATAAACGCGTATTTCAACAAAAAGCTTACAAGTCTGCCGGGAAAAATGGTTTTTATTCAACCATTCGTTCGATAGCATAAGTTTTTATTATTTTTATATTTTTTTCAGTCTTCCATCGAGAAAAACCCTGCACCGGTAGCTGAAATACCTTGGCTTGGCTTTTCCTAGAAAGGGCATTGTTGAAGGTAGGTAACTCGAGCAATTCATTAATTCCTTTAAATTAAATATAGGTCAATCAATACGGTGAAATCAGAAAGTTCTTTTACTCAAAGAGTAAAAGAACTTTCTGATCTGGCTTTCACAGTATATTCTGGCTGTCACAGTATAGCCTTTTCTCAACTAACTTGGGGTCGGTTTCCAGTCTAACTAAGTGCGTCCGGATAGGTACTTATCTATGTTTTACATGGAGTGACTGACTATCTGACCTTCACAACCCAATTACTGGGCAACACGATACTCCTTGGATAGACTGATGGTCACACTATATGGTGTCTGACTGCTTGTAACCACTGACGAGATATGTGAATGAAAACCGGGATCAACATACTTTCCGAGGCATGAGAACTTAGAAGCTTACATATGATGTGACATTTTCATACTGATACTTCCCATACAGCCATATGAAGTAGCAGTTACGACTTTATGTCGACATTTTTTGTGTCGTAACGGAATTTATTTGAAACATTGTTCCGTAACATAACGTCGCCGTGTCGACTTGTGATTCGACACCGTTTCGAAAAGTAGGGAATAATCGTAACAGAATAACAGTAACTTTCAGTCGCATTGTGACTTCGCCGTGTCGACACGTCGCGACTTACGCGCTCACTTTGTATCGCACATTCAATCATTAATTTTTTCGTTTCGTTCATTCTATACTTGAGAATTTTTATTGTAATTCGTTCTTTTTTGTGGATGTCATAGACAAATCTTCGCCGCCATCAGAATAAAATGTAAGTATTTATTTACAGATTTCTGTGATTATTGCATCTTACTCGATCGAAAATCCTCTGCGAAATTAAATGTATCGTGTAGTTTTATATCAGTGTAATAAATTAACCGATGCGCCCTTCTGATTTAGTAAAATACTTAAAATATTTTCTGTTATTGTGATTGTTTTCAATTAAAAAATTACAAAGTATCGTATTTCCGAGCAACGCAGAAGATTCTATTGATGTGGCTTACATAAATTTAACCAAAATATATTATAGAATACTATAATAATAATGTAAATTGTGTAAAATGATGTGGATGATTTTGTATCTACTTGAGAGATGAAGCCCAACACAATGTTTCGTAACTGTGTTTACATGTGTCGACATTTTGTTAAGTTTCGTTACATTGTGACTCTTTTAACAAAATGGAGTTTTATTATTGTATGTTTGCAGTGGTTCTCAACATGCCGTACAAGTTAGTTTTATCAAAAATGGAACTAGTGAGGAAGTAACTGCGGTGCTGGAAGGATGGAAATTTTTCGCCATAGGTTTAGCAAGAAACCTAAATTTAATTGAGGAATTATGGAACTGAAAGAAAAAACATAAAATAAATATATAAAAAGAACAAAATTTAATATTATAAGTAATTAATGAGTAGGTAGATGTTCACATTTGTTTTCATAATGTTGACAAAATTGGGATAAAGATTATGTTATCATGGTAAATTGACGAAAATAGTTATCATTTTATACATTTTAACGTGTATGTATTTGATTCTCCGATTTCATAATTAAGTGCAGTTGCATAAATATTTATAAGTATTTGAAGACTTAAATGGTTTCTCAAAGAAATTAAACTTTTTTTTATTACTTTTCCTGTGATTTTTATTTCCCCTTGAACCTTTATTGCATATTCCATTTCAATAATATTAAATACTAGCTGTTGCCCGCGACTTCGTCCGCGTTAAGTTCGTTAAACTGCATAAAAGTAACCAATAATTCTACACTTGCGAATAATTCCGAAAGCATCCAATTCATTCATTTTACTTTCACATAAAACAGTTAACCTTCATTCCTTTTTTTAGTTGGGAAATAATCCAATGACTTCTCCCGCTCTTAGCTAACGCATCAGGGCGTGTCAGACTTTTACTGACCAAAACCCACTCCTATGTTCTTTCTTTGCCTTGCGTTCCAGGGCCCCAGGAATGCCTTTCAGAAGCGAACCCATGACCCCAGTAGGCTTGGCGACCCTGATGGTTCTCTATGATCTTGCTGACATCTCAATGAGGCACGCTTGGAACACTACCCGCCGTCGACTCGGTCTCGGTCTAGATATTTGGTTACCGAACGGTCGGACGGCGTCCCATTGCTCGCCGTCCGCAAGTCCACTTCTACGGTGGCTGGAAATCGGGGTCGGGATCTTATTTCCTCAATGCTGGGGCGTGAAGGCCATTTCCTCATCCATGCGGCCGCCTCCTTGGCTGGATTACTGCTTCTCAGAAGGAGGCAACCGCCTTCCACTCCACCCTGCTCTGGACCAGGGCCCGGCGCGAGAGGTCGCTGCAACCGATGACCCCCACAAAGGGAGGACACGGTGGCGCACACGGTAGAGGTGTGCCCTGCTTGGGCGGAGCGCCGCCGTGTCTTTGTAGAGTCTATCAGCGGCGGCGACCTCTCTGGGCCCTGGTACGGGCCATGGTCCAGAGCGAGGAGGGGTGGTGAGCGGTCGCCTCCTTCTGCGAAGCAGTAATGCTAGCGAAGGAGGCTGCCGACCGCGAGCGCCGCCGCCGAGATCCCGATCCCGATTTCTGACCACCGTAGGCGCGGGCTCGCGGACGGCGAGCAGCACGCCGTCCGGCAGTCTGGTAATAACCTGGACCGAGCCTAGTCGTCAACGGCGTATTCTGTTCCACGCGCGCCTCAAGGAGATGTCAGCAAACTGTAGGGGCCCGGTAGGGCCAAAGCCTCTGGGGAACATGGAAAATCCGAAAGGTTCTCACCGTGCCCCCCAGATCGAAGGAACGAAGGGGAACGGGGTGGGGTTTAGTCAGTAAAAGTCTGAAACGCCCTCCCGCTCCGCCCAAGAGCGTGAGAAATCAGGTTGATGATTCTCCTTCCAATAAAAGCACCACTAAGTAAGTGTAAATAGCACTTACTTATGTAGGCTGAAAAAAAGTGCATAAAGTAGTTTTTAGTTGTCAAAATATATGAATGGTCAGCACAAAGCTGATCCTGAAGTCAATAGAAGGTTTAGTATTTGCCTCTTTTTTATTTGAGATAGTTATCCAGCTCTAGGTGGAGCAAGTGGTCTTTTGCGGACTAAATTCCACCATGTTCCTTCAGTTGCTATTTACGTATCAGGGCCACTAACTTTTGCACGCCTCAGTTATTAGGTACTTCGGTATATTCTCTCTTTAAAGAGTAACTATATAGGCGCCATGGCGTTCTCACTTTCTGCATTATGCAAGTACTAACCGAACATGAGTGTTTCGAGAGGTAAATATTTTGGATTCGGCGGGAAGAAAAGGCCAAGTCACCATCCTGCGGAACGCCCGGAAAACACGGCAGACGTTACGGTCGAAGTCTACTCCGCTAGGCGGAGCACCGCCATACTGTTTTGGCGTCAGAATCTGAATCCTAATGCCCTAGTTTGGTTCAATGTATGGGGCAAGATCTCCTCTGGCCCTGCCAATGGAATAAACCTGCTATCGTGAGAAAGACATCCTTAAGCCTCCTATTGTCGTGTAGACATTTCTTAGGTGTCATTAGTCACAAAGCGATTCCCGAAGTTTTTAGTTATTGAAATTACTCGTTTATTTAGGCAGATTTTTTACTTGGGGTGATATTTGACTGATGCCTTAATACATCATACGGTGTTTTTTTTTCAGCGGGTACTACTTTCTTTATCGAGAGTTAACTATGCAATTTATGAATTAAGTTAACTCTTGAGTGCGTGCATTTTTACTCAGCAGACTTCACATTATTGATGGTCAAACATGGTCAAACGCAACCTGTGGTGCGATTTTAAACGGGTACAGTTTGCAGAGCTGTAAAAAAACCCACCATGTTCCTTCAAATGCCCTTTGTAAACAATTTCTCAAATCAATTCTACCTACCTATACTATGATAGCACAATTCATAAGAAAGAGACTTCGCAACAGACCGTGCAGCAGGAATCGTAATATTTTAATTTCGCCATAACTTCAAAACCAAACGTCCAATTTTAATCATTCAAAGACCAAATATTATCTACATAAACTGCACTTAGTGATAAAATAATTTATTTTGATAAGGGTTAATAGCATGAGTAAAATAAATGCGTTTAAATGTAGTCCAAAAAAATTCAAGATTTTTAGATTAAAAAAATGGTTGTCGTGCCTCACTCGACATAGATAGGTATAGTGTTTCGCGGACTTTTTTGTAGATATTTATAAGATCTACAATTAATTAGAACATTTTATGGTTCTATCTTTTACAGTTTAGGCAGCGTACGCAAAATAAGTAACTTTTCTGGTTGATTTTTTACACCTAAACCTAAATATCTTACGGAACCCTATTTTTTTCTGAATAAAATTTAGCCTATGTTATTCGTGGATAATGTAGCTCTCGAATGGTGATATTATTTTTAAAATCGGTCCAGTAGTTTTTGAGCCTATTCATTACAATCAAACAAACAAAGTTTTCCTCTTTATAATTAGTATAGATAAAATGAATAATATTCAATAATATCAAATATAAATTAGTAGGTAACTGCGTCAGATTTGTTGAGGTGGAAGGCAGTGGAAGCGCATTTTCTGGATTTGTTACTTGACTTACATTACTTAAGGCGGACGGCAGTGTAAGAGAATTAATTGCCTGCAAGAGTAAAACGGCCTGTCATGAGTTTACGAGAAATTTAATTAATTACATTATATTTTTCATATTTTTTTTTTATACGAGGGATATTCGAAAATCACAAATAACCTTGTTGAATCATATTGCTGACATCATAAGACCTTTTGACACAACAATAAAGTTGTTCTACGACTTTCGAAAATTAAACAAAAGATCACCTGATCCATACATTTCTGTTCACAAAACGCGACAAAATGTGTGATCAGCAGATTTTTTGTTGAATTTTCAAAAGTCCTAAGTCTAAAATGGTCCTGCAAGATTATTAGTGTTTTTTAAATAACGCTGTGAATTATATTATTTTATCAATGAAAAATTCTTAAGTACCTTGTTGTCTATTTTCTGAACTTGTCCTCATCTTTACTTTTCTGTAAAAGTTCTAAGATAGATGAAAACGCTTTGGTTGCTTATGACACATAGTTATAAAATGAAAGATCAATAAATATATTAAATACAATAGCACACTTTGAGAACCCCTGTTTTCTGTTTGGTCAAATTCAACACTACATTTTCGTAAACGTTACTACACTTGTGTAACTCCAAAAGATACTTTAAGTAATTTAGTTTCGGCAATGTGTCGACAATTTAATTTTAATATTTACACAGGAATTCAAAGTAAACACAATGTGTCGTAAATTAATTAATTATAATAAATAAAAAAAATGTCGTAACTTGTCGACACAGTTACAACACTTATTTACTGTAACATTTTTCAGTACAAAGTGTTGATATCGTTCCTACACGCTGTAACCAAAATCCGCCAAGTTATTTAGTTACGACACTGTTACGTTGTCTAGCTAATTTGTGACTACTTGAGAATTTTTGCGACCGAAAATGGTTGTATGGGTTGCCCGATTTCGAACCCGCAACCTCATGCATGAGAGACGACTGCCGTAACCACTGGGCCACGGGTAGAAACGGGACATCTTTGTAAATATAAATATTTAAAAATCGTTTCTGTAAATTCTAAAATCGTCGACTTGAGCCCTTACGCACTTAAGAAAGAAAGAAACAATAAAAACGTTTATTGTTACATCACACAATCGTATAAAGAAAGTTTTAATCAGTACGAAACCAAAAAGGCGCCTAACTTGATATACGGTATACACGGTATACACAACAAACTATCGCTAATTTCTAAAATATGACTTCGCGATTTTCCGTTTCCGTTTTAGTGAAACAAAGAGATTTTCATACAGACCATAGAAACACCTTACCTTAAGGTGAATGCTTCAGGTAGCCCGCGAACTTAGGTGAGCTTGGAGGCTTGTATTAATGATTTTTATGTTTATAATTATGTAACTAGTTACGTTTTATAGCCGCTTAAGTATTTTTAACTTTATACAACTTACCACTGGCTTTCAAATTGCAAAAAACGTAAGAAAATTTGAATTTCGCGGGCTAAGCTGGAACATCCCCCTTAATTTCTTTACTATTTTTTAGCAATCGATAAGTAAAATCTAAAAAAAGGCTGTACATTTTCTTACAAAATCGCTAGTCAGTATATTGTACTTTCGGGGCAACGAACTGACGACTGACAGACTTGCCAAGTCCGAACTTTGCCCTTAGAAAACCATTTCGTTACAAGGTTGTCTACGATACGTACCACAGATATCGTTCAAATAATGTCGCTCATTATAATTATTATTATAAATACAATAGGTACTCACCGTGCCCCCCAGATCGAAGGAACGAAGGGGAACGGGGTGGGGTTTAGTCAGTAAAAGTCTGAAACGCCCTCCCGCTCCGCCCAAGAGCGTGAGAAATCAGGTTGATGATTCTCCTTCCAATAAAAGCACCACTAAGTAAGTGTAAATAGCACTTACTTATGTAGGCTGAAAAAAAGTGCATAAAGTAGTTTTTAGTTGTCAAAATATATGAATGGTCAGCACAAAGCTGATCCTGAAGTCAATAGAAGGTTTAGTATTTGCCTCTTTTTTATTTGAGATAGTTATCCAGCTCTAGGTGGAGCAAGTGGTCTTTTGCGGACTAAATTCCACCATGTTCCTTCAGTTGCTATTTACGTATCAGGGCCACTAACTTTTGCACGCCTCAGTTATTAGGTACTTCGGTATATTCTCTCTTTAAAGAGTAACTATATAGGCGCCATGGCGTTCTCACTTTCTGCATTATGCAAGTACTAACCGAACATGAGTGTTTCGAGAGGTAAATATTTTGGATTCGGCGGGAAGAAAAGGCCAAGTCACCATCCTGCGGAACGCCCGGAAAACACGGCAGACGTTACGGTCGAAGTCTACTCCGCTAGGCGGAGCACCGCCATACTGTTTTGGCGTCAGAATCTGAATCCTAATGCCCTAGTTTGGTTCAATGTATGGGGCAAGATCTCCTCTGGCCCTGCCAATGGAATAAACCTGCTATCGTGAGAAAGACATCCTTAAGCCTCCTATTGTCGTGTAGACATTTCTTAGGTGTCATTAGTCACAAAGCGATTCCCGAAGTTTTTAGTTATTGAAATTACTCGTTTATTTAGGCAGATTTTTTACTTGGGGTGATATTTGACTGATGCCTTAATACATCATACGGTGTTTTTTTTTCAGCGGGTACTACTTTCTTTATCGAGAGTTAACTATGCAATTTATGAATTAAGTTAACTCTTGAGTGCGTGCATTTTTACTCAGCAGACTTCACATTATTGATGGTCAAACATGGTCAAACGCAACCTGTGGTGCGATTTTAAACGGGTACAGTTTGCAGAGCTGTAAAAAAACCCACCATGTTCCTTCAAATGCCCTTTGTAAACAATTTCTCAAATCAATTCTACCTACCTATACTATGATAGCACAATTCATAAGAAAGAGACTTCGCAACAGACCGTGCAGCAGGAATCGTAATATTTTAATTTCGCCATAACTTCAAAACCAAACGTCCAATTTTAATCATTCAAAGACCAAATATTATCTACATAAACTGCACTTAGTGATAAAATAATTTATTTTGATAAGGGTTAATAGCATGAGTAAAATAAATGCGTTTAAATGTAGTCCAAAAAAATTCAAGATTTTTAGATTAAAAAAATGGTTGTCGTGCCTCACTCGACATAGATAGGTATAGTGTTTCGCGGACTTTTTTGTAGATATTTATAAGATCTACAATTAATTAGAACATTTTATGGTTCTATCTTTTACAGTTTAGGCAGCGTACGCAAAATAAGTAACTTTTCTGGTTGATTTTTTACACCTAAACCTAAATATCTTACGGAACCCTATTTTTTTCTGAATAAAATTTAGCCTATGTTATTCGTGGATAATGTAGCTCTCGAATGGTGATATTATTTTTAAAATCGGTCCAGTAGTTTTTGAGCCTATTCATTACAATCAAACAAACAAAGTTTTCCTCTTTATAATTAGTATAGATAAAATGAATAATATTCAATAATATCAAATATAAATTAGTAGGTAACTGCGTCAGATTTGTTGAGGTGGAAGGCAGTGGAAGCGCATTTTCTGGATTTGTTACTTGACTTACATTACTTAAGGCGGACGGCAGTGTAAGAGAATTAATTGCCTGCAAGAGTAAAACGGCCTGTCATGAGTTTACGAGAAATTTAATTAATTACATTATATTTTTCATATTTTTTTTTTATACGAGGGATATTCGAAAATCACAAATAACCTTGTTGAATCATATTGCTGACATCATAAGACCTTTTGACACAACAATAAAGTTGTTCTACGACTTTCGAAAATTAAACAAAAGATCACCTGATCCATACATTTCTGTTCACAAAACGCGACAAAATGTGTGATCAGCAGATTTTTTGTTGAATTTTCAAAAGTCCTAAGTCTAAAATGGTCCTGCAAGATTATTAGTGTTTTTTAAATAACGCTGTGAATTATATTATTTTATCAATGAAAAATTCTTAAGTACCTTGTTGTCTATTTTCTGAACTTGTCCTCATCTTTACTTTTCTGTAAAAGTTCTAAGATAGATGAAAACGCTTTGGTTGCTTATGACACATAGTTATAAAATGAAAGATCAATAAATATATTAAATACAATAGCACACTTTGAGAACCCCTGTTTTCTGTTTGGTCAAATTCAACACTACATTTTCGTAAACGTTACTACACTTGTGTAACTCCAAAAGATACTTTAAGTAATTTAGTTTCGGCAATGTGTCGACAATTTAATTTTAATATTTACACAGGAATTCAAAGTAAACACAATGTGTCGTAAATTAATTAATTATAATAAATAAAAAAAATGTCGTAACTTGTCGACACAGTTACAACACTTATTTACTGTAACATTTTTCAGTACAAAGTGTTGATATCGTTCCTACACGCTGTAACCAAAATCCGCCAAGTTATTTAGTTACGACACTGTTACGTTGTCTAGCTAATTTGTGACTACTTGAGAATTTTTGCGACCGAAAATGGTTGTATGGGTTGCCCGATTTCGAACCCGCAACCTCATGCATGAGAGACGACTGCCGTAACCACTGGGCCACGGGTAGAAACGGGACATCTTTGTAAATATAAATATTTAAAAATCGTTTCTGTAAATTCTAAAATCGTCGACTTGAGCCCTTACGCACTTAAGAAAGAAAGAAACAATAAAAACGTTTATTGTTACATCACACAATCGTATAAAGAAAGTTTTAATCAGTACGAAACCAAAAAGGCGCCTAACTTGATATACGGTATACACGGTATACACAACAAACTATCGCTAATTTCTAAAATATGACTTCGCGATTTTCCGTTTCCGTTTTAGTGAAACAAAGAGATTTTCATACAGACCATAGAAACACCTTACCTTAAGGTGAATGCTTCAGGTAGCCCGCGAACTTAGGTGAGCTTGGAGGCTTGTATTAATGATTTTTATGTTTATAATTATGTAACTAGTTACGTTTTATAGCCGCTTAAGTATTTTTAACTTTATACAACTTACCACTGGCTTTCAAATTGCAAAAAACGTAAGAAAATTTGAATTTCGCGGGCTAAGCTGGAACATCCCCCTTAATTTCTTTACTATTTTTTAGCAATCGATAAGTAAAATCTAAAAAAAGGCTGTACATTTTCTTACAAAATCGCTAGTCAGTATATTGTACTTTCGGGGCAACGAACTGACGACTGACAGACTTGCCAAGTCCGAACTTTGCCCTTAGAAAACCATTTCGTTACAAGGTTGTCTACGATACGTACCACAGATATCGTTCAAATAATGTCGCTCATTATAATTATTATTATAAATTTTACTAATAAAAGCTGAAATTGTTAGAAATTAAAGCCGTGAAAAGGGTCTAGATTTATAAATAGAAAAGGTTTGCGTTGTAAGTGTTGGTTTATTTTTATTTTTTAAGGTGTCAAATCGTTTAATGACTTCTCCGGTTCTCCCGTTCTAGGGCAGAGTGTGAAGGCGTGTGAGACATTTACTGACTAAAACCACACCGATTTTCCTTTAGTTTCCATCGCGCTCTAAGACTACAGGTAACTTTTTCAGAAGGCATACTGTGTTTCCAATAGGCTTTGGCCCTGAAGGGCCCTTACGGTTTTACTGACATCTCTGTGCGTCATGCGGAAGATGAAAACGCCGTGGCGGCTCTCCAGCCAGTCTTCAAAGAGGGAACTTACCGTAATGGCCCATGATTATAGCGTACCCAGCGTTGGGTTGTGACAGCCGCTGTCATCATATCGCCATAAGCATTGTAAGTGTTCTGGAATCATTCGATAGAGTACCAAAAGGGAGAGAGAGAAAAGAGGCACTAAAAGAAGACGGGTGGGTTTCAGTCAGGCACTCCCTGTTGTTCCACCCGGAGCGGGAAAGTTATTTGATGGTATTTAGCCCGTAGTTACTCAGATACCCGCGAAACGAGACACAATAGTAAAACAATAACAGCGCAGCTATGAGACCGCGCTGTTATACCGGTTGGGGATTCAAACGTTAAATAGTTTGCGTAATAACCTATCAATCTTTTCAAATCAAAGGCAATTTTTTGAATAGATTTTTTTCTAGGAATTGATTACAAAATTTCTAGATGTGAAAATGATCAACCGATGTTCTTAATAGAAAAAATCCTGTGTTGGGAAAACTATTCATAGTGTTGCTTTCTAAGAACTTTTTATAGATAGGGTGCGGGAGTTTCTATATTTTTTCATAGAAGAATATTATTTACTAAGTGAAAAGCACCCGTACCTATCGATTAAATTAATGACGCTTGTGAGAAGTCTATTTTTAGCAAAAAGGCATATTTTAGCTGCGAAAATGAAATGCTAAAAGACTATCAAAATGTGATGTAAGTATTGTGATACCTATCGAAGGAGATATACACGATCTATTTTACGCAAATAAAGTTGTAAGTATCGTATCTGATGCGGTATGACTTCTCCCGCTCTGGGCGGACCGGGCGGGCGTGTATAACTTCTACTGACTAAATCCCACTCCTGTTCTTTTTTACTTTCATTCCAGGGTCCTTTGGTTCTCTTTCATTCATCCCAGGGATGAATGAAAGAGATTAACACCAAGAGTGAAAGATACATACATTTTAAGACTCTCAAAATCCTTTTTCTCCATCTAAAAAAAAAACTGCGTGCTCCAACGCCTCCGACAAATAATAGTAGAAGGAACTCGCGGTGTGGTATATGCAAATTAATAGCAGTATTAGTATTCTTAACATCGCTAGTTATGCACAAACTAGCCATTAGCATAAGAATAGGAAACCATGGCGGAATAAATATTGTATTGCAACTATTTATAACAATTGTGTGGACTGCATCTAGGTTTGTCGTTCTGTGTTATATCGTGGATTCGTGACACAAATATCGTCTGTGGTCACGTGGGGATAGGCTGAATAATTGTATTGACGTTGGTCACCTCTAGCCATAGATATGCAGAAAGTTATGTGGCTCTCAGTGAAAGTGTCGATGATTTCGCGTTTTTGACTTAGTAAGTTTTTCTTATTAGTAAACTAAATTAAAACAAACAAATTAAAAATTATTAATGTCGGTCGATACATACCTATTCAAGTTTTAGCAAGGCTAATGGACTACTTTTGATTTTTATATAAATACTAGCAGCCCGTCCCGGCTTCGCACGGGGTAGACAATTATTTATTTTTGTAATTTTTCCCGTCAAATGACTACCCTACATATCCTACGCTACCCTACACTACCCTACACTACCCTACACTACCCTACACTACCCTACACTACCCTACACTACCCTACACTACCCTACACTACCCTACACTACCCTACACTACCCTACACTACCCTACACTACCCTACACTACCCTACACTACCCTACTTTACCTAACTTTTTTTTTTTTTTTTTAGATTTAAACTATCCTATCTCTCAAGTTGGATCGAACTGCACATGGTGTGCGAATTTTATTATAATCGGTTAAGTGGTTAAGGAGTCCATTGAGGACAAACATTGGGACACGAGATTTATATATATTAAGATAAGAGATTAATATACTATGTAGATGCCATCAGCGACTCTGCCCCTGTCGAATTACTTCCCACCTTAAAATTAATTTGAAACTGATTATCCTATGTTAAAATACATATATTTATTTATATTTAATGACTCCCTCCCCCCTCTCCCCACCCCCCACTGCACCGCAACCCGCCAACGTTTACCCAACAGATCGGGTTCAGTCAGTGCGCCCGGCCTAGTGCTAAGAGACGCTCGCGTAGGTACCATCCCTGTCTGCGGCTCTTCACCGTTCTCGTATTCATACATCACACCCCTGACAAAAACTAGGCACTATTAGTGTTACCCCAGTTAATGGGTTGTGGAGGTTTGTTAGGCAGCCGCTCCTCGTAAAATACCTACTGGTATTCAGCTAAATCCGGCTTGACTAGAAGCCGACCCCAATGTAGTTGGAAAAAGGCTAGATAGATGATGATTAGTAAAAAAATATGCAATAACACAAAAAATATCATTCAACATTTGCATATGCAAACATGCCAATGCATAAGTAATCCGATATTTATTTATAAGAAGTCCAAGCGTCTATAAAGAGAATTTAGAGAATTTTTTTCACTCTAGAAGCTGGATCTAAAAATTGTATGTTTGCTATTAAACCATAAAACAAAAATCATTTATCATTCATATTATTATATTATTCAGTATCATTTCCTATGAAGAAACATTTTTACACCAAATTTTTCTACTAATCTAACATTTTATTTAGGTAATCAACACTTATTCGCACTCAATTTACTAAGCTTAAATTCGACGCAAAACAAGCTAATTAATATGTAATTATCAACCATGTTACTGCTACTAATTTATTTCGATTCGAGGCTTCGAGGGCGATGACCTACATACATAATTGCGCCTTTCCACAACCTCACTAATCCTAGGACTCCTGAAAGGTCCAAGCAATCCTTTTAGCAGACTGTTGGAATAAACTCCGATACACACACGTAAATGTTAGGTTATTTCTTTTTTATTTCACTCTGTAGCGAAAAGAGGTTGTATTTGATTTTCTGGCAAGAGAATTAGTGATTTTGTGGATGTCGTAGTAATGTTTAATGTTTTAGTGACTGTGAAAATGAAAGCTAGTACAAACAAAAGTTATATGGGACATCTTAAGGAAATCCTGCCCTTATCCCATACTACATAGCGTTCGCGCAACACGTTCTTTTTAACCGACTTCAAAAAAAGGAGGAGGTTATCAATTCGACGGTATATTTTTTTCCGTTTTGTTCTTAATGTTAAGTTTTGTGTACAATAAAGAATTAAAAAGGACACCTTGTTTTCCTAGTAGAGAAGATGTAAAATATTTCATCACAGAATCAAGTAGGCCACTTATCTCAGAAACCCAAAAATTTTGTTCCACACTCCACATAGCCCTAAAAAACTTATCCAAATGAAAAATGAAGTAGATAAAAGAATTTTTCGAAGTCAAAAAACACAGTCGTACAAAAGTTTAGATCCTTAATGATTATGTCCACGGCTACTCTACTTACCTAACTTAAATCTGCTATTACGACAGCTTTAATAAGTTGTGTTGATCGTTAACTACCTAGTTTCTGTTTAATGGCTTTGCCCACAGACTGAATCGGTAGACTCACGCTTGACCTCTAACTCACCTGTATGCTATGTTGCAGCGCAGCCGAAGGGTTTTTTTTTGGGAGGAAAATTTTGCTATAACTTCACCCGCCCTTGGGCGGAGCGGGTGAAATCAGACTTTCACAGACTAAAATCTACTCCTGTTCCTGCGTATCAGGGTCCCGGGGTACAGTTTCGCATAACCTAATCGACGGCGGGGTACGCTCGCCTACATGTAACCTAACACTACTTACTTAACCTATCAATACCCGCGAAACGAGACACAATAGTAAAACAATAACAGCGCGGTCCAATGAGACCGGTCGGGGATTCATGAATTAAAGGCCCTTTGTAGCTATCAGAAAACACAGATTGCAGCCGGGAATCCTACACCATAACTGTGTAACGCATATGTGTTCCAAAAAGTTTCAAACCTTATACTGGGGGAAAATTTTAGGTTCTATTTCAGGGCATAACCTACCTATATGCCAATTTTCATCCTAATCTGTTTCAACGAAGCGTGAAGGGTAAACAAACATAAACACACACTTTCGCTTTTACTATATGAGAGTAATAAATTACTTATACTTAGTATTATTTACCTTTGACTGATGTTAAAGGTAAATTATACTTGCTGTAGAAATTCTGATCCTGAAAAGTTTAAGTATTAGGTAGATTCCTAGATAAATATTACATAACCCTAATAAATGTCTAGGGACTTCTTAAAAAAAAATGTATATTCAGCCCAGATCCGCGAATTTAGTTAGTAATATCAGTAATTTACAAACCCTAAACATATAAAACACTAATATTATAAAAACGAAAGTTTTGTGTATGTTTGTAACTTCTTCACGCTCGAACGGCTGAACGGAATTCTACGAAATTTGGCACATGGGTAGACTATGTCCTGGAATAACACATTGGATATTTCAATGTTATTTTATCCCGGGAGAATGTTCCTGGGATTGCGACAAATTTCTACGTAGCAGCTATGTAAAGTTCTAATAAAATTAAGCTTCTAACATACATATGTATTACCTACCTAGAGCCATACGTAGTTAGATATTTAATTTTAAAATGGTTATAAAACATATTCAAAACGATGGATTTCGATTTCGAAATAAATTTCAACAGACACATTCTAAAAGAGATAGTACAAAAACTTTACAACTTTATACTATAAACGCATCAACTCAATCACTCCAACCATCAAGATTCATAGTCCTGTCACCAAAGCACCAAATACGACACTAAAACTATAACAAGGCACTATTACCCAAGACGCGCTTACATTGTACCTAGAAGCTGGTCGAAAGTAGTTGAAAATAGCTCGAAATAGCTCGAAACAGCTCGAGCTCATATTATAGCGTGTTAATGTGCAAACCGGCACTCTCGAGCAATAACAACTACATACAAACATGACTCTTGCTGTTCAATCGACATATAAATCTTAAGAGCGATCAAAGAAGATAAAATAGCTCCTCAAGGGCACTTGCAAGATCGATAAACGCCTTATACGTCGAAATTGCTACGGTATAACAATATGAGAGGAAATACACACAAATGTCAGCAGTATTTGTAGCTTCTTATTTGTTTTTTATCTAGTGCTGTTAACACTGTTTTATTTATTACCTTCGATTGATTCAACTTACGCCCGTTTTCAATAAGCTACTAAAGATAAACAAATCTATCCTTTTGCCCTTACTGGCTTTCCTATTACCTACCGACGGATAGCATTTCCTACCAAAGTTGTGGATGGATAGATAGAATGTTACTGTTTATCGGGAATAAGTATCTATCTATGAACTGCGGTAGGTTATTTGAAAACGGGCGTGAATCTATTCAACTAAGCTACCTTACTCAAGAACTGGATAAAATTGAGCGCTTAATATTTTTGTACAAGACTCATATAATTTTATTCACACAAATATGACCATGTTTCCGAATTCCATATGAAGCTCAAGTGCCAATTGTGTGGTTGTCAATTCGCCTTCGACGGAATGCTCATATTCTTTCCCTTCTATATTACATCGTTCCATTTACGCAAAAACCATTCCAGGTTGCCTGGAAGAAATCGTGGAATGCGACGAGGCCGCCCATTGTATGTGTGTGTTTAGTTTTAGTTTCCTTTTGTATGTGTAATGGTGTACAATAAAGTGTATAAATAATAAATAAATAAGCACACTGAACTGTTGATCGACTCTTAAAGTACCTTAGGCTTTCCTTTTTTTTCGACTAAAGTATCAGCATTGCTATTCAATGAACTCGTAGCAATGCTACCAACCTTTGACACTTTTACCATTGACAGTCCTGATTTTTTTGCCAGCCACTTCTCAAAAAAGAGACATACTGCCGCGATTGAGGGGAGCCCAATTAACAGGCCTGTGTATTAATGTTTTGATGGTCTACTATGAGCAGTACCGGATCAGACACATAGTAAGAGTAGCAAAAGTTACGGTCCCCGCAGAGTGTAATGCCCCGCTTTTGGAAGTACAAAAACAAATAACGATAACCGCTATATGAAATGCAACCAATTCCGCATTTTCCATAAAGATATTGAAGGACTGCATATGACAGCATCGCTAAATGAAGAGCCCACGGCCTGTTAGAAAAAAATAAGATAAAGATGTTTTAATTTGTTGTCATTTATAAAAAGTCTCCTTAGCGAAATTTGCAACAGGGACCTATTCTGGCTTAGTCTGACTATGAGCATTCTGTATCTCTCTTTACTTTTGCTTGTGTTTACCAAGTATATTTATTATGTAGGTATGTATTTTAGCATAAAACAAAAATATGCTTTACTTGCTTATAAAAACTGTGATAATAAATTCAGTTCAAATAAATAAGCGTTCGTTAAAACTAGGAACAAGACGGGTGTTTCGCTCTATTGATTATTCTGTGGAGACTGCAGGCAACTTGTTTGATTTTGAAAGCTCCAAAGAGTGGCGTAATATTCTCTCATCCGTTAGCACACTTATTTACGCAGTTGTAGTACTATTTTAGATTAAATTTGTTTCTTAACTAAAGATGATATTTTTACTTAGATACAATGACAATGAATATAAAGAAATGTTATAAATCTCTCTCTCACCCTAAATCTAAGAAGAAATGAGAGAATAATAGAAAAAAAAATGGATTTTATAAGTAGGTAATAAATAAACCTGATAAAAATCATTATATGTTAGCTCAAAATGGAGAGGAAGGGATCTACCAAAAAAAAAAGAGAAGAAAAAAGAGCAAAGGGTCACTGAAAATCATACACGTGAACTTATACTTATTTAATTTATACTGATAACAAATTAAAATTTCAAATCCTGGAAAATAGAAAATGTACCTAGGTCAATAAAGAGGTCACGTGAAGAGAGTCTCACACCATATCTTATAAAAATATCTTCAAGAACATAATTGATTATAAATTGACGCCTCATAATTATGTAATTTAGCAGAATATTAGGTACACCTTTAGTAAACTCCCCACCCATGCATAGGCACTCATAGGCACTACCATAAAACAAGATCAAGCAGTATCTATTTAATTGTCCTTTTAAAAAATCGATGACGCTCGCACCATTACAATCAAATCGTGCGTTTTTAAATCGAATTCTAAATTCGAATAAGTCTTGTTAATCAATTAACTAGCCAGTATTCGGAGTTACATGCTACAATACATTTTAATCCAGAAATCGAGGTTAATTTTTTTTGTAATAACAAACTCTATCTCTTACATAACAAAGTTCAAATTCCATTGAAATCCATACTTTTATGGTCTTTTAATAAAAAAATAAGGCTTAAAAATACACAAAGCGTCTTGAGTTGCTGGCGAAATTATTTCGAATTATGAATTCAAGTACCAACACATCATTTCAAAAACCCATTTTTAAAAAAGGAATCTTAATTCTAATAAGTGTTGCCAATCAATTAACCGGCCAGTGTACGGTGTTACACGGAATTAGGACAAAGCTAACGTTCCGTGCTCATATTAGATGAACGTGAGCGGCCCGTAATCCGGGACTGGGCAACAATTTGTACCACGAATTATGTAAGTGCCTACATATGGTAGCGTATGGAGGAACGTAGGCTGTAGATATGTAATTATTGATAATTGGGCAGATATTGAGACTTGATAGGATTTGAGATGAGAATTGATTACAAGCAAACCATTTTCAATTTTGACAATGTTTTGGTGTTTCCACCGTGCTACGTTAGCACAGTGCACGGTGATGCCGTATTTCCATTAATGAACAAATTCCACAAACAATACTCGTACATACAATACCTTCCATATTATTTAACGTGTTCGTTTATGGAATTATAATACCTACTTAAGGGGGAAGCTTCAGGTTAACCCGCGAAATTCAAATTTTCTTACGTTTTTTGCAATTTGCAAGACAGTGGTAGGTTGTATGTATTTTTAACTTCATACACCCTACCAATGGCTTGCAAATTGCAAAAAACGTAAGAAAATTTGAATTTCGCGGGCTACGTGAAGAATTCACCTTAATCATTAAAATAAAAAGTCACTAAGTACCGATTGCATTACTGCTACCATCAGGTTTGATCGCAGGCAAACACTAACTTAAGTATATTAGTAAAAAAAAAACGAATTTTAATCAACTTGACCTGCAAAATGCAAAAAAACAACTATTTCGTGGGTTACCCTTCTTGGTTTACTAGGTTACCCTGCCAATTCCCTCTTAAGTACATAGAGACCAATTAACCACGAGTCGGACCTTATTTGATTTTCACTGTTTTTTTTTAATCAAATTTAGGTACAATTTTTTTATCATCATCATCTCAGCTGAAAGACGTCATGCCACGGCTGGATTTAATAAAACATTTTTAACATTATTTTCATTTACCTATCTTATTTATTATTCAAATGTGTTCTCATTTACAAATAGACGACGCAAATAATATCTATCTTAAATCAAATGTGGCGACGTAAAAAGCTACAATTAATCAAGTCGGCGATGTGACGCAGCCTCTATGTATTCATGCTGCCACGCCCAATGTGCCAGCTGCTTCCCTACCTAACTTAATAAAGGATAAATTACAGATTCTAATATATAAGTAAACATACGGAAGAATTAGAAGTTTATGTACTTCAAATGCTAAAAAGACTACTTGTTGGTACTTACTAATCCCATTCCAGCTTTTGAAATGCAATAATTTGTTTCTGTATTCGATTTTTTTTTATAATTTAAAGATTCTTTTTTCAAACATTGTCCACTGTCGTCTGTTTTATGAACTCCTTTTTCGATAGTTCGTCTTTTATTGTTTTCACTTTAGCTGACTTATTTCAAATTAGCTGTCCCCTGCGGTTATACCCACTGCTCAGCCTCCGTGAGTCGTAGCGAGATGTTTTAAAGTCTATACCAGGGGCGGCCAACTTAAATAGAACCATAATCTACGATTTACTAACTAGACTCTCTAAGCTCTACCAGTTACAAATTCAATTTAAAAATAATAATAACAATAAGAGAGCCCACACATTTTAAGCACAACGCTTCAGAGAGGCTTTTCAAGTAAAACTTTCATATCAAATAAAAATTATCTCGATTAAAGCCAAAAAATCGGGTAATCAAAGATGAAAGAAGGATCGAAGCGGGCTCAATAATTTGAGCAACCTGTCAAGAAGTTCGATTTTCTTTTGAGAACATGAAGTTACGGGGCGACAAGATAATAGAATGTAATAGGGCCACATAACTAGCTATCTCTATAGCCGTCTCGCGCCCTAGTCGTCTTGGTTTAAAAGTAAATACGTTACTGCTTGCTAAGATCGACTGGATTAACAACTGAGATTTATTGTACACACTAGTGATGTAAAGAATGTTAGATTTATCACCATAAAAAATGTGCCAATGTTCGCGAATGAGAATGCGAATGCGAATATTCGTACATACTAAATGTTAGATTACCGAATAAGTATTCGGTAAAGTACATCACTAGTACCTATACATCTATCACAATGTACTTTTTTGACTCAAACTTATATTGATAGAGAATGCCTTGATGCATAATTAATTCCGCCTATATAGCACTACTGTACATGCAACTTTAAATAAGAAAAAGCCACGCAGTAAGTACAAGCCAAAAAAATCCACCAAACTATCGATTTCTCAGCAACACCCTGAGAATCGAAACAATTATGTATCCGTAGGCCTCGGAGACTTCCAATAGGGGACGACAAAGGGGTCCCTACCCCACAGCGCCGGCATTTGGGTAGCACAAACAATGCCCTGCTCGGTTTTATTTCATGCCATGTTCACTAGTAGCTAGAGGAAATCTGTAGATAAGTTAACATGACATGTGTAAGAACGTGAGAGTCAAAATGACGGGTGTACCGCATCAATTAAATTATACCAATTATTAATAAAATATACTATTTAGCACTTAGTTCTAAAAGATCTATACCTACTTCAGAACGAAATCATTTCAAAATTACAATATTAATAATACAACTCTACTGATCGTCCAACATGCCAGTGTCTCAAGACGAAACTTATCAGTGTCATCAGTGCCTGTTGCCAGTGGCTATGAAATGTGGTCGATCACAATTGGGCCTCATTAGATGGCTTAAAATCTCCCAAAAGGCAATGGAAAGGGATATGCTCGGAGTGTCTCTCCGTTATTGCATCAGAAATAAAGATTTTCGTAGGTAAAACCAAAGTTGCCGACATAGCCCGAAGTGGAAGAAGTTGAAGTGGGCAGTGCACATCGCTCGCATATCAGAAGGTCGACTGGGCCGAAAAGTTCTGGAGTGGCAACCACGTACCGAAGGACGCAGCGTTGGAAGGCTTCCCACAACATAATAAGCTTGGGTAAAACTGGTTGTCAGATTTTCCGGGCTTTTGCTACGACGATGCTTCGCAAAGCATAAAAACAAGTTACAACTTATGTTTGACAAAGATGTTAAACTTAATTAGTAAACTTAAACAATATAATCATAATCAAGTCGCCCGGACGCAAGCCGTGGTCTCTTCTTGGCTACATTAATTTTCATAAAGTTTATGTTAACACGTCGACACGACAGAACGAAACAAATGTACCTAACTGTACCTATTCTTAAAACACTTGAGTTTTGTGGTAATTCTACTTCCTACTGAATAGGTATCTATTAAGTACTGTAATTCTACAAAATACCTATTAGGTAAGTTCTAGTCAGTGCCAGGAAATCCACATAACATGAATAATTGCTACGGGACCTGAGCATTCTGCGATTTGCAAGAGTGTACTTAGCCATAGAATGTGTAGCGACATCTATGTCATCACAGAACAACTATTCCTGCATTGCGCAATAAAAGTTCTCCGCGCGACTTGAACAGATACGACAGCTTGAAATCATCTATTGGGCATTTGCCCTCCAAACGACATATCACCCTTCTGGTAGGAGGATCCTCCCTATTCAACAGAGGTTTTCGGGACTACTCTCTGTTCCGCATTCCTCCAAAAATGTAGGGGCAACTGATGGACACAGATGGATTTTATATAGTTAAAGTCACCTTTCTAGTTCCACCCTAGAGCGGAAAAATTCATTTACTAACTTTTACTCATGAAACCCACCTGTGTCCATCAGTTGACCTTTCAGTTCTAGAACTATGGTTTCCTTGCAGTCATGACACAACGGTTGAACGGATTGGGATGAAATTTAGAACACAGATAGACCATAGCCTAGATAAGGATACAAGATGTTTTATTCCCGTAAGTAATACATCAGCAAATCCTTGAAAAACTAGTCGAAAGCTTTTTTTGTTTCTACTTGATAGAAAACGATGATAAAGTTAACGATGGAGCATCTTGCCTAAAAGTAACCTATTCCCTCTTGACTTAACAGACTGACTTTTTGACAGATTGTTACAGTACAAACAATTAAAAGAACATTTTCTAGTTTAAATATGTGCAGGATTAAATTTTCCTTCACAATATTTCACGTAAGTAAATTCTCTCAACTTTTCAGAAATACGTTATTCAAAGGAGCGAATGTTATTATAGTTTAGGTCGTACTACAAAATATGCATAAAGACTTGTAAAACTTGAAAGGCAAAAAATTATGACGACTTGACTCCTGACATTTTGGTACCTAGTCGTGTCCTTCACTTTCTTTAGTCGTCCTACACGCTATGGAATAACAACTTGCTTGTGTATATTTTTGTGCAATATTTTAAACAAAATTATTTATCTAGGACTCTAGGACATTTCTGACACTCCGTGTCTCGGAAAGCACGTATGTCAGGAGTGAATAGGTTACTTCTAGGCCAGCGTGCTCCATCGTCGACCTAAATTAAATCATCGCTTACTATAGGGTGAGATAGTGGTCAAACGCGAGCCTATGCATAATAAAAAAAAGCTTTTGGTCCCGGTGGTCATTCGAAGATCTTTGATAGTCGTTATACGGAGTCAGACGCCAGAAAGTTTGATTACCAATCTTTCAAGGGAGTATCGTGTTGCCCAGTAACTAGTTGTGAAGATCTGATAGGCAGCCACACAATGTAAAACACAGGTATTCAGCCGCATCCGGTTAGACTGGAAACTAAGCCAGTTGGGAAAAGGCTATAATGATTTAATACAAAATACCTAACAAACATTTAATAGAAAAGCTAGTTCCTGAAAACTGCATTAAAATTGGTTTTAAAATGAAGCAGCAATTAGCTTTTCAAATATTTGTTTGTGGAAGAGTTGTGGAGTGGGAACTCTCGCTATCTCTTTTCAACTTGCGTAACCTAATAGTGGTGACGTCACATTGTAGTTTGTGCAATACATTGTGCATCCTACCTACTTGATATAATAATATCGTTTCTAGAGCACCTGATTTGATCATTATTTTATTTTTTGATTTGACAGGTTTATAACTGATTTAATTTGGAATGGATTTGAAAAATTATTTCTATTTCTGATTTTGGATAGAGTTACTTCTTGATACAATTAAGTATTAAAAAAACAAGAGCCTACATAATTGGGCCCTTCCCAATTGCCGAAACAGCTTTAATTTATTCAGAAATGGCAGTAGTACTAAGCTAGCGGAGTGTAGTAATCCTCATTGTTAATTTATAAACACTCAAAGCCACGTTGTGAACAATACGCCACTGCTTACCATTACGCTCGGAATGTAGTCTAAACTTATGTTATAATACCACTTTAATATTACACTCATTTTTTGATCGAATTTATTTAAACAGCCTTTACGACTTCCACCTAGCGTTCATAATACAATAAACTCGTTCTAAATTGAGTTGCGCGGCGGTAAGTGTAACATTGTATTCGCTTAAACACAGACTTGGGAACTTTGACACTTGGATAGATCTTTATGACTTAGCAATAGGGGTGGATTTCGTCTGTTTTGGGGTCTAATTGAAAGGGTCCTGTCAGAACTCCGTGGTGGTCACTGATGAGATGAGTCACAGCACTATCGCCGTGCATTCTTGGGACGTATCCGTTTTTAAAGTTATTTTTTTATTTGGTTACCGTTTGAACTTGTGTCGACGCATTTAATAGGTCTTCAACGTTATTCTTTACTTCGGTTTTTTAACGTAAGCTTTGATACACTAAATAGCGTCTTGTGGCCGAGACAAGTAAGTTATCAAAGAGAGCAAACAATTAGTCAATAATAGGTTTTATTTATTTAGATTTATTAATTATTACAAAACCTAAGTCTATATATATCCTAGTGTGTTTTTACAGGTAAGCACTTCATGATGTGTTAAAATGTTCCTACAAAATGGTTAACAAAGACTGAAAAGTTCCGGAATGGCGAATAAAAGACGTAGAGTTGAATGGCCTCCTATTATAATCTGTGGAGGGTTGAAGGCCGTGGAAGTTTGTGGGGTTTGAAAAGTACAGGGTCGATGGATATGGTGAATGATGGAGTCTGACGCCTGGTCACCCAATGCCAATATCCAGCAGTATATATCTTTCGGCTGAAATAATGATAATATCACATAAAACATTTAATAAAACATAGGTAGTAAATAAACTGGTCCTTCTGCACACTAGACCACATATAGGTACCTAAACTATCTACCACAACCTTTGGCGTACTTAGGTAGGTAGGTAGGTTCTGGCGGGATTTTATCGAGTGAAGTTCAGCAACTGTTTGAATTATTCGCTAATTGATTCATAATGAATATTGTGATGTAAAATTGGAGTAGTTTTGTATCTCAAGTGTTTACACACCTGGCCATATGTGCAATTATTGGAATTGGTGCGATTTCATTTTAGCTGCCAAATACTGCAAAAACATTAGAATGTGTTATATCCGCATTCTAATGGTACTCGAAAATGACGATTAAATCTCAATAGGCACTTTTTAATTTTGACATTGGCTACTTACAGAAACGATGAGAAGCCAAAAAAAACAAAAAAAACGACGTAAACTCTTTTAACTAACACGAATAAGACCAAAAGCCCTTACCAAGACATGTTAACTTGACAGGCGTCCGAGCGAGAAAGGAGAATGGAGCTATATATACCCCTTTATAACTGAATTCCTTTAACAGTTCAGATCAAGTCGTCCTATAGACCGCGTTAAGAGCTCGTGGTAGAACCTCTGAAATAGATATCCATATCAATTTTAAAAATTGATATGTATAAAACAAAATAAACAAACTCCACGTAACTATTTAACTAATTAAAATTGATTAATAGGATTAAAATGTTAACAAGCTCTAAGATACGATGCTAATTATTGATTAATTATTTAAACAGGTAAACTTAATAAACCTTAACTATTTATTTGAATTTTAATATCTTAATTTATTCATTTATGCCTTAGCCACAGTGATTAACTAAACTGTTAAATAACATAGTGGGTCATAATAACAGAATTTTATCTTGCATTAAATATGAAGCACTTTTAAGGTTTTTTTTTTCAAATGGTGGAGGAGTTCTGTAGCAGGAAAATACAAATTTTGAAATTAAATAAACATTCGATTTACTGTAAAAATATGACATTGCCAGCACCTCTGACAAGCCTCAAAACAGCTAAACTAAAGGAGCTCGGTATAGAGCCGAAACCTCTTGGGCTGCGGGAAACACATTTGCCCAGGCTTTAGAACGCGAAGAACGAAGAACATAGGTGGGTTTTAGTCAGTAAGGCCTGCACACTCTTTCACTCCACCTACTAGCGGAAGAAATCATTCAATTACTTCAACACTCAAAAAAAAGGCCATTCACAGTTTTTTTTGTTGTGTTTAATGGACAGGTGTATCGAGTAGACAATTTCATGAATGGAGACTATGAACAGAGCGTGGGATGCTCCAAATTATAGGACTCATGAATCACAAAATCTGACTAGGACTTGGTCAGATTAGAAAGAAGGCAGAGTCAAAAATCCTCATGTTAATGACATTCGTTAGACATCAACGTCAACGTCAAACGTTAGGTGTCAACGTCATGTATAAGTTTTCAAAGGAAAAGATCTGATGACTAAATGGCACCAGCTGGTAGTGTAGTTGTCCTGAACACCCTCGTTGATATAGCAAGTATAGGACACACATACATTATTATTACACATCATCATCATCATCATCATCATCTCAGCCGAAAGACGTCCACTGCTGGACATAGGCCTCCCCCAAGCGTCGCCACAGCGACCGGTCCTGCGCGTCTCGCATCCATCGGATTCCCGCGACCCTCGCCAGGTCGTCGGTCCACCTTGTGGGAGGCCTTCCGACGCTGCGTCTTCCGGTACGTGGCCGCCACTCTAGAACCTTCCGTCCCCATCGACCATCTGTTCTACGAGCAATATGCCCTGCCCACTGCCACTTAAGTTTGGCGATTCTTCGGGCTATGTCGGTAACCTTAGTTCTCTTGCGGATCTCTTCATTATTACACATTACGTTTTTTTCAGTTCGCGCTTGACCGCTATCTCAACCAATGGAAAGCGACGATGCGGTCGACGATGGAGCGCGCTTTTCTAAAAACAACCTATTCACTCTTGACTTAAAGATTCCTGGGTTGTAGCAATCAGGAAACATAGACCGCGGCAGGGAATTCCACTCCTTGGTTGTACCTACGACGTTACGTTAAAGGTATTAAAGCCATTATCGACGTTTTAGCTTTTACAGCTACAAAATCTACAACTCAGACACAAGGACACTATCAAATCAGGTAGGTAATTAAGTGACGACCAGAGACAAGTGTTTCGGTCAGCATCTGTCAAGCTAACACGCTACAAGGACATCATAAGCGCTCTACTGAGTGTGACCACAGATTACACGCGATGAGACGCTCCGGAACCTGAACTAACCCCAGATGGAGATACACGTGTCTGTGAAGTCATCATTAAGTACATTGAGGTACAACAAAGAATATGTCTGGGTTAATTGGCAGGATATTTTCAATTAATTACTCAGATACCCGCGAAACGAGACACAATAGTAAAACAATAACAGCGCGGTCTCATAGGACCGGTTGGGGATTCAAACGTTATAGCCATTATCGACGTTTTAGCTTTTATAGCTACAAAATCTACAACTCACACACAACGACATCTATCAAATCAGGTAGGTAATTAAGTGACGACCAGAGACAAGTGTTTTGGTCAGCATCTGTCAAGCTAACACGCTACAAGGACATCATAAGCGCTCTACTGAGTGCGACCACAGATTACACGCGATGAGACGCTCCGGAACCTAAACCAACCCCAGATGGAGATAGACGTGACGTCATCATTACATTGAGGTACAACAAAGGATATGTAAAGGTCATTTGGCGGGGATTTATTTAATTGAAGGACAGATAGCTGCTATAATTATTTGTAAATTAATAACTAGTATTATAGCATAGCATCAGCACCTTATAAAGTTCCACTGCTGGGACTCAGGCCTCCTCTCTAGCAGAGAGTATGGGCGGCAATCCACCACGCGGACCCCAGGTAGGTAATTAAGTGACGACCAGAGACAAGTGTTTCGGTCAGCATCTGTCAGGCTAACACGCTACAAGGACATCATAAACGCTCTACTGAGTGCGACCACAGATTACACGCGATGAGCCGCTCCGGAACCTCAACTAACCTCAGATGGAGATAGTAACGTCATCATTACATTGAGGTACAATAAAGGATATGTAAAGGTCATTTGGCGGGGATTTTTTTAATTGAAGGACGGATAGCTGCTATAATTATTTGTAAATTAATAACTAGTATTATAGCATAGCATCAGCATCTTATAAAGTTCCACTGCTGGGACTCAGGCCTCCTCTCTAGCAGAGAGTATGGGCGGCAATCCACCACGCGGACCCCAGGTAGGTAATTAAGTGACGACCAGAGACAAGTGTTTGGTCAGCATCTGTCAGGCTAACACGCTACAAGGACATCATAAGCGCTCTACTGAGTGCGACCACAGATTACACGCGATGAGACGCTCCGGAACCTCAACTAACCCCAGATGGAGATACACGTGTCTGTGAAGTCATCATTAAGTACATTAAGGTACAACAAAGAATATGTCTGGGTTAATTGGCAGGATATTTTCAATTAATTACTCAGATACCCGCGAAACGAGACACAATAGTAAAACAATAACAGCGCGGTCTCATAGGACCGGTTGGGGATTCAAACCTTAAAGTTCAGATTATTGATATCTAGTGGATATTGATATTTACAACTTAATGCACCAATTAACTTTTGAGTCTACATAGCTGGGCATTATGTTGCACATACTACTTCAGCAAAGCTTGTCGAAAAGGTTGCCTCGATAACTATATTTGTTGCCAAAAACTGAAGAAGGATTAGAATGTTTTACAACCGCTTTTTCATTCTAATGAAAAATATATGTGACTGAATTCTATGAAATATTGTTAGGGATATTGTTTTATTATCATTTTCTTTAAACTCGTACATAGATATACTGGGAGATATGTTTTAGTAATATTACCTGAGAAGTGTGCTTCTAAGCAATGCTAAAGGAATAATACAGTACTGTAACCAGACTAGGGTTTTCAGTCAAGTGGTTACAAGGGATCGTTTAGTAGGTAGTGTTGTGTGTATTCCAAAAGAATTTGTATAAAATTCCGTTCAATGAAAGTCTACTCCAAAACTCCCTAACTTGAAGTAGTTACCCTTAACTGCCAATCAAAGCTAGTCTAACATGCACACTTACAAACAATGTATTTTACGCGTTCCTTCACGATTTCTAATTACAGACATTAACAAGTGAAGTGCAACAGTCTAAGTTTAACAGGTGTCCGGCTGCTGGTTAAACGCTTTTAAAACATCCGATTACCTATCACAGCAATCTAACTTTGTTATAATCAAATTTTTTTATCCACACATAAAATCAAACCTTATCAAAACCCAGTAAAGTTCCATTTTGTTTGGGAGAACCACCCTAGTAAAATAACAGGGAGCCCTATTGTTGCTTACGCAAAGATGTAATCTCTTATTTTTTTATTACCTGACTGGAAAGGGACACAGGGGACCCTATAATAAATATTCGACTTTATCTTCTTGACAATAAAGTACATTGTGCTTTGACCTGGTTTTAATTACATAAGGTTCAGTTTAAATACTTAAACGCTGTGACGCGGTCTATACCGTGACGTGTCAATTTTTCTCAGTTTACTTATAAAGTTGTGTGAAATATGGCCAGTAGTGAGGTAGTGACGTCACGGCGGCCGTGGCGGGAGATAATAAAATTATGTCTGGCGTGTATACAATGGCGAATATGGGCCACTGTGTTATGTCCACTGAGGCCTAAGGGGCTCATAATTACTGGCGGGCATCTTGTATAGGTATTAGTAACGCGATGCAGGCCTTTTTTAAGGTTGGAAATCATCCAATGATATCTCAAAAGTCTGACACGCCCTCCTGCTCTGGGTGGAGCGGGAGGGCGTGTCAGACTTTTGCTGATTAAAACCACATCTGTGTCTTTCAGCTTTGCACTTTGCATTCTAGAACTACGGGTTTCCTTTTCAGAAAATCCCAGAGGTCTCTCAGAAAGTCCCCGCGGTCAAAGCGATGCAGGTCTCTGGAATTGTGTCCAATTAACAAAGTAGCTTTTAATTTGACAAAGTCAAGACTTGTTGGCATGTGTGCTCAACCGTGACCATATCACTAGGCGTGTAGCGACATCTATCCCACCACATATGAACTACGAATTCCTGCATCGCACAAAATTAGAGTTCTCCTAGCGATTTGAGTACATACAACTGCCCGAAATCATATATCGGGCAGATACCAGACATAACACCCGTCTGGTCGGAGGAAACCAACGGAATCGGAGCAGTAACCAAAGACGCAGGTTCCTACTGGGATGACCCCAAGTGGTTTATGTGGAAGTGAACCCCGGTACCCTGAAACGAAGGCGAACGTGGAACAGGAGTGAGTTTTACTCAGTACAAGTCTGACATACCCTCCCGCTCCACCTAAGAGCGGGAGTAGTCATTGCATGATTTTACATCTGAAAAAATGGTTGCCTGTAAAGTCGTTTTTACGGGCGAAGATTTTACGTGACAACGTCTTTTTCTCGGTAGAATATTTATTGATATGAATATAATTAAATTGCACAATAGGAACAAGGAATTGAATGAAAATAAGAATTGCACAAATTTTAACTATAGAAATATATTTTGTTTACTAAAATTCTCTAGTGCTGCGCGCGCGGCAGACCGATCATAGTTGAGTGGGAGAGAGACGCAAGGCATTCGGCGGGCCTCTCTCTCGTTCGGTGATTCATCGTAACGTTACCGAGCGTTACACTTTTTCATAAGTGACTCCCAGCCGCAACCTAATTTAAGACGTTGTCACGTCAAAAAAAATCCAAAAGTGGAGGAGGGGGACAGGTACTCAAAAGAATGTCGATAAAAAGAAACATTTTTTTTTTTAATCACAGAAAATTTGTCAATTGTAAATACCAGCTCTGAAGCTACGATCGATTACTTACTTTCACATTCTATACAGTTTTAAGCCCCTATAAAAAGGCGCAGTATCGAACGGTCTTCCGGCGTTGATATTAATTTCCACCTTTATCAATTAGTGACCCTTAACCGTGCCTTAACGGTCATTTGTTTTGCGATTACACTTAAGTAATAGTAGGTACCTAAATATGACCCTTTTCAAGTTAGGCATGCGCTTGCGGACGACGAGCACTGGTAAACTCACCGTCCGGCTCTATTCGTCGATGGCCTCAAAGAGATATCAGCAAGACCGTTAGGACTTCAAAAAGGCCTACTCGTGGTCCAGGGGCACAAAGGGCAATTGAAGGAAAATAGGTCTGGTTTTAGTCAGTAAAACGCCCTCCCGATCCACTCTAGAGCGAAAACATCTAAAGACTTCTTCATTAGATGTTTTCCAAACAAAAAATAATGGGTTCACAATATATATACTTACCTAACTGCTATTATTACAAGATTAAAACCCACTGCACACAATATTGTTTTTAAAATGAGTACAAGTGGACAAAACCTTATAAATAAAAAACACATTAGTTGTATAGACACAAAAAATCGTACTTATATCTACACCTTCCCATTTTAAAACGCTGTTACAATAAAAACACACTCGAAATAATGATATCCTCGTATCAAGCAGTTACCAATATCCCTGACAAGATTACCAGGGATTCAGCCGCTTGAGCAGTTCGCTCGTAGCTAATAAAGGAGGCTGAGGCTACATTAGATCGCGACGCGACCTGCGATATAAAAAAAAAAACAAACATTAGATAATGATAAATCTTAAAAAAACAATTAACTAAGGCAATAATAATAATAATTGATTCTGAACGCCCACCAATGTAATATTTCGACGGTTTTTATCTAATAAAAAAAAACTACTTACTTCTGTTAATTCAAAATCAAAGTTAATTCAAAATTAGATTAACGATTTTATACACTTTACCAAATGTACAGATTTTTTCAACCCAATCATATTTATAGTAAAAAAAAACGAATTTAAATAACGATTTAGAATTAAATTATTACTTTTTAAACAGAAAGTAATGACGACAACGACGCACAAACAAATACCATGGATCCAGTCCACAATTCTGGACATCACATTGATTAAATTTTTTCGACACACTTGCTCATAAAGTGGCTGTTATTGCACTGTACTTAGGTATATAAATAAAGGGGCTCGTTACCAAACTGTGACATTTTGATTACTATTATGCACATGTGCGGTAATGTAGTTAGAACCTTTTTGTTTAACCTCTTTTTTGTCAAAAAGAGTTATAAGACAAAAAAGAATAAAATTTGTTATTGCGTTCAATAGCATGAATTTGTGTTTTACTTACTTATTTCATGCAATTTCGTGTTTAAATAAACTGTTTAAAATTTTACATATTTGATTAATTAAATCTTTCATCAAATTTGTATTTTCTGTTTATATGCAACCTCATTCTTATTTTTTCTAAACCAAGAGCTAGAGTAGCTAGTCTGAGGCCGCCATTTTTCGCGCATGCGCTTGTCAATTTTTTTGTCAATTTTTTAGCCGCCATATTTAAAAATAAAATACAGATTTTACAAAAATGTCTACTATTTATGAGGAAAATGATTTATGCTGTACGCCTTCAAGTAGAAAATCTAAGTCATCGGACCACTATACAGTCAAAAATAGTTAATTATAAATTTACTGACTGCACATTTACGAACTGTTTCTTTAAATAGATTTTTCATATAGGTACCTACTAAATAAAGTTGATTTTTTATTTATTTTCTTGACAAGTGTGTCGAAAAACGTCGTATGATACACGTGAGTAATGCGTCATTATCGTTCTTGGCTCTCTTAAGACCCTCGCCATGGCTCGGGTCTTAATACCACCGCGACGATAATGACCCACATTACGCACTTGTATCATAATGTACTATTGTCTGCTTACTATTTTTTTTAAATATCTGTTCTTTTGGATTTGTAATATTCTGCGGCTACTTACTATCGTCAGCAACGACACAATTGTAGCCACATCATCGCCGAATTTTCGCTAATAATGAAGCCATATCATATTTAACGCATTTCTCATCGCAAATCGCTAGCTACTGTAGTCTGAGCCATATTGTAATACTGCAGTCTCCGAGGCAGATTCGTAAACCGCACACAATAAGTCTTTTTGCGGAGTTTTCTCAAGTCTTTTATAAGTTGCAGGAAGAGATTAGCGCTTGCCACTAAATTCCCTTTCGTTGCTGAGAGTAAAAGTCATTACGATTGCTTAATGGTGAAGTGCTAACTAACATCAGCGTTGATTGGGTACTGTTGCTGTTTGTATCTTTTCTAAGGCCCTACCGCGAGTTCTTAATGCGATTTATTTTACGACCTGAACTGAACTGTTAAAGGGATGGAGCTATATATTTATTATTTATTTATTTCAAATGCGAGCTATACTTACAGTATACACCAAAGCGTATAGCTAGCCAACAACTTACAAACTAAAGAATTTTGTGCACATAGTGATCATTTCTTTACTTTTACATAACAAAATATCGGGGTTATATAGGGGTGTATAGCTCCATCCATCTTTCTCGCTAGCATGACTGACATTTTAATTCCTTATTTTAATTATTATAATTATTGCTGTACTTGTGTGTAATTTTAATTTAAATTAAGTAGCTACCTAGGATATTAGGAATAGTAAATAACTTAGGTACATGACAAGTTACAGTTAAGAACAATATTGTCTGTTTATCATGTGGCAAATCATCACTTGGCTTCTCCCGGGACCTCAAGGGTGGAGCGAGAAAGCGTGTCAGACTTTTATTGGCTAAAATCCACCCGTATTTCCTCAGTTACTGTATGCTTTCCAGGGCAACAGAACATAAAAATAATAATATACGAAACAGAACATAGGTTCTCGTAATAGGCACGTGTATAAGTATTTAGAGCCTAAAAATCTATTTAAAGCCTAAGTATAAAACTATTCATAGAGCTGACTCCTGCTTATTTCGAACTCTATACTAATTTCAGCCAGCACAAAATATATAAGCTCTTTGTTAAAACAAATCCAATAGGCAAATTACATAACCTACAAATAAGTACAAAACTTTTCCACTTTTTCCACCGGACTCGTGTGATCAAACATTTTATTTTGGAGAAGTGTGGGAGCCCTAGAGAGTAATTTGCTACCCGTACCGATGAAAAATACATCCGATCCATACACATTGGGACTATAAAAAGTGGCGAAACATGGATAATGCTGGTGTCAAAGTTCACCGATATTGTTTGGCGTAGCTATGGGAAACGCCTACCTATAGGAACTTTTTACAACATTATAAGTACCTATTCAGCTTTGCTCTTTAGTTTATTAGCAATAACATTAATGCGAAAGGCTAAAAAGGACACAAAATAAAGTGTGAAAAAACCTAAAAACCGACTCGGTTGTCTATTCTGAATGAAAGGAGGCGATCATCATTTTATGAGGGTGTCGTTTAACACCTAGCGCCATCTAGTAGCGTATAGGGGAAGCTTTAAATTACTTGATGGAATCCATTGCTTGTTTCTGTTACGTATTTCAAAATTCCTTTATGTATATTTATTTTAAAAAGGTAGAAGATTTGATATTTCTTTTATGTTTTAGTACTATTTGCACTTATATTTATGTAGGTAGGTAGATACCGAAATCCTTCTTTATCTAGATAAAATTAATAAGATAAATTGTCATTACTGATAAAAAGCATAGATACAAGATACTGAAGAGGTACTAAAAGGTAGGAAACCTATCGATTATATTACGAGATCATTTCTCAAGATCACCTTAATTTTTTTGTAAAATATTAGTAAGAAAAACGCATTAACCAAATTGACTTCACTTTTCCTTCCTACCTTACACAGCATTAGAAATCCGAAATGAAACAGCAACTCACATAATCAAACAAATTAGTTAACCTAAAACCCTTACAAGATATTTCTGCGAAGCCGTGCGCGGTGCGGCCAGTCAGCCATCTTGTCGGCGAACCAGTCGGCCAAGCAGTCGGCCATTTTATCCAAGCTTCATTTTCCCGACGTGTGTTGAACATCACCCGCGAACACGGTACAAAATGTATTGTCGTTGGACGAAAACGTGTTGCTTTTTTATGACACCGGTGAAGATTTACGCTAAATTATCTTGTAATCTTTGTGAATTTTCTTTGAATGCTGCTATTTAGGGTAAAGAGAATCGTTGTGGTTTTTTTTGTGAAAGGACTTTAGGTTTTCTTTTAGAAATACTTATAAGTAGGTATTTTTGCGTTCCCTTCCCCTTATTTGGACTATTCGGATTTCGGTGTAAGGTTAAGTAAGGCAGACTTTACTTAGTAATAGGCACACCTTACTAACTGTTCCTCGCGACTTCGCTTCCTTCTCATACATAGAGAAAAATTATTCGTAGGCTCTAAGCATTTTATGAACCTTACTGGGCCCATGGGTTGTGCAAAAGAGAACTCCGGGGCCCGCGAACGAAGGTGAAGAAGGAAAATAGGAGTGGTTTATCGTCAGTATAAGTCTGACAGTTCCTTCCTCTCCGCCCTAGAGCGGGAGAAGTCGTAGAATGATTTTTCCCACCTACAAAAAGGATCGCGTGATAATTAAACTTTCTTTCAGAGAAACATTATTTTTAAATCGGATCTGTGTGTGTCTCTGTGTGTGTGACCTAGGTTTGTTTTTGTTTGTTAAAATAATGTTGTTTTGTTTAGGTAAGTCTATACTAATATTATAAAGAGGAAAGATTTGTACCTATTTTTGTATGTTTGTAATGAATAGGCTCAAAAAGTACTGGGCCGATTTAAAAAATTCTTTCACCAATAGAATGCTACATTCTTCCAATTTGACATAGGCTACATTTCATTTTGAAAAAAATTAGGGTTCCTTGGTAAAATTTGAACAATGTAACCGAAGGTGTAGAAAAATACAAAAAAAAGTGTTTTAAATCCAAATTTCCAAAAATAAATAATTGTCTACCCCGTGCGAAGCCGGGACCGGCTGCTAGTAGATTATAAAATCATTCCAAAACCTATACCCCCTATCAACAGCCGACGATGTTTTCCCGGCACCGTTTTGAGAGCACTAGTGATAACTAAAATAAATTACATAAAGTAAAACCCCTGTCTGTGTTATATATACGTTCATACAGGTAAGTATAATACATACATATTATTAGTTTACATTTAGATCACGTAGATCTAGATTGGTTACCTCAATATTAAACATTGGTTCTGAATTGAAAAACTTTCTCACTTTGTAACATCAGCTTTCAAAGAAATCTTTTTTAAGTGGAAATCATTAAATAACTTCTCATGTTCTGGTTTAATTACTCAGATACCCGCGAAACGAGACACAATAGCAAAACAATAACAGCGCGGTCTCATAGGACCGGTTGGGGATTTAAACGTTAAAAGAGAGGAGACATCAGACTACTACTATACTGACATAACCCGCCTGTGTTCCTTTAGCTGTCCTTTGTATTATGATTTTTACAAAGTCCCTCACCGCATCTGTCTGTCTGTATGAACGCGTTTAACTTTAAAACTACTGAACGGATTTTCATGCCGTTTTAATCCATAGACAGACTGATTCATGAGGAAGGTTTAAATGCTATGATAACATGCACGTATTATATCTCCTTTTCTCTACTATCACTACATCACAGCGTAACAATTGATTGTTATACTGAGACTAAGTACATAGTATAAAACAAAGTAGCTTTCTCTGTCCCTATATCCCTATGTATGTTTAAATCTTTAGAATGAAAAAACCGAATTTTGAAGCGTTTTTTTTAATAGATAGAGTGATTCAAGAGGAAGGTTTATATGTATAATATAGTAGGGAAACTTAATAATTTTGCACCCGTGCGAAGCCGGGGTGGGTCGCTAGTAGTACCTACTATAAAGTAGTCTAGAAAAGGCCAAAAATACAAAGATTCGTAACAGCCGTGAGAAACTGTGGTGGGTCTCTAATACTAAATAATGGTTAGGTTACAATAGACCGTAAGCCAATGTTTATCGAAAATTTGTATTAAATTACTGACCCCAAATCGATACTATCAGAGTTCACCAGTCCTCTCTTTGAGGTAAAATGAGCAAAATCATGTGAATTATAAAATTCTGCGCCAAACTGCAGTATTTCAATAAACTTGTTGAAAACTGAAAAGTTTTGTATTTCAGTGTTTTGATCATTCAAATAAAATGACTTAGCTCGTATTCGAATAGCGACCAGCGATAATGTGGGACTTACTTAGGGGCTTGCACATAAATAGATATTACGTACGGCACCCTTCAACCGTTCTGTGGTACCCACTGCGATGGGTAGCGACATCTATGATACCGCGTACGAACTAAAATTCAGGAGTTTTCCAGATTTATTTTTATTTATTTAAGTAAAATAGTTTTTCTTTACAGTTGCGATGCTTTTATTTTGGAAACTCATTTTTTAACTCCTTTTTTTCGTTTACGCAGTCTACACTTAAGTTACAAATACTTACGAGCGTAATAGGTAGCTTCTCTCGTCTTCATCTATGTCTCCCGCTAAACATTTTCCCAGCAACGTTTTGGTTGCTTTAGCGACATTCGTACTCAACGTAATTTAAAAACTTGTCAGGTTGACTCGCAATGAATGCCTTCTGACATTGTTTTTACCAACGTACAACTGTTGTATGTAAATATTATGAAAAACAATCTTTTCGAAACTGCTTAAACACCAATATAAAAAATATTGGCTGGCTAAGCGGGGACCTATTTACGTCACTATTTTATTAAAACAATAATTCAATATTTCTCGTAAATAGGGGAAACTTCACAGACGACAGCTGAGTGAGTTATGAGTTTATATCCAATAGTCGGAAATGGTTGAAAAATTGTGGGTTAAAATGGCCGATTGTTTGGAAGAAGGCACTGACCAAGTTGAAAAGGTTACCTATTGATATCGATCGACAAACGACTCGTTTTGCTAACCAATTTGTTAAGTGACGAGTAACATTGATGTGATGTGCAATTATTTGTTGGTATTTGGTAACAAAATAGGTCAATAAACTTACTGGGCGTTTCATAGATAGAAGTTCCTATCTTGAACTGTAGGGACATAGATTTTACATAGGGTTTTAGTCAGTAAAAGTCTGACACTTCCTCCTGCACTACACAGGGTGCGATAAGTCATTCGACAATTTCCCACGTAAAAAAGTGTAGTCAGTAAAAGTCTGACACTCTGGCTGTCAGTCTGAGAAGCCATTTTATGATTTACTTGTAAAAAATATAGCCGTGAAAACTCTTTTTTTTATTTGATTTATACTCTAGTGCTTGACCGCAATCCCACCTGATGGTAAGCAGTGATGCAGTCTTAGATAGTGAGGCGCACTAGTTTATTAAGACTCTAGCCTTGAAGACACCCAAATTATAATCGGAAGGGAAGACCGCAGCAGGCAAACTTAGTTTACCTATAATGTTACTTACCCCTTTTTGTGAAAGATAAATAAATAATAATAATAAACCGATAGCGCAGCACTGGCAAAAGGGAATGAGGACTGGAGTCCCAGAGTCTAGAAAGAATAGTCATACAATCGGTTCTGGAGTGGCGAGCGCTCCCCGGAAGACGCAGCGTTGGAAAGCCTACCAAAAGATGGACCGTTGACCTGGAGAGAGTCGCGGAAACGCGATGGACGCGAGACGCATAGGACCGTTCGTTGTGACGATACTTTTAAGAGGTCTGTGTCCAATAACGGACTTCTTTCGGCTGAAATGATGATGATATGAATCATTAAAATGTATGTTTTTTTTTAATTGTTACAAACTAGTGCTTGACTGCGATCCCACCTGATGGTAAGCAGTGAAGCATTCGTTGATGGTGAGGCGCACTAGCTTATTAAGAGCCTATTCACTCTAGCCTTGAAGACAGCTAAATTATAATCAAACGAGAAAACCGCAGCAGGCAAATTGTTCCAGTCCCTCGATGTACGCGGTATAAACGACGAAGCATGTATAGGTAGAAGCATACCAAAAGTATATCCGTTCCAAATGAGTGGCATCAAAAACAAACAGATGTGAGCTTAATATTACAACGTTATAGTTAACACGTGGCCACTGCGATCATCTCCACACCCCAATTATTGAGCGCTACATAATATCTCTTCAATAGAATAATATCCCCATGTGTGATTTGAACTTCATTGTACGGTTTAAGCATTTCTATTTTGTTAATAATCCCCTGGTTTGGGAAACAGACACAAACTAAACGCATGTCAAATGATGCGTCATTGCTGTACCTAGGTATAGAATACTGCCTGTATAAAAAAAATTTCAATTTCTGCGCTAATTTTCGTGTCATAAACTGGGAATTATTAGTTACACTTTTTCTCTGTACCCAGAAAAAATCAACTCAACTCAAGCTTATTTTATTTTACATAGTCCAACATGGTCACTTATAAAACATCAGAAGCTAGTGCACGGTTCCAATTAGTCGTTTCCTATGAAGAACCAGCAAGAAACTCTACTCCAGGAGGTACCTTTTTTCGAGTTGAGATATCATCAAATAATTCTTCTCGCAACTGATGAAGCGAGAAACAGTATTAAACTTTTATTGAGATACCTATTAAATTTTTGTCAAATGAAAACGAATTAAAACCCTTTTAACTTATTGTTCTCACAGGTCGCAGGACCCTTAGGTAGCGATAACCCCATTGTAGTTGCTTACGTTATTGTTATAGATATTAAGAAGTTGGTTAGATATCATAATATATGATATAGGAGATATCCTGACTTGTTTTTGGCCCCGCGATGTGCGGGGCCCATTATTATTTGCTACTCTTGCTACGTGGCTTATCCGGCACTGATAAGTAGGTACTTAGCACAAAAAAAAATCGACTAGTTCACCGATTCTGAATTTAAAAGTTTGAACGTTTCAACTCTGCCTCCAAAACCCCGGTAATTTAAGCCCCAAAGTATCCGCTTTTAGTCGAGCAATTCAAAAAATGAGCTGTTGTCTAGACGGCCGCGAAACCAGGAAAGAAAAGTTGTTTTTCTTTTGTTCAACATTTAAAAGAATGTTAAATTGCCGAAACGGCTGACAACGATGTAATAAACGTAGCTATACATCTACAGTCTTTACTAAGGGACAGTATTGGCCTCATTGTGAAGGGGGCGACCCCTATCGCTATTTATTGAACACCTCGAACAATACGACTCCGGACTACGTTTCCTAACAGAAAAACCGACTCAGCTTGACTGATACGCTGTCAGAAACAGACAACTTTGTTTATGGTCGATCTTGGTTTACTTTATTTAATCCATCACCAACTGGATCCACCCAAAATTGGCAATAACTCTACAGTTTATGCTAAGCTTTTTCAGGTCATCGGTTCGGTCCCTACAATATATTTACGTCAAATGAATATGAAAGCAAATAAATTGTTCCATACACAGTCATACACTTGCCGCCAACGCCCGTATTAAGGGCGTTGCCAGACAAAAAACAGAGTTGTACGGAACCCTCGTCATGTGAACGCTAACTTATTTATTTCCGCCGGATAATCGGTGAATTATTTCCAGTTAGGCACCTATTCTTTTTCATACGGATAAAAATCCGGTCAAAGATAAACTCGGTTGAACTGTTCGTAAATATTAAACGGGTAAGTAACTGTCTGTTTTATTCAGAATTTCAGCATACGGTATTCCAAATCTTGTCTTTGCGATCCGATAACATTATCAGGCTCTTGTGATACTGGATCTCCTAGAGACAGGGCAACACACATGTCTGTGTCGTGAAGTGTTAATAAATAGACATATTAGGTAGGGAGGTACTTTCGAAACGAAGCTTGTATTAGTTTGAAATAGAAAGAAAGAAAATGATTTTAGTTGAACACAACACAAGACGACGCACAAACCCATGTCTGTATCTACGTAAACACGAAACGTAAAAGAAAAGAAGCAGAAATATAATAGTGTGTCTCACAGCTTGTCCAAAATAGGTCCAGCTCAGCATAAATACCAGACTACTTGTGCCTGACGCTGGTTTTTAACTGAACCTGAGGTTGTGACACAACGGACGGAAAACAGTCTTGTAGCGTAATATTTAAAGTGATGATACTTAATATACTCGTAATCAATTAAAGTAGACTTTTGATAATTAGCTAAATGTGTTAAGTTTAATAAATAAAAATAAAAGGATCAATAGAGGATAAATAAAAATTCGTAATTAAAAATTTGCCCTGCAATTACGAATTACTTTTTACTGAAGCTAACCATGCAAGGCATTCTTACAAATACGAAAGCATATAAACAAAACCGACAGAGAATTCTCAACAATTTCTTAGAGAAGAATTTTCAAACGCAACTGTCGTTGTTTACATTGAAATTAACCTAATTTAGGAAAACATTTACATTACACATACCTACACTCTCTTATTATAACCGCAACGAACTCAGTACAATTGGTATTTGAAAGAAGAATTCTTGTCTCGGCACCAAGTTTTTCGGCACCAAAGGTTTCATCACCCAAGCTATTCTAGTTTCGGCACCAATTGGTAGTTTGGATTGGGATTTTGTATTGGCTACCAAGGAGCTCGTGGCTAGATAATAACAGCCGCACAGGTCGATCTTCAAGGTTAACGTTTGAATCCCCAACCGGTCCTATGAGACCGCGCTGTTATTGTTTTACTATTGTGTCTCGTTTCGCGGGTATCTGAGTAATTAAGCAACGCTTGCCTAGGTTGGTCTGTAGATGGGTGACCATCTTAACATAACGAGTTTCCTCCGTGCCTCAGAAAGCACGTTAAGCCGTAGGTCCCGGCTGACATTTGTAGATCTTTGGCAGTCGTTACGAATAGGCAGAAGCCAGTAAATCTGACTCCAGTCTTGCCCTGAATTACCGTGTTACCCAGTTAATGGTTTGTGGAGGTCTGGTAGGCGGCCGCTCCTCGTAAAATACTGGTATTCATATAAATCCGGCTTGACTGGAAGCCGACCTCAATATAGTTGGGAAAAGGCTAGGCAGATGATGATTTTGTATTGGTTACTACCATCCAAAATACCTATTGGGAATAGCTTCTGTGCCGAAACCTCTGGTGCCGAAACACTTGGTGCCGATACAGGAATCCTTCATTTGAAAGATGAACGCACATTTATAAACAGGAGGGAATGTGGCGAGACTTTTGTTATCCTTTTTCCGTCCGATGAAAAAAGCTTTTCGGGGTCGAAGCGTATTTAGAGAATGCTATTTGGCTAATTAGTTTGAAATTTATCGTTATAATTTACATACCTACTTTTTTTAAGGTGGGTAGGTAGTGTTATAGCGGGAGAAGTCATCATTGATGATCGACTTCTCCCGCTCTGGGCGGAGCAGGAAGCCGTGTCAGACTTTTGCTGACTAAAACCCACTTCTGTTCCTTCTTCTCCAGGGCCCCGGGGTTTTAAAAAGCAACATATTTTCTGAAAAACACCTGGCAGTTACATGAAATGAGCATAATATGAATGGTGCGAAAAATACAATGAGTTTTTTTTTGTAACGCTTTTAGTATTTTTTTTTTTGCTAAGAAAATATTTTTTCTAGCTTAAGTTTTTCAGCAAATTAAACTGACTTGCTTGAAATTTTATCTCCAATTCCTGAATTAGGTAAGAATTTATAATCGAGAATCTGTCAACCCGTTCTTTAGCCTAAGGGCCAGTTTCACCGGTTACGGATAAAGTGTCGATTAGTTATTTGGTAGTTATTAATATCTACCACTTAAAGGCTGGTTGTAACTTTTTTCTGTTTCACCGTCGAACTTCCTGATAAATTATTTGGTAGATAAGTTACCGGCCACTTAATAACAAGCGGAATGGCAACGTCGCTTCTTTGCGTTTCGATACTACTACGTAAAATATTTTCAATTGAAAATAATTTTGAAAACTTAATTAATGAAATATGTTTTTGTTAAAAATAATCAAAATCAACCTTTTTTACATTTTGTACTATAATTTTATCATTATAGACCGAAATTAGTAAGATACCTATGATTAATCATAGGTATGTTTTAATTCCAAATGTGCTTAAAGGAACGAAACGCAAGTGTCAATTGTTTTGTGTTTGGTAGTTTGTTTTGAACGCTTTTGTTTGTTTCGAATATGCTGCGAAAGTTTATTAAAGTTTCGTTTTTATATTTTTACCTTTTTTAAAATGGAAAACCAAAAGCATGTCAGTGGTCAGTGGGTCATCTAAGCGCGAAAAAAGTACGAATTGATTTAAAATAATTAGGTCTAGGGTTAATCACTCGATTCCTACGAGGTCGCATAATACGTTCGAAATATTCATCAAATTCGTCTTCTAAAAATTCAAATAAGTCCATGTTTGAATATTTGTAACACTTGTAACTGCAAACGACGTACAATACACGAGTGCATGGAACCGCCTAAAATGCAATAACAAACTTTTCCCACTTGAAATGTACTATAATGAAGATGATAACTTCCTTAACAGCCACTTGATCCGGCTGATAATTTAACCAATAGTTTATCTACCAGATATCGCTATCCGACACCTGTGAAACCAAAAATGTTAGTTTATCTGCTTAGTAAGTTCCTAATAGGCTATCAGAGACTTTATCCGTAACCGGTGAAACTGGCCCTAAATATCTATAAAATTTTAGTATTAAAACAGGGTTTGACATGTTCTCGTCTCCAATTACTATGCACCTTGTTAAATCGACTAATTAGGTACTGAATTTAAAACTAGTTAGGTATAAGTATAACTTCCTACCCGTCACGCCATAACTCGTCAAATCTATTGGATTTTAGCTTAAATTTCCAAAGAAAATTTCTATTATATATCCAGTTTCATTTTCTCTCCCTGAATGAGAAAGGAAAATTAAACTTTTCTTCACTCAACGTCAACATGACTCATTCAGTTATGATGCACGTAAATCTGTTCCACTCTCTAATTTACAAATTCTAGCCAAAACATCGTGATCATGTAACCCCGCAGCAACCGCATTCGATTAATTTTTGATCAGGAGTCACGGGATTAAAGCTCCCAACTTTCTAAATTACGACGGATATTTATTTTAAAGACGCCATATTGTTAAAAAAAAACTGTGTAGCCAAATGAAATTCGAATAAGGAATTTGGGCAGCATGGAATTATTAAGTACCTACCCATACGTATGGCTAGTAATCGAGGTAACTGCTGGTCCTACATTTCAAAAAGCGGGACTAAGTTTATACTGGATAATTGAATTGTTTTATAATTTCTAGGAAAGCATCCGACCGAATGAAAACAAAAATCATTTATGACGAACTTGCAGAATTCTACTAATCTAATCGATTCTATCCTTGCTTTAAGTAGGTAAGAGTCTTTGGGTCCTTTCAAGCCAACCGTGTTGTATTTTTTATTTAAATCTTTAATGCAAATGGAACGGAGGCCTTTGCGCTGCAGTGGGACACAACGGGCTCATAATAAATAATAATAATAGTAAATAAATACGAATGATGGAAGACCAGTTAAAAACTGTATGAATCTAAACACTTCAAAATAAAATAAATCGTCCATTACTTTGACTCGCATATTATTATGCAGCCACATAAAAATGAGACGTTATGGTGCATAGAGTTATATGGCTCCCGAATATTTGTCGAGAAGACTTAGGTGACTGTATGGAACAAACAATTTAACTTGCTGAAATAAAACTGAAGCGGGTCAATATTTCTTGAAACCGCTTACGTAATCTTTTAAACCATTATGTGGCTTCAGGAGAATTACAATTAGTTGTAATTTGGCTCAGTAAAATCTATTTTCCCTGAAATACTAGTAAGCAGTAGTAGCCGTAACAAAAAAATTACACATTTTCTCTCATAAAAAGATTATGTAAGTCAGAACCGAGGCGACAAAAACTGGTCATTACCGATTATTTCTGGTTTTTACACCGGCTTTACCTCAAATCTATCTTCAGTTTCATTCCAACGGTGATCGCTCTTGACGTTTACAGGGAACAACACTCCAAGCACCCCCCTCGGGCGTCCCCGCCCCGCGCCGCTTCAGTACAACCCCTCCCCTCACTCTACCTACTGGAAAATATGCCTCCACCACGAAACATCTTCACGAGAAATTTTCGCTATGACCTTACCATTACTCGTGGTTCCAACTGTTTACTACCAATTTTACGCTATTCGTGTAATATGGAAACCCTTTTAGTGTGGAAGCCTTCTATGGAATAGTATGTTTTCATACGAATCTAGGGCATCGGGAATTATTGCTGGCTGGCATTAGATTTTGCGCGAACAAGCCTTTAACTTCATTATTCAATTTCTTTTTGTTTAGCACCTTTTTGGAATCTTTAATCTCGATTTTATTCTACAGTTCGAAGTCCATTGTAATATTTCTCAAGGCGATATTTAAACTCTGTCAAACAAATGACGCAATGATCACTGAAAAGGGTCTTATTTTAGGGAAACCGCAATGATTGCCACGCGTATTGGAGTACTGTGAAAATTGTGATTGTTTATCGTAGCTCGTCTCTTTGTTTGCTGTGGTTTCCGATGAGCGATGAATGAAATCTAATAATTGATTAAGGGCCGGTTCCTGAATTGAATATTTGGAGTTTGACAGATTTTTTAGACAAAATGAGAGTCATTATTTTTTAGAAAAATCTTAATTAATAAAAAAATCAGGGTAAATGAAAGGTAAATAAAATACTCATTGTGCAACTTTCTTACTAGAAACAGAAATACGTTTATATCAAAGAGTGCATTATCAGGCACTTTTGAATTGGAAAAATGTAGGTCAGTCAAAAAAAGTGAAGTTACTTGCAATTACACGTTCCGAAGCGTAGATCTCTATGGAGAAGAATGTTGAAGAAACTCCATGAACACTCTTTTAAATCGTGAGTAATTATGAGTTAAATAAATCATGATTACAATAATAAATTCTTGTCGCTTCTAATAAAGAACCAGTCTCTTTTCTATAATAATTTCTAGAACCACATTTATGAAGAAAGAAGAGTACGAAAGCCGAATTCTTCTTAGCGTTCGTTAAAACTGACATGAACGAATGAACGAAAAAACTATGCGACCCAAAAAGTTCGTTCAAATGCAGCGCTGATTGAAATTTAAAGCACACTGAATTCCGAGGAATTGCTCTGTTTTCGACTTGTTATTTCGTTTGGTATCGGCTTTGCATTCTGCAAAAAAAATGGACAATATACTGAATTCGTATACCTACTGAATATTTTTGAACTTTTAATTTTTCTGAAAGGTGTTACTAAAAAAAATAGGAAGGTACTGTTGGTAAGAGGTCTCATTTTATAGAATGCGGATAACGTTAAATAACACTGGATTCTGTAAATATAATTTTATGAATGTGGATAAGGAAAAAAGAGGCAGAAAAGTTGATTTTCTGGTAACTTTGAACCTCAACTCCGGATTAGCGGCGTTCGAATTTCTAAAAAAAGCAACAACGTTTGAATTTTCCGAACACCAGAAAAACTGGCAAAGTGTGAGTCGGATACGCACACAGAGTTTCGTAGGTACTATAATATTAGAGAGCAAATAAACATTTCAAGCGTCTACCTGTTGGCGTTGTTATAAAAGAAATACATCATCTGTGAAACTTTCAACTGTCTAGCTATCACGATTCATGAAATACAGCCAGATAGACGGACAGTGGAGTCTTAGTAATAGGGTATTATTTTTACCCTTTGGGTGCGGAAACCTAAAAATAATCAAAACATTATTATTCAGACATGGAAGGAATTGGCTAAAAATCAAAGATATACCGAAAGGTAGAACTAGACTACTACATTGGGCACACGTAGGTATGCCACGTACGTCGATGTGGGCGCGTTGATTTCCATACATTTTATACATGGCAACTGGACTTGTAGAGCTAGATTAGAAGACATCGTTCTAAGTACAGGTCAAGCCAGGACCACGTGTGCGTCGGTCTAATGTAGTTCCTGCTTAATAGCTACACAGCTGTAGAAAGAGGAGAGTAAAGAGATCTCTTCTTCTTTTCGTGGCGACGTACTCTCACTATTTGTTTTCTTTCCAGTATTTGGCAAACTATATGGCTCTGGTATTGGCCTCGTAAAGATCCTGTAAAGTGCAGGTGGTTGTGTAGGATCGGCGGCATAGCAAGTGCTGCATGTCCTGTGCAGCGGCTCCACACTGGCACTGTGTTAAGGATGGGTCGAGAAATCCCCATTTGGCCAGATTATTTTTACATTGGCCAACTTAGGTCCGCAGTCGGTTAAGAGATTTCCAGATTGGTAGTGAAGAGATAATCAATTAAGATAAGGGCTAGATGAAGATGCAAAAAAATTAAGAGGATACGATAATTGAACAAATCAACACAATCGATGCTTTTAAGCAATCCTTTCCCTAACTCTTTTCCTTAAACAAATTACTTTCCTGCTATTTCAAGTTATACTTACAAGTAGGTATATGACATAGAATCTTGAACTTGTACCCTTCTCCGGTTGTGCAAATATCTACCCACCTACTTTATTCTGCAAATATTAAACTTTTCATCGCAAAGCTTTAGCGGGGTTCTAATAATTCGTTTACCTTTGATACGGTCAGTGTCATGAACAGGTTCCTTTTCTAAGTTATTTTAATGTGAACCCAATTAATGAATGTGTTTGTACATTACCGGTTAGACTTTACTCAGTAACTGATTAGTTACTGAGTGTTGTACTCGTATAAATCTTTTGAAGTGACCACGTATCTACCAGAAGACGCAGCGTTGAAACACCTCCCGCAAGCTAGACCAATGACCTAGTGTGGGTCGTGGGAATAAGTATAAGGGGGGCACCAAGAAGCACAGAGCAGGTCGTTATGGCGACAGTTCCTGTGTCCAAAAATGGGCGTCTTTCGACTGAAATGATGATGATTATGATGTTGATGCAATGCATCATCATGTTTGTTATATTTTTTGTTTACAATAAAGAATTAAAGAACATTGCGTTAGATGAAACAAAAAGGTTTTCAACCATGCTTATGTTGACGATACACGGGTCGAGACCTCTTAACATCAGATCTTACCAGCATTCTTTGTTTGGATCAATACTAACTTGTCAACGACAAAAATCCTATCATTTTAATCACGTTGTCACTTTTCTATCAAGCCTTAGAAACAAAGTCGTTTGATCAATTCCGATTCCAAGGCATTGCGTAAATGCCTTCCGAGTACTACCTGTTCAGGTATTTCACAAAATATTTAAGAGACCCAATTTAAATCGGTGATAGGTAGAAAGGGAAATCTCTTTCTCTATCTAAGATTAAATATTTTCACAGATACTTTAAAGACCTACAATAAACATAAGTACTTAGGTGGGCAGGTATTTTTATATAGTGTCGTTGTTCCTTTATGGTCTAAAATTATGATGTCGTCTGCCGCTTTAAAGTGGACCGAAAGAACATGTCAAAATTACTTTTAGGGTTCCGTACCTCAAAAGGAAAAAACGGAACCCTTACAGGATCACTTTGTTGTCTGTCTGTCTGTCTGTCAAGACCCTTTATCTCAAGAACGCGTGAAGACATCAAGTTGAAATTTAAACTATATACTCAAATCCACGGTCCCTTTAAACTGTGCAAAAATCAAACTTGTAAGTTAATGGGGAAAAAAGATACGCCCGTTTATGGTGTAAAAAACGTACATTAAACGACACCATCAAAAGAATCAAAATTCATAGGGTACTTCCCGTTGAACTAGAATCTTTAAATTTGTCACGAAGCAAGGTATTATAGCACAAAAGTAGGGGGAAAAGTGTGAAAACTAAAAATTTGAGGCTACGTCACGTCAGAGAGAAAAAAAATTTGAAGATTCGAGAATTTTCATAGGTAAGTTGGTACGGAACCCTCAGTGCGCGAGTCCGACTCGCATTTGCCCGGTTTTTTACCAAATGTTGAACGTTTTGAAAAAAAAAACTTTAAAAACAAGTTCAGTTCAGAAGTGTAGAAAGCAATTTAAATAACAGAAATAATTTCATAAATAATCAATTGACACACACATAAAATAAAACAAATAATAAATTCTAATACTATACAGAACATATTGCCTGTGTAGCGACATCTATGATATCACAGAAGAACTAATCCTGCATCGCGCAAGTAAAGTTCTCCGCGCGATTACAACAGGTAATATAGAAAAGTCTCGGGTAGTAGATCACCAGACGACCAGACATAACACATAACACCCGGCTTGTCGGAGGTCCCTCCCTATTCAACGGAGGTATGTGGGACTTTACTGACTCCACATACCTCTAAAACTGATAAAAGATATCAGAATTTATTTTTCTATAGTCGGGACCCGAACCTACTTATAGGTGAACTATCTAATCCTTGACTGCGAACCCACCTTAACGGTAAGCAGTGATGCAATCGTTGGTTGTGAAGCGCACTAGATTCAATTCACTCTAGCCTTGAAGACACCTAAATAATAACTAGACGGGCAGACCTATCCTTTATCCAATATGGAAAATATATCCTTCTAGGCCGTCGGATAAAAACCATGGTTTAATTGGATGTGTGCAAGTAGCACTACAGTATGCGTGCGTGCAGAATGCGGACAAAGATCTTAGGAAACAAAGGAACTTGCACAAAGCGTCCTCCACATATCGCAACTTTACCGTACGCGGTACGGAGCCCACTCCGTAGTTTTATCTACTGACATTATTTAATAAACACGACTATCATCATTCTTTTGCTGTTTTCTGATTTATTCGCGGTTAGTGATACGTTTTATTGCTAGTTATACCAAGGTCCTCTTTCTAGCTAGGTATATTATCATTCACACAGTGTATCCTGAGGCCTGAGGTATATCTGAGGTCCTAAAAAGGTCACATTGAGCAATTAATCTAAAAGCAAATCATATCCTAAATTCCTCGCAGATCATGAGCAATTCTTTTCTTCTAATATTCGTAAAATGGTTGTACAAATTAGCAGATAGGTACTCAATTCATATAGGTATATATATATATAAGAATCATACTAATTCCGTGTAAATATTGCCGCATGAATAAATTCGTATTCGTATTTTCATATTTAATTATCTAGTAAGTGGCCTATTTAGAGTTGGTCTTTCGCTACTCCCATCACATCCACATCTACATAGGTAATCAAAATTCTCTTTACGATATTTTTATAAATATTAATAAACACACAATATTTAGCCTAAAACTATAAAGCTATCAATCTAATGACGTAACACAACAGATGTCAATTAAAACACGCCATAATGACGTCACCATACACCTAACCGTATCCATACAGCACAAAAGCTGTTCTACATTCATCTCACAAAATACACCAGAGCGTCATAGTAAATGAAGTTGCAATAATTCACCCCCCGGTTACCGGATATGTGCCTTTCGTGGCTCGACTACGGCGTTCCGACTTGTCGGCCGATCTGTTGGCTGACAGATCGGCCAAACCTGTCGGCCAACTAAGCAAGGACCGCTCTCCGTAGGGAATTAGATAATTTAGATGCTTAACTAATCGTTAATTACTCACTGAGCGTTGTCAGTGTGATAATAATTTTTATTGCAGTCAAAGTTAAGGGTTTTCTTCGTTTATAAAGAGCATTTGAAACAATTTTGTGGCAGTATTTAGTATCTTGTCTGACGGCCATTATTCTTCATCGCATTGTTTTCCTTCCTAAGCTAACATCCGACTTACTGTTTTAGTTTGTAATCGTATTTTCAGTTATCAGTAAACATTGTCGTGTTTATTATCCCTACTCTACTGCGCCTTTGGCAATTATTTCCTTATTCAAGACTGATTTTGCTTGTAATTTTTTTACGGTATACTTAACAATTAATAGTACCAAGAGAAAAAAAAATTTCGATGTCCTAATTAGATGGCGCTTTTACAGTTTCTTTGGTTTTTCGTTTGTACTTAGCAATCGAACAGGTAAAAAAAAAATAACTTTAAAAAATCTGCACTAGATCAATAGACTAATCTTTATGCGACCAGCACCGAATTCCGCAGCGTTGTGCGTGCCGATCAAGAGACCGAAACTTTATACGTCTGGCACCGCATACCTCAGCGTTGTGCGTGACGATTAAGAGACCGATGCTTTATGCGCCCAACACCGCATACCTCAGCGTTGTGCGTGACGACCAAGAGACTGAAGCTTTATACGTCTGGCACCGCATACCTCAGCGCTGTGCGTCACGATCAAGAGACCGATGCTTTATGCGTCCAACACCGCATACCTCAGCGTTGTGCGTGACGATCAAAAGACCGTAGCTTTATGCGTCCAACACCGCATACCTCAGCGTTGTGCGTGTCGATCAAAAGACCGTACCTTTATGCGTCCAACGCCGCATACCTCAGCGTTGTGTTGTCTATTCCAATCAATAAAACGATCCTTATACCTCCGGCACCGCATAACGCATATCTCAGCGTTATGCGTTCATATAATAAGACAAAAACTTCTCTATTCTTGTTATCATAAGACGTTTCTGCCACCAATGATCATTTCATCCACCAATAGCACACGCATAGCCCTGTTTACTTGCGGTAATCTAACGTAGGCCGTTTGCATGTTATATACGCACTCGTATTCAGCACGTGTTCATAGGTTTGTGTCAGTGGCGTAGCGTGCCTTGTCGGGGCCCCGTATAAAAAAATTGTTTGGAGGCCCTTATATGGGGGTAAAGATGTTTCACAAAAGACAAAAAATATTGTGAAAAGAAATATTTATTTATCATAACATAATTTAACCATTTTACAAATACAAATCAAATTTTAAATTTTCACTCTCCTTGTCTTCTTTTATATTTTTCCTTTTTTAATTTTGTCATTTGTAAAATAAAATAAATTAGAAAGTTTTTATTTTTTTTCCTTACACATTTTGGGGGCCCTCGTGGCCCGGGGGCCCCGTATAATTGATACGGCAGATACGGCGGTAGCTACGCCCCTGGTTTGTGTTCATACGTGTGTGGTTCGTGTCGTGCGTGTGTATCGGGGGCTTAAAATCACCGTGAGTTTGATATGTTTACTGTTACCTTCTTTTATTTGGGATGGGTTACGGATTAGCGCGTTGTAGGTAAATGAGCGGATGGAGTTACTGTTAATCGATTGAGTTTTTTTGTTTGCGAGTTGTTGTATAGGTTATCCTTTCTGGCTGCTCACTGCTGTCTAAGCGGGGTTTTTAGGATTTTGTTATTATAGATACTGGTGCGTAATTCGTACATTGCTACGATGGAAATAGATACATATATTGTCTTTCGCTAAAACATAGAATAAATATGTGACTCAACTTCTTTTAATAAATTGCATGCGTTCATATTGTAGGTACCTATCGTCAGCACCAAAATTTACAAGAAATTTTATACTTACATTCTACTGTGCCTAAAAAAATATCGTTAATTGACTAAAGGTGTACCTACTACATTAGGCCCACGTGGGCCATGTAAACTTGTGTAGGCACAGCGATCTCCATACATTTTATTTGACAACTAGACTTGTAGAGCTACATTATGCCGCGGCCAGACTATGCTCCTCGCGCTGCTCATCGCTCTGCTCCTCGCGCTGCCGTGATTTGCCGCGATGTTGCTCTCTCTCTCTCGCGCGCAAAGACCGACAAGATAGGAAGCAGTGGGCAGGACGAGGAGCATGACGAGTGGCATGACGAGTAACGTGGCCACACTATGTCTCTGCCTCCTTTCCTCGTTACTTCCCATGCTACTCGTCGAGTGTGTGGCCGCGGCATTAGACCCACGGCACGCAACGCCACTAAACGTGGTTCTACGTACAAATCAGGCGTCGTCGCCCACGCCGTCGCCGCGAATGTAGTTCCAATGTAAGTAAATCGCCATAGAGCGCGCTCACCTGTCCGCACGCAGCCAGCGGCCACAGGATCGCGCGCTCTAAAGCGGCTTCATACTAAAGTATGTATCTCGATGGCCGCTGCGACCTGACCGTTGCGGACTGGCCCTAGTGCGCTATTGCTCTAAAGCTACTGATCGTACTGTCTTTCTAAATGATGGCCATTACTATGAAAGCTTTTTATAAGAACTCCTTCTAGTTCAAAACTGTCAAATTACTTTTTCTGTGATGTCAAACGCGCGTCAAACACAAATTTTGTCAACCAGGCCCAAGAATTACAAAAAAATCTCAAAAAAAATAAGAAAGGAAGGTTATGAAATTACTTTGTATTAATTATCGCGATCAGCAATGAAGTATGCAAGAGCGTTGTCGACAAGCTCGGTTTGCTCACAATGTAAGAGTGGCAGCGAGACGACCGTGGTCAGATCGAGGAGTAACAGGAGTAAGGATCGTGCTTTGAGAAAACAAGTTCAGAAGAAGGGCAATGACAGCCACGTTTACAACAGGATCAAAACGGGATTAAAGAACTCGAATCCAGCGGCGATAGTCCTGTGGGCGTTCCACAATCTGCCTTCACAGCGAGGCTTGACTTCCCGACGAGTGATCGGCTTCCTGAAGAAGCATTACAAAGTGAAGGACAACCCCAAGAACACTGGCAAGTCTCTCGGGAACATGATCCGGTGCGCAGTCGAGTTCGGCTTGTTGACGAAACGCGGCAACCTATATTTCTTAGCTCCTAAAACACGATAGTAACGCGTAGTGTACATTGTATTACATAATTTTTCTGTGTCAAAGGGTTTTTTATTACATTTTTTAAATCTCAGAAGCTATACCTATCTGCTATTTTGCTTTGAGGTGGGTAATCGTCAAATAACTTCTCCCGCTCTAGATGGGAGTGCCAGATTTGTACTGTCTAAAACCCACCTGTGTTCTTTCAGTTAAGCTTTGCGTTCTTGGGCCACGGTAATTCTTTTGATGAATCACGCAGCCCACAGAAGTTGGATAAACTTTACTAACAAGTAAATACCTACCTAGTTAAAGCTACAGTACTTACCTACACTTTGATGCAAGTGGGAAAACTTTGTTCGTTGCAATCGCTCGAGAAGTCGAGACGAAGGCGAGGTCGTTATGAAGCTAGGACACTACAGTAACAAATGCCCTCTTGTTTTAATTGAATTGAATATTTTAACAATTTCGACCGTGGCCGCAATGACAAAGTTGCATCTACTATCCGCTACGTCAAAACGTACCTACTGAAGCGTTGAGAATTGTTTTACGTTAAGGATCGGCTCACACCGAGACGCGACGCGACGCTGCACGCACATTTTAATAGAGTGACTCAAAATAGAACTTTATTTACTACGCGAATAGATATACATTTCATTGTGAGAATTTAGAATACGTTGCTTCATGCAGCGCTGCGCCTCGTGACGCAACACGGCGTCTCGCTGCGCAGCGGAACGTTTTTACATTCGCGACGTCTAACGTAACGTTGCGATGCGTCTCGCGGTGGCGCACGGCGCAGCGCGAAATCACTGGCCTCTTCCAGTATCGATATCGTCGCGTCGCGTCGCATCTCGGTGTGAACTGACCCTTACGCGATTGAAACGTTACCATCAAACGGGGTGAATAAGCAGGGGTGAGTAGGAACAAAACTTTGGTTACGATTTTAACTATGGTTAAATATTTTATATTGATTTCTGTATAAACATTGCCTTTTATTACAAGCAAACAGCAAAACAGATGATGGGGTTGCTGGAGAGCATGACGTAATTAATGAATGAATAAGAAAACCTGTATAACGTAAAAATCCACTTCGAATTTTTGTTCCTATTCACCCCGTTTGACTGTACTTACTACATTTTGTCTGTCTCGTTTTTAGTAACCTCTTACGCCCCTTTTTCAATAAGCTATCTAAAGTTGCAGCTATTAAAGATAAACAAAATAATCTATTCATTTGCCCTTACTTGCTTTCCTACAACCTACTGACTGTTAGCATTTCCTACCAAAAGTTGTAGATTGATAGATAGAATCTTACTGTTTATCGGGGATAGCTATCTATCTATGAACTGCGGTAGGTTATTGAAAACGGGCGTTAATCTTTCAGTCTCAATAATTTGGTAATGGTAAGTTATAAATGATAACCTTATAGGTATTTAAATACTTACAGCAAATTAAACTGCCAAATTCAATAATAATAATAATATATTTCGCTTCACAAACTTGTATTTACATGATTGATTGCTTACTTAAAATATATTTAGTTTATTAAGTTACCAAACAACAATTCAAAACCATAAATACTTAATAGGTGTACTTATACTGATTTTATGCTACATACAGCGTTTAAAAAAGCTTTGAAAAATAAAAACAAAATCGAAATAATGGTGGAATGCTTACATACGACAACACTAAGCAAACAGCCAATCTTTAATAATTAAAAAGCTGTTTTAAACAGTAGTAGTGAAAGGTAGATTAACAGCACATAGTACATATTTAACAGTGATACAACAATACTGTATTTACAACGTAGGTAATGAACACTGTAATATCATTTTTACTTATAACTTCATGCAGTCAAGTTTGGAAACAGCTTACTGAAAAGAGTACCAAATCATTGGTGTCAAAAAAAATGTTTGGGCAAATGTTTGCTCCAACTTTTTCGGGTTTAGATGTTGGTTCCAAGGTTAGTCCAACATTCTTGTGTTTAGATGTTGGGTCCAAGGCTAGTCCAACATACTTGTGATTAGATGTTGGGTCCCAGGTTGGGGGCTGGCCTGACTGCACACTACTAACAACTGGCTAGATATATGAGTGTCTACGGAGGTCGGCGACGCCTTAGAACAGCAGGTCTTCGTCGCCCTCGTCCAACAAGTTCGCGGAGTCTTGCAGGTCTTGACCGGCTAGCAACATCGCTTGTTTGCGCTGTGGAGAACAAACATTATATTTATAATTGACACATTAATGTAAGTAACACAATTATTTTTCGAGTCATGTGGAATTGGAATGTGGAACAGGAGAAATCTATCAGACATCTGCTGTTACAGATTTTAAGTCTGACCAAATAAATCGCCAAGAGATTTTCGTACTTGAAGACTTTTCAGGCAAAACAATGTGATTTTTTTTCCTGGCCTGATATTCGCATCCGCAATTTTCAAATAGACAGCTCGGACATTCACGATTCTTATTCTTTATTGCACACAAAACATGAATACAAAAAATAGAACTTGATGCGCAAAGGCGAGCTATACCTAGAATTTAGCCTTTATTTACCATTATGTCATTATCATTAGGTACTTATACGCTGTCAGACAGCAAACCTCTAAGGGCCTGTTTCACCACCTATGATTAAGTTTCGAGTATCTTACTTGGCAGATAATTTCATACAAATTCTGTTCCATTTTTGAATTTATTCAGTGAGTAGTGCCTACTCGGACATTGTGAAACAGGCCCTAAGTGACAGTATAAGTAAGTACATTAGTACACAACAGGAACTACCAAACGGAACATATATTATTATACAACACCTACATAAACAAATAAAAACTAACACATTCACAGGTCATTTTGACAGGAATTATTCCTTATAACCACCCCTGATAACATCCTTCTAATCTTACGAAACAACTGACTACGATTTTACCGGATTCTGATCACTAATCACAATACATAAATAAAAAAGTCAATAGACGGCACAAAAAATAATCAGTTCCACATAATAAATGAGACTCATTCTTTTCCTCGGAGTCTTCAAACGTCCCATTATTTGAACAGATTTGAACGCATAAATCATGAGGATAGACCTTGTATTAAATTGAATCAAGCGTACGGTTGTCATACTCGGTCGCGCAGTAGTAGAAACGAATAGTGATGGTGTGAATCTCAATATCAGATTAATTACCGCCTGCCTGCCTAGGCGTGAATAAACTAGCGCGTTTACAGGTAATGTGAAAAGTCTTTAACCAATGTTTTTTTTTTATTGATAGGCTCGCGCTTGACCACATCTCACCTGATGGTAAGCGATCATGTGGGTCGACGATGGAACACGCACCTATGTAACTGTGACTGTGGTTAAAATATTGATAAGATACCTAGCATTCCTAGCAATCAACTTCCTTCTTAACAGCATTTACATTGAAATAAAGTCCTAATAAAAAAACCGGCCAAGTGCGAGTCGGGCTCGCGCACAAAGGGTTCCGTAGCAGCAAATATTATATATTATATCATCGCGGATTTTTAAAGGTGTACAATACTGTAGTATATTTTTTGATCTATCTTATAAGGTTCAGCCATCGTTTTCAGTGTAAGCACAATAACTTAACCAAAATTACAGTTAAATCAACCTATCTCAAAAACTATAAGAGATACTTTGATCAAACCAAAAATCGTTGAAAGAGTTAATTAGCATGCATCACCTCTATTTTTTTTAGAATTTTATACCCCGTAGTTATAAAAATAGAGGGGGGGGGACATACTTTTTACGACTTTGAGAGCTGATATCTCAAAAACCGTTCACTTTAAGAAAAATGTTTTTTAGAAAACTTTATATCATTTTAAAAGACCTTTCCATTGATACCCCACACGGGTACGTACATCGAAAAAAAAATTTTCATCCCTCAGTTACATGTATGGGGGGCCCCACCCCCAATTCTTTTTTTTACTATTTAGTGTCATAATTTTGTAGCGGTTCATACAACACATATTCTCATCAAATTTCATCACTGTAGTACTTATAGTTTCCGAGTAAATCGGCTGTGACAGACGGACAGACGGACAGACGGACATGACGAAACTATAAGGGTTCCGTTTTTGCCATTTTGGCTAAGGAACCCTAATAAAAAAGGGTTCCTGCTAGTTGGTTGCCGCTTTTGGGAAATGGAATGAATTATATGTGGGTTGGCGAAATGGACACGACAAATATTTATTTATTTGTAGAATTAATCCGACGTAAGCGGTTAAAGGAGGCGTAAAATATTTAGAAGAAGCACAAAAATGAGGCTGCGTATTCGAATCTAGATAACCAGTTTTTAAAATAGACTAACAAAAAATAAACTACACCTAAAGATCAAAATAATATTTCTTCTCTTCAAGATATACTTCTCTTCAGTGTGGAATGAGGCACTTATCGGTAAAGTATCCACCCAAACTTATAGAACTCAGAAATGTAATTACAACCAAGAGTGTTATGTTTCTGTACCACCTTACTCGACTCTAGGTCGACTAGTAGAAAATGCCTAAGGTATTTGGTCCGCCGTCGTAAAATAATACTACTGCAATAAACTTAATTGTTTCAAACTCACCGCTTCCGCCTTATCCTTGATGATCTTCTTCTTGTCCTGGATCTTCTTCAGCCGGTAGAACTCCTCACGCTCGAGCTCGTCCAACTCCGAGATGATGTAGGCCAGAGTACGCTCCAATCGAGGAATGATTACTGGAATGCATTTACAGTAATTTATATAAAATACTAGCCTCTGCCAAAGTAGATAATTATCCCAAGGAAACATACTCCCGGGATAAAAGTATCCTATGTCGTACTCCTAGGCATGATCTAACCGTGATGTGTATAGTTTCATCGAAATACAGCACCATCAAAATATGTTCGCGACTCTGAACTTGGTATCTTCTTCTTCCTGCCCTTGTCCCATATTACTTGGGTTCCATTCTGTCCTGTCACCCGTCACGCTATCTCTAACTCCCTTTTCTTTCATATCACCTCTCTCTCCCTCCATCCATTTTTTATCTCCATTCATAGAAAAACTCTACAGGCTCAAGAAATGCATAAATCGTTCTGTGTGAAGCCTACAACAAAATAGAGCAGATTTTTTTAGTCTTGCCCTTGTTGATGGGAAAAGACCCAGAGGCAAAAGCCAGCAAAAGAGATAACATATTGTCTAGAAGTAAGTAGTTCGTTGAGGTCTCGACCCTCAGCTCAGGACTAAACACGCAAGAAGGCGAGGATCATAGAAGTAATGTTTCTAGGATTACAGTACAGACTATTCTGCTATATACATCTCTACTTTACTTTTGATCTAAGATACCTTATCACTATAGTTTAAAAACCACATATATTCTTATCAGTAAGATATGCATTTTGACACACATTAAAAATTAATAAACCTAATCACCCATACCATGTCTATCAATATAACAGAAAGTACCCCCAAATATAATTGAAAATAGCTTTGAACAAAATGAATCAAAATAAGAATCAATTTTATTACCATATATATAAAAAAAGTATCATGTAAGAATTCGGTTCTTAGCGTCCGTGACCGGGTCACGCGACCCACTGCTTAGTCTGGATTTGTATGACAACGCACCGGTCGCGCGACGTGGTCCCCTGGATTGTTTGCCATACAAATCAATACTAAGCAGTACGTCGCGCGACACGGTCACGGTCGCGCGTCGCTGTTGCTAAGAACAGAATACTACTTTCCTATAACATGTCTTCTTCAATACATTAAACATGCCAGGGCCGCAGGATTTTTCATAAGAGACACTGGAATGTAAAGTGTAACTGAAGAAACACAAGTGGGCTCTGTTTAATAAAAGCTTGAAACTTCCTCTCATTTCACTGAGTTCTTAGATTTACTTCCCACCTCAAACACTAGAAATTATTCAAACCATACAATTTCTGACAACCAAATTCTACTCTCAACTCACCATGCTCAATAGCGTTGACACGCCTGTTGGTGATCTTGATGACCTCATCAAGGGTCACGAACGATGTCTGCAGGGAAGCCAACTCAACCAGCAGTTTGACAGCACTCTGGAAGTTCTTCTTCAGCTTGGTGAGCTGCTGACCTCCTCGGGCCAGACCGGCTAGCTCGTATGTATCAGTACCGTCTGTGTAAGACTCGAAGATTGGGAGGGTCACACCTTGAAACAGAGACATGAAATAGTAATATTAAGAATCTCATATTCATCCGATGAGTTTATACAGTACTGCAGAATACTTAAATATCATCATAATTATCTCTTATGAAATAAGGAGAAAAATAACTACATCTTCAAGGACAATCTTAAAGGCATCTAAGACCTATTTTATGATGATACTTTCATAAAAATAATGTGAAGTATAATATTTCACTATAAAAATCAGTCAATCATGAAATGAATGCAATGATTCTATTTGTAAACATGGTTCAATAGGTAACAAAGGCTAAATCATTTCTACATTACACTTTCAACTTATTTCAACAGTGTTATATAAAGGATCATGACCAACGATGTATGGAAATCCGTCTAAAGTTGAAACACAATAAATCTTTATTTATTATAGACTACGCTTTATATACTATTAAACAAAAGTGTTAATTTTCACACAAATACCCGGATTTTGAAGTAATTAAACAAATACGGAGATAACCTACAAATTATGTCTAACCTACTCGCAACTTATAAAATGACCACAGATCAGTCATGTAGGTACAAAACAACAATGTTAGTTAAAAACAAAACAAATGAACAGTTGCTAATTGAAAAATATAATGTAATATTCATGCTTTTTATGGCCTTGCGGCGTTGATGTGAAAATATCGAAATAAAACGACAACTTCAGTCAGATAGATATCATTTATTAACTTCAATTTGTCTCAGATCTATACAGAAATAAATAAGGTACCTTCCTGTTGTATATAATGGTATAAAACACATAATTATGAACAGACTTTTCATGTAGGTAGTCATTAGGTATTTAATGTTAGAACAAGTATACAACAAGTAACCTATAGATGTCCTACGTATTTGACAGCAGAACTTTAAGTACCAATTACCTTTATTATTCATCATACTCATCAAAATAATTATCTAAATACGAAGCTGGAGCAGTTATAACGTTATAACGCCCCCAGCTCAAGAACCAAACTTGTTGGTTTTGACGTCTCACTTCCCTATAAGCTGCCAACCAACAAGCATTGCACACTCTTTCCAATCTTGAAACCTAAAAAAGAACAAATTGACATACTATGTATTCAGTATTAAAATAAACCAATATGTAATATCAGCATTATCATTTCAGCTGAAAGGCGTCCACTGTTGGACATATTCCTCCCCCAAGTGTCGCCACACCTAACAGTCCTGTGCGTCTCGCATCTTGCTGTGCCCGACAGGGTCCATATTGATCTTAACAATATTTCATACCTTCTATGTAGTTATGTACATAATATGGAATGTACTAAAGTATTGAGTAATACAATATTATTATATAGCCAGTATATCTCAGAACTCTGGGGTCTTGGACCTTTGGAAGGCGTATGAGGAGCCAAACCAACTTGTACAGGCCCTTTAGACACTTTTAATGAAGCGTAATAGCAACCGACGATTATCCCTGTACGCGCTATGCTGTGCACTCAAGGACTACCCCCGGTTGGTTGGTGGGAAACTATTGCAACATATGAAAACAAAGATAATAGGGTTTTTGAAGTCTTAAGTGGACTGGTTACCAGTGAACTATGTTAAGACAATATTATTATTAGTGAGAAACATATCAGCGTTAGTCTAGTGTATAGATTATTACTGCTCAAAGTCAAATACTTTAATTGGAAATCACCGCTGGCTTTGACACACCGGTGACCTTATACACTCACAGAAACAACATAGTTGTTTTGCTGCAGTTTTCTGCGTGGTGGTGAAGTTCCCCAAGAATAAAAATTAGCATTATAGAAATATGTGTAAGTCAAAAAATATTTACCAAGTGCAGCGGAACCTTTCTTAATATAATGTTCCTTTCTGGGCGGTCAGATCTCACAGCATGTGTTCTTGATGCACGTAAAATAGACAGTCCACAAGAAAAGCATATACTTCTGTGACCAAAAGCAGGCAATGGTAAAGGATTTACTCCATCAATGAATGTATTTGCTCGATCTTGAAGTATTGCTATACACTCCGTACAAAGTGCACTTTCTGATGAAAGCTGAAATAAAAGAAAATACTTCTGAATGCTACTGTTTTTCTGAAATACTTAATTCAGGTTATACACCAATCATCATTTAATCCAAACATATAATAAAACAGAGTCCCTCACTGTGTATAAGGATATTATAAGCTCAAAAAGCACTGTACAGATACTCATGCAGTTTTCACCAGTATACGGAGTGATTCATGAGAAAGGTTTAGGTGTTTAAAACATGCATATCATAGTAGAAAAACAACCGAGAATTTCAAAGATTTCTATCACCCATGCAAAGCTGGAACAGGAGTAATATATACTCCATCTGTTCAAGTAGTTAACTAAATGTAAACAATCTTAGCATGTCTTTTATCTAAAAAAATGCCTAAAAATTGTATCTAAAAATGTTTACAATTAGGTATTTACTTAAACCGAAGTTAGGTAATTAATTTAAACAATCTTTGTATGTCTTTTATACGATTTATTTTAAATAAAAAGACATATCAAGATTGTTTACCTTTTAAGACATATCAAGATTGTTTACCCCGATAGAGTATAAGCATACAGCTGTGCCCGGCTGTGTTCCTACATATTCTTGAAAACTATAGTACTTGTAAACTATGCCCTAAACTAAACTACTGGAGTATTCTTTATGAATGTGATAATCATATAAAAAATATATTTTTCAAATCAACATAATAATTCCAGAGATTAGAAACAAATCAAAACAGTTTTCTGGTTTATTATATTAGTATAGATATACATTTCATCAATATATTACATTGCTGTATTGTTCACATTAAAGCTCATTTTCAAGATTAAATTAAAGGATCAATAGTAGAAAATCGTAGTTAAGTTGTATGATGGCAGTCTGACCATAATTCATACTATAAGTTGCACCACACTAAGGATGGATGATTATAGGATGTTGTCAGCTATTCAAAAGTAAAGGATGCTGGCATGTCTGATAATCTAGAAGTAATATAATATAGTGATAACTTACCTCAGTAGGAGTTATCCAAGATCGTAATATAGTAATCATCGTCGTAGACGCTTGTTGCAAGGAATGCTGCGGGTGATTTCTGGGTATCAAAAGTGAACAATTGACACATCGGTTTCTCATTACCACCGGCATCGGTTGAACAGAATCAAGCATCGACATGATAACAATAGACTCACTCAAAAGAGTTCAGAAACACAACACAAAAAAGTCCTGGCGTAATAAAACACAACTAAAAATATAAAATCGTCCTGTCGTAAGTTACATGAAACACGCTAAGTTGTTTAAAACAAACACCAACGAATTTCCGTAAGTATTACTATTTACGTGGAGAGATTATCACAGCGACTATTTTCAATCGACACATAAACAGTAATGGCTTCCGATTCCGACTTCCGCAGTTCCGCACAGGCACCGGCTTAGGGATGACAATCTGAAATCGATTTTGTAGGTCAAGTATATTGATTTTTTTTTATCGATCATAAACATGGAATAGATACTTTAAATCGATTTTAGATACTTGAAAACGAGTTCCGAATTTTTCTTGCAGAAACTGCTAGGTTTTGATACGTAATCAGATTCTTTATTCCGTGTTTTGGAACCAAGAATATTATTTAATTTATTTTGTATTCCGGTGTGTCCGGATGAGGACCTGCGTCATTCGGAGGGTGAGAACGCCGCCGTCACGTCTTCCCAGAAGCTCTTTATACCTCTATGAGTCCCCTCGAACATACAGCCATGATGACGTGCTCATGACAATTCAAAGGTGATTGATTAAGTAATAAATATATTATTTTATACTGAAGCGAGCGGTTTTATTACACATATTATTATTTAAACGATCAAAGTACCTACCTATTTTCCGTAAGTTAATTTTTAAGTGAATGTTGTACACTCGATTATTCATCAGTTATGAAACACGTGCGTTGATCCATACGTGGACCATCAGTACCTACCGTGCTTTTTAGGATTCAGTAACAGCAGGGTAACCAATGAATCTATTTTTTTTTAAATCGATCTATTAGAACTTATTTATTAATGAATCGATTCTTTAGACTTCGATTCGAATAGATTTAAAAATCGTTCTTGTTTAGGAAGAATTGCCATCCCTATCGGCCGGTCTGTCTGTCATCTGGCTTGACAGTTGCATCTGCGTGAGACGAAACACAAAAATAAATATTATCTTATTGGAATGATGAAATACATATACAGTACGATATGGTTATGATATTACTAATTATATAGCTATTTATGAGTTTAGTATCATTTTTGTGAAGATTTTGTCTAAAGGTTCATACTTACGCGTTACGTAACTCGTACAAATGAAGAGAACGAAATGTCAATCATGACTAATGTACCTAGCAATCGTTAATTTACTGTTTATGTTAAAATCATAATTCCGGATACGAAAACAAAATTCCTGAAGTGAAAAGCTTGTAAAAAATAAGCAAATAATTTCTATATTAATTTGATTTTGTTTCATGCATCTTTGCTAGACTGCTTTCGGTCATTCTCCTTTAATTACAGCTTGTAAATAAACAAAACTAGCTGCTTGCCCTATATTACCTAACTACACCTTATTACAGTAAATAAAAATCAGCTGATCACCTTTGACACATCACAAAAATCTTACTTCATTCTTCATGTAATTTTAAATTCATTTTAAACATGAAACCTCTGCAAAAAGGCCTTTTTTTAAATACAGGTCAAATTAAAAAAAAATAATTGTGCAGTACTGGCTGACTACTTCCATATTCAAAAAGGATTTTGTTACAAACCAGCAACATTGTCTTTCTTTGAGCGGATCTTGATCTGAGCCTTGGTAACGTTTTGCAGTACCACCTGGTTGAAATCTCCAGTTGTGAACTTGGCCTCAGCCAGAGAGAATGCTGCTTCCTTCATCACCTCACCCATAAGGGTTTTTGTCTGTAAATGGCATAAAAATCAAATTAGGTAATTTTGTAAGCCTTTTTTGAATCAATGTCTAATTAGAACTATTTTATTAATCAATAAGATCAATCAAGGTACTCAAACTTCATAAAAGGAAAATAAAGATATAATTACAATGATCTTATCTGAATTAATATTGAATTATTCCATCTGATAGATACATAATCAATATTGAGTTTTGTTTTGTAAAGTTAATCACATAAGCAGTCAGTACAAAAATTATAATTACTCACCTCAATAATTTTGCTGAGAATCATACGGAACCTCACTTGGAGGGCGTCAGCCTTCTTCTTCAGGAGACCATGGCCTTTCTGTGCACCAGCCAGACGTGCCTTTATCAACATCTGAGCACTGAAACCAGGACAAATTACATCGTGATCTAGGCGTAAAAGAAACGCAAAACTTAACACATTATAAAATAACTAAACAACCATATTATAAACATAACTTACCCCCGAGAAGGGAAAATCGCTAATCTATCTTTCCCAGACATATTGATTTAGGAAAATTGTTGCGTTTTATCCCTTTTCCAGGACTTTTTACTCCCAAACCTAAATCACCTGATGACAGAAGACAAGTGATAAAATATTGTCTATGAATGGTCTTGTGATCTGTCTCGCTCATTGAAAATGACAATTAGAATCGATTTTTAGAAACAAAATATTTTATGGATCAACAAATTAAAACTTGATTTTTTTTTTATTAACAAATCGATAAATTAATTGTGCAAACAGTGATTAAAACTCAAAATCTTTTAACCTGGGATTTAAAAAACGGGATAATAGACTACTGTGTCCGTAAACAGAATACTAGCCTAACGAATCTTGGCAGCCCCATTATTATTGTATAAAAACTAAATTCTTAGAATTCTAAATATGAGAGTGAACAGTGACCTCAAAAATGTAGACTTCAGGACAAATATTTGGTTTATTTAAAAGCCTTCAAAATCAAATGAACATAGAAAGCATTAGTGAGCGAAGCGGGCTCGAACTTTAAAAATAAGATTTTTTTAGTACCTAATACATAAGTACTTGTAGACGTCGACGACCCCAGATTCCCAAACGAAGAAAAAACTGTCAAATACAAATGTCAAAAACTCTCCGTCAAAAACAAAACAACGAAAAGAAAATGTCATCAAGCGATAATTTTTTTATTTTATTTTATAAATAAACAAGCCTATGTGTGTTTGTCATGAACATATACCAATTTCTCACTATACCAAACATATAAAGCGTTGTTATTCCTGCAAGATTCTTATAAGAATCCTTTAAAACTTATAACAATGGACGACACAAGTTCAACAAGTTTGTGTAGGGTTTGCCTACAGGACGGGGCCACACTTCCAATATTTGAGAAGTCAGAAATAGGAGATAATATTCATTCAAAACTATCGTTCTGTTTACAATGCGAAAAAGTTTGTACTTGACTAACTTGTTTGTGAACCCACAACAAATGATATTTGGCTGATCTAATAGATGCTCTTGTTGTTAATTACAGATAGAGGACATCACAGGATTACCACGTCATATATGTACAATGTGCAATAATACATTAGAAACTTTATGCAGTTTTATTAATAAGTTTAGAGAGTCTTGTAAAATATTAGAGAATGGTTTGTTGATTGTGAAAAAGGAAGATTATAGTTATGGTAACAATGACCTAACTGAGATAGAAATAGATATAAAAACAATAAAGGCAGAAAATAATGTCCACTCCAATGATGGATTTGATGATTATGAGGACTTGTTACCTTTAAAACTAAGTCAGACTGTTAAAAAAGAACCCAAACTTACTAAGAATGAGCAGAAATCTCAAAAAAGCAAATCTCGGCCCGGCAACAGAACAAACAAGATAGCATCTTCTATATTAGAAGGAAACTTTGCATGGAACGGAGATAGATGGTGGTAATATGGTTTTTGGTATCTTAATCCCCTTTTTAATGGTAATTTACAATTTGAACTACACTGATATTCAAAGAAACTAAACACATATTAGTTACTTTATTTGTACTGAATGTTTTGTTTTACAATGTTCACAGTCAAGTTGACTTTTCAGATTTTTAAAATAAAATATAAAAATCATAAAACTGTTTAAGCCTCATAATTATATAATAAGTCATATTTTTGTTTTTCATTTCAGCATGAAAATTGGGCAAACTACTTTAAGAAAAGTTGGCGATGTTGTAAAAGAACCAAAACCAAGACCACAGACTAAAATCAAAGTACCAAATGCTATAAAGCAAACATGTACAGAGAAACTATGCGACCTTTGTGGGGATGTATTTAAGAACAATGACAAACTTAATCTGCACAAGAAAAAAGTTCATTTTAAGAATCCTGTAAAATGCCCAAAATGTCCACGAGTTTGCGCTTCAAATTACTACTTAAATAGGCATATAAAAAGAAAACATGAGGTACACAGAGAATTCATCTGCTCATCATGTGGCCAAGGCTTTGCTTTTAAAGGAGAGCTGACCAGTCACTTCAGAAATATACATGATAAGCTAGCAAAACCTAAGAAAGTATTTTCATGCAAATTCTGCGAGAAAACATACAAATGTGCTAAGTCTGTGATTGTTCATGAGAGATCTGCTCATACAGGTAAAGTATATTTTGCATTTTATTTTTAAATCATAAAGCAGTAGAATAAGATAATATATCTTCTGAAATTACGATCCTAAACTGAAGAGCGGGTTCACATTAAGTCGGACCAACAGTTTTACTGTTGACCGACTGTCAGGTGTTGCTGTTCACACTAGAGGCTACCGACCAAATGTGAACACCACGATACGGAGTTTTACCGCCCGCAAACTCCGCCGCTACGTGTCGACAAATGTGAACGGCGCTATTACTTGTCAGTAGGTACGCCAATATTATGACCGTTACGACAGAAATAGTGGCTGAACGCCTGCTTAAAGTGTCGGCTCCGTTAAAGGCCTATTACACCACTCGTTTTTACACACGGCCTTAGTCGACGTCGCGTAGCGCGTAGTGACTAATAAATAAGGGTAAGACGGTCTTCGACGGGGCTCGACGTATCGAGTTGACATAACGAGTCGACGAGTAGTGTAAAAGGCTTTTTAGTATTGTCAGATCATTACATTTATCGATACGTAAGATTTGTCGGTCCGGTAGAGCTGTCGATGTCGTTCCAACGTAATGTAAACCCACTCTAACATAAACTGAACAGTTCTGATTCGTATTTAGAAACAGAACAGCTTTAAATCCAAGCAAAAGAAATAAAATTATTTATTGAAAGTAGGATTATAAAATCACTTGTTTATCATTATCTTTTGAAGATTAATTTTCAGAGAATACTTCATATTTATGTGAGGATCCTATATTTCAGGTCTAAGACCAGCAGAGTGTTCAGTCTGCAACACCAGCTTCTATCACGAGGATTATCTAAAAGAACACATGAGGTTGCACACAGGAGAGACTCCATTCAAATGTCCTATTTGTGGCCGAGGCTACGCCCAGAGAGGAAACATGAAGAGTCACCTCCGCATCCACAGGATATCCGAACTGGATGCCATCACCTTAAGCAAACTCAGACCCAACTACCTGAAGCTACTCAAAGTGTGAGATAAGGAGTTTTTTATTCTTAGTACTAGTTTTAAATGAAGTTGTTACGTCAAAGATATTATTTTGTTAAGTCATTGGAGTTTCTGGAATGAAGTGTATTAGTAAAGAGTCCATTTTGACATTTTTGTCTGAGCTTATGTGGGATAGTGTCTGATTTTGTGGGAAGATGACGTTGATGTCAGTGGTCAATTACAAATGAATTTTTGTTTGGTATTTACCTATTTCACCTGGACCGTAACATAAGATTTTTTTTATGCCATCATGTATAGGCCGAACTGTTAGGCCTATTGTCCACCGACGCAACGTCGCAGGCAAGAGTTTCATATTATTGTTTGTAAGCTTCTCGCAGGCGTACACCAAGCGTATTATATACGCGCCTATGAAGCTACGTTTCCGTGGACAGTGGGCCTTAACTAAGACCGTGCATCAGATAGCTGCATGAGAAGGGCGTTGACCGCCCGTCGAAGTAAATGAAATGTTCATGTTGGTTATTTAATTCTCTATCTCTATACTAGTTGAATTTGATATTATGAATTTGTTTGTGGGCTATTATTTTGCACATTTTTCTGCACAGTCGACGGCTTCTGCTGTTATAGCAATATGGACTCTGTTGTGTAAGAAATAAAGTTCAAACTTCATTAATGAACATGAAACCTGTGTTGAGTAGGTGTTTCTTTGTAAACTAAGCCCTAAGGATCGAATTATTCTTATTAATGTATCATTTCTGCAATTTCAATCAACAGAAAGAGTGTCCGACTTCTATTTAGATAATTATAATAAGTAGGTAATAAATATCAGATCTTTTTGGGCCCAAACACGAAACTGCGATGTGACGGCGCATCGTGAAAATCTGCTCACACGACGTTTTGCAAGAACTTGCGAATTCACCGATCTAAACGCAGCTTGATGGACGCCGGTGGATCTATTTTGAAAACCATTTTCGATACATTATATTGAGATCATGGTCTCTATAGATCAAGTAAAGACAGACGTATACGGATGCTTACATCCGTATGCGCACCAAATCGCCATCGCAGGTTTCTGCGATGCGGCACCGTATCGTTTCGCATCGCAGTTTTGTGTGGAAGCCTTTTCATACAAATGTTACGGTTCTAGAGAATGTCCCACAGTGAGGGTGCTACATTTTTATATAACGTTGGTTATTTTAAGATAATATATTTATGTTCCAGAACATATGCCCAATTAGTTTTTAAATAGTTTATTTGTTAACATCTAATTAATGTTTCACCTAAATTGATTGATAGTCTATCTTATAAATGTCAAGATCTAACTTTTAAATAGAAGCACGATATTATTTACAAGTTGTTTGCATTATTTTAAAAGGTTTTTTAACCTTTAATAATGTTCCAATATTATTGTTAAGACTTTTAATAATGTTTCTACTTTAAAAATACTTTTTATATTAGAATAAGTGCAATAAGTTGCAACGGTGTTGTTATCTGTTAAATTTTAGAAAGAGTAAAATGAAAGAAAAATCTGTTTTCGTTTTCTTGAAAATATAATTCATATTATTACAATATTTAGATGTTTTTCTATTTTTTTACCAACAACAAAAATAATTGTTTAGTACAGTTACTAAATGATGCTCTGATATCGAATGGCGCCACTTCTTGTCCTTTCTGATAATCTGGAAAATAAAGTACATTTAATTCACTTAATTCAAGTAAACGTAATGTCGCATTTACACATGCATCATGCTCGCCATTCGCCTCGTCGATCGACGAAGCATTTGTATGCAAAGTGTGTGGAGCGAATAGCGCCTCGCACTTGAGTGAATTTGTAAGTATGGCTTAATACTCGTAATAGTGACAAGAGGCAGAGTAAGTCAGAGACCAAGAGGTGTCCAAGGACTAGTAGAAGGAATGTTATGTTCGGCACTGCGGCCAACACAGCGAGATGCTCGTACTATATTGTTGCCCTCAAAGGTCTCTGGTACTCGTAGTGATTCGAGAATATTGAATTTGACTTCGCGTTCGCGAATATGAGAAATAATATTCGCACGTAAAAGTAGGGTTGCCACAACAAGAGAAGCCTATGCCGAATTGTGGGCGAAGTCGACCCGTGAATGACGATGATGAGTCGTAATATTATTTATAGAAAACAGCGCCATGTTATTTGGTTGCATTTTCTAAGTTTTTTTAAGCGGCCCCCTAATTTTTTATTGAATAAAAGGCCTAATAAAATACCTACAAGATCAACTATTTACCTACCAGTGAAAAAAAGAGTGAACACGGTTCAGCCGTTACGGAAATTGGCCGGAACGAACAGCTAAACGGGCAGAAATGATTGCAACTAAGCGATAATTCCTGTATTAGACACTCCTGGGTGATGATGGTTAATACTCACTCTTTCAACGATGACGAGATCTCTTTAAAACACTTGAGTTTCTCCTCTTCAATGCTTGTCAAATAGTTAATTTTGTTCATCTCTATTTCTTTCAGTCTCAATTCTTCTCCTTTCAACTTTAACTCCAGAGCTCTCAGTCTTAACTCTTCAGTCTTCTGCTGAACTCTTTCTTTTTCTATTTTTAATGTCGTTCTCACTTTATACTCTTCTAATGAAACCTTTCGTTTCTTGAATAATTGTTCTGCAACTGTAATTAGTAGTTTTATACGTTGTTCTATTTGCGGCAGGCAAACACGACAGTACCTATCTAATACTATTAATTGAAATTTTTTAATAAACTGGAAATGGAGAAGTGCTAGATAATATTTTAAAGTACTAGGCAAAAAGGTTTGTGTATTATAGATACCCTTGCGAGAAATACCCATTGTGGAAACTATTGGGCAGTTGACTCTATTATTTTATTATTTCTTTCAAAAGGAAAAAGTTTAAGCTAGAAACTTTTCATATCTCATAGAAGGGGAAACTATCAAGTAACAGAAACAGATTTACACGCTAAAATGTGACGTCACCGCCATTAGGTTACGTGTGTAAAGAGATAGCGAGATATTCCCATTATGCTCTAACTTTTCTCTAAATATGAATATTTGAAGTGCCAATTGCTGCTTCTATTAATTTTGATGCTGTTTTCGAAAACTATGTTATTTAGTATAAAATGTTGTACGCAACATTTAACCTTTTGACCGCCACAGTCAAGCAAATTGTGTCCAGGACGCCGCGGTCACGACTACATGACAGACATAAAGGATAATAAATCTAAGTTTATTTTTGCTTTTTGCGGTCAAAAGGTTAATATTTCACATATTTTGAGAGTTAAAGGCTCACATTTTAGATAGGGACTATTGATTTCTTGTTGAAAACAAATCGTGGATGATTTTGAAAACTGCAATGTAGGTACCCAGACAGAGTCAAAGGTTGTTTTACCTCTTGATTTAATCTTTTTCTCATAATCTGATAATTCCTCATCTGGTTCTTCTTCTTCTAGATTATCATCTGTAATAGAGATTTATTTATTTATCAGTTAATGACCACATATTATACTAAAAGAAAAGTAGGAGACAGAAAAATAGGTACAAGGTTGCTTATTTCTAAAGAAAAGTCTAACAGTATACATCTCAGAGGGTGTATGCAGCAGTTGTCCACCATATGGATGCAGTCGAGTTTAGTCTTCGAATTTTTGGTTCTAGTATATGTATGTTTCCTCATGACTTTTTCCTTCACCGTTTTGAGAGCAGTGGTGATGAAATAAATCACCACTGCTCTAAAATGTGCCTGGCTAAGTTTAAACTCGCGTTTTACAATTTGTAAGTCTGGCCTGCTACCACTGGACCACCACTGCTTACAAGTATAGTATGTTAGGTAAATGTATAATTGAATGTTTACCTTGTAAAATATCATCAACATCACAGAATTTACTCTCGACTTTATTAAAGCAGTCTATTGACTTGTGTTCCTCTTCTTCCTCCTCCACATCAGAAACCGTTTGCTCTTGAGACTGCATGTCCCCGTCACCATAGTCCCTGTTTAAGAACTCCACTTGGAATTCATCTGTTGTCTCTGGTAGTTCCTCTTTGCTTACTATCTGTAAAGGTGTATACATCATAATTTTTTTTATTGTGAAAATTCTGATATTTCACTGTAATTGGAATATTACATTTCAGTTTCCTTTATGGGAGTGAAAAGGGGTCAAAAATTTGTATGGAGTACCTTTTGATGAAGGCAAGTGACTTCACCCGCATGTAAACAGCCTCCATACAAACAGCCTAGTCTTTGTAATAATACTATGTAAATGTACTTGGTTGCGATAGGATATTTGATATATCCCTCATTAACATTATCATGATATTACCATTTCTAAAGTCAGTGCATCCTCCTTGTCATCTATGGGGTAGTTGATCATCTTGAGAAGTCTTAGCTCTAAGTTGGTTAGTTTAGTTGGTGATTGGGCATCACTGTATGTCTTCCTGCTCAGCAGAATGTTGGCTTTTTTCTTTGTTTTGTTCTTCCAGTCAGCCCACATCTAGAATTTGAAAAGGAAGTAATTATAACTTTACATTTTGATTTTTATATAACAAGACTTGCAAGGTTTTTAAAAACTTAGCAAAATATGTAGCTATTTAAGATATCCCTTCAACAAATTTTTGGAAATTAAATCTAACTGACTTCAACCAAGACTTCTTAACATAACACCAAACCTGAAAGGATGAGCAGAGGTATAAGTTGCTCTCATAAACAAGAATGACTACATCTAATAGGTATTATTTCTGTTCAGACAGCTATATTCTTCTGATTAGTCTTATGATCATTTAATAATATCTAGGTAGTGGTAGGCAGGAAGTGCAACTATTTAGAGAGGTAATGATTTCCAGAAAAGACTATTTATTACTAAAAAGGTGCGTACTTTACACCATTTCCAAGTGTTTTTATAAACACCTCCGTCGACGCCGTTCAGTTGTACAGCAATACGCCTCCAGAAGTTCGTCTTGTTTGTATTGGTGTACACTACTTTGCCATCGACCAGAACTCCATCCTCGCTAAGCAGGTCTAGCAATTTCTTCATTTGAGCTTGACTTACACGACTCATGTTTACTAAATTTTAAGATATTTCTAAATTGAACCACAATAGACTGGCTATTACTATAAAAATTTTGAATTTAGTTTTGGATCGCCTATATAATAGCTACTGTTTATTACAATAACATACAGTAGCTAATTAATTTTATAATGGTCCTAATAAAACAATAAAAAACTTTGATTTGGAATTTTTGAATATTTCAATTTAAAAAGAGATAGATATAAGCTGATTACTGCGAGTAAGAAAGATAGCATACTAAAAACGCTAAAAATGAGATTTTGTAATGGAACGCTGCATAAACAGTTTGACAGCTGGTAATTATTCTACCTTACTATTACTATCCAGATCTAAGATAGTTAAATCGACTAATAAACACTGGGTTATAATTTTATAATTGGGCAAACGCTTCACGGCAGGAAAAAGCTATATAGATCGCTTTCTATGTACGATAACGATTACCTTTTTTTTATCTACTTACATAATTTCATAAAAGGTACTTATGGAAATTCACGTGATTATTTAAATTGTTGTATTTGTTTTCAGATAGGGCGTCACTATTTAGTAGTTTTTTTATCTATCTGCTCCTTAGTGACAGCTTGACAGTTTTACAGCTGTGTTCGTAAATAAATGTAACGAAAATTGCGATATCTCTTTGTTTTCGAAATTTCGACATAAGAAATAAGTATTTGTTTTTAGCAGTTGATTATTAATAGTGATCATTATGCTACGTGTTAAAATTCATATAGCACTGAGTGCTATAGGGGCCTTTTTGGGTTTGTCTGCGTTTATATGTTTCTGCATTGTTTATGCAAACATTGAAGCCGGAATGTGGGCGCTTTTATCTGGTAAGTGAAGCAAAATATAACTTGATATGCGCGCAAAAAATATGCATGCTAATATCACAGCTAAGTAGCCGCTATTCAATATAATGGAACAAGTTTGGGGCCTAAATTAGGCGATATTAAAGTAAAGATTAGAAAGCCTCTAAGTGACCTCGGGTTTCGTGATCCTGCAGCTTCTATTGTGACAAAATTGAGTCATCCTAATCTGTGTAATTAACTATGATTTTGTAAATATTTTTCCTTAGTACATTGGTCTTTGATTTCCTGTTGACACTTTTTATCACCTCCATGGTTTGCTATCGTTGTATTTCCTCATAGTAATTATTTAAAAATAAATAATTTATTAAAGACTTGTTTATTAAAAACAAAAAAATTGATAACAGCATGCAACATATCATATTAAATGTAAATGTTATTCATTTCATATCCTATCTTTTATAAAAATTAATAATAAATTGTCTTTTTTCCAGGCATACACGCATCATTGGCTTTGATGCTGCATTGCCACTATCTCAAGGAGTCGCTACATGTAAACTTCTCAAGGAAAGCCCTGCAGTACATCGGTGACTTTGGCATTGTCGGCTTCGTCTCCGGAGCTGCACTGACACTCTTTTATCTGTTCCTGGAGATTTATTATAAAGCTGGTAAGTTTTAAAATATCTCCAGTCATTTTGGGTTCAATAAACAAGTAAAAATAGTTCATAATAATATTGACAACACAAAAGAAAAGTTTATTAACATAGTTCCGATAAACTTTTTGACATTCCAAGATAGTATTTTTATCACCCTCCAGTTACTTTGAAGAAGCAATGTGTACAATCAATCATTTAATTAGTACTATTTTGATTTCATAGTCTGAACACTAATATGTAAAAGGAGAGAAGGACAGAGGTTTTCTGAAATGATTGATCTCATTATGAATATCTCAGAAAATGGCATGGTTACTGTGGAATGGGCCAGCACAGTAAAGCCACAGGAAAAATCTAGTCACCTATAAATTGTTGCAAAACATTTTGTCACATGATAACTTGAACTACATTTACACATGTGTACATCATTACTCATCCTCTTATCAGCACTTCAATAGTACACTTCATAAAATACCTAAAACACTGATAGTTATTATTACTATAATTTCTTAATTATGATTTATAAAATGTTCCTCTGTTTTGATAAAATAAACTACACATGTTTACTTTGTTAGTTCTAATATCAAGTTAATTTTAATTCAATATTGACCTTAAGACAGATAATACATATTGACTTTTCTTTAAGTAAATACAGAATGCAATGTACAATGAATTTTAGGTAGACTAATGCTCCTGCTGCTGGGGTCTATGATAAAATAAAACATGTTACAGTGTGGAATATGAATAGTATTGATATCAGTAGTTTATTGACACATTTATGTATCTACATTTTATTGTATGCACTAAGGACAGGACATAGCTGTCAGCAAAACATTAAACATATTAGATACACTTTACGAGGATCCACAATAAAGATGAATTGAATTGACTTTACACTTGTTAAAAATTGTATAGTAACAAAACTTGAGAATTCCTCTGTTTTTCGTCAGTAAAACCTCTGCTACATTAGGGGACAAAATGTCCCCCAATATGACGTGCAATGGTCAATCTGTGTGACATTCCAACTTGCCTCTAACATTTTAATAATACATACACGTGACGCGTTGTTGGACAATTTAACAGTATTAGGCCTCTTTTACGAGGCACTTTTTTCACCGTACGTAGGCATGGCAAATTAAACGTAGCGTGGGCAAGCAGCCATAGTCTGCGATACAACACTGATGAAACACGGCGGCGGCGCCGTTCCGTAGCGCCGCCGTTTGTGTCAAGTTGTGACCAAGCTCTCTCAGTGATCTATAATTACAACACTGCAGGCCGTGCCCGTAGCCACGGTTAATTCGCTGTGCTTACGCACGGCGATAAACATGCCGTGTTCAAGACGCCTTACGTGTCATGTTGGGGGTCATTATGTTCCCTAAAGGGTCCACTTTAGGGGACAAAATGACACTCACCTTTTTTATCTTCCTCCTTTCCTTTCTTTTTCTTTTTCCTTTCTTTCTTCTTCCTTTTTTTTTTTGCTCCTTGTAAAATTATTTTTAAGGTGTACAATAAAGTATATATCAATCAATCAATCTTATCCTAATACTCCAATCAATTCCAAAACTTCCGAAGAAACAGAGAGACAGATGAAAAAACAGCTTATTATTTACACTTTGCTCCTTCACTGTACTGTGTATCAGCAACGCCCCTTACACATTTATTTTGCTAGGGGCGTTTCTGACACACCCAGTAACAACGACATTATTCTCTTCTAGATGTCATGCCAATAAAGACCAGCATCATAATCCGGCTGGTGTGGTCGTTCATGATGATGAAGTGGGGCCTGCTGCTGTACCTGGTCACCAAGAAGTACCTGAGGACCTACAACGACCACCAGCTCTTCTCCGAGAACCCTAACATTGAGGAGACGTAATTATTTCACTGATTGTTAGCTAATTGCTTTAGGGCCTGTTTCACCATTTTCGAATAAGTTACTGTCATAGATTATACCTAGGAATAAATGCTGCAGTGATTAAGTGACAAAACTGCAAACGGTCACCTTGACTGGTCCTGCCTACTCATCACCTGCCTTAAACAATAATTGTAATGAGCTGAGGCCATACCAATGAGCTCTTAACGCGATTCGTTTGATATCCAAAACGGGACTGTTATAGGGATGGAGCTATATATGTAGCGTGTATAGCTCTATCCCTCTTTCTCTCTCGCACGCCTGATATTTTAACACGTCATGGTAAGGCCCCTTTTGTGCTATTCTGCAAATTTTTAATCATAGACAAGGATGGAGAAGCGAGCTTACCTTCTGTGGAATAAAAACTCTTTACAAGTAAGTTTTCATGGAGACATTTTTACAGAATAGATCAGCTGTTCCATTTTTGAATTTATTTCGCGAGAAGTTAACTGGTGACCATTCAGACATTGTGAAACAGGCCCTAAGTCTAAGTGGTATTGTTGGTTTACTTGCGAATTATCAAAATTGGAGCTTTAGGATTATCTACGTCACAAATGGGAGAAGCTTTGGTGAAAAATTGCTGTAAATCAATAATAATTGACTAATTTATTTATTTAAATTCACGCATGTATCGTTGGTTGGAAAACAGAGTACCGATATGGCCCGATGATTAGTGCTAGAGACGGCATAGACAAAACTCTCCATAAAAACTAACTGTTTACCAAGAATTTTCTATACTTTCTGGATTGATTACGTCAACCTCAAAAACGTCCCCAAAAGATTCAGCTTCATTTATTTATTTTAAAAGTACTATACAAAAGGCTATTTTAATATTCTTTCTACGGTGTCCGGTGTCCATAGATTAATAAGAAAGGGACACACTGCCTCTTTCTCATTGTCTTGCAGGGTACATTTTCTTACTTTTGCTTGTCAACACAAAATATGAAATAAACTTCAGAATATGTAATAATCCTTCGTAATCAATCCAGGGCTAGATAATAACAGCCGCACAGGTCGAGGCTTCAAGGTTAAGCAACGCTTGCCTAGATTGGTCTGTGGATGGATCTTAACATAACGAGTTTTCTTCGTGCCTCGGAAAGCACGTAAAGCCGTAGGTCCCGGCTGTCATTTGTAGATCTTTGGCAGTCGTTACGGATATTCAGAAGCCAATATATCTGACTCCAGTCTTGCCGTGAGGTCTAGTAGGCAGCCGCTCCTCGTAAAATACTGGTATTCAGCTAATTCCGGCTTGACTTGAAGCCGACCCCAATATAGTTTGGAAAAGGCTAGGTAGATGATAAATCAATCCAGGGTATACAAGATCCTTGCTGTTTACACATATTAATTGACAGTTCATGAGAATTCTAACTTGTGTTTACCGCCATCTTGCGGCCTCGAATACTTATTATAATTGGCGTCTCTAGTTGTTGCCGGCGCGGTACTCTGTGCTCTATGGGTCAAAATCTATGGTTGAGTTTTAACTTTTTGTCAGTGAAAACCTGATACAGCAAGAGGATGTACCGGACGATCACGGAGATGGTGAAACTACATGGACAGTATAGTAAATAGGACTGATCCAGGTTAGCCCTATGTCACGTATCTCATTACACTGACGTTCAAAGAAACTGCATGAAAGTACTGAGTAACATTCATTCTTATTTATATTTTTTCGGCTGGGAAATTATCGAATGGCTTCGGATCGCGTACTTTCTCGAGAATCATATCCCGGGTACAAAACCCTCCTGCTCCACTCCAAACAACTCCTGGGAATTTTCGCGTTGAATAACTGTGCCCTAGACATACTTGTACACAAGGCACCCAAACCTAGAACGATTATCTGTCAGCCTTACAAATATTTATTCCGTGCAGTAAAAGCACCCGCGACATGCAGCGCAGGCGCTGCATCAATCAAATCAATCGCTTAACCACTGCACCAAACATCCCCTTTACCTTTTAGTCAGTGGCGTAGCTACCACCGTATAGGCCGTATCAATTATACGGGGCTTATATGGCTTTACAGGCTTCAGGGGCCCTGGTTGGAAGCATAAAATTACTGTTCAAAAATCTAAAATTTTTACTAATGAAAGAATCTCAAGTTATTGGCCTGTCGAATTACCGAATTGTCAGGTGCTATTTGGATTTGTTTTTATTACGAAGTATGTATGTGTTCACCCAATGAGATAAAAAGGGTGCCCCAATTTTCAAAAACCTTGTATAATAAATATGATGCAGTCTCTTTGGACGTTAGTGTAATTTAATTTGTATGATAGTAATGAGAACCGTAACATTTTGTTTTAACTCTATCGTAAATTGTGACGGAACCAAATAGGTACCCTTAAGGCCAGCCCTAAAGTTCCAACAGCTTCAGAACAAGCCTTAGGCCACTTATCTGGTCGCCCAACCATCAGAACCTACATGAATTTATATTGTAAAAAATCTCGGTTTGGTAGCTACCTATTTAGATATATAAGACTTAGGACATATCGAAATTATGGTAAGGTAAGAATAACGTTGAGTTTTTAAAATACATTTTCGAGTATTAATCCTGTCACAAAATTATATGCTTTAATTTACACGTTACTTTAACAAAAACCAACAAAACCGCTTAGATGAATATTATGAATCTACATTATTATAATTCATATACTTTTGTGATACCTAGTGACCTTTATTGACTGAATTATTAAAAAAAAACAATTTCGAATTTAGGCCAAAGTTTGACTGAAAATTTTCTACATTTTTATTGACATATTTCTGTTAATATTTTAATTTTACAAGGGATACACGAATATAATTTTGTCGAAATAGTAAGTTTCCGGTGATATTTTTCTTTTTAACTTTAATATTTTATGTGACTGTTATTTATATTTTTTTCTTACTGCTAGGTACTAGTGATGTGCCGGATCGTTAAAAATGTATATCCGCGGATACGGATCTGAATACGAATATTTAGTGTAAAGATCCGCGGATACGGATACGGATACGGATCTTTATTTTCTTATTCAAAATTATTGGATTGGTGTCGGTGCCCGCGATCTTGAAACGATAGTTGACGTTCTTTCATTATAAAGATCTATCTATCGAAATGTTTGCAATTTAAAGGTGCCAAATATTTGATTTTAAGAAATAAAAATAATCTGATTAGAATTTCATAGCTTTTTATTTAATAATTCTACTTAATCACCTGAAAAAGATCCGTAAAAGATCCGCGTGAAAAGTAACGGACACGGATACGGATACGGATTTTTCTTTTGCCTCGGATATCCGCGGATACGGATACGGATACGGATATTCGGAACATCACTACTAGGTACTTAAAAAACAGCTGTACATTTCAGCAAACTATCTCATTTATTTTTTCTGCTTTATTTTCTCTTTTAGTCTATACTTGTGTGTATCTCCACTATTTTTTTGCTTTATTATATTCTTAACGTCTATTATTTAATTATACTTTACTTCTAACAAAATAATTCATTGAAAATTATAAACAATTAGAGTACCAGTAATGTAACAGGTGAATTTTTCAATTGGGCGTGAATGGCCTGATACGAAATTTTGTTTTAATTTGACATATTATTTTATGTCATTACTTCCCAGACTAAACTATCGGCTAGAATAATTAGATTTTTTAAATCATCGTGTGCGATTCTTTTTTTTTTAATAAAACGTTCAAAGTTTCAGTTTCAGTTTTCATCAAATTTGATTTTGAAACTTCTTTGATCTTCTTCTTTTTGTAGTTATTTCTAATAGTTTTGGATTTGGCCATCGACAACCAAGAAAAATACATTCTGTATATTTAATACTTTTCCTAAAATAGAGGGTAGTAATTAACGTCATTGTATAAGTAGAATAGTTATATCATCTTAAATAACATGAAAAAACATGGTAGTGAGTAATTCCAATCGAATGTTAACTTATTTGGGTTAAAAAAGAATATTATGTTATCGTTATATTTATTAAACAGTTAATATAATGATAGTTAAGATGAATTCCTAGTGATGTAATAAGTTATACTTGTTTGTAACTGTGTCTATGCTATTAATGATTATTGTCAACCGTAGTTAAGAAATAAACTGTTTTATAAAATAAATGTATTTTATTCAAAACAAGCTGATCCTACAAGTGTTGTCCTAATTTGTCGTAAATTTTTTGAAGCTCGTATAAAAATAGCATAGAAATAAACTTTCAGATTTTCCCGATATTACCAATTTTCAAAATTAATTCGTTTTTTTTTTGCTAAAATTTTAAAATAAATAACAGTTAAATTGGTCTAATCGTTTTCCAGTCAATCAAAATAAACGTTTAAGAAAATATTTATATTATTTCACCGTAGAATTGTCACACCGTTATTTTATGATAAATCCCGTAAAATTGTGAACTCTTTTATAAGACTTGGTCTTTTTGAACTTTTTATTTTCTGAAACTAAAAAGTTCAAAAATATATGACTATAAACTAGGTCTCGTCTAAATTCCATAGTTAACAAAGATGATTATAAAAATATCCGAATATATTGTAAATTATCGAACTTGGAAGAGGCCTAGAGCACAGAACATTATACATAGGTACTCAAAAGATCTAGAGTTTACACTCCCTCCAAAAAACAGTCTTACAATGTTTACAATTATCTAATGATATTGATACAAGACTAGATATTTGAATCCTTAATCCCGTAAGGGATTTGTTCTGATTGCTTGAATGGTGGCCTAGCTTACAACTTAAGTTATGGTCGAAGCGTCGCGTTTGCCGCTGAGATGGGGGGAGTTCGAATTTGAAAGAAAACATTCAGTCCATAGAGGAGCGCGCGGAGCGCTAGCCGTAGCAACGCACACCGTTGTCTTGCCGCGAACTTTAAAAAAATACGCGCGCGCGTAAAATGATCGAGGCTAAAAACTAAACCCCGGTCACTAATGAAATTATCAAAGAAATAATATAATTACAAAGTAAATTTGTGCTGTGTTGGAACAAACGTCGATGTGGAAGCTAGGGATTCTGCTACATTAACTCAAGTAGTGGTAAGTGAAACAGGATTGCTATACTTATTAGGTACTAACTTTACACCTTAGATGTCGAAGAACATGTTTAATGTTTAACCCTCTGGACTCGGGAGCTAATAATTATACAGATAGGTGCACCACATAATTATTTAAGTACGTACAAATCTCAACCGACATTTATTTATAGAATACCAGATATTTTTATCTACTAGTACCTAAGTATGTAGTTTTTATTTTTATTGAAATTCCTAGTCAATTAGTTCCAGCTTCTGAGCTAGGTATTCTGAATTTGAATGAAGCGTTCCATTTAAATGTGGATCGGGTTAACGTCCTCCGCCTTGAACCTTAAGAAAAACATCAAGTTTTTGTCTATGCTATATTTTTATTGTTGTACTTGATGTTCTGGTTCTTATTACCAATTGTAATACTTACTACATCCATAGATAGTAGTCGCTTGTTCTCAGGCATTCCTCGAACTTGTAAGAATGTTATCAGTGTTATCCATTATACATGGAACGCGCCATCAATATTAATTATTGTGAGGGATAAAGCCATTACCTACTGTTTTAATCATTATATAGCACATAATTAATTTACATTAATTGGCAATTTATCCATGTTACTCTCAGCAACTTGACGACTTGAACTTGGGTTAACAGAACCCGATTTTCGTAATAAATCTTTATGGGAGTTGTAACTCGCAACTTTAATTAAAGCTGCCTGGGTAATTTCCAATTAGTGTACTATTAAATAACGTTATATTATGAGAAATAAGTGTTTTCTCTGGACCTCTAGTCGAAGGTTTACAGCCTCCATTGCAGTAACAAGAGGACGTAATATAGGTTGTCGTAGTATTCTTTTTTTGAAGTGCAATGTTATTACTAAAAAAAAAACTAAAGCATAGTGGGCAGCACAGGTTTTACGGTTTGACTACTCATCTGTCTTACGAGAATAGATTTTACTCCTAGTCGTATAACTCAATTTTTATGGCTCATGAAATAAAAACTTTACTTTCAATTAACTGAAAAAATGAGAAGGGAATTATAGGTATGGTAGGTACTCAAAAGAAATGATACCATAAACAAACAGAGCGAAAGTTACGTAGTGTTGAATTGTTATGTTTTTATAGGTCTGTAACATAATAGGCACCTACCTAAGCTTTTCAATTTTACTATTGTTACGCTATAGTGATCATTCGTGAGTAGAAAAAATATTGACCATGAAAGTGAGAGAACGCGCGTATGATTTTTTCAATTTCGAAAGTGTAGGTAATCATTCATAGAAGAATAGGTACCTACTTACCTGTCTACCTATGGGACTTCTAGTAGATGAAATTGCTTATATGGCAGTGTATCGGTTGAAACAGGCATTTTAACGCCAATAGCCGAACGGTAATAGCGCGAACTGTCGAGGTAAAGGTCGTGAGATCGATTCAATCATAACCATTTGCATATTTTGCTAAGTAGCGATGAGCAAGACGGGAAAAGGTACAAACTACTTAGCTTAGTACTGGTGTGTGCTCACATTTCTAGTTATCTGTGAAGAAATCTGCGATTTCCTGACAGGAAACGCCACTCACGCAGTCATGCTGTTCCCGTAGGAAAACTTTGCTCCTGTGTTAAAATGATAAATGGATTATAAAACTTTACTCAAATTAAATGCAATCGCATTTCCTTTAAAAGTTCCTGGATAGAGTATTTCCTTATTGCTGGGTACCGGTTAGGGCTGCGGGGCTGCCCGGGCTTCGAAATTGTTCGAAAGAGTTACGACAAGGCTTTGGCGACTGAAAGAGGTGAGGGAAGATTTTGCTGACTAAAATACACCTTTGTTAGGCGTGTTTTAGTCGGTAAAATTCGGACACTCCCGGACCACTCAGAGGATAAGAAGTAATTGGATGATTTCTCACTGAAAAAAAAAGTAATCGAAACTATTGTTTAAGATGTGAAACTGTTTGTTTGTTTATATGATTGTGTCTAAATAGCAGTTTATGATACTGTCAGATAACAAAGGTGATTAAAATAAGAGAATGAGGTAGGTCATAAACGGAGTTTCTCATGCAAGTTTTAATTCATTTTAGATTGGATGACATGAGAAAAAAATGTTTTTCTTTTATCTATTTACTTGCTTTTGCCAGCTGGCGCCTTCGCTCGCGTTTAAATAGAAAATTATCCCACTTACCATAAAAACTTAAGGCCCCCGTTTTATCTTTTTAAGTGAATAAAATCTATCAAAAAGGTACTTTTACTTTTGATTACCTACATAACTTTACTATATGGAAGTAGTTAATAGGAATTTCTAAAAATAGGTAAGAACAGACGCAATGAGTATTGACGTTCTAATACGTAATGAATGAGGTGGCATCAAGTCCAGGCATCTGTCAAAACGCTTATGTTAATGACATTAGTTATATCATCATTAGGTATAAACCTACCCGTCGAACATTAGACATCAACGTCATAATATGTGTGTTACGTTTTCAAAGGAAAAGATCTGACGGCTATGTGGCGACAACTCTGGTAGTGTGAATTTTCCTTTTTCTTCTTTTTAGCTACCGTATCAATTATAGGGGGCCCCTCATTTGTTAAGGGCCTCCACTTATAGGAGAAAAAAAAACGTTAAACTTTGTCTACAAACTCAAATTCTAACTAATGGAAATCACAAATTGGCGTGCCATGAAAATTTCCGCTTCCTAGTTCAGTAAAAAATTGGGCCCCACATTTTCCATTATACAGCACCCCTTTATTTATTTATTTATTTAATACTTTATGCACATATAAGTATAGAGGCGGATTTAATGCCTTAGGCATTTTCTACCAGTCATGAGTCAACCTTTGGGTGATGCAGAGAAAAAGCCAAGCTTCACCACGCCACTGGTTTCAGTGGCATAAACCGTGGCCGTAAAACGCATAATAAATCAACTAATCACTGGTTTGTAAAGGGCTCAACGTTTAACATCAGCGGCCATGATTCAACTACTAGACTCCAATATTGCACTTCACAAAAGCTGTGAATCCAAGCAACGACGGTGGTTTGTTCTTAAAAAGAAATTAATCGAAAGGCTAATATGACAAACTTATGATGAATGTGAAAAACTTGTCGAAATATAACACATACGGAGTGTATGTGTTATATTTCGACAAGTTTTACACATATTTACCCTACAATAGCCCTACATACCCCTTGACTCCACACCTTCACCATCACACTTGCATGACTTTTTTCTAATTGGTATAAGCCAGTGCTTGACCGCGATCCCACCTGATGGTAAGCAGTGATACAGACGTTGATGGTGAGGCGCACTAGTTTATTAAAAGCCTATTCACTGTAGCGTCTAATACTCTAGGAGTGGCTTTTCTTAAAAAGGATTATTGTACTCATCAATATGAACAATTTTTACTATGCGACCAACCCTGAAATCACGAAAAAAAAATCCCCTGCTCCATACATATAGTTTCACATAATTTGACAAAATGTATAGAGCAGTTGATTTCTTTATCGTGATTTCAGGGTTGGTCACACAAATAATTTTTATTTTATTGTTTGATAGCTACTAGAATCTCCATTTATTTTTTTACTAGACTCCAATATTGCACTTCACAAAAGGTGTGAAGCCAAGTCCAACGAAGCATGTCCGAGGTGATTGTACTACAGTTAAAACAAACCAAATGATTCAAGGAATCGCGATTGTTTTTGTCTAGGTTGTTAGTTTTGCATCGACCACGAAGAATTTTCAAGAAGTAGGTATTTGCGATGGTATTTACGGGTCGTGCTAAACCAAAAATACCTGGGAAAATTAGTTACTAAGAACATTTTGTGGAAACTACTGTGTATTAAGCGCAGTAGTTTTTTACAAGTAATAGTAAAAAAGATGAAGGAGGTAACCGCGGCCTGTACTAAGTCCTAATGAGAGGGTGCCACTGCCGATCGCTACCACGCCCTGACGATCGGACGCGGCGGTTTTCCGCACAAGCGGGCCGACTATCACTATACAGTGATAGTCTCCACCGTATCCTCTGAGCGCTCGAGCGGTCCGCACAATAATGATACCAGGTCGTTTCTTCCATTAGAATGGGAAACAGGAACGGAGGTTCCTGTTGTAATATTCAGGCACGTCGTGGAAACGTTTCCGTGTCACAAACAAAATATTATGTCTTATGTAGTGAAAATGGGACGTAGGTATCTAATAAATCCCTGATACTAAAAATGCACTCGTAAATAAGACTTTAATGTCATATAACCTAAGGTTATGTAGCTTAAAGCATTAGAAGAGCAATTCGCTTTTATATGGAGTCGTCATTTATGTTGGCAGCAGTATATATGGTAGCAATTGGTCCTATCCCATTTAATAACACCATAAACTTCGCTATTCCATCGCTTCTAGCTTTTGAGTTCTCATGAGAATTTGTGGCGGTTCCCCGCAGTTTAAAGAGGGACCTAAACCAGAGGTCCAATATTTCTTAAACACGGTTTTACGATGTTCTTCTTAATGACAAATATTGTATTTTGACTACTGAATGAAATGAATGAAGGACCCATACAACCATTTTCGGTCGCAAAAATTCTCAAGTAGTCACAAATTAGCAAGACAACGTAACAGTGTCGTAACTAAGTAACTTGGCGGATTTTGGTTACAGCGTGTAGGAACGATATCAACACTTTGTACTGAAAAATGTTACAGTAAATAAGTGTTGTATCTGTGTCGACAAGTTACGACAATTTTTTTGTTTATTATAATTAATTCATTTACGACACATTGTGTTTACTTTGAATTCCTGTGTAAATATTAAAATTAAATTGTCGACACATTGCCGAAACTAAATTACTTAAAGTATCTTTTGGAGTTACACAAGTGTAGTAACGGTTACGAAAATGTAGTGTTGAATTTGACCATTCAGAAAACAGGGGTTCTCAAAGTGTGTGTATAATTATTGATCTTTTATTTTATAACTTTGAGTCGTAAGCAACCAAAGCGTTTTCGTCTATCTTCGAGCTTTTACAGAAAATTAAAGATGGGGACAAGTTCAGAAATTAGACAACAAGGTAAGAATTTTTCATTCGATAAAATAATATAATTCAAAGCGTTATTTAAAAAACATTAATAACCTAGCAGGACCATTTTAGGACTTTTGAAAATTCAACAAAAAATCTGCTGATCGCACATTTTGTCGCGTTTTGTGAACAGAAATGTATGGATCAGCTGATCTTTTTTTAATTTTCGAAAGTCGTAGAACAACTTTATTGTTGTGTCAAAAGGTCTTATGATGTCAGCAATATGATTCAACAAGGTTATTTGTGATTTTCGAATATAACTCGTATAAAAAAAAATATGAAAAATATATTAATTAATTAATTAAATTTCTCGTAAACTCATGACATCCCGTTTACTCTTGCAGGCAATTAATTCTCTTACACTGCCGTCCGCCTTAAGTAATGTAAGTCAAGTAACAAATTCAGAAAATGCGCTTCCACTGCCTTCCACCTCAACAAATCTGACGCAGTTACCTACTAATTTATTCATTTGATATTTAATATTATTGAAATGGAATATGCAATAAAGGTTCAAGGGGAAATAAAAATCACAGGAAAAAGTAATAACAAAAAGTTTAATTTCTTTTAGAAACAGTTCCATAATTCCTCAATTAAATTTAGGCTTCTTGCTAAACATATGGTGAAAAATTTCCATCGTGGCGGCACCGCAGTTACTTCCTCACTAGTTCCATTTTTTGATAAAAGTAACTTGTACGGCATGTTGAGAACCACTGCAAACATACAATAATAAAACTCCATTTTGTTAAAACAGTCACACTGTAACGAAACTTAACACAATGTCAACACAGTTCCGAAACATTGTGTTGGGTTTCATCTCTCAAGTAAATACAAAATTATCCACATCATTTTACACAATTTATATTATTATTATAGTATTCTACAATATATTTTGGTTAAATTTATGTAAGCCGTATCAATAAAATCTTCTGCGTTGCTCGGAAATACAATACTTTGTAATTTTTTAATTGAAAACAATCACATTAACAGAAAATATTTTAAGTATTTTATTAAATCAGAAGGGCGCATCGGTTAATTTATTACAGTCACATAAAACTACACGATACATTTAATTTCGCAGAGGATTTTCGATCGAGTATGATGCAATAATCACAGAAATACGAAAATAAATACTTACATTTTGTTTCTGATGGCGGCGAAGATTAATGTCTATGACATCCACAAAAAAGAACGAATTACAATAAAAATTCTAAGTGTAGAATGAACGCAACGAAGAAATGAATGATTGAATGTATGATACAAAGTGAGCGCGTAAAAGTCGCGACGTGTCGACACGGCGAAGTCACAATGCGACTGAAAGTTACTGTTATTCTGTTACGATTATTCCCCACTTTTCGAAACGGTGTCGAATCACAAGTCGACACGGCGACGTTATGTTACGGAACAATGTTTCAAATAAATTCTGTTACGACACAAATAATGTCGACATAAAGTCGTAACTGCTACTTCATATGGCTGTATGGGGAGTCTCATTAATTTTATTTAGCAGTTCAGTGTCCTTACCATAATGTGTTATAATGAAAGGCGTACGAGCGAGAAAGAGGGGTGGAGCTGAAGACAAAGAGTTTTAAGCTACATCCCTCCCAAAACTTCAGTTTAGGTCGTCAAATGGATCGATTTAAGAGCTCACCTTACCTCGCTCAGTCTCTGTTAAGTTGAATGCTCAATTCAACATAGCCCAAAAAAAGTGTTCGAACACCTTTTTTACGTTACATGTATGTATGTATTTACACAATTATCGATGAGAAGATCTAAAATGTGCCATTATAATAAAACTTGACGAAGTTTTCAGAATAATCCCTGGAACTTACGGTGTACTTACCTATTTATTACCTTAAGTAAGATTGTAAGAACATTTAGAACTAAAGTAATAAATATAGTAACTAAGCTAAAAGCATATTAGGCTGGTCAGGTACCTATTGCAAGCTTGAATGGTTTCCTGGCTTCAAATTCCTTCATTACCTTTTATGTTATAACAAATAGTTATACCTACCATTAGCAAGATTAGGCTTAAGTTAGACTGTCATCGTTTACAGCTAAACCTTCTTCGCTTGTAACTTACAAATTAGTATGGGTAGCTATTAGTGTGTTCCTTCTCAAACCTTTTATTGATATGTAATTCTTTGTGTATTTTTAAACCAGCAGTGGAATATCATAATCAGCTTTATGATGTTACCACTGCCTCAGGACAGGGACTCAGGCCTCTTCTTTAGAAGAGGGTATGGGCCAATGGGTCGTAATCCTCCACGCGAGCCCAGTACGGGTTTGTGGATCTCACAATTCTTTAATTTTTTAATCTCACAATTCTTTTAGAACCCACAACCTACAACATATCAGTTGGGGCAAATACCACCGGGCCACCACTCTGCCGCGCTAATTTTGAGTCGTTTTGAGTAATTTTAGTATATATACGAGTATATACAGAGATCATTACAAGGAAACCGACTATATGTGTAACAAGTACAACTTTTCAAAAAATCCTTCCTTACTACGTTTTAATTAGTGCGGTAGCACTGTTCTTGTGGAATAAATTGTAGGTATTCTTAAGACTTCTTTATAGTAAGTAATACATCATTATGTATACAAGCTATGTGAGAATTAAACTATCATTTAGAACAGAACAGCAGTCAGTTAATGATAGGGCCTTGAACCTAATCATCGATCACAAATCACGATCATTAATCTCGTAGCATTCGTTTTGTTGATTAAAACATAACTTGTAAAGCTTGAATAGTTTCAACCATACAAAGTACCTACTGTGATTAATCAAATTAAGACGTTCTTAAAGTCATTTAGCACATGTGTCTTATAATAAGAGAGAGGTCAAAGAAAATGCTTGAATTGTGTGAAGAATTACATAATAGACGTTTTTTGACTCGCAATTGAAATTATCCAAAGGTACCGCGTTACCCCAGTTAATGGGTTGTGGAGGTCTGGTAGGCAGCCGCTCCTTGTAAAATACTGGTATTCAGCCAAATCCGACTTGACTGGAAGCCGACCCCAATAACTATATTAAAAGACGTAAATGTAGATGATGAATTGAAATTATCCAGAGACCCAGTGTTGGTAAACCCCTAGTTAAAACCACGAAAAATTACAGTAGGAACCTAATCGCCCTATTACTTATTTGAATGAGTGGTCTGTGGATATTTTGATTTAATTATTAGAACTTTTCGGTACTCCTATATTGGATAATACTCGTATATGTATACTTAGGCAGATAATTACCGGATACTTCCTCATATTTTAAATACCTAAAGAAAACTCCTTAATGAAACCATAACGTAATCTTCACGGATGCATTTAAGTGAAGCGCGAACATTTGCGATCAGCCACGGCTAATGGTCTGCTTCTGCTATCTAAGTATCCTCAAACACAAGCTATAGTTAGGCACATTTCCAGTTTAAGTTGACCTCGTTCTAGCAGTTAAGATTCTGCAAAAAGAGAGGTCTATCTAAATTGGATAAGACCAGCTGTAAGTATCCTCAAACACAACTCAAGCTAAGTACATTTCCAGTTTAAGTTGACCTCGTACTAGCTCTTAAGTTTCAGCAAAAATAGAGGTCTACTTATATTGGATAAGACAGCTTGAAATATCGTCGTGTGTACCTATGTGCATGCTCTTGCGCATAGAACGCAGCGGCCGTTGATTCAAATCTCGAAGCTCTTTTTATCGCGCATGCGTTTCACGGAAATCCACAGAACCCTGTGGCAGTGCGGCTCATTCGAAACGGTCTTAGATTACAGATGCAGATACACGATAGAGTAATGAGTGTTAATAACACCTGGTAGGATTTGTATGCTAATATTTGAGCTTGAAAAAAATTCCAACGTCACACTCAAAAGAGGTCTGTTTGAGTGTGACGTTGGAAATCTTTTGGCAGCTGTGAGGTGCTCTACTTATTTTTATAGAGCAGCTGTTTGTACGTTTTATTTTGTTTGTACGTTTATTTAGAGCTAATCTTGCAAATGAACTTTGAAAACGCTAGGCACCCTTAACCGATTACAAGAGTGGCAAAAATCATTATTGTGATTTAGGTAAAACCTAAAAAAGCCCGTGACCCATTATGCTAATATTTTACAAATATATTCAAATAACGATGCCATTCTAAATCCAATTTTAATTATTATAGTACCTACAACTAAAACTAAAAAATAAATTAAAAAACCATTTTTAAATTATCAAACTAATTAGTGTTAACATTCAATTATGCCATTTATATGACATAAAAGCTTTTCGCCAGATTAGCCTTTGTACTTAGGTAAATAAAAAAATAATAATTAAACTCATTAGTCGTATTACCTACATTATATAATTTAAGTATATATGATACAAAAGCTTGCCGCCAGATTTTCCTGTTTAAGTAAACGAACAAAAAAATTAAAATGGTAGACCAGTCAGGTAATCAAGGCGTGCATTAAATAAGAAACAAGAGGCATTTAAAAATAATTATCATATTTATTTTACGATTAAATTAAAAGTTAAACAAAAGAACATAAAGCTACACTTGCAAGTTACAAAATTCTTTGTTACGACTGCTATTATCATGAATAGATTTAACGCTAGACTGTGCAGTGTTAATTACCGTACTTAGTTCCACAGTTTTTACTGCATTTCCTGTCTTCCTGGGCTTTAGCATTACAATAACATGACTGAAGAGGCTTGACCGGTCAGCGATAGACATTACTGATACCGGTAAATCTGAGATACTCGTACGTAATGGCCAGTGGCGTAGCTACTGCCGTATCAATTATACGGGGCCCCCAGACTTCAGGGGCCCCGGTTGGAAGCATAAAATTACTCTCCGAAAACTCAAATTCTTACTAATGAGACTAGAATTAGGCTCTCGGGCTATTTGCCTGTCGAATTGCCAAATTGTCAAGTGTTATTCGGGTTTATTTCGTAATAAAACAATATACAAGGGATAGTGTTTGTATAAAAATATCGAAACACCTAAACCCAACTAGCACTAGGCTTTATTTACCGCAATCAGATGAAAGAAGGGCCCCCATTTGCTTTATTATATGGGGCCTCTTAGGCACTAGCTACGTCACTGGTAATGGCAACGAAGTAGCAAGCAGTAACTCCATAAGTTTATTCGTTCGTTCCGTTTCGCCAGTCAGGGTAATGGTTGACCGTTTTATTATGCACCACACCACCGCCAGATACAGGAAAAGGAAACATAGGAATCATACTAATGATCGTTTTTACTGTGTCCTCTATATACATAAAATTAAGTGGGCACATAAATTCACGCACGTGCTACGAGGCTGCATCCGAAATTTTAATTGGATCTGGTCGGTGGGGAATGGAGGTGGATGCCGTTTCTGTATGCAATTCGTTTTTAGGGAATTTTTGAATAATCCTATATATGACACATAGGTAGTATACTGGTTGTAAGGGACAGCCCTCCACAAACTTTAAGGGCTTGCTCAGTAGACGAATCTGAACATCTTCCCACAATTTTTTTTTTTCAGGAAACGAAAAGAAAATGAACCTCCCCATACAAACTGTCCGATAAAATTTCAAAGATTGCATGGTATAGTATAACGGGCTAGTATCCGCAACACCACGACTAACGCCCGTTTTCAATAAGCTATCTATCTACAGTTGCAGCTATTAAAGATAAACAAATCCATCCTTTTGCCCTTGCTTGCTTTCCTATATATAACCTACCGACGAATAGCGTATTTTCAAAGATTGTACACCTGTGCAAAGCTGTGCAAGTCGCTATCAGTATGTATAATAACTTTTTTAGTAGTTAATGGCTAAATAATTGGTCGGTCCGCAAATCGGTAGCGATTGCGAAATCACGTTGGATCTACTAAACAATAGGGCGGGAAGTACTCATTTATCTCTGCAGCTTCCTTCTTTTGCCATTGTTGTAAGTACCATACCTATATTGCTTAAGATAAGTAAATTAACACGTCTATTAGAAAGATGTGCGAGATAGCCTCGATTTTGTACCGAGGTACCTGTATTTTGTGCGATAAGTACTTGGCTTTACGAGTATAAGGAAGTGGAAAAAGCTTCCACATCCTTGCCAGCAGATTGATAAAAAACTTTTTGCTTAAAAAAATACATTAAAAGTGCAAAATCACTTTAATTTTAGCGGTCAGTGTTTTCGGTTTCTGTTTCTTCGTAATTCCTAAATTAGAGCTATTTAAGTTTTTTTTTGTCTCGTATATTTACGAGACGATAGAGGCGAGATAAAACGTATGCAAGTTCTATAGTAAAATATCAGAAAAATATAATCATTAGTTCATGAATCCCCGACCGGTCCTATGAGACCGCGCTGTTATTGTTTTACTATTGTGTGTGTTTGTGGGTATGTGATAGGTTAAAAGTGCGCGGCATTACATTACGATGTCTCCAGGATCCCATCATAAGATTCTGAAACAAACAATCGTACTCATCACACAAACTTCTTGGGTAAAATCGAACTCACGACCTCCGGCATCGCACTCATTGCCACTAACCACTAGACCAACAGGCAAATCAAATGATGCTACCTTTAGCCCACATTACCCCTACGCCCACCATAGTAGCTACAGCACCAACATTCTAGGACAAGAAAGTTATTTCCAGCCTGGCCCGATAGTTCTTATCCGCCCACTACTTGGTGTAAGCCTCTTATATTTATCCCGGGCCGTGCGACTACCCGTATTATCGGCCTAATTTATCTGCGTATGTATTACCATTATTCCTGTGATAATCTTTAGAGTCTACCAAGGTTTCTTGTTAATGTTTACAGTCTGTATGTGATAAGAGGTGCTAGCTCTAAATTTTAGAAAAGATTTAGTAAGTTGTTTATGCCTTCATTTCTATCTACCTACTTATCTATTTTTTTCCCAGGCCAACATATTAATAAAATGTATTCCTTTTTTAGCATGGCAACAGACGCTTGGTATCCGTTAGTAATTTAAACTCGTAAATAAAAAGGCTTATTTTTGCTGAGATTTTTTCAAACTCAGGAAGGTCTAATAAAAATCAGTAAAAAAAAGTCACAAACTTGGTTTTAAAGCTTTTTCACAAGTCATGAGCTCCACGTGCTTAATTAGGGCAGATACAATGACAAGACGGGAACTTGATCGTTCTGTGGCCACCATTTCCCCGCACAGTACACATAATTAACAAACTAAGATCTTAACGTAGGGGCACAGCAACGTCGAAGCCTATGGGTTATACGAAAGGGAACCCCGGGGCCCTGGAACAAAGGCAAAGAAGGAGCATGAGTGGGTTAAGTTTGACACGCTATCCGCTTATATACGTACGTACTGCAAAACAAGCTACGTATGGTATTCCGAAATACCGCTGACCGAAAGGACGGTTTTCCGATAACACTCTACTCCGACGGTTGGTAGTCCGAATGAATCCTTCGCCGATGAACGGTTCACCGAAAACACTCTTCAACGACGATTGGTTAAACGAACGAATCTTTCGCCGATAGCATTCAGTTTACGCTAGCTATTATATTTTATATTTATGTGCAATGCGGCTAAACAATACTCGCATGTTTAATTTTATCAGCATGAATAAATAAATACCGGAAGCTTCCGTATTAAAGGTAAGTCCCTAAATGTAACAATATAGATTACATATTGTAACAAAACAACAATAGTGTTGTTTTGTTACATGTAACTATTGCAAGTTTATTCAATACTCGTTTAATCTCAGTACCATTATTAATGAGTGCATTATGCGTCATTTAGGGACTTGCCTTTAATACGGAAGCTCCCGGTATTTATTTATTCATCTATGCTGATAAAATTAAACATGCGAGTATTGTTTAGCCGCATTGCACATAAATATAAAATATAATAGCTAGCGTAAACTGAATGCTATCGAAGAAAGATTCGTTCGTTTAACCAATCGTCGTTGAAGAGTGTTTTCGGTGAACCGTTCATCGGCGAAGGATTCATTCGGACTACCAACCGTCGGAGTAGAGTGTTATCGGAAAACCGTCCTTTCGGTCAGCGGTATTTCGGAATACCATACGTAGCTCCTGCAAAACGCTGTGGGCTAACGTCTTTAAAGACCTCGTTCTATCACGTTTTTAGCAATCTCTTTCATGCTCAAATCTATATCCCCTCTAATGATGCATAGTAATTCCGTTTTTCTTCAATCACATGTAGGCATTAGGTCTGCCATATGATTACTCGTAACTACTTCATTACCAGCCAGAATTAGGTTATCATTAAGTAACCAGGCCAAACGATGGAGCACGAACCGATAATGGCTTGCAAAAGATCCGGCGACTCGACCACCTTCAGCCATTGTACCATCAACCTAACGAACACCACTATTGTACCATATGTTCATTGTTTGTGTTACAAAATCGGTTAAACAGACATTGATATATAGGTCCTATGTCGTATAACCACACGAAAGTTTAAAGAGATTTCAAGTCAAGAAACTGTGTGAATGGAACTTGGCAGAATGTTTAAGATCGATTCTTCTTCTTCTTTTCGTGTCGATGTCTTCAACTAAATTTTCTCTGACCAGTGTTTGGCAACCTTTACCCAGTTAATGGGTTGTGGAAGTCTGGTAGGCAGCCGCTCCTCGTAAAATAGGTACTGGTATTCAGCTAAATCCGGCTTGACTGGATGTCGACCCCAATATATGTAGTTGGGAAAAAGGCTAGGCAGATTATGAGTGTTTGGTAACCTTTACGGTTCTATTATTGGCCTCGTATAGATTCTGAAAAGTACAGGTGGTTGTGCAGGATAGGCAGCTCAGCAAGAGCCGCATGCCTTGTGCAGCGGCTCCACAATAAAATCAAAAATGTTTTTATTTTACATAGGCCTACATGGGCACTTATAAAACGTCAGTAGCTAGTCCACGGTACCAATTAATCGTTTCCTATGGAGAAGAACCGGCAAGAAACTTTATGGTCCAACAGCACTGGCACTGTTTTAAGGATGGGTCGAGAAAGCCCCATTTGGCCAGTTGGTTTTTGCAGCGGCCAACCTCCGAAGTTGAAGAGATTAAGTAACACAACAATGTATTGAAAGTGAAGTTACTGTAGTTAATAACATGTAAGGCCGTCTGCAAATGCAATGTTTATGTAAATTAGGAAGATGTGTTGCGTCTTTTTTCGGCGCGCGTCGAATTATGCACTAAAGCTGAAACCAGTTCAGGGCCATCAATCTGCACGGTAGCGATTGGTCTCGCCAATTTGACATACACTGTATACATAATTGAAGATCAGTAATAGTCATTAGCATAGAAAAAGAAATGTAATGTGTTGTTACTAATATTGCAGCTAGCCTTCGAAATTATGTAATGTAGGTAAGTATGCATAAAACATGACGTGGTCCATATATAATATGTTACACATGTTAATTTAATAACTGATTTTGTTTATTTGATGAACTCTGATTATGTGAATTTGTTAATTTTTTATGTGATTAATATCTTCTTGTTCATATACTCAGAAATAAACGATTCTATCTCTTTGCCACAGAGATGCCCATGGCCCCATGTGTTCCTTGGTCCGTCTTGCTTCGATAAGGCCATGCTTGCTTATAAGAACTAGGCTAGAATTATAGAAAGAAGGGTTTAATTAAAGATGCCGCTGTAATTGCATGTTATTATCCATATTTGCGTGACTTATCATAAGAATACACTGTAGCAGTTGCTTCTACATAACTATTACGCAAATAAAAAAGCATACATCACTATTTTAACCATGGTTGAGAGACCTCAAAGCTGTAACTATGTTTCTCTATTATTACTAGCAAAGAACGGCTAGCTTATGTTTCCATCTCATTCATTCATCACTCAGCTTTCTTAAAAGTCGTGTTAATATGTAAAGATTATGCATTTACTCGTAGGTAAGCATGTGTGCCATAACAACTTACGTAATGTGCAAAAAATTAACTTCCTTCAAGTATAGTCGACAAAAAAGTAAACACTTGTCTATAACATTTTGTAAAGCATAAGTTGTTTGTGTATTTCAGTTAAACACAGTTACGTGAGCGATTTATTTTACTGGCGAAAGAAATATATAAAGAATACTTTCTAAACTAGGTAGGTGTTGAATTTAAATCCGTCGTTACGTGAGATACTCTTCTCGTTCCGCATACAATGCTTGCACTTTCCTGTCGATCACATTCTAAATGCATTCGTAGTAGGTAGTCATCATCTATCACTTTATAGTTATTTATACGTAACGACTGGACGGTATCATCTACCAGTTTAAACTGTGACGATAGGTTCTATTTCTTTGAAATATTTGCGTAGATGATAAAAATACCTGTAGGTAGTTAGGTATACTGATAGAGGTTTTTGTTTTATTTCACAACTGCTATATAATTAACATATTTATACAATAAAATACCTACTTAACTAACAATAACAATTACATACGCTACAGCTTGAAAAATATAAGTAGATATTTAATAATAAAAATAGGTACCTAAGTAATACAAAAATAATTTACATTTAACGAAAACTCCTCACACATCTTTTCTTTGACCTTCCTTCCGGTTGAAAATCAAGGAAACTAAGAAAAGATCAATCTTACACAGGACGAAACAGTTACAAAAGTCTACTTTTTTGAGGTGGGATATCATCAAATGTCTCCTCCTGCTTCCGCTCTAGGGTGGAACGAGAAGTCGAGTCAGACTTTTACTGATTAAACCCACCTATAAGTCCATTTGCTCTTTGCATTCTAAGGCTACGGTAACTTTTCCAAACGCCCCCACAGCACGACACAATTGCTTAATAAAATGTCATTTTGCTACCTTACCACTCGAAATGTGATTGAAATATCCACGACTGTCCAATTTACTATTGGTAGCCAGTAGCAAGCTACTCGTAAAATGTCACGGTGTCAGAGATATCAGCACGGTGTCGACCGCGTCAAGTTGTATGCAGATACTTGACCTACCGATGCGTGGTGGCGAGAGATTTTATTCGATTGTCCGAGTATCTCGATGGTTATCGATTTTTTTGATTTTGACTCGAGTCCGACTCGGCTATTGCGTCTGGCGTGTGAATTGTTCCTCGATGGTTCAGAGATTCGAGTGAGAGTGACTGATTCGAACAATCGAAAACTAACGATCGATTCCGTTGACTCAAAACAATCGGAAAACATCTCGACTATTTTGTATAACGGCGAATCGAAGATTGACTCGATAGTTTATTTTAACGACTCGGAATCGCCCGTCGCTAACTTAACCGAGCTTTAAAAGTTTACATGCACTCGTCTGCTTTTCAAGTAGCTTTACCTATGTTATTTGTTAATGAATATTTTTCTTTACTTACTGTTATGTTAGTAAAGATTTATGTTTAGGTGTCCATCTAGCTAGGCTAAGCTAACACTTATCTTTGAGTGGGGACAGGCTTATTATATTCAGCCAAGATTTTACTTTTGCAAACAAAAGTAAAATGTTGGTATAATACAAACAAAAGTAAAATTTTTGCACAATAATATTGCGATATTGGAATATTGGGTTTTAAGCTCAGCTCCAGGGACTTGAGAGGTTGACTCAAGACTTTTTGAAGAGGATATTGGCATAAATATGTACTTTCACGGGGAAGTACTAGAGTATAGAGCATATAGATATCCGTGATCTCTACCACAGATGTCTATGCTCTCTAGCCTATCGCCCTGTATCGATGAGACGGTTTCGCACAATTATCACCTAAAAAGTTTTCATGCGCAGTCTATCCAGAACAAAAAAAATTGGCACGAAACAGCCACCGCCTTTCTTTCTTTATCCAAGAGGTAATGTATGGTTTTATATCATCACCGTACTTAGGTACAGTTTGAAAAATGAGTCATAGCTTCTCACCAACTGTCGTCTTATCTGTGTTTCCCCCTGAAACTTTTCTCAAGATTTTTATTCTAACACCGCTAACACCGCGTGTTCCCACCGTTGATCATAGTAATTATCTATTCATCAAATCGCCTGCTACTTTGCAAGTGCTTTTTCCATTATAGAGATTTGTTCATTCTGTTTTGAAGTAAGCGATCTGTTTTATTAATTAATTATAAAGCATTTAAGATATTAAACCTTCAGAATGACGTATACATTTTTTAAAATAATATAAACTAGTGCGTGCCTACAATCCTACCTGATGCTAAGCAGAGTTTTAGCTCTGAGCAAGGCATAATTAAGTGTGTTCGTTGTCAATTATAATTTTAATTAATTGGATCACCAGTGGGGCTTTCGTACAATCTGTACGTAATATGGGCTCTATCTACAAGGTAGTAAAGCTATGATAATAGTAATCTACCGATACATATCTCCTAAGATATGTATCGGTACCCTACCTACCTATATTCTCTTCTTAGATAGACCTTCTTTTTACAAATATCGCCTTGGTTGGTGATGTGCGTTTGGCAGTTTGGCACAGATGCTTAAAAAATCTGAAAAATTATCGCACCTAGGCCAGATAAGTTTTCATCCAAGACAGGAGCGTTTTCAATCAAACAAGCAAGTTATATATTATTATCTTTAATTAAAAACCACAGTTTCAACTCAGACAAGCTAAGCACTACGTAATGCCATTGAAATAGAGATGTGTTATGCGCTCAATATTCGGCTTCGCTCGGATGCGCACTTTCGCGTGTTGCGCAACAACACGTACAACACTACGGTATGTTACATAACCCTTATTTACATACGAATAGAGTTTATATTGCATTACAAGAAGTGCATGTTGCGTGTTGCGGAGGAGACAAGGTCGGAAGAAAAGGGGACAGCAGGTTTAGATAGGAGTTTTTTCCTTTAATTGATTAAAAGAATTAGATTTGGTAATTTAGTGATTTACTGTGATGCCTGACAGAAGTGATTAGGAACAGCTACAACCGGTAAGGTACACGCAATCATGGATGTTATCTAATTGATGATTTTTAATGTCTAGTTAGTGTGCTACGCTAAGTAGGTAGTTAGGTTATTACCTAGTTAGAATAGTTAGGTACTTTTACTAAGAATCTAAGTAAAAATCTAAGTGGTTTCGTCTCTTAAAATACTGAACTATGAACATAATAAGAATGATAAGTGCGAATTTAGTTACCGGATGTGTTATTTTAAGAGTAGCACCTATCTAGATTATAGCTAGGTTTCTAGGTAGGCATACGAGTCTTATAAATTCTATTCAAAATTTTAACTATCTTTGATTTGATCGATTACAAGACATTACTGACTGCATGGTTTGGGCGGGATAGTTGGAAAATGTTACCGCGTTCTTGAAAATTTGAGATGTAAAGGACAACTATAACTACACTAATACACACTACTACACTACTATACTTCACTTTACTACACACACACACACTTACACTTTTTTACACTACTATACTTCTACTATACTTTTATTGTTTCCTTATCTGTATATCTGTGTATAGGTACATAAATTATAAAATAAATAAATAAAGTAACACAGGTAGGTTCTGACTGAAAAGTCAGTAAAAGTCTGAGGACTTATTTAATGATATTCCTACCCAAAAAAAAGACCTAGAATGGGTTTCCGCTAACAATCTTGAGTCAATATTAAATTCATAAATATTTGCAATCATTTTGACGGCCTCAAATCTAGACTACGCATATAAATCGATATCAACAAGAAATTTGTTATCTCGAATGTTTCCGTGTAACACGCGAGAAAACTTATAACAAATTAATTGGCAAAATATGATAATCTAGAATTCTAAAGGATGGTATATTTTATACAATTGTGTAACCGTTCACGTTTGGGAATTCGCACATATTACGTCCGATTATGACTCACTTGAGCACGGAAATAAAATAATTATTAAGATTGGAATAGATGAAATATTAGAAAGATTAATTTGATTATGTAGTCAGTAAAATTAGACCATTCCATAAATTAGCAGTAACTGGGTGTGTTTGCCTTTATAAATATGTAGATATGTATAATATACATAATACATATAAAGGCGCAGCTTTGGGTGGGAGTAAATAATTAATAAGAAATATATAAACAAGTTTTTTTTCACACTATAAGCAACTACATCATAGAATCAATGAACATATTTATTTATGTAGTAAAACTTCATACCTACAACATAAAAGATACACAGGCGAACTTAATGCCATAGACATTCTCTACCAGTCAACATATCAGGCGTATTACAAGATCACATGTAAAATAAGTATTCTGGCTCCTAAACTAGGTGTGAGGCTCTAGTAGAGCAAATGTCCAATACAACTTTACCTACATTTAAGGCACAAACAACATAATTTTCTCGGTGGAACGCTGTGAATCCACAAAAAATCACGGCCAGTGAAGCACATCAACATTTCCTAGAAGCGGATCGAAATGCATCGCTCCCGCTTGGCGTAACGGTGATCCCATTAGGTGGCGAGTGGCGATGCCATGCCGGCCGGCCAGGGCCTGAGGTATGTCGCAGCTAGCGTTGCCAGCCGTCCGGATAAAGCCGGACACGGACAGGCTTTTTGGTTGAGTGTCCGGCCAAATTGGGCGGAGTAAGGCCTGTCCGACTTGTGTTCGGCTTTTTAAATTTGGCCATTTTTTATAGATTTTCATATGTTCTTGCAATTGCAAGCGATTGCATACCAGCAATGACTTGTTATTTCATTACAATGTAAAAAGTAAAATTTCCGGAACGGCATCAAAAAAAAACATCGGCCTTTTTACTCAAATGTCCGGCTAAACTGTTTGTATTGTCCGGCTTTTCGTTTTGAAGATCTGGCAACCCTAGGTATGTCGCAGGCATGCGACAGTAGTACCGGGGTACTGGGCTTTTTGCCGATACCCTACAGTAAAGTGGCCATTAAAATTGTCTTGTTTTTACGTATTGTGTGCATCACCGTCGCATTTCTAGCAAGCTCTAGGCGCTTGAACAAGGATCTTCTTTTTGTAGGCATGTCTTCACGGTTGTTGATTAATTTGAATCTCTTTTTTGTAATCCGTGGCCGGTGTACTGTTATTCTTTGGTTTGGAGTGTGTTAGTATTTTTTTAATAAGTAATTATTACGATACCGTGGTTGACTCTAGTTGTGGCTGTATAAGATAATACGCTGTCTAAACTTAAATATCAGCCCGTTTTAAAAAGAACTTTGAGTAAGTTCTTTAGGTAATTTAAGGATTAGTCTCAGTCGTTGAGTTAGATATTTGGAAAATGGGCCGAAAAGAACCTAAATCTAATTTCATAGCCAATGGATCATACTCACTACTAATCCGACACAATATTTTAATGAAAAAAGTCGCACAAAACTCGCAAACCAGTGTGTATCGCACGATCTATTCAATAACCCATTATTATAACGCGAACGTAAACCTTTCGTTCCGATTTATTTATTATCTGGCTTCGTGCATCCACCGGCAATCGGCAAATTTAGCTAGACCTCCGAGAATATACTACCTCCCCTTTTCGCGTCTTTGTGGGGAAGTTTGGAGGGGGAGGAGAAGGTCTGTGGATTATGGTGGGGCACTTAGAACAATGAGTTTAAGGTTGATTGCACCTGACTATGAATAGGGTTTGCAAGTTCGCTACACCGCGACTTTGTTCTTCCGCTTGTTGTATCATGTGCATGCGATCACATAAGAAAGAGTTTAATGGCCTGTATTGAAAACCAAGTGAATAGATTTTGCGTGAACAGAGAGATTTCTACGGCAGATACTATTGAGACTTTGTTTTCTATTGAAATAGTAACATTCTTGTGAAATAGGTCTTTGTTTAGGATTTGAGGTCTTTTGCATATCAGATTTTTTTATTATTGACAGGCTTACGTTTGATTGCTATCTTACCTGTCAGTAGGTAGGCGATGATATATTCGACGTAGGAGTATTGTTTGCCTAGAAGTATCCTATTCACTCTTGACATACCTAAATACTCCCAGGTTTGTAAGGGTAGGTATATTATGGGGGAGAGGGCGAGTGAGGCGTGCCCACCCCATGACCCTAGGATGTTGGGCTGTCAATTTGAAATTCTATGATGGACGCCAAAATATTAATTAGGTACCGTGGCTAGTCTTTCCCTGAAAACTAAACTCAGATACGCCAATGCTAGCTTTCAGAGAACTCAGACTCCAGACACTGAATTCCACTCATTAGCTGTTCGCACAATGGAGAGGTTTCAAAAACGTTTTGTTCCTACGTATTTTTTAACTTAAATATAGGTATTGTATTTTTTAATTAATCTAGGGCAATACGTACATAAAAATCCAACGGCTTTTTAAGTTTATAGACCCTATAAAAATTAAGACATTATCTTATATAAGAATAATGTGGCAATTATAAATCGAGACAACATAAAATATTCTTTGGAAGTTTATTCTCAATAGATATATTTTATGGGCGCGTTAATTGCCCCACTACACATCCGTTCCCTGGACAATCACTAATTATCTTAAGTCTTTAACTGTTCTGCGTTTGTTTATGAACTGGGTACTGTTATTGTCCCAATTTCCTCCTTTCTAGTGTTGTTAAGTACTAAACTTTGAATACGCGCTTTTGGCTTTATAGAAATCATTTTTATTTTATTATATATTGCTACAGGTTTCCCGTCCGATTATAATTTGGGTGTCCTCAAGGCTAGAGTGAATAGGCTTTTAATAGACTAGTGCGCCTCACCATCGACGATTGCATCACTGCCTACCATCAGGTGGGATCGTAGTCAAGCACTAGTTCATAACTATTTAAAAATCAATATATGCAATTATGCATAGGTATGCTCGCGTTTGACCCTACCTACTATCTTACCTGGGCCCTAAGTCTTCTATTAAAATAGTATCAGAATTGTTAATCATTGGCTTTATGCATAAGACTTGAGGCCCTGCTATGCTATTCTCTAAAAGTCATTTTCAGAGCGACGAACGCCGAACGCAAATGTATGAAGAACTGTCATTGTTAATTGCAACTGTGAGTTAGAGAATAGCACCGGATGGTAAGCGACGATGTGGCCGTTGACGGAGCACGCTTGCCAAGAAATAACCTATTCTTCACTCTTGACTTAAAGACCTCTAAGTTGTAGCTATCTTATCATAGCTTATAGAGATATAGAGAGACTTAATGATAATATTCTTTGTTGACGGAATGTTTTCATAGGCAGGTAGGTTCTGTACAACTAGTTGGTCGGTTCAATTGCAACAGAGACAGAAGAACAGAGGCCCTACTACGGCACCTTACGCGATCCATTTGACAACTTAAACTGAATTGTTAAAAGGATTCTCAGGGTGTATAGCTCCGTCCCTCGTTCTCACTTGCAGGCCTGTCATTTTAACACGTCATAGTAAGTTATGACTGACTTTTTGCCAAGCTAATTGGCACAAACCAGTCTGAATACTGGTCACAGAATGAGCATCACCACGAGTTAAGAAGCCTAGGTTCTCTAGGGTGGTCACCAACGTTTCAACCAATAATTTTCCTATTTTACGAGCTTGATCTTTCTAGTTTCTATCATGTATTTTGTAGTGGCTATCGACGTTGTAAGTAGCAAAGTATTCAATTATTCAATAAGTTACTTTTATTGCTTAAAAGTCACGACTCGCGTCTGGACTTAAAAGTCACGTCTCGCATTCGATTCTGGACCAAAATATCATAGGTAAGAGCCAGGCCCCTTAGGCCGAACCATATCTGATAAGCTCTACTTTTCTAGACCACAACAATATCCCCTCAAAACTGATGTAAGAGTATTTGAATAGAATAAAATAAACTTAATTGTACACCAAAAAGTAACGGTACAGTTTATAGAATAAGTCGGGATGCACAATGTAAGTAATTTTTATGACTGCACAAATGAAGAAGCTATACAAGATTAGCTACCTACATAGCCAAGAAAAATGGCCATAACCTTGAACAGCTTATCGTAACTGGCATGGTTGATAGCAAATGACCAAGAAGCCACAGCCCAAAGCAGAGAGGCAGATCAGGACCGTTCCACACTGGACAACCAATTGCATGTCGCACTTCATGACGCCAAGGTCCGTCACAGATGGCGAGACACCATAAGGAAGTAGCTAATCCAGCAGGATCTTCATGACCCATGACTCAATAATGGAGAAGGATAAAATTAGATGGATGGTCAAGTAAGCTGGCCTGGAAAAGTTTCTGAATCTGACTTGGCCATCCGATTTTTCCAGGACTGACATAATTCATGAGAATGTTATGACCCCACGCAGACGGATAGACCAATTAGTTCCAAACAACTTACTAGTCGATACATAAGCTGTTACTAATTGCTCTGACTAACAGTAAGAGAAGCTAGCGCCGGTTGCAATTAAAACATCGCTCATCTCTTACATAAGATTACACCACCTTCCTCTGCAGATATAATATTTATTTACAATTTTACCGGTACAATATTACATCGGGACCGGTCTAGTGCCGGTTTCAAATTGACTTGGAGCGTGATCTTCCGAGGGGCCGGGCTAACGGTACTGCCCGCCCTTCAGACCTTGGTACATGCTGACATTTAGCTTGGCGAAAAATCATAGTTCATGCATATCTTGGTTAGTATTGTTAATATTGTAACGGCATGTTGTTTTATCTATTTCCTTAGTGCTGTATCAGTCGGCTCTTTGCGGTAATTTACATTGTTGCTGTAACAGGTTTGCTGTGTAGGTAACAAGCGTACCTACTTATCTATCAGGCAATTTTTTTTTTAATATCTAAAGAGTTTGTAACCCTTTTTTCAGGGATATTTTATTTAGGCACAGCCTAAATAAAATTGATTGTTCGAAAGAGTTACTTCGGCTCAAAAAACGCAAAGGGCAATTAAAAGTATACTGCAGGTGGGTTTAGAAAGTAAAACTCTGTAGATCCCTCTCGCTCAATCCAGAGCGGGAGAAGTAATTTGATGATATTCCTCCTAAAATAAAACTACTATAGTAAGATTGAATAATTCAGATATGACAAAATAAAAGTAGTTTATCAATTTTGGATATCAGTCGTAATACTTATAAAATGCTATAAGTATTTGAAGTCAGCAATATTTGTACGCCAGAATTGAAAGAACGACTATTTTATTTTACTACACATACTATTTTAAAGCAAATAAATTGTTTATATTACGAGTATCCAGGCCTTCTCATGATTTTATATTATCAAAGACTCATCAATAACGTAGTTTATAATATCATTGTGCTTATTTTTATAAGAACTGCTATAGTCGATCTGTTTTTCTGAAGAGGGAATCTAATCGACGACCCTTCTAAAGTCTACATTTCTTGACAGCTGCTAAAACCAGGAAGCTATGAAATCTCGCATTGGTAGGTAAATTCAATACTTAAAATCGTGCATAATCAAAACATCATTGTCAACCACGTTATTGCCCACCATCAGGACATATTGGTATAAGGATAATAAAATATTGAATAGCATCAGACTTTACGGTGCTCCGTGCGGCGAGGAAACATAAACTAAGATCGTCAACTGAATTCCTCAGCGACTGTAGTTAACATGGACCCGTTTCAAATTAGGATTGTTAGTTCAATAAGTAAATAAAGGAAGTACTGTTAAATTCCTCAAGGGTTCATTCACAACGTCTAGTTCTGTTTGCATAGGAACTGTTAACTAGCTACATGTTCCCTACGGTTCAAACTATGTAGGAGGAAAATTATGGGTGGGATGCTACGTTCTCAGGAGAAAGATATTATGTTCTGTACCTTTAATATAATCATTTATTTTATGGCTTGTTTCGCCACCACCATAAAAGTACCGTTTAACATGACTAGCACTTAATTTAATTTAAATTCTATTAAGTATTCTATTCTGGTTGATAGTGTCTATTACCGAAACAGGAAACGGAGCCATTATGAGCTGTTAAAAACAATGAGTTTTCCACAGAGATAATTAATTATGTTAATGCAACGATTTAAAAGCAACATCAATCTGACGATTTCTGGCCGTAGGACTCCCACAAGGCTAGTTGATGCGGAAGCTGTGTATCCTCCTAGCTTCATTCCTTGCGGGCTTTTCATGTCTCTGAGAAAGAGTCCGCAATCCGTGACACTAGTATAAATTGAAAGGACCGTTAGAGAATGTTTTCCAAGAGCCAAATCACGTGCTCGCAATTTTACTCACCGCAATGCATTTCCATAGTCACGATGATTCCTTGATCGTTATCGTTGTCGCATCGTGAGCTCGCTAAAACTACTCAAATTACATTTTTTGTTTCCCAGAATTAGCTATTCTACTTCAGCCTCACGAATAACGGGTCCAGTACTCCTCGTACCTTCGGTTCAGAGTGCTAACGGCACAGACGCTAGTGGATTAACATAAACGCCTGTACTCCTCTTGTTCCAAGTTGTTCAAACTAGGAAATTGCTGGTCGCACAACATGCAAAACTCGTTTAGGAATTCCTGTCTTCGGAAATTGTGTGCCTATTATTCATGTTTCCCTTCTATATGAAAGGTTTAGTAAATATTTGGGTTGCACTGTTAACTTGTGTGCTTTGTTTGTACATAACAGACCGCGACGGCTGCGATCTTGACGAGACATGCTATTATATTATTGGGTGATCTCAGTATGATATATGTACCAACGAATGTCATAGTCTCAACTTTAGGCCAATCCACTTATCATCAGCCGAACCCAATAACCTATCTATCACATATCGGAGATAGAAAAACAAATGAAACAACAGAAAACATGTATAATTTTTGTATTCTATCATTTGTTTTACTATCTCCAGTACCTATACCAAAACTGGAGATAGATAGGTTATTTGGTTCGCCCGTAATTACTGTAGGTATCACAAATAGTAAAAAAAGTTTACACGCATATTAATGCAGGATTTATGCTTTCGAAATGTCTCTATCATACACTCATGTCTGTTTACTGTTAGCACCGTTTTTATGACATAAAATCTCACCGGTAGGTACTATACCGGTACGCAACGCAGATCTGTAAATTGGCACTGCCTCATTTGATCAATTATGTTCAATATCAACGTTATTGGGGTTATTAATTCGGGCATAACTTTTTGTTTATGGATCGATCTTGATGATTCTTTTTTCATATTATATCTCGAATGAATCTTACATGCCTATTTATAATGCGCGAATAATTCTAAAACCTTTTAAGTCGTGGGTACTGATGAAAGATGCTCAATAGTACCCACAATTTAATTTATATTAATAGAGTCTATTAAATATAATATCTAAAAGGAACTACGATATAAATCTATTGAATTAATGATTGGAATTACCAAGCTCCGCTAGTATAAACTGGAAGAAGGAAAAGCAATTATATTTTATAGGAAAACATATTACGGACTTATAAAAGGGCTATCTATCGTTTCTAATAATATTTTAGTTGATATGCGACTAATAAGAATAGCATAGGTAATCGTTTACTTTGATTGCAATTATGATTCAACATCGGTAATTAATGCGATTATAGTAAATTTGAAATCTATTCAATTAACACAAAATACTCTATACCAATCTGGAGGAGAGTAGTACTAAATCCTTCGAGAACGAAAGAAGAAGTAATATGGATGGAAGAATATGCACATGCAGTTTTAAGGCAAAATATACAATATTTTGTTTTAATAAAACGTGAAATAAAGGGAAGCCTTGGATTGTCATGGTAAAGATATCCCCTTAATGGCTGATAAAAGAGTTTTTGTCTGCAAAATTTAAGGTTTGGCGATGAACTTCCAGAGCTTTAAAAGAGCTTGCATAAGAGCAGAAATGTCTACAGTGACAGTAGATACACCAATAGGCAACCAGTCTCGAACTACCATTACTAAGTGTTCAATGTGCAATGAATATTACCTAGTTAACACAGTTCGTAGAAAAATTACATGGAATTTGACCATATTTTAAGTAACTGGTAAAAAGGGTGAGGGTGTAGGTACCTACCAGGGTGAGCATACCTTCAAAAAGTATGGTGTTGCGTTACAATATAAAACATAAGCAGACGATGCGATTGCATTAATTCTGACAGGATTGTGGTGTATAATCAGGTCTTCACCAAATTAAAGCAACACCTTCAGAAAATACTCTTCCAAATAAAATAACAATGAACAAAATTGGTTAACAATTGACGAAGTGACGAAATCACTAACAAGATCCAAAAACCATGCAGCACAATTGCGAACCTCTTTCTTCTTCAGCAGAACTTAACCGGATAACCAATGACATAATCAGACACGTTACCGAACTAAGTTAACGTGTCGTAAAGGTCAATACTGTAAGTTAAAGTGAACTGCGGTAACCGAGTGATAAACACAAGTCATCGGACCGCCATGCCGGTGGCACCACGGTCACGGTCATGTAACGGCCTGCCCTACATAAAGGTCCAAGAGCTTTACTTGACGCTGTGTTAATTTTCTGTGGGTAGGTTGGTGTTTGTTTTATTTTAGTTAAGTTCGTGTAGTGGTGGTTGTCTTTCGTTTATTTTTTTGTAGAGTAAAGATAGAGGATTTAGAGATACATATCTGTCAAAGTCCTTATGCAGTTGAGTATGCAGAGAAGGCAACGGATTCGAATCCCTTTATTTCCTTTATTTTTTGATAATATTGTCAAATATTCCCTCCCACCACAAGGTGGAGCAAGAGATTTTGTCAGAGTTTTACTGACTTAAATCTGGGTTCCTTTAGTTGCTCTTTTGCGTCTTACAGGGCCAAGGTAACTCTTACGAAAAATCCAGCAACACTGGGAATTCCTACCTATATTCTAATTTCTTCGTCATTTCTTCGACCTGACTCAATCTTTACCGCTGTCATAATGATGATTCGATTGAAGTGGAGGAAGTCTCCTTCAAAAGAATGTAGAATATAGCTTAGTTTAATTTATTTAATTACTTAAATATTGCAAAACTTAAGCCTTAGATAATTAGGTATTTAATTAGCCAAACTATCTACTAATTTAAAATTCTTCAAAATTATTTGTAGAAAATTTTGCCACTTTTCGAAACATTTTGATATCTATTTTGATGTATTTCTCACTGAAGAATTTGCTAATTCCACTGCGGTCGAGACCTAGTGCATATCTTTGCGGTTAGTTTCAGTCACATTATTAGGTAGGAATACGTAAATAAAACGTGTTATAATAAAAATTGGTTCAATTAATTAAAATCTTGAAATCGTTTGTTTTTTGAGTGCAAAATTTATGATAAAGCCACATCTACTCATATTGTAATAATTAATCAAGAATATTCTGCATCGCAGATAACTATATCCTTCACACAGCATAGCATTTAACTAACATAAAACCAAGTCTCGACTCTTTTTAATTTCTACTCCACTTCTCACAAACGCACAACTCACTATCTAACCCATTTCATTTGTGTGTGGCTTACAAGCAATTAAGACTGCAGCCGGATTAAAACTTCTGATCAATCCGATAAGTCTACTTACTACTTTCCAGCACTCTAAATATGACAGTTTTAATTGTTGATTCATCAACAAAATCTATTTAGAATATCCTGTGTATTAATCATGAGAGATTTAGGAGTGCAAGCATTAAATACTTAGCGATAAATAACGTCTGATAAGGAACCAACACTTTCTAACACTCCCAATTCAATAGAACTAACTACTGGATCCAGTTTCTACCATCTCACTTCCTACCATTCCCGACTTTCACCAAACTCAAAAGTCAAGGTTCTGTAGGTCACAGGCGCAGGTCGGGTATGCGGTAGCCATATCAATCGATTCACTATCTAACTACTCTGATATAGCAATTTAAACTTTATGTCTTTGAGTTAAGAGTCCCGATTAAAATGCATGCTTTGATTTGAAGTAGATGTGCCGCATTGATACGTGATAAGAATGACGAGTGAAGTAAGTTAGCGGGACACTCTTATTATGGGTATAGGGTTGGTAACGGCTTGACACTTTTTACTAGATTTTGTTATACATAACTTTAGCTATACCTAGCTTTAGGTATACCTAGCTTTAACTATACCTAACTTTAGCTATACCTAGCTGAGTAGGTTGGGTTGGCGACGACGGTGTCGGTGGTTGGGTTGGATCGTCACAGCCAATCGTTAGGATACGAAGAACAATTAGTGAAAGGATATAAAATCACTTTGTTCCGGCTTTTGATGAAGCTTGTCTAATGATTGATAAGTTAAACGAAAAGGTACAGCATCCTACAGCACATTATATTGACCATATCGTCAAAATTTCTGGAAAAACCTAGTTGAGTGACGAACCAAACCTGGTAGTGCGGCAAAAGATTGGGCGATTCCTGGCTGAATCTGATGATGAAGATTAAAGTACTCTAAGTATTAAAAAGTTACAATAGCTACAATACAGTTTTCTTACATTGTTCCATAGTAAGAGCTTAAGGCGGGCGCAACGTTAGAATTATCCATACAAACGTAATACCAAAATCATTTGCAGTTTAAGCATATTTACACCATAATATGATGTTATTCGGATTCAGACAATAATTATCTAGGTTCCTACGTCGTCTTTTTGTTGAAAAACTTACCCCAAACGAAATTTAAGCGAATTCAAATTTGCACTTTTTTACAGCGAAAATGTCATGTTTTTATTTTGTTTTTTCTATATTATAAACAACAATATTTCAAAATATCTCTCTGTAGGAACACAGATATTATTATCAAGTTATAAATACTTGAAACAATATTGGAAATACATTAATTTTTCATTCATCATTTTTGGTATTACGGAACATCTCCCAAATTTCCAATAGTTTGTATTGCTATCACAGCAAGCAACTGTCAGTGTGCGGATGATGACTTTACTCCAGTCAGTGTGTCCAAGAATTGTTTATACTATCTGGATTGATTCCATCAACCTCAAAAACGTATTTTTTTTCGTCTCAACTCGAAATAGCGCGCGGTGTCCGCAGGCCACTTTCCCGGGTATTGATAGGTTAAAAAACTACCTGAATACTTTTTGTCTTCGTTCTAACTACCCACTTACATTTTCGTTTTTTATTTTATTCCATTATATTTTTTACATGTATGCAATTAACCTATTAAACGCCTCCAATATTTTTTATGAGCATAACCACTTCTAACCACGTCCAGCAGTTGTGTACGATTCTACGTGTTAGGTCAAAGATCAACTTGAGTGCCACTTTTTTTCCTCTTTGTTGATTACCCACATTAGCTTTTTTGTATTTGATAGATAGGTAGCTTGCATTCAACTTTTTTCTTCATAAATTGTTTTATATTCTTGTAGTAACTTGCACGATAAATCATTCTATAACGCTCCCTGTGGAGGGACATATTCCGCCTGTCAGGGAGAAGTAACGAGATGATTGAAAATATTTTGGTGCAAGCTCATTGATCTATTAAGGATGTTGCTGCTCTTTTGATTTAGCCTAACTGCAAGCCGCTTTATAAATTTACAATATTTATGTTTTATCTTCATTTTTAAATATTTCGACAACCCTACACACTCACATGACAGATTTTTTTATTCGACGATTTATGAACCCTGATGGACAACTTAGTTGGTCATGGGAGTTTAATGAATACAAAGATATGCAAAAAACTATTTCCGCTCTGACTCAGCATAGGAAACAGGACCTTACATTCGGAACTTGTCTATCATCAAAAGACGATCTATCAATATAATTTTGGCACCTAAAAATAAAAGAGTCCATGACACCCGAAACATACTTATACTTGAAGAAATACAGAAGTATAGCATATAAAAGCTTTTAACCTAAATTGTCGCTCAGTTTACTCAAACATACGGTCACTGCAATACACTGCCCCGATACGATCGGTTCCGAAACGAGCACAGCTCGGGGCTACCTCAGAATATACGAATACATACCTTACTTAGTTATACAGTAAGGAAATGGAGTACCAAGTCACGATTGGCGTCGACCGACTCAGGCCCTGCGGTATACCCGACAGACAGTAAAGGCAGGGTAAATGTGAAAGTTAAAATTAGGTTATATTTAGCACCTAGAATAAGAAGAATTACTGGCAAAGCAAACTTCTGTAATGTATAGTGTAATAACCAGGATTAACGCCAGGTAGAAGAAGAAGATGCAAACGTCTTTAATGAAATAAAAGCAAAAAAAAACGAATCGTGGAATGGAAGACAGTAACTACGAAAGGCGAAGTAGTAATGCGGCGATATCCACATAAGATTACATAGTAAAGACAAAATAGTGTTTTAGATTGTTTTCGGCGCATATACGTAACGTTAGCCTATAATATTAGAACAATCTAACATCTTAACGATGTGTCTATTGTGTCTTTTGGTATATTATGACTATGTATAAGTTTTATCTGAAACATCAAATTCTCCTCACTGCGTGCAATGCATATTGTTCGTTATAAACAATGTGCTTTTAGGAGGAGAGTTATATTTCAGATAAACATACGAATGATATGCAGGTGAGTCCTAGATCAGAGACCGCATATCGGAAAGTGTAGTATAAGACGCCCTCCATCTACGTAAGTGGAGTGACGACTTTGAAAAGGTGGTACGTATTGGGATCGACTGGAGACAGAAGATGGTAGATTGTGTGATTTTATTCTACTCGGAATTCTAGAACGGATTTAGGTGTTTCCTATCTATTATAGTGGTGGATTACGTCCCATTTCCTCTCTTAGAGACGAAGCCTGAGTCCAAGCAGTAAGGAATATTGTAAGGCTTAATTATGCTATGCTATCTACCATATTACAGGTTAACCTCTTTTTCTTTTGCCACACTACTTGGATTTGTGCGTAACTCAACCAGGTGTTTTCCGCTACTTTATTGATATGTTAAATACAACCCATTTTTGGACGAAGTATAAGCAATCATAAATTCTGCTGATAATATGAAAATGAAACGTATTCGTTTACGTAATAATCATCATCGACAGGCTTACTTAAAGCCGGAACCAGGTGATTTTATATCCTTTCACTGATCGTTCTTTATATCATAAAGATCGATAAACCATCTGACCAGTGCAATTTTATGGCAACTGACTGACGTAATCTTGGCTCTCACTGCGGGAACCTTCGCATACTTTGATAGTATTACAATAATTGCATATTTATACACCACCTACTGCTGAAGGGTTCAGCACGATATAAAGTGATTATCTAAATACCCTGGTTGACTTTTTTATAACCTTGTGAATATTCCCTTCATACCTTCACTTATTCGAAGCCTTTTCATCTGTCACAACAATAATATGACCACATCATTTTATTGTATACTGAGTGTTTGAACAACGTCCTAGATCAGGCCAGAACCAATTGCTGCTTTTACTGAAAATGCAGGTCAAGAAAATGATAAATCGGCATACAGCATAGTAGTGCTGGTGAAGTCCATATCAAAAGATTCGTCCGAAACAGAAGAAGATCAAGAAAAATGAAAAGAGAGCTAAATAGCCAGAGAGACAGAAATTGTACAGGCTCCTAAAAAAATACTTTTAGTTTGCTTTACATAGCAAACTTATCCGTATATTTATCTATTCGTCTGCTTTAATCGAAGGTCACAAAAACTGTAATTCTATGCCATTGACATTGCAAAGTCGATTGGACTAATATATCTGCCACGCGTGACCTGAAGTGATTGTATAACGCTGATGGCATGAAACACAATAGCCGCTGCATTTATCACACCGAATGGAGATTACTGTGTTTAATATTATCCACGTTTTAATATGAAATTACTGAGTGAAATCACTGCATTGTCTTTTTTATGAAAGAGTGCAACTTTTTTCACTAACTTTTGGTAGATGATTATTATCCTAGCTAAGGAAACACTTTCTTCTTGGAAGTGATAGCTGTCTGAGAGTATATCAAAATTTGGACTCATCTGTCTAAATCGACAGAAGTACCTAATGATGAGGAAAGAAAATAAGAAACAAAAATCTCTAACAATAACAAAAAATAACATTCTAGCACACGAAGTTATTTCCTGAATAGCCGACAAAGGAAGTGTTATCGGAATTACTATTTAGACTTCCCCACACATATGACATAACATCAATGACTAGACCAAAAAATTTAATAACAATACAACTTTAATGGAGTGTGGGTGACATTTTCCAGCCTTCAGCGCACAACAGTTAGATAAGAATCAGAAGCGCGAGAGTGAAAGCGTTCCGCCGGATTCACATGTGATCTGTCTCGCTCTGACGCTGGTTACGTCAATGTTACTGCTCACCTTCACATACATAAACAGTAAATAGATAAGAGGTAGCCACAAGTTTAAGTAGCAGCTTTGGGAAGAAGCCTGTCCTGCGAGGCATTGCGTAACACACGTAGGTATAGCGATGCTTTTCATTTTGACAGTTGTTTGTCGAATGTGCATATTCACTTCCTTATTTATGATGTTGAATTTTTCTACTATCTGAAGCAATGGGTTAGGAAATTTTACTTCTTTGGAAAGTAGATATAACCTATTTTCCTTCAGCAGTATAATCAACGTCGTATAGCCAGAATATTAGCTCTGGTAATGCGAACCATCTGATACTTATTGAATAAAAATTTATAACTTCTAACCTTAGAGTCTAGTATGTATATGCTAGACAATTTTAGATTGAAACTCAACAGTAGGTAGGATGATTTCTGTTATAACACGGATAAAGTGACTTTACCAATAAATACAAGTGAACTTTCACACGCGTTGCCGAAAAGAAGATATCAGTCACTGATCAATCCATAATTCATTAGACATCTGTCATGAATTGTCTATATTTATGTGGCCTCTATTCAAAGTGTCCTCTCGAAATTGCTCAATATCGCTGATATCAAACTGTTAGCATGTTTTTAACAAAGTTATATTGAATGCAGCGCCTGCAAAAAAGTTAGTGCGTTCAACTCGTCTCGTTGTTGCTTTTTTACATCATATTGCACCTGAAAAATGGAAACAGTTATGTAAGAGACGGAAGCCGTTATTAGTTTGCTATTACAATGTTTATTATCAGTTATTATTAATTGCCAGCATTTACTTTTAAAAAGACAAATATGTAAATTGAGGGATATATCTTTGTGGTGGAGTTTTATTTCCAGTTTATGTTCCTTGACTCGACTAGTCGACTGAATATGTTTATCTACAATTTGGATCCCGTTAATCCAAGTGGTGATGAGTATGATGGCTCTGGTGAAGTATAAACGCATTGAGTGTACGGTAGTATCCACATTGTGTCAGTACTCTAATGTGTAAGTAAGTTTATAGCTAGTACCGCTGCCTATGCAGTTATGCCGAGTTGATTTCATGTGGGAATACGTACGGTAACACTCGACGCATTACATTTAATAATATTATTTATTAGTAATTTAATGTTCGCCTGGCTACTGCGTAAATATTTACGGGAGTCACCATCCATTAAAACCCATTGGAACGTTGGTTTAAATTAGAATCCATAAATACAACATTTCGGATCGATTTTGCTTCATAAATAGATGGGCAGTTAAACTAATATTGCTTTTAATAAATTATAGCACCGTTGTCGTTCAGTCATAAAGTTGATTTGAATGTTTAATGGCTGCACTCGTCTGTTATTTAATGATAATTTTCGTAAGATTTACTTTGATGAGGTCGGGTTCAGCTCCATCTATAAGTGATTTAGCAGGTATTTGTGTTAACCGATCAAGGAGGTTATTAACGATAAAGTAGGTACTTAGCTATATTTAGACATAAAAACTTGCCTTTGAGATCAAAACACTAAGTAGACATCCAAGAAACTTAAGCTGAATCAAGACAAGCTGTTATTGATCGAGAGGTTTTTTAATGAAGTTTTTATAGGAGCCAACTTGAATTAAGTAGGCGACAGAGGACTTGAATCCACCTGGAGGTTATATAACGTTCCTTTGGCATCAATGTAGCTCAAAACAAACGTCTAGGAGATGCAATGCCTTTGTACACGTTCCGTTCATCCGCATTCCCGGTTGGCGTCTTTAACATCGTATCGTTATGTGTTACTGGCGTATAACGGAACGCCCGTAACTGTAGCGTTGCACGACGCTCTTTGCGTACCACTTGCTATGTTAATAGCTTTACTGTAACAAATATACTATGTTGCCAAAATATTGGGGTTACTGTTATGAGTTGGATGTAATAAATAAATATTAATAAAAAACTTGTTTTGTTGAAATTTTCCCGCTGGATGACTGTTCATAATTCGCTTACGTGACCAACTAGAATGAAGTTAAGAAAGGAAAAATGTCTTTTGAAGAAATTGTAAAATATGACAGGTTAATTAAATATACATTGAGTATTATAACTATACAATGTTGCCAAAAGATTTAGGTTAGATAGATACTGTTATGAGTTGAATTGTAATAAATCAATATTAATAAAAAACTTGTTTTGTCAAAATGTTCACGCTCGATGGCGTACAGGCTTCGCTTACGTGATCAATTAGAAAGAACTTAAGTGAAGTAAAACATAATATTCCAACAAAATTGTAAATTCCAATGGCTTAATTAAATATTATACAATAGAGATTTAATGGTAGGTTTGATTACAAAGATGTGTCTAATTTTATTAGTTACAGATTCAGTTATTAGCCTTTTCCCAACTATGTTGGCGTCGCTTTCCTGTCTAACGGGTTGCAGCTGGATATCAGTATTTTACATGGAGCCATTGCCTATCTGACCTCCATAGCCAGCAATTGGGTACACAATAGGTACCTTGGCAAGTCTGGTGTCACATATATCCTGTCCTCTGACTATCAGAAACGACTGTCAAAGATCTAAAATTACAGCCGGTCTTACCAACGGCTTAAGGTACCTTCCGAGACACGGGGAGTCTGAATGGGAAGACGTGTACCCATTCACTTCTTCTTCTTAGCGTGTCGATGGCAAAACTCTTCAAATACCTTGCCTGGCCCAGTATTCGGCCACGGCAATGCCGTCCACTGATGCTGCCATTAGGTCATGGCGTGAGCATGTAACAGGGCAGGTGATGCAGGATGGAAGGTGGGACATGGTCTGCGGGGACACGCCGCACAGACACTGAAGATCTGAACCGTCCGAGAACCCCCATCTGTGAAGATTGTCTTTGCTACGCCCAACCTGGGTGCGAAGTCTGTTCAGGGCTTTCCAGGTTGGCCAAGACCCATTCACTCTTCGACCTCGGCAAGCCTTGGTGACTAGACTTGAGTGATTTGTAGTACTTAAAAAAAACCATGAACTCCTGTTACAAATTATGTCCCTAAGTTTAAAATATATTCGTACAATAGGCCTATGTACCTATGTAACTTTGTACCATTTGTATGCTAGTCATTGTAGTAGGTACTTACTAAAACTGCTCTTGCATGGTCTTGACTAGATTGTATCTCAGTTAAACTAAGCAGAAAGATAAGAGCTTTTGCGTGTTAACATCATAATTGATCAATCAACGTTAGGTAGTAAGTACTTCCTCGGAAAAGTCTAGCAAGTAAGTAATAATTAGTGTCTCCTGTACTTAAAGCTATGGGGCTAAGTAAACCATACCTCGAGTCGAAACAATAAGGTGAAACTCATCGATTATTTTCCACTAGAGGAAACCTGCCAGCACAATAGCTGTGGGAACAAAATTCTTTGATATATCCACGATTAAATCAAATGTAATAAAAGAAACTCATAACTAATGTCGCTATCTTACATTCTAACAGTTCTTATTGCTTATTATCAAATGATTACTTTATTATCAGAATCTGCTTTCTAAATTAAGGCATTTTATTGTAGTTTTATGTTTTCATCGCCGTATTATGGCGTGTTTAAATTTGAATAATTTGTTTCTGAGCTTTTCATAAATATGTATTTACGTTGGATGTAATGTTCATAATATGCTCGTATTTATAGTGAATGACCTCTTATTTAACAGTAAAGGGTTTCGAACCGAGGCTCTAGAACGCTTGCGAAAAAGCAAGAGCAAAATCTAATAATTTTGTATAACACTTTTTTGGAGTTTAAATTTTTCTATTTTAACCTGAAAACCAATATCTTTTGGGGTTGTTGTTTACTAGTATTAAATTGGCTACCAATTCAATACTAGTAGACACCAGCAAACATCTAAACAGCACTACCTATATTTTATGCTATCTGGTCGTTGTCCCCAGTTCGGAACGGGCGATTGAATGAGGCCTGTGGGCGAGGAACTTAGTAACCTGTCACTGTGCACCATTACGGCCCTTAAGCCCAGCACTTTATTGCTGAACGTGCTTCACGCGATGCGAACCTCGTGTTCTGGCCATTTAGACTTTTGCTTTAACTCAAAATATATTGCGAGAATGTTTGATTGCATACATAGGGGTCGATACTTCTTGCGGCATTGTCCGAGAGAGTTACCGTGGCTCTAGAACGCAAACAGCCACTGAAGAACGTAGGTGGTTCTCAGTCGTTAAAAATCTAACACTACTTCTAGCTACCCAGATCATGAGGACTTGAGGAGTTATTGGATAATTTTCCTAATCAAAAAAGGGGTACCTAGGTGCTTTTATTTAAAATAAATTTTAAAAAAAACCTAAGTATTCATATTCGTTGATAACTTGATGCCTAGAAGTCGCTCCATAATTATCATCAACGTCTTGTCTTTATACCAATTTAATTGAGATCAGCTCAACGTTTTCTTCTTTATTACTCGTTAACTCAATAGTCAGTCTCTTTTTAGCTGCATCATAGCCAAAGCACCTATAAAATACCGAAAATGTGGCTATTTCGAAATTCAATTACAGTGCGTAGACTCGCCGAAAGTGCAAGGTAATGAATGGGAACAAATCTAACCGAAAATGTACAAAAGAAAACTAATGAGGTTAACTTGATAAAGTGCTATAAAGCTGGTGTTTTTGTTGTTATTTTCAATCACGTTTCGGCCAAATAACCGCCTTTTCCATATGATTCTCTTTTATTAGGCGTCGTCTATCTTTGAGAAATTTAGTTTTTGTTAATGGTTTACAAGTTTCAATATTTTTTTTATATTTTTATGGTCCGAGAATAGAACCTTGAGGTATCCCAATACTTATTAATTTTGTAAGCCAGCATCAACTGCTAGTAAGCCACAATATATTCTCAACCTAAGAGTTTGTTAAATGTAAAATGGTCAAGACGCTAATAAATATCTGATAACGTCTCGTAAGCATAAACTTTTGTATTTATGAAACTATCAACTCTACATAATTCTGATATACATAGTACTGTGTAAAATGCTTAATTTAGATCAAATTTTAGATTAATCTAATAACCACAGCCTTACTTTCAACCTGTTCATCACAATAATGATAAAAAGTTGTATTCAAGTCAAAAGACAGGAAGTTTTTGTAACGGCACATAAAATTTCGACCATTTTGGCTAATGACACAGTCGAGATAATGTGAAACGTTTATCTTATTTTTTGTCACCATTCAGTACATTTTTGTGTTACACATTGCTTTTTCCCGTCTAAATGAGATTAATGGTTTGAGGTGAGGTGACAGTTCTTAGCACTTTACCTACAGTAAAATAAAAGAAATGGAATGAGAACTTGACCATAGCGGTGCTTACCTTAATTGTAACTGTTTTGGCCTCTTGGTTAATAGGTGAAGTCCATTTACTTTCATTGCAATTAATATCTTCAGAAGCAATCGGTTTTATTTGGGTTTGATGAACATTTTTATTGACTACCGTTAGTGTAGATACAAAGGTATGCTCTTTTCGTTTTTAGTATTTGATCTGATAGGCACCCTAACCTACACACATTTTAGGGTAGGTTTAATTAGAACAAGTATCGTCAAAGTTTCTTCTAAGTATGCAACTGTCTGAATTTCATCCAAATAAATAGTTCTAATAATACAGTCATTTAACCGCGTTATAAAGCGACTTCTGCGCTTGTCAATAGGCCACCAAGCTAGTATTTGACTATGTCAGAAAGGTAAATATTTAATAACGGTCACATAAAAGAACTGTGAACTCAACATCTCGAAGTAACAGGTATTACGGGATATTTTTCTAATATCCATACAGATCGTTGTATAATTCGTTCTAAAACGACAATGGCATAACGGGTCGGCTTCCGAAGAAAGGTCGTCGTGATATCAAACACGGTGCGCTGCGGAAAATCAATTCGCGACAACACTCAATTTGCTCATCATCACGTAATGTTTCCTCTGAGCGAGTTATGGACTGTGCTAAAATTGTATGTTTAGAAGCACTAAGGTCTAGTTAAAGGTCATCTTTTCGCAAGGGAGCAATATGACTAAATTCTGGCAGCGGCTTCGCCTGCGAGAAAGTTGTAAATTAGGTATCCAAGGGCGATACCCATATAGGTATACCTACTCCCGACAAATTACGATTACTACGATTATTATCTAACTCGAGCTCATCGCAGGAGACCTTTAGATTTTGAGGATTTTTAAATTGCAATTTCAATAAATTGGCTTGCTATAATTTTGGCGTGTAAGAAAAAAAAACCTTCTGAGTATCAAATCAAAGAATCAATATCATAGCAAGTACAAAGGTAATTGAAATTTACAACCGATTACTGCTCCGCAATCTCATCATATAAAATTGATCATTATGCCATAAAAAAGTGGAATTAGATGTCGACGAACTTCTACGAATAATGATAGGGGGCAAATTATGAACACCATTATCTCCTGACAAGTTATTACATTTCATCTTAACGTTATGTTAAATTCATATTACAATAGTGTTCGCACCTACCGCGGCCATCTTTGAATGTGTCAGAAGATGGGAATGAAATAGGCGTAGCGGCCAAGAAATAGATTATTACAATTTGTGTGTTCCGTTACGTCTAAGTTCTCATGATAGTTGTACAGGGAATGACAGCGCGGGAGCATAATTTCATCTGAGCCAGTTTTACTTTGATTCGATTTCAAATGAATCTTTCGGTTTTAGTAGGTACCTAACTATAACGTGGTTAATATTGTCTAAAGACATTATGTCAATAGTCTTCAAGTTCAGGGCTCTGGTATGGCAATGGCAATCTACGAGTAAGCTTGCATAAGTCGGTACCTAATTCACACCAAGTGCGTTCGATCAAATATTTTATTTTTTATGCTAATTGAACTAGGTACTTAATCAAAGGCAATAAGTTATTTTTGCCATTAGGGGAATCTCATTAAAAATTCCTACCTATGTTAATGTTAATTTTTCTTACATACATTTTTTTGGAGACAGAAAATCTCCTAAAGATAGATCTTCTAGGTACTATCTTAATAGATACTTAGATACTATTCCAACAATAGCTAGAAAAACATAAAGACTAAAAGACAAAGTTCTACTAGGTATCTATTAATTTTCTATGATATTGATCCTAACTTAGTCCTAGTAATTAGTATCTATTATTGTCAGGAAACTCATTGTTTGACTTCAGCGCAAAACTTCGCAACATCTTACATCAACTTGGCCTGTTTCGAAATTACCAACCATCCCGAACGTAATATTGTTGACGTCGCATTGTAGCTATCTCATGTTTTTATATTATCTTTTATGAAATATGTAGGTAGATCTGTTTGTAAGTAGTTACCTAGGTTTAAGCAGATGTTGCGTAAAAGTGCGCTTAAAATTTTAACATAATAAGAAGAAAGAAATAAAGTGCTTTCTGATATAAACGGCAACAAAACGTAGCTCTACATGCTTTTCTTTTAAATAGAGTGTCTTTATTTTTATAGGATTACAGAACATAAAGAAAACATAATAAGAGTGATTCATTTAGCATATTTGGAAAAATAAAATGGCATAACTCGCTGGTATTGTTGGATAGGCGAATCTGATAAAATTATCCGTGCACCAAACCAGATCTCACGCTCAATAAAAATTGCTTTCACTTCAATTTATAATTTTATCTATTTCATCTATAGTCGTGTGTTGTGTCCATCAGAATGGTTTTACGGCCTTTGATATTTGTGACCTGCTCTTAATGCAATGTGCCCCAAATTGGTATTTTACTATACCTACTTAGAAAGTTTAAATTTCTTGTATTTCACGGTTGTAGTCTGTCTTTATTTTGATCTTTCAAATGATACAGATCAAGCTAAAATTAAATAATTACTGGTGTCAGTTTCCATCACCTCAGCTCCACAAATTACTTACATCAGCAGACATTTGGTGTTCTTCAATTCGTGTAATGACCCTTATTTTCACACGTGCGACGCCGACATTAAAGAGCTGGTCGAGATCCCACCGACCACGGTCCCACATTCTTATACAGTTGTAATTGCCCACTAATTGTCAATTACGCAACACCGCATAGCTGTTTATGTAATTGTTTTTGTTTGTGATAAACCCTGAGAGTTGGATAACTGTAAACAGAAGCGCAAGCGCACGTCAAACACTCGCTTCTGTCATTTTGTGTTATAACGACCTCTACCGTTGCGTAAAAACAATCAAACATTATCACAGAATTTCTATACTTAGCAACTATAGTTTTTGTTCTACAAATACTCGCTCGGATCTGTTAGCGTGAGAAGATGCCCTAAGAGTAAAAACCCTTTATTATTAAAACTAGAAGTAACTAACTACTTATTCCGTTTACAATGTAAACCGCGTTTCTGCTCTATAATTTTATACATCCCATACTTTGTAATGTAGCATTAGCAAAACCATGACAATTTCAACAGGACTAGAATAGAGCAATAATTTCTTATAATCATTGCATTCTTTATACCATACCATGACTAAGTTGCGGACAGGCAAGGCAATGATCTTAAAGTTAATGGCAATCATCACGCACAGCTGGTGGTGTGATGATCTTTGTAGCTACGACGATGAAATGGACCGCAACGTCATACTGTTAAAATAGTCCCAGAGTCATGATTCACAGTGAAAGATTAGTTTAAACGTTACTGAGATTAGATTCAGATCCATTTAAGGATGGCTTCAATCTCAATCTGAGAAACGAAAACAGACAAAGAATCCAAAGCCTTTGTTCATGCTTTAGATCCTAAGAAATTAAGATAATTGCAGCTGGCTTTTAAAAAATCTAGTCATCGATATAATCGTCACTTCTCTCATAAGACAATTAGCATGCAAAAAGTGAAATAAAAGAGCTATTAAAACAGTTAAATTAATTGAACAGTCCACACGACTGATGAAAGTAAGACTTCTTTATCTCATCCGCAATCGCTCGACATAGATCATACCTAGAGACCCAATTCAATTCCCTCGAATAAACAATTTAATTGTCTTCCAAACGTTTCCTATCTAATTGTACCATCAGAGATCGCTGGCAGAGAGCGGAAATCTAACCGTATATTTTCTAAGAATATAAATGTACAGATTTTGCAGATTAATACGAAGAATTAACTATAAATCCTGCTAAACGCCTCGACTGCAAAGTACAATGGATCGCTTTTTCAAATATACTTAGCGCCCCTTTCAATATTTTACTGTCCGAGATTATGCTAGCTTGGCTCGTTCAACGCCCTCGAAGATGCGAGCCTTTTCCGACTTGTCCGGTTAGTTATTAGTGTCAGTCAGGGGTTAACGGAAATACGGCAGGATTATTATGGAGACGTGTCTACTATTCTACAAAAGTTTATTCCATCGTCACAACTTGGCCTTCAAGTTATTTGGACAAAAAAAGTCATTTTAATCTCAATGCAGGCTGTAAGTGTTCTACGTGTACCATTAAACAGAAACAAATCAAAAACTTACATTTCGTAAATTGTGAATTGTCTCAAATTGCTTTCATATCCGCCGCCACAACCGCGGTATCGACCGCAAATTGTCGATCAACTCGGCTAGATACACTACTGGCACCGCAGATCTAGTCCGTCTAGTCCAGGCAAACACCTTCGTATTTTATTATTAGAACGCTGTACTTTAGATACAAGTTCTATGAACCTTTCTTTATTACGTAATGAAAATACCTGTATGATATAACTTTACGACGGCACACATTTAAGGACCCTATAAAAATTTCTTTTCACATAGAAGCTACACCGGAATAATTTACCTACCTACCTACCATTATTACCTAGGTACTCATAAAAATTGAGACCATAGTTATAAGGAATAAGTACTTAATAGACTAGCTTTTGTCCAAATATATTTCTAGCCCTAAGATAAATTTTATTTTATACCTCAAATTGTCCATATCTTTTTAGCAGTTTTGGTAGTGTGAAGCATTGGTTCTCTCTCCTTTTTATTTACACAATATTTTTCTCTCATTTCAGGGCGCGCCAAGATGTGGCGTGCGATGCTGCTACTATGGCTGGCGTCTCCAACCCTCGGTCAGCAGATCCAGGCAAACAGGGTATCCAGCGTATCCACGATCTGCGACAAGGCATCTCTGACCGTCCACTTGGAGATGGCACAGCCATTCAAAGGACTTGTCTTCAGTAAGGACTTCTCGAGGGAGTGTCGAGTGCAAGGTAAATAGTTTAGTATTTTTGAGTAACGTTGTAACGATAATTGTCACAACATCAGTCAGTCTTCACTACATAGTATAAAACAAAGTCGCTTTCTCTGTCCCTATGTAGGGATATGGGGATGTGTTCTTAAAACTACGTAACGGATTTTGAAGCGGTTTCTTTTTAATAGATAAATTAATTCAAGAGGAAGGGAGGTTTATATGTATAATACACGTATAATATAGTAGACAAACACTGATAATTTTACACCCGTGCGGACCCGGGGCCGGTCGCTAGTTACCAATAATCCAGCACACCCTCTGATAAACACAACGTAGGCGTAGGCTTGCGGACGGCGAGCAATGGGTAGCTTGCCTTTTAGGGGACCGGTAACCGTCCAGACCGAGCCCGAGTCGTTAACGGTGGGTGGTGTTCCACGTGCACCTCAAAGAGGACATGGTTTTAATCAGTAAAAGTCTGACCCGCCCTGCCGCTTCGCCCAAAAGCGGGAGAGGTTATAGAATAATTTCCCACTTAAAAAAAACCCTTTTGATAAAGAGAACGTATAAATGCCCTTTAAAATTGTGCAAAATATCAATCGAAACGTAAATTATTCCAGGAAACCTTCAAAACAAGATAACTCTAAATCTACCTTCAAACGCGTGCGGCGTGAGGACATCAACCATGAACACTACAGTCGAAGAGCCTGATGATGAAGAGGACCTGTACTACAACGTGGAACTGGTCGTGCAGATGGACAGGCAGCTGCAGCAGTCTTCCGATCAGGAACTGTTAGTCAGGTGAGGAAGAACTACTAAATGATCAATTAGTTAATATTCGAAGATAGGCTGTAAACAATAGGGCTGTGTGGCATTGTTCGAAAGAGTTAACGAGGCCCTGGAACACACAGGGTAAGTGGAGGCGGGTAAAAAGTCTAGCAACTCCCCTCACCTAAACAAAAAGCTTTATAATGGCAAAAGCAAAAGTCTTGTGTCATTACTCCTTCACGCTCAAAATGCAGAATGGATTCAGATGACATTTGGTACACGGATAGACCATATTTGGAATACCATATATGACGTAGGATATTTTATTCTGGGAGTTCATTCTCCTGAGATAATTTTCTAATTTAACTTAGTACCTAGCATAATAGTTTTAGACTAATACACTAAAATCTATGTATGTACGCGTATGTATTTTATTAATTAAATACAAACCCTATTTAACAAACACCTGCCTCATGCAATATAAATTTATTCCCTTATGTTAATCTTTAGAGCTTCTAATGTCATTTAACAAACATAGGGTGGACGAGTCGTCTAACTTGATATCTATAGAATCCCAGATTACAAGTCCAAACAAGGATCATGTAATAGATGTAGAAAAAACCTTACGCAACCAGATTGTGCCCAGTGGAAGTTGTACATGCAAGGTGCAAGGACATTAAAAAATCTAGTTCCATGTGGAATGCGTCTGGTGCTAGCTAGATAATAATTGTAATTTCTGATAAGGTCTCCTTGGTTTCATGTTACCCCATTTAATGCATAATGGAGAGCGTTAACCAAGAGCCCGGTTGCTTTAATGCAATATATGCTGCAAATTATTTTTCTAGCATTTAATCTTCCCGACTCCGTTTAAATATGCGTATGCGAGGACTAAGAGCATCTGAGAAGTGCAGTGTTTGATTTGAAAACAAGTTATGACCTATTTAGTACAACGGAAATGCATTAGCCTGTGGGCATCGTGTTTGCAAATCACGATGTTGACCGTAGTTGATATTGAAAAGTTGTAAAATAAAGGACGAGTAATATTTATTTAAGAAATACCGAACAAAGTCTTTAAATATCAGTACTATATATTCAGAAAAGAAACCAAATTAATTATTCATTTATAACTTTACAGAGCAAGATCTACTTATCACGATTACTTAGGTATCTAAAGCGTACTGTTTTGAATTTCAGATGTAAATTGCAACCTCGCGCGGTTCGCATCAACAGCTCGGCTTTAGAGTCAGTAATCAACAGTAAATTACACGAAATGACTACCAGGGAGGCGAAGAAAACGAGGTAAGGTTAAATAAAAATGTACCGTATTACCATAATCGTGGCAACCGCGAGAGCAAATGGTCCGATGTTATACGAATATTATAATTAAAGTACCTGTATAACTAGTAATTTGTTGAAGACTTCTTATTTGTTTGATAACAGTGTAGTAGCCGAGTGGTTTTGCCACGACTTACACAAGTTGTAGGGCGCGGGTTCAAACTCAGCTAAGTGCATTACTTTGTGTACTTTATTTCATCACCGCTTGTCTCCCGGGAAACCGGCATGTCCTAGAACCAAAAATTCGACGATATGTGACAACCACCAATTCGCACTCGGCCTGCGTGATAGATTATACGGCCCATTCCCTCTACCAAAGAGGAGGCCTGGTCCCAACAGTGGGGACATTACATTACAAGGCCGGTTATATTATTATTACAAGACTGGTTATATTATAGTAACTTTGATGACCTGCCTACAGAACTGGCCGCAACCGTCAAGGGTTCGCGAACGCGGCAGAACTAGAGCAACGGGAGTGGTTAATGGCAGCAGCTCGGGCCTGGATGGAGCTCGCACCCGCTGTGTCTGCTGCAGAGCCGGCCACAGTCGAAGTTGGACAGCCTACGAGACTGCTCATACAGTGCACTTTACCGGGTAAGTATTCGATGTAGTTTGTTAGGGCTGCAGTTGCCAGAACTTTTATAACGCCTTGTCTATGGAATGAGCAATACATGACACACAATACAATAGTGTGACTCAATGCTCAATTTATTAGGGGGCTTCGGAATTTAGTTTGTATGGTCAAGTCTTGGTGGCTAATAAATGAAACGCCAAGCCGAAAGCTAAAATACGGGATGGGTAGGAAAAGTTCCAATGGTTTTTCTTCCCTCAGTTTTTGGCTCCTTTAGGTTGTGTCTTATCTGTAGTAAAGAAAAAGTGTGGACCTATAATATGTTGTGGGAATTAGGGACTACTGACTGAACTGCAACGTTAATTCTCTCGTGACACAAAAGTAACAAAGAATTTTAAAGTTATAAAGCCCGACAAAAATAGAAATGATATAGTTCTTCCAATGAAACTGCTAATAGGTGCAATAACAATACAAGACAATGATTCATGTCCTCGGCATCCTTTGTTATTGCGTAATAGATCCTGACAGTTTCTCATAATTCAATTGAAAAATTGTATGATGACTGAACGTATTACTCAATGTCCATCTTCATATTCCAGTGGGCGTTGGACTCCGCGTAACAAATTGCGTCGCCCACGACGGCTTGGGAGAAGCCTCGCAGAAACTACTCGACGAGGCTGGCTGTCCTATCGACGAAACGATCTTCAACAAACCATCAATTCACCATCACAAACACAAAAGCGCCGAGATTGATTTCTCTGACCTAGAACCTGTTGACTTACAGAAAAACATTGACGAGAAAACCAACATAAAACTGGAAAAATCTGACCCAGAAAACATGTTTAAGAATATCATGACCTATCAACATGCTATCACCACATTTGCTGCTTTCAAATTCCCTGATAGAGCTAAGCTGCATCTAACTTGTGGTATAGAGTTGTGCAAAGGTCTATGCCCACCGGTGGACTGCAAAGCTTTGCAGAAACCACAACAGACTAGAGACGGACTACTTCGAAAAGCTCGATTAGATAAAGATGCGAAAGGCATAGTAATTGACAGATTGGAGGTATATAACAGCATAGAGGTGCATGCACCCAATATTGAGTTAGAAGATGAAGCTTCAATAAGAGGTAAGAATTCGAATGGGCCATTAATCATAACATCAGTCAATCAGATCAAGACCTTCGAACAATTAGTCATACTTTACCTTACCTACATCAAGCAACCAAGTTTTTTTCACTGACTAGTATGTATCTCACTTTATTACAGGATCAAGAAGAATAGAATCAGAAGAAGACGAATTCGTTCGAGGCTTCTCACCAGGAGACAAGACCATCTGCTTATCACCAGGGAAAATGGCCCTCGCATTTTGCGTCCTAGGAATCATTTTCCTATGTGCAATCGCCGTGGCCTTCATCTCCTTAGTGCGAGCGAGACGCCGTCTTGGAAGGGAGCCGTTGCATACGTCTCTCTCTTTCTACACAGGAAGCAAGAGCATGTTCTCATCAAGCGAGAGTTCAAGCTCTGGTCTTAGTGGTAGCAAACTTCTCCTGACTGATAGCCCGTACTTAGACCACCACTCATCTTCTAGCAATAACTGGCCTTATTCAAGGGCTTTCTGACAGGAAGCCAGAAGGCGAGACGTCAGTTTACGTGAATTTATGTAAGGCGAGGTCGTCTCGCCTAAAAGGCGATTTTAAAATCATTGGGGCTTGCTATTTATAAAAAAGCCAGATTCGGCGTTGGATCTGCAATTTTGCGCCCTATTTATTAGAGCGAAAAGTTCATTTTAAGTGCGGAAACATCATTTACTAGAGCCACTGAACTTATTTGGTCTAAAAGTTTTATAACAGTGAATAGATTTCAAAAACTTTTTGGTGTTCTTTAAAATAAAAGGTTGTGAGTTGTAAAAGATCTGATTGATACCAGAGTATACCTGTTTTTTTTTGCGATCTCAAGTGACTTCCGGCAGTATTTTAAGTTTCGTGTTTGAATCAGTAACAGAATTGTCTTATTAGTAGAAATCAAAGGCATGACAAATAAAAATCTCGCTCAGATAATTAATAATAAGTTTTTGTAAGTCACCATTAAAAAAAAAACTTTTTAATTGATAGGTACGTTATTTATATAAATTGTACTTAGTCGATCAATAAAATTAGTTAACTGAAATATATGTATCCGTTATGATGTAACAGTATAGTCAACACACTTTTTTTAATATTTAATCCTTGTTAGAGCGTTTCCACATTATCCGATCCGATATCGGTGTCGGACGCCGATACGATATCGGGGTAAGTAAAATGTATGAAATGCCATGCTCCGATATCCGATATCGGGCCGGACAATATGAAAGACAGGTACATATTTCATACATTTTACTTACCCCGATATCGTATCGGCGTCCGATACCGATATCGGATCGGATAATGTGAAAACAGTCTGATAGTCCTTGAGTTTGCAAAAGAAAGAGTTTTCTTCAAAAGCTGAAAATAAGGAAACCTTTCCTTATTGTGAAAATAATTTTAGTAATGTACTCTACTTAATTGATTGAAGACTGTGCTTCAAAGTACCTCCCAAAGCTTGTCTATTTCTAGCTTCATAGTTGGTAAGGAGCTATTTATTTTTAGTTGTATTTTCGACTTTTTTGTCGTTTGAGGCGGTGCTTCTGAAATAATTCTATCATGTGGGTGTGAAGATTCATCAAAAAAAAACATTTCATAGAAGAAATGCCTGCATTGATATTCACAATATAAATTCACTAGCACTTCCTCGAAATTAAGAATCTAGTTATAATCTCCTATTTTAAGAGCATTCCGAATAAAGAATGTGTAATTGTGATGTGATGATATATTAATTGTCATGAAAATTTGGATGAGTTTACATGTTTATACATTTTGTAATAAACCAATAAATCGAAAGGGTTTGTGTTTCAGTTTCGGTGTTTTAGGTAAAGGTCACCCATAGAACATGTACCGCTTTTAATAACATAGATGACACTGCATTTGTGGATGAATATAAAATACAAATATATTTATTGCGCGAAGCGGTATGTAGGTACCTACCGCTAACCTAACCTAACCTACGTAAACAAATACCTACTTACATAATATATAAAAAGTAAACACAAATAAAAAGTAGTTCCTAAGATCGCTGTTGGTTCACTGTTAAAAGTGGTATAGGTATATTTACAATAATTTACATGTTGTCTATTTACTTACCTACGAGTACCTTAGCAAAAGTACTCTGTGCTTTCTAAAGTTACCTACTGAAGACTAGGTTCTCAGATCTATCTACTCCTCTGTTACCAAATGGCATTTGTGTAGGATGTATGAAGTAGCAAAAAATAATGAAACAACAATAAACATTACGCCGCGCGGCCTTATCCTTGCGAAAAAAAAGTAGTGTGTAGTGAGTACCTACTGACTGAACTTCATTCGAATCCAAAAAATGCCGCCAAAACCAAACCCATAGACATTTTATAACTGTCATTAACTGTCACTATAATCAGTGTTGCAAGCACTAGTTTTTTAAAACAGTACTACTGCTGCATTAAAATTTAAAATATCCGTAGAAAACCGGTGATTATTGTTTTGTTCTATTACTCTGTCGTTGTTTATAATAAAAATCGTAGTAGGTGCAACCGATTTTTTTTATTACATTCCTCTTTAGACAAGACAATACGGAAAAGCAAAAGGAGTTCTGCAGGGTCAGACCACTTCAATAGAAGGAAGGCAAGGCGTGAGTCTGTGTATATTTTTGACTATTTGAACCTGAACTTGATTTAGAACTTATATCAAGATGAAAAAATCAATACAAATAAACGTAACGAAGGTCAATTCTAATAGTAGGTACGCGAAATCTAGTATTACATAACTAAATTAAAGATTTCAGTTCTTCTCTCTCCTCCATGTAACGCATATTATTTTAATCGTGAGACCTAAGTTTGGTATAAAGATTATACGCCCACGTATATTATGTCATGTACTTACATTTCTGTATAATATTGTATAATTAAAATTATGTAAAATTCAAGCAATGTGCCTTTGTGTAAACAAAGAAAACTCACGTACAGTACAATCGATGGATTTTCCGTAAAACATAAATGAAAAGGGTTACCAACTCAAGTTGGTAACCCTAGATTTCAATCGAGGGATTTCCCGTAAAACGTAAACGAAAAAGGTCGCAACACCTTGAGAGATTTAATTCCCTAGTTTTTTATTTAACCGTCTGTACCTTTTTTGTGCAAAAAGTATTAAAATTAAAATAAAATGATGAGTTCGTAATAAATATAACGCGTTATTCCAATACAATATTGTATTGGAATAACGCGTTATATTTATCCCTCCCGCTCCTATAACGCAACGTAACGTTTTTCTATACGAAAGAAGTGGCTCTCAAACTATGTTACGTAATACTTGAACGCCTTAACAATGGTGGCCCGTTTCATAGCAAGGTCAACTTTTTTAAATATAATACCTATTAATACAATTCCTTTGTATTGTGTCTACTTATCTACGATCATGACGTCATTGGATTAAGTACATTTTCGTTGGTCAATTACACGTTTTCGAGGTTGTTTTTTCCACAAATTCGGTCTACACCTGTAAAAAAACTTGTTGATGTAAGTAAACTTAAAACAGCGATTGATCGCAATTTTGTAAAACTTTAAGGGGGATGTTCCAGGTCAGCCCGCGAAATTCAAATTATCTTACGTTTATTGCATTTTACAAGCCAGTGGTAGATTGTATGAAGTTAAAAATACTTATGCGACTGTAAAACGTAACTAGTTATATAATTATAACCATAAAAATCATTAAACCAAGTCTCCAAGCTCACTTAGTTGCAGGAACGTTTTTGACCTCGAAAAAATCGTTCCAACAGTTAGGTGAGCTTGGAGACTTATATTGATGATTTTTATGATTATAATTATATAACTATAATCATAAAAATATAACTAGTTACGTTTTACAGTCGCTCAAGTATTTTTAACTTCATACAACCTACCAATGGCTTGCAAAATGTAAAAAACATAAGAAAATTTGAATTTCGCGGGCTGACCTGAAGCATTCACCTTAAAAATATTTCGAATACCAAAACAGTCATACTATTCTGGTCACACTTCCTTTTATTTCGTCTATGGTTTTAGTGTTGCGCTCAAAGTATGACCAATTTATTAATGAATTGTTAATTGCTGTAATAAAACACCAAAATTGTGCAATCCTTTTTAATAATTTTCGTTTTCTTTTATATCGAGCAGAACCGTTATTTTTATTTTATTCACAACCATAGACAAAAATTAATGATGGAATGGACGTCACTTGATAAACTTGTAGATGATGTCATACTAGTCAAAGAGTAGTGAAAATTACGAAGCTCAGAAATAGACTTGACAAACAAATTTTAAAGTCAACTGAATTTGTATTATTTGTAACCAATAATTACTAATAAAAATTTCAGTACGGATAAAAACTTGGAAACACTAGCAAATAAGAATATTGACTGACGAAATGTCATAATAATTGCCCTAAGAATAATTTGTTGAGCAGTTGAGCGTACATACATAAATATCTAGGTAAGTTTCATTTGACTAATTTTTAATTTCGTGATTTAATATCTGAATGGAATAAAATTATGTCATCTTTACCTAGTTTTGGATTCACTTGTTGATCATTGTCGCATCTGTCATTAGCTTACTCTATGAGATGAGCGGCGCGAAGGTGGATGCTTTCGCGGTCGGTCTTTCGCTTCGCCTTCGATGCCGTGTTCGTACTCGCAGACACGGATGATATTCCAACAAAATCTACATGAATAGCGATTGTTTCAAAAATCTAAATCACAAGTGTTATGTTAACTATTCAGCGAGACGGATTTAAGACTGTTTATCGAGTGTTTGTGCTGTGGGTTTGAGTTGGGTACGATTGGCTACGGTCCCGCATCCAAAGTGATATTTTGTGTGTGCCGACAATTTATGTGTATAACTGGGCTGAAAAAGCATTCCTGGACCTATAAAAGAAGGTATGTTGAAGAGTTATTTCATAAATCTGATTAGATTCTGTTTTGAAAGTAGTGGGTCGATGTCATCACGAGCCCGAATTTAGGATTAGTCTGTGCACTTTGCTCTTTCTTTTGGTACCTTAATACCTTCTGTATCGAACTATTTACGTAGACAATTTATTGCTAATATCTGTAGTAGGTAGATGTTCTTAATTTGTATTTTCGGGGCTTGGTTTCTTTCTCTAATTGCTTTCAATTGGCTTAAGTAGTCGTAGTTTGGTCCCGGTATCTTGTTTCATTCGGGTAACGCCTTGAATGAGTCGACGCTAGTGCCCGCCAAACCTACTGAGGTACTTGTAAGTCTAGTTCAAATATTTGGGCTGTCTCAAGTAAAAAACATGTGATATGTCAAAAATAATAAAAATAATTTCTAAATATAGGGTAGGTATTTTGTTTTGGTGAAATTTCTGACCAAGAAAATTTAAAGATGTGTCAACTAGATCATGTTTTGGAAATCAAATATGCAATTTTATCCTTTTTATACAAGGCAAAATATTCATTACTTTTCTTTTTGAAAGATAAGGAATTTTATCAACCTTATCTCAAAGAATTAAATGTTCTAAAAGTGCCTAAATATCTTATCAACAAGTCTGTAAAATCAGTAGATAGCTAGTATTTAGTTTTCTTTAAATAATTTACTGACAGTCTTGTCGCTTCAATTTAGTATAAGAATTGTTTGCCATTACCAATAAGTATAAGAATAACTAAGCCCATGATAGATTTCCCATCAAAAAAAGAAATATGGTCCTAATGACCAAGGCCTTTTAACATAATTGGCAGAAATTCCCAAATTCTTGCTTTTTATGGAGAATTACCGTGGTTACACTAGAACCTTAAACCTATCTTACTAAATCTTTGATTGAGTATGTGACAAACCTACTAATTTTCTTATTATCTACTATATTGACCTGTAGTCAAGCAAAGGTCTCCTTTTATATCATAGTCTTGATGACTCAAGCCAGTTTCTATCATAGGCATCTAACAAAGTCATTTCTATAAATAACTTAAGTAGTTTTCTTGACTATTCTGTTTTAGAAGTGGGCTAAGACTTCCTCATAATGATTCAAAATAGAAAAAAAGTTATTTTGAACCGAGTGCATTCTTAACTCCTAATGAGTTAAGAATGTCCTCATCCCTACTTAAAGAGTCATTTTGACTGGGTTTCATGCTAGAGTTTGAGAAATATTCAACTTCAAATCAGAAATTGGGAGATAATCTTTATTAACCTATCACATACCCGCAAAGCGAGATACAATAGTAAAACAATAACAGCGCGGTCTCATAGGACCGGTCGGGGATTCATGAATTAAAGTTTATTCAAAACAAACTTAAAACTAAAAAAAAACTTACAAATGAAGACATCACCTATTACATAAGTATTATAAGTAAGGCTATAGTTAGTAAACAGGTGAAGTGTACAAGTAATTATTTATCTTGCTCAGCCATTACGTTATCAGTGGCGCAATGCAAGTGGGGCGTGACTGTGTGTTACTAAGCATTGAACTATTATTGAGTAGTGCTCCCGTGTGTGTTAGCGTTAGATTAATACTTGATTAGGTTTTTTTTTTATTATAAGCACAATTTGATCATATTGACATATATCACCTGATGATGTGATGTTGTGGTTAAGGACAAACTGACAAACCATGCTTGCCTAGAATCCCCTATTAATTCTGAGTGGGGCATCCACTAAGTATGGCACTGGATGAGTATACATAGTTACAAGCAATAAGATTTATGTTATGTACACAATATAAGTGTAAGACAAATTATTCTAAATAAACTGTTAACTAATTTTCATACACATCTTGAATGGCAGAATTTGTAATAAAAATGACTGATGAATAATAAAGATTATTATCTTTCACACAATTCATTCTGATTTTATTACATTATTACTACTTGTGACTAATTATTTACATGGTTCAATAATTCTATACATCAACCACAGTAATGTACTAATTACTTCATTAAAATGATTTGAAAGTACATTGGCTATACAGAGAGATTAAATCAATTTCAATACTAGTAGTGATAATGTTCCAGTGACTAACGTATTTGCATGATATTCCCATTTAATTTAATTCCCAAAGAGAATTCAAAGTCATTTCATGTTTACCTAAAATGCAAAATTAGTTATTATTGTAAGTAATTATTTTTTCAAAATTGTTTTTACATGTATGTAGTAGTTTTTCCTTCTCATTCTTTGATCTATGACTTCATACATACTACAGTAAAAACCTTAATTAACTGTCAGTGTTTACTCATAGATTGTAAATTTGTAAGCAAAATTGCTTGAGCAACCATTGTGTTTCTTCAAGGTCAGCTGTAAGGAGCAATTATAGATGTTTACTAAGTCAACATCACCTTGTGATGCATTGCTCATCATCTGAGAAAAGGACCAACCAAACAGCATTTTTAGTGGCTAGAAAACTTTTTGTTGAACACATAGGAATGAAGCGTCATGTGGCCCGTGAAGAGAGCAAATTGCCTCCAGCTATGTGATTCAACAGAACTTTGATCTTCAAAGCCAGCTGCATACTAAGGACTTCCGTATCTAGACTGCAATACTGTCACTGTCGTACTGATAGTGTATTCGACAATTTTGATTCAGAGTGTTAGTAGATTATGCATTGGCAATTAAACTGACATCTGGTTTATGTTTTGATAATATTATAATGTTAGAAATTACTTGCTGAATTTGTGGTTTCGAAAAATAAATATGTATCAAACATAAAAGCAAGTGATATTGACCAATATATTCTTGAAAACAAACTAATATCTTCTAAAATAATAATGTTAGTAATTTATTCAAAGTGGAATATGGAATGTATCGTAACATCTTTGATAAACAATCAACTGATAGCCTCATACATCTGTTGTGCTTGTGAAATGTTTGTCCTTGCAGCCATATGCTTAGTATTAAATGCATTTATGTGCTGAGTGGAATTTTACTCTCATGTAGGTTGAAATATTATCAATTTATTATAATATTTTTGTCCCTATATCTGACCTAAAAATGCTACTGACGCTTCAATAAACATAGCAACCTACTGGGCCCAAAACCAAAGAGGAAAGGAAAGCCATCGAAAACAGAAGAAAAAGACAAAGGACATCCATGAGGGTCTATCAGATTCCTACTAATTAATTTCGACTACCCGTAGCCAGGGTGCTGGAGTCAAAGTAGCAGCTAATAACAAAGGGGCCCTTTATCAAAAAATATTGAGGTGTTTTTACAAAATGGGCTATTCTACAGAGTGGGCTGTTCTATGGACGCTTATAGTCGTCAATTACTAAAACCGCCGCGAATCTGGCAAACGACCCAAGAGCCGACACTATACCGAATGTATCCCGAAGTCAGTCTATACGAGATAAGGATGGCTCTGAAAGTCTAAAAGCGGCTTATACAAGGCATCGGGTAATGGCGGAATTACGCCCGAACTCTTGCAAGCGGGCTCTTCAGGAGTTTGATTCGTCATACTCGAGGGAAAAACCCCAAAAGTAGTACTCTTATTTAAGAAGGGCAAAGAATTACAGGCGCATCTCGATTCTGAGCCATGTCTACAAGCTCTATTCCAGAGTCATTACGAACCGTCTCACACGCAGGTTCGACGATATTCTCCCCCCTTCGTACCCTTTTATAAGAAGGGCGACAATGTCTACCTTAACAATTACAGGCCTATTTCGCTTCTGAGCCATGTCTACAAGCGTTTTTAGACTTCGAGAAAGCCTTTGATTTGATCGGGACTCAGGCTGTACTGCAGTTTTCCCAACTTTGCCAGATTGACTATAGGTTACATATCGAAGTGTGTAGTGTTTGTATGAAAACGCCACCATATCAGTACGATATCAGGACTAGTTCTCGAAACCTATATTCCTGCAGCGGGGTGAGACGAGGAGACGTAATTTCGCCGAAACTGTTCACGGCCGCAATGGAGAATGTCTTCAAAGTTCTGGACTGTTCAATTTCAGATACTTATATCCATGTTTTCATACAAAACGTGCCTCCCACAGTTTTCAGTTAAGGCACGTCCTCAGTTATATCAGCATCAACATTGTAATATTGTATCACAAGTATCACAATGCTGTTCACATCATTTGTGGAGATGTGAGATACGAGCAGTGCCGTAACTAGCCTTTTATACGCCCGGTTCCAGGTTCTGAAACTGTGCAAAAGTTCGAGCTGGGTACGATTAATTAACTCGACGGAGGTCCTCACCGGATATGAATGTTTGGAGAGGAACCTGCTTTGGATCGGGCTGGAAGAAACTCGGGTGTCATCGTATACATGGTGCATGCACTGTGCACACCACGCACTGAGCACACGTTGAAGCATATAGTGGATAGTTAGAGCCCCGCTGTATCCTCGTTTAACTCCAGAAAAACGGTGGCGACCTGAGCGTCCGGCCCCGGTTCAGGTCAAGGTACGGAGCGAGAGATGGGAAACTGTAAACTTACTTCTAATGAAATTAATGATACAAAATTGATTTTGTTTTGTTCGTTTCTGCGCTCCATCAGAATCTGCTCTGCGCACTGCGCTTGAGCACCGCTGGTAACGTCCTAATTACGGCACTGCTTACGAGAATGACGCTGTTTTCAATGTAAACGTCCATTGATATTACTTGATTCTTAAAATAATGAATGGCCCAACCAACATGTTTAACCAAAATTCATTATATCAGCAAACATAAATACGAGATCCTAGAATTTATATTAAAATAAACCCACCAGTTAGCATTATTTGAACTCCTAATCTTAAAACATGGTTTCAAATAAGATGAGTGTGATTGGTACGCTATTTTCATGATTCATCAAAAACATCGTCTACTTACACCCACGATTTCCCAGACCCAAAATAAGTCTTCCTACCAAAATATTGTCTTGACACATATCGACGTGCCCCGCAAAATATCTGTGGCATGTCAATGTCCCCCAGTTCGAAAAATGTAACGATCAAAACATGACGATTCAAGTACATATAAGGATTTTTTATTCTACCCTCTTAATCGCCATTGTCCTCGGTGACAAATCCATCTTTTAATTCCTATAAAAGAAGTAATTTCCTGTGTCAGCAACTTCAGGGGGTAACGGGGTTTGCGTGGCGCGTCCCACAAGGTCGGTCTGCCACTTTGAGAGTGGGAGGGGATGCCAGTGTTCCCATCTTCTTGACACAGATTTTCCCAAAATTTTGTCTGAACTACCAAAAAAATATTGAAACTGCATGAAAATACTCGGCGGTTATCCAAAACAATCAGCAGATCCGACATCGTTTAATGTTTGAATTAAAATACCTAACAAAGTTCATGTAGATCAAGATTCAAATTACTCAGAACGAATTTATAAAAATATTGGGTTCCCCGTTATAAAGGGTGTATTACACAGGGGTGGTAAGCCGGCGGGGAGGGGCGTGCGTGCACTAGGGATATGCGGCCCGCCGGCGCCAGGAGTTGGATCGATATTCCGGCCCACAGCTCACTCTGTCGAGTTGGAGTCGCGACGCGCTTGTGTGCTGTGCTATTGCCCAAGTTCCGTGCTCGTGTGTTCGTACCTTTAGGATTTTATAGAACCTCAGTGTTGTGGTGGATTTATACGTTTGGATATCGTACGGAGATGAGATAGTCCTCGCTAGCTTTTGGTATGTGTATTTGCAAATTTTAATGAATGAGGCCGCCGTTCCATTTAGAGTTACAGGTTTCCGGTGTTTAGTGTCTGTGTTATTTGTTGGAAGATCAATAGTGAGGTGTACGTAGTGATGTCACTTTGGCGTGTTTTTTAGGATATTGATTTAAATGTTTTGCACTGTTTTGTTCAATGCTTGAAACCAGACATTTTGCACCATAATCCACAGACATTGCATTCGTGTTTATTTTATCAGTAACCCGAAAAGATATCAGAAACTGATTACAATTTCTTTTGCAACAAAATACAGTTTTGATTACGAACATTCCTTATGGTTCTGTTTGTTACATAGCCGGAACAGGCCTAATTGCTTTGAATACTTATACAACTTGGCAAAAACTATCAGTAACAGTTATGCTGATGCCAGTTAAGACATAATAAGAAATTGTACTGTATTCCAGGCTGAAATCGACAGACAGCATTGCTTATATACTAACTCTTAGCACTAAAATGTCTTGACCTATTTAATTTTCCAGTCTGTCTAAAGGCCCCTAGTAGCCTGCCTAGTTGACTGGTGCATTAATTATCTCCAACAGCCTGTTAATTAGTCGTTCAACCTCTTGACCCGGGCTTTGAAGCATGTATTTGAAGACTTTGATGTTGTTTTATCGAGTCGACGGAGATTCCAGACGGAATTCACCGGGTGCGTTCAGAAATCTCGTTATTTGCAGAGCGGCTGCGCCCCGCCCCCTGCCGTCATCGAGGTCACTCGCGCAGACGTACTGAATCAACTGCCCGATAGGTACTGGTTAATGTTTAGGATCATAATCTGTCGCACTGTATACCAAAAGAAAGTTTTTGATCATTCCCCTGTTTGTTTTATATCTTTTGGCAAGAATTTGAATTTTCTCGCAATACGCTGTGACGTTATTCTCCGTATTTTGCTAAGGTGTGTCCAATTTTCAGCGGAATTCTTGTACACTCATGTCAGATTTACAAATATCCTTGATATGTAGTGCTTAAATAAGACCTCAAAAGATAAAATCTTGCAATTTAGCGGTCACAATGTTACATCGTATGATATCATACATTAGAACATTAATTTATCGTGTTTGTTATGATGTCATTGCTAACTCAAACGTTTGGTTGAACATTTCTGGAGATGTATTTTAAGAACTGGAAAAGATTATGATAAAAATACTTGAGATATGCCACGCCCTTCTGTTATGAAGCGAGAACAAAACAGTTTAAGAGACCCGCAATGACTCAGTAGACGAAGAATGCTTGCCATGATAAAACAGGAGTAAGCAGCGTTGACTAGACAGACCTACTTTTATTACATCTGCTAATGACAAACACATAATAGATGAGGTCATCGTCGACCTGCCTAGCCATTCATCGACAAATTTTTAAGTTCACTTTTTGCTTCGAATTTTCGTCATAGTTTATTGATGTTTGGTCCAAACTGTGGGCGGCCGAAATCTAAATTTGCACGATGATCGGTCACTTTGCCGCAAACTGTTTTCTCTTTCGCATACCGTATAAAAAAGTAAATCTTACGTATGATTACTATAAGTATGATAATGATAAATTGTTGACGTTCATGTTTATCTCGGCTTATCCTGCGAAATTCTGATATCAAAAGAATTTTTTGATCGGAGTTGCAGTTTTTGGTTCAGCTCTTTCTTTGACCTTTTGCCTTTTATGCAATTAAATTGCGCAAGACTGCTTTACCGGTTCTCAAGGATAAGAAGCTTGTTTGTACTTTTATTTCGTTAGTTTTATCTCTTCTAGTAGCGCATTCAGTTATCTCCCCCAGTTGGTTTTGACCTTTCAATTAACCCAAAAGCGTACCATCTTTGTGACATTATCGTTGAACGAATTATTTGGACATGTTATTAATAGCTTTACAAATTGAGAAGTAGGTAATAGATACACAAGAGAATCAAATGAAGACATTAAATTGGTAATAACTATATTTTTGCATGGTAAAGAAACTTACTGCTACTTTTGCTACTACCACGTAGCCAAGAACTAGTTTAAAACAGCGATAGCTATTCTAGGCTATAATCAAGACTTCAATTTGTTAACAGGTAAGTAGCTTCTGATGACATAATAAACCTTGAACGTGATAGAAATATAGTGACTCATTAAATACATATATTATGTTAGTAGATAACTGCGTTTTAAATCAGAAGACATCATCGATGTAAGTTATGGTCACAATAAATAAGAGTTATATCTTCAGAACGTTTCCCGAACACAAAGCGGCGGCTTCTGAGGAATCCAAAAGCACTTTTTATAGAAATCTATATTTAGAGAGTTATGGCCACTACGTACAGAATCGAGCCGTGAACTACTGGACAAAGGTGTCCGTTAATCGGCGAACACTACTCACGAAATACTTTTCAATCGATGAGCAATTCAACTAAATGTAGAGAAGATTAAGAAAACTGCAAAGCATAGAAACTTCGATACACCTGAATCACTTTCAAGAAGTTGATTGATTTATACTATCTGGTATTTCCCCTTCAACGATAATGAAATTCTACGAAAAATATTGTAGGTAACTACCACAATCTAAACCACCTTATAGTGAAGCATTCATATACAAGAGTTCTAAGTCTTTTTCAATTCCTTAGATTCTGTTTCTCTACCAGATTGCAAAATGTTACGTTCAGCAGAGGATTACTAAGTTACGTTTTCGTAACGTGCCTCATGCTTTGCGTCAGCAAATTTTAAAAAATAATTCCCTTCCCTTCACATTTGATTGCATCTCAACCGAAATTACAAACGGTCGAAGTCCGAGGCCCTTTCACGCTTGAGTACCAAAAGGCGTTAATGCTACTAACAAAAGGGGCACGCTTCCACTGACTTTCTACTCTTTCTGTCAACAGTTCACCATTGTGTAGCTTCTATGTTTATTATTTTATTCGATTCGCTTTGAAGTTTATTACTACCGAAGAATTTGACGTGTAACCACTTCATTATATAGGTATTTCTGTTCTGTTCGTCATTTGTGGCTCGATTTGCATCTATTTATGTCCCAAATCTATCGCTTCACTTCACTAAATCACTAAATATGCTACATCTTAAATAATGTCTCACGATTCAGCAAATTGATTTTAATAAAGACCTTCATCCTCGTATAGTTTCAAAGTAAGACGTTGAAGCAATTGAAAATCGCGTTTAATATTCCGGCAGTAGAGTCCTGAGTCCCGCTCTACCGGGGTCGTCGACCTCGAATCCAGTCCATGTCTTGCACTCGCCGACTCACGTAACAACCGCTTTCTGAGCATACGTACACATAACGCTAGTACACGTACATGTGTTGCAAGTGCTACCCGAAGAGCTGCGTAAACTTACCCACCGACTGGTTTATTTCAATAATTTTCCCTTTGTAATGCATCTGTTCCTGTCTAATCATACATTTAAGAATCAAGCGTTTGCTAAACTGTAGATTTACATACAATCCCAATCGATTTTGCGCTAGCCTTGTTCAATAAATCGATGCTCGTTAAATTGCAGTAGATAGCTCAATGATAAAGTGAGTCTAACTAGGAGATAGCACGGAAGAAAAAGCTCATAGAAATGTTATTTTGCAGTTGGCGATCGGAATCAGATATGGGTACTTCAAATCTTACCGGCGAAACCGGTTGAAGTATACTCAGTTGACGGCTAGCCAATCTGTTCTGTACATTAACTTGGTTGGTTTCTAATTTCAGTTTATTATTACTGCAAATAATAACTTGGTCCCATTATTACTCCTATATTTCTGCGGCAGTTACTAGCATCTTTATTGGTAATATTGTTATCTGTACATCGTTATGTGTATCTCTTGCAGTGAGAGCTGAAAGTGTTCGAGTATTCATCGCTTCTAGCTTGATGGTCTATACCTTTTACCAATCTTCATTTACTTAAGTATCGATCAAAACACAACGGATAAAAGTTCTATCAATTAATTATCTGTTCCCCGTGGTTTCACCCGAGTTTTTGATTTCTGCTTCGCTCCGGTCGTAGCGTAATGTTATATTATAATCTAGCCTTCCTTGATAAATGGGCCATCCAACACTAAAATATTTTTTTTAAATCGAACAAATAGTTCCTGAAATAGCGCGTTCAAACAAATTCTTCAGTATAGGTTTCGAGAAAATCGCTAATAGCACTTCCTGATAGCTACAACCTAGAGGTCTTTTAGTCAAGAGTGCATGCTTCATTGCTTCTAGAGAAGCGTGGTCCATTATCGCTTACCGTCACATGAGATAGTGATCAAACGCGAGCCTATCCTTAATAAAGAAAAATATAACTGCGGTGTGTATCAAATTTAATAGAGTATATTGATTCACCACAATAACTGACGTTTCTTTTGACGACTGCTGAACATCAATTTGAAGCAATCAGATCGGTTAGTTAACCAAGTCCTGCTCTTCAGATACATTATAACATCGCCATAAATAGACTGTTATGTACTATAAATATTTTGAGATTAAAAACGTTCCTTTTTCACAATCTAAACTACTGAAATATTGGAATACATTCAGTTCCTGCAATCTCGACATTGGTAACGAAACTGACGTTAGATACTGATCGCTTAAATTATAAGTTCTTAAAAAACGCCCTCAATATGAGGAAAAGAATCAGAACAGAACTGAATTTAAAAAACTCATTTTGCAAACACTAGTTCTCATGCAAACTTGTAATTTATTTAAATTTTAATGAATATTTTGTCTGTTTGTAAGATATAAATGAACTTGTTAACATTTTGAAGGACATAACGTTTGAATCTTTGCAACTTAGCCTCCTTCCTTACGTCTTACCTTTCTTTGTCTCTTTGGCTAGAGTGAATAGGCTCTTCATCAACTAGTGCGCCTCACCATCAGCGATTGCATCACTGCTTACCACCAGGCGGGATTGCAGTCAAGTACAAGTTTCTTATAAATAAAAAAGAAACTTAAATATATTTGCGAAGGAATTCGATTCTAACCTTCGTTAAGTCGAATTAAGGAGATAAAACTTCATAATCTCTTAAAGCTTAGCTACGTAGGATATTGACGTAGGTTGGTGTTGTTTATTCAGAAAATATTTACTAAGTCAAGGTTAGCTAAGAAATTACATTCGCCATGCTGTGAAACTAAAAACTCGGTAAATTCTACACGTTAACGGTTGCGTTTAAATATTTTATGGTTATGGTGTATTGTGTTATTTTAACGTTAATTATTCTGCGTTGCATCACTCGACATCACCGTTTTAAATATTGAACCGAGGCCAGTGTTTAACATAGATAGAGTACTCGCAGTTATGAATGCAAGCTTTATTTTGTTGAGACAATGGAAGTACTCACAACTTTCAACTCCCTTCGCAGAATTGCTAGCGTCGACAAGAGCTTGACCCACATTGATATTATCTGCTGAAAAAAACATTTTTCTATCAAATTTGCCATCTTGAAGAGCTCGGCTGAAGAATGAAGGCATTAAGGGCCTAGAAGAGGATGGAGTCAATAAAACTCGATACTTAGGTACGAACTTGATATTTAGGTCAATTTTGATGAATTGTAAAAGCTGCAAGATGCAGCGAAGGGATTACATCGCAAAGACATAAAACAAAAGTACAATGAGGTCATCAACAGATCTTAATAACACAAAGTGTAACGGTACTCCGGCTTACACTTCGCTAATGCTTTCGACAACCTAAAGATAAAATCATTTTTATTACCGTCTGTCATATCCTCAACCATTTCTCGCCACATCATGTTTTTGGAGTCTGTTTTGCCAAGATTGAGCAATTTCTGTGAACGTTTGTAAAGATTCTATAGACGGTGTTGTGTATTGACTACAGATTTCTCTACCGGTATATGAATATTATGGAAAGTGTGTTCACGTGCATTTGCACAAAGAATTTCATTGTAAAGTCATGGCTTGTGAATTATTCATAGTGCATTATTAACACGAACGGACGGCTATCATACATTGGTTACCTATTTTCTTTTCTCAGAATGGATATAAGTGCCGTTGACTGTAATGATGTGATTGTCTGTAATGCTTGTTCAAGAATCTGAACAGTAGATTAATTTGCCCTAATTATCGTTCGAATGATTAGATAAACGCATAACTGAACGAGCATGCAGTTGATGCGGAGAACCGATAGTGAAGAGCGTAAACATACAAGATGGAGATGAGGAATAAAGGCTCACTGAAAATCTTAGGGGCAATATAAAAGCAAGAGCAAATATGTACAAAAGAAAAACTGAAGAAGTTTTGCCGAAGAAAACAGTGCTAAATACTAAACCAGATGAAGATGAAATTGCAACATTAAAAAGAACGAGTGATAGTTAGATAGTTTAATTACAATAATAATAAAAAAGCTAATTGAGAGAGATTAGCCTATCTGCAGTCCACTCGTTTGCTGTTTTAGTGCGATGATTGAGTTACTCGTGTAAGTGTGTAGTTAGGGTTAGGTGTGTGTGGAGACAAATGATACGCTCGAGAGTCTAATGCCAACTGACTATATTTCTGGGACGTACGCTAAGTTACATTACATTATCTGTGTCTGTGTGTCCCCCACAGTACTCCCCCTCTTTCTTTTTAAATTTTTATAAAAATTTTAAAATTATATTAATCATAACTACACAATTTTTAAAGATAATAGTGTTGTAAGATGCACTGTGTTTACTATACAAATACTAGGTAGGATTAGTTAGTAACATAAGCATAACAAAAGTCCAGCCTGTATTAATACATTGTTCGTTACATGAAATTTAATCTAACTACTTATAATAACAGGATGTTTCATTTTAACACATACACAATTATGATAATATAAGATAAGAGTGGTCATTTTACAATTAGACAATAAGTATGTTATGTTTTTGCTATTATATTAGTCTGATACATTGAATACACTTCTTATTACTATCATTACACTTTTAAAGTTTCCCTTAATATTATCACTTTGGCACTGTAATGTTTTATATTTAGTATAATAGTTATAATTATTTTCTAACCTTATACATTAAAATTAGGTTGCGGTTGCATCTGTTGCTGGGCTGCCGGTATATTGCTAGTGGAATGCCACATTGTCATTTCATTTCTTAGCATCTTCTGAGCACTTCGTTTACACTTTTTGAACAGCATGTATATAATGCTGATAATAATTATTGCTGCAATGACCATCACTATAATTCCATAATTTTGCAATGTTTGCTCAAGATGTGAGTTGGATGCGTTATTTGCTCCATTTTGAGCTATGATGACTTCTTCCGTCTTTTTTTCGACATTGTAAGTTTTTCCCATTATGGTAATAACTCGGTACAATATTTGATTATCAATTTGAAATGTTTAAGGTACACTTGTAATTATAGAAATGGTGCGATTCTTTGTGTCGCTTAATGACGTTATTCGTTTAATATTACTCGTCGGCTCAGCAACTGATGTTGCTAACGCTATTTAGTTACACTCGTGCAATACTTTTCTAGTCATCATTTATTACATACTACTTATTTTACCTTGGTTTGCTTATTGAATAATTATATTTAATGTTTATACTTAGGTTTATAAAACTAAACTAACTATACTACATGATTTTTAGATTTACAAAAATCTGACAGGAGTTTTGACCAATGTAAGTGTGTAGTTAGGGTTAGGTGTGTGTGGAGACAAATGATACGCTCGAGAGTCTAATGCCAACTGACTATATTTCTGGGACGTACGCTAAGTTACATTACATTATCTGTGTCTGTGTGTCCCCCACACTCGTAACAGTCGTAACTCGATACTTACGTGATGGCCCGAAGTTCGACTGAGCCCCGACTGATCATTTGTTAAAGTAATATTGATTGGTTTAACTATGCACTGGCATTCCTGTGCGTACAGCCATATAAATATTATTTATAACATTAAATAAAGCAAAAGGTATGAGTTTTGGCAACGTATCAAAACATGAGATTTCAGGCATTTTCAAAGATCATCTTTTTATTCGTGTATGAATAACCCTTTTCCTATTCGGAACATGTGTTCATAGGAACATCAATAAGACTTCCTTTATGATTATTTCGCTTGGTCTTCTTTACAATTATTTTATCACGTAAAAAAAGGAATATAGCCCAAGACAATATCCAAGTTGCTGATTCTGCCGCCTGTTTATAATTTTTATGGCCGCTGCGAGTTATATTGACCTAAATAGGCGATAGCGTCATCGCACCACCGAGGCTAACCTCTTGCATGTAGGCGTGGCGACTGCACATTGCGCCGCCTGTTAAAAGAAAGATTGAAAATAAAAGAACTTAAGTATATCATTATAGAGTTTATTATTAAGCAAGCTTTGATGTGACGTATTTAATTAGTAAGCAAACTCACTGCTTAACCGCTGCTTTTCTCACAGTACTTTGACTTATTGTGGTGTAGACGTATCGCGTGTTACATTCGTAGTGGTAGATTGGATGGTAGCGTGCAGTGCATGTGTTGCCATAAAACCGGTCGGTCGCGCACAAACAACAGAGCCGGCCTTCGCCGCAGTTGCCGACGCCCGGGGTGACGTCACCACGCTTATGTCATACCATTACCGTCTATGATTGTATGCTGTAGCCAAATTGACCTGCAAAACTTAACACGTGTCTATGCAAACATTTTATCTAGAAGGACTGCTTCATTGCCAATAATACTTACCGACGTCAGAAATAAAGATTATTTCGACCGTCAAACATTCTCATCGATTTAAAGATGATTCGTTCTGCATGACTGTTTACTTCTGACGCCAAAAGGTTTATTTGGAACAATGGGTAAGCAATATCGGTCAGTCTCGTCTGATGCGTTAGTAATATCGAATGGTTTACGTCACAAATTAGGTCTGTTTACAGCTCATTTCATTGACACGGTACTAACCTATCTGCGTTCTTGAACATGTGTTGGTAATGAGCTGGTCAGACAGTATTGCAACACATCTTGTCACTCGATACAGAGAAGCATTGTAAGTCATCTTTGGGTTCATATTATTTGAAGGGTAATTTAAGAGGTATTTGATGAAGCCCTACAGGTAGTCGTGTGGAAACATTGCTTATTTTACCCGTAAAATGAAAGAGGAAAGAGCTAGTACTCAAAAAGTTTATTTTGCCCCTGAGACGTGCTAAATGTCGTTGATACCTATAGAATACATTCGTGGTTGGCAACTGCCAAATGAGCCACATCCTACTCTACAAAGTTCAGTGGCGACTCCCACGCTCTATTCTCATTGACTCCTATCTTACTAGAGGTGATGGTGCAACCATAATATAGTGATAAAACTTTGTCATAGCAAATTGTAAGATTGGACCCTTAATAAAGTAAATGCTGGCCTAGTTATGAAGTTTAAAAATAATTGGAACAACTGACGTGATATCTGTGCGTTGTTCAAATCGTTTTTCCATTATTTTAAACATAAACGTGATGACCAGATCATAAAACCCTGAAATCATTGGCCCCAATTCCTCGATTCGACCGAACTCCAAAGTTTCTAAACACGCAAAGTCTAAAAATAAGCAGCAATTTAGTATAGCTGATCTATCTACAGATACGTGCTTTCCAATGTCCGGTCAGTGACGTTTGGGCGAATTGCCGCGCCACTCGCTACCCCTGCATGGGCTATCCCCGTCCCGAGGGATCGATTTTTGCACCTATCGCAATGGTCTATACTTAGTGTCCTATTTACCCGGCCTTCGATAACCTACGCGGTATGATGATTGGACTTATTCCCCTTCAATATCGACTTTGGATGTTTTTCAACAGTCGAAATGTTTTGTTCATTATTTTTAGACTTTTCTGATTTCATCACGCAAATTTGCAATCTGATTCATGAACAATTAATTTCTCTTATGGAATCTGGTTCAGTTACTATGATGATGTGGACCGGATATCCTTTTGTTTCTGGTGTGCAGTCATGTTTCGTGTCAGTGATGGTTTTGTTTATTATTTAGAACATGCGGTTGCGGCTCGTGTAGGAGGGGGAACGTTTTCACATGAGGGAGCGTTTTGATTACGACAGCTAATTAGCCGTGAGGTCGTGAACAACCAGGCGTAGCGTTACTAGCGTGGCTTATGTTTTAAAAATATAAATATTCATTCAAAATAAAGTTAGCTTTATAAAACAAAGCTCACGTTGCCGTTGAGCTCAGTAGCAACGACAATTATGGATGTTGTCGCTTTGGAAACATGTCGTTACCTAAAAAGCATTACGGGTTGCGGACAACTTCACTTGTAAGGCAAATGGGTACCTACTAAGTGCGCATATTATAAAGGTGCTGTTTTTATTTGGAATTTTCGCAATAAAAAAAAACTTTTGGTTAATTTAACAAATAAATGGCAAAAATATGTTGGTATAAATGAATATATTTTTATAATTCATTAGTTAGAGTTGTGAGTGTAACTCACGCGACTCGGCTTCGGGCGCGGTTCTATATTTGGGTTAATGGATTCGTCCGCGCACCGCACCAGCATGGGAAGTGCCTGTTAGCTGGTCCGTCCGCTTTACCGGTTCCAGGCCGCATGATCAAGACCTAGTTTACCTTTGAGGTAAATCGTACCTACTCCTGAATTTTCAAAATGAAAAAATAAATTCTCTTGAAATCGAAGGTTTTGTTCTGTTGTCTGGTGTATTAAGGCTATTATTTTATTGGTCATATATTCTACAGACAAACATACTAAATGTGTGTCAGATCATATTGTTAGTAGGCGTCGCCGGCGCCGACTCCGTCGCCATACACGCATTGACGCATTCGTGTTTTTGTTTCGACGAATAGTTGAGTTCATCTCGTGTCCACTTTTGCTGAGTTAATGGCTCTAAATTTAGAGGCAGTCGTGATGTCAGCACACATCCGAAGCTGGAAAATGTGCCACTGCAGATTTTATTTCGTCGCTTGTTTACTTTGATAATTTATCTTTATGAGATTGTTGATCTAAGAAATGTTAATATTAAACATGTTATTACAAGCAATAAGGCATTGGCTTCAAAACTTTGTAGTTTGACAATGTAAAAATTTAAAACAACAGTTCCTCCTCTATTTAGTGGCATATAAAAGAGACTTGTAATAAAACTGAAGGTTGATTAAAAAAACAAACAAAAGAGTCGACTGCGGTTAGAAATGCAGCGCAAAGTGGCAGGTTGTACGCGATCCGCAAGCGTCCTACTGTGACTGTGACGGACCGTAAATACATCCGTACATAAAAATGAACAGTTATTTAAAGCTGATTGAAAATAGACTTTATTGTCTTCAAAATAAAAGCCACGTTACATGTTAATTTTAACGGGATGGAAATGATAGAAATCGCAACGCTTCCTGCGGTTGTAGAATGGGAAATGAAAATGAATGCACATAATTATGAATGAGCTGTGATTTGTATGTGTGTTTTGATGGAGAGATTGCTCATGCTTGGTTCAATCGGTTTAACTGGTAAGTACCTCTTGGCAAGTACCAATTATTCGTCACTTGTCAAGTAAAATAAACAAATAGTTTTTCGCAACCTGATAGACCACAAAAAGCTATAGGAAAGCTTTTTGTGGTCTAATCTGATGGACTACTGCAAAGCCAAATTTTTAACTTCATTACTAAAATGTAAACCATTTGCCTAAATCTTATTCAGAACTTACGTTCAGCTTCCAATAAAGCATTTCTTCTTTAAAATGTAAGTAGACCTCGTATTCATTCTCATGTTGCTTGAGACACTTACTGAGCCAGTTGTTTTCTAGTTCACTAACGGTTTGTTCGCTGTTACAACGCTTTACATAACGTAAGAGTAAACGTGAAACAGCATAACTCGAGCATTACACGTAATTTCTTTTTAATTGCGTGCCATTTTAGTACTTTTTACTTTGTATGTTATGTTGGTACTTGAGGAAGTCGTAACTTCTTAGATGTTACTGGCTAATTTATTAGACGCAATCGTTACCACAAGTTTCTAGAGACAGCTTAACCGGTAGTAAACTGACGGCTATGAGTCCTACGTAGTATGTATTTACTTAGATTGGTATTGTGGCTGCTTAAATGGTTAAGTAAAATTAAAGAAATGAATATGACTCATGTTCGACATTGCGATGATTTAACATCGCTTCTAATTTTGTCATCTAAAACTTGGTTTTACGGTGTAGGCTGAACTTCCGGTCAAGCTAAATCATGAAACAAGTACTAATGAGAAAAAACATTTAGATTTCTAAAAGATATTCACTAGCTGTAGCTGTCCAAGTCGTCTTGTCACCTCTTCTTCTGTCGGCCTCAGAATCGTTGTCCATCCTCAGGCTTTGTTTGTGGAAACTCTTTTCCAGCGATCAATATAAATTCTCCTGTCATGACCCTTTCAATCCTATTTTAATCTGGCAGCTTTTTCCTATGTCTACTTTAGTCCACATTTTTACAAATACCAGCAAACTTTGTTTTCCGTAATGTTCTACTGTGGAAACATCCAGTCCACTTTCATAGATATCCTTAACAGCTCTTAAACGCCTTGCAATTGAATGGAAGTCTTTAAGCATGCTATTCCGAACTGACACAGGAATTAGGATATCCGCCGCCCAAAGCGGTCCGTCCACTTATGAATGTATGACGGCACTGCGTGTCCCCCCTCGCAGTGCAGATTGCGTGTCGTCTAGTCATTTACCAGACGCGGTAAACATTGGGGGAGGGTCGATGCCTGTACCTGGGCTATTTGTTACTGTCTTAGTGTCTCGCCATTTCACCACGCTCTTTATGGCTCAAGATAAGAAACGCGACAGAATACTTGATGACGAACATTTTTGCAAAAATTTGATGCGGAAAATGTAGACCCTATGAAGATATTTGGGTTCGGGATTTGACCAGCTGCTTTGAAATTGATAGAAAGCTTATATTTAGTGACGACACTGACTCAGAATACTGATTAACAGTATTGAAATAGCTGGATTTTAACGAAACAATTCGCCTCTAATTTTCTTATATTTCGTAATTTTTGTGTCATTCATTGCAGCGAGATAATTACTAATTGGATTTGAACATTTCATTAATAAGAGACTTCGCCTTTCTGGTATCAGTTTCTTTTCTTTTACCTTTGACATAGTTTGTAAGACGACCAATCCCTTTCTATGTTGCAATCCAATCTAAAGCAATATTACTTAAGTCCTCTGTTGACTCTATTCCTAAGTAATTTGCCGTAACATGCTACGATACCGACCTTTAAGGCTGGGTTCATAAGCGCGCTATAGTTTAGGTGTGTAGACGAGTTCAAGGGTAGACAACGCCCTAAATCGTCGACTGAATATTAAAGGTTAAGCTACTATATAGTAGAGTAATATATTCGTTGGAGGTGATTGATGTTTTGTGATATTGTGGTCTGGATCATTTATTTTAATTTGATTGATTTGGGGTGTATAACCTACCCTATACTGGCGGTTCATTAGATTTTTCGTCATTGCGTTGAATCGCACTTCCGTTTTAGAATCCGGTATTCTAGCACCAATGAAATATGAAATAATTTCCTCAGCGAGTGTATAGCCGCAGTCAACGTAGTTCCATGACTGTAATGGCAGGCTATGGTGTGCTATGGTGTATCGACGACGCCATGTCTGCCTGCCGAGGTCATCGACCGCACCGCCTTGCCTATTCGATACACTTGCTTTGTTCGAGTTTTGTTGCTTCTTTGATGCTAGCGTTTAATCTAAGTTTATGTTATGTTAATGATACGAACACTATTTTGTTAGTTTTATTTATATTTACTCTTTTGTTAAACTCTTCGATGTAATTTCAACTACCTAGTAATTAGCTATGAATGTCTGTGCTTCTTCATTTGAAACATTGAAACAAGTTGTCAGACAAAAAAGATCATTCATGTATTCTAGCTGTTGAGTTACAGGCTCCATAGTGATCGTTGGAATTCAATCATAACCGTTCGTCAATCATGCGTTACACTCGTCTACTGTTCCAATAGTACAGAATTATTCAATGGATACATTGCATCCAAAACGTATCAGAGATGAGACTAAGGCTAATAACAGTTCAAATAGTGAACCTGAAATCACTACGGAAACTTATAATTTGCTGGTTGCTAGTTCGCCAGCCAGCAGTGAATATATTTTGATTTCATAATCAAGAAAGATCACTCAATCCGCCATCTTGTGCATCAAGTCATTTATGATAAGCTGTTGTCTGCTGGTAAGGTCATTAAAATACAGTTAACCTGCCTTTGATAATATACACTGACGTTTGAAGAAACCGGTATTATTTGAGCTGTCTGCGAAGCATTTATCTTTGGTGGCATTGAAATTTCAACTGCCACATCAACCGCGAAAAACACATTTATCATAAGTTGAGTCTTTCGTGGGTTCAAAGTTGAAGTTGATGAGAAAACATGAAAAGGGTGAATATTTTTTTGAATTTTAAAACAGCTACAGTTCTTTGATGTCCTCTTCAACCCACGTTTTTCCATGAATATCATTATCCTGTTCTTTTCGTTTCTCTTCGATGCAAATGTTTTGCATGTAATCGTCCTTACTGACTGTATGTAGGTAAATGAGTATGGGTGTTAGTTATAAATAGCTTGCTAATTATGTAAATAGGACTTCGTGACGGATCCGCTACGTGATGGAAAGTGCGAAACCCAAGCAGTTATGTTGTAATGGCATATTGTTATTGGTACCCAATGGAACAACTGTACAGTCTTTTCTCAGAAATCTTGAAGGTGCTATTGTATTTTGATTGGCATGCTATGTTATTTATGCTGACTGCAGTTTTAAACAGTAGTTTTGTAAATTATAAAAAGGAAGATTGTTTCAACTGAGCAAAAAATCTACTCATGAATGATATTTCGACTGTTGTACTTATATTTTTTGTAGCATTCAAAGTCATGTTCTGAATTTTGCTTCATATAAATTCAGCACAGTCTGCCTAATTTAGAATGATATGATTGTGATATGAGTTTCGCGTAGGTATTTGCTGTAGTGTTTTCGTTCACGTCCCAGAATCTTGACTGATTTCACATGAGATTACGTCTGCGTGCCATTGTTTATTCACAGTTGCGTTTTTAACAAAACTTGTGTGAACTCTTGGCTTTGTTTTATCGAAGTGTCGTCTGTCTCAAATACTGTGTTCGTTGGGCGTATGAAATGATGTAAAGATCCATTGTCCATAATTACATTAGGGACTGGGAAGAAAAGCCTTGTTTTTCGAGGTGGGATTATTATCAAATATCTCTATCGATCTGGGTAGAGCGAGACTGGAGTGTCAGACTGTTACTCACCAAAACCCATCTGTGTCCTGTTAGTTTCCAAGGTCATGGTAACTTCGAACAATCCCGTAGCCCTGTTAACATTGAGATTCAGTAAGCAATTGGGGAGATATTTATGTAAATCCCTCTGAATTATTGATATTTATTGATTCATGAAAGTCCCTGAATTGCTTTTAACATCAAATGTTCAATATAGACGGGCATTTTACTTTACATTAAATATATTCTTGCTCACAATACTCTCTTAAATGATAAGTATGCCCTCATGATAATACGAGAGGCCTAAGCGTGCGTAATTCATGTGGATACAGGCAACGACATAGATTTCTATTGTGGCTGTCAGCTCGACGGACCTTCGTTAACCGACCCATTATGCGAGAAGGTCAACCTTAGTGCCCGACTGAATTATACCCATATTACCGAATAAAGTGAACAAATCATTTACCTGCTTTACTAGCAGACTTTTGAAGTCAGAGCGGTCACCTTTTTACTGCTACCAGTTATTATTTGTATGAACGGCCTTCATTTCATGCCACATTTCTTGACCATTGAACACTGTATCGCAGCCGTATTACATCTACGCTATTCGGACACCGCTATCAACAATTATGACGAATAAAAAGTAGAAGCGCTTAAATTATCTACAATTTGTCAAGGTTAACATCTAATTGTAACCTTAGTGAGTAATATCATCCATGAACTATAATTTGCAAAGTTGGTGTTAGAGGTTATTCATGATCAGAAACAAGAAATCTGAATTGTTTCGGGTTCCGTGTTGGTGTGTAAATGAGTCACAAGTTACGTAACCATACATTATTGATCCTGTTGTATAACGTCAACACTTAAATTTTGAAACCTGTTCTGTTGCAAATTCCTCACACTTGTTAGTGCTAAGAGAAGTAACTTCTGAGGACATTAGCTGCAATATGTCATAATTATTATCGTCTGTCTAATTAGCAACGCATTTTGTGTTCAGTACGTAATACTCTGTAATAGTTAGTATCCAATATTTAGGCGTGTCTCGCGAAACTTGACGTTCTGTTGATGTACCTGCTTGTTTGTTTGATCTAATTCAAATAAAATGGCACGACGCCTTGGTTCAGCCACTTAGGCGTGGCTATTAGTCTTGAAAGCAGTTATCTAATCTTATCACCGGCCGGCAGCGTGATGTCATTTGAAATAACAAAAATATTATAGAACGCTCTGTCTTTTGTATAGTGTACCAAAGCAATTTGTATAGCGGTGTTTTTGGTGAAATCGTGCTCCTATTGGAGGTCATTTTTACGGTTATCTATCGTTTGGAATTGGAAAATTCAAGGTAATGTGAAATAATTAATGGTTGCATTATTTCAATTTTGCATTGAAATTAGCTGTCTGAGAAAGCGCAAAACCATTGTTTCAAGGACTGAAAAATTTACTTGGGCTGTCCTAAATTGGAATCCGTGTTTACTTCTAAATTAAATATACTCGTCTGTTAAGTTGGCTGCATTTGAATAAACATTATGTAAAAAACTTGAAACGGTCATGTTTTATTTAAATATTCTGACTCACGATTCAAGGTCTATTAGTCTATATTTGGTATTCGTTGTGATTATCAAGATCATCAATTGTGTCTGAAGAATACTTGGTAACTATAGGATTTTATTGTATTAGCTATCCTTGAAGTTATATCATGGCATAGTTTGTGTAGTTGTCCTAAACTATTGTGATTATTGAATCTAAGGTTACTTCTTGGCAAGCGTGCTCCTCCATCGTTCACCACAATGTCGCTTTTCATTAAGTGAGATAATGGTCAAGAGCGAGCCTGTCAATAATCCAATCCAAAAAAAAACCAGTGTCAAACCACACATTATTCTGATTTATCATTATTTATAAAAAAAAATCAACTAACAACGATCGACTGATTTCTTTTCATAAAGACATTTAATAGGGAATCAAAACATAAATAGTAACCTCTCTCTCTATTACTGAATCATTTTTTCTGTGGCGCTTACAAGGCGTTATTTGATATAGCTGGAAAGGAGCCAAAAAGGATATAAGTCAATGTTAACGCTAGGCAAGCGGGTTGGTGACCGGAAACCGAACCCTCTCGCTCCGCTGACATTGTCACCGGTCACTGGCTTAGGGTGGTTGGACACAATAATCCTGCATAAGCTGTTTTCCATAATACCGTCCTGTATAATATTTTATACTTATGTAACTTATTACCTGTTTCTGACACAACTGATCGAAAACCAGTTTGACTCGTAAATAACGGCCATTTCAGCATCCAACGACCGATGTTTGAAACGAGACCTCGAATTCGCAAACCTTTTGAATATGTACATAATATTGATGCGACAGCCTTTAAGTTTATAGTTTGGATGATTGGTGCGGTCCCAATATGGTCAATATAATGAGGTTCAGGCATCTGTTGTAACTTATTTGAAATGGATAGTTTAGCTCGTAAATTAAAGACCGTTCGAGTGAACGCTTCAGACAAAACCACAAATTTGCAAACATCTGGATGAAATTAACAATGCAAGGTCCAATGAGACAATCAATTGGATGATTGATGCATATCTTTTCAATCTCAATATACCTGATGATAAGTATGATCATAAGTCTAACAAATGCATTCTCCTCTTTCCAGATAGTTGAGCGTGGCGGCGAGGTAGAGGTTGGTCGCGATGACGACCGACATATCGGTGTCCCGCTGGGACCCGTCCATCGGCCACGGCCAGGAGATCATCGACGAGTTCGAGTACGATGGCGGCAATTCGTCGTCGAGGCTATTCGAACGATCGCGCATTAAGGCGTTAGCAGGTGAGATATCTATTAAAGACTACATATTTAATGCATCATCATCTGCCTAGCCTTTTCCCAACTATACTGGGGTCGGCTTCCAGTCATTCCGTCCTTTCATATGTAATGCATGATCTCTCGAAATTTTCAAAAGATAAGTGTCTGATATACTGGTTGCCTTGCAATATTTTCAAAAGATAGGTGTCTGGCATACTGGTCGCCTTCCAATCTTTTTTCATTTGTGTTTTTTTCAATAGACTGAAGTTTCGCAATAAACCCCTTTTGAGTCCAATGCAATCGTTTCGAATTCGATACACGATTCAAAGTCATTGACGGATTTCCGACAACTGTTTGGTTGGGGCAACCAACCTTAATATACTTTTGATTTTCGACTTCATCTTTCTTCTTAGTGCTCTGCAATATTTATGCAATGCCTTTACCAAATTTTTCCAATACTTTCGACTATTTTATAGCTACCAGTGAAAAACTACCCTAAAACAAACCTTTTTGTGTGGTACCCGGCTATGAATAGCAAGGGTGGCCTTTCATCCACCCCATCGCTTTGCGTAGGTGTTGTACTCAACAGTAGAAATCTTCCGGCTCACGTGACATAGGAAGCCTTTTGTCTACACAGCTTTCAGCGAGCCCATAATGGCACTCTTTTCGTACGTGTAACATGTTCAGAAAAAATGGTGACACTTAAGTTTTCAACAATAGGTCTATTGAAAAGTAGTTTGTTCTTATACGGCTTTGGTTCGCAGTTTCGTTTTAGTGGAGTTTGGTAAGTTGTTGAGTAATGAGATTGTTTTCCATGAATACTTGTGTAGTGATGTTGATAATTACCTATCTAGTCATATATAAATTAATTACAAGTTTCAAAACCTTCTTATTGGAATATATGTCAGTACACTTATCGATAAGATTCGAGCTGATTGCGATGATTAAGGCAACAGAAACTAGTGCTCATATTACAATAAAGTCTATAACGAACATGTTATATTAAACAAAACTATACCATAAGGAAACAATGTAAGTTTAAATTGACCAAAGGTTCGATGACCTACAAATGCAAATAGACTTATCTAAAATGGTGGGATTATTTTAGTTTTAGATAACACTCCAGAGGTCGAAACCTTGACACAGTATTAGTATTTTATTATTTAATGCTATGTCCGTTGTTACGTATTTCATAACGCCATGCAGCGGCTTATCGGACATCGCAAACCGCAGCATCCGTTTTTCCGCAAAAACAACGGGGTGTCGAACAATTGGTCAGAAATGTCGAAATCCTTAAAATAAAATTACACATGTCCATAAATCATTCAGTGAACTATCAGACAGTCTTCGATACCTCACGCTTATCGATTGATGAAAACTGTTATCTGTGACTTCAACCGAATCTTCTCGTCGAACCAATCACAATTTACCGTTTTAGCCGTAACCTGGGCAATATTTGTAAAAAATTGATTATGTGTCATACGGTGTCAGTTGTTAACATAAATGTGTAGCAACGCTATCAGTCGTGTAACGTGAATGTGCTATTAAGTTGAAACCTGCCCCGTGTTGTCGACATCTGGCGCATTGGTATCGAATATCCTTGTCCAGTGGTAGTTGAATTTTGTCGCTCTAATTCTTCTCGTCTTTTGCCTGGTACGGTGGTTCAGTCGCCGTCGCCGCTCGTCGCTGGCGACATGACATCCACCGAGGGATATGAGCTGATAAAAAAAGGAGTGGATATTGAAGTGCCGGGTTTAGAAGTGTATTATGACAAGGTCGTTTTAGAACTCAGAGGTTTGTAGTGTTGTGTTATCAGTGTTGTGCCTCTTTTGGATTGCATTATGTTGGATTTTCCGTTCCCCTTCATTACACAGACTGACAGATAAGTGGTGGTGGTGAATTTTATTCTCAACGATATAGAAGTATTTATAACACATTTCTAAAATATCATTTAAATTGTTGTACGATTCTGAGTTCCCTAGCTGATTTTCCTTATAAATCTATTTTTGTTTCAATAGTCCAAATGAAGCGAAAAATCACTTTGAATTGGAATTTAATTTAAATTTAAATGATTACATCTGAGTGTTTGAAAAAATATAATTTTGTTATATTTTTTCAAACACTCAAGTATCATCAAACTATCTTGCCCAGTTTGTCAGCGGCCACTGACCTGAGTAAAACGGTGCATCATTGTAACCGTGTTGATACTGAATTTTATTTGAAAAAAAAAATAGTTGATACAGCAGTACAACACCCTGCACATCTAGGACTTTCCGCTCTGAAGCGTGCGAATAGCAATCTGATCCATATCTCGAATTACACATATTATATTCCGAACCCAACACCTTGTTGGAGTAGTGTCGTGTGAGTTATTACGATGTCGTCGGCGGTTCCGGACGGGCTGGAGGCTCCACATCCGAAGACTCGGTCCTCGAAGCCAGCTCTGTGGTCGCCGCGACGCGGTCGTCCGCACTGGCGGTTAATGTGTTAACATTCCCTATTGTTTTTATCGTTTTCCTTCTGATTTGTATGAGTGTATATTATGTGCATTACTTTTGGTTTTCAGGTCCGTCTTATAGAGAATTTTTGTTTTACATAAGTTTCTATCTTTTGATCACCCTTTCAGCGCAATAATCCCTTTTCAGGGAATATTTGACCTTGCTTCTAAATTATGTAACATCAGTCCTCTATCTGCAAGTCTAAGGGAGTTCCCCAAGGGACGATTCTGGGTCCACATCTAATTTTATGTTTATCCTCAACTAATATACCGTAGTTTGTATTCGTTACTATGTAGAACTAACAAATGCTATTCCTTGACAGACGAACGAGAAAGCGTGCAGAAGAAAACTTTTCAAAAATGGGTGAACTCTCACTTGGTGCGCGTCGGGTGCCGTATCGGCGACCTGTACGTCGACATGCGAGATGGCAAGCAACTCATCAAGTTGCTCGAAGTACTCTCAGGAGAGAGATTGGTGGGTATTTGACTTAAAACTGCATGAATTGCTAACTACTAGCACTATATAATATTTGACAACAATTTCGAGAGGTTGGTTTAACTAAGTTGCTACTTATAACATCTGCTATCAGTGTAAGTCCCGTCAAAATCGGTCCAACCGTTTCAGAGATTAACCAGAACAACACATTTTTGTTATAAAGAATCGAATATACTTTTATTTCTTTGATATAACAAACAGATACTTTACTTTTATGTAGGTATATAACCAGTGAACCCACAGTTAGCTTGCCCGACCAGCATGATCATCTACATTTTACTTAGAATTTCATTCAGTATCTACCAACCAGTTCTAATTGTGTTAGCGTCACTTCACGTCGCGTTTAGCACGTCTAGTCGATCGCGGATGGTAACTGTTGCTAGTGCAGTAATGCTGTGTACTAAGTATATACACTGAAGTTTTGATATTTGTAAACCTGATGATTTTGTGGCTCAAGGCATTTTGTCTCTGCATCACCCAAAGGTTGACTGGTAGAGAATGCCTCAAGACATTCCGTCTCTGTACTTTTTAGTGCATAAAGAATTAAATAAATAAATAAGGCACTCGCCTCTCATTCTGAAGTTGGTGGGGTTAGAAAATGGGACAAGTACAAATGTGAATTTTTAATTTCATAATATGTACTTTTCTAAGTTTATCTAACACATTAGTGACACTCCGTGCCTTGGAAAGCACGTAAAGCCATTGGTCCCAATTATCGTCCGTAGATCTTTGACATTATAGGTAGTCGGTAGTCAGACGCCAGAAAGTCTGACCATCAGTCTATACAAGGAGTATCATGTTGACCAGTAACTGGGTTGTGGAAGTGTGATAGGCAGTCGCTCCATGTAAAATCACGGGTATTTAACCACATCCGGTTACACTGAAAGTCGACCTCAAGCTAATTTTATTTATATGATACTTAGTCATCAGCCTAGGTATGTCCTAATTCTTACGTCAGCTAGTAGTCTAACTAGATATGTATGTAATTATGCCGGCCATACACGCTACGGTCTACCGGAGTGGTGACCTGTACAGGTATGCCTGCGCAGGTGTCACTAGAAAGAATTGATTTTCGGTTTTTCTCCGGTCGCCTGCACAGGGAAAAACAATTGCACAATTCTATTCCCATACACGCTCCGGTCTACCTGCGCAGGTATACCTGCACAGGTAGACCTCTCCGGTGCACCGTAGCGTGTATGGCCGGCATAATTCGGTTGTAAAAGGTGACCTATTGTAATAATCCTCTTTTCGGTAATTCAATTCTTTCATCAAATGTTTCAAGAGGATCATTAAAACTATCTACCGAGATCTATGTTTCCAAGTTACTCCATAGTGTAATTTACAGAGGCAGTAGTTCCGATCTTTTGAGCCCACTCACTTAGCACTAGAGCAGTGATTCCCAATCTTTTTTTACCTTTTAATTCTCTGTTGTCAGCAGCGACCAGAATTCCACAAAATAACTTAATTGTATGCTTATCTTAAGAACCTTATTATAGCATAAATTCAAAACATTAGTACGCGTATACAACATGTAAAATGAATAATACTCACTTCTATACACCCTAATTAGAAAATGTAGTTACAAACATAATTTAAGCATTAAAATTATGTAAATATATGTACATATCTAGGCAGCTTTTTTCAAGAAAAAAGTTATCCTAATTTTATTCAAATAATACGGGCACCGCCGCACTATATTGGTGGCGCGCCGGTTTTGGTATCTACGCACGTACACACAAATACGCTTGTGACGCTATCAAGATTTATCTGAAATACGTATTGATTTTATTTTGGGATAAAACAACTACCTATTTTTAAAATAGCTGAAATCAATAAAGTAACCGATTCAATATACTTATATTCAGGATGTGCGTCGATGTTACGTTTGGTTTATTCCTTAAAGTCAAAATCAAAAATAATGAGCAATATTATTATTTAAAACACAATAAGAGAATCACATCGCGTCAATGTTACTTTTCAGTCAAGTTTGAAATTTTAAGCCTTTCGCAAACCAACTTGAGCCTCTTGAAAAAGAATATGGTAAACGTCAGTTTGCCCTTTTTGCAAAAAGGGTATTTTTTCTTATAATAATTATGTTTATAGGAAATATCCTAAAAGATTATTAATTGTATGAATAACAAGTTAATATATTTTTTAAAGACTTTTCAACTAGGAAAGATAAAAGACCCCCTGCAATAAACGCAAACTGAGGCTGAGGTCGTTCTTCCTTAAAGGGTCTATATTTAAGCTCTTACTGTTTGGGAACCACTGCTGTAATCTTAATTGGTGTCGTTACTCCCACTATGGAAACTAAATCCTTTACTTGAAGTACTGCTTTGACGCGTTAAAATAATTATTACCCATTGTATTTTCGGTAAACTAAGAAAACGACTGTTCTAATGTTAGGTACATTACAAGGTACATAGTATGCTTTGTAGAGGTTATGTTCCCGATTAGGTACGCATTGTTTGTGTACCTTTAAGTATAACTAAATTAGTTTTAGGCCTAAATGTCATTATTAACGTTAAACGTTTTTATTTGTATTTTGCCCAGTCTAGGGCAAAGGCATTCCTTCCCGTTTTCTTTGTCCTTAGGTAGCTCTAGCCATTATTTTATGTGGGTGGCCAACTGGTTAAACCATCTCCTCTCCATCACATAATTCATAACTACATATTTAAAAATGAAATATATTTATTGAATATGTTTTGTTTTATATGAAAAAGCAATTGTCAGATAAAACAATGGGATTGTTCGTAGAAATTGAGAATGTTAATAATCTATCTAGTGATAAGTTTATTAAGCGTATGCTCTGTGTAACTCTAAAAGTGAGTATTGCGTCATGAACTCGCTCCCAAAGTCTGATATTGCTTTCAATGAGATTTTTAATCATAAACTTCATGAGAACTTTTTTATGAAACTCTTATTAATATACATATAAGTCAAGAGTGAATAGGGTGCTTCTAGGCTTGGCAAGTGTGTTCCATCGTCGACTACATGTACCTACATCATCGCTTACCATCAAGTGAGATAGTGGTCAAGCGCGAGCCCATAAATAATTAAAAAAAAACTGCCCATAAAAGTAACGATATGCGTATAACGTAAAAAGCCCTGTTTACAACATTTTCATCTCATCTTATGGGCTGTGTGAACCTATATAGAAACTAGAAAACTGGTACAACATCGTTAAACTACTTCTAGTAATGTGTTACGTTTCCTTTAGGTTTTCAATTGCCTTTACTGACAGTAAGGAATTTCTTAGTTTATTTTTTTTGTTACGTATGATGTTATCAAATGACTTCTCCGGCTCTGAGTGGAGCATGAGGAAGTGTCACACATTGATAAATTTAATACATGTATTTTAAAATAATACTAGCTATATTTATTTATTTTCTCCCATACATAGTAACATTTACAGAAGGGAGGCAGGAACCCATACTAGATAAAACCTGTGCTACGGGTCTTCTGATCTCTTAATCTCGAAAACATTATAAAAAGTCTTGGCTGGAGAAAACATTACAGTAGCAAGGGGAGGTCATAAAATTCATGAAAATAAGAATAAAATAAAACATTAACTGACTAAAATCATTCAGTTGCCCTTTACGAGTACCACGGTGCCTATTATTGTAAAAGCAGATACAAGGAAAACAAATAAGCGTTATGAACAGATATATCGGAATTAGGTAGAGTTATTTATGTACTTGCGAAATGTTGATATTAATATGGATCTTTCCGGGATTACTAATGGGCAATTCCGTGTGGCCAACAATATTACAAATAAAGTAAATACCTTTTTAAATCTCGGCATTTTCCCTGCTCGTTAAAATTAATCGCGGGGTTTTAAGACATATCCATATCCACTTTATTCTTTCGCTGTATGAAAACTGTGTTGTACATAAATAACTCTACCTAATTCTGGTCTCTGGTTATGACGACTCTAATATCAATTTCACATAAATTATCATATTAATCACGTCAACTAAAATCCGGATCATCCTGGAAATTATTTTACTGTAACAAATAATTTACTAAAATCACCAGTCACTCGTAAATAAAACCTAAGTCATTGAGTTCCTCTTATTGTACTCGTGTCGTTGAAGTTCTTATACGTGTGTTGTATAAAAAGCAAACAATAGCCGGCTTCGACTCGTAGAACTGGACTTTATCCAGGCTTTGGCGACGCGACCATGCCTAAATGTATTTGGTATATTCTGGTACAGTCGTGGGCAAAGTTAGGTAGGCACATTTAGTCAAACTCAACGAGGCAGTTTTTCTTACTGTTAAGTGTAGAGATGAGTATTCAACCGAGTAGAAACCTGATGACTGGATTTACACCAATTTCCATTCTCAACTCTTAAGCAGGATGCTCGAAGGTAGACTGCGACATTCAAATTTTGTATCAAGTTGTACTGAATGACGAATTCAATAGTGTAAGACGAACTAAGAGGCTTGTAATGATGATTTTAAAGACTAAGGCCTACTGTCCAGCAACTCTGCAACTCTATTGACGAAGAGGCAATGTCGTGTCGTTGTAGCTTCGTCACGATTACGCGTCTATGAAGCTACATGTCCGTGGACAGTGGGCCTTAAGCAAATTTGAATTTCGCATTTTGGGCTACCTTGGTACTTTCACCTTAAACCGGATTATTATCAGGTTTAAATCCATCTCTAGTTGAGTGACATATCACTTACTTAAAAGTGAAATCATGTGCAGATATGCTGTCGACGCATATTCGCAATTATACAATTCAATCGTTGGACACCTCTGTTGAACTTCACCCGACTTACACACGGTTTTGCTGTTCATTGTACCTACTTGACTTGCTTTTTGCGCTCAGTAGAATAAACTGCATTATTTATCGTCCTCTGTTCTCTTATTTACGATCTATGCAGACGACGCAGGGACACTGCAGGTCTCGAAACTTTTGAAACGTGTTTTGTAGCAGAATAGTTTTTCCGTAAATAAGAAATTAGGTGGTTCTACAGAAAAGTTCTTCGTTTAAAATTCATCAAGTTTTGGATACTTTTTACAATGTTAAATGTTGGAGCCTTACCCGTGGTTTCTGAATGAAGAATTTCAGGAACTTTTTAAACTCGAATTTAACATGGGAAGTTGACAAAATTTGTCATTAAACCCCGAATTTTCTGTTCAGGAACCGGTGGTTATTAACAGTTGTCATGGCAAATAAAATTATTGTTCTTGTGCATTCCACTTACTCTGACGATTGTCATTCTTGTCCCACGATTGAAAAAAAACTCTAGACCACAGAGCAGTCACAGAGTACAGCTTATGATTAATGATATCATATTAAACTTTGAAGCCGTCGTGACAAACATCACGCGGCTGTCGCCTTCTATTATTTAATGCGAGTTTATAACGCTTATTCGGGCCTATCTGATAGTTAGCATTGCTTGGAGTCACGCACTCTCCCGTACTAACCTCGGCGCCATAAACATTTTATATTTATCCAATGTAGTTATAAGAAAAACAGTTGTAATAATAGTCTTGTGTTATTACTTGTTATACACTAGCTGGTGCCCGTGTAAACCAGCACAATGCTATTTGGTAGCAAAATACTTAGCTTATAACAGCAGCTATTTACCTGCGAAAGTCTCGTCAAAATTGGTTCAGCCGATTCAGAGATTAGGTGAACCAAACTGACAGATCGATAAAGTTAGATAAAAAAAATCTTTTTAATAGGCAAAGAATATACTAGTTTGGTAGTCTTGATAGCAGTCTGTGATATGCATTGCACACACCCTGTATGAATAAAAAACGTAGATAAAATCCTTTCGTGCATATTTCTCTTGTGATATCATAAGCGGGCTTATTTTTTTAAAAGATAAATTACTCCTTTAAGCATTTCGGATTTATATTCATGTATGGCAACACGTACTTGCGCGTAAACATACATTATGCTACGTAATATGGTGGCGCAAAATATTCCACACCCGCCACTCATAGACGTATAGGAAAATCACTCCCCACTGAGGGACGAGGCTCGGAAGCGGCGGGCCAGAACTAGTCCGGGTAGCGGAAACACCATACCCTCAACCCCCGACGCAAGTGTGCGAGGGAATACCGAGGTGGTTTTATTTAGTATGAGTTTGATATACCCCGCCGCCCACGCCAAGGCGGAAAAAATCATGAGAGTTTTCACCCCTAAATAAAAGGGAAACATAAAGAAAGGAAACGAAACATAACCGAAGTACTTAGAACAATTATTACATTTTGGAAACGCTTTTTTGGAAAGCCAACATTGACACACTGCTGAAAATTAGTCTACTCTGCTTAACACCTCCTTAGCTGCTCCTGAGACAATCCAATGCCGCTAGGAACTTCATTGTACAACATGTGTCAGACTTTTATTGACTAAAACCCGCGTGTGTCCTTCACTTTCCCATTGCAATCCAGGGCCACGGTAACTCTTTCGAACAACAAAATTGATTTATCTAACGTTTAGAAACGACTTTAAGACCTACCTAGTTGAAAAAATATTTGTCCTTAAAATTATATAACTGAAGGTTCATTTCTCTTTGCAGCCTCGTCCAACAAAAGGCAAGATGCGTATCCACTGCTTGGAGAACGTGGATAAGGCGTTGCAGTTCTTGCGTGAACAGCGCGTGCATTTGGAAAACATGGGCTCCCACGATATCGTCGACGGCAACCCGAGGCTCAGTCTTGGTCTTATTTGGACCATCATCTTGCGATTCCAGGTAAGAAATACTACTTACTTATTATTTTTATGTTTTAAGACATAAACCACTGTATTTCTCTACATCACCCAAAGTTTGACTGGTGGAAAATGCCTAAAGGTATGATTCCGAACTCGGCAACAAGCAGCAGTGCTGTTGCCAAAGTTTTGTCGCGTCACTACTGGTCCCCATACAATCTCTATAAGCTTATATGAGATTGCATTCCGAGCTAGGCATTCGGAATTAGTTTTAGGCATTAATTCCGCCTCTGTACTTTTGGCATAAAGTATTTAATTAATAAATAAATTAGCGCTTGACTGCGAACCCACCTGATGGTAAGCAGTGATGCAATCGATGATGGTGAAGCACATTGGTTTATTAAGAGCTTATTCACTCTAGCCTTGAATACATCTATTTTATAACCGGATGGGAATACCGCAGCAGGTAAATTGTTCCAGTCCTTTGATGTACGCAATATAAGTATAGTATAATCAACATAACCCTACTAAATGGCCTTCAGCATAGGCGAGCAGGGAAAACCTACCAAACTGATTAGTCATAGATGACTTCACTCTGGAATATACCTATATTCCAGAGTGAATTCATTTAGAATGCCATCGACACGTCATGCAGAAATACTGACAACTTCATGAACTATTAATATTCCCGTTTAATATTCCCACTGCCGGGACTCAGGCCTCCTCTCTATGGGAGGAATGGGCAGTAATCCACCACGCAGACCCAGCGCGGGTTTGTGGATGTCACATACCTTCGAATTTTTTTCGTTCTAAGACATGTCGGTTCCCTCACGATGTTTTTCGTCATCGTTTTGAGTAATATGCCTAGCTGGTTTGAACTCATGTCCTAGAATTCATAAGTCGGGGCCACTGCTCCAGCGGCTTTACCGGAATGGAATTAGTACTTCCCTCCGCTATAAATTCTAGCCTATATGTTATTCAGATATATAAACTACATTACTATACTCGTACCTACATCCGTTCAGCTGTTTGAGCGTGAAGGAGTCACAAACATACGCAAACATACATACCAACTTTTTCTTTTATAATATCAGCGTGATAATCTGATTTAAAATCACATGCTACTACATATTTATTGTTTAGATGTTATTTAACTAGTAAAAAAGTTATAAATTTTCTTGTTGCCAAGGCCCATTAACAAATGCAGTGAGGCTAAACATTGTACCTATCTAATATTTAACTTAGGAGATCCACTAGTCACGAACGACATTATGTCTAGATAATAATAAACTATGCAAATCTTAGTTGATAAGCATACCAGGAACAATTTTTTAGGTGTCTTCAAGGCTAGAGTGAATAGACTCTTAATATTGCGCCTTACCATCAACGACTGCATTACTGCTTACCATCGTATTACTATATTATAAAGTAGTGGATCGCGCTCAACCACTACTTTATAACATTAAAAAAAAAGTTTAAGGTAGGGTTTACCCTAGCTTGATTTCTTCTCAACATACAATCACATCCATATTCAAATGGTTCTGTGGAATATGGAATGTTGCCACAATACACATTATTGGTCTATTATCCCTATTCATTACACCACGGTAGACATGACAAATGGTTTAATAATAAAAATAATTTACACTGATATTGAATAGGGAAGGAAATTATAAATACCATGTAACCAATTGACTAAACTGCTATTAATTTCTCATATTTATTAGGAAAATTTTAAAGGCATTAATTTTTGAAAGAATGTTCATGGATGAAAATAGAGTCTTGTTTTGACTTTCCTTGTTAATCAACACACAATATCTTCATCAAATGAGTGCTCCTGAATACCACAAAACATAGAGCAAATATCTGACTTATATCATTCCATTACTAGTCCTTCGGTCGTGTCTGGTCTAATTACTGAATGTCAGTCTTTTGCACTTCTGTTGGACTACTTGTAACAACTGATGGTAACTATACTCTTTGACGACACAGTTGGCGCAGTGGTTGAGCGATTAGCTGCTGCACTGCGAGTCGCGAGCTTGATGGCCCACAGATAGTTGTTCCGGGGCTGGATGTCTTGTATATGTAACTCTACATGTTTGTGAACGCACACACGTTTCAGGAGTAATTCCTAGTGCAAGGGAAAAGCTTTTTTTTTTAAAATAATTGTTAATTTATATTAATTCTTCCCAACAGATCCAAGACATCACAATCGAAGAGACAGATAACAAAGAGACTAAATCCGCCAAGGACGCTCTCCTCCTGTGGTGTCAAATGAAGACGGCAGGCTACAACAACGTGAACGTGCGCAACTTCACGACCTCCTGGCGCGACGGGCTGGCCTTCAACGCCATCATCCACAAGCACAGGCCCGACCTGATCCAGTTCGATAAGCTTCACAGGAGCAATCCTATGCACAACCTGAACAATGCCTTCAATGTCGCTGAGGAGAAGCTTGGACTTACTAAGCTTTTGGATGCTGAAGGTAAACTATTCTTCTTCTTCTTCTTTTCGTATCGATGCTCTCACTGAACTTTTTCTACCCAGTATTTGGCAAGGTAAACTATTGAAGCTGTTTTATTTTATTTGGGCAAAGACAGGTTAGAGAAATTACAAAGAAATTTTTAAACTAGATGCACAAAGGTGTAACCCACTCTAATGTTCACATAATAACACATACATCAGAAGTGAAGGATAAAAGTAAACTATTGAAACTGTTTTCTTTTATTTGGGTAAAAAACAGGCTAGAGAAATTACAAAGAAATTCTTAAACTAGATGCACAGAGGTGTAACCCACCCTAATGTTCACATAATAACATATACATCAAAAGTGAAGGATATACGAGAATAGAGCTATGTTCTTCCTGTCCTTCTCCCTGCTATATTACTTGGGGTTGACGCGTCTTTTCTTTCATTCTTTTCTGTCATCCGACACACTATTATTAACTCCCGTTTCTGTCATATCATACGAAAAGCTATGAATATTACGTGTTAAGGGGCAGGGGAAGGGGTCTAAAACCACGATATCTAAATTAATGTAAAACTGAAAAATATTGCCAACTCTATTTTTATATAAATAAGGTTGAAATTGTTGTATTGTTTTCAGTTAATTGTTTTTATATGTAAAACTGCAAGATATGTGATGTCACACAACTCCCCTTTAGTCTCACAAATGTCAACAAACCATGAAAGTCGTGTGACGTAATTTATGAATAAATAGTCTTATCATGTCCTTGCCCTCGTCCTTGTAATTTATTTGGGTTGGCACAACATACTAGACATGTGCTACTTCTTCCATAGTCGTGATCCCAGTAGCCAACTTGACTACGTAGTGGTTCATCATCTACCTAGCCTTTTCCCAACTATATTGGGGTCGGCTTCCAATCAAGCCTGATTTAACTGAATATCAGTATTTTTAACTACGTAGTGGTTACACTGCAGTAAAACCTTTGACCTTGTCAAACTTCATTAATGCTGCTTGGCGTGGTAGCGGTCACATTTTAAGGCGCGATAATGCCTGGTTTACTAAGCAACATTGGATGCCTTTTGTTGTACTGAAGTGCTATTTTCAACTTTACACACTGAGCTGAGTGTTGAAATTTCATCAAAGCGCTTATTTAATTTAGTAATTCAGCGTGGTCTCAACTTTGTAGTATTGGGAATAAAGATCGCATAGATATTATGTATTTTTGGTCCTAATCTTGATCTTCACATGTTTCTTTTAAAAACATTCCCATTTTTGTATGCATAGTGCGTAATACATGGATATGACACACATGCTGAAGTGCCCAAGTGCATTTTACATTATATACTTTTGACAACTTACTGACTACTAATGCCACTATAATCGAGTCCACTTATTGAGTCAAAACTGTATGGGTTGTGGGACTCTTTAGACCTCTTTAGACCCCAACTTCAACCTATAATTTATTTAGACCACGAATACAGTTTTTTGAAAACTATACTTTAAATAAAGCCTTTTTTCTTGTGGTCCTAAAATAAACTAAATAAAAATTTGGTGGATGTTGGAACCGTGGTCTAAGAGCTCCGCATGACCCAATTGTAAGATAGTTACGATGATAACTTTTATATTAATTGAGCCAATAAGGCAGAATGGACATTTTTATATCACATAAACCAGTGCTTGACTACAATCACACCTGATGGGTAAGCAGTGATGCAGTCGTTGATAGTCAGGCGCACTTGTTTATTAAGAGCCTATTCACTCTAGTCTTGAAATCACCCAAATTGTAATCGGACGGAATGACCGCAGCAGGCAAATTGTTCCAGTCCTTCGATATATGATGTATACCACCAACCAAACTCAAAAGCCTTTCTAATCACATGATTATCTCGGCAGACATCGCCGTCGACCACCCCGACGAGAAGTCCATCATCACGTACGTGGTGACGTACTATCACTACTTTAGTAAGATGAAGCAGGAGACGGTGCAGGGCAAGCGTATCGGCAAGGTGGTCGGCATCGCCATGGAGAACGAGAAGATGATGCAGGAGTATGAGTCGCTTACCAGGTCCGTACACACTTTCTTTTCAAACCCTTCTTCTTCCTGCCCTCATCCCGTATTACTTGGGGTTAGCGCAACATGTATTTTCTTCCATTCTGTCCTGTCACCCGTCAAGCTATCATTAACTCCCTTTTCTTACTTTTGAAATCCATACTCAATATTTTATTTCACATAGGCCTACATGGGCACTTATAAGAAGATGCTAGCGCACGGACACTATAGGAATAGATAAGAACCGGCAAGAAACTCCTTGGTTACTCTTTTAAAAAAGTGATTGTTAAAGCAGGGGGTAGGACCCCCCCTGCTTTTTTTAATGATATTACCTAGATTAATATATTGCAGACTTGCTTGCTTGTGTCTGCTGCAGGCTGTGGCTCAGATATAAGTAGCCAAAGATATACAGAACATCTATTATTGTATGCTATATGACGAAAAACTGAATCCTCCATCGTGTGTCTACCATAATGTTCATAATGTAAAGATTGAAATATCAAATAGTGATACTATAACCTGCCTTTCTTCACGACTAACTTTTTATTTGTGTTTCAGCGATCTCCTGCAATGGATCGAGCGTACCATCGAAGCGCTCGGCGACCGAACATTCGCGAACTCTCTCGAAGGCGTTCGTCAGCAACTGATACAGTTCGCTAACTATCGCACTGTTGAGAAACCACCCAAGTGAGTATATTTTTAGAATGATTTGCTGATTGATTGCTCCTTGGTCCTATAGTAACCAAGAATGGTACATATGAAAATCAATTTACACTACCAGCAATATGAGTCCTATTCGAATAAGTCTCAAGAAAGTAAATTCCGAGTTAAAAGTAAACGCTTAGTGATCCGATTTAGTGTTGATAATTTATTCATTCAAAATTATCATCGTAATTTACGAACGTTAGTACCACCTCCATTATAAGTTATAGCCTACATGTTATTAAGCTATAATTATGTGCTATAATACTGTAAACTTTCATGAATTTCGTTTAGTATATTTGGCGTGATAAAGTGACAAACTTCCCTCTCATTCTCACAAAATTTCACACGCAGGACAAAAAAAAGTGTTTCATAAAGAATTTCTCATTGAGCCAGTCTGGTGGCGTTACTATGACGTCTGGAGTGGGAGTAAAAATAAACATCTCTAATTTTACGTGTTGCTTACACGATTCATTCATTTCCGAGAAAATAAACAATTCCCGTAGGAGCTCGCGCAACGTTGCAGGCGCATTGTTATTGCTTTTATTGTTATTGATAGATTTATGCACACTGCACTACTCTTATTTGAAAGACAAAAACATGAATTCTCTTCTCTTGTTAATCTCACTCGTTTCGTCTGAATTGTATAAGTACTTAAATTATTGTATACCTGGTTGGCCTAGTAGTCGCAAGTGCTACTGCTGGGCATGATGAGTACCTCAGGTCGACTCCCAGATATGTCTGTTTTTATTGCGAGAGGGATGTTTTTCTTAGCTTTTTAACACACATCAGGAATTTCTTAGAAGCAATCTAGAGTAATTTTACATGGTTGAAGTAAGAGGATGTCAGACTTTTACTGACTAAAACCCACCTGTATCGTTTAGTTGCCCTTTGCATTCCAACTCTATGGTAAATGTTTTAAAAAATCCAGAGGCTTTAGTAGGCATCGGCCCTGTCTGCAAAACCGTAGGATTTTACTGTGCATACAACCCCTAAAAACCCTATTTCTTCCACAGATTCGTCGAGAAAGGCAACTTGGAAGTCCTTCTGTTCACGTTACAATCGCGCATGCGGGCGGCCAACCAGAAGCCGTACACGCCGCGCGAGGGCAAGATGATCCACGACATCAACCGCGCCTGGGAGCGCCTCGAGAAGTCCGAGCACGAGCGCGAGCTGGCGCTGCGCGAGGAGCTCATCCGCCAGGAGAAGCTTGAGCAGCTCGCTGCAAGGTATACTTCATTCAAATTCAACATTTTTATTTCATACTAACTTTAGCCCGCAGCTTCGCCCGCGTACATAAAATATAGCCTATGCAGCTTTCTATTGGTTTAAAAATTTTAGCAATCGGACCAGTACTTCCACAGATTACCTCATACAAACAAAAAAACAAACTTACCTCTTTATTATATTAAGGTGGTTAGTATAGATAGGCCTACATGGTCACTTACTAAACGTCAGAAGCTAGCGCACTGATAAGAAGTAATAGAAAACACATACTGGGTTTTCTATTACTTGCTATCTCTCTTCTTCGTCCGTCCCTGCTTCCATTATCTGAGGTCGGTTTACTTGCCATAACGAGTGAGTGCAGGCTGTAGTTGTTGCTGTGTACTGTGTACTACGAGTAATTGTTATCTGATTTCGATCAACCAGATAGGCATCTGTATCGTCGACTAACTTTTATTTTATTAGGGATTTTCCCATTAAAATTTTTTGACCCCTGTGTTAGTACACAGGGGTCAATTTTATTCCCTAAATGAAAAAAAAATTGATAGAATTGATAAATCGGTTCATAATGAACAAATCTCTGGTGTAAATGCAGCCTCACCGAGGTGCAAGGAATACACTATATTAGAACTGCTATATTACGTAACTAAACCATTAACACAGTTCTCTAGATTTTTCAACGCAAAGTACTGGTTTGACATTTCATGAATGTTATTTTGAGTACTTTACATTCCATGCTCTAAAAAAATAGAAGGTTTATTATATTCTGAAGAAACTAAGTTTCATGATTTGCTACTTAACTAGAAATTTTCTACCTAACCATACCACTGCAACTTTTATTACATTGTTGCGAGCGAATTGTTTTATTGAGTTTTTCACTAGGGAATTCACCATCTGAAAGAAATTATATGTTTCTTTCTTTGTATACAATCATTGACAAGCCATCATCATCTGCCTAGCCTTTTCCCAACTATATTGGGGTCGGCTTCCAGTCAAGCCGGATTTAGCTGAATACCAGTATTTTACGAAGAGCGGCTGCCTACCAGACCTCCACAACCCATTAACTGGGGTAACACGGTACTTCATGGCAAGACTGGAGTCAGATTTACTGGCTTCTGATTATCCGTAACGACTGCCAAAGATCTCCAAATGACAGCCGGGACCAACGGTTTAACGTGCTTTCCGAGGCACGGAGGAAACTCGTTATGTTAAGATGGTCACCCATCCACAGACCAACCTAGGCAAGCGTTGCTTAACCTTGAAGATAGATCTGTGCGGCTGTTATTATCTAGCCACGAGCTCCTCCACACAATACAATCATTGACAAGCCATAATAAACTTATATAATACTTTTCTTTTAGCGATGACACCGCCATTGTACCCCTTAGATTTAAGTTCACATAAAAGTTTTATTCCTTTTTTTACATTCTTGTCTTCCATTCCAGATTCAACCGCAAAGCCCAGATGCGAGAGACGTGGCTGTCTGAGAACCAGCGGCTGGTGAGCCAGGACAACTTCGGCTTCGACCTGGCGGCCGTGGAGGCGGCCGCCAAGAAGCACGAGGCCATCGAGACCGACATCTTCGCCTACGAGGAGCGCGTGCAGGCCGTGGTCGCCGTGTGCTCCGAGTTGCAGGCTGAGAGGTGCTTAGTCAAATATTATTTTTACTGTTTAAAACTGACTGATGATTTCTGAAAAAAAATTATCTAAACAAGTTTATTCCACTAATTGAAGTGAGTGTCACAAGTTTTACGGCAAAGTAAATAAAAAGTTCTTGTGAAGTTTGTAGTCAAAATTACAGAAAAGTAAATGAATAAAATACATACAAGACAGACAAGAAATGTCTTGTTGACTTTGGCTGTTGTAAGTTCTAAACTTAGATAAAATTATTGTAAGTGCTTTTTGCATGGAAAATTTCCATAAGCAGAATTTTCATGTATATCGATATATTATTATACAAATGTTTAGCAAGTTTTTCGCATACTAAGCATGCATGTACTCCTCAGATACCACGACATGGAGCGCGTGTGCGCGCGGCGCGACAACGTGCTGCGCCTGTGGGCCTACCTGCTCGAGCTGCTGCGTGCCCGTCGCGCCCGCCTCGAGCTGTCGCTGCAGCTGCAGCAGAACTTCCAGGTACGCACTACTGCGAACTGACCATACTCTAACGGAATCTATATGGCTATGACACCAGTAGCAGCCCAATAGACCGGGATCCCATCTTGGTTTCAAATCCAGCCAGGCAAACTACTTACTTTGATTGATTTATTGCCTTTTCGTCCGTTTCATGAACCAAAACCATGAAGGCGAAACGGACTAGATTCAGCCTACTCCCAAAATAGCGAGAAGAGGAGGTCCCAGCCACTCAGATATAAAATCACCTTACTTAAATACTCTGAAAGAAAGAGAATTTATTGAGCATCTCACATTATTTCCCACCCAATGACAATAGTGGCAAAAACTTAGTTTATCATCAAGGTTTGATTTTAGAGTATGAAGCGTGTGTGATAAACCGCAATAACATTATTTCTGGAATAAATAGGTCGCCATTGCTATTAGAAAGAGCCATTAGCATTAATTTATATCTATTATATTCCACCCCAGATCTTCTTATCTTCAAAATACGAATTCGCTAACTTGATCCACAGGAGATGCTATACATCCTGGACTCGATGGAAGAGATCAAGATGCGCCTGCTGACGGACGACTACGGCAAGCATCTGATGGGCGTCGAAGATCTGCTGCAGAAGCACGCACTCGTCGAAGCCGATATCAACGTGTTGGGAGAGAGGGTCAAGGTATGTGTTCATTGGAGACCAAGGGCCTATTTCACCACCTATGATTAAGTTTCGAGTATCTTACTTGGCAGATAATTTCATACAAAATCTGTTCCTTTTTTGAATTTATTCAGTGAGTAGTGCCTACTCGGACATTGTGAAACGGGCACTTAATGTGATTTTTTATACAGTGTAGGTCATGCAAGTACTAGTTGTCTGCATTGTTACTAATATGCCATGCCTATTTTTGTCAAGTTGGTATTTGTGATGATGAAAATGATAAGCAAATATTCAAGTGGCCTAAACAACATTAGATGACAATTTGATAGAGCTGTAATAAAACATGAACTATTTTAATATTTTGAACAAGAAGATTATCTTTACGATCATATGGGAATATTTGCTGGCTAAACGGACTCATGGTGAGACAAGACTGTGGACTCAAAGCACTATAACGTAAACCTCTGCCTTGACTTTTCCCAACTATATTGAGGTCGGTTTCCAGTCAAGCCGGATTTAGCTGAATACCAGTATTTTACAAGGAGCGGCTGCCTACCAGACCTCCACAACCCACTAACTGGGGTTTCTGAATTGAGTATTCTGTGTTAATTAAACACGCCTCAAGCCCTATTTAATTACCAAATACCAGGTTTTCAGGCGAAAGTAGTTTCAGCATTACTCAACTTCAAATGCAGGAAACTGAACTTTATTAAAATATTACTTACACAAATTCTCTTTACCTACAGGTGGTAGTAGGCCAATCACAGCGCTTCCTCGAACAAGAAGAGGGCGGCTACCGTCCGTGCGACCCCGCCATCACGGTGGAGCGTATACAACAGCTGGAGAACGCGTATGCTGAGCTTGTGCATCTTGCTGTTGAACGCAGGTAACGTACTGACTTCAGTCCAGACTTTATGTTTATTTACTCGTTTGTAGCACATCTGTCAGTCGGCTGGTAAATGGTTGCTGTCGTCTGATGATTATGATTGTGTTGCCAGTATACGGGGTTATACTGAGTCTAGATGATTAGTCGTTTCATCACAATAACTACAACTCGACTATTATTTTGACTATAACAGTCCTAAACTGGTAGTAACTACCCAACTTACTATCAAATTAATTTTCGCTACTAACTCAATTCAACATAAGTATTATATTTCACATACACTCACATGGGCATTAATTAAATGTTAAAAGCAGTACACGGTCCCAATTACTCCTTTCTTATGATAAAGCACTGGCATGAAACTCATTTTGATTGATGTTATAAAGTTTGGTTAGGATGATAATAACAATAACATGAAATATTTCAAAGTTCTTTTCAACGTCAAAATCTACGCCTCTTGTGTTACAGATGTTCATAATTAGCGATAGCCGTAAATAATGCAAAAATAAAACTATTGGAATAAGTATAATTCTCTTCCATATGTCTCACGCCACATTGTTCCTCGCAACAGAAAGCGCCTGGAAGACAGCCGCAAGCTGTGGCAGTTCTACTGGGATATGGCTGACGAGGAGAACTGGATCAAGGAGAAGGAGCAGATCGTCTCCGTCGACGACATCGGCCACGACCTTACTACCGGTAACTATTGTTATTACACTGTTTTACATGTTTCAGTCAATCAATCCAATCAAAAATGTTTTTATTTTACATAGGCCTGCATGGGCACTTATAAAACATCAGAAGCTAGTGCTGTTTGATATGACTTTTAATTGAAAATGACTGAGCTATACAAGGTGTGTCAGATATCGACGAAATAACGAACACCATGGATCCAGTACATGATTCTGGACACTGGACATCCCGGTGATGGAATTTTTCGTCGGTTTTTTCTCAATTAAAATTTGCTTTTTAGGGTTCCGTAGCCAAAATGGCAAAAACGGAACCCTTATAGTTTCGTCATGTCCGTCTGTCCGTCTGTCCGTCTGTCACAGCCGATTTACTCGGAAACTATAAGTACTACAGTGATGAAATTTGATGGGAATATGTGTTGTATGAACCGCTACAAAATTATGACACTAAATAGTAAAAAAAAGAATTGGGGGTGGGGCCCCCCATACATGTAACTGAGGGATGAAAATTTTTTTTTCGATGTACATACCCGTGTGGGGTATCAATGGAAAGGTCTTTTAAAATGATATAAAGTTTTCTAAAAAACATTTTTCTTAAAGTGAACGGTTTTTGAGATATCAGCTCTCAAAGTCGTAAAAAGTATGTCCCCCCCCCCTCTATTTTTATAACTACGGGGTATAAAATTCTAAAAAAAATAGAGGTGATGCATGCTAATTAACTCTTTCAACGATTTTTGGTTTGATCAAAGTATCTCTTATAGTTTTTGAGATAGGTTGATTTAACTGTAATTTTGGTTAAGTTATTGTGCTTACACTGAAAACGATGGCTGAACCTTATAAGATAGATCAAAAAATATACTACAGTATTGTACACCTTTAAAAATCCGCGATGATATAAAGTTTATTATATTTGCTGCTACGGAACCCTTTGTGCGCGAGCCCGACTCGCACTTGGCCGGTTTTTTAAATTTAAACTGTGTAAAATTGTTGGTCTAACATATTCAGTGAAAACATTTATCGGGGTTGATTAGGAAAACGATTTTATACAGTTTAAATTAAAAAAATCAATGTTATCGGGAACTCAAAACAATGACCAATCACGGAAGATATCTCATAAGTGACATTTTAAATTGAAAAAAAAAAACAGATTTTTGAAAACATTAGGAAAAAAACGACGAAAAATTCCACCACTCCCAGGACCAGAATTATGTACTGAATCCATAGTAATCGTTTGTGCTTCGATGTCTGACACTCAGCGTATTATTATCTAACAATATTATTAATTTGAAAGTCTGTGTGTTTGCACGTTTGTTATTAAATTACGCAAGACGGCATCCTGGATAACAAGCGAACCCCGCTGAAAAAAGGCTGTTGGCACAGCTGACTGGCCTCCGAAAATCGACCATTTGCGAGATGAAGTATGAGCTTATAATATAATCGATATAGGTTATTCCTACAATATCCTGACAAAGGTTTGTATAATTCTTCGTGGACAAAATCGTAGGGCGAACACTAGTAAATTAATAAAACTGTAAAACGTTAGTTTGTTCACTGACGAAAATGACAAAAGTAGCATCATCAGCATTACTGTGGAAGTGTGTTGTCACAAGCTTATCGGGTTATGGGCATGCCCGTCGGTGCCCACGACGTTGCATTTTTTGTTGCTTGCTGGGTTACTTAGCATCGAATAGTTTTAACTTTATACTGCGTGTCGGTGGTAATTTTGGCTTTCATGCAGACGTAGTCGCAAGCAAAAACTATTTTAACATAAATAAAATAATGCAAAACTAAGATTCGAGATAGAGTTGAATTGGCGAGATGTCATATCGTTTTATACAGATGACTGTAATTTTGTGAGCGGGTAAAACTAGGGCAAATATCGTGGAGCGGCTGCGGTGCGCCTCGCAATAAATTAAATTGAAGTCAAGTCAAATACACACTTCCAGTCGCTACTGTACCCGATATTACGTCACTTGTTTTGACGTTCAACCTCGATTTCCCATTGTTTGTCTTTTCAATAAGTTTGATACCCTGATCTGATCTGATTCTGAAAGTTTGCGATATTGAATCGAATCAGTTTGAATTTACCATTTATTTACTTAGTACAGAATAATAAATTAACATTATATAAACTTTAACTATTCAATTTCGTTTTGTTTTTTGATGTTCTTTGGTGGGAAATCATCAAATAATATCCCGCAGCCCATTCAAATACAATTGCAGAGCGGATTAAGTTATAAATAACTTATTATCATCATTTCAACCCGGAATAGCGCTCTGCTGGCTTAAGTTCTTTCTTTCCTGACATACGTCCCATGCATTCTTCCTCTAACTTCTAATCCACCGACACGCTGGGCTACTTCGCGCGATACCAAGTGAATTACCAGTATAAAACAGTAATGTCATCTTTGTTCACAGTGTACCTGCTGATCTCGAAGCACAAGGCTTTGGAAGCCGACGTACAGGCTCACGAACCACAGCTGATGAGCGTTGCCGCTGTAGGCGACGAGCTCATTTCGCAGGGACACTTCGGGGCCGACAGGATTCAGGTAAAACATTTTTTCTGCTTATTGTTAAATAGTAATAATAGATAGTTTAATAGTAATTCTGAGAGTTATCTCAGAATTAGATCATTCAATAAAGGTAGTATTCCGTTTTTAGCGAGCGCGACCCGCGTCCGTGAGCAGGGCGCGCGACTCTCTGCTCAGTATGGATTTGTATGGAGTACTAAACAAAGCTGGCTCGGCGTCGTGCGATTGGTTCTACACAAATCTATACTAAGCAGTGGCGAGCGACCCAAGCAGTCTCGTGTTGCAGTCAATAGTAGTTTTTTCTTTACTATATCTTTTGCAATACCCGAAATATTTTATTGTCCGTACACATTGTTCTTCCTTACAAATATGGCTTACCATATGAAGAACTTTTTGTCTTTCAGAGAAAACAATGAATGAAAACAAAATAAACTAAAATTAGAAAAAAAGGGAAAAATAAACACCTAAACGACGCGAGAAAAAACGCTGAACTGAGTTTTACAGCGGTCGAAGTGTCGCCGTCCTTTTCTTACGCTGGCTGTTAGTAAAAGATAGCAATACTATAATTTTAGGCCGAAGCGTCTCAATCAGGCATCAATATGAATATTATTATCTTTTTCCTGTCCCGTGCTTGAGTCGACAGCACACCAGTTACTGTTCTTCCAAAAATTATGAAAGAGCACTTACAAAAATAAAAAAATAAACAGGAGCCTAAAAATGATGCTGATGAATGTTTAAGCCGCAGTTCAAGCCGCAAAAGATGTGCGCAATGCGTATGTCAATAGGTTTTTGGTAATACTTTTGTATGGGCAATTGATTGCAGGCAGACCTAGGAAAATTAGTTTTACATTCGTATAGTTAGAAGTCAAAAAATGTGACACCAATCTTGTCAGAGATTATAGTACAATATTCTATATTTTGTAAATCAAATAGGTAGTCAACAATACCTTCAGTAACTCCACCATGATAGTAACCTATATATTTGCGCACAGGACCGTCTCCGCGACATCCTGTCGCAATGGAACCACCTGCTGGACATGGTGTCCTTACGCAAGAACCGCCTGGACGCCGCCGTGCGCTACCACCAACTGTTCGCCGACGCCGACGATATCGACAACTGGATGCTGGATACTCTTAGGTAAGATTGTATTTTTAAGCAGACAGGTCTTTATAATAAGGTTTTATGTTATACAAGGGTCTTTCGAACATTCCCTGTTGCTCTAGACTAATTTCGTATTGCTCAACTTAGTGTTTACCTTTTTTTTGCGGGCGATTTATCCATTGCTCACCGTCCGTAAGTCCGCGCTGCTGGCCTGGAATTTCCATTACTCTCTTATGTATTTACCTGCTTAAAACTGTCCAGATGATGATCACTGAGAGACCTAGACAATCAAGCAGCTGTCACTTGCCTTGATAATTTCTTTATCATAATTTATTTATCTTAGAAGGTTTATTAATATGATGGTGGAAAAAGCTAGCTGTTTACAGACGATAATTTGTTATAGTATTTATTGGCCAGTTATGTTTTACTTACAATATTCATTTCCACAATATTGTGTATTTCCAACAAATAACATCCTTCATTGTTATGTCTTAGGTTGGTATCATCCGAAGACACCGGTGTGGACGAGGCTCAAGTGCAGAGCTTGCTGAAGAAGCACAAGGACGTCACCGACGAGCTCAAGAACTACGCCAACGTCATTCAGCAGCTCAAACAACAGGTACAAGACATTTTTATGTTAATTAATTCATTTTAATTATTATACAATACAAACTTCGACTTAATATTTGACTAACTAAAGGCTTGCGTGAGATAATCAGGGTTAGTTTATTAACTTCCGAGTTAGTTGCTTAAACAGACTCATTATGTAAATATTTCTTACTTTGAGTTTATTTGTTTGTGGCAAGTAAACCCTAGATTATTTACTAGGTCTAATCTCGCAATACTGATGCTACTTGAAAATAAGACAATCTTTTTTTGGACCATTGATTTACCAAACAAATGAATACAAAAGGAAAACAAGCGGGTCAACTGTAGCCGTTGACCCGTCGACGGCAACTAACGCTTGACGGTAGCCGTCGACATTCCAATAATTAAGATCAGCGTCTGCCGTCGTGTATGTCAATTGTCACTATAGGTCGACGGCGGCTGCCGTTCCGTATTGTCGGATGCAGTTACCTCTGTCGTTGTAATATGGCGCTCATGTATATAAGCTGTAAGTTGTTGTCTGTATTGTTTTTTTTAATTTGTTTCTTTAACCTTTCCCAGGCTCAAGAACTCAGCCCGTCAGACGCCAACAGCGCGGAAGTCCGCGAGCGCCTGGCCGCCATCGACGCGCGGCACGGCGAGCTGGCGGAGCTGGCGCGCCTGCGCAAGCAGCGCCTGCTGGACGCGCTGTCGCTGTTCAAGCTGCTGGCCGAGGCCGACGCCGCCGACCAGTGGATCGCCGAGAAGGACCGCATGCTCGACACCATGCTGCCGCCCAAGGACATCGATGATGTCGAGATCATGAAGCACAGGTTAGCATCATCTAGAACACGTCCAAGTCTGAACATAGGTTTCATCTAAGCCTCGCTACATCAACTGCATCTGTGTTTCACTCATACAGTGACCTCTAATAATCAACAGAGCGTTAATGTTTGAGTTTACCACAGAAATACTTATACAATGCACGGTGTAAACAACATGGACTAAAAACATGGTATAGTCAGTGCTTCTTATTGTCTGACCCATATTTTTCTCTTTATATTTCTAAGATGAGTCAAATAACATAGGACACAAACCGTACAATCCACCTAAGATCCATATTCTGGTGGACTTATACATCCTGCATCTTCCTGTACACGATATGCACTTTGGAACCCTACAGGCTCTTGGGCTTACTTCATCTGCAGTAGTGCTTAACCTAATGAATATTAATTTTCCTCACTTAAAAGCAATGTGAATGTGTCATTAATATAACCTTTTCCTCACAGATACGACGGATTCGACAAGGAGATGAACGCGAACGCGTCGCGCGTGGCCGTGGTGAACCAGCTGGCGCGCCAGCTCATCCACGTGGAGCACCCGCAGGCCGCGCGCATACAGGAGCGCCAGGCCGCGCTCAACGGCGCCTGGAGCAACCTGCGCGAGAAGGTAAACCCCTTCTTCTATCATCTGTTTTTTATACCCTGAGACTAAATTGACACAAGTAATGTCAAATTTACTACAGGAATGTCGCCAGTTCTTTTGTGTTGAAATGTCATTTTAGTCTCAGGGTTTAAAGACGATACTCGCTCACACTCGATCTGCAACCCCTTTGCAACTTTTGATAGCCAATATCAACAGTACTCCGCAATATTTCTATATTGTGGCGTTTTGGTCTTAAAAATAAAGTTCATTGTCGCTTTAAGGCTACTTTGAAAACACACTACCACTTTCGGTTCTGCTTCTAACTAAATTCCGTAGGCGGCTTTTAAAGTCATCATTACATTAAGGCGACCTCAATAGAGTATTCATCTGCTCCAATGAGACCTACACTACTGCCTTGTGTCTCTGTTGACTTACACCTTTTGAATCTCCAATAATTATCAATGTAAAAATAATATCATCCAGAGAAACTAATCTAACTAACTAAAGTTTGTTGAAACAGACTGCTTTTTGTTAAACGTTTAGAACCCTGTCAAAAAGATAAACTAACCTCCTTTCATGAATCGCAGGCCGAATCCAAGAAGGACGATCTGAAGTCAGCCCAGGGTGTGCAGACCTTCCACATCGAGTGCCGCGAGACTGTCTCCTGGATCGAGGACAAGAAGAGGATCCTGCAGCAGACCGACAACTTGGAGATGGATCTCAACGGTAAGAAAGTTTTTATTTTTGTAAAGATGGGATAGTAAGTGTAGTTCTGTAAAAACCGAAATGCGTCGAAGTGAAACTGGCAACTTTTTAGAAACGGAAACACGTTTATTTGAAATAGATCGTTTACAGAAATTTTTGAATTATCAATATGTTGGAGAGTCAAAAAAAAGTGAAGCTAAAGCACTGATTTTTTAGTGGCATCGATGCGATGCGTTGCGGGTGTGGCTAAACTTCGAGCTAACGATGAGTCACTACTTTCTTAATCCGAATACACTATAGTGCATAAACTTTTTAAGGTACAATTTTCTCGCTTACTGATTGTGTAAGGCCTACTGTCCACGTACGCATATTTCATGCACGTCGATATAATATCATCATTTCAGCCAAAAGACTTGCACTGCCAGACGTAGGCTTCCCCCGTGTCGCAAAAATGACCGGTTTTGTACGTTGCGCCAAAATTCGTCATAGGAAATTGTTCTATAGTGTGGCCATTAGTGCTGTGCACTCCCTGAGGTATGCGCGGCGAGGTGGGAGGCGAAGAAAAAAGTGCATGAGTTCACATGAGATCGATACATGTCGGACAGATCTTACGATTTCAGTGTGCATTTCTAAAGCAAGACTTGGGGCGGGACGACGGTCGGAGGCTATCTGTAATATATTATACTTACTTAGTTGATTAAAATATAACCCAAATATACTCCTATTTTATTAAAAATGTGCAGGTGACAAATAAGAACTAAACTTATAATTCAAAGCAGGACTTTTTTATATTAACAAACAATTATATATTCTAACGAAAGTTATTCTTGTATCATTGTGTCAACAATTACCGACCCATCTCTATACTTTCTACCCTGTCTAAACTAGCTGAAAAACTTATTAACAAGCGTTTAATTAACTATCTTGAGACCAAATCGTTACTGTCAAAATCTCAATTTGGTTTTAGAGCAGGAATCTCGACCAATGATGCGGTTCACGAATTGATCGATCATGTTGTTAATAAACTGGACCATAAAAAGAAAGTGTTAGCGATATTCTTGGATTTAGCTAAGGCTTTCGACACAGTCTCTGTCCCACTACTACTAACTAAACTGCAAGGTATGGGGATTCGCGATACACAGCTCAAACTATTTGAGAATTACCTTGCTGACAGGCAACAGAGAGTTAGAATTGGAGAGATCACTAGTGATGACTTACCTGTTTCCTACGGTGTTCCTCAGGGCAGCGTAGTCGGGCCCACACTCTTCCTAGCCTTCATCAATGACCTGTGTAATCTGCAACTTCAAGGTGGCAAAATTGTCACTTTTGCAGATGACACAGCGTTGATTTTCCATGGCGACAGTTGGGACGAGGTTTACAGCCTTGCTCAAACTGGGTTTAATGCTGTATCTTCGTGGCTAAATAACAACGGCCTTACCCTTAATGTCAGCAAAACTAAATTTGTACCATTCTCCATTAAAAACATCTCATCCGCAATTCACGAAAATTATTACATCAAAGCCCATTCCTGTTCATCTGCCCACTCCTGTTCCTGCAGTCGATTGGAAATGGCTTAAAGTGTGAAGTACCTGGGAGTCATGATTGATAGTACACTTAGCTTCAAACACCACCTGGACCTACTATCTGCCAGAACTAGAAAGCTAATTTTCATTTTCAAAAATTTAAGCCGTATTGCAGACAAAAATATAATTAAAATGGTTTACATGGCCCTGTGCCAATCCATTCTATCCTATTGCATTACTGTATGGGGTGGCACTTGTAAAACCAATTTAATAAAACTTGAAAGAGCTCAAAGAGCGGTACTAAAAGTAAGCCTGGCGTTACCTTTCTTCTTTCCTACTAAAGATCTGTACTTACTCTCTGATGTGCTGACAGTACGACAACTCTATATTCTGTGCACAGCTCTAAAACAACATTCTCAAATAGGGTATGATCCTCTACTTAATGCGAACAAACGAGTGAAACACCGGGTTTGCCCAACACTTGTAAGTCGTAGCACAGCCTTCTCTCGTAAATTCTTTGATTTTCTTGGTGGACATCTTTATAATAAGATAAATAAGAAGCTAACAGTTTACCCTCTCACAAGAGCTAATTGTAGGAGGGTTATTACTGTCTGGCTCAAGTCCCTCAACTACGATGACACTGAAAATCTGCTTATTGTACCATCCTAAAACTAACTGCGTATGTTGTCACCTCCCTCACCCCGCACACACGCACTCACACATTCACTCACTCTCTCCCACACACTCACACATGCACATACACGCTCACACACACTCACACACACTCACACATGCACATACACGCTCACACACACTCGCACTCACCTTCGCGCATACATACTCACGCGCACATACTCAATTACTTGCTCATTCTAATTAGTTCTTCTCACCCACTTTGTATCCTCATAACAACAATTTCACTAGAAAATCTAGTGTAAGCCCACTTAATTTTATTACTTTCTCACTGATTTTGTATACAGTTGTCGCCTATTGTCCGGAGTCTGGAGAGGCTGGTAATCTGTCATACAGGTCTCCTAGTACAGAAACCAGTCTCTCACATAGTTCACAACAACTACCACTAATGTTTTGTTTGTCTTTATACTGTTTGTAAAATTCTATGTGAGAGAAAACAATAAACTTTATTATTATTATTATTATTCTGACATAGATTCCGTTTCAACTTCATCTTCGATTTCGTCATCATCTTCATCTTCCACTTCGCCACCGGAACTTGAATCAGAGTCTTGCAAATTTATTATGAATGAATCGATAACATTATCGAACCTACTATCGCGACTCCAGTAATCGTTTTCATTTTTCTGGACATGATCGTCGCATCTCTGCCATTTTTCCGCCGTGAATTCCGAAAACAATTTATCCATGATTATTTTTTCGTCTAGAGAAGAATTAATATAGTTTTGGGCTATGTTGTTTTTAATATCAGCCCAGACCAACTCAATTGGATTTAAATCCGGATGGTACGGAGGTAAACGCAGAACAGTGTGTCCACTGGCTTTCAGGAGTTCGTCAATTCTATACACGGGTTCTTTTTGTGTATTTTTGATAAGAAGTAGCAGTTGAGCCTTTGTCATGGTTCCTGAAAATTCTACATTATGGCGTAGCAACCAGTTCTGCATTTCACTTTTGAGGCTTGATATAGTTGGTTTCTTCTCAACCTGAACGCTGTGGTAAGACGCGTTGTCCATTACAACTACAGAATTCGGCAGCAACTTATCTTTTAACTTTTCATCTACCCACTTATAAAAAGTAGGTCCGCTCATATCTCCATGATAGTCACCGGTTCTAGCATCTGATTTGAATATAGTCAATGCATCATCCAATAAGCCATTTCGACACCCAGCGTGAAGAATTACCAATCGCCGTCCTTTCTCAATATCAGCATGAATTCCGGGTTCTGACGATGATTGCCAACATTTGCTGGCATGGTGACCGGCGTTGATGTATGTTTCATCAAGAAAATATATGTTGCGGTTTTGCGTTCTGTAATTTCTGATTTGTGTTAGATATTTTTTCCGCCACACTGTAATATTAGGCTGCTCTATAAGAAGAAGTCTCTTTGATTTGCATTTTTTGAAACGGTAGCCCATTTTGTGTAAAAGCTGTCTTAAATATTCCCGTCCACAAGTCAATATGCCATCCTTTCTCAAACTTGATAGTAACTTACGGACACTTGGTATTTTTTTGTCAACTTCGTAAAACTGATGAATTTTTCTTCTGATAACTCCAAGGTCAAAATCATCCACAACGTGTTTTTTCTTTAGAAGTTTTGGTTTTTTTGGCGATTGAAATTTTAATTGGCTTGAATTTTCAATTGATAAATAACCCGCAGAAATCACATTATGCACGGTTCTTTTGCTGTACCCCGTAGCCTCCGCAACGATTTTGGCAATATTCACATCATTTTTAAATTCAAAGCTTTCTTTGTCTGCTTTTCTTTTCATAAAATATTCAGCCACCTTAAAAATGGCAGTCTTTATATCACGAGATAACGCACGACCCATCTTTGAATATTTATCCCATGTGCGTCTGACATAGACAGTCCGATACAGATAACACTACCTGCCGCCACGAGCGTTGACGGCGCACTGACAGAGCGCAGCAGTCAATTCTCCCCCCCCGTCTCGCCGCGCACATACCTCAGGAAGTGCACAGCACTAATGGCCACACTATATCGACATTATAAATACTGATGGTTATATAGATATAACTTTATGATATAAAGACGAAGGTGTGGTGTGACAATCGTTAAGTAACATGATCATAATAGACGCGTCGTCTTTAGTTTCCGAGATGATGCGGTTACAAAGTCAATAAAAATAACTAATGTATCAACATTGTAACCAAGATTAATGCAGTTCGTGGTTGTTTTTCTATTTTATTGCGTAGTTTTAAGATTCTTTTCAATTATTATAATTTTCGTTATTTTGTATCAAAGTGAAGTGATTTTTGTAGGTATAGAACTATCGTAATTTCTGTTCACATCTTGTTTAAACCAAAAAATGACATGTAGGTTGTGGTATAGGTTACGATTTTACTTTTTTGTAACGTCCAATTCAAATACAATTTTGCATTCTCTTCTATTTCTACCCGAAATAAAAACTTCGGTCAAATGTAACTTTTTGCGGCCGGCCATTGAGAAAAAACAAAAAACTTGTGTATTTTAGTAGTATCAAGATGTGTTAGAAACACTATGATTGTGTATTAATTGTGAAGCCTTTTGTTCTACTTTTTTGTTATTGATAGTGTCGCGTTTGACCACTGTTTCATCTGATGGTCGAAGATGGAACACGCTTGCCTAGAATCTATCCACTCTTGACTTAAAAACCTCTAGGTTCTAGCTATTAGAATACACAGACTCTGACTGGAAATTCCACCCCTTAGCTGTACGTATAATAAATGTGTTTCCAAACCGCTTTTTGCGTATGGGTGGAATGTTCACCATATACCGGTGACGCATCGCCGTACGCCTAGTGGTCCGATGATAGAAAGGACTTGACGGAATTAAATTGTGTAATTCCTGTGCACACTCCCCGAAATGTAAACTATAGAAAACCGACAGGCTAGCAATTCGGCGCCGATGTCCAAGACTATAGTAAATTTTAATGTGTTCTCAAAAATAATAGTTGTTGTATTTAACCCCCTCGTGTTGTGCAGGTGTGATGACGCTGCAGCGTCGCCTGTCGGGCATGGAGCGCGACCTGGCGGCGATCCAGGCGCGCATCTCGTCGCTGGAGAGCGAGGCGGCCGCCATCGAGGACGACCACCCCGAGGAGGCGCAGCTCATCCGCGACCGCGTCACCACCATCACCGAGAACTGGGAGCAGCTCACGCAGATGGTATGTAGCTGCTGGTTTACATTCATTTGTAGCATTTGCAAAAAGTTTTAGTCCAATTTTGGGTCATTATAAAACAACAATTTGAAACCCAGTAAATTGACATTTCGTCCCTTAGCTAACAGCACCGCATAAGTTATTTTTACCAACTTTACAGGAGATGAAAAAAACAACGGTGTTGATAGGCCAAACGATTTGCGGGGTGGCAAAAAGTCGTGCCACCCGATTTGCGCTGACACTACTTTTCTAATTTGGCTCAAATTTATATCATGTGATCAGTGGTTAGACGCGCAATGAGCAGCTCCATCTAAAGGCATTCAAATGTGAAAACCGCCAATTTTTTACTTATACAGTGTTGTAAACTAAGAGACGATATACGTGTGAAGTTTACTAGAAAACCTTTTTTTAATAGATCTTTTAATTATATTTCTAAATAATTTCGAACAGTCCTTTCAGCTTATCACACACTTATTCCTCCGTAACAGTATACTAATCATGGTGTATGTCCTCAGCTCAAAGAGCGCGACGCCAAACTGGAGGAAGCCGGCGACTTGCACCGCTTCTTGCGTTCCGTGGACCACTTCCAGGCCTGGCTCACCAAGACACAGACCGATGTCGCTTCCGAGGGTAAGTAACAGAAGTCTTAAACCTGCGTATTTAAATCTATCCTTGTGTTCAAAGGAAAGGTCAAAATGGGCTATTATTCCGTAGGAATTATATTTTTTTGACTCTGTTTAAAAATCCCACAACACTTGATTTATTGCAACTTGATGTCGCTATACTATTGTAAAACATGAGTTTTATTGATTTATGAGACTGCACAGGACTCACTGTAGTCTATGAGGTACGTTATTGTACGCAGTACGTTGAACTAAAATGACGATCGTTGCTATGGTTACACGTGACCGGGGTTTACCGCACTTCAATTGAGACCCGAAAATCTGTTACTGGGCATTGCAGGTCATAGTTTAAGTTACGTGCCGCGAATAATACGGTACCGAACTTTGATTGAGACTTGAAAATCTGTTACTGCGATATTAAAGGTCATAGTCCTACTGACAAGCTACAAATAATAGTATTCATAATCCTTCTAAAACATTTGCTAAACAATCATATAACTTCATAACAGACACACCCTCAAACTTGGCGGAGGCCGAGAAGCTCCTGTCGCAGCACCAGACCATCAAGGAGGAGATCGACAACTACAAGGACGAGTACGCCAAGATGATGGAGTACGGCGAGAAGATCACTGCCGTACGTATACAATTAGTTTATAATACTCTGCTTCTTAATTGCTATGGTCTTTTTCCCCAGAATAATCATGCGAGGCCTTTGCCCAAGAGTGGGACAGAATAGGCCAACAAATAAAATCATGCGAGGGAAGTAATAAACTACATATTAAACTTTGGACCGCCAAACATATAAATCATACATGATAAAATAAAATGTGCCGCCAGCACGCCACAGTCACGACTACATGACATAACTTAAACGCTTATAAATCTTATTAGAAAATATCAGATTTTTTTCTTGTTCGTGTTGCTAAAGGATAAAATCACCTAGTTGCCCGTCGCAGCCAAGAGCACATTATTAGTATTTTGATATGGCGGTCATAAAGCTTAGCTGGTTCTGTCGTTTGCTTGTCATGGAATTTCTGACCAAGGGCCGTTATGACAGTCTGTTGTACATTTTCTTTTACAATTTCATCAGGAGCCATCAACACAAGACGATCCTCAGTACATGTTCTTGCGCGAGCGTCTAAAGGCTCTGCGCGAAGGCTGGGCCGAGCTGCAGCAGATGTGGGAGAACAGGCAACAGCTGCTCACGCAGAGCCTCGAGCTGCAGCTGCTGCAGAGAGACGCCAGGCAGGCTGAGGTGCTGCTGTCGCACCAGGAACACAGGTAACAACCGACTTGCTTCTTCAGAAAACAATTAAATCCACAACTGCATTTATTCTTCACTAGCTTTTGCCCGCGACTTCGTCCGCGTGAAATAATAGTTCCCGTTCCCGGGGGATTTCCGGGATAAAAACTATCCTATGTCCTTTCTCGGGTCCTAGGCTATACCTGTACCAAATTTCATTCAAATCGGACCAGTAGTTCCAGAGATTACCCCCTACATACAAACTTACAAATTTTACCTCTTTATAATCTTAATATATATAAATCTCGTGTCCCAATGTTTGTCCTCAATGGACTCCTTAACCACTTAACCGATTATAATAAAATTTGCACACCATGTGCAGTTCGATCCAACTTGAGAGATAGGATAGCTTAAATCTAAAAAAAAAAAGTTAGGTAAAGTAGGGTAGTGTAGGGTAGTTTAGGGTAGTGTAGGGTAGTGTAGGGTAGTGTAGGGTAGTGTAGGGTAGTGTAGGGTAGTGTAGGGTAGTGTAAGGTAGTGTACGGTAGTGTAGGGTAGTGTAGGGTAGTGTAGGATATGTAGAATAGTCATTTGACGGGAAAAATTCCAAAAATAAATAATTGTCTACCCCGTGCGAAGCCGGGACGGGCTGCTAGTATTAGTATAGATTTAAACTGTTGTTTGCATTTTAAACGTTGTAGTAACAAATAAAATTGTTCACAGGTTAGGCAAGACCGAACCACCAACCAACTTGGAACAAGCCGAGAACATGATCAAGGAACACGAGGCCTTCCTCACGACAATGGAAGCCAACGACGACAAGATCAACTCCGTCGTACAGTTCGCCAACAGACTGGTCGAGGAGAGGCACTTCGACGCCGACAAGATCCAGCGCAAGGCCGAGAACATCGACGCACGACGCAACGCCAACCGCGAAAAGGCTCTTCAACAGATGGAGAAACTGCAAGACCAACTACAGCTACACCAGTTCTTGCAAGACTGCGACGAACTCGGAGAATGGGTGCAGGAGAAGAACGTTACCGCTCAGGATGACACCTACCGTTCCGCCAAGACGATCCACTCCAAATGGACTCGCCATCAAGCATTCGAAGCCGAAATCGCGGCTAACAAGGAACGCCTCTTCGCCGTACAAAACGCCGCTGAAGAACTCATGAAACAGAAACCAGAGTTCGTCGAAGTCATTTCTCCGAAGATGACTGAACTTCAAGATCAATTCGAAAACCTGCAAACCACGACAAAGGAGAAGGGAGAACGCCTGTTCGATGCCAACCGTGAGGTGCTGCTGCACCAGACCTGCGACGACATCGACTCCTGGATGAACGAGCTCGAGAAGCAAATCGAGAACACCGACACTGGCACTGATCTGGCATCTGTGAACATTCTCATGCAGAAGCAACAGATGATCGAGACACAGATGGCCGTGAAAGCCAAGCAAGTCACTGAGCTGGAGACTCAGGCCGAGTACTTGCAGAAGACTGTACCTGACAAGATGGACGAGATCAAGGAGAAGAAGAAGTCTGTGGAACAACGGTTCGAGCAGTTGAAGGCGCCGTTGTTGGACCGTCAACGTCACTTGGCAAAGAAGAAGGAAGCGTTCCAATTCCGTCGCGATGTGGAGGATGAGAAACTATGGGTTCATGAGAAGATGCCGTTAGCTACAAGCACGGATTACGGCAACTCTCTGTTCAACGTGCAGATGTTACAGAAGAAGAACCAGTCGCTTAAGACGGAGACGGACAACCACGAGCCGAGGATCCTGACGGTGATCTCCAACGGACAGAAGCTGATCGATGAGGGACACGAGGACACGCCTGAGTTTAAACAGCTCATTGAGGAACTTACCGCGAGGTGGCGAGAACTGAAGGGTGAGTTGATATACTTGTTATTTCATTTTTGTAAACGTTTCATGTTAATATCAATAATTAATTTATAGTCATATCAATTTTGCTATTATTTACTAACTTTTTTAGAAGGTTCGTCAACTTTTTCGTCAATTAAACAAATCTAATACCACTGTTTTTACTGAAACATTTTGTAAAGTAAATGTATTGTTTTTGGATTGGATTTTGTGATCAGATTTATTCTAAGGACTGCTCGAATATGCCTTGATGCATCAAATTTATCTATGTATCACTATTGGCTACTAAATTTTAATAAATAAATAATTAATACTTTCACCAAAAAATTTACCTTTTTACCAAATTTTATTGGACCAAATCACAATAATCTAAAGTAAAATCTAGGCATAAACGATTGCAATAACGATTTTGTACCACAGATGCCATCGACGAACGCAAGAGCAAACTCTCCCAATGGGAGAAGGCACAACAATACCTCTTCGACGCCAACGAGGCCGAAGCGTGGATGAGCGAACAAGAACTGTACATGATGGTCGAGGACCGCGGCAAGGACGAGATCTCCGCGCAGAACCTCATGAAGAAGCACGAGATCCTAGAGCAGGCTGTGGACGACTACGCGCACACCATCAGGCAGCTCGGAGAGACTGTACGACATCTGACCGCTGATGAACATCCGCTCAGGTAAGTTCTACATCATTGTGACATGTTAAAGTTGTCAATAAGTAAAAGGTTCCTGTTGACATTTGTCATCGCGATGTAAGTAGTTAAGAAATAGAATAATCGCAATTTATTTTGTCAGTGTCAAATAGTGTATGTATTTTTCAATAACACTAGAATATTATTATGTAATTATTTTATTGCTTCTTAGTTTCGTTCCAAATTACATTCTGTAGTCAGTCTGTCTTTTTCAAATGTCAAAACGAGCTTTTTATTCTTTGCCAACTTTAGGATAAAAGCAGAGATCGGAATAGGTAAATTAACTCGTATGTAAAGTTTGAGCAAGTAACATAGAGTTTATTTTATTTTATTTATTGGGGAACACAAACAATAACACATAGAGAAAAAAAAATGATTACAACACCCCAGGAGCCCTAGGTGTTGGATAACACCTTATCTAAAATCCTAGAATCAATTCAATCGATGTACGGCGAGTGTTCACCCATACATTGTTAGCACTTCTACGGTTCGGACTAAGCGTTACGTTTCGTCATTATACTATCGCGTAAATCGAAGGACTGGAACAATTTGACCAATGCGGTTTAGCCGGAATAGCCTTGCACAAATTTAGAATTTTATCTCTATAGAAACCTAGGTAATATCCACAAGATCCGTGTTTCCAAAATATTTAGAGAAAGTTGGGTTATAACATCATAATCACGTAAGAGCGATTGTTTAAAAGAGTACTTCGGGAAGGACGCTCATAACTAAACTACATTGAAAAAGTCACATCTTTTAACCTTTTAGGTGTCGCATAGGTTCATAAAAAAGTCGCTGAAATGTCAACCAAACCTATTTGGATTGGTTCAACCTACTCGGTCGTCATTGCTCGTTGGTATTTAGGCTGAGGCGGTTAAAGTGTGTTATTTGTAGTGTGGTAGTTCGTAGCGAGACGCGATGGCGAGAGGTTTTATTCAATTGTTCGAATATCACGTTGGTTTTGCGATTGTTACGACTTTGACTCGAGTACGACTCGATCTGTTATTGCAATTGGTCAATTGCGCGTTCTTTTGCGAGTTTTTCCTCGTGGGTTTTGAGTTTTAAGTGAGAGTGACTAATTCGTACTATCAAAAGCTAACGGTCGATTCCGTAGACTCGAAACATTCGAAAAACCTCTCGATTATTTTGTAGAACGGGAGTCGATCGTTGACTCGGCGGTTTATTTTAACGACTTTGATTCTTCCGATTGTTAAATCATTTCGGATTTGCTCATCGCTATTGAGGCTGTTATTAGTAGTATAGCAGTTATGTAGTAGATTTTTCTCTAATTCAATCTGTGTTTGTTGTGACAGCGAACAAATCTCCGTAAAGCAATCGCAAGTGGACAAGCTATACGCGGGCCTGAAGGACTTAGCAGGCGAGCGCCGTGCCAAGCTGGACGAGGCTTTACGCCTGTTCCAGCTGTCGCGCGAGGTCGACGACCTGGAGCAGTGGATCACGGAGCGAGAGCTGGTGGCCAGCTCGCAGGAGCTCGGCCAGGACTACGACCATGTTACTGTGAGTAGTTTGTTGTGTCACTACAACATATACAATACCCGGCACGTAACTTGGCAAGATTTTGACGTAATGGGGGCAAATTCGCGCATGGTGCACAAAACAGCAAATTATCGAATGGGACGTCAACGTAATGCAGGAGCGAAACTCGATTAATGCACCAATCGTAGACTACTATTATAATACTCCACAAATCGCGCACCAGATCGGTGCTACCTCATACCCCGCGTCCCGCTTGACCACCAAATAGATTTAAAAAACGATTTCTGCGCAACTAGCGACTCTTGCCAACTTACGTGCCGGGAACTGTACAATCTACATAATATACAATCAACTTGATAAACATGGCGTTGCTTACGAGTTATGATTTTCAGCTAGGAAAACCTTATGAAGTCCTCTCATGAAGACATCCTCTTCTTCAGGAAAATAAGTAGACATTTTAACTCGTACCATACCTCTTTGCAGTTGCTGTGGGAGCGCTTCAAGGAGTTCGCGCGCGAGACGCAGGCGGTGGGCTCGGAGCGCGTGGCCACGGCCGAGCGCATCGCCGACCAGATGATCGCCATGGGGCACTCCGACAACGCCACCATCGCGCAGTGGAAGGAGGGGCTCAAGGAGACCTGGCAGGACCTGCTCGAGCTCATCGAGACCAGGACACAGGTATTACTTATTCTTTTCGTGTCGATGTACTCTAAATTTTTTCCGACCTAATCAACCTTTTGGTACCTCAACGATGAGTGATGACTTTAAGATTACTTCGTGCTCCTACTAAACTTCCATCACATTCCAGATGTTGGCAGCTTCCCGCGAGCTACACAAGTACTTCCACGACTGCAAGGACACGCTGCAGCGCGTGAACGAGAAGGCGCGCGGCGTCAGCGACGAGCTCGGCCGCGACGCCATCAGCGTCGGCGCGCTGCAGAGGAAGCACCACAACTTCATGCAGGACCTCAGCACGCTGCACCAGCAGGTATGTGTCAGCGACGAGCTCGGCCGCGACGCCATCAGCGTCGGCGCGCTGCAGAGGAAGCACCACAACTTCATGCAGGACCTCAGCACGCTGCACCAGCAGGTATGTGTCAGCGACGAGCTCGGCCGCGACGCCATCAGCGTCGGCGCGCTGCAGAGGAAGCACCACAACTTCATGCAGGACCTCAGCACGCTGCACCAGCAGGTATGTGTCAGCGACGAGCTCGGCCGCGACGCCATCAGCGTCGGCGCGCTGCAGAGGAAGCACCACAACTTCATGCAGGACCTCAGCACGCTGCACCAGCAGGTATGTGTCAGCGACGAGCTCGGCCGCGACGCCATCAGCGTCGGCGCGCTGCAGAGGAAGCACCACAACTTCATGCAGGACCTCAGCACGCTGCACCAGCAGGTATGTGTCAGCGACGAGCTCGGCCGCGACGCCATCAGCGTCGGCGCGCTGCAGAGTATAGTATAGTATAAGTACATATTGTTTGAGTCTTAATCCCTTTAAGACTCAAACAATATGTACTTATATACTCTGCAGCTTCAATCCGCGTAATTTATCACCCTCTCCCGGCTAGGTATTGATCGGCTTGATCACACGCGGATCCTGTCTGTTGCTGTGACTTGCGCAATTCTGTGTTTAGTGACAACCTCCGTAGTTCGATAACCGCCGCAGACTAGAGGCTGCTACAGAACACAATTCAGCTTTCTGACAGTCATCATGAAGCACATTCAAATCTCAAATCTTGTTGGGGCTTTGAACAGCGGATAATTATGGCAGATATAATAAATAAAACTTTCCTTTTGCCAGGTCGAAACAATCCGCAGCGAATGCGGGCGCCTAGGTGCTATGTACGCGGGCGAGAAAGCCGCCGAGATCACGCGGCGCGAGGCCGAGGTGCGCGAGGCGTGGGCGGCGCTGTCGGCTGCGTGTGCGGCGCGGACCACCAAGCTGGAGGACGCCGACCACCTGTACCGCTTCCTCAACCAAGTGCGCACGCTCACGTTGTGGATGGACGACGTCGTGCGCCAGATGAACACTGGGGAGAAGCCGCGGTATGTTACTAGTCTTAGGTACTATATTTACGGAAGAAAGAATCACGGTGGTAGTCCAGCCGTTTCTTTAAATCCCTGCGAAAACTTCGATACGATATATAATTTTTGTTTGATTTTGATGCCTTTAATGTGTTGCGCGAAATAAACACGTTTTCATCTTTTAGTATTTTATTACTTCTTTTTTTACAAAAGGTACTAACCGATAATTTGTTCCACAGTGACGTCAGCGGCGTAGAACTCCTAATGAACAACCACCAGTCCCTAAAGGCAGAGATCGACACGCGCGAGGACAACTTCTCGGCGTGCATCTCTCTCGGGCGCGAACTGCTGGCGAGACAGCACTACGCGTCGGCCGACATCAAGGAGAAGCTGCTGCAGCTCACCAACCAGCGCAACGCCCTGCTGCGCCGCTGGGAGGAGCGCTGGGAGAACCTGCAACTTAGTAAGTGCACCACCGTCAGCTGCCAGGCGCCCACTGCTGGCGAGACAGCACTACGCGTCGGCCGACATCAAGGAGAAGCTGCTGCAGCTCACCAACCAGCGCAACGCCCTGCTGCGCCGCTGGGAGGAGCGCTGGGAGAACCTGCAACTTAGTAAGTGCAACACCGTCAGCTGCCAGGCGCCCACTGCTGGCGAGACAGCACTACGCGTCGGCCGACATCAAGGAGAAGCTGCTGCAGCTCACCAACCAGCGCAACGCCCTGCTGCGCCGCTGGGAGGAGCGCTGGGAGAACCTGCAACTTAGTAAGTGCACCACCGTCAGCTGCCAGGCGCCCACTGCTGGCGAGACAGCACTACGCGTCGGCCGACATCAAGGAGAAGCTGCTGCAGCTCACCAACCAGCGCAACGCCCTGCTGCGCCGCTGGGAGGAGCGCTGGGAGAACCTGCAACTTAGTAAGTGCACCACCGTCAGCTGCCAGGCGCCCACTGCTGGCGAGACAGCACTACGCGTCGGCCGACATCAAGGAGAAGCTGCTGCAGCTCACCAACCAGCGCAACGCCCTGCTGCGCCGCTGGGAGGAGCGCTGGGAGAACCTGCAACTTAGTAAGTGCACCACCGTCAGCTGCCAGGCGCCCACTGCTGGCGAGACAGCACTACGCGTCGGCCGACATCAAGGAGAAGCTGCTGCAGCTCACCAACCAGCGCAACGCCCTGCTGCGCCGCTGGGAGGAGCGCTGGGAGAACCTGCAACTTAGTAAGTGCACCACCGTCAGCTGCCAGGCGCCCACTGCTGGCGAGACAGCACTACGCGTCGGCCGACATCAAGGAGAAGCTGCTGCAGCTCACCAACCAGCGCAACGCCCTGCTGCGCCGCTGGGAGGAGCGCTGGGAGAACCTGCAACTTAGTAAGTGCACCACCGTCAGCTGCCAGGCGCCCACTGCTGGCGAGACAGCACTACGCGTCGGCCGACATCAAGGAGAAGCTGCTGCAGCTCACCAACCAGCGCAACGCCCTGCTGCGCCGCTGGGAGGAGCGCTGGGAGAACCTGCAACTTAGTAAGTGCACCACCGTCAGCTGCCAGGCGCCCACTGCTGGCGAGACAGCACTACGCGTCGGCCGACATCAAGGAGAAGCTGCTGCAGCTCACCAACCAGCGCAACGCCCTGCTGCGCCGCTGGGAGGAGCGCTGGGAGAACCTGCAACTTAGTAAGTGCACCACCGTCAGCTGCCAGGCGCCCACTGCTGGCGAGACAGCACTACGCGTCGGCCGACATCAAGGAGAAGCTGCTGCAGCTCACCAACCAGCGCAACGCCCTGCTGCGCCGCTGGGAGGAGCGCTGGGAGAACCTGCAACTTAGTAAGTGCACCACCGTCAGCTGCCAGGCGCCCACTGCTGGCGAGACAGCACTACGCGTCGGCCGACATCAAGGAGAAGCTGCTGCAGCTCACCAACCAGCGCAACGCCCTGCTGCGCCGCTGGGAGGAGCGCTGGGAGAACCTGCAACTTAGTAAGTGCACCACCGTCAGCTGCCAGGCGCCCACTGCTGGCGAGACAGCACTACGCGTCGGCCGACATCAAGGAGAAGCTGCTGCAGCTCACCAACCAGCGCAACGCCCTGCTGCGCCGCTGGGAGGAGCGCTGGGAGAACCTGCAACTTAGTAAGTGCACCACCGTCAGCTGCCAGGCGCCCACTGCTGGCGAGACAGCACTACGCGTCGGCCGACATCAAGGAGAAGCTGCTGCAGCTCACCAACCAGCGCAACGCCCTGCTGCGCCGCTGGGAGGAGCGCTGGGAGAACCTGCAACTTAGTAAGTGCACCACCGTCAGCTGCCAGGCGCCCACTGCTGGCGAGACAGCACTACGCGTCGGCCGACATCAAGGAGAAGCTGCTGCAGCTCACCAACCAGCGCAACGCCCTGCTGCGCCGCTGGGAGGAGCGCTGGGAGAACCTGCAACTTAGTAAGTGCACTACCAATCAGTCCACTGCTGGGCTTAAGCATCCAGTTCCATCCCAAATAAGAAACTGAAGGAATACCAGTGGATTTTAGTCAGTTGAAGACTGACACTCGCTTTCACTTCACCAAAATGGTTTGATGATTTCCCAACTAAAAAAAAATAATATTTACTTTCAAAAAAATCAAGGCAATAAGGAGATCGTTGCGGTGTACTTAGTGCCTTAGCCTACCCATCGACACCCTACCCTACGGTACGAGCTTGATACTCAATTACTTTTTAGCTCGTAGAAGTTTGTTCTTTGAATATACCATAAGAAATTTGAATAGTGAACTACCACCTGCTTCTTCTATGATAAACGAAGACAATGTTTTCTATCCAGGTCTACATGACGGTCTTTAAAAAAAATTGCGGCACATAAACTAACTGCAACCCATTCCCCCCCAGTCCTGGAAGTGTACCAGTTCGCGCGCGACGCGGCTGTGGCGGAGGCGTGGCTGATCGCGCAGGAGCCGTACCTGATGTCGCAGGAGCTGGGCCACACCATCGACGAGGTGGAGTCGCTCATCAAGAAGCACGAGGCCTTCGAGAAGTCCGCCGCCGCGCAGGAGGACCGCTTCTCCGCGCTGCAGAGGCTCACTACCGTATGTATTGCGGGATATGATGTATGGGAATGTTGGACGGTGTTGGTATGCATGGTGTGGGTTCAACCGGTGTCGAACATAGCTTCAAATGTTTTAGAATTGTTCTTATTTTCTATTGATAATTCCTGGTTCCCTGAAGTACCGTGTTACCCCAGTTAATGGGTTGTGGAGGTCTGGTAGGCAGCCGCTCCTCGTAAAATACTGGTATTCAGCTAAAGGAGAATGCCACGGGGCAGGTCCCTTTTGTGCTGTCGTGTACCAGTTTGGAATAATAACCTTAATAATATTATTTATTTTTTTGTCTGCAAATTATTTTTTATATAATTTTTCATAAACTAATGGAATTAAAGTAAAAGAGACATAATTCCATGCTCATGGTGATGTTTAGTCTGTCAATTTGTAATTATAACCTAGATTTTTCAAACAGAAAAATAATTATATCTCCTGAACCAGGGTGGCACATTGAAAAAAGGTTTCCAATTATGAAAATGCTATGTTTTTACTATTAGGTAAAATAAAAATCTTCAGGGCACAAGCATTTTCCACTGGGACCCAACTTCCCTTACAAAACGGGCATTCTCCTTTGGCTTGACTGCAAGCCGACCCCAATATAGTTGAGAAAAGGCTAGGTAGGTAGATGATGAATTGCTGGTTCCCTCGAAAAATAATTAACTACTCGTGCGCGATAATTTGAGACTTGAGCGCAGTGACATCACATTAGTGTATTTCGATGTCGTAATCGCAAGGATTACTTTTTCCAATTACCGACTTATTGTCCAAGTCGGCAATCGAAAAACTGATTCTTTAGATGTCGATTTGTACAGTCCTTAAAAAACAATGTAGCAATAAGCAACCGTCGCTTAACGTAGTCTAGGAAGTGGAATTCATCGTTGTCTAAGAAGTGGAAATAATAACATCATCGCTTACCATCAAGTAGATAGTGGTCAAACGCGAGGATATAATAAAAATTAAAAAATAATGTAGTCGTATATTACACATTTGAAGCTGTGTTCGGTACCGCAAAAATTAATGCACTAGTGATTCTTATAATTTAAAGTTTGCCTACGTGACTTTGTGTCGTTTGTTAAAATAACATTAACAAATGGCGGGTTAAAGTCCCGTACGAAACAATATGGAGTTTAGACAATTGTTCCTTATTTTTGCACGTTTTAAAATACTTTGCAAAATTAAAATAAATAATTTATCATCAATAATAACTTCGTGGGTCCAGGAATCAAAATGGAATATGCATGCATTTTTTTATCTCCTAAATTAAATACTTTTTAGCTTTAATTAACAAATATGAAAACTTTATCAACAACAAAGTTGTAAAATTTCAAAGCTAGAGAAAGAGAAGACCGACATGGTTTTTAAATTAAAGGCATGGCCGCGAAAACGGCGTCTTGGCGGGAGAGACTGATAGAAAAATGTTTTAATTCATTTACTTTCTTACCAATTTCGTTATTGTTTTCTTGTAGGCGACGGACTTGTGGTTTTTTATTTGCATGATAACTACACACTATTATATCTTCAGCACCATAACTATAACTCATATTTACTATCTTTGCCCGTTTTCTTATGCTTGGTTTTTGGTTCAATCTTCTAATTTACTTTTTCTTACCCACTACTAGCTTGAACAGCGTGAGTCTTCAATGTGGCCTAGTGCACAGCCTTGGGATAAATGTGACGAATCCGACTTTACCTACGAGCCCCCTCCCACTGTCCGCACCCACGACCGACTGACCCTCATCATAGACAAGCACGAACGACCTGTCAGCCAGATAGTCGAGGAAATCATAACAGATAGCAACAAATTCCAAATACCAGAGAAAATTAAAGCGCGTGTCTTAAGCATAAATTACGCAAATAATCAAAGAAAAAATGATTCTTATCTATGGTCTTCCGTATCCAATAATCACACTAGTCTATCAACCATATCAGAGACTAGTTCCGCGCCTAATTCTCCCCCAACTTCCCCCATGATGTCACCCGAAATATACAGTTCAGTATTCTTTGAATTCCCCGATCAGGCGGAAAAAGCTAACGAATATTTAGCTTGCGTAGATTTAATTCTATGGGAACGACTATCATATCAAAACGTATATCCTAATGTATCACTACTAAGGCATAAAAGCAATAGTTCCTCAAAATCTAGCCTCAAACGATTTATTAGGAAATGGTCAAAGAAAGTTAAACCATCAGACACAGATATTAAGGGCGAAGTTGCCGTGTTATCGCTTCCTGGTCTGACGAGTAGTTCGAAGGCTATCAACGACTTGGGTAAAGAGGTGAAGAGTATTCCTTTGAGTTCGTCCCTCCTCCTTCTGTGCCAGACCCGTACTCTCTTATTCCCTGAAGGTGCATGGTACTATAACTACTTGGATAGTGTAAGTGTGGTGTTTGGTGTATTGCATGTACTTAGCTTGAACGCTCGCGGCATGAATTAAAAAAGCGCAAGAAATATTTGCTCGTCTTTACTTTGGGTTAACTATAAGGTGACTCAGACTGCTGACTTACTTCATAACCTGATTAGTTTTCATTACAACTAAGAATTAAACTGGTTATTTCTGAAAGGAGGTAAGTATAGCAAAGCGCAGGAAAACTTAAGCTACAAAATCTCCGCTAATACTAAAGCAAAGCACGAACATACTAACTTTAGGCCTAATGTCCACGGTCGCGTAGCTTCATAGACGCGTATTCGTCATTATACGCTTGCGTGAAGCTTACTTACTAAACTTTGGAACTTTGTCAACGAAGCGTCAATGTAACTTCGCGTCTGTGGACCTTAGGCGTTAAAAACATTACGATACGAGGAGCATTCAATATGGCATATCGAGTTTTTGTATGTAAACAGACCAGACTGCATTTTATTGTTTTTATGACTGGTTTCTCGCAGGTCAACCTAAGAGGTTGTAGCCTGCTTAACTGGACTTGTCGGTGGCAATTAAAAAATATTAAAGCCTCTAGCTAGAATTTAAAAAAAAATACCTAAAACTATCTTATACGTTAGGGATACTCTCTGTGGGGTACAGATTTTCTGCTGCGAGTCTCTTGTTATCTTTACCCAACGATGGCTGGGGGAGGACAGCAAGAGGGGCTGGATCTTTAATTGATTATATTCAGGGAACTGTTTTTAAAATATGTTTTGGAAGTTGTTTGGCAGTTTCGATGCAGTTACGTCAACTACATTACCATAAACTGCGTTTAAAGTATTCAAGACTACTTAGCATGATATTCCGAGACATAGCTCCATAAACTCGAAACATATACCTAAAACTCGATATTCCATATTTAAAGCCCAACACTGTACCACACACAACTACATCATATACTAAGCACTCCCCCCCTTACAGTTCGAAGTAAAAGAGCGCAAGCGGCGACAAGAGGCCGCCGAGGCCGCGGAGCGCGAGCAGCGCGAGAGAGAGGCCGCCGAGGCCGCGGCCGCCGCCGCCGCCGCGCAGGACGCCGTGGACCGCGCGCAGACGCCGCAGGACCAGCCGCAGGGTATGTGTCTGAAGAATTATACTCATAGGTGACGAGTAAGGAAGACAGTTAGGCTGTTGACTAATTGAACATTGGATTTTCCAAGTGATAGAGAAGGATTTTTACGTTTGTTACTGTAAAAGCTCGATCGAACACAGATTGTTTTAAGAAATGCTTGAATAGTTACCCAAAGGTTAGCATAAGCATAGCATCAGTCTTATAATGTTCCGACTAATGGGATTCAGGCCTCTTCTCTAGGAGATTAACCCAAAGGTAGACTGGTAGAAAATGCCTAAGTCAGCCTCTGTACATTTTGTGAATAAAGTATATAACGTTTGAATCCCCAACCGGTCCTATGAGACCGCGCTGTTATTGTTTTACTATTGTGTCTCGTTTCGCGGGTATCTGAGTAATTGATAAATAAATTATGTTGGCCTGTAACATGACTACCACGACTGAGTAAAGCCTCGATTTTTTGCACTTTCTTCGGTATTGACTTCCATATGAACCATGCAAACCACTGGAAGCACTTACAATTAATGCTAATTACTTCGTGGTTCACAATCACACAATGATTATTATTGATTTTGCTTTGAGATTTACTTTATTTAGAAAAATATCAAGTTATTTAGATCTGCAATTTGCTATTGGTCGGGCTTTTACAGTATCGTATTTATGTCCAAAAAAGACAGTATTTACCAAAATAATGATTTGAATTTTAACTTGAGAATTGGTATAATTTAAGATTCTAAAGCAGTTAAATTAGGTTTTAATTTCCAAATATAAAGATTAAGATCTATTAATAACAACCTAGTCAAAAACACAGAAAAAAAACATTTCCATTCTAAAAGATTAACATCACTTGTTTCACGGATTGCAATGTAAGCACGCATGTGTAATTTCTCTTCTAGCACTGTCGAATCAAATGTCAACTGTTCAGTAAAAACGATATATTTGAAACTTCCACTAACTTTCACCATAACGGTGAATGCTGCTTGCATATTGCAATAACACTTACAATTAGAAATTTTGATCTAAGTAAACTTTTATACAAGACAAAGTGTAGGAATTTTGACTTTAAGTATAAAGAAATTAAGCACATTTCGCACTACAGCCTAAGAAGGCTTACGGCAATGCTTGCCGCTTTACGTGTGAACTTACTTTATGCCCTTTTTGATTCGCTTATTCCGTCGACTAACAAAACCGACCCTGATGACAGTTGACGATCGGTTCGATTTTCGAAACGAGACAGACGAGTAAGGTTCCGTTAGTCGATGGAATATCGCGTGTAACTGAGGGCCGTTACTTACCGATGTGTTGTCCACACATGCACACGCGTAGTCGTAAGGAGAACATCCACTAAAGCGGCTGAGAAGGCCCAAGAGCGACCGCATTCCCAGCCAGGTAATAAGAGCGCTTATTATAAACCTACCGATGTAAAAATATACCCGGCTGTTGGCATGAGCTTCTACGGTAGTTTAAAATGGGTGTACTCTGTATTTCTGTCCGGTTACACTGCGCTCGATTAGTTAGAACACTTGGGGAGTTAGTACATTAACTGTGATTAATTTTTATTATTAGCTTGAAAGCTTTTATTATACGTAATGAGGAATTTTCTTTCGTGTAGGTTTAATTTTGTAGGTCATTTTTACGTAAACCGTAGTTGGGGTTCTAGCACAGTTTTCTTTTATTGCACGATTTCAATTTATTCTTCACATTACACGATGTCTCGTTTTATTAAGGTGATGGTTTTCTATCTGTCAATTCATCATCATACAAAATTACTATTATCATTGTTTTTTTTCGATCATCGTTCGGGGTTTAAAACCTTTGATAATATTTTAATAAGAACAAAATCCTTACCCTTATAAAAGTCCTCACGGATTTTTGTATTGTTTTACACCCCGATATTTTAACGCCTTACTTTCATATTTTTTTTAGATATATAAATCACGTATTTTTAAACTGTAATCGTATATATTATATATTTCATTACACACTATATTGTGACGTCATACTGCTAATCACGGTGATGGTTTGATACTCTGTCTGTCTCATGTCTGAACTATCTCTGTTTCATTTTAATGAGGAGTTGTCATTCTTATAGAATCCCTGCTAGTTTGGTGATTGTGTCTTATATATCGAAATACACTCGTATATGAAAAAAGAAAAAAAATCGGAAGCATTGTTCGATATCCTTTCATTTACATGCGAGTGTGTTTCATATATTTAAAATACAAAATTAAAAATACATGTTTCGGCTATTTAACAGTGACTGTGACTTGCTAGGGTAACATGAGCAAGTGCGTAAAAGTTTAGCAGTATAGAGCAATGTCTTATTTAAGCATGGGATAAAGCAAAACTTGGTCGAACTGCACCATGTTACCTTAACGGGTCACTGAACACTATCTAGTGGGGAAGCTAGTCAGAAAACTCCTTTCCAGCAATATTATTATTACTTTTATACCTCTAAGTCGTGTTCGATGCTTTCTGTATTCTTGTACAAATGGATTTACCTCCAAACAAGGTAGGTATCACACTGTGTACTTATGCTTCACTGTCTTTAGCTTCCTGTGTTCAGCATCAGCTTTGTCTATAGCTTTATATATTTATATTATAGAATATACAACGTAAGTATTATATATTAAATTATTTTATTAATGGGCACAAATTCTAGTCATCACTTCTAATCACTAAACACTGGGATATGGTTTATCATCGATTGCTTAAAAAAGGGTTATAACATGCTTTATTTTATCATGAAAAAATAAATTGAAAATGCAGGGAAAATAGGTAGGGTTGTCTGTTAACTGGAATGTCGACTATCCTAAGTCTATTTAGTATGAAATAACTTGGAAACTTAATTTCTGTAGTGAAATAATAGGTAACTCGTAAATGTAGCATGTATGTTTCTGTTTATTTACAGCCTTATACACCTGTGTTTATTTATTTTATTGCAAGTTCAAATAATATTTTATGATACGACAAAAATGTACCTCATGTAATATTTTAGTAAGAGGTTTTCAAGTTTGGCTTGGAGTTATTACTATTTGCTATTTTCAGCCTATTTCCAAGTTTTCTTTTGATGACATTAGGCAATAAACTATCTATCATATAAGCAAAAGCAGCCTCTGTTAGTATTGATGTCCAATAAAATGCGAAGCCGGTGTATAGAGTTGTAGCATGTAGCAGTAATATGTAAGCATGTAAGCACGTAGTGTAGACGTAACTAGCACGTAGCTGTAATGTGCGCATGCAGAGCCTGCTGAGCCCCCCGCGTCCCCCGCCCCCGCGGCCGTCGCGCCGCCCGCCACCGAGACCGACTCCCTGCCCCGCCCCTCCACCTCGAAACAGACGCCCGCCAAACCCGCACGCCTGTCCAGTGAGTATTGTAGTGGTAATGTAGAATTTATTGTGTACGTGCTTTGGTTCAAATTTGAATGGTATTTTGTGACTAAAGAACACTGACATTTGAATTTTTGGTCACATTTGGGCTGGATATCTGAGAAAGTGAATTGGCGAAAAGCGTAACTGCGTACGGACACTTGTGATCGGTAATAATTCGTAGAGTTTTTGGTTGGTCTCCGTTGAGACCTAATTCAAGAACTAAATTCGGTCGAGATAATTTTAGAATAAAGAAATAAAATGTAGTATAAATGTTAAAAATGTAGCTATTTGTTTTCAGCAGAGATCACAAAAGTCATGTTTTAATCTATATAATACTTGACTGAAGTCATGAAAATTGATCAGTCTTATTCCGAGTTGAAATGTAAACAAATTCAAATTTGAATCACGACCAATGAATGTAAATGAAACTCTTAACCCTTGTCAAGTAATGGCGATATGGTACCCTAACATGTACAGTGTATGTGTACCTAAACTGCATGATAACATCTGTGTTTTTGTTATTTACCTATTACTTTTAAGTGTCAGGTGATTAGTAAAAAAAAATAAGTTTTCAAATTTCGCATGAAAACGCTTTTGTTTTTGCTGCGACGCAATTTCGTTTTATGTTGCTTTGAATTATTTTTGTTTTTTTTTTGTTTTTTCTCTCCTCGTCCCGACCACCGATACACGCGGCCTGTCCTTTGATACGAAACAAAAACCTACCTACACTCCTTGGCACGACCTTTGTACGTCACGTGGCACGTTTCCTTGGTACCCTGCCTATTCCTATTCGCACGTACAGCACCCGGAACAAGTTCCACACCAGCGACGCCGTCTAGTTCCGGTAAGGTGAAGTCGCGGTCGCGAAGCAAGTCGCCGTTCAGGAGTTTCCGATGGAAAACGGCGAAGAAACTGCTGGCTGGAACCCACCATAGCGACGATGAAGGTATCCGTGGTAGGGGACGGTGATGGATGGATGGGGCTAAATATAAGCTATTAAATAGGCTATCACACCAATATTACAAAGGCGAGACTTTTTATGTATGATGTGTGTGTATGCTTGGTACACCTTTACGGTCATACAGCTGAACGGTTATCGATGAAATTTGGTACCAGCTTACATCCTTTGTTAGCTCATTGGCTACCATTTATAATGCGGGAAGTACAGACGCTATTTGTACCATACCTAGTCTTAAGAGGGAGTTGATAGGATGTTGGACGTAATCGAAGAAAAACTATAGCGTGCCAATATTACCAGATTTTTTGTATCCCATTGCATGGTAAACTCGTCTGCTACTATAGGAAAGTCACTAGTAATTATTCACGTTAGAGTTTTGGCAATGTGGCACTGTATATTTTTATAAATTAATGTAGATTGTAGATATTATATATCCTCAGTTTTTTGAAGTGGAAAAGCAGAAAATAGTTTCTCTCACTCTGGGTGAAGCAAGAGGGCGTGTCAGACTTACTGACTAAAACCCAACTGTGTTCTTTCACGGCCCACGGTAACTCTTTGGAACAATCCCGCCGCCCGTAAAAAATCTCCTAAGGAATCTTTCTTCAATAGAGACTTGTACAAGGCAATTTTAGAAGAAACATGTGAAAAATTTAGGTCTTTTGTAGATTAAGATGATAGCAGGATGAAAATATGCATATTTAAGTTGAGAGAAAAGGATAGATAGCTACATTGTATGAATCCAAAAGCTGTCACCCGCACCATCCTATTAAGGCAAATGTAGTGTAGATAATTTAATTAGTTTTACTGTTCAATCAATCAAACTATTGTGGATCATAGGTAAGTGTACATAACTGTATTATGTACTGGTGTTAGTTTAATGGTTTGAGAACAGCTATGTCCTACCGGCCGCTATCCCACTGGCGTTTTGCGAACGTTGGCGTATCTCGAACGTCTGCGCAGCGTCAACGTTGCGCAGACGCGATGTTGACGTCGCTTCGTCGCGTGACAAGCATTAACGTCCGCTGACCACGACGTTAACGTCGCGCACGTGATACTATTGCCAAAAAACACGACGTTAACGTTACGCAGACGTTCGAGAGACGCCGACGCTCGTAAAACGCCAGTGGGATAGCGGTCTTAGAGTGTACAATAAAATGTAGGTACTATTGATAAGTCGAAACCGTCCATCCACGACCGTCGTCCCATTGTTTACGCCTTTTGAAGTGTTTGCGCGATGAGCTTTGTTTGTGCTGCTGTGACTGTTACGCGCATGTTTCTCTAGTCTAGCCAATAAAGCAACTGTGTATGCGTGGCTTTCATTCCAAATTGTTAGGGCCAGACATGACGACCGCGTATCGAACCTATCACCTTTACGACAAAATAATTTAATAGGAGCAATTATATTAGATGTTAGATTTAAGTTCTGTTTTATCTACTAGTAAGCTTAATGAAAAGAGGTGTTCCTGATAATAGTTTATGGTTAAAGCACCAGGGTATCGCGCAAAATCTAAATTTTCTTTACTTTTTTGCATTTTCCCGGATAATGTCTAGTTACATATATTATAGCTTACGGAATTATAATACTTAATTAAATTTATCAATATAACTCTCAGTTCGTCTTACCTTGTTGAATGGTTGTTTCATGATAGATAAGTATTTACATACAGTTTGACACTGTCCTACAAAATGCTAAAAACTTAAGAAAAAAAAAATAATTTCGTGGGCTACTTTGGGCATCCTCCTTATTATCAGCTTTTTTGTTACTCAATATTTTTTGTAAATTTATTTTTGATTCAGGAATATCTCAATTTCGAAAGTGAGCTAATCTGATGATGTAAGCCTGATGTATAGTGTGAGGACGTGTGTACGAAGTATATTGTTGTGTACAGAGGGCGCTAGTCCCGCGAGCGAGGACGAGGGCGTAGAGGGAACCCTGGTGCGCAAACACGAGTGGGAGTCCGCCGCCAAACGAGCTTCCAACAGGTGAGGAAATAAACAAATACTATAGAAACCTATTTCAGTCGTCTTATACGCAAAATATACAATAAACTCAAAATCAAATATATTACTCAAATATACTTATAAAACGTCAGAAGCTACACGGAAGAGTCGGCAAGAAAGTCCAATACGATATTGGCGCTTTATTTATACTGTAATTACATTTAAAAGTTAGAATGGCTTTGGAAACCTACTACAACTTATGAAGATTCAGTGCAGATTGTCTTTACTATTTTTTATTTCCTAAAAGTCAAATCGATTTCGGTTAATTAATTTTCTGAAATCTGATGTAACAGTACAAACATAGTTATTATGATAAGCAACGTAAAAAAAACATTATTGTCAATTTATGGAACTAAGAGGTGAATAATTCAATAAAGTCCTAGGATGTTATGTGAATATGTTTCTCATCTTAATAAATCTTTATGAAATATCTTCAGATCATGGGACAAGGTGTACGTGGTGGCCAAGGACGGTCGCATGGCGTTCTACAAAGACCAGAAGGCGTACAAGGCCTCACCCGAGGCGTACTGGCGCAGCGAGGCGCCGCTCGACCTCAACGGCGCCGTCGTCGAGGTCGCCGCCAACTACACCAAGAAGAAGCACGTCTTCCGTCTCAGGTACAGTCTTGTTATGAAATGTGTGTAGTAAGCAGTGGACAGCGGGAGCCAGCGACACGGTAGGCCCGTAAGGAGATGGCGTGACGATTTAGACTCCTTTCTAAATGACTTCACTGTTTTATGACGTGCAATTGATATTACAGTTTAGGGTGTTAAAGTAAACGGAGTATTTCTATAGTTAGAAAAATAATACAGTGAATAAATTGAATGAATGTCTTGTGTTCGCAGACTGAGCAGCGGCGCGGAGTTCCTGCTGCAGGCGCACGACGAGGCGGAGATGTCGTGGTGGCTGGAGGGGCTGCGCGTGCGCGCGGCCGCGCCGCCGCCGCGCAGCCACACGCTGCCCGCGCCCGCCAACAACGAGCCCAAGCGCCGCTCCTTCTTCACGCTCAAGAAAAAGTCAGTCACCCTCCTCTCTCAGCTATACGCTCCCTAGGACCCATCCACCTGCACCCAAGCATGCCAAGTGTGTACCACTCACTAGCGATACGGGGCTTTGGACTTTCGGACCTAGCTAGATGCTTCTATGGCCGTTTTTTGTTTGTTGGTAGAACTTCAGTAACGGGTATCGGTGTCAAATAGCAAAACAAACAAATAAAATTACACTAATATTATAAATTTGCGCCCTTCTCACATACCTAGGACTAGGCAAAAATTCAGAACGGTACAAGAAAAAAAAATAGTTTCAAAATTGCATAATTTGCCATAACAGCGAAAGTAGAACTATTATGACTCTCTTTTTTAAAGGGAAATCATTCTACTCTGGGCGAAGTGAGAGGGAATGACCGATTTTATTGACTTTAACTTGCCTGTGTTCCTTCAGCGGTCATTGTACCAGGAACGCGGTAACTCTTCCGGACAATCCCACAACCCTGACATATAATATGTGAGCCGTTTGCTTAAAATTATGGTTTTACTTAATCGTTACATTGTTTGCTATTGGATACCGATATCCACAATATCTGAAGTTTTTTCCAATAAATTAAAAAAGACCCTGTATATTGCGACACTGGAATAAAGCTATCTTGTGTCCTAGTTTCTTCCTGGCAGGGCGTCAGGGTATCAGGCTTCAAATAAACAGGAGCTGTCGACTGGAACCGCCGTAAATAAACGAGCAAGATCTGGATCATTTTCTGCGAAGTTTTCCAACTGGAAGGACTAAAATACTACTGCTTTGGAAAAAACAAGTCTGGAAATTAAGCATAGATCCCACATCATCTTCTTTCCATAAGCCTAAGGCTGAATCAAATCCATAGAGTCATCCTAAAGACATCGTTTTATTTTTCTTAATTAGGCTTCGCTCTCTGGCGCTTGAGGAGCGGTCAATTACTCTCGTCTCCTTCCTTTTTTCACCATAGACAACTGCTAGTATGCGGCATGTGGGTATTTCTGATTCAGATAGGTGGGTTTTGGGGTTTCTCGAGTGTAAATGTTCCACTTAATCCACATTGGTTTTGACAATCTCGTCTCGAGTTTAAATGTACCACTTTAATCCATGGTCCAGTCGAAACGTCTTATGGAGTCTAAGATCCTTTTAGTGTCTTCATCGAAGGTTTCATTATATGTTGTCGTATTATTAATATTGGCCGTCGTTTTTTTACTAATCAGAGAGGTATATATAATACAAACTCATCTCTTTTTCATCAACGGATCAGTGAAGGCATTAACTCGTCCTATTACAGCTCCTAATAAAATTGTCTTCAGTGAGAGCTTAGTTTAAAGCTCATCATTCCATGTCACGTCGTCGTAATAACTCTGTTCATCATATTCAGTGTTAACACCTTTCCATTGAGCTTACGTTTTATGGAAAACATTATTTTGGTCGGTGATGAACATTCGCAACAGTTTGTAACTGGTTTCGACACAATTCAATAGTCACATTTGCATACATCTTTGACTAACCCTGGCGCCTTTACGGCCCGTATCTGCTTTCCTAATCTATAGTCCATTCACGTTAAATAATAGTGACTCATTCAACGACGAGTCATGGAGCGTGGCACGTAGAATGCCGAGTTCACATTGATCAGTTGATGTAAGCCTTCGACAGTATGGGCACGTTTTTTGTTAATTAAAAAAAATGAGGACTTCACCAATTTGTAAAAATAATAGTGAAAATTCTGACGAATATGATAAAATTACTAAAATAATTATATGAACATAACTCAGCCTAGATACGTCTTTTCACTATTTTCTTAACGCGAATGGACTTTAGACAATCTAACTCTTGCTTGCAAGTTTTTATGCTTTCTCTTTTACAATTAGTGATTTGACGTGTAAGTAATGTGTTGTTGTAACGTTCACAGCTAATCAGTTAGGAGCGTGCGGAGCGGGTGCAAGTTTCGTCATTACGCCGCGCGGAGCCTCACGCCGCGTGCAGTGCCCGCACGCCAGGCACGCGGCGTCGACGGCCCGCGCATTTCTCACGACGCTTGCAGCTGTAAGCTTTGCTAATGAAGAAATTGTCGACTCGCGGCACTATCGACCGTCAACGGTTCAATGTTATTATTATTAATATTATTTTTTTGTTGCGTACGAAACGTTATTTGAGACTGTTCGGTATCTGAGTGTTCGATCGTTCGCCCTCGTAAACCGTATTTATTGTTCGATATTCGTATCGAAGATTGAAGATATTATAGTAGATTTTATCCAGGTATGTACGATCCCACCCCTCGAAAGTGTAATTGTTATGATATGAAACGATTATGATTAAATGAAATACATATTATTATTATAAAATTCTAAATGCGTCGCTATTTATACATAGATGATTTTAGTGTTTAAATTCAGATTGAGAATATATATATTTTAATTATTTATATTAAAAAAATGGAGCTAGTGTAATGTAAATTCAGTTGAACTAGAAATGTATGTCGTGCAATTTACTAATGATTCAAATTGAAATAACGAAAAAAAAAAAAAGTTTTAAACTATTAATGACCAATGTGTAAACCAATCGACGGAATTTGACTATCGCATTTGATAATATTTAACTTAGCTAAGACGACACGGAGGATTGTAACCGCATTTACATTCAATAGACGATTTCCTAGTGGATTGACGTTTTACTAATTATATCGACAGCTTTGCTTCGTCGGAGCAATGCGAGATAAATTATAACGTAAGCTACGTACATAAATTGTATTAGATTTAATTTTCATTATAAAGTGTCTTCTCTCCGTCTGCCGGTCGCCGCTGTCCGCTTACAAATGCCGCGTTTAAAATATTAAGTATCAGATTTGTTAGTTGTCGTGTGTCGTGACGAGCGAGTAGGTGGCGCTGTACCGCGGGGCGGCGACCGGCGGCACATTAGTAATCCAAGTTGTAAGTATGCTTGATCGCCTCATAAGTGCTTCTACGAAATGACGTATTTCTATTATGAACATTAATTTTGTAATGATTATTTTTACTGCCAATTTCACAAATTGTTAATTTTTATAAGTAATAAATAATTATATGACTAAAATTCACATTTCATAATATTACGTACACACATTTTTAGTTCTATTCGTGTTATGGTTATTGTATATTTGGCGGGTGTGGCGGAGCGAGGCGCTTAGGACCCTTCGTCGCCGGACTGCTGCCACATTGATCACTGCATGTTTCGTAAACCTATGTTTATACTTATTTTATTTTAAAGAACTTTCTTTATTGATGAGAATATAAAATAAATGATGTTTTCAAATAATTCTGTGTTTTTATTATTTCTGCTATAGGTTATTTCTAGGCAAACGTGCTACATCATCGACCACATCATCGCTTACCGTGGGTGAAATAAATTGAACCCTTGACACGAAGCGCAGCAGCCAATTACTCCACTGAAAAAATAAATTCCCTATCCGCCAGATAAAATAACTGGGACTTATACGAATATCTACAATCTTGCTAGTTTCACCTCTAAATCAAAATCGAAAATGTTTTTATTTCACTAATCCTTTCGTAGGAACTTATAAAACGTCAAAAGCTAGTTCACGGTTCCAATTGGTCGTTTCGTACGGACAAGAACCGGCAAGAAACTCCTTGGTTAGTCTTTTAAAAAACTGATTGAGTTTACAATATTTTCTCAAATATGCGAGGACAGTGTAGACCAGTCAATATTGTACCCAAAAGCACAATAAAAATAATATCAAATCAAAAAGTGGGTTCAACTAGAAAGTAAAATATGAATAGATAATAATTACATATCGTCTGTTTTTTATACCCTGAGACTAAATTGACACAAGCAATGTCAAATTTACTATAGGAATGACGCCAGTTCTTTTGTGTGGAAATGTCATTTTATCTCCGGGTTTAAAAAACAGACGATACACTCAAATCAACAATCACCTCATCACAATTTCTCCAAAGGATGAGACTAGGTCAAAACTATTTCCTGTTATCGAGCAATCCTTATCACATCAAGATATTGATAACAACACTCATAAATTCGATACATCCAGAGAGATAAAGCATCATTTTCTCACGTTGATCGTCTCAGCTACATTGGTACTAGTGGTTAGTAAAATGTTAGCTAGACTTGTATACCTGTGGCCTCTCTTGGTGCTGGTGGCAAGTGGTAGTGGTAATAACTGTGAAGGAGGCGGCTGTTCCAGGCGTTCATCTAGGATTGTCGGGGGCGAGAGGTCTGAGCCGAATGGTAGACCTTTTCAGGTAAGTTGTAACTTCGACCTAAATCCTAGGAACTTCACTCTCAAAAACAAAAACTTTCAAAAATGAAATAATGAGTAAAAGATAATATATAGAGCTGTTCATTTGTGATGGTTTGATCTTGTTTGCCTGGATTACACGAGACTAGTTTGAATCAAGGAATACACGATGTAAGTATGTACTATAATAGTACCTGTCCTGGCTTGACAAATACAAAGTTTTGGATAGTTCTGTTTTTTTACCCAGTTTCGCGGCGGGACCAGTGCGTTAGAAGTCTGCAAACCCACCGTAGTTAAAAAACGCGGCATAGCGTTCTAGCTGGACACCGGGTGGAAATTAAGAATCAGTGTCACAGAAGAATAAGTGGTGATACCGTACTAACAAGATAACTCGAAAATTGCCGAATTTCTACAGTAACTTTATTTAGATAATAAGAAAATAGTTTGTTAATCTAAGCAATACACAGACGCAGTTCAAAATAAGTTGGCAGAAATAGGGTTTATTTAGATCTAGAAGTCTAAGCATACAAAAAAAGGAGACCTGTATCATATCGTAAGCGACAGTGAATCAAAGATATACAAGTCTGCCAGCGGTTTCGCCCGCACGAAACTACAAAATAAATAGCCTTTGTTACTCAGTGAAGATGTAGATTTCTGAGGGTGAAAGAATGTTTTGAAATCGGTCACAAAAAATCAAATCTTTCCTCTTTGTAATATTATTTTAGATTAGCAGAGTGAACTAATACTCGGGAAATAAATACCAGTTATAGTATTCCACGTTCCTTACGTCAAAGCATTTTTTAATTTCGACCTAATCAATTCATCAATGGCAACAGATTTATTTTGGTACACAATATAATTGGAACCATTAATTTACAAATCATATGTGCCACGTCAAATAAACATCAACAAAATCAATTACAATTTAATCATACCGATATTATAAAGTCGAAAGTTCCTGTGATGTTTTTATGTTTGAACTAGCTGTCCCCTGCGGTTTAAACCTTACAAACTTACAAATTTTACCTCTTTGTAATATTAGTATAGATATACGAGTAAGTACTTCGATGGATAAATAGATTACGTTTTGTTCCTTCTTAGGGTTTTTTTATTTTTTTTGCAATGTCCTAGATAAATGCTAAATACCTGACCTATGAAAGGATGGAATATGCTAGGCTAATAGGCTATTTGACTTTAATTCAGTACTTCTAAAAAAAAAATCCAGGTGGCCCTATACTCCCGCGTGGGCACGACAGGAGAGCTGGGTTTCTGCGGCGGCGCACTCCTGAGCCCGGAGTGGGTGGTCACTGCAGCGCACTGCCTCTTTCACGACGAAGTTGAGGTCGACCATGTACAGGTAACAAAGTTGTGACAATAATGCTTACCAGGGTACGTCTAATGATAGCGCGACCTGGAGTTTTTTTTTTAAATTTATTTTGCAACATTATTCAGCCGCAATTGTAGGAAATAAGAAAATTGTGAAGTGTCAGTCAAGACATGATTCTCCTACTAGTTAGTAATACCACCTACAACATTTTTGGATTTAAGCCTGGGATACACTAGGGAACATTTTGTCCCGAAACACGACGCGCAACACTCAATATACGTGACGCTGAAACGTTGCATAGTGTGCCGCAACATGACCCGAAACATTTCTCTGTTTTAAGACATTCACTTTGGCATGTTCTACGTAGTTGTTGAGCAACATGTTCTGCAACATGTTGCTCCATTTGCCCCCTAGTGTATCCTTGGCTTTAACCTCTTTTTCTCAGGTTGCGCTTTCATTTGACGGATTCTCTATAACTGAATAGAGATGTCTAAGAAAACTGAGTCTGAAAAGAAAGTTTTATAGATGAAACGAATTTATTGGTTGAAAGTCGTTTTCCGCGTTTGTCTGTTTAACCGCGCAACAGATTTTCATACGGTTTCACTAAGGGCCAAATTCATAAATAAAACTAATCGCGGTTATGTCAAAATAAACTCAGTTTGAGCTAGAAGCTCAGAAGTCGAGGTTACAGTTTCATTTTGCGTTTCACTACTATAAACTCAACTCAGTTTACACAAAACTCAGATAAATTCTTAAAGTTGCGCAACTTTCGACGTTTAGCTGCTGTTATAATAATAATAACAAACATTATTTTGTTTATTTCTGTTGCGATTTCATGATATTTCGTTTAAAATATTGATGAAAAGAGCGATAGTACTAGGTTTTGGAGTAAAATTGTTAAAAACAGAAGTTTATGAGTGATGTTAACATTTTGTCATGAAAGAAAGAAAAACAAAATACTGTAAAAAAGCCCCAAAAAAGGTCTTCTTCCACTTGAATTTCGTTTTGGTAAACGCGGTCAAAATGGTGCTGGTGAAATCGGTTCACACAAAACATCGACCTTTTATGCTAGATTCCTCTGAGCTCAGTTTTATTGAACTAAGTTTATATAGCGAATGATGAAATCCTAAGACCTACAACTACATACTTAATTAGCCTACTCACTGCTGTTTCCAGGCAATTCTCGGCGCTCATTCCCTGTACGACCGCTACGAGAACGGCCGCCGCGTGGTGAACGTCAATGAACTGGTCATCCACCCTGAGTTCGAGCCCACCAACTTTGCGAATGACATCGCGCTGGTCAAGCTAGCCAATGCTGTACAACTTACTGGTATGTACGAACCTCTTATTATGTAGTCATTACAGAAATTATCATGGGTTGTGCAAAAGAGAGCCCCAGGGCTCTAGAATGAAGGCAAAAAAGGAACATAGGAATGGGTTTTAGTCAGTAAAAGTCTGCACTGCACAGTCTCCGCACGACCCTTGAGCGAGAGAAGTAATTGATTTACCTATTTACCATCCCAAATTTTGTGTATAACTAACTTGGCTATAAGGGGATAATATCAGTATCTGCTGCTGTAGTTACACCCACCTACGTATAAGTGTAGTTATACATCATCTGCTTAGCCTTTTCGCAACTATATTGGGGTCGACTTCCAGTCAGATTTAGCTGAATACCAGTATTTTACGAGGAGCGGCTGCCTACCAGACCTCCACAACCCATTAACTGGGTTAAGTGGCCTGCGGAGACCGCGTGCTATCTCGAGTTGAGACGAAATAAAATACGTTTTTGAGGTTGATGGATTCAATCCAGATAGTATAAACAATTCTTGGACACACTGACTGGAGTAAAATCATCATCCGCACACTGACAGTTGCTTGCTGTGATAGCAATACAAACTATTGGAAATTTGGGAGAGGTTCCGTAATACCAAAAATGATAAATGAAAAATTAATGTATTTACAATATTGTTTCGAGTATTTATAACTTGATAATAATATCTGTGTCCCCACGGAGAGATATTTTGAAATATTGTTGCTTATAGTATAGAAAAAACAAAATAAAAACATGACATTTTCGCTGTGAAAATGTGCAAATTTAAATTCGCTTAAATTTCGTTTGGGGTAAGTTTTTCAACAAAAAGACGACGTAGGAACCTAGATAATTATTGTCTGAATCCGAATAACATCATATTATGGTGTAAATATGCTTAAACTGCAAATGATTTTGGTATTACGTTTGTATGGATAATTCTAACGTCGCGCCCGCCTTAACACGGTATTTCATGGCAAAACTGGAGTCAGATTTACTGGCTTTTGACTATCCGCAACGACTGCCAAAAATCCTGATGAGGTGCTTTCCGAGGTACGGAGGAAACTCGTTATGTTAAGCTCATCCACAGACCAACCTTGGCAAGCGTTGCTTAACCTTGAAGATCGACCTGTGTGGCTGTTATTATCTAGCCACGAGCTCCTCATAAGTGTAGTTATACAGAGATCAGTTTATGTTTTTACCGAGTGATTTATGGCTAACAGTCGATTCCTGCAGAAATGCGCTCTATTTAACCTTTGCACTTAAATTCCAGACATGGTCAACACGATCCAACTCCCATACCGGAACATATCTGCGTTCAACTTCGCGGGGATGGGCGGCACCGTCTCCGGGTGGGGCATTGCCGCTGAAGGTTTGTAGTCAACAGTAGGTTATTATATCTTTACCAGATAGCATATACTATGGGAACACGACAATACAAGTAGGGTTAGGCAATGGGGATGTTAAGTAAGAATTCATTTTATTAAGCCGGTTAAAAGGTAACGGTAGTCGGTAAAAAATCTTCGTCCAGCTTATTAGATCTCAGCACAGGTTATCGTCCATAATTTTTCAACCTTTCAATGATACCCCATGTCTTCAAGTCTGGAGTGAATAGACTCTTAATAAACTAGCACACCTCACTATTAACTATTGCATCACTGCTTACCATCAGGTGGGATCGCACTAGTTTTTAACAATTTAAAAAGGCCGTCCGGTAATCGACTGGACCGAGCCTAAGCCGAGATAATATGGGAAAGTCGAAGCCTACTGGGGCCATAGGTTATGTGTAAATGAAGAGGAACAGGCCCTCCTGTTCACCTTCATTGTTCTCTTCATACATCTTCATTGTTTTTTGATTAAAAACAACTTACTGGTATGTAAGAACCCCTTATTACGTAGCGTAAGTATAGAGACGATCATGGGTTATACGAAAAAGAACCTCAGGGCCCTAGAAGGAAGGCAAAGACAGAACTTAGAAATGAGTTTTAATCAGAAAAAGTCTGATACGCCGTCCCGCTTTGCCGAGAGTGGGAGAATATTAAGGCGTCGTATCCCATCACATCGCAGTTTTGATTTCAGATCACTAATAGCGACCATTAAAAAAAGAATAGCCAAAAGACTCATCAAAACTAACATCTTTTCTCAGGAGTGACGTTCATATCACCGACACTTCGCCAGAAGCTGATGACGGTGATCACGGACGCGATGTGCAACGTGTACTACTTCGACCAGCTGCCGCAGGACTCCATGTGCGCCTTCCATGGAGCCGCTGGCACTTGCAAGGTAACAGATCATCATCTGCTTAGCCTTTTCCCAACTACATAGGAGTCGGCTTCCAGTCAAGCCGGATTTAGCTGGATACCAGTATTTTACGAGGAGCGGCTGCCTACCAGACCTCCACAACCCATTAACTGGGGTAACACGGTACTTCATGGCAAGACTGGAGTCAGATTTACCTACTGGCTTCTGACTATTCTGACTGGCAAAGATCTACAAATGACAGCTGGGACCTACAGTTTAACGTGCTTTCCGAGGCATGGAGGAAACTCGTTACGTTAAGATGGTCACCCATCGACAGACCAGCTTTGACAAGCGTTGCTTAACCTTGAAGATCGGATCGTGCGGCTGTTATTATCGTAACAGATAGCATTCGTAAATATGCCCAAAGCTAGGCACTGTGTTTGACGATCGAAACATGAGATCAAACAAATATGAGCAAATTAATGTGTAAGCTACTCGTAAACTATAAGTTTTTGCAGTGATTGAGCAGGGCAGCACTAATTGACTGGATTGCGCGACGCGGGTTCGATTCCCGCACGGGAAAAAAATTTGGCATATGGTAAACTAAACCCTGAATTAGATACATACGATATTTTTATCCTAGGTGTAAATGTTCCTTGGTTTATACTACTGAAGTGTTGCACACTGATGGGTAGATAAACGACGATTTTATCTTTTTCAGGGTGATAACGGTGGTCCATTGACGATATTTTACAATTTGACGGAAGAGGATATTTTGGTAAGTATCGTCATAGTAATTTGCATCAAAAAACACTAACAACTGATAAAAGATGAAAAATAAACCGGCCAAGTGCGAGTCGGACTCACAAAGGGTTTCGTACCATCCGTAGCAAAAAACGGAAAAAAATCACGTTTGCTGTATGGGAGCCCCTTCAATATCTATTCTGTGTTAATTGTAAAAGTGTTATAATACCTTTGATAATTCGCAATTATTGGGCCTAAGTTGCTAAATTCCGGTTATTCTATTGTACCTACAGTCCTTTTCGTTTAGAGATCTGTCTACTAAAGTGGTGGCCAGACTGTAACTTACTTAATACTATTGTACTTTTTACTACTTACTAAGTAAAGATCAAACAAAAAATCACTTTCATTTACTCATAATTATTACTAATGTTTAATAGCTTCTTCTATTTAATACGAATAGGTTCTTATCTTTATCCTGTTTTTATCATAACGAAACAAAATTAGTTAGGTAGGTACAGACTGAGTTTGATTTAGTATTTATACCTACGAGTACTTACCTAATCTTAGAGGATGGATTAGGTAGGTACATTTTCTATTAATTTTAAAGAAATCATGAAGCGTTTGTTTTTAATGATAATTACAAAACTTTGCCCACTGGCCATGTCATGATAAGGGCTAGCCAGATCAATGAACACTGTGTTTAGCGATATGAACATCTAAACGAAAAACTATTTCATGATATGCTAAAACATAATGTAAAAATAGTAAAATATTCCGTGTCATCATAATTGATAAATTATTTTCAGATCTGAACACGATCGAAATATCTGTATGGAATGACTGATTAGTGATCGATACTCTAACACGTTTACTCATGATAACTAATAACTCTTACTAAAGTAACCGTCATGAGAAGCTATAAATTTTGTAAACAAGTGTTCAGGAGTTCACAACATTTGGACTAACAAAAAAAATGAATTTGTTTAAGATTTAATAAATTATTAAGTAACAATATTAATTAACATATATTATTTAGGAATAATTATTCGTCAGATTCAGATGTTTCCATTTCTGTGTCAGAATCAGTGACATGTATCACGAAGCTGTCTACAGTTTTATCAATCATCTCATCGATTTATAACAATAACAACCAGATCCGCGATATATATGCAAAGCAATGAAACAAACCCGTACGCATTCGAAACTCGAATGACTCGTTTATTTCAAAATGGTGTCCCGATAGTTTACAATCCCTGCGACGGACCAAGAAACAAAAAACGATAGCGCTTTGAGTCGGTAAAATATGATCCGACTAAATTAAATAGGTTGTTACTTTCATATAACCCGTCTATATTTCACTTCGATTGAATATGGTTACTTAGTAAAAGATGTTTGTTTACATAATTTATAGCTTCTCGTGACGGGTACTTTATAGAATCCAATCCTGAAAACGCGAAAAAAAAACTGCTGTTCAGTAAAAGAAAGAAAGAGAGAAATATTTTCATATTTATTTGGCGACAGTGGTGTTGTGGTGTGTGGTTGGTGGTCTGGTCGAAATATACTGAACTGCTGATTTTTTCGCGATTTCAGGTTTGTTCCCATTGTGTTTAAGTATTAGCATTGGTCAATATATTTAATTACGAGTCACCCTATATACTTTTAACGTCGAAGACACAATATGTCCTGAATTGGCGTGTAAAGTGTTAAAAGCTTAACTTTAATCTCTACAAAAAATAATGTTTTAAAGAAATCTAATATGTTTAGACTTAGATTTTTTTTCTCCCATAATTATATACATAATATCTACATTCATACTCAAAACTAACACTTAACCCAATGGTTTTTTTAGGTGGGAGTGGCATCATTCGTCAGCGCCGATGGCTGCAATGACGATAGACCATCAGTCTTTACCAGGGTATCACGATACCTCGACTGGATCAGCGAAGTTACTGGCGTAGAAATTTTATAAATCTATATCTTGAATCACTTTAAATGTTTTATAAATAAAATACATAATCCTAGCTTTAATTTTTGTTTGCGTTTTTGTTAATGCATGTTAAGCCATGTTTCCGGATAACCTAAATCACTACTTAAGAACCGTATTTTCCCAGATTTATATTATTTATTGAGTCAGTAAATCCTAGTGATAAGTAATAAGATAGTACCGTTTTAACATTGATTAGTAAATAAATAGAAAAGACAACATTGTTTTTTGCCTTTTCTGGCCTAGTATTGGCCAAAACGCCACACCTTCCATCTTTCGCGAGATCCTCCTTCCAGTTCTGGCGAAATCTGCCCAGTTCCTTGCGCCATCTCCGTCCTGGTCTACCGCGACCACAGTCACAGGGCACTAGGTCTGTGTAGGGCTATGTGTGTGTGTGTGTGTGAGTGGTGTGTACCATAGGTCAAGACGGAGAGAATTAGACCGTTTTCACATTATCCGATCCGATATCGGTGTCAGACGCCGATACAATATCGGGGTAAGTAAAATGTATGAAATACCGTGCTCCGATATCCGATATCGGGTCGGACAATATGAATGATAGGCACATATTTCATACATTTTACTTACCCCGATATCGGATCGGCGTCCGATACCGATATCGGATCGGATAATGCGAAAACGCTCTTAGCGTGGCGAAAAGAAAACGCTGTGTTCTTTTGGCCACGCTAATTGTACATTCAGTCAAAAAAGTATCGGGAATGGATGATTTGTTTATGGTTCCAAATTCAAATTTTTGTTTTTTTGTAGTTGTTAGATTGGCACAACTGTTTTCCATTTTGGCGCGGAGTTTGAGTTGCATCTGTTATTTATATTAAATACCTACAGTGCTGGTTTTAGTAATATCATATATAGTGTGTATTGCGAATTTCATAATGGACAAAAATATCGAACAAAGAGTTTGTCTTAAATTTTGCATCGCCAATGGAATTTCGTGTTCGGAGTCACTGAAAATGTTACAGAAGGCTTACGGTGAATCGACTTTATCAAAAACTCGTGCTTATGAGTGGTTCAAATCGTTCAAAAGCGGTCGAGATGTGATGGAAGATTTGCCTCGCTCTGGTAGGCCGTCAACGTCTGCAACTGAAGTTAACATCGCAAAAGTGAAGAAAATAGTGACTGTAAATCCCCATTCAACTCTGAGAGAGATAGCCGTCGAACTTTCTGTATCTCACCATTTTAACTAATCATTTGGGTATGAAACATGTTGCTGCTCGGCTAGTCGCAAAAGATCTGAATTTTCTCCAAAAACTCAATCGCATGAAAGCCCCTGAGGACATGCTAGAACAAGTCGGTTCGGACCCAACATTCATGAAACGCATTGTTACTGGTGACGAGACGTGGGTTTACGAGTTTGACATGCAAACTAGTTAACAAGCTTCGGAGTGGCGCCTTCCAACTGAACCGAAACCGAAAAAACCACGCTAAAGTCGATCAAAAGTCAAAGTCATGTTGACTGTTTTTTTTTACTATCGCGGTGTTGTGCATTCTGAATTCTTACCGGAAGGTCTAATGGTAAATAAAGAATATTATTTGAGCGTTATGCGGCGTTTAAGAGAGCAAATTCGACGAAAAAGGCCAGATTTGTGGAAAGAAAATTCTTGGATTTTGCACCACGACAATGCGCCTTCGCACAAGGCTATCATTGTGAACGAATTTTTGACCAAACACTCAACAAATACCTACCATCCAGCAACCACCATATTCACCAGATATGGCTCCTGCTGACTTTTTTCTTTTTCCTAAACTCAAATTACCACTTCTTGGCACCCGTTTTCAATCGATAGAAGACATAAAGGAGAATTCGCGGCGAGAACTGAACTCAATTCCGGAAGCAGCGTTTAAAAAATGTTTTGATGAATGGATTATTCGCTGGCGCAAGTGTATAGTTTCTAAAGGAGCATACTTTGAAGGTGATAAAATAAATTTGGATGAATAACAGACATTTTGTGTATTATTGATCTTTTCCCGGTACTTTCTTGACAGAGTAGTAGCGTTGCTATTACTACATAGTATAAAACAAAGTCGCTTACCGCTGACAGTCTGTTCCATGTGGTTCCTATGTATGTTTAGTTCGTGTACCTACATAGTAAGTGCGGGTGCGCGGAAATAAAAGTCCCTATGCTTTACGTTTTCTGGCAATAGGTTGAAGTCCGTACATACACAACACACATTCTCGTATTACTGAGAAGGAGAACATAATATAGAAGGAACACACAATAGCCACATTAGTCACAGCACAATAGTGTCAGCACAAAACAAAGGTCCACGTAACAAATCTAGGATCACGGATTAAATGTCGCGCGCAGGCGGTAGGCGGGTCTACGATCGACTGACCTACAAAAACCAAAAAACTTTTTACAAAAAAAATGACGAATGTCGGAGAAATGTTCCAGAATCAAAAAAAAAGATTCTGGAGCATTTCTCCGACATTCGTTTCGTCGTTTATCGGTTCACCGACGTAACGATTCACTTTTCATTTTTTCTCCGACATAACTTTTCGACGACGAACGTTTCGCCGACACAACTGAAGGATATTCTTACTTATCAACTAAAAATCGTTTTATGATGTTTTTTTGATCTAATTTCTACATGGGCAGCTATGCATGCATGCGCAGCAAGCAAATGATGTAGCGTTGAGGGTCACAGTTCTAACCAAACCTAACCAAATGTGTTGGGGTGCCCTAAAATATGACTCAAGAGGCAGTGGATTTTACATCTTTGCACCATACTAGCAGGCATTTAAAATTCGTTTTGCCGATAAACGGCGAAGCGAATGTCGAAAAAACAAACAATTTTTAAACGTAAATTGTAGAAATTAGATCAAAAAATCATCATAAAACGATTTTTAGATGATAAGAATATCCTTCAGTTGTGTCGGCGAAACGTTCGTCGTCGAAAAGTTATGTCGGAGAAAAAATTAAAAGTGAATCGTTACGTCGGTGAACCGATAAACGACGAAACGAATGTCGGAGAAATGTTCCATAATGAAAAAAAATACTACCGACTTCAATGTTAATTATTTTTTTTATAATAGTTTTGTTTCATCGTTATTTAACTCCGACTTCCGTAATTTAAGTTATTTTGTACTTTTTAGTGTGTATTTTTAACATTGAAGTTTGGTATTTTTTTTGTAAAAAGATTTTTTTATTTTAAAGTTTTTAGTTAGGGAGAAGAGTCATCTCTATATGCATTCACGTCACACCACACCCATTTCAACATCCTCATCTCCGCTGCATGCAATCTTTTTCACAGCCCAACATTCTGATCCAATATTAGTTTAGATTTTAGACGAATTTATGTAGGAAGGGTAGAACAGTTTTTTTAGGTGTGGAGATCATCTAATGACTTCTCCCGCTTTACGCGAAGCGGGAGGGCGTGTCAGGCTTTTACTGACTAAAGCGACACCTGTGTCCTTCAGTTGCCCCTTTTTTTCTAGGACTAGGGGTTTCCTTTTCAGAAATTCCTTGCGTTCCTAGCTTACGGGCATCGACCCTGCTGGGTCCCTACAAGGGTAGAACAGTAAACTCAACAACATTACAAAACCAGGCTCTTGTTTCATATTTCACTAATCAGTTTTATTATATAGTATTTATTTACATTCCTTAGGTACTACTATTGTTTACAAGTGTAGCGTAATGAAGTTATGGAAGCTGGTGACTCGAGCGTAGCCTGAAGGATGACCGTTTTGACAAGCGTTGAAGGCTGCGAAGGAGCTGACGCCGATCTGGAAATTTTGTATTAATAATTATAATTATGTAGGTACCATTGAACGAGTAGAGATCACACAAGATGCACAAGAGAAGTCCAAGCACCGACCCCTGAAGAACCAAAAAGATTTTGATCCCTAAAAATGGCTTTAAGAGTAACATTAAATTAAAGATTTTGGGACATGGAATTCTTTTAAAACTACGCTGAACTATTACAGTGAAATATGTGATTCGAACTCTCAACAAAGCATACCTCTCCTAGGATATAATTTAATCACGTGACTTCATCTATGACGCCCCATAGGAACTAAATTTCAAAATCTGTATTAAAGTTCTCAGCGAATTTAGGATATATACAACGGTCTGAAATCAACTATCGAGTAGTTAAGTACCCGGACCTAGTCGAAGAATCCTCCCTTTTCTACTGAGATTTACATGACGACGCACGTGATTTTTAACATAACTTACCAGGAATGGTTCTCCAAAATTGTCATAAGTAACAAGAGGGCCGCCGGAGTCGCCGCCACAGATGCCGACGCCTCCGACGCCACTGGTGCAGATAGTGCTCATGGTCACGAAACCAGCCGTGAAGACATTGCACTGGGCGTGGCTGATCACATGCAGGTTTACGTGGCTCACCACTGTTGACGCTGCCTGTTGGTCTGTAACGTAAATATTGGTATGATTTACAGATTTAGTATAATACGGTCCAATGAATCAAAGTCTTGATTGATTAGAACGTATACCTACACAGCCCGAAATCAACTATCGGGTAGTTGTCTGGACCAGACACAACACCCACCTCGGTCGGTGGATCTTCCCTTTTCAATGAAGGTTTTTTGGAACTTTTTAACCCTATTCCGCGTACCTCCAAAACGATGGCGGCTTTGCTCACAAGAATATAGAAAGTTCTACTCAGAGCTGATGCAATAGTTTCAGAGCTTGCCCGCACATACAAACTTAAAAATGTTACCTTTTTGTATATTAGTATAGATCATTTTTAATAAAAGATATAATAAAAAGTACTTACGGTCGCTAGTTTTGCCAAAACCAGCAGCAACAGCTGAGTGTCCAACAAATTGGTTCCACAGTTCAGAACCATGGGGAAGCCTGACAGGTTTGACGCTAACTGCAAACAAGAAAAATAACTGATATTCTATCTAAAGTAAGAAGCTATGTAACTCTCCAACCGGTACAGAAACAAAGGGACTTGGGGTTGTTAATACATTGTTGATACACATTAAATACACACAAAAATCTACCTGAAGCAAATAAAATAAAGTAAGCAAGTTAATTACAAAGCGAGGAAGCCTAATCCAGATAGAAAGCAATCTAATTTAGATAAACAATCACAAAGAACTATTTAATAACCAACTCACAATTATTAACATTAGCGTTCCAGGGCAAGTATATCATAGCGACGTCGTTAGTCAGGAGCGGTGGGAAGTATTGAGGGTGCATGATGACGTGACTGCTAGGGATGCGTTCACCACCAGAGTACAGGAAGTTGGAGCCCAGGATAACAAGGACTTGCCAGCCTTGTCTGACGCCGTCAAACCAGCAATGTGCTGCCGTCACCAGGCGGTTGGGTGATACGAGAGAGGAGCCGCATACTCCTCGACCACCGCCGATTAAGTCGACCAACAAGCCTCCCTGCAAAAAAAATAATGAGAATGGTTCCTTTTAAAAAAAAATACACAAAGCTGATCAAAGAATCTCCTCCTTTTTGAAGTCGGTTTTAATATAAAAGCCCCTAAAAGCTGCCCAACTTTAATTGGATTGGCAAGATATGTCTGCCGTATATCTGTGGGTCCATAAAACACGGTGTTGGGGTCCAGACATAAAGACACGGGGCCGTGGTAGACCACGAAGAAGATAGCAGAATGTCCTTGACGTCTTACTTGGGAATTGGAAAGAGGAAGCGAGGAATCAATATCGTTGGAAGGAATAAAGGCTTTTGCCCAACTTATTTTAATTCTTCTTAACTTATTTTAATCTTATTTTAACTTTTGGAAACATAGGAGTTTCTAATAATAATAAAATAAAAAGATGAATAAAGAGATAAAATACAAATAAAAAAGACTTACAAAGTAAGGGTGTGCATTAGTAGGAGCCAATACGCCACCGACAATCCTGTTGTCTAAAGGATCATTTTGCACGAAATCGTTTTTCGCTAAAATCTCCTCTTCAAGAAGTCTTATCCTCTCCGCTTCAGGAATACCAACGCTATCATGATAGTTAGTCTGGACTTCCACTAAGGCGGACACGGAAACAACCAACGTCAGACCAAATAAAACAAACGTACGCATTGTGTTTATAATGTATGGAGAAACCGAACGTATCATTTTGTTTATATACCGTTTTTTCCTCAAATCTAAGTTAATCCTATAAAATGACAACCTGATTAGTCGTATCGCGAGTACTCCTTACCATTGCTTTAATCTAATCTTCGCACAACCTACTTAGAGGCATAAGCAGACTAGAGCAGTGCCTAAATATGGCGATGACGGTAAGTCCCCTCTCTGTAGTATAGCTGGAGCGGCAACACGTATGATGCAGGTCCTCACCGGTCATGGGAAGTTCGGAAGGATCCTAACTAGTAGCTCGACGTTCTCTATCAGTCCGGACCAAACCTACGTCGCCGACGGCGAGACAGTACTAGCAAACTGGGGCTTGGCAGGGTCGAAGTCTACTGGGACCCTGGGTTGAACGAAAGAGAACCCCGAGACCCTGGAATGAAGGCAAAGAAGGAACAGGAGTGCGTTTTAGTCAGATGAAGTCTGACACGCCCTCCCACTCTGGGTGAAGAGTATGGAGTCATATCGATGATTTGGGAACCTTTAAGAAGACTAGAACAGTGGGGTTGTCACCCTGAAATAGCGGTTGCTTCCAAGTTGTTGAGAGTATTAAAGTGCGCTTAGAATTTTTTTCTGCAATAACTTAGGGTTGAGAATAAATTGGAACGGACCCAAGGAATCCCGAATATAAGTAAACCTAAATAGTGTGTAAGCTTTATAATATGTACTCCTAATTAAGGTACTTATCTATAGACTACCATTCAAATTGTTTGTAGCCAGTCTAAACACGAAGTTAGGATACTACATCAGACCATTACGGGCGGAGGATGCATTGATATTTTACTGAGTTCCAGTGCCTACCTTCCGTAGTTTGCAGGTAACTTAGCAAAAGTTAATTTAATAGCAATGCTAAGAAGCCCAAACATGGCTACAGAGTTCCAAAATTTGTACCTGTTAAAAAACAGGAGTAAATTTAGACGATCAAATACGTCTTTCAGTGCCATTATTATGAACTTATCATGATATTTCAGTAAACTAAGAAGAAATTATAATAAACATATATTCAGTTAAGGAATAACAAACAAACAACTCTTGCTGATAATTTTTATTGTCACGTGCAAATTATCAGTCATTATAGTGGTGAGTAATTATTATCTTGTGATAATAGTGTCGACGTAAAGTAGTTTCCCAGGATGTCCAATAGACTCTCTCTTCTCTTTCTCTTCTCTTCTTCTCTAGATATGTGATGTGGCAGGAAAGGGCGGTCATTGCTCGTAGAATGGATGGGCGATGGAGATAGAAGATTCAGGAGTGGCTGCCACGTACCGGAAGACGTAGCGTTGGAAGGCCTCCTACAAAGTGGACCGACGACCTGGCAAGGGTCGCGGGAATCCCATGGATGCGAGACGAACAGGAGCGGTCGTTGTGGCGACGCTTGGGGGAGGCTTACATATGTCCAGCAGTGTACGTCTTTCGGCTGAGATGATGATGATCAGTTCGATATACACGCCGAAACCAACGCCACAGAATTAAGTAGGTAATAAGTACTACCAACGCGATTGCATCGCGTATTGAACACGGCCGTAGCTACAAATTTGGTCCAGGCGGACCAGGACTGTAACTAGAGTAAATAATAATGCTGCTAAATAAAAATCTTCTATTTCAGACTAAGCCCATAGTAGGCACATACTCACATAGGACCCGAGTGACGGATTACTGTCCATTTCCTCTCCTAGATAGAAGGCCTGAGTCCCAGCAGTGTAAACATTATAAGGCTGATTATGCTTTTGCCATGGTTTAAAGTTAGTACTATAACGACAAACTTTTTGTTATTTTGAATGGCTATTTGGGTAATAACAATTGTATAGTAATTAATTTAATTTTTTTTTCTCGGTACATAAGCGTTTTCGTTCCTATATTGTAAGTTCTAAGTCGATGAGCAAAACGATATCAGTAACCAGTCAGTCGAATATCGTGATATCATAATTAAATGCGTAAAAATATTTACATATAAGACTTGACATGCTATGGGCGGGATTGTTCGGAAGAGTTGCGTGCTCTCGCTAAGGAAACACAGGTTTGAGTCAGTAAAAGACAGTGCCTCATAAAGCATGAGGAAGTATTATGAAACTGAGAGCAGAAGGAGCCATTTGATCATTTATTACGTATAAAAAAGTATAGCGTATGAACTGCAAAACGCTATAGGTAACCACACAACCTACGTCACAGATTACTAAATAGCCTACGTGTTTTGACGAGCGCGTTTATTCTTCATATAAGTGGAGTAGGTAAAATGGAGTACTATTAACAAGTTTACAATTAAAATGACTTATGAAAATCTTACAAATATCCAGATTAGATATCCAACAGATTCACGTTTTACCCTTGTTGATAACATCTACTAATCGGCTTCCGTTCAAAAATGCGTACGAGATACCACAGATTAGATCTGATTTAGCCGGTAAGTGATATATAAGAGGCCATAAAAACTCCTGAGTCATAATCAAGGAAATATTTTGACATAATGCGTAGTCTTCTGTTGATTGGTCTCGCCCTTGTGGCGTCGACCGCCGCGCTTGCGCAGGTCGGGGTTGGATACCATGAGGAAGTCGGTATTCCTCTTTATGAGAAGCTAAAGGAAGCTGAGGAAAAGCGCTTAGCGGATACTGCTGAAAACAGGATTGTAGGCGGTACCGTCGCTGGGAATAACGCACATCCTTACTTTGTGAGTATCTTGATAACTAACTATATAGTACAAATACTTAACTTCTTCTTTTCGTGTCGATGCTTTCACTAAATTTTTTCTGCCTAGTGTTTGGCAACCTGTATGGCTCTGGCATTTAGATCCTGTAAAGTGCAGGTGGTTGTGCAGGATGGACAGCATAGCAAGTGCCGCATTTCAATTTATTCGCTCAGATACTTCCCTGATTTAACAAGCTTGTGAGATTAGACACCTATAAATATGCTTAATCTTTGCACAGGCTGGATTGTTAGTCAACCTCGTTGGCATTACTGATCGTTACTCAGTATGCGGATCTTCACTCCTGTCTGCCAACCGCTTGGTGACCGCCGCTCACTGCTGGTTCGACGGCCGCAACCAAGGCTGGCAGATCGTGGTGGTACTCGGTACCAACACGCCGCTGACTGGCGGCACCCGCGTCACCACCAGCGACGTCGTGGTGCACCCCAGCTACAATACTGCCAACATTAACAATGACATCGCTGTGATCAGGCTGCCTACCAACGTAGGATTCAGCAGTGAGTAATATTAATTTGCCCATTATCTTTTTTATTTAGTTAATGGGCTTTTTCGCTTTGCGACCACATGGCAGTAGAGAAAAACAAAAACTTAAAAGTACTCAAACATTTGTTTAGCTTTATCGGACATTGGAAAAGCAAGGATTGTACTCATATTACAAATGCCAATATTATAAGTCTTACAGTGTCCAAAAACATTGATCCTCATAATTTCATTCCGGACACACTCCATCAAAATATTGAAAATATCATCAACCACTCCACAGTTCCACTCCATTTTGGGGACAAGACGATTTGCCAATTAAAACCCCATTTGCAAGATGCGTATGGTATACATTTATAGAAACGAATGACTTGCGTTGTTTGACTCATCGCGGTTAAGACGCTACAATTTTGATTATTCATTCAACTTCTTAGTAAATGGCTCCGTATAAATCGGGCTGAAGATAAGACACTTTAAATCGGGCTAACGATAGCTTCACGGAATCACGATTAAGTTACTTATAGAATTAAGCGAATGAACAAAAAAACCCAATTAGTTAAGCTCGCCTGTAAACAACTGTCCTGATTAAAATTGTTTACAAAGTTTTGTGTAGTTGTAAAATTTTTTTTCTGAGTAGATAGTTTTACACATAGTTGGGCTTACAGCTTGTAATTTTGGATTTAGAAATAGCAGAAATCATCATGTGAATCAATTAAAATTTCAGACAGCATCCGGCCAATTGCCCTTCCCTCTGGGTTTGATCTGTGGATGACGTTCGCTGGCAGCTGGGCAGTGGTTGCTGGCTTTGGCAGAACTAGCGACCGTAAGTTCTCACTCATACCCTTATACCCTAATCATATTATTTTTTAAGAGTGCCTGCATTAGCTTACTTTAATTGCCTCATCAGATATTTCGCTAAGCGAAATACGGTTAAACCAATTTAGAAAAGTTACTTTGGTGTCACAAATAATGATCACATACCGTTTCAATTCATAAATGCTAAAACAAATGGCAAGTTCCTACCTAATGAATAAACTTCAGCTTTACTCACAGTTTAGCGAATACCGATGTGGATTTCGTCGCTGCTGTTTAAGGCTGTTTTCTTAGAAAATAGCATTACTGATGGGTGTATTTTTAGGTCAATGTATGATGAATGTTGTAGTCATTGTGTTTTCTCTATGAAAAATTGTAGCCCATTTGTATAAGTAAAATTGGAGTATGACATTAAAGAAGCATCAAATGTGCTTTCTTCTTCTTTCTGCCCATATTTTGAATACCGTATTCCATTTTACAATCTTCTATATTTATTTTGCAGAGTCCACGTCTGTGGCTTCCGTGATCAGTCAGGCCAACGTGCAGGTGGTCAACGAGGTGGACTGCCAGGGCATCTATGGGCCTGAGTTCGTCACCCACAGCACCATTTGCACCAGCGGCCTCGGTGGAGTCGGCCCGTGCATCGGAGACTCTGGCGGTCCTCTCATTCTGAACAGAAATACTGGACCTATTTTGGTAAGAAGTCTATCTTAATTGTTAACAATAACGTATGCAGGATTCTGGTCGTGTTGAATTGGCATGCCTTTGGAATATGAGACTTGGGGATACCACAATCATGGCGGTAGTCTTGTAGATGCCACGGTGTCCTCACGTTCCATCTGACAAAGACCCTCACCGAACATGTCTAGTTCTGGAAGTTACCTTCTTTTACGAAGCAATATTACGTGGTTTTAGATAGTACAAATCTAATGCGCCCTCTCCCTTCACTCTATTCCCACTAAATTCTTACAAACGACGAACAAAATACTCTCGGGATAGTGATGATAGCCGTGTTCAGCAATGGAGATTCGACAAGCACTTTCGTGTACGTCAGTTCATGTTAGCGACTACTTTGAGAGGCCCATTTATTGAGTGTGCAAGTGGCGACTTGCACCCTGCTTTTTTATGAATAGGTACATCACAATAATATTGTTCTGGCAGGGGCTATATTATTAACTAGTCTTAACTAAGGAGCATTTTTTTTATATCACATAAACCAGTGCTTGACTGCAATCCCACCTGATGGTAAGCAGTGATGCAGTCGTTGATGGTGAGGCTCACTAGTTTATTGACAGCCTATTCACTCTGATTAACTAATTTTATCTGCTATCTTTCCAGATCGGTGTAGTTTCCTTCGTGTCCGGCGCCGGTTGCCAGGCCGGCCTTCCCGCAGCATACGCGCGAGTCACCAGCTTCAACAGCTGGCTTCTGGGGCAGCTGTAAAATAACATGAGACTGATTATGACGAATACATGACATTTATTTATTTTTTTGTAAAGACGTTGACTTTTTATTTTGGACGGTTTCTTCCTTATTTCTGACCACCATTTTTTTTCCACCAATCCGCACTGGGCCCGCGTGGTGGATTACTGCCTACTTCCTCTCTTAGAGAGGAGACCTGAGTCCCAGCGCAGCGGTGGGAACATTACAAGGCCGTTAATGCTAATGCTACCTTCATTTTTGTACGTTAAGTTAAGTTTGGCATACCTGATATCATATGTCTACGGTTGCGTAGCTTCATAGACGCGTAATCGTCGTTATACGTTTGGTGTACGCCTCCGTAAAGTTTCCCTACCAAACTATGAAATTCTGTCGACTAAGGGGCAGCATAGCCCCGTGCCGTCGTGTCGTTACTTTTTTGGTGTACAATAAAGTTTATTCCATTCTATTCTAAGAAAAACCTTTCAAATCTGGCTGAGGATGCAACTGCAATGGCATGTCGTCGTTACTAGCATAAAAAAGAGATAACGACATGTTTCCACCACGCCCCCGCTCTTGTTCGCACCAATATTTAATGCTGACTCCTCATCTCCGCCTCACACTATCGGCCAAAGCAAAAGGAAGCGTAAATTTTATATATTTTACGAAGTGATACTCGAATGTCAGAGGAGTTTGACTTAGGGCAGGTCAGGCTCAATTTTGATCGTAAGCACTAAAATTGGGATGACGTTTGTCGGAGAAACAGGACATTGTATCTCTGCGCCGGCGGCTATTGCGGATTGCATTGCTAGGGAATCCGATGGATGCGAGACGCGGGACGGATCGTTACGGCGACGCTTGGGGGAGGCCTATGTCCAGTTCGGCTGAAATGATGAATATTCGTTTGTACACTGAGCACAAAAGTACCTGTCAGTTATTATAAGTCACAAGTTAACTATAGTCAGAATTGTCACATACCGTCAATTTCTAGTAGTGCAGGGTGCACGACAGTCACACATTGTGGTTAATGCAGAAATTTTTGACAAAACTGACTCCAGTACTGGCTAGGCCACCCAGATGTCATAGTGCTCTGTGGTAGGAGCTTCTCAGTGGATCTAACTTATAGGAAGAGAAAAAAAACCGATCCCGCATAAGGCATTAAGGATAGTGAAACGATATCGTGGGACACACGATGTAAAAGCATTCGTTAGAAAATGTATGAAACTACCAGTCTCGTGATATCGTGTCCTCTTCGCTTAATATTAAAACTGGCCATTTAGGATGATGATGATGAGGAACAGAAAAATGTACTTAGAGGAGCCCATTCGGAGTTACACGTTAACGCGGTCGACATGTTAATGACGTTCGCCGCTCCGATTGGCCCACTCCAAGCTTTTAACCAATAAGAGAGTCAAACGCGGTAAATCTTTCGATCGCGTTAACGTAAAAACAACTCGCACTCATCGAATAGGTTTAGGTTACGGTACGGTAAGTAAAACACATTTTAGATTAGATTGTGAAGCCTCTGATTTTGATATCTATAATTGTATATGAATAGATACAAAAGGAGATATTGATTGACATATCAACGCGCAGCCGAAACTTTTGGAACTAGGAGAGTGAAATTGTTCACAAGGTGTTCATTTATGACGTAGGCGTGTACTAAGAGAAGATTTTCAAAAAATTAGCCCTTAAGGAGAAGAGCGAAGGCGCTGGCAGAAAACAGTAAAGTTAACATATAAAAGGAGAAACTGACTGACATATCGATGTACAGCCGAAACTACTTTCACACTGCGACGTCATTAGCAGAAGCTAGTTGTGAGAAGAAGCAAGGTCTTAGATAGACTGAACTCAAAGTTCCGCACTCAGAGACGTTTAAAAATTACTTAAATTGATCCTTAGTATAGAGTGTAACTATTTTGTTAAATCTATACCATCTATACTAAGGATCAATTTAAGTAATCATTGAAGCTCTCTGAGTGCAGCAGAAAGACATGAGTAGCGAGTATTGGTTTTCTTTTTGAAATAAAGAAATCCTATATATTTTTTTTAATGACTCCCCATCACCAGAATGACTTCTCCCACTCTTAGGCGGAGCTAGAGGGTGTGTCAGACTTTTATTGAAACCTCACCCCGTTTCTTCTTTTCCTTCGTTCCAGGGTACAGGGTTTTCTTATCCGAAGCCAACACTTGGCCCCAGAAACTTCGACACTGCTGGGCCCTACAGTTTGCTGACGTATCTTTGAGGCATGCGTGCAACAGTACACGCCGTTGACGACTTGAGCTTGGTCCGGATTATTACCGGACTGTCGGACGGCAAGCTAAAGAAATCAAGCACTAACCACAACGATCTTCCCACATTTGTTTGTTCACGATACTTTAATCCGGGTCCAGATAAGATGTTATCCGACGACCCCGCCCGTTTTGATACAACTTATCAATCTCTATTTAATTGTTCACTGATCATCAATAACGAACGATTAGATCAGATTTAATTACCAGAAGCTATATAAGAACCCGATTCTATTCGGCCGTCATAATTAGAAAAATATTTTTTGCATTATGAGGACTCTGTTTTTGGTTGGTTTGGCGTTTTTGGCTTCGGCTTCGGCGCTAGTGGAAGTCGGATCTGGTTACCATGAGGAAGTCGGCATTCCTATGGCTGAGAAGATCAGGGTGGCTGAGGAGAAGGCCTTAGCCGAGGCAGGTCCAGAAGACAGAGTCGTTGGTGGTTCGATTTCTCCCGCCAATGCTCATCCTTTCTTTGTGAGTGTGATTTATTTATTTTGCTTTAAAATAACAGTTTTTAGGAACTACTAAAAAATTTACATGTAAATCTTCTAAAGTTAATGACAAATAATAACATGAAAACCGTGTTTGTGTTTGCATACGTGGGCTACGTCTGATTTGTATGTAGAACGACGTCGCGTGTTTCTATCGTAATATAGCTCTATAAGTCTTGTTGCCATGCACCTATCGTGACCACCACTCGCAGTCATTAAAATTTGTGATCAGTGTGGTGACGTCCATTTTTCACATTATAACAAGCGGTGATACAAGTAGTTGTGGCAATTTTGATAATTGTGAAACAGAAAAGTGGTCGTTGACCACTAGAACTCACGACATTAAGTTAAAGATTGTGTATTTAAAAACTATGTAGGTGTATTTTCAGTAACCTAAAAAAACTACTAATATTGAATTTGATGTTTGTTCTAGGCCGGCTTATTGATCAGTCTGATCGGTATATCTGGTAACTCAGTATGCGGCTCTTCACTCCTGACCGCCAACCGGCTGGTGACTGCAGCTCACTGCTGGGCCGACGGTCGCAACCAGGCGTGGCAATTCCTGGTCATCCTCGGTTCCAACCATCTGTTCTCCGGTGGCACCCGCATTGCCACCACCAACGTCGTGATGCACCCCCAGTACACGATACACAACCTTAACAACGATATTGCTATGATCATGCTACCAACCAGCATTATGTTCACCAGTGAGTAATCTCAAGATATCTATTTAATTTTGTTGATTAAACCCCATTAGTTCACTGATGATCAGATAAAAAACGGCTTTCAAGAAGATTATTTTGATAATGTTACTAAAATTAGACATGTACAACATTGAATATATGAATGCCTACATTTTGATAAATTTTAGCCCTTCTCAACCACAACATAGAAAATTTCTTAATCTGTTATTTATTTATACATTTTATTAAAATTTCAGACACCATTCAGCCCATAGCCCTCCCCAATGATCTGTGGAATCAATTCGTAGGAAACTGGGCAATTGCCGCTGGCTTCGGAAGAACTAGCGACCGTAAGTATTTTATCATTATTTATCATAATATTATTATTCCAGATAATACGAGTATTTATGCTATCATCAAAATATGCAATACTTACCACAGAAGGGTAGGGCACAAGGCCTTTTTGCTTTCCGACTAGCATATTGGGATTATAAAGGCTTAATAGTCCATATTATCGAAGTGGAGAATCTAGTATTCTGCAGCTGTGATTGCTTCAGAAATAAAGAGATTTTTAGGCCTAAACTATCCACGGACACGTTCATAGACTTGTATTCCTCACTATACGCTTGGTGTACGCCAGCGTGAATCTTGGATACGAAGCGGTAACGTCGTGCCGTCTATCATTGCAGTTTCGTTAACAGTGTTCCTTAGTTTTGTATGTAAGTTATGAGCAGCCGCATACAAAGCATATAATGAAGAATACGCCCACCGCTACACCTTCGTAACAATATGAAGTGCAATTGCAATAAAGTATTGAGTATTGAGTACGCATCCGTGAAGCTAAGTGTGCGTAGACAGTAGACCTTAGTATAACTAACAAGCCACCCAATAGCAGATAGCTGACTTTGCTTGGCAAGTTAAATTGAAGAAGCTCTGTGTAGAGCACATTGTCTGCGAAATGCATGGATCTAAACGTTTTGCAGTAAATTCTGGAAGATACCTCTACTACGCTGTAATTTGTTTGCAAATTGAAATAAATACGTAGGCCAAGTTCAGGGCCCCAAAGAAAGGAACCTCCTAACTATGCTAGCTTTGTCCAAGAGTACGCTTTCTGAATCAAGGTCGTGATCCAGCCATCTAACTGGCGCCTTTTGAGGTGTTGGTCGATCGAGGCTCGTCTTTTAAAACATTGGTCGGTACAATGTTTGCCGAGTTAACTTCCTATATATCAAAAGCCTTGTGAGCCAAGTCAAGGTAACTATTTCATTTGCTTATCTGTCTCGGCTTTCTCAAGGTTCTCAAACGATACAAAATCACGCCTGATATTAGGGTTTCGAAAAAAGTTACACTTCCAGCAATTGCTTTTTTTAAGGTGGGAAATCATCAGTATGAGTTCTCCCGCTCTGGGCGGAGCCGTAGGGCGTGTCAGTATCTTTTACTGACTAAAACCCACTCCTGTTCCTTCTTTGGCTTCGTTCCAGGATCCCGGGGTTCTCTTACGTTCAACCCAGGGTTCCAACATTTGTTACTATTATTAAAGTCACGATCTTCTCTTCTGCAGAACAAGCCGGTGCGTCAACGATCGTGAGCCACGTCAGCTTGCAAGTGATCAGTGTGGCTCAGTGTCAAAGTGTCTTCGGGTCGAACTTCGTGGTCCAGAGCACGCTTTGTACCAACGGCGCTGGCGGTGTTGGTGTGTGTGGTGGGGATTCTGGTGGCCCCCTGTTTTTGAATTTACAAGGAACCCCGACTCTGGTGAGTGTATATACGGGTATACCACATTGTAACACATTGCCCACCGGACATAACGCCCGTCCGGTTGGAGTATTCTCCATTTTCAACTGAGGTATGGGACTTTACTCTCTGTTCCACATACCTCCAAACCTTTATTATCTGACAGCTGGATAAAGTTCTTAGCAAGCATTAGCAAGGCCTATAAGTAGAAGTCTTTAAGGAAAAACAGACAATTTATCAGTTACATTCGTACTGTGTCATAGTCATAAGTAGTTTATTGGTAAGAGATTCTTACAAGTCATATTTAAATTATAAGTAGTAGTCACAGACTTCTTGTGTTTCTGTTATTATGATTTTGTGAATTGCTTTTTAGTCCAGTACCTGGGGGTTTTTACCTGGAACTTGGTTAACTGTGGATGGATTTAAAAAATAAAAACTGATATGTGAAGCCAAGAACAAGCATAAAAAAGTTTACCACCTTAAATATTGTGCTCTTGATTGAAAAAAAAAATGATGATTACAATAGTTTAACTAATATCTCGGGAACTATGCTTGTTATGCTTATTTATGCTTATTTATGCTTGTTCTTAGCTTCACATATCAGTTTTTATTTTTTAAATCCATCCACAGTCAACCAAGTACCAGGTTTGGATGGTTTTAACGCCCCATGCACTGGACTATTTATGATTTGATTTTTATTGTTCTTCTTGAGGAAATAAGACACACTTTGCACTGAAAGTTCAGACTGGAAGGCTTTTGAGAAACCTTCATTGGTTTTAAACTTTTTTTTCTTTTTACAAAGCATCTTCTTACAGTCTTTTTGCTCTTGTACTTTTCTTTTCATTTTCTATATGAGTATTTAATATAACGATGTTTTTTTCCGTGTTCAGATCGGTATCAGCTCGTTCGTCGCCGCCGCCGGCTGCCAGCTCGGCTTCCCCTCGGCCTTCGCCCGGGTCACCAGCTACAACAACTTCATCCGACAATATTTATAAAAACAAAGAGACTGACTACTTATAAATATAAATGGTATTTAATTTTACAACTGCTTTTGTTATTTCTTTCTACCTTATTCATTTGTTTATAGTCCGGTCAAAATAAACTAATTAATTGGGGTGAGGTTACAATAATTCGCACTTGGCTGAAAATTGGTAGGATTGTTCAATATACTATTATAAAGGAAATGTGAAAAGTCCTCACCGATCCGGCACGTGCAAAAAAATATACACGCGGTCAAAGGTCACAAAAATGGGTTTTTCGCGTTATTAAGCAAAATGGTAAGTTTTATCATAAAAATAGCTTAGACAAAAACTGTAGATCAGACAATTATCTATAAAAATGTCTAAATACTTTTTTCCTAAGAGCCACCGTTTTTGAGATATAACGATTCAAAATATTGAAAGAGTTGTAATCGTCATAATATGAATAAGTACACCACGTATATACTCGTACATCACTGAAGCCGTAATATAAGCAAAAATATCGTTCTATCGGTCAGTGTGACTAACACATATAAAATATGAAAATTTGGGGTAAAAAAAAACCCATTCCCTTATCTTCTACGCCAGTGTAACCTTCAGCAACAAATGCCTCCCATTCAATTGTTTGCGTGGCTAGGGTCGTATACCTGCTTTATTTTACTATGCCCAATACATTAAATGCTATTAGAGTGCGTCTAATGATAGAACGACCTGGAGTTTTTGATTTAGTTGGCCACATTATTCAGCCACAAAAGTACGAATTAAAAAAAGTTTGAGGTGTCAAGACATGAAGAATCATGTCTTGACACTTCACAACTACTAGTTAGAAATACCACATACAAAATTTTTGGATTCAACCTCTTTTCCTCAGGTTGCGCTTGCTGCTGTTTCAACTTTTTGAATCGTTATATCTCAAAAACGGTGGCTCTTAGGAAAAAAGTATTTAGACATTTTTATAGATAATTGTCTGATCTACAATTTTGTCTCAGCTAATTTTATGATAAAACTTACCGTTTTGCTGAAAATCGCGAAAAACCCATTTTTGTGCCCTTTGACCACGTGTAAATTTTTTTGCACGTGCCGGATCGATGAGGACTTTTCACATTTCCTTTATAATAGTGTATTGAACAATCCTACCAATTTTCAGCCAAGTGCGAATTATTGTAACCTTGGATGTCTAAATTGACCGGACTATTAAGTGTCTACATGTAATAACGCACCAATGCTACGACAGCGATAGAAAAATGCTTAATTACAACCTGTAACACACAAATAAACCGTTTTTCTTTCTTCTTTCTTTCTTTCTGTAGATTGAACGGTTGAGGATTTTACTCGATTGTTGCAATTCGAAAAAAATTTAATTGCACAAATTGCGTCAATCACTAACTTACATAAATGAATATTTAAAAACTAGATATTATTTATTTTAATAATACCAGTTAATGTTTCAATTTTTTTTTAATATTCATTATTATTATTATTTTGTATCGTTTCGTTTCAATCTTGGAGGTGGCATTAATAATTGCAACTAATCATTTTTCGACAATATTTGTTCCGGTAAAGATAATTCTTATCATATTATACCTAAGACTTGATTTTTGGCAAATCTATACCAAATTTTGAATAGGCTTACTTCTTATAATATACTCGTATTAACCAAAATTATTTTTTTCTTGGAATACCGTGACCTACTGTTTGCTGTTGCTATGCTCACATGAAACGATGGATATTGCCATAAAATGTCAAGCGCAAAATGGCAGAGCCTTTGTATGGGCGTCTTTAGGCGACTCCATTGACTTCACTTTAATAAGGTAAGAGCTATGAATGATCCGCATCCCCTTCTGAATCTCCTTACGGAATCCTGAAATCCTACTTGTCCGGTAGGATTTTTCAAGTGGCTGGAGATACCTTTAACTTACGAAATATCAGCTGGAGTGCCACAAGGATCAATGCTGGGACCTGTCTTAAACCATTTGTACACGTATGGCTTACCATTATGTCCAGGATTTACTGTTGCAAACTTAGCTGTTGAAACAACCTTACTCAATAACCTTACTTATTACCAAAACGGTCTGAATAAAATAGAAAAGTCCAAGTCAGTAAAACTAACATTCACACTCCGGAAAGAATCTTCTTTCCGGAGTGTGAATGTTAGTTTGCAACCTGTCTGTGTTTTATGAGGAAGGAAGGTTGTTCTCATCTGAGAACAACCTTCCTTCCTCATAAAACACAGAAAGAATTATAAAAACTTGTGTACCAACAATAGACGAATTTATCGCACACAACCGACAACCTTTGGAAGGACTGAACGAAAGGATATGATTAGATTATAAATTTGACTGCACAGGCCTATTCCGTTATTATTAACTTGATTTACGAGTTAGTTACTTATAATTATTAATCTACAACAAACCTGAACAAACACATTATGAAACTTTAATGTGCCATTCGAACCTCGGCTGCAAGCAGCGGATGCAGACAGCACATGCGGCGAACAAAAAAATAAATAAATTGTGTGATCAAAAAACAAATTAACACCTTTGTTTTTGGTGAATGTTATGAATTAGAATCATTGCTGATACGATTATACGAGCCAGCCTGTGCAGTAAAGGATCTAAGTTGGAAATTATAGATAATGTTTGTGTTACAAAAACCCAAATATCAGATTTGTTTTCTAACGATAGCATAGAAAATGGCGATAACAATCCGGTTAAATCTCTGGCACCTAATCTTTGTTGCGGCGGGTTTTGGACAAATTCCCCAAATATGAGCTACCAGTAATCCCCGCGCATTAGTGTTATCAGGGCGGGTAAAACCATAGTCAGTCTAGATAATCCACTTCGCTAATCCGCTTTTGTTTATAATCAAATCCAAGTAAACTTGCCAATTATCGATTACGAGTGATTAGATCCGATTGAATGAATGTAAGGTATATAAGGGGCCACACTTTTCATTCGTCGTAACTAGGAAATTAATTTCCATAATAATGCGAGGTCTATTTTTGGTTGGTCTTTTGGTGGCTTCGGCGGCGGCGCTGGTGGAAGTCGGTTCTGGATACCATGCAGAAGTCGGTATTCCTACTGCTGAGAGGATCAGGATAGCCGAGGAGAAGGTCTTGGAGGAAGCGGCTCAAGACGACAGGGTTGTCGGCGGTGCTATCGCTCCGGCTAACGCACATCCTTACTTCGTGAGTTATTTTTCTTTAGAAAACTAACACGAATGAAAGTGCCATATGACGACTTATTTTTTTTACTCAGAATAACTGAAAATTTACATTGTGAATATTTTTCTTGAATGTATTCTTTTTTTTTAATAACTAACTTCTATCGGACCTCTCAGTAGTGGTCAGCGGTAACCACATATTTATGACGATACAATGCAATAGTAAGTGCCTTTGACCAAGCCAAGTGTCTGCACTTGTGTTTGGAGCACGTGGCTGCATGTTTTGAAGAAAAGACAGATGCGATTTAGCTTCACAATCATAACCTGCTTTCGTTCAGAGTAAAAGTAAATCCGTACAGAAAAAAAGCTTGTAATATTTAAAACTACTTGTTTTCAAATCATGATCAGAAACATAATGCCATAATTGTTTCGCAGGCTGGCCTACTGATTAATCTGATCGGTATATCTGGTAACTCAGTATGCGGCTCCTCACTCCTGAGTTCCAACCGGCTGGTGACTGCTGCTCACTGCTGGGCCGACGGTCGCAACCAAGCGTGGCAGTTCACCGTCATCCTCGGCTCCAACCTTCTCTTCACTGGGGGCACTCGCATTGCTACCAGCAACGTTATCATGCACCCCCAGTACACTTCCCACAATCTTAACAACGACATTGCCATGATTTATCTGCCCAACAATGTTCAATTCAGCAGTAAGTGCTCTTAAATCTACATTATTTGGCTTGATAAAAGACTGCTTTAACGATAGCTTTATTTTGACATCTCCAAAATTAGTTTATAGGTTTTCAAATAATCGATTCATTTATTTGTTTTTATAATATTGTTATTACAGATTTTGATATCCATCCAATTAATAGGAGTTTGTTAAAATTTCAGACAGCATTTCACCCATATTCCTCCCCTCCGGTAACGATCTGTGGAATCAATTCGTCGGAAACTGGGCCGTTGCCGCCGGTTTTGGCAGAACTAGTGACCGTAAGTTCTACATTTAAAAAATTTACATACTTCAAATCTGATAATCCTAAGCACATGCTTCTATGAATACTTAAACCGTCTTCTATTCTGCAGAGCAAGCGGGTGCTTCTACCATCGTGAGCCACGTCAACTTGCAAGTCATCAGTCTGCAGCAGTGCCAGATGATCTTCGGAACCAACTTCGTGGTCTCCAGCACTCTGTGCACCAACGGTGCAGGTGGTGTTGGCGTGTGCGGTGGTGACTCCGGTGGTCCCCTTGTTTTGAACCGCAATGGACAACCTATTTTGGTAAGTACATTTGTCAAGTGGTTTTGTTTTTCGGCGATCAGATCTAAGCAACGGTTGTCAATTCGAGACCCAGTTACTGGGTTGTAAAGAAGAAAGAAAGAAAAAAAAGAAAAACAACTTATTTACGTGAAATGACGCAATATTAAAACTAGCTAACAATCATAATCATTATAAAGGGAAAATACGCGTCACAATCATGCTAAACCGCCGAACGAAAGCCATGCCGACGCCATGCCGATTATGCGACGAGACCACAGTGCTAGACGAGGGCCGGTGGTGGTGTCATAGACAGTCTTTCCATATCAAATATTGGAATTCAGCTGCACATCCGATAAGGCCCAAAGCTGTCTTCAACATACTCGTAGTTGGGAAATACAGATTGATTTTTGACTGTTGCTTTTAACTTTAGCGTATATTCTACTCATCATCATCAACTCAGATGAAAGACGTCCACTGCTGGGCACAGGACTCCCTCAAGAGTCACCACAACAGCCGGTCATGTGCGTCTTATTCGTCGGATTCTCGTGACCTTCTTCAGGACATCCATCGGTTCACCTTATGGGAGGCCCTCCAAAGCTGCGTCCAGTACGCGGAATATTCTTCTCATATTGTGTGCCTGTTTTCAGATCGGTATCAGCTCGTTCGTCGCCGCCGCCGGCTGCCAGCTCGGCTTCCCCTCGGCCTTCGCCCGCGTCACCAGCTTCAACAACTTCATCCAACAACATATGTAAATATCACGAGACTGAACCTGAATACACTTCAATTTAACTATTTAATAAATTCTCTTTTTATTTAGTAATGTAAGTTATATTATGGTGTTTTTTTTTAATTATTCGTAAGCCACAATAAAAAAATTGGATACATGTGCCATCCACTATCCTGAAATAACGCTGGAACCATAGATCCTGGAGAGGAGGCTTGACTCCAAGCAGCAGGTACCTACATTATAAAACTGATTATGTGCCAATTGTAAGGGTGCGTCCACATCTGGCGAATGTGCCGCGAATGCGCAGCTCGCGAGCAGTTTGCGAGCTGGTTTGGTGCGCTTCTTTAAGCGCAACTCATACAAAAATGCACGCGCGTGGCTCGCGGGCAGCTCGCAAACGGCTCGCGAGCTGCATATTCGCGGCACATTCGCCAGATGTGGACGCACCCTGAGGTGGTAAGCGATGATGACGATATAACTTAGGTACTTGCCTACCTCTGAGGTTTTCGAATTCTAACTTTACCGATAAATGACTATTTTGCTTCTTGGTGTAACATTGACATCTATTCTCAATTTTGACTCTTCAGTTCAATTTCTGCATCGAGGCAAAAGTTCAATTAGCTGCCAAAAAGTTGAGGATCCTAGTAAAGGTGAGAAAGTAGGTAATCCCCGCTGAAACAGCTGCTCACTCTTTACCGCTTGAATCTACTGAAAAATGAACCCAGAGGTTGTCCGGCAATGATGCATTGGTTTTTGTGACGCTCCAAAGTCTTGAGCATCAACGCGGAGATGCTAAACCATTGCTCGACAGTCCGGGTCGGTTATTGTTGATTTTCTTTAGGTTACGTTTTGGAGACGTTCGTCGGAATTGTATAATTTAATTCCATCGAGCTCGTTCCATCTTCAGACTACTAGAGTTTCTGTGCTACGATGTGCCACCAGTACATGGTGGACCGATATCCACCCATACGCGCATAACGTTTTAGGAACACATGTATTGTACGTACTATTAAGGAGTGGAGTTCTCTGCCGGAGGCTATGTTCCGGATAGCTACAACTCGGGAGATCCTACCCATTTAAGTCAAGAATGAATAGTGTACTTCCAAACAAGCGTATTTCAACGTCGACCACATTACACTTTTGTAGTTTGATGTGGTTTGGGGGTGAATTGCTTTTAATCACCTATTTCAGCTAAGTATAGGTAGACAGGTCTAGAGTCCATTTGATTGTGGAGACACTTCGGGAAGGCCTATGCCCACCAGTGGTCGTCTTTCAGCTGAAATGATGATGATGTTGATACAAGCTGAAAATTAATTAAATGTATAAATAACATTTACATAGTGATTTCATTTATTATTTATTGCTTTGTCTTCATCTAACGATAAGATTATTTTAATCGAGCTAATCGTAATTGATTTATTTTCTTGTCTTAATTCGCTATTTACCGGACTCCTTTAGTTATCTTTGAATTGATCTAGCGACATACTGTCACCGTTTTTGACAAATCGTTCAATATCTTGTAATTTACAGAAATTACATGAAAGATAATTATAATTTATCACGTGAACTGAGATGATCTATCAATCAATGGTCTCTTTGGCACGTGCAAGAGATGACAAGTGAACAGAACCACCCTAAGACCGTTTTCACATTTTCCGATCCGATATCGGTATCGGACGCCGATACGATATCGGGGTAAGGTAAATGTATGAGATATGTACCTGTCTTTCATATTGTCCGACCCGATATCGGATATCGGAGCACAGCATTTCATACATTTTACTTACCCCGATATCGTATCGGCGTCCGATACCGATATCGGATCGGATAATGTGAAAACAGTCTTAAAGTGACTCAGTAGATGACCTTACCTTTTTGTCTACGAGTAGGTACTACTCAAAATACTGTAGATTTATATATAGATAGATAGATAAAGCCTTTATTTATGCACAACTACTAGTAGTCAGTGATACTCTCTAGGAGAGGGAATGGGTCAGTCATAATCCACCTCGCTAGCCCAGAGTGGATTGACTTCACATGTTTTCGAATATTTGGTTTTAGGACATGCCGGTTTCCTCACGTCCTAGAAGCGTGGAGCGGCTGGAGTGGAAATCTCGTGGCTAGATAATAACAGCCGCACGGGTCGATCTTCAAGGTTAAGCAACGCTTGCCGAGGTTGGTCTGTGGATGGGTGACCATCTTAACATAACGAGTTTCCTTCGTGCCTCGGAAAGCACGTTAAGCCGTAGGTCCCGGCTGTCATTTGTAGATTATTGGCAGTCGTTATGGATAGTCAGAAGCCAGTGCACTAGCTTCGACTTTTTATAAGAGCCCATGTAGGCCTATGTAAAATAAAAACATTTTTTATTTATTTATTTATTTTATTTAAGTAAATCTGACTCTAGTCTTGCCATGAAGTACCGTGTTACCCCAGTTAATGGGTTGTGGAGGTCTGGCAGGCAGCCGCTCCTCGTAAAATATTGGTATTCAGCTAAATCCAGCTTGACTGGAAGCCGACCCGAATATAGTTGGGAAAAGGCTAGGCAGATGATGATGATGATGTTTAGAGAGAATAAGTTGTAGATCAAGTATAGCGATAAGTTATAGTCATGAGCAGTTTTGAGGATGAGGATGTTCAGGCAATAATTTGAACAAAGTCAATAAAGTGGAATATTTGATTTTGGCAAACACCATTTCCTTGACTTCATAATACACTATCACAATCTCACGCAATAAAAAAGTCATCAATATAAAGATGTTGATTTCAGCGCCATCTAGTAAGAACATGGCTACGCTTTGGTCCAGAACCAACGAAGCTATTTTATTCCCAAAGTCATGAGACCGGAGTTCTGTGCGGCACGCAGGTTTACGCAGCCGACGCGCCACGCGGTAGCGATTATACTTCGCAAAATAATACAATGATCGCAAGACGTGTGGTTAATTATCAGCTTAGCTCTAGACAGACAGAGCAGTTGCATTATACAGCCTAATACCTTCACAGAAGAATTTAAAAGAAGGCCTTAAAAGTTCTGGCTGCATCCACTGATTCCCTGGCCAATACTGCGGGCGCCAGGTGTCACTCGCCGAGGCTGCGGGTGTTACTAGTTACAGTGCGGCCGTTAAGTATCTATATGTCGCAGGTGTTTGATAAATTTAGGTTTTTGATCAAAAACCTAGGTTTTTGATAAAAAACCGGAAGATGACACATATTCAACTCAATTTCATCATAAACCTGTATCAATCCAGATTTTTGATCAAAAACCTGAACTAGTTTAGGTTTATGATAGAGTTGTTGTCAAAACCACGGTTTAGCTTTGTTTTATGACAAATAAATCAATTTAAATGAAATAAATAAAACAATCCATCATCATTTGCAACTTAGTAGAAAGAAAACAATTATTTATTTATCAAAAATGGTCCATGGGATGTTTCTTTGTTCAATTTAAAAAAAAATCTTCCTTTCATAGAACCATTCAAAGAACACCATATAAGGCTTTATTTGGCACAGAGTCTAAAATAGGACTGAAAACACACATTCCAACAGACTTATTAGAGAAACTTATTACGAAAGAGGAACTTTATCATAAACCCAAACTAGTTCAGGTTTTTGATCAAAAATCTGGATTGACGCAGGTATATGATGAAATTAAGTTTAATATGTGTCATCTTCCGGTTTTTCATCAAAAACGTAGGTTTTTGATCAAAAACCTAACTTTATGAAAAACCTGCGACATATACATATAATAAAATCGTAGGAAAGTCAAAACTGTACAATGAATATTTTTTTTAAAGAATACTTGGGGCGTGATCTACAATCGATACCGAAGCCAAAAATATAGTTTTTAGAATTCATGTCTGTTTGTCTGTTTGTCTGTTTGTCTGTTTATCTGTTTGTCTGTTTATCTGTATGTCCGGGCTAAACTCAAAAAGTACTGCATGGATTTACTTCAAATTTTGCATGAATATTACTGAGAGGTCGGGAAAACAAATAGGCTACACATTATCACGCTATCACCTACGGGGGAGGATCTGTGAATCTTTATTTTTCTTATGCATTATGTGGCAGCGTGTAATCTAACGACGCATATATAAATGTTGTTTTTGAGTAAGCCATGCTATTATTTAGCTTTACAATATAAAAAATACGCCATTTAAGTAACTTGGGCAGAAAAAACATAATTTAATTAATGTTAGTAGTATAAAGGAAATTTTAAAGCAGCGCCATCTATGACATTTCATAAAAATCAAATCAAGTTACATATTAACACTTTTTGGTAATTTATAATAAAAAATTTATCATGTTGGCGAGGTTAGTAGTTAGTTATTCTTAAAATTCATAGATGACATTTTGCATTTTCTTCATAACAGTTGTATCGTATAGTTCGTTTGACAAATACATGTTCCAACAAAACCCTCAAAATCTTGAGCAGAGTTGAGGAAGACAATTAAAAAAAAATGCGGTGTTAAGTATTACAAAAAAGTGATGTTCATTGATGATGAAGTGACATTGAAGCTCATTCATCGCAAGAACGTGACAGAATCCAAGAGAACAGCGTGCGGCACAAATAGAATAAGATCGCCTGTGTCGTGATATAAATCAACTTTCGACATCTGATGATGAATCCACGGTTTACGATATCGAAGAGCAAACGGCTAAATAAAGAAGGAAGTGGATTTATCTACAATATCCTGATTAACTACGCCGCCCATGGAGATATGGTTGCTTTAGAAGAAGTTTGTACCCACTGCCAAGTCCGCAAATGGAAAAGGGGACTAAATAGCGAGCATTCGAAGTCCAGCCATTTTTTGAAATACATTCGAGCTTATAACAGCGCCTTCCAGATGACTTCGTTTGGTGAACAACAAGCAAGTGTTGAAGTAGACACATCCTCAATTTGGTCTGGTCTGTTCAAAGGATTGCAAAGTATGTTGCATAATGTTAATCCGCAAATTAGCAACTTCAAAGCAGCCCTCGCGTCGGTGCCTGAGAACGAGCGCAACCACTTTAAGTTTGTCATCAGAGCAGAAGAGAAGGCCGATCACAGCCCATCCAGGGTGGTATAATGCTCCAACAACGAATGAGGTAGCTGTTGTGTTAGTCGATCAGGAGTGTGATAAAAGAGACATCGTCATTTCACGCACGCATGATGACCGGCTTCGAAGGATCAGCAAGACTCACCGTGCGTACGATTCTCTTCAATATCCTTTCATTTCAGTTCTGTCGCGGAGAGGTTGGCTACCATTTTGCCCACTATAATGTAGACCCCCAGACAGGCACCCCAAATCATAAAAAAACCATCCACCATGCATTTCTACAGCTTCTTGATCCAGCTGAGGGTAAACAATGGTTCTTATCTCCGCCATTATCGTACGCTCTTTACTCAGTTTCTTAGGACATGTACGCCAAAATTGAGACAGAGCGTTTGGTATTTATAAGGTCCAACCAAAGAAAGCTCAAAGCTGAGAACTACGTCTATCTCTATGCAGAAAATACAAATGCTCATTCATGGTCATTCTACTCTCCACCTTTACAAAAGGTCCGTGGTACATGCACGAGAGGACCCAAGATGCATTTTGTTACGTGCGAAAGTTTGGTCGCCCGAACCTCTTCACTATCATCACTACCAACCTAAAGTAGCCTGAAATAACAGCTCAACTCCTTGCAGGATAGGCTTCGTACGACAGGCACGACTTGATCTCTCGCGTATTCCACCTTAAGTTAAGTTCAATTAGAAATGCTAATTTTTAATGCTCAGCTTGGAGACAATGCACGTGTTCAGGAATTTTACGATGTCTTTCTAAGTCATGGCAAACGCATACAAGAAGAGAGAGGTGGACAGGTGGTGCTGCTAGAGTCTCTCGGTAGAGTGGTACACTCTCTTGGTAGAAGTACAGAAGCGGACTTAATGCCTTAGGCATTTACTACCAGTCAACCTTTGGGTGATACAAAAAAATAGTATCCAGCTTAGAAAAACTCATTCGCTGTGTGTACGGGGATGTCAGTCGTATACTGCACCAGTAGAATTCTTGGGTGTGTGAGTAGGCCATTTAGATGCCCATAAATGATCAGGCTGCAGCAATTAACGAATGCATTATCTGGGAAATTGAGGGGAATGATGTGGTCTACACCTCGATAAACACTGTTGTCGAGCAAGATAACGCTACACATTATCCCGTGGAATTTCTGAACACCCTGTCAGCAAGTGAACTTTCAGTGCATAATTATCATCCAGCTGAAGGTCAGTGTCCCAAATGTGCTTCTTCGGAACCTATCTTCTCCAGAGCTGTGTAACGAGACTCGCCTTAAAGTCGTCTCACTCCACAGACACACCATTGGAGCAGAAATTCTTATGGTTGTGGCATCGGCGAGGCAGCATTTATACCACGCATTTCCCCGCTACCTTACAACTTCCCGTTCCAGTTCAAGCGCGTAAAGTTCTAAGGACGAGTTACTTCTCACAAAGGCAACTGTACGGTGCTTGCTCCCGCGTCACCAGTCCTGATTCTCTTTAAATTTTGACACCTGGCAACGTAATTTATAGGGAAGTGTTGTGAGGTACGATATCTTTGTACGTATTTTTACACTTTTGTGTCCTGGAATGGAATACATTCCACACATACATCACCATCATTATCAGCCTAGCCTTTTCTCAACTATATTGGGGTCGGCTTCCAGTCAAGCCGGATTTAGCTGAATACCAGTATTTTACGAGGAGCGGCTGCCTACCAGACCTCTACAACCCATTAACTGGGATAACACAGTACTTCATGGCAAGACTGATATTCCACACATACATCATTTTCTCTATTTCCTTCAGTCACAACTTACGACTGAACTCAACAGGATTCCCATATAATTCTCTAAACTTGCTTCGCTTGCAAAAAATCATGTATTTTAATGCTATTTTAAAAGTTGTTGACTTATAATGCTATAGCGACATCTTAAGTATTTTTGGTGCTGTAGAGCCTTCACGCAGACGACGTCGCGGGCAGCAGCTAGTATATGTATAAGTTGGCGAGTCTGAATTTGCGCTGCGAATTTTGGCGCTTGAAAACTCGTACAAAAATAAAGGTTTTAAAAGAAAACCCTTATTTTTGTTATTGACATTAATTTTTTTTAAAACTTTATTTTTATACGAGTTTGTTTGAGGAGCTCGTGGCTAGATAATAAAAGCCGCACAGGTCGATCTTCAAGGTTAAGCAACGCTTGCCTAGGTTGGTCTGTGGATGGGTGACCATCTTAACATAACGAGTTTCCTCTGTGCCTCGGAAAGCACGTTAAGCCGTTGGTCCCGGCTGTCATTTGGAGATCTTTGGCAGTCGTTACGGATAGTCAGAAGCCAGTAAATCTGACTCCAGTCTTGCCATGAAGTACCGTGTTTCCCCAGATAATGGGTTGTGGAGGTCTGGTGGGCAGCCGCTCCTCGTAAAATGCTAGTATTCGGCTGAATCCGGCTTGACTGGAAGCCGACCCCGATATAGTAGTAGGGGAGCCCCAGAAGGGATTTCGGGATTTACTAAAGCGCGGCAGATTAATATACAGGGGTATACCTTGCACCCAGTTAAGTACCTCCACCAAATATGAGGCCCATATATAAAGCCGCCCATGAAGGATACAGGATCAGATTAGTAAAAAAAAAATGACCCTCAGACATTCTCGAGCGCGTCAGATTAAGGTAGGGTGAGTTAATTACATCCTAAAAAGAGTATATTCCACTAATCTGACAATTTGAGAGAGACGTAAAGAAAGGGGAGGGCAGCAAAGTTGTAAAAAAAAGACGTCATCTCGACATTCTCGAGCGTAGCTAATTTTTTTTTTATTTTGAAGGAAATAATTCAAGAATAATGAAAAATATATAATCTGACGATTTCCGCAAGCCGAAATAACAAAAAATCGTCGATAAAGTTAAATACGTGCAGTTGTGTGATGGTTACATTACCTTCTCCGGTTTTCTAAAGAGTTCCCTCAAAATTAGATTTCGTGGGAATTTGAACTGATTCGTACCGTTAGATTTTGAGAAATTTTGAAAAATCTCAAAAAAATAAGTTTTATATTTTGAAAGTGGTTTTTTTAAAATAACTTTTAAACGGCTTTATCGATCAACTTCAAAAACTAATCCGCCTTTGAGCTTGAAAAACCACGTCGACCGCTACCAAGCTGGTCAAAATCGGTTGATTCGTTCGAGAGATATCGTGAACGAAAGAAACCCGAAATAGTTATTTTTCGGGATTACTCCGAAATTTTTGGTTCGATAAATTAAAACTAGAAAATAACTTATGAGGATAATAAAACTGCGTTGAATGCCGCAAACCGCGTGAAAATTACTTGATCCGTTCAAAAGTTATTGCGGTTTGAAGATTCCAAAATTAGTGTTCTATGAAACTTTTATCAGACTTTCGAGCTGGGAGAGCTCAAATATTATCTCTTTGAACTCAGCGAGCTCAAAATATCACATAAAATATATTTTGAGCTCAAAAATGATATAAGTACAATTTTAAGCGCTCAGGAATGGAATTAGCTGGAAGTTGCAGGGGTTTTTTTGTCAGATCAGGCGAATCCCTCTGCATAATCGTCAGATTATGAGACAGTACGTTTAGAACATAAAGATGAACCATATATATCTTAATCTGACGCGCTTGAGTATTTCAAAATGGCGAATTTTTTTTGCACTTTTTGAAAGTGGCCACGAGTTTGCGTCCCATCGAAATGGTCAGATTAGTGAATGAGATCTTTTTTTTTGGTGCACTTAACACTCCCTTAGAAAATCTGACGCGCTCGATTAAATTATTTTTTTTTCCATTTTCAACCCTTCCATACAACCACCCCCATCATGCAAACGATCAGATTAACATACGTACATTATTAAAAATACGTAGGGCATTGATGCTATCAATATCTGACGCGCTCGAGGATGTCCATGCAACAGTTTTTTTTTACATATTTAAAAATCTATAGCCGCTTCCCCCACCGATGAAAAGGTATAATCATATAACATTTTTTTCTTCTTATCATCTAAGCTTTGCAACCCAATAGGTCTCTACGACGCTCGAGTAAATCCCCATTTAGCATCGTCGCCTCCCCTATTATAGTTGGGAAAAGGCTAGGCAGATGATGATGATTTTTATACGAGTTTAACGAAACGAAAGTAACGGCCATACTGTAGGTACCTACCCAGTGCAGCGGGATCCGCAAACAAACGCGCACACCGCGGTCATAAAACAAGTCGTGAAAATCGTTTTAATTTTATCTGCATTTTACAAAAGCTGCGGGCTTGCAACCGCGGCCAACGCGGGTGAAAATCAATTCGTGTGTTTTTATCATGTAAGCCTTGACTTTCATGCTTTGCAGTTTTGTAGAGTGGTCGTTCCTTCTCTGGAGAAGAGGCTTTTGCCTTAGTGAGACGGTTTCAGACTAGAGTTTATTTTACTAGTACACATACAACTTGGCACGGTTAGGGCAGTGGTTGATCGATTGACTGCTGCGCTGAGAGTCGTGGGTTCGATTTCCACACGGAACAAAAATTTGTATGGCCTACAGAAAGTTGATTTGGCTCTGGTGTATGTGAACGCTCCCAAAAAAGAAAATTAGGGAATAATTAAAAAACGAGGTATCATTCAAGCTCCTTTATTTCGACCAGGTACTTACAATGTGTTCACAAAAACTATATCCTCTCCGCGTTAAACAGACATACAATGATAGGAAACACTTATACGAGCTGGCTTCAAATATTAAGTAAATAGTACACTTATACATGACATCAGATTTTTTATATATCGATAAGTAAAGGTAGGGCCAGACGGTTGAAATCGAAATTGTGATTTTCTTTAACATGATTAAGGGCCTGTTTCACCACCTATGATTAAATTGCCAATATCTTACTTGGCAGATAATTTCATACAAATTCTTTTCCATTTTTGAATTTATTCAGGAAGTAGTGGCTACTTGGACGTTGTGAAATAGACCCTTAATATTTTTTTTCATTGTTTTAATAAATAAACTTGAATTAACATTTAGAATGAAGTGAGTATTGGTAAAATAAAAATAGGTATTTTTTTAAAGTGCTTTATCCCATTGGGTACCTTGTCCAGTCCATTCACTCAACATTTTATTATGCACAACATATCGGTGATTTCTATTCGTAATTAAAAATGTGCGACAGAAGCATTCGCTGAATAAGTCTGCAAACCATTTGATAAATACAGTAAAATGTATTTGAAATTACAACAACAGTTACTTTACATAATATCATGCGATTATTTATTACATTTTAATGAACAGTCAAGCTCCCTGCCGTCGTGTTTAAAAGTAACAACAAATTATGACTACTACATGTTGAGACTAGAGATACAACTTAAACCTAACATTGTTATACGCCTACTTATAATTTCATGATTAATGGAATTACTATAAATCATAATTAGCTGGTTTATTTTGGGCACACTATAACTAGAAAGCTAAAAACTAGCCTGTTAAATAAAATAAAAAAACAAAATTCGATGTTCTTATAATAAAAAATGACGAATCAAAGTCAATATTTAAAAATTAAAAGCTATGAATCCTAAAAGCTGATGTTTAAACACTATTTACAAGCCTCTTCTGAGTACCTACATACCTTAATTTATTAGCTAAACGTTTTATATGAGAGGACAATTCCACTTTTCAATTTTACATATATATTTTTAAAATATTTACATTTGAATTCACATTCTGCCGGTGACAATTGATGAAATATGACAATACACTCTAAAATAAATACAAAAATTTTAATGTTTGAGAGATAGTAAAATTAACAAATAGTTACGTAAATCTTAAAAGGAAGCATTAATTAAACTATCTTAATGATATCACAGTTCATTTATGCAAATAAAGACATATAGTTGAATATACATATAATATATACTTTACACTTGGAATTAACCACCAAAAGAATTGTTGTTATGGCAATGACTTGAACAGTTCAACAGAACAACAACATTTTTGTTAGATACATATTTCATGCTGTTAAGCTGGGTCCAGACTGCTGTAATGTAACATGCAAGGTAACATGAAAGGAGCATTTATAAGTGTGAACGCACCCGCACATAGATGAAATGCTAAATTCTACATTCGCACGCGTAGTGTGCTCGGAACGGTTACATTGCATGTTACAACAGCAGTCTGTGCTTCGCTTTATAAATCCAACAAAAAATTGCAAATAATAATGTAAAAATAGGATAATCAATTGTCTTGTAAAATGTGTTTTTTTTTTAAGTAGGTAATGCATATACAAGATGAATATTTAATATTTTTATTTATTGAATAATTTATTTACTCTATTTGAAATGTGAGTTTAGACAGTTCGATAAAGGTGCTTTAATCAATATCAATTTTAATGAGCAACAATAATAGTTAGACGATACTTATGATATAAATATCAGTGTCAATGAAATATCAATTTATGCTTAGATTTTACAGTCACGCGATTTTAATAGTATCGATAGTGGATGCTGCACCTTTACTCGTTCTATCCTGAGTGCCACCGAAAACACCTATTTAATAAATTTATACTAAGTGAACAAAAGCACAGAATAAGTAGTACAAAAGTTCAGTAAGATGAATCAATTGATCGCACACACATAGAGACACGTCACGTACAGTGGTGTAACTAGGTGACCAATGGCCCTGGGGCAAAAAAGGGGACCCTTTTTTACTTGAGAAATCTTTTAAATAACCACTCCTGCTATGTGTAAAGCAGGAAAAAGGGTCAAAGTTTTACTAACAAATGATTATTATGATTAAATTAGTGTTGCAACTACTTTTATTTAGATTTCGAAGGTGGGAGAACTTTTCTGTACTTCAAAAAGGGATTACTTATCAGGGGAGCCCTCCGAACTTCGGCTTAGCATCCTAGCCTTCAATAGCTACGCCAAGGGTCATGTACCGTACTGTAAGTGTACGTATTACGTACATTCGCGACCGACATTTGTTTGAGATCGCTGTAAATACACATCAATGTGTGCGTGCATCTGATTTCAACCACTCCACGTAGCTTCTGTAACTACATACTCTGTGACAAAAGTATCTGTGTAGACAATGATATGGCCTAAAACCTGTTATACGTGTATAGTGCGAATGTTGAAATGTTGAATGTGTTCAATTGATTTAGATTCAATTGGCTAGAGTGTGGTGTGTTTATGTTGGACACAGCACCTTCAGGATGTAGTCTGTTAATAGCGTCGGCACGGTCGGGCTGTCCTCGTTGATCGCCTTTAGAACTGAAACAGAAATAATCAGTAATTAGCAACGTTTAGTGTAGGTATTTGAAGATTTGTATCAAATTATATTCATTTTGAGTGCTGTGATATTCTTGGCAATGGCTGGAAATGTTTTATTCCCCATTATTTTTAACGTGTTTTTTTAAATTTCATAGTTATTTTAAATGCATATAACTTAGATCACGGATTTCTAAAGGGGGTGGTACTATAGTAGCTGGAGCTTTTCGTGGGGGTGGTAGCGCGTCCAAAGGCAAATATGAGGGGGTATATATAAAGGGGCCGATGACATTTTTTTCTTGTAAAGAGTTAAAAAAAGTAAGTAGTTCAAAAAAGGTTGGGAAATTATGAAGTAGATAAACCCTTTATGTGTATTTTTCTTAAATTTGCCCAGGAATTTTAGAAGTGGCGCTTTGCCTCATTCTAAAACTCACGTAGTCATGCTGTATTGTATTAAACATATAAAATGAAACTTACTCTTAATGAGCACTTGGAGCGACTGGTTGTCTGGGGGTCCGTTGTCTAGGTGGAACGGAATTACGGTGGTCAAGTACTGAAACATAAAAATTGATATTATAAGTTTTTGCATAAATTCATGTTATCGAAAATACAAATTATTTTATTTTTAATTACTCAGATACCCGCGAAACGAGACACAATAGTAAAACAATAACAGCGCGGTCTCATAGGACCGGTTGGGGATTCAAACGTTAATAAAAGTTTTTTTACTATTTTGGTGTACTATATAGTTCATTCTATTGTGTTTTACATAGGTCTACAGTCCTACATGGGTACTTATAAAAAGTCAGAAGCTATTGCACGGTTCCAATTAGTCGTTTTCTATGGAGAAAAAACTGAGGACTGATTAAATATCGATATCTAAATAGCTATTATTTTATTAAGTAATAAAAATATCTAAACGCAGAGTTTTTTCTTTCTTTCCTTTATTTACTATCATATGGCCTCAAATACGCGTCTATGAAGCTACATCTACATAGAGATGTGAGAAACATCTAAACTATAAGGCAAAGTTTCTTTCTTTTCTGTTTTAACTATAGTGTGGTCCCACCCTAAGATGTGTCGAAGCAGTAATGCTCGTGAAGGAGGCTGCTGACCGCGAGCACGTGAGGGAACGGTCCTCACGCCGCCGCCGCCGAGATCCCGATTTCCGACCACCGTAGGCGCGGGTTCGCGGACGGCGAGCACTGGGTAGCTCGCTGTCCGGCAGTCTGGAAATAATCTGGACCGAGCCCAGTCGTCAACGCGTCCTGTTCCACGCGCGCCTCAAGGAGATGTCAGTTAACTATAGGGGCCCGGCAGGGCCGAAGCCTCTGGGGGGAACACGTGGTATTCCGAAAGGTTGACACCGAGTCCCCCCCAGATCGAAGGCAACGAAGGTACGGGGTAGGGGTTTTGTCAGTAAGAGTCTGACACGCCCTCCCGCTCCGCCCAAGAGCGGGAGAAGTCATTCTGATGATTCCCCTACCAGAAAAAAAAACCCTAAGATGTGTACAAAAGATGAATTAAGAAAAAATGTTCAAGACCTCGTTAGCAATAACATTTGAAAGTCAACAAAAGTCACAAAATAACTGATTAGTTTCAGATGGTTAGCCTATCACGAACATCGACGGAACAGAGGCCCACTGGCCGTAACAAGGGACTTTCACCGTTTATTTATCACTATAGGTACTGTTGTCACTTGGTAAGACTTTTCAAATCAGTTATATCATTTGCACCCGTGCGAAACCGGGACGGATTATTTTAGGATCAGTTTGTTATAATTATATTCGATAATAATTATATGTAATAAGCAGGTGAGCGTCGCATTGGTGGCGCCAAAGTACTCATTGGCAAACAAGTTTGCTTCAGGGAGGAAAACACTCGCCTTAAGAGTGATGCGCTTTGTAAGATGGACGTTTTTGGGCACTGAGATCAGCCCTCGAGACTATATGTCTCGAGTCACAGAGCGCATTGACTCTCTGAAGCAAAAGCACGGGCGCATCGTGTTCTTAGGTATAAGTGGAGCAATACTCCCAATCGCACACTCCTGACACTCCGGAGTAACGAAAGGTGGGTATACTATAGAGCGCGACCCGACCGAGGAGTGACTAACACGCGCCTTCCGGATGATGACGTCGTATCTTCGTTCTGGAGCTATATCTGGTCAGTGCCTGTCAGTCATACCTAAGGTGATCGCACCCGAAAGGTTGAGCCAGCGTGCGAATCAATATCATAAACGGGGCAATCACGATTAGTCCTCAAGATGTAACCCGTGCAGTCCGTCCGTTGCCATATTGGAAATCTCTAAGACCCGGATGTAGTTATTCTAAAATGTTTGGATAAAGTGGCTTCAAATGTCGTATGACCGTTTGGCATATCAGTATCAGGCTGTCTTGGTGCCTGGTTCGCTACCAGTTCGTATTCGCCCTATAAGTGAGTTTTCTTGTTCGAGCTTTCAACAACCAAGAACCATTTCCGAAGCATTGGGAGTTGGGACACAATGAAACTTCCGACTGATACATCAAACAAACCAACTAAACAAAACAACAACTCATCATCCTCACCTTAGATTCCGACTGGCCACCGCCCAAGTTAGGCGACCTCGGCGGCTGCGGCCTCTTCTTCTTCTCGATGTGGTACTGGCGCCTCTTGTTCTGCACAGCCAGCAGCAGCGATATAAACGTGTTCTTCAGTTCCTTCTCATATTCCAACTCGTCGCGGAGAGCCAACTCGGCGATCAGGGTCTCGGAAAACTCGCGAATGAGGACCTCTAACTCCATGAATATTTCGTTCAGTTGAGCAAGCGAGTAGGTGCGCAGTTCTGGAAAGGATAATAAGTAGATTGAGTAAGATTTTCTAAAATCATTATAACATCGTCTGTCTGGTCATTTAGGTATGTGGGAGTAGCTTCCAGTATTTTACATGGAGGAACACGGTGTAAAGTCCCGCTAACTTCCATTGAAAAGGGACGATCCAGCTTCCTACCAGATGGGTGCTGTGACTGGGCCAGACAACTGCCCGGTAGTTTTCGGGCAGTTGTAAATGTTCTAATCGCGCGGATAATTATAATACCACCATGCAGGACTTTGAATTTTAGTTTCTATGTGGCAGATAGGCTCGATGCGTTACAGTTACCCTTAGCGTTCTAGGACCATAGTAACTTTTTTAACAGCCCGTCAATATTATAGCGGTGTTGGTGCATGAACGGAACATTGGAAGCTCTATAGGAGCCTCTAAGATTAAATATTAATAATAATATAGGCACCTAAATAAGCTATAGTTCACCGTAGTCGTGAAGCTAAGATTGAGTTACCATTGCAATCAAACTAGAGTGAAGAGTGACCTCAATGCAAAGACGCTCGTACAAAGCATTGCAATGATTTCCTTGTCCATTGTTAATTGGCTCTGCTTCAGGCTATTCACTTGTGTAGTTAAATAATATTAATTGCTGTTAGATCACGGTTCCATAGTCTCCAACTACACGAGTATCTATGTCGTGGCCATATCTAATGCCGCGGCCACACACTCGACGAGTAGCATGGGAAGTAACGAGGAAAGGAGGCAGAGACATAGTGTGGCCACGTTACTCGTCATGCTCCTCGTCCTGCCCACTGCTCCCTATCTTGTCGGTCTCTGCGCGCGAGAGAGAGAGAGCAACATCGCGGCAAATCACGGCAGCGCGAGGAGCAGAGCGATGAGCAGCGCGAGGAGCATAGTCTGGCCGCGGCATTAGAATTGATCACTTCATGATGTGACCAGTCATTTCATGAAATGGTTGCGTTTTATGATATAGCCAAATAAAATTGTGCAAATCTTTGATGATACTACCTATGTCAATCCATGTTTGGCTTCTTTAATCTTTAATAGGTATCAAGTGGCCAGCGGGAAATGGAGGTTACCATTTCATGAAATGGTCGGTCATATCATGAAGTGATCAATTTAATCTGGCCAATGGCATCCATATGAATATTAACGAATGGCTAAACGTGTCACTAAGTGAAAAGCTCGAAACAGAATTTACTAGAATTTATTCGTAGATTTGAGACTTTCTTTTTATGATATAATGTTTGTGATGGAAACACGTCCGTCGGTACAATACTAAATAGAATCAGAATGTGACTGGAAAATAAAGGCACGTAAAAAATCGGAGAACAAAGCTTATCTGTATCAAAGACACGTTACAGACGTGATTACTTTCCCCCAGAGACAGGTTAATTGAATTTCAGACAACTTTCAGACGTTGATACGACTGTCTACTACTCGCGTAGAATTCATTATTAGACGTCGTATTACGTAAAAGTTTGTTTCTTACTCCGAACCGCGAGAGCTTTAGAACAAACTTTCAAAATAGGTTTAGATTCAGTTCGTGAATCGCCCGCATCTGTTATTCTTCTAGACGTACTAATGTTTACTACTGCACTAGTTTTAAAGCAAATAAATTAATCTGATGTTTTTAAAACCTACTTGAGTTAACGTGATTTATTTTTATAGATTGTAATTGGGTTATAAAATAATTTATTTGTTCAATTAATAATGTAGGAACAATAAACGTTGGAGATTGAGGAAACAGAGTGATGCGCCAAATTAATCGCGCGCAGGGGTGAACGCACTCGAGCGAAAGAATCGTCCATTGCGATACTCGGGCTTCGGCAGAGCGTACGGTCAGCCTCGAAAATATAACATCGGTTGGAATTTATTTGAATGTCTATAGTTGCGAGTTGTATCGAGTCAAATAAATTATTTGCATTTAACATAGCGTGATCGATAAAGTTGATCATTAAATCTCATAGGATTGTTGATGTATTCGATATACCTAAGTTCAGCATGATCTACCAAGAATTGAGAGGAGATAGAGGTAGGAATGTGAGTATAAAAACGCTAGAATTTCCTTTTCATTTGTCAACGACGTTTGTTAAAGAGATATGCGATCCTTATGATTCGATTCCCGGATGACAAGCGAATTTTCAAATGCCTTTTCTCCTCAGAATCAGAAATCATTCTCAGAATCTTTAAATGTAGTTTTGTTTCTATAAAAAAATAAAGGAACGTTTTTCTTTGAGTAAAATTTTCTACCTCCTGTATTTGTGGAACTTTCCCTCCAAGTAGTGTTACAAAATTTCAGCCTGTATACATAATAGTCTCCATTTAATTTAAAATACTCATTGTAATTCTTATTTCTTTTGTTACCTACACATTGAAACCTTTCAACATGGAACAAAACTTGAAGACAAATAAAATGAATTCTTGTCCACATTTAAATACGTTTTTTAAGCTAACTGTACTGAATTGACGTTGTCCATATCGAATAACGACAACTCAGAGCTTTATTGACCAATTTATGATTAACTTTCTTACTTACACTGAATTTTGTACGAAATTACTTTACAGATACAAGACGCGAAAGCTACAGAAATTATTTATTTCTGTCATTTAAGTAGTAGTTTTTAGTCCAGCAGCTTCGCCCGCGTGATAGTAGGTTTCTCTATACAAAGTTTAGACCCCTGTTTCCTTCACTTTGGTGATGAATTTAGGAAAATCCTCTCTAAGGGCCCTCACCCACGGCGACTTTTTGTAGCGCTGCTGACGCGCGACAAACGCGTCGTGTGTTTGTAGCATCGCTACTAACGCGCATCAGTCTCATTTGCAACGCGCTACATAAGCGATGCTAACGCGCTACTAACGCGCTGGTATCGCGACTATAGCTCTGCATACGCGCGACCGTGTCAGGCGACATCGGAGAAAGGGACGTGAATGAAAAACAAAAGCAATCTACATACAAAATCTTTTTTTTTTTCAACGCACGACTGTTTCGCGTTTGTATCGCGACAGTAGCGCGTTTGTATCGCGACTGCTGTCTAGTCCCAGTAGTTTTAACTGTGCGTTGATATGTCAGTCAGTTTCTCCTTTTATGTATATTAACGTATAACATTTTTATTGCAGCTGTATCGAGCTATTTAATCTGTAATAGGTACTTTCTTTTACAACGGTTACTCTGGTGTTATTAGAATGTTAATTGACTGACAGTAACATTCACATTGCAGAACGTTATATGAAAGACAGATAAGTGCGTGAAAGAACAGCCTGGGCTGCGGGATTGGTCTTGTGAATGACTGGTTTTAGTCAGTAAAACTCTGGTACTCCCTCGTGCTCTGACCTGTACGGGCTGTACTAGAGCGGTCATCATCATCTTTATGATTTCAGCCGAAACACTTCCACAGCTGAATATAGGCTTCCTCCTGTCCATCTGTTCTACCAACTGGTATGTTTGGGACATGAGTAGATTATGTTCTAGAATAGGACATAGGTTATTTTTGTCCTTAGGGAGGATTTTCTACTTTTATGTGAGCGAACTTGCTGACAGAAGGAATTTAGTATAATTAAATTGAATTAATCCGAAGTTTACGTAGCTAGGAGTTAGATTGTTTTAGATAGATGTTGGTGTTTCAATTTCATTCAAGTTCGTCTAGCGTTTGCTATTTGTGGAACTGTAATTGTAAGACACTTGCTATAAACTATTTGACTTTGAGTCTCTATTGCTGGAGTATGTTCCTTTGGATAATTTTCTACTATCACACAGACGAAGCCCGCCATTCTGTCTCTCCTCCGCTCTAGGTTCACTGGTGAAGAATGCTTAAGGCATTAAGTTCGCCTTTGTACCTTCAGTTACGTGAAAATTAAACAAATGAATACATTACTGTTACTACAGTACAGTAATATTACTTTGTAAACTTTACCTTATGTCATAGGTATTATTTTAGTTGCTATACCAAACATTACGTCACCAAGTTATACAACTTTAGTCTTTGTCAAAAGATTCCCACATTTCTCACGCCTCATAGTTCAGAAGTAATGACTAGCTATTCAGCAATTACAATTATTGTGACAAAAAAGTTACGAATTGCGACGGAATCAATTATGTCATTGGGTGCAGAAAAACATGGCACGCCAGTGTCCATTAAGGGTAATAAGACGCGAACCGGATTGGTTCTCATAAAATAGACTGTAGAATTCTAGATTCGTAGCGATAAATATCAGACTAAGATAATTATTTAATTTTAAACCTGTTTTAAAGTTTGTTTATTTGTGTTTGAGTGTGAGTCCGATATGAGAATCCGATGGATGCGAGACACACAGGACCGTTCAATGTGGCGAGATTTGGGGGAGGTCTATGTCAGTGGATGTCTTTCGGCTGATATAATGATGATGATGAGACCTTTTCTACGATTCCTAGCGAGAACTATCAGCCTAAGATAATTATTTAATTTTAGACCTGTTTAAAGTCAATAGCTTTTTTTTTGTGTTTTGGAGTGGCGACTGCGTACCGGAAAATGCAGCCTCGGAAAGCTTTCTACAAGGTGGATTGATGGCCTGAAAAGGGTTGCGGCAATCCGATGGATGCGAGACGCACAGGACCGTTCATTGTGGCGACACTTGGGGGTGGCCTATGTCCAACAGTAGACGTCTTTCAGCTGTGATGATTATGATGAGACCGGATTACTTTTATGCTCAAACTAAAATAACTAATAGTGTGTGTTCTTGAAAGCATTAGATACTATTTTTTTGGGCTAATAATGTTTCGGTTCAAAAAGTTTTGATGAGCTTTTAAAAACGATTAGTTCTTTTTTTATATGTTTGCTTTTTTTCAGCCATCTTCAACCGGATTTTATAGATCTACGAGAGTGCTATTGCTTCTATATTTTTACGCAGTAAAAAGCCAAGTCACTCACTGTACGGTACCTGTCTATCTGTTAACCACACAATGTTTTCACTAATAGAAAGAGCAATAATCGAGGTAGGTTTTTTGCATAATTCTTACCCGTGCGAAGCTGGATCACTAGTGTTTTCTATTTTTATTAATATTATAACTGTTATAAGATACGAGATTAGATTTTTTGTCGTCTGCGTTGGTATGGCCACATCATGCCCTGCCCTATGGAATACGTTAGTCGGAGATGCATGAATATGGCTGTCCTTGGGGCTAGGTCCCGTGGTCGCCCTCGCAAGCGCTGGCTGGACGTCGTCAAGTCCGACATGAGAGCCAATGGCCTTACTGGAAAGGATGTTAAAGATCGGGCAAAATGGAGAAAGCTCTGTCGAAAGGCGGAGCCTGGCAAAAGTCGGGATTAACACCAGGTAGAAGAAGAAGACAAGATTGGATTTTTTGTAGGTATGTTTGCATTAAATAATCTCAAAAACTAAAAGACCGATTTAAATAATATTTCAACAGTAGTAGTAGTAGCAGAATGCTGCTTTATTAGAGGAAGAGGGCTGAGTAGCACTTCGCGGAATTCAATATTATTGTAGATCTAATGTGATGTGTTTAAGATGCACAAATATTGCAATAGCTTTATAAAGTTACTATATGACTGAGTGACATAGGCATTGATCAATTTGATCATACATTTTCAGGCATTAATATAAATTACTTTTGCACAGACGAAACCGCCAGCAGACAGAAGCTATGTAGTTTTAAATAAAATGGCTGGCTTTTAGCATGCTGGAGAGTAAGTAAGAGTTTTATTCGTGACCAATTCTACCTATATATTTTTAAAAGTGTTGCAATCAAACTGACAACATTTCAAGAAAGACTATTTTTGGACTTGAATTCACGTTAAGCCGTTGTAATGGAGTTGACAGAACTATATTTATATGTATGATCTTCCTGTCCGTGGTATTAACGTCCCGACCAGACATCGTTCATACACATGATTCATGCATGGGATGTTTACGTCCAATTAACAATATTTGCTTCGACCTTCGTATGGTTTAAAACATTAGCTGGGGTATATGCTGGAGTTGAGACTGACATTCCTATCTGATTTAAAACCGTGAGAAAATGGCGTCACAATATAAAAAATAATAAGTTTATTTTTTATGCAATAGAATTATATGCCATTACGTTGTAATTAAATTATTATGTAAATATGTAGATACTGTCATTTATACATCTTTGGCAGTCGTTACGGATAGTCAGAAGCCAGTAAATCTGACTCCAGTCTTGCCATGCAGTACCGTGTTACCCCATTTAATGGGTTGTGGAGGTCTGGTAGGCAGCCGCTCCTCGTAAAATACTGGTATTCAGCTAAATCTGGCTTGACTGGAAGCTGACCCCAATAAAGTTGGGAAAAGGTTAGGCAGATGATGATGACGTTGTTATTAAATTAATGTGACTCGTATTTAAATTTAAAAAAATTGATAACATAAGTAAGTACATTTGTATTTTTTTTATTGTTGTTGCTAGGTTTGCGCTTGATCGCTAACTTACCTGATGGAAAGCGACGACGACGTTGTACATATATAACTTACAATTAAGTGCAACTAATCAGAATTTGTTACTTATATACAGTTTCGGATACGGTTACGGATATGAAATTATTTCGGATTATCCGCTAGTTTTGGATACTTTCGGTTATGGATATTGAAATTAAGAAATTGTAAAAGTAAAATATCAAAAGCAATATTTGATTTTTATTATTAAAACGCTTTGGAATGTGCAATTTAACTTCACTTTTTTTAACTGACCGAGATTTTGACAATTCAAAAGTGCCTAAATGGTATTTTTGAATTAAACTTGCTTCTGTTTCTGGCGTAAACTGTTATTTAAACTCTGCTGTTATCCGAAAGTAACCGAAACCTTTCTATCAGCTTGAGTTGGTTACGGATATTTTTTAATTACGGATATCCGGTACGTTCAGTAATGGTTGCAGAGCTCCATAACCTGCTTTGAATCGAATGTTACTAATGGAGGGATTGTGGGTTAACGTTTGAATCCCCAACCGGTCCTATGAGATCGCGCTGTTATTGTTTTACTATTGTGTCTCGTTTCGCGAGTATCTGAGTAACTACGCTCGCCTGTGTACATCACCAGTTCTATTTTTATTATTGTTATTGTTTGTGTCACACCACAAGACCGCGGCGAAGGTGGTGTGACGATCTGATCGCGTTCGCTGGTCAAACTTGGCCAGAGATGGCTCAAGACAGAGAGATTTGCAAGGAGAAAGGGGAGGCCTTTGCCCAGCAGTGGGACATAAACTATAAGCTATTAAAAAAAAATTGTGTATAATAAAGAATAAAGGAGGGTAAGATACTCACTGTCTTCATAGAGCGGCGCGCTGAGTACCTCCTTCCCTTTCTCCAGAGCCTCGTTGTACTCGATGATGTCTCCCTCTGATGATGGAGTGTCTTGCATCATGTCATCTATCTCTTGGATCACCTGAATACCAAGAAACATTAGCGATAAGTCTGGTTTCCTAAGTGGAATTGTAATTAGTGAATCGTTTAAGAATTTGTTGGTAAGGTTCTTGGTATGACGCTGTTGGCATGACTTAGATTTTAAGTGTGTAATGCTGTAGTAATATGTGAATGTATAACTCCGAGCCTCGGAGACCTCGTGAACCAATGGTCCCGGTTGTCATTCGTAGAACTTATACCTACATATAACTATACCGACTGTCAGTCGGTATAGGTAGTCAGATACCAGAAAGTCTGGGTTGTGGAGCTCTGATTGGCAGTTGCTTCATGTATAATACACGGGAATATATCCAGTTAGATTGGTAGCACACCCAAAACTAGTAGGGAAAAAGGCTAGGAAGATAATGAAAAAGGCCTGTGTCTTGGTACACATATTCCATTAGATATTTAGCAACAGTCTGACAAAAAAAAATCAATACGAACAGCCAGATGGCAGATTTTGGGCTATAGGCAAAGTAAAAAACTATTGTCGAAGTTTTTGACTGTCGTTAGGGCTATTAGAACTCTAACTTTATTGTAATAGATCGTTTCAAATCATTGCGAAACTTTCCTTTAATGACGTTAATATGCTCAACCCTGCCACAATACTCCCACGCGACACTGTTACCCTTTGGGAAAACCAAGTTCACCCTTGATTTTACCTTAAAAATCAAACACCGTGTTAAAATCAAGGGTTTAGCCTAGTGGCTTATGTAATGTTATGTAACGTTCAGGGTTCCTCACCTCATCAGCAGTCTTGACGGGGCACTCGTGGTCCTGGTGCAGGCCTCCCAGGATGAGGGCGTGCATGTCCAGGTCTGAAGCCACGGCCTCGTCCTCCGAGCTGTGAATCTCGTCGTCAGGTGTCATTGAACTCTGGATTCAGAAAAAAAATCGATGTAGAAAAGAATACTTCTTCTTTTCTGTATGTGTCAATTTAACTCAAATTTTGTCCGACCAATATTTAGCCATCTAGACAGATTGGTCGTTGACCTCGTAATTCAGTATTCTTATGACTCAAACTCAAAAGAATACTGATTTACAAGGATCTCTGTAAGGATGATTATGTTATGAAAGCATGGCAAACATTTTCATATCTTTGATTTCAGCTATTGGGAATTTATGTTTTTTTGTGTCCATTTTGTTGGTAACAATATTCTTACAGACTAGTGTTAGTGATCCTTGACCTACAACAAAATATATAAGAAGAAAGTAAACTCCAACAACCTCTAATGCGCCATATCATGACAAATGGTTCAGTAATTATTCATGTAACCACAGTCCTACTAGCGATCTTGTATGTTTTTGACAAATCATAATCACAAACTTCTGAATAATACGGAAAAGTCTATGAAAAACTAAATGTTGGTATAAGCAGGAAATATAGTGCAAACGAATTTGATGAGGCTTCTGATACAGTCACTATAGTTTTTCATGTAAAAACACTATAAACTGACATTGCTAAAGCAATAAAAACACAATGTGTGCGAGAAATGCATCACTAATTAGTATCATATTCAATTTTCGACGAACACAATAATAATTAATATCACACCAAACGTGTGGTGTGAAATATCACACGCGTTTGAATTTCACAAACTGCGATTCAAGCCTCATCAAAAACTAGGCCAAACATTGCAGTTTTGATGAGCAGTAGGTGTACTTAATGCTGGACCTAATGTTAATAATAGATCATTATAATGTATTATACTGATAAACCAGAATTTATTTTCCCACGACACAAAGATCAACGTTATTCACCAGAGTTTTTTGTGGCTGGCTATCGTATAAAGTTACAGAAAAAGAATGAAACGAAAGAGTCTTATCAAGATGAAATGTGTGAAGCTTCTTCGGTTTTATTAATTAATGTTGTGGTTATAATTGGAAAAAAAGTCGTTGGCATCAATTGACAAAAAATCACACTCAATCTGATGTTGCTTTACATAGATATTTTTTTTTATAAACTGGTTGGTTGTGATTCTGAAAATTTGTATACCTATCTCTTCGTATGAACAATGCATAGTTAGCCAAGATATTATTAGACAGATCTACTGTTAATATTTCGCTTGTTATTACCTTTTTCTCATTAAGGTTCAAGGTAGGAATATGCATCTTCCTGGAAAACGATTTGGTCCAGTCAATCGGAAGAATGTTCCCGAAGTTTCCAGTGATTGTCCACCACATTCTGAAAAGAAAAGAAACACAAATTTAAGTATAGCTGTAGAGGACCTGTTTTAATATTAGAAATTAGACCAACTTTCATTTAGAGGAATTCGAATATCCTTTGGGTATAAACTAATAAATCGTAAAATCCCTTCGAAGAGATAAAGACGGTATGTCCGATGTCGAATATATATACCAGTTTATTGGAACTCCATTTAAGTTAGTACAAATACGATGATATTATCTAAAGCCAGCATGATTTATGAAATAGTTTGGGAGCTCGTGCGTCGGTGGGAGATTAAAAACGCCTATGGATACCAACGTTTATTATTCTCTGGAATTAGTTACGCTTATAAACTATTAAAGATTACAACACGTACTACAATTAAACGATAGAGCGTTTATAGCCTTCGCTTCATTACTGTAAGATGGGATGGAATTCTCGTGTGAAGGCTTGGTGTCTTTGTTAAGCCACAGTTACATAAGAGTTCAATTTTGTGAAGAATTTATCGCGTTAATGAGATCTCAAAACGTGAAAAGTGTTAACAACACTTGAAGATTTCGATGTATAAACAATTTAGAGGTTAACATAACATTAATAAATAAACAATCATTTTACTATCTTAATAATGGCAGTCAACAAAGTAGACACGATGCACTTTGCACTCTAAATAAAGATAAGGAAGGTCCTTGTTCCTTATCTTCAAGAGGTCACAAACTTGAATTCGTGAACCTGTTAAGGCCCGGTTGTAGTGCTGCATGTAGGTATGATTTCGGTACCGCGTTCCCCGCGCGCGACGAGTGTCGGGCGAGTCGATCGCGCCGCCTGTGCCGGCCGCGTGCGGCGACGCACGGTGGGGTAAGTGGGGTTTAAATGAATATTTTTGAATTTTATGTACTAATACAAATATTTTTTGTGGTTTGCAATTTTTTATACCTAGTATTTTTCGAGTTATAGACCCCTAAACTTCGTATGAAATATTAATCGGTATTTGGTTTAATCTGACATGTTTTAATATTGTATTACAGAAATACCTATAGCAAAAAATCAAGTTGTTTACCAATAACTTTATATATTACTAGCTTTAGCCCGCAGCTTCGCCCGCGTACATAAAATATAGCTTATGTCACTTAGGAATTCAGCAGCTTTCTATTGGCGAAAAAATTTTAGCAATCGGACCAGTACTTCCACAGATTACCTCATACAAACAAAAAAACAAACTTTACCTCTTTATTATATTAGTATAGATCAGATAACTAAAATTCTATACCACTCTTCTGACATCATCAAAAATGACACAGTTACATTTGAAAAACAACCATGCTCAGTACGTTCTTACACATCGTAATAAACGCACTATCCTATCTCACATTTTCGAAATACTAATACTATTTTTATTACGTAAAAAAAATCGATTTTGTGTCAAATGTTGATAATTATTGTTGTAATAATAATAGTGTTTCATATAGTGCTATTAAATCTAGATTAGTCTCCACTATGTTGTGATGGAAACAATAAAGCGCAAAAACGTTTTTTGCAAAATATTGCTATAATCTGCAAAGGAGATGGTAAAATGCTCATAGCAAAGAAGAACTTTAGCGAATGGCTATTATCGGAAATAAACTGGCCTGATTTTATTGTAAGTGTATTTGAAAGAAACCAAGACTCTGTTCCTAGTACATCAAGTGAACATGAATCTCCAGCAAAAGTGTCTACTGCCAAATCCACGAATGTAAGTCCAAGAAAACCATTATGTGAATTATGACCTAAGCAAAAAAAGAGACGTATAGAACATATTCATACAACTATAAATACAGAGGAAATATCTCATGCATCATCATCATCTGCTTAGCTTTTTTCCAAACTGTCTATGAAAGCATGATTTCAGCCCACCGTGCGGCGCGTTGCGGGAACTTGCCTAGCGTCACAGAGTAGTGTAATGTCATGTCAGGTATAATTTCGTTATTTTTGGGTATGGAAGGAAAATATAGTTTCATTTCATGAATAATCGTATAACAAACTGTTATAATAACCATACAAAAATTATAAAACACAGTAAGTAGTTAATTACTTAAACATGTTAAATGTTATTTATTTACTTTGGCATTTTTTTTAAACCATATTAATATTACTAATAAAAAAAATTAAATTTGGTTGACATTTTGATTAATAAATAGACATTGTTATTTATAATCATTTGACTTGTTTATAATGTATCTTTCTGTATAATATGACTTGTAAGAATCCCTTACCAATAAATTACTATGACTATGACTGACTAAAAATCGAGATGGTTCTTTACTTCTTTTTAATTTATTATTTAATTTTTTACTAACTGAACTAACTACCTAAACTAATGTAACTATGTATAATGTAAAATAACTAAAAAAAACAAAACTATTTCTAAAAGACACACTAAAAAAACAAACTGAACTAACTACCTAAACTAACTAATGTACCTATAACTAATAAAAAATCAACTATTTCTAAAAGAAACACTAAAAACAAGAATAAACTAAGATAATAAAAAGAAACGAAAACGAAGCGGACGTAATTGATAAGAGGGGTAGCTCTGTGCGCAAAGCGACATGCGTCCGCTCTCGGTCGCGCCTCAGCGAGCACTGGCCGGTGTATGTCGACTTCGCGACCCCGAAAAAGCAATTTTATTTTTATTAAAAAAAAAGTTTCACGATTATTCCAACTTTTTTTTTGCGATGCCCTTCTATTAACCAAGCTTGATTGTTTTATGTAATTTTCAATAACTTCTGTGACATAATCTCATAGAGAAAAATACGTTTGAAGCCGCAAGTTAGAGTCAAGTTTGTGATTTTTTTTTATCGAGTCAACTTATTGATATCATGTTTTGGTTTTTGCCATGCCCTTGATCATATGTTCAATTTTTATAAAATAATTTTTTATTGCGTTCTGTTTTATAGTTTAGGACTTCTACAGGTTCAAAAAAGTACAAAATGAGTGCAACCTCGCCTTAATTCCCCGACATCCTGACTTCCCGACAGCGACGCTGGGAACAGCGCAATTGCGTCAGTTCCCAATTATTCGCCAGCAAGGTCGATGTAACCACGACGAACCGAGGTTTTATCATTTACAGCTTTGGTTTTATAGTCAATTTCTTTAGATAGAACTCAATTTGTAATCACGATTCACTTTGATCACTTTCTTGATTCACTTTGATCAGTTTTTGGATTTGAAAGTAGCACTTTTGTTTTTACGAATGATTGTGGTTTAGATTTTGAACGCGGTTATTTTGGGAGTAATTGAATCGCATCGACGTTTCCGTTTCGGTAAACAATTGAACAGATCCATCAGGAATGGCTGCAACGTTAAACAATGTTAAATTTCTCATAGCCAGTGCCAAATTTTGTTATTACAAGCTGCACTTAACTACGTGATTGTACTAATTGACTTCATTCTTCGTTATTTTTATGATATAGTGGAAATATAGAGGATGATACATGTATGATCACCTAGCCGCGCCCGTGAGTCAGCCGGAGGCATAAATTGGCGCTAATTCGAGATCTCGCGGCACGCCACCGCTCAATTGAGGAATGTGTCACTTTATATTACGTATAAGTACTGCATCTGATCAGAACTTGTACGTTTGCATGATGTGCCAGTGAATAATGGCGGTGCTTACGAACAACAGCAACAGTTTGACGCACTACACTTTACAATTCAATGTTAATGTTGATTTAGCTTCTGTCAATGAATATAGTGTAAATAATTTGAAGACAACTTATCAGTGGTATTTAAAAATGAGTAGCATATCTCGATAGAAAATCACAACCGTCATAATAAAAATGATATTCGAAATTCACAGATATATTTTTCGCTTTTGATGCCATTTTAAATAAACAATGTCTTTCAACACCCACGAAGCTAGTCTAATAAAAACGCCTAGAAAGAACTGAATACTATTCTCGGCTTCACCGCAGATGTGGCCACGAGTAGAGCACCTAAATGTGACCTAGAAACAGAGGGGGCCTTTGAAGTTATTTTAGATCTAGAAAAAAGTAGGGCTACTAGACTGTAAGGTTAGAATGAAAAGGTAAATGTGATGGAAGTATAGAAAATACCATACCTATAAAAGGAGACAGTGAATGGTTGTAAAGGGTTAAATGGGGTCGTAAATTAAACATAGAAAAAAGCATAGCATAGTCTTTAGTTCTGCATAAAGACTATCCAGTAACGACAATGTATGTAAAAACTAAATCAAAGCCAAATGTTTAGCATTTGCGTTCCATCTGGCAAGATAAAAACTAGATAATTATGAACAATGTCAAAGTGGATTTCTATTGTTTTATAGTGTTACCTCAGATGACATATTTGGTCGTCTAGCCTAGATTGACATCTGTCATGACTAGTCTTTGTTAAGACTAAATCGTTATGCCATGGTGTAATCTTGGACTTGTAATAAGTTTAAACTTTTTCTACCTACTAACAAATTTTCTCCACCGCTTAATAACGTTAATCCATTTGTAATTGTTTTGGCATTTTCGTGCTAATTGATTATATTATCGATTTTGATATCTTATCTGAGAATAATCAATTTGATACTGTCATCTAATCTACATCGTATCTCGCATACAAAAATTATGAACAGCACGTGCGTACAGAGAAAAGTAACGGGAACATTTCTTTTTGTTTCTCACAGTACTATTACGTCAGCGGCTGCTATAACATTTTTTGTTCCTTCTAGCTTATATGCGGAGGCGTATTTAGTTAAAACGATATCAAATAATGTTATTAGCATAAGGCCTGTTTCGGTCGTTAGCATTGCGTCAGTTTATCACACCATATGGTCATCTGTGCTGATTGAAACGACACCCACCGCCAATGACATTTTGCATGTTTGGCACTTTAATATCACGTGTAGCAATAAACTCTTCAGCCCAATTTCGGAATCACATTTCCAGTTATACAAATAGATTACAGCAAAGTGAAGACAAAACATTCGTAATGTAAATATTTAGTCTGTAAGTGCAATCGTTGTTGCGGGATAATGTTTCGTCTTTCGTCTTTACTGTTTCAATGGTGAAGGGATTATACGAAGCTTATTGTTTATTTATTATTTTTAAGTTCGTAGACGGATTTAATGCTTTTAAAATGGCTAGTGGGAATATGAATTACATATTATAAATAGATTTTAGCAGATTATTCTTGCGTTATGAAAATATTTGAGAGATCATGTAGGCTTAGAAGTCGTAAATTATTTTTCTATGATCTAACAACTACCGCTTTCTTAGAACAGATTGCGTTGATTAAATGACTGCGGTTTGTAGGTACTCATTAACTTGTTGCAGTTTTATTGCTAGCTAATTAACTTATTCAATTCAGGGCCTATTTCACCACCTATGATTAAGTTTCGAGTATCTTACTTGGCAGATAATTTCATACAAAATCTGTTCCATTTTTTAATTTATTCAGTGAGTAGTGCCTACTCGGACATTGTGAAATAGGCCCTCAGTGTTTTCAGATACCTAAGTACGTACCACAAACTTAATTTCTTTATGACTTAGACTAAACAAACCACACTAGGTATATGATGCGATACTTTTGTCGTCTGTGGTGTGGGATGAGTAACGGACAATCCATTGAGTATTTTTCCTTTCTTGGCTACGCAATGAAATATAGGATAAGCCCGGCAATTCTGACTCACAACTTGCTCAAACGTAGGCGACGACAACGCATGCCACATGCGACAATTCAGGCCTCACGATCCGCCAAAAAAGTCTACTATGCGTGAGAGGTCGCTAAACGTAATCAAAAATGGCTAGTCCAGTGGCCCGTACGGTTTCACCGACGCTATTATAAGGAGTGTACCGTTAAGCAGTGTTTACTTTTCATATTAGCAAATATGATTTGAATACGACTTCGCTGTTGCATATAGCCATTACGTTCTTTGTTAGATATGATATTATCTGCACTTTATTTTATTACGATGAAAGGAAAAGATAGCGGTACGACTTACGTACCTATTATGTTGTATTGTGTCGTTCTTTGAATATTGTAATGAGACTTTTGTGTTGAGCTTTTATCACCTCTGGGTATTTCATTACCAATAGAACTTTCTTCTGTTACATCAGCATTAACTATTTCTTCAATGTTTACTGCAATACTCGTATTAATAAAAATATCAGCACAATTCATGTAAAATTTTTGAATCTTGGAAATAACTACGGTGCAATTAGTTGGGTTTGCCAAATAGTTATAGCTTAAGGAATCATAAACGGATGGTCGTTAATGATTCCATATACGACCATCCGTTAAGAGTAACCATTTAACCATTAGATTCACACATCATTCCCTCAGGGACGATTCAATTCCATTTAATGGTTTCGTAAGGTATAAAATTGTTCAATGACCTGTAGAAAAATATATCTATTAATTTGAATCAGTTCAAATTCAAAATATAGCCTAGTCATGGAACATTGCCATCTTCTGCTGGTACTTTATATTGTTCATCATTGAGTTCATTGGAAGTCATTCAGTAGCATTGGAGAAACTTATGATATGTCATCAGGAATTGAGGCTCTCAATTTGCATCATTTTATTTATGAATAAATTGAACATGATCGACGGCCGTGGCCAGCGCTGACGCTGTCTGTTGCGCATCAGATTTCTCTCCATAAATTATTTGAGTCCAATTATGAAAAATGTTGCCCGATTCATTTACATAAGGTGTCGATGGCGAGACATTCACATAATTGCTATGTTTTGACAAAATATGTAAGTGTATGTATACGTAAACATAGGTAAGTACACTTTGCAAATGGCAATGTTTTCCTTATAAAGCAAGGACTAAGGTATATAATTATTAAAAGGCTTATCAAGCTAGTAATCATGGCGTAGGCTGAATCAAACATGACCTCACGTCCATAAAAGGCTAGCCTAGGTAAGGTAGTAAAAAAAATGGCGCCCATAGCAGTTTACGATGTGAAAAAAGAACAACAATAGACGAATTTGAAACTGCGCTTGAAATAAAGTTTGTCTAACTACTGCTAATGTGCAAGTTAACAGTAATCTTGTAGAACTGTATTTATTTCATTAAAGCATTTAATAGAAATGCTATAATGACTGTGTGAAGTGTTTTATTATGTTCCGGATTATGGCTATCTAACGGCACTCAATCTGAGAACGATTCGTGCGGAAAAAGGAACTTGAAGGAGGAAAAATATTTGGTGTTTTCAAAATTATCAGAATAAACTACATTTAAATAAAATATATGGCACAAATCCACAAGCCAGATTAATTTTGTTGTGTTTCCCTAAATAGATATATCAATCAGTGTGTAAATGGATTGGTTATACTCGTACCATGATTTATTAAATAATGTTTCCTCTTTCCGTATTTTTGTGTGACACACAGAAAGTCCTGATTGTTACGCAGTTGTTTGAGGAAAAGGTATCCACATCGAATTTGTGATACAATATGGCCTGATCTGAATTACTAAGTATACTTAACTGTTGCTCTTTTTCTGTTGGATCATGAAACAGCGAAAGAAGATTTTTTTTAAGTATTTCATATTTTTTTCAACATCAAAATTTTGTGCTCTTAGACCCAGTTTTATAAAATTTGTTAAGAATATTTGGAAATTCATGTCCTATTTTATCCTAATGAATTAAAGACAGTGCTAGTGAAATTTGTATGGATGTACGTATGTTATTTTTATCGATGAGCAACCCATCGGGTACACAGCCACTAATTAAAACGTTTCTACTTTACTTTAAACCAGTACCTACGTTGTCGCGTCTGTGCGATAATTATCCAGCCCTTCAAAATCAAGCAACCGATTAATTGGTGTATCAATATAATATCGATTTCTCAGAATCGGCTTTCTTATTTTACAGACCAATTGAGCGTGAATCGCTGATTGCGGTGTGTTGCGTATACGCACTGGTGACGATGTCTGCACCGAAAGACAGTGACGCCGAACTGTACTTTTAATTAATTAATTTTGTTAAGATATTTTATGGCCGTGTAGCATGAATTGATAAATTTTGATTGGTTTACTACGGTATTTTATGTGTGTTTAACCTGATATTTATCGACTGGTAAGACGGATCTTAGAGCAACTTCAACCGTAAGTGATCGATGATGTAGAAATATTGTTATTTTTTCTAACAGCATGTGAACAGTTTTACTTTCCAGTATATTTGCTTATTCCGGTAAAAAATAGTTTTGTTGAGTAGGTATCAAGTCATGCAATCCATTCATTTTCGTTGTAAATCAACAAATATTTTGGAATTTATTACACTTCCGCGCTGGAATCACGTGTAGAATTCGAACAGGTTCATCCAACCGAGTCAGCAATATCTATACTAATAACACTTACCCAGGGTCGATCGTTCGATCGTGAAAATAAAAGAAAATGATTGCTTGTCTACATCTTATACCATGTAGGCATTAAAAGTGTATGTCGGCCATATCATTTGCATACATAAGCGAAGCAGTGAAGGTGATTATGTCCAATGAATCAATAATAACTAGTTGTGGGCTACTTACGAGTATGCATCAGCTGATGTCATGACATATATTTTTAGCAGCTTCATTATTAGCTAATTATAGACACCGATGGTTCTGTTTTTAAAAACCATCTGTCTTCAAAATGAGGATGGTTTTAAAAATACAATTTTGTGCATAACTTTTTTATGCTTCTCTAAATCGAAAATTTAAAGCTGACGAGAAATGAAGCAAAAAATATTCCAGCCTGTATTTGATCGCCCCAAGCTAAGGTTTCGTTATGGTTCCAAGAAATCCTGCGCGACTGGATTTTGGTTCACAGATTCCGGACTGACCAAGAAAGGGCAGGCGGCTCACACAAAGTGTTTACACATACAATCTTACTTTTATTAGCTTTTGAGAATGTGGTTCTTGAGTACCTACGGACACAATTTATAAATATGTAGGAGTACAGTTTTTACACAAACTTTGTTTAGGTATAGAATTTTTTTTAATTCGCTCCACAGCATATTGATAGAGATAGAAAACTAAAATTTACACTAACTATCGTTCCATCGAGTCCTTGTTACAGATGATGTGCCTAAAGAAGTTGAGGATTCGTATTTGCTATTTGCACAGACGACGATCATCTCTCTTTGATATTAAGTTCTATCAGGATCGAAGTATTGGATCGGTGAGCGGTCCATGGGATTCCAGGAGTGCTATTCTCTAAGAAAACAGACTTGCTCACAGCGCTGCCAGCAAGGCTGTTTTAGAGAATAGCTTCTCACAGTTTAGCGAATACTGATTTGGATTTCTACGCTGCTGTTTAAGACTGTTAAGACTCCAGGCATGCGTCTCCAGCACCACAAATATGCTATCAAACTGAAACGAAACTATTTATTGCAATATCTGCCTGTATTTTAGTCTTTTTTAAATATGTAGCATGCGTTGGGTGACAGCAGGACGAAAATATGCATCTTTAAGATGAGAGAAAAGAATAGATCATTGTATGAATCTGTCAGCTGTCACCGAAACCATCCTCTAACAAATTTAGTATAAAGTTGTAATATTGTTGTAATATTTTTAAACATTACAGGTAGGTTTCTATGTTTAGAATTACTAAGTAAGTGTTTAGAACTAGACATCATTTCACAGAATTCTTCAATTATTCACTGTTAGACATTAATAACATTGTGACTGTGTTAAAGCGGCATTCGCAGTCATCCGGGGAGATAAGAGCGAATGAGGTTAAGTTCACGTCAGCTACATACCACATGTGTTTTATCACTAGCAAGTCATAGGTCGCATTCATCATCGAAAAAAATAGGTAATTGTGATTTTGATTATTTCTCGCGTTTTGTAAATAAAAGCTTCATTTTTGGTATTAACTTTACAGTATCATCTACTTATCAGACATTGAACATGCTTGCTTACGCTATACCTGTTTGGCGTTGTGGAAAATAAGCTCTAGTACCTACACATCCCGGGAACCAACCTATATTCCTATTCTACTAGTACATATGCCAAATCCATAAAAGTACCTTTATCTAGCTATTCCGCTAATAAGAAAAATAACTCATGCGATGCTTTGATATCACAGTTCTTAAACTAAAGTCTTTCTAATCTAAGACTAATATTTTTACGATATTAAAAAGGCAGGTCCGTGAATCGCCATCAAACTATGAAATGTCTTTCTTTACTGCATTTTCAAAATGTTGGATGAAAAGAAATCAATTGCCACAACTGCACCTACTCACGCCGCTGTGAATCTACAGCTAAATTCAATAGAAAATGATTCGGAGTTTCTGATTGGACGGACATGACTGACTGACATTGAGGGCAACTTGATCGAAAGCCCATACAAGCTTCCAATAATTGTGATGTACTGAATATTGATCGTGAGACGGAAGACTCATTGCTGGTATAGAAACTTTCTTCGATCATCATTAGACAAATTGTTAGTAAACATACTTATCATTTAGATAAATAATCGACGATAAACTGAGCATCGTATTGCTCAGTCGACATTTTTGTACTCCCACGTGTTATGAAATTTTCATTCTAATTTATATCTTATTTTAATAGCAATAGCGGTTTTCTTACAATAGCAGTGTTGACATTATAGAGTAATAAATAAGCCATTGTCAACAGGAGCCTCCCTAGCGGCTATATTTCATTGTTAAATACCTGACTGACCTTTTAATGTCGTAACCTTTCACTTTTTCTAATTATTTTACGAAAATGTACCTATGGTATTTTTATGTGTTCGGTTTAGTTCTTTACCTACATAGTTACCATTTCAGTACCTATGAAGTCTGGGCAGGTTCTAATCGTAACTACCTACCTACATCAGATTTCTACATCAAGAACAAAATTCCTGTCCACAAAGCAGTATGTTCCTAACTAAAACTATTCTCAGAAACTGCTGCTCCGATTGTGATTCGTATGTCACTTCCAGAGCATGTATCAGTTACCAATTCAAGTTTCGAGTTACTAAAGCAAAATCTATGAAAGGGTCCACACTGGTACCTACCGTTTTAACATCTGGTTCAAAAGCAAGTACTTCTATTCAAAGTTTGTGAACAAAAGACCAGTGCGTGATATAGTAAGTACCTTTTTAGACCACCTTGGTAAGCCTCTCGTTACAATTAAGTGGGGACCTACATCACGATGGAAAGGGACAAGAGCATTGCAAGGCAAATATGTAGCTTCGATGCCTCAGGGTGCCAACCATACTCTAATATCGAGTATTGAACTCTATTTCACCGTATAAGGTTGATTGCAAAATGGTAGAAAACGAAAAACCATGGTTTATTTATAAATTTTTGGGAGCCATACAATTACATATTTTAAAACGACGAAAATATGTTTTTGCAAAAAGTAAAACAATTCAAGGTGCTCTTTTCCGATAATGTTATCTTTATTACTTTCTCCTTCTAAAATCAGACTTTACTATTGTATTTGTTCTAAAAAAAGTTTGCATCCTTATTTCTAACATCCAATACAATCAGAACTACTCGTAGTAACGCTTAGCTTTTGTACAGCAATCTGTAAAGAGTTAATGACAAATTACTGTAATTAGTTTTTAGTTAAAGCTGTCGGCGTCGGCGACGACCCTTCTCTTCAATTATACAATTTAATGTCAATGGGAGAGCGTTAATCTTATTGCGTCTTAGCTCCTAATTGAAGGGGCGTTAGAAACTGTTGAAGCAATAACTTTCCAGGAAGCTATGAGCAGTGATGATGATAAACTGTAAATGTGTTCCTGAATTATTCTTTATTCAGGAACATATTTACAGTTTATCATCATCATTTTAGCCGAAACACTTCCAGTGCTGGATACAGACCTCCTAAGCGTCGCCACAACGACAGGTCCTGTACGTCTCGCATCCGTCGGATTCCCACGACCAAGGTTATCGGTTCACTTTATGCAACTTTGTGGGAGGCCTTCCAATGCTGCGTCTTCCGGTACGTGGTCGCTACTTCAGAACCTTTCGTCCCCATCGACCATCTGTTCTATGAGCAATGTGCCATGCCCTGCTATTGAAGTTTGTTGATTCTTCGGGCTATGTCGATAACATTGATTCTCTTGCGGTTATCTTCATTTCTGATTTACTGAAGAAAACAAGTATATTTTTTCTCCTATAGATTATCCAGGACGGATAAACAATACACCTATGAGATGTAATGAGTCAGACCAATAACATCGGTTCTGTGTTCCTAGTATAACAAAAGAACAATAGAAACATGTAAGGTGTGTTCCCTTTAGCGCGTTTACAAGTTTTAGTGCTAATAAACCTGCGGTATGGTCTCGATTCTCGGTTACAGAAACACCACCCTGACCATGGGTGTCATAAAAAGCAACTACCTGGAATTATTTTTGGGAGGAAACCATAGCAACCGAGGTGTTAATAATTTACACCGCCTTGCAGCAAAATATTTATATGTTATACCATTTTCTGCTGCATGAAAGTTCTCTACACAAACTTTGGACCACTTTTTATGCTATTTAAAAAAAATCCACCCTGATTTCGAAAAAATCCTCTCTTAGTGCTCGCCTATGTCATAAAAAGAAACCTTCTGTAAAATTTCTACACTTCTAGTCCCAATAAATTTAGGTGTGTGTTGATTTATGTCAGTCAGTCAGTTTCCCCTTTTATATACATACATATAGATTAAAGGCTGACAAAAACCGGTGTCGGAAACCTAAACACAATCTACTCTCGTTCCTTTTTCGAAACAGAGCGACCGCGACCCAACGAGCAAAGCAAACATAAATAGGCAAAAGCAAAAACCGCAACAGCCTATTCTAAAGTTGCACGGCGAAGGCTACACACCGAATATGGAGTACGATGCGTTATCGATCCGTGGCCCAGCGACCGCAGCCCGTTCACCCCACTAACCCCGACGGATGGGCGCCGAACAGGGTTGCCATTTGTGATAAATCGTTGCTGCAGTTTTAGTTAGGTCACTGGTTCCATTGTGGTTGTATTGGGTTTTGGTATCTACCATCTGTTGTGTAGTTCTGATGTGCATTTATATTGTCTTTGAAGGTGGACTGAAATTTTATCTAATAGTTTTTGCGATATGCGCAATGTATTGATCGGGTCCATTGTCACAAACGACTCAAACTCTGATTGTAATTGATCACAAGACGCATAACCAGTTTTTGGCACTAACAAAAGATAGGAGATCCTCCTATTGTAAGTCAGTGCATGAAAAATACCACTAAAATCATTTCTTTACAATCAAGGAATTCAGGTCAGTAGCTTCCATTTTACTGTGGATTTTTAGTTTATACAATTTTATGAGGCACGAATAAACATTTTTTCATTCTATTATGCAGTTTACCAGAAGCATTAATTTTAGCAGTTGCCTGTTCAACTCTACAAATACGATCAATACAGAGTAAAAAACCCGAACGCCGGGAATGGTGAAGTAGGGCAATTCGTATCGACGTACAATTCCATGAACTCGAAAAAAATAATAAAACAAAAGACAATAACAACAGACAAAAGCATCTACGAGACAAGAGCAGTGAATTTTGATGAAGACCCGCCTTGTTTTACGACTTCAAAGAGATATGAGATCTCATGTTTTATTGTGTTAATATTTTGGGTCAAGATTATCCCTATATGGTAAAAAATCTGTACGTTAATGAAGGTCGGCTATATTTTTGTCTTCTTGAGATTTAGCCACATACCAAACACGTGCATGCCAGGGCTGCGAATTGTTTAAAAGAGTTATCGTAGCAAAGGAAAACTGACGGTTTTAGTCAGCAAAGTCTTATATTCTGTCCCTTTCCTTCCACCCATAGCAGAAGTCATTTGATGATATCCCACGAAAAACAAAGACCAATAATTTAGTAAATAATGTAGAATTCTAGAAGAAGACACAATTACCGGCCTCATCTAGTAACAAAAAAAAAAGTCAAAAAAAAAAATTGACGTGTAAAAGAGTTTGAAAAAACCTATTTGCAGAATAAATATCATTTATCATTATAAGTGGCAAAGTTTAAGACCTCTATTAATTAAATAATCGCATAACTGTGTGCAGCCAAGACGCGATCCGGTCCACGGATTTAATCGAGATAATCTTAATAACACACCATCGGCAATCAACAGCGAGAGATACTTATCTAATCTCCACGTTTTTATCATCACTCTTAAAAATAGTTTAGAAGTAACAGTACTTTATGATACTAATTGAGCACCAGTTATGCACTTTTGTAACTTTTCATCGTAAAATTGGTGTCAACGCAATAAAAAACCGAGTGGCATAATGGCGTCTCGGGAGCGACAAGATTTAAATATAGAACTTTATATCAGTACCGCCACGAGTCCACTCGGGTATTTTTTTTAATTTTGCTCGGCGATGTCACTAACCGAGGAGTGTGAATGGGGCCGACGCGAATAGAAACTCCCTGGTGGCATGCAATATTTGTATCCGTAGATGATATTAAAATTCCAAAATTTATTTAAACGTTCTAGCGAAGAAGTAGTAAATTCACAGAATTGCGCTAGTCTGGTTATTTTAGCAATAAAATTTAGAACGCGCGTCTCTGTAAACGTCATTTGAACACGCCGTAAAAACGTACCTTGTGCTAGAAAGCAAAACTTCGAAGTCATAATTTACGGTTTACTAGCCGGTAAGACAGTGTATTGGTTCCCAAAATAGGGCCGTGTTTACATTTTTTTTTTTTTGTGGAGAGCAGGTGCGAGTAACTATGGATCCAGAGGGAGCAGGTAGTGGCCAGACTAACCTTATTGCCCACTTCCTACATAAAAAAAAGTTTAAAAATAAAACGGAGGCGTAACCTTAATGGTTAGGTGTTAAAGTCATGGACGAGATGTATGGTATCGATTTTTAATTTTAGATGAGTAATGTAAGAACGGCTTCAAAAATATTTAAAATGCATGTTAGTAAGATTTTTCTAAAGAAGCTTTGAGTCTTTTCCCTTTTTTGTTTGTGTAACATTAATTTATTAGGAAGCGTTATGTTAGATAGTTGAATAGACGCCTTAGCTTGATTAATGATCGAGAATTCTTGGGATCTCTTTTCAAGAGTTTGAAAGAGAGTATTAACTGATATAATTGGATGATGCAGTAAAAATATCTATTAAACAAACACAAGATACTCATCATTATGAGGAGCCATGGCTTAATATGTTTTTTATGCCGTTAAAAAAGTTACCTTTCTAATCTACTCACTAATCAAATTAATGAAGGTGTAAGCTTATCAGTTTTCTTCTTTAGTAAGATCTGATTTAGGAGAACTCCCAACCCTTGTAATCATTATTATAAGTCTTCATTTGATTAATGATCTGGCAGAGTTCCCACAAATACCTATAAAGGTACTTACATTATATGTATATGACTAGATTGTCTAGCCACTGTCTAATTAGTATGCTTGTACGCACAAATGGAAAGTGAGAGTGTCGGTAAGTTAGGAGCAGTTAACGTGGGCACAGCAACTTGTCCACTTAAAGATACAAGAGCAACGCATTAGCATATGGCCTTTGGTGCCTTACAAATCGACTGGCACGATACGCCGCCATCAACTTTACTTACGTTGAGTAATGTCCAAGTTGACGGAATAACGGTGGCTTTCATATGTAGCATGACAAATGTATAAGAACACATTTCAACAGTAGATAACTTTCATGCCACTCAAGAGTCTTCTTCAACTTGGCGTTAGTCCCGGCTTTTGCCAGGGTCCGCCTTCCGGCTTAGCTTGCTCCATTTTGCCCGATCTTCAACATCCTTGGCAGTAAGGCCATTGGCTCTCATGTCGGACTTGACGACGTCCAGCCAGCGCATGCGAGGGCGACCACGAGACCTAGCGCCAAGGACAGCCATATTCATGCATCTCCGGCCAACGTACTCCGTAGGGCGGCGCATGATGTGGCCATACCATCGCAGACGACATTCTTGCAGTTTTTCCCCCACGTCACGGACACCAAGACTACCTCGGATGAATGAGTTGCGAATGCGATCGGATCGCGTTACGCCGCTCATCCACCTCAGCATCTTCATCTCCGTGACGCGAAGCTCCTGGGTGTGTCTGCTTAGTGCCGGCCAACACTCGCCGCCGTACAGGAGGACAGGACGTATGATGCATTTATATATCTGTCCCTTAAGCTTCGGAGGCATTTTGCGGTCGCATACAACGCCCGTAACCTCTCGCCATTTCGCCCAAGCCGCACCTATACGTGCTTGGACATCGTCGTCCACGTTGCCAGACTCGTGCAGCACGGATCCAAGGTACCTGAATGTATCGGAACTTGTGATCCGGTCCGAGCCTATTTGGATGGTGTTTGAATCCGTGCTGCCACAGGACATGTACTCAGTCTTCGCCACATTTAGTCTCAGACCGCCGTTTTCCAGCGTGTCCTTCCAAATGTTGACCTTCCGCTCAAGTTGGGCTTTGTTCTGGCTAACGAGGGCGATGTCATCGGCATACATCATTAGCCATGGAGGCTGATCTTGGATGTATGCCGTAACTACATCGAGCACCACGTTAAACAAGAACGGGCTAAGAGCCGATCCTTGGTGAACGCCAACAGATATTGGAAAGACTTTAGATTCGCCAACAGCGGTCTGGACAGAGGACACGGAATCGCGATACATGTCTCTGATAATGTCAATATAGGCCTCGGGCACACCCTTGAAGCGAAGTGCCCACCAGATGGACTGCCGAGGAATACAGTCGAAGGCCTTCTGCAGGTCTAAAAAGGCCATATGCAGAGCTCTCCTTCTCTCTCTGTAAGCCTCAGTCAGAGTCCGCAGGGCGAACACTGCGTCCATGGTGCTGTTACCCGCCCGGAAGCCATATTGACACTCAGAGACAGTGCACTCGCTACGGAGCCGTGTGTCAATGATCCGCTCGAAGAGCTTCATGGTGTGGCACATGATCTTAATACCGCGGTAGTTACTACAATCCTGTACACTACCTTTGCCTTTATAGATAGGAATAATAAGGCTTGATCGCCACAGGTTCGGCATTTCCTTGGTGGTCAGGATGCGGTTAAAGAGATCCGTCAGAAGGGCCACACCATGTGAGCCCATCGCCTTCCATACTTCGATTGGCACATTGTCAGGCCCGACCGATTTCCGGTTCTTCATGTGGCGAAGAGCAATGCGAGTTTCGTCGGGGGAAATAGGGGAAATAAGTCCAAGGTTAGGAGGCGGTTCGGGAGGAAGGTTATGGGGATGCTGTTTGTTAGACAGCTCCTCGAAGTATGTGCACCATCTCTCCTTAACAGAGGGGGCATCATAGAGCAGCTTACCCTGGGCATCCCTTACACAGAGGCATTTGCTAATGTCCCGTGTAGCTTTTTCCCGGGCACGCGCCAGCTTAAAAATAAGCTTTTGCCCCTCCGCAGTTTCCAGCTTGTCGTACAAGGGCGCCAAACTTTTGCTGCGGGCTCTGGCTACTGCTTTTTTGCAAGCGCGCTTAGCCGCTCCATATGCCTCCCTGTCCTCCGGAGAGTTGGCCATGCCACTCAAGAGTATATGCATATATACATCGTTTCTAGAACCTTTTTGTCTTTTGCGGTATCTTCTGAAGATAAGTAATCAGAATGCAAATATAAGTGCGTAATCTTAACACAGTTTAATTGCTTCTACGATTGTCATAACTCTTTTTATGTAGCTTCACTTATATTATGTTGCATTTCAGAGTTTATTTCTCTTTTCACAATAATTCGTGATCGAAAATAATATCAAATGCGAAGTACCTAAGCGTTGATATCTAAAGGAACAGGTACCTTGTCACAAGAATGTACATTCGACTGACACAATATATACATAAATGGAAGTATCTACAAACACTCTCACGATCCCTCCATTTCTCAGTCCAAAATGAACGAAGGTACCGTTGGTATGTAAGAGTAAATAACAATTATTACTAGCTAAGAATTAGTTTACTGCATTGATTAATGTCTTACCTATACAAAAGAAGCGATGCAGGCGTTTTGGCGAGTGCAGACGAAAACCTACGTGTAGACTATGGAGAGGAAGCTTGAGACCTCAGAATTTATATAAATAAACTACCTACATCAATATGGTAACTCAAATACCTACATCACACTTCAACTCCTACGCAAGGCCGAAGATTTGTACACAAATCTATGTTAGATTTACTTAACGACTCAGCTGTAGGTCAAACGACTATTAAATGTTTAAGAACGGATGTTGTACTAATATTTATTATGATTTCATTACTTAATAGTCTGTTAGGTAATATTGAAGGTAAATAATCATCACTTGAACATAAATAATCATCGGCTTAATCGACGTCAATGACAAAAAGGCAAAAACAAAATTAAAGAAGACACAGATAAGACAATAATTTTGTATTGGCTTCACGTATTTTGTCCACTAAATGACGAAATTTAAAAAAAGAAGTGAAATTATATCCAATTTAATAATAATAGTACGTATTTAACCAGTAACTTTAAAATAATAGAGAATTGAAAAGCTATAATAACATTATATTCCAAAGGGCAAGCGATTATATCGTTATTAGAGACCTATAAAAATCCACTGGGATTTCAACGGTCATTCTACCCCCATTTTCCGATGTCAATAGCCCGGCCCACTTAGTACACACGCAAAATGAGGGTACTTACTGTAATTAACCCCCTTTTCCGCCCACGTCTAGACACACCTACGCGTTAGGCTTTAGGTAAACCCCGTCAATATTCCCTCCTCTTTCCTATTCATGTTAAAACGCACTTATTGTTTCTATTATCTATGTCGAAGGACAAACCCTAGTTACGTAAGTGGCCTGATTTGTATAATAATGTAGGTCGCCGACACGACGCCGGCGCAATACGGATGGTTAATGTGGAGAAGATTGCCATTAAGTGCAATTGGCTGTTGCATCGTCTTATTTATTGGGCCCAAATTGAAATAGGTAGCATATATCTACAATCATAAAGACTGATCCTGATTTTGTAGATTTGGTGCTCCTGAAATTGTTATTTACTCTTCACGCCAGGGTTCCGTTAGCTTATCGCTCATGCAGTTGAGTCAACTGGGTGAAATTGTCGCTATTATGGTAAATGCATGCAGACCATTTGCCAAGTATTACAGCGTTAATACTTACTTATTCATGACATTTCAAAAGGAACCTTTTGACTGTTGTAACAAAAGCTACGATAAATTCGTCAAAAGATCTTTCGTTTCGTGCCTATGAAAACAAGAACTGTTCATAGTATTTGCATGTGCTTTATTTCAAAATCATGTATGCATAGTTTCAATTCGTACCTACCTACGTGAAATATCGCAAATAGTAGATACATTCCTACGTAGACTAATTTTAGATATTAGCAACATCGTTAACTACGAGGCACTTCAATTCGGTTTGATAATAAACCTGAAAACATTGTTGAAGTATAAATTAGTTTGGTTAAAAGCAAGGTCCATAAATAAAATAGGGTCGATTCGTCTGAAGGACACCGTGGTACCTAACTACGGCTGAAGGCGATCGTAAATGTGGCACTGAACAGTTTATTGTCTATAAGTTTACTGCGTAACTACCGACCTTTTTGTTGCCACAAAGTCTCCAAAACATTAAACATACAGTCGTAAATTAGAAAATGAAGTTTGAAGTCAACGCAATGCATTCTTTAATCTTACTCAATAGGTGATTGTACGGTAGTGATACAATAGACATATTCTACTAAACATAAACCAACAACAGAGGCTACTCATCATGTAGCAATGGCAATTCTTCAGAACATACAATGGCATATGTAATGCTTGGTTTACCTCGTAAACCATACTTTCATAGCATAAGAACACTGGAAGCCTATAGCTTTAATGATCATTAAAATTTCTGAGATGACACTACACCATTGTACCATCTTCAATTATGATGAAGCACAATCATGAGGTACAATCGAATTGATGAGAAGCAAATAAAGAAAATAACTTATACGGCTTTGTTTATATTGAGGTTGCAATGTATCAATGGACTATTGATTGACATTCATAGTCGCGCCGAGTCGGTTGAACATCGATCGTGCATTTAAATATGCGTGCGTGTGCGCCTCGTTGCTTTTATCTGCGTTATGGACGCGATATCGAGTGTGTAGGAGTACCGCCCTTGGCGCGCCTCATATTTGTTATTCATTAGAACATTTTGAAATCTTATCTATAAACATTCACTAACAAATTGCTTGTTTACTTTATAAGATAGTTACCTTAAACCTTCTGTAGTACCAGCATTTGGTTAGTGTTTTTGGTAACTTTCATAAAAAGCTGTAGCAAACAAAACCCTTGATTTCAGTTTCGCTGTAATTTTCAATGTTTGGCGAATGTCAGTTTAAGTTTCATTTATTACCTACCTTATTTCCGTCAACAGAAATCTATGTTACTGGATAATTAATGAAACCTGTTATGATGTTTAATGCATAAAGTTACGTCAACAGTTCAGACAGGATCTATTTATTTGCTTTAAAACTACAGTATTCATTAACATTTTGCTGTTTTAGCGGGAGATATCGTTATCGCTTAGCGAACAAAGGAAATGGCACTAGAAATACAGGCTTTTATCGCTAAGGTGATGAGTGCAACGACCTCGTCAATATTCTTTTTGTATTATTGCTTGACATAGGTAATAGGAAGATAATTGCGACAGTTTATGCAGAAATATGTAAAAAGATGCGCGTGGGAATCATTCTGCTGATTACGTAACCAGGCTACCTACACATACTCGTATATTTTTTGCTACGTCGCGTCGCACCACGGTCACACAATTCATAGTAGCTTTTTAATTTTGTGAGGTACAAGAAAATGTATCAATTGATATATTTTTAGGTAAATGTACAATTTTAAAAGCGGAATGAGTAACGCTAAATTTTCAGCGGATGATGATATTATTCACTGTCAGTTCAAAGAATTTATGAAAAGTTGCTCTCGTCTGGAACTGCACACTATTTCGGTATCAGTTATGTAATGAAATATTTCTTTTAGGAAAGCATTTCTCTCAGTAAGTAACAGGTTAAGAAGAAAAAATAATTTTAAAACATTGAGGTTAGGTCCTATTTTTGAATAAAACAAAATTCAGTTCCGCTCTGATTATGTCATCGTAATTGTTTTTCGTTTAAAACAGGAAATATAATAAACAACTCGACTAAACTTTATCTTTGTTTTGCTTTCTCTATTGTCTATTTCAACCAAGTGACATGAATCAAAAGTGTACCTGCCAAGCCGAGGCAGATTTATCGACTGAAACGAAAGTTGTTAAATTGATAAATATAAATGTTTGATGTGACAAGTGCACCGTATCACGCAACATTGCAATGTTTGGTCTTCGTTAATTAGAACGATACCTATAAGTCAAAAGATAGCCCCCCTGTCAAAAGATAGTTAGTTCCACGACAGATACGCCTAGAATATTTACTTTTTCCAGCAAAAAAGTATGTCAAAACTTTAGTAGATTGAATTTGCCTTTTGTTTCTATCTCGTAAACTGAGGGAGGTCATAAAATAAAAGATTGTAAAAAAAACAAAAGATACTTCACTATCGTTTGAGCACGTTCAGTCTCTAAAACCAAGATCTTGCCTGAAGGGTCGTCTATTGTATAAACCACTAAAAAAGAATTCTCAGCCTGCTTCAAGTGTTATACAATAAAATTCTTCTTGACTTTGCACAAACTACTAGCAATTCTCGGTACTATGGTAGGCATCCGTATAAAAACTATAAACATCATCGTGTTATTTACCGATATGTTAACTGCTTCATTGGAAACAAAGTTAAATTAACTGGAGTGAAGCGTAAAGGCGAATGTCCGGAATACTGATTATTTTCCTACGTTTGATCTTGAGAGATTGCAGATTGTATATTCGATGTGTGCAATTTGGTTCCTGGATATGAAGATCCAACATTTCCGCTTGGCTTTCGCAAGCATTTCGTTTTCCTTGAACTGTAACTTTATATTTCTAATCTATCTTTATCTATCTTTAGTCTTAATTGTTTTGTGAAGACTACGGCGTAGTTTTCTGCCAATCTCAATTCCCTGCCTTTATTAGCTTCATTCTGCTTGAGTACCTTCTTATTTATTTAATCAACTAAAGGCACAAAGGCGGAATTAATAAACTAAGCTTCTAAGCTAGCTTTGCTTGCTTCTTGTAAGTATTGTTTAAATTTCATCACTATTCACCAGTATTCTTTCATAAATTAATCTACATTGTAGAATGCGATTGTAAAAGCATTGTAGTAAAATATATACTATGAAGTCATGTGAGCTCCAATCAGTGCGTATGACGGCAGACTATAGCACTTCAGAGGCTTCTCCAACGCACGAGATAAGTAGCAGGTTTAGCTGCAGTGTTTCATTAGACTACATGCTACGACCTACGACTCAATGGGTTTCATTATTAATGTACACGTACATATTACGACAGCGTACACAATGCTGTCCTAATTTTTTGATCCCTAAACGTGCATCAAATTCAACGATCACAATGAACGGAGAAAAGTGATGGTCCTATTACGAAAGAATATCATCGTCAATCAAACTACTATTACCATTATAACATAGTCATTAGTGAAGACATACGATCAGTTGCTCCGACGCTCTACAATATTAAACGTCCATTTCAAACCAAAAATCTTCGCTTACGTAACGTACTTAATGATTATGTTTTTATATAAACCGTATTACTTTATTTCCTTTATATGCGTGGATATAGATATGACAGGAGGAAATTACAACACCTGCTCCACAATAAATCTTTCAGGTGACTAAGATTACACCAATAGCCTTTTCAAAAATATATATTGCTTTGTTAACACGTGTAGTAGGTATAATAAATAAACCTTCTCTGACCTTATCGATGAAGTTACATAAATATTGTGCACTGTTTCCAACAATATTGCAAGTGTTGCATTGTTATATAGGTAGTTAACGATATGTACTGGGTTATACAGCTAACTGTTTTATCTTGATTTCTTGGATGTAGTGGTCGGTATATGGGTAGTGTTAGCGCCAGGATTCGCGCCGGTCAAACCGGTCGTCGTCCGCCGTCGGAGAATGTACTACAATCCAGTTCGAGCGACTCGTCGACCTGACTTTCTTTAGCTCCTAATACAGCTAACTTTAAATCTTAACCTTTTTGAACACCATAAATAAAAGTTCAATATGTCAAGAATATTAACCGCTAACACATTGTAAGCACGAAAATATCCTCGGTCGTCGTAACAGTCGTAAGGTATTCAAATTATTATCCAAAGGAACTTTTGTGGATGTAACGTCTCAACGTTCGTTGACGTAGGAAATTCGTTACTACGGATTTGAATTCTAAGTAATTGTTCGTGTTCAGGATCATTAAAGAATTTAGGCTGTTTTGGTTGGTTCGTTGTCATCTTCGATTTTTTTTTTGGAAAGCAGGTTACTAGATTTTTATAAATATTAGACAAGTTTGCTTAGATTCCACTTTTTGATTAAATTATTCTATTATTATTATTCTCCAGGACGAATTTTAGTTTTTATTAATTTTATACCGCATAGTTTTTAGTTCCTACCAAAAAGTAAGAAAAAGTAATACACAGTTTCGTCAATTTTAAATGCACATTCCTAAATACTGCAACAATATCACAAATTTTTCCTTTGTTATGATTCATTGCTGTTAACGCCAATCAAAAATAGCGTGTACTGACATTGGTATTGATCGCGCCACTAGGAAATTCCAGACTATTTCAGGGAAGACGTGATTAGCGTGCGCGTGGCCAGTTTTAGTGCGCCGAGCTTGCTGCTGTATCCAAATGTGGTTTTATTTTACAAATACCTAAGCGAATACGTTTACTAGCCATAAGTACCATGTAGTTAGGTACATCGCGCGACACTGATTTATCCTCAACTACCTCAAAGCCGTGCGTGCGACAGAAACGACTGACACTACCCTGCTGTTTCAAAAGCACCTTTATCTTTACAAGTCATATGAGGATAGGAACTCTCAAGTAGTTTTGGATGCGAGAGTAAAAGGGATGGACATCTATGCGTGACCGTTCTTACGAGCCGCGGATGAAGCGGCTTGTCGCGATACATAAATCGATAGGCGTCTCCAATCGTACCTTTAAGTCATGTATGGAATAAGTTACAGTCCGAGTTTAACAGCTGAACAGCTATAAATCATGTTTCTTTGAAGATTATATTGACGTCTCTGTGTATGTCTGTAGCCTATAGAATTATGTTCTGTTAGGAGCATGCGTATAACGCGGGTCTCAAGGAGAACGGACGAATCGAGGAGGGGGAGTCAAGAGGTCCGGATGAAGCGACGACAGAGCCCGTCCTTGAAAGAGTTTGTTTTGGCAAGGTTATGTGTGTCTGGCATATTGTATAGATAAACGTGTAAACTAAGTAGACACGTTTATGTTATCTTATCTTCTTTATTTGTATTCCATTCACAACAAAATGCATTTTCTATACCAGTTCTTTTTGCGTAGTCCTAGGAACTCCCGCTGCCTAGGTCCAGAGTCCTGCAGTTATTAATTCTCCTAACTACTTACTCACTGGTATGACCGGTAATGAGTTACAGTTTTAGTCATACACGGAGTCATACAAACAATCCGGGACCGGATGACGTGAATCTCGCGAAAATAATCTTAAGGCGAGGGCTGTATTTATAAACAACGTTCAATGGTGTGAAGTAATCCACCGCAATGGAAAAGAACCATTCCGAATTGAAGGGTTTTAAAAACACACAGTCGGGTTGCTCGAATAGACAATGTTTATGGTTATTTCTTCACACATGCGAGGATCACTGTTATTGTAAGCACCTTGACAAATAAAGATTTAACCTAGTGACTCACTTTTGACTCTAAAAAAGGTTGTATTAATATTTATAAATTTCTTCTTTATTTCTATTAGCTAAAGTTGTCGCGATTGTGGTAAAGCAATACAGCTTATAACAGTAATAATGCCATATTGTAACGGCTGATCGGGACCGGTAGAGAAATAATGTGAGATTGTGCAAAAACTATCGCTTATGTGCGTTGTATCTTCATAATCATCATCAATCACTTTGTTGTAAACTTTACTGTTAAGTCTCACCGTGCGCTATCCGCTATAAAGAAAAGTACTTAAATTATTTTGTAGTAAATACATTAAGTGCCACTAACAATATGACAGTTATTAAAATCGTTCTTTACCGCAAATATTTTTGATTCTGGTGTCTTAACGACAGTGAAACAGGTATGTTTATTTTCTAAAATAAAATGCGGGTAGGCAAAATATTCTTACTACCTACTACGTGAGATCACCTCAAAACAACAACGTGGGTCGAGTGAGTGTACCGACAGTAGTATAATCTATTTTAAATTGATGGAAGGTCAGCGTATTGAAATGAACACCGGTACGATGTGTACATTCTGTGTTAATTTAGAGACGAGCTGCAGTAAACACGACTCTGGCTTCTAAAATATTGCGGTAATTATTCACAAAACACTTCTGTGACAATTAAAAAACGATTTATACAGAATAAAACAACACATGAGCTCATGAGCGTGGTGTATGTCTATCTGTAGAAGACAGACACACACAGCTTATGGAATAGAAGTTAGGTACCATTTATATTCCTCAAGCTTTTAGGTGATTTTGGTTTTAAGCAAGAATTATGATTTCCAGGAATAAAGCTCATCAACAAGTCCATATTTATACAGCTTCAACTTCTGCACTGGTATCGATTTTATAAATAGCCGTGCCGCAATCAAATCTGCACGAAACAGCCATATTGCAAGGTGTTGTATCGCGTTGGCGAATTCAAGGAAACAGCGACATATGGCCTGCCTGGGATGCGTCACACAGCGAAACTGTGGTCTGCCTGATAATAATATAATAAAGTTTATACATCGGTATACAGAGTATAGTACAGTTACAGTGCGTATCTGTGCAAATGACTGGGAGACATTAGGTCATATCTCACATAACAAATGTAATAAAACGTACCTCACGGGAATCGAGGATACAGTTATTGAATACGCAATATACGGAAGAACGGAGAAATGTGCCGTATTTATAAATTGTTCTACGGTAATTATCAAAAATGTAGATAATTTCAATTGTTACGTAAATTGTAGGTACTACTTACACATATTGCAGATTATATAACTGACAATAGGGCGACAAAAACTCCTTAACGTTTGAATCCCTAACCGGTCCTATGAGACCGCGCTGTTATTGTTTTACTATTGTGTCTCGTCGCGGGTATATGAGTAATTAAGTTGCGAATATAAATTAATATATACTAACTATATTGTAGTATTATTATAGTCAGCTGTATCATAATGACTCACTTGATTTTAAATATATTTTGTTATTAAAATGCATTTGCTTTTAATATTAATCAGTCTGATGATTGTGTTTGACATACATTCACAGTTTTTTTGTTATCTTCTATTGTGTATGTTTTTTTTTTACATTTTCCTCATTCGATACACGATAATCTTATGTCAGTAGTTATCAATCACAATAATACGGTTCGGTACGGGTGTGCGGCGTCTCTCCACAGACCATGTCCCATCTCCCATCCTGCACCACATGCCCTGTTGCTTGTTCTCGCGAGGACCTAATGACGGCATCAGTGGACGGCATTGCCGTGGCCGAGTACTGGGCCAGGCAAAGTATCTGACTGGTTTTGCCATCGACACGCTAAGAAGAAGAATCACAATATTAATGTCCTCACAGGTTAAAGTAATCAAGTCAATGTCCTAAACTTGTGACAAATTAATGGACCGAATTTGCATTGTTACCACAAGCCCATCTATTAACAAGTGGCTAACTAGGGGATTGTATTCAAAATCACTACGTTGAAAGCTATGGTCGTTGCACCTGGTTTACTCGAGCATGTAATTGGTGCGGCCTACGCCTCCCAGTGTTTTTGTTGCTGTATTACTTGCTAATGAAGCCATTGTCAAGGATATTGATGGCATTCAGATGCGAGAAGCATTTAAACTGCATCCTGTTCTTTTTTCGGCTTCTGTATCTAGATGATTCAGTTGTGTCGAATACTTTGTTTTAAAAAAATCTGTTTATGATTTGTTGAATCTGTGTCGCATTAACCATGACTTTAGTAAGCCACACAAGACACATATGCTTCAAAGACTTCTTGACGTCATAATAAGAGGCGATGACGTAAACCACACAACAACAGCCGCAGTATATTTTAATTACATAACTTAATTATTACTTAACAAAATTGCCAAAGACCAAAACAATTGCAACTTGCCGGTCATTTAAAAGACGAAAAGTATCGAGTCGTTGATACATAATACAATTCAAAAAGATGAAGCTTTGTTATTCGCCCACGCCAATCAAGTAGTAACAAACATAAATTTACTAAAATCCGTAACAAGACATCGCGGTGTTATTGTCGAAAGTTTAAAACTCCATTCACATCATTAGAGAAGTAGATTACGGTCGTAAATTGGGTTTATACTGACATTTCGAATTGTATAGATAAATTAGAGTCAGACCTGAATATCCGAATAATAGGATAACGTTGCATCCAAATTGGACCAGCTTCAAAGGCTTGAAGAAACAATTAATATTCAACGCTAATGTCCACTCTCACGAAGAATCATTTGTCTTTATAGATCGACATATGGGGTTCTCAGCTTGTTTGTAGAACATGTGATTGATGGTGCACCACGTGTTCTTTATACGGGTAGATTAATGAAGACGACCTTAAAAGTTACTTACGAAATCATTCCGAGATGACTCTCAAGATAGTTTCCTAACGCATTAATGAAGAACTCGAAATACGGCGCCATTCGTGTACCTTACATCTCTTAAAGCCATAAAAACCACATAAAGAACTGGTTGACAATAAACTGCTTACCCATTAAAAATAACGTTCAAAGAACATCCCGATCCAAATAAAGTTTACATTTTATGAGTAGTGGGGATTGGGAAACATGTGGGAAAGCCTGGATTACCTGAAGTGTTAATAATTGAAGCTGACTCTCTAATAAGAAGATTACATACACGATTACATGCATTAGAAACGGGATTTAGCTCTTGCGCCATGGATCAAAGAAATTATATACGTCGACGGACTATGGACCCTTTTCTAGCTGCGATTATCCAAGAAAGGGGAGCTAGTATTATGTGGGTAGTTGCGAATTGCAGGTCGTTGGCCCGATGCCCACATGTGTGGGCGCCCTGAGAATCTAGGCTTTATTTTTATAGCCTTCTTACATTTTTATTTCTTTAGCATGTTACTAATCGATATTTTTAACATGAATGCCTAGTATGACTGGAATTACAGTTAATTTATACGTACTAGGTAAATACATTGAAATTAGTTCAAGGTGTATGGTAAAAATAGCAGTCACCGCATGGTCCAAAGTTCAAATACTCAGTTGCAAATTAATTGCTTCAGTTTTAAGTTAGACAGGTAATTACTGGCTTAACATTGACAAAAGTTAGAGAAGATCGGACTAAAGAAACTTGGAGACAGTTTATTAGTTAACTTGCGCCAAAGTGAGCAAAATATGCAAATATCAAGCGGTTTGCAGTAGACAGACAGTATGCTAATTCAATGTTTCCATCGCTAGATCTAGGCCACATTTCCTCTGTGGAAAAGTAGATAAAGTGCAAATGACGACGCATTTAGCAAATATTCACAAGTTCTGTTATTCGCCCATTTTCGTTTGATATGAATGAATGAGCACAAGTTACAAACATCTTCAGTATTTCTTTATTTTCAGATTTTGATTCTGTTTTACTCTTTTCATGAAACCAGACGACATTTATGTAACATCATGATGTTATAATGAACACACATGATTAGATCTTGTTTCTAATCGTAAATTAGCTGATAAAGTGCTGTTATTTTTTTAGAAAGCCTGCTTCGGGAAGGCCACAACAATTAACCGCGCTTACGATTAAGATAGACACGCGAACTAAAGTTAGTTTGGAAACTGAGACAGGGCGTAACATACAGGTTGTGGTTTTGAAACCATTTTTGTGCACGCAAATGCGTAAGGTCACAGGTTGCTCACGCAATGCAGTAACAGTTGTAATACGTAAATCATGTAATAAGGATACAATTATACAACCAACTGAAGGCAATAAACTTTCGACTGTAATATTGCAGGCAAGTAAATGTTTGCTTAATAATTTCGCAATGTCGGTGGAGGAAAAAGGAGAAAAAGCGGTCTAATCTAAATAAGAAAATTAGTTTGTTTATTTAGTATTCACTGCGACGACGATGGGTTATCGAGACAGACGTGCGTCGTGTGCCACTGTCGATGACGATGTGAATGTTAAGATTCGTCGTGAATAACAAGTATGGCAGAATTTTAAATGGTTTCAATATTATTCGCTGCATTATTTTGCGCGTGAGAGTTTATAGCGAATGAGAAAAGTGAAACGGTAGCAAATAAAAACATTAAACGTCTTTAATATCTAGTTTCTATTTAGTGTTTTATTCACTATCTGTATTCTGTGTCAGTCTCAATAGTAAATAACAATATGGATACCGAGCAAGAATACCGCATTTTTGGTGTATTTTTTGTTGAACTAAATATGGCCGAAAAATGTGCCGTCGATTGTATCTGCCGGAGCAACAAAATTAATTTTAAACGATATAATCGATTGAGACACCATTATTTTCGGGGCTCGATACTGCTTGTGGAACGGAACTCACAAGCATAGCTATGAATGACAATGAAGATAGTCATAAATCATATTTTGATGAGCTATTAGTCCAAAACTTTGACCGTTATTCTCATAAGGTTCGGCTTAGTCTATAGGAACACTTTAAATGTTGCTGCGAGAATGTATAAACTATATACCAAGATTTGGAAAGCGAGAGGTTTTTGATCTACTCGAGGGATGTTATATAAAGCATTGATTGATCTTAAGCAATACTTTCGATCGCCATAAATCAATCGTTTCCATTTCCTAAGAGCATATTAATCGGTTCATGTCACTGGATACCTACAAGAGCAAAGAGCTGCCAAATAAAAAGAACAGGCCAACCTTTATGATATTTTGCCTAAAGGAAGTAAGACCAAATTTGAATAAGCACGCCATATGTTGTATATTCAAAAGGGTATATAGGACAAGGTGTTCCTTTACAGTGTCCTAAACGCAAGGTGGAGTAGACATCTGCGACCGGTTGCGGTCGAATCACGGAAGAATCAATGCAAACACCTGTCATGCGGCCGCAAAGTTTTTTTGGAAGATTGGGCTTTCATAACAGGTGCGTTATTTTAGCATAAGGCAATTTGGAAAAAGAGATTATATTCACGCAATAAATATTATTTATGAGAAGACGTAGATAGCATGTGCATCTGAAAATATCAGAAGATTTTTATGTGTTTTAAAAACATGCGTGGGTTTGACAAACAGCTGAAATATGCTACTGTTGATTTTTGTTTATCTTAATTTTTTTGTGTCTTGGCAAATCATTTTGTTATAACATAAGCCCGGTTTTACATATTCAGGTAGGTATACAGTGGTTTTACGAATTCTAGGTAAGTGAATTCCTCAACGCATACCTAAATAACACTTACTAATAACTACTTGCTGAACTAGAAGCTGTGAAGTATCGATTAACAATTGGGCACACCTCTTGAGAACTGTTCGCGAATTGTTCTTATTTTAATTTTACGTGTTTCCCGGCCTTCTGGCATTTGGGTCAGCTGGATCGACTCCAAAAGATTTAGCTTGACACATGAGAAAAATGTAATGTTTACAAAACGACTTTGTATCATACATCTGTAGAATTATGACGAACCGGTTGTTTTATTGCGCAAATTTTTCTTTTGATATGTAACTTGCAGCGAAAACATTTAAAAAGGTCCATGACACTATCATCCTTTGTAATATTCTTCAGTGAAGAAAGTATCATAAAAGAAAAGGTTGAAACAAAAGGTGAAAAACGTAACAACGTAATGAACCATTGAATCTCACCAGCTTCTCATAATGCTCAGAGGGAATACAGCAAACAACAGCAAAAAGCTCTTTCATTTTGCCTATAAAACAATAGGCTTATGTGAGAGACTTTTACTGTATTATCTTCCGACGCAAGTCATGAGAATAGATGCAGATGCTTGGGAAAATGAATTCTTTGTGTGTGATTGATGTTTGAAAGATACCTGTATAATCAGAGACAGAGATATGCATCAAAGTGAATATAAGGTAGACAAACGCTGTAACATGATAGGGCAACAAACTATAGGTACTGTTGTTACATTTATATGCAACTATGCAAATGTACTACCTATGTTGTTATGTATTGTAGATAGTAACCAATATATTTGCTTAGCAATAAAAGCGTTACTTAGAATCAGTAATGTAATTAGGGTCGTATTTAGCATAAATTCAATCTTGTTACGGTCGCGTGTCGTATCGTCTCCCATAAGTTTGGGTTGGAAACAAAGAGGCGAGGGTGTGAGGCGGGGGTGCGATGCGTCATCGCGACCACGCACCCTCTGCGCACCCTCCCCCAAAACATTGATCGAACTCATCACCTCAGATGCCATGCGCAAAGCCCGCCCTTTTTGTTTATATTTTCTTTTATTCTCATCTTACAATTACATTATTTTGTAATTTATACATTTCAAAAATAAATATATCTACGAAAGACTTTTTCGTCAAAGACTCTCGATATGCCTGAAAAATATTTGAAGCTGATGACTTCAGAGATGATATCATAATACCTAATTACACGCTCTAATTAACGGTTTATTAAGTGGCAATTGGTACTCACTGGCATTCGTTCATGATCTCCTCCTGGCTGCGAACCTGCACTGGAGCCAACTTCTCCACGCTCTCCTCGTAGTTACCGAAGCACTTGGTGATTTTCTCATCAAAAGTGTTCACCAAATCTTCGAGCGAACCGGAGAAAGTCTCCGTGAAATTGTCTCCTTCACCGTTTGGCATATTGTCCTGTTTGCACTTCACCGGTTTGGGTTCCTCGTTATCGTTTATTTTGTTGGAGTCAGTTTTCATTTTGACCATTTCACTTTTGATATTTTTAATGTTGTTGAGACGTATGTCGTTGCCATTGATGGTTTTTTGTGGGTAGTCAGAAGTAGAGAGACAGTCGTCCGCCTCCTCGACTTGCGCGAGAGGCGCTTCGAACTCGAGCTCGGCCATTCTGCCAGCCGCTTCTCGCATGACCGTACAACCACTCGCGTTGTTTGACGCGCGTACACTGAACGCCGCCGAACGCTTCCCGCTTGACGCTTCACGCCCGCCGCACCGTCCCTCGCTCGCGTCGCGGCCGGCCCGTCCGTCAATTCCGTATGGCACGGCAGCAGCAGTTAAAAGCACAAGCAAAATTACCTTTCGGTAAAATATGTACTCGTAGGTAGCTATGTTATGGCGGTAAAAAAATTGGATCACTCTAATGCCCATTTTCGTAAACGGTATAAAGCAATTGGTGTCTACAAGGTACAAAAGCAAAGAGCTGAATTTACAATGCTCAGTTTACTTACAGCCGAGAGTTAAAAGTCAAAAAGTACAAAACAATAATTAAGGTGATTTATTGAATACGGTCTTGCCTGAAACGTAAATTAAAGAAATTAACCTAACTACCTTCCCTTTGATTAGATAGGTACCTTTGGTTTAAAATAATTTTAAAATAACATAACTTTTTGAAGGCCAACAGTTTCTTATAAGAAAGATCATAGCCAAAACAAGCTAATATAAAAACAATAATAACTTAGGTACTTACTTATTTAAATGCTTAACTTAACTACGCGAAACCCAACCTTACTATGTTGAAACAGAGCAAACAAAGACTCTTTTAATTACTCAGACAGTTTGCCACTGACCATCTATACTCCATTCGTAATAAAATTAGACATTTAAGCAAACCTTTTTAGGATCTGATCAACCTATTTTAATAAGCTGGTTTGAAATGATTTACTTACCTACAACTTGATCATGTATGTATTGTCGATAGAAAATTGTATATAAGTCAACTTACCAAATTGCCTTCACATAAATAAGATTGGCTTTCTAGATCTAGACTCCGCCAACACACTAACGGCACAGAAAACTCACATATACCTAAAAATCAAATATTTATCCCGAAAGAATTCAAGAGGTTTGATACATAAGTAGGTAAAATGAAGACACTTTAGGTACTCACTGTTGTACTGCGCTGTCATTATATATTTGCATATAATATACTTTATTATCCAGCATTACAAACATACAAAAGGAAACTAAAGTAAATGAAACAAGCAATTTACTTTTATTTTGCGATAAACAGAATTGTCGTACAATCATAATTAACGCGCCAAATTTGATTTGAAGTATGTCATATTAGTTACCAGCTTCAAAAAAGGCAGTGCAACCAACGCATGCAGTTTTTTTGTATTGATCATAAAACGTTATATAAAAATATGTTTAAACCGTTGAAAATAAATGATAAATCAATAGAAATAAATCCTTTGAAGAAAATAATATGACTTTTTCTTGGTGGCAATTAATACTTTTACAAAGTCTGTCAGTTTTGACATTGACATTCATTTCTCTATCATCAGTCAGAGTTGGGACAAAAATGGAAATTGCAAAATAATAACATGAACCACTTTCACAACATTAGATAAATTATATCGTGCAAATCGTTATGTATTTTTTCAAACGAAATTTAAATGTCAGAGCTATACGGGCATTACTGCGGTGTTACAGGTAAATCAAATGTTTCGAAATAATCAAATGGCATTTTGCGTCTATGAATTCTACCTTATTTTGAAGCGTAATTTGTTTTTAGTTTAGCTAGAAAAAATCACTATGAAGTCCTCAATCTACGAAGAAACTGTTCTGACAAAGAAATCAAGGAAGCATTTATACAGATGAGCAAAGAAGTGAGTTTAATTTTACTAAGTAGGTATTAGAAATTTATAGTTTACATAAGAAAGTATTAGGTCACTCTTCTAAAGGTCATCATCATCATCATCCAGCCCTTATCTGGGTTCTGTTAACTACAAGATGTGCTATGACTGACCCTCATTTCTTTATTCGTTTAAATATTATGCATTCAATTTCAGTGTTGGCGTACCATAAAATAAGATTCATGAGAATTGACTGTGTTTTCAAAAACATCGTCAAATATCTACTGAAGATCAACTGATCTTATAAAGAGGTAAAGACCAGTTGAAAATTATGCATTTTTTATATTTTCCAGTACCATCCTGACAAAAACAAAGATGCAAGGGCACAGGACAGCTTTGTGCGTATTGTGGAGGCTTACGAAGTACTGGGCAAGCCAAGCAGCCGTGCACGATATGATAGTATGACAGAGATAGAATCCAACAGTCATGCGGCATCTACTGCTTCAAACATGTATAAATCAGGTGTACCATACAAGTAAGTAATATTATAGTCATTTTAACAAGACACGATAGTAAGACAATAACAGCGCGGTCGCATGAGACCGGTTGGGGATTCATGAATTAATGCTAAAGGGTATTTTTATTAGGTTTTCCTAGAACCCCCAAATATCACATGATCTGCTTAGGTTTATAATAATAATGTATTTATTTCTGAAAATTATTCCCATATTAAAAAGAATTACATTAAAAATTCAATTTCAGACCTTAACTAAAATGATAAAAATGACTGAATTAATCAAATTAAATTAAAAATTATGACACGATTATATGTATAGGTTTGTAAACAGTAGGTTCAAAATACTGTTACTTTTTTATTGCTCTTTTTATGCAAAATTTATTTATGACTGTATGAATACAAGGATCATCCAGTAGGTTTTTTCACTGTAATAATGTCAAAATACTTAAAGAAAAAAATTCTCAGACTCATCTCACAGAAATCTAGACATACGGATTGACTTTATTTAAAATCAATTTTATAATCTTTAAAAATAATAACACATACTTTTGTACTAAACAGTAATAAGGTTTTCACTAATAGAAGGTGCAATAGACAAGAAAGATTTCTGTGTATAATTTGTATCCATGCCAAGCCCGAGCAGATCACTAGTCTTAAATAATATCACAATTCTTTTTTCATTTTCCAGTCTTCGTAACCACCCACAATACAACTTTTATTATGAAACACAAGCTCCCCGGTCATCAAACGTGAACGAAAATGCAAATGCAAAGAAGATTCCAAACTATGTGATCATAGTAATGTGCACCGGTGTTGCATTGCTTGGTATTATACTACAAGTGTTTGTGATTAGGTAAGTCTTAAAACAACATTGATTATGGTCTGTATAAATATGGCACCACTTTTTATTGATAAATGACACTAGGCAGGCGTGTAGCTACAGCCATAACAATTCAGGGCCTCAGGGGCCCTCAGACAGAACAAACAAAAAACGAGTACAAATGTGAGGCATTCAGGCCTTCTATTGGCCTTTCGAATTGCCGAATCGTAAGGTGCTATTTGGGTTTATTTACGAAATATCTAAACGCAACTAGAACTGGTTTTTACCATAATCAGATAAAAAATGGGCCACCAATTTTTTTTGTTATACGTTGCTTCTTGGCACTCGAAACACCAATCGAAAGAAAGTCTACAAAATAATCGAGGTGTTTTGCGATTGTTTCGAGTCAACGTAATCGATCGAAAATCGAGAAACAAGTCGCGAATGAACTCGCCTTGCGCCATTTTGCAATACCACGCCGAGTCGGACTCGGTTCAAAGTCGAAACAATCGAGAACCATCGCGATATTTGAATAATCGTAACAATCGAATAAAACCTCTCGCCTTCACGAAACGCACCACTACTCTAATGATTAGAAGACTGTAGTTTGATTCATTCCAGGAATCTATACGTAAGTCAACGTCAGCAAGCCCAAGAGAAATCAAAACGTCTGGCAGAGGAGTTGGACAAAGTGCGGGCTTCTGCTCTTACAAATGGAAATGAGGTACCTTTTATTATTTTTTATTTTTGTATGTGTGCTTCCATTCAGGTTTCTATAGTTTCTAATTAGCCTATTGAGACAAGCTACAATTAAACGAGCAAAATACCTACTATAGGTTTGACGAAGTCTAAGGCTGCTATCCCACTGGCGTTTTACCGCAATGTTGACGCTGCGCAGACGTTCGAGTGACGCCGACGCTCGTAAAACGGCAGTGGGATAGTGGCCTAATGTAGTTATTTTTCGTTCGAGGGCGCTAAACTAAACTTTTGTCAACTACAGTGACAATGACCTGAATGACTAACAGAATTTTGACGTGAATTAGTAAGAATTTTGATTCGAACTAGTCCGAGTCGACTAATTCATGTCATTCTCAAAGTAGTGTTTGTAGTAGTTAAACTGTAGGTACAACACAATACTAGCAAATACCATTTAGGTAGGTACTTGACTTATTAATTCTCCCGTATACTGAAAACAAAATAAACTATAAATGTTGAGTACAACGCCATCTAGCGATATCATTGACATGCTCGATCCCGTAGTTTACGTGTATTCAGTAATAATCAGTAGGTTACTATATTTATGTACATAAATCTCGAAATATTAAATGAACGTTTTGAGTCCGCTTCGCTCAACATCGCCGGATGCTGGCGACAGTGGGGGTACGTGGTGTGGGAACAACGGGAAGTCATTCGGACGTGCTACGCGACAGGCCTCTACCCACAGCTGCGCTTGCACGTTCTATAACGTTCATATTTTTCTTGTTTTCATTTAAAAACGGTCGTTGTAATTTCATTTCTTTTTATTATTACTTATTATATGTATACAGTCTACTCGTAAGTTTAATTTTGATTCATAACAACCCATCGTCGTGATCAGACCTTTTGTTACTATCCCGTTAGGTCCATCTAGTATAGCATTCAGCTGCATTCGGTTAGACTTAACTACAGTTGAACCCTAATATAGTTGATCCTTACATACCATCTATTTTTTATACCCTGAGACTAAAATGACATTACAACACTAAATAACTGGCATCATTCTTATAGCAAGTTTGACATTAAGGGCCTGTTTCACCACCTATGATTAAGTTTCGAGTATCTTACTTGGCAGATAATTTCATACAAATTCTGTTCCATTTTTGAATTTATTCAGTGAGTAGTGCCTACTCGGACATTGTGAAACAGGCCCTAAATGTGTCAATTTACTAATTTAGTCTCAGAGTATAAAAACAGACGATAGTGGAATCCTATTACTATTGAACCCAAATATAGTTGAACCCTAGTATATTCGAACCCTAATATTTATTCCTTACAGTCACAAAACCATTAAACGTCGTTTTGTTAATTTCAGTTGCAGACCCGACTACTGCTCGATAAAATCGTGGCAGCAGCAAACACCAACGTTGCAACAGCGTCCTTAGGGCAAGCACTGGCGAGCGAAAAGAAGTGATTTATTTTATATAATTTAATATGTAGAATATTCAGAGCATAACTAACTTAGACACGTCAAAATTTTCGTATATTTCTTACTTACAAAACATCCTATAAGGAGCTTGTGGCTAGAAAATAACAGCCGCACGGGTCCATCTTCAAGGTTAAGGTACGCTTGCCAAGGTTGGTCTGTGGAAGAGTGACCATCTTAATATATTGAGTTTCCTCCTTGCCTCGGAAAGCACGTTAAGCCGTAGGTCCCGGCTGTCATTTGTAGATCTTTGGCAGTCGTTACGGATAATCAGAAGCCAGTAAATCTGACTCCAGTCTTGCCACGAAGTACCGTGTTACCCCAGTTAGTGGGTTGTGGAGGTCTGGTAGGCAGCCGCTCCTCGTAAAATACTGGTATTCAGCTAAATCCGGCTTGACTGGAAGCCGACCCCAATATAGTTGGGAAATGGCTAGGTAGATGATGACAAAACATCCTATGAGATGGAAAAGGTTACTTGTTGAATTCTGGTTTTCTTATCACAGGAACGGAGACGGAAATATGTCTTCATTTATTCCAGAGTGAAGGCGTGGTGGTTAGGGCGGGAGCGGGTGCGACAACGGGCGCGATCAGGTGCCTCGCGAGATGTAGCGGGCAGTAGAGGCTAAACGTGTTTCCTTAAGGTAAAGCGGGAACTACATTAGACCGACGCACACGTGGGCCACGCCTGATTTGTACGGAGAATCACGTCGCGTGGCGTGGATCTAATGTAGCTCAACAAGTCTATTGCCAAATAAGGCCGCTATCCCACTGGCGTTTTACGAGCGTCGGCGTCACTCGAACGTCTGCACAGCGTCAACGTTGCGCAGACGTGACGTCATCGTTACGTATGCACGGCGTCGACGCTGCGCAGACGCGACGTTGATGTCAACGCTCGTAAAACGCCAGTGAGATAGCGGCCTAAAATGTATGACACCCAGATAGACATACGTGGCCCACGTATGCGCAATATAAGTCTTAAAACAATAAACGATCGGTAGCTAGCGAGTCCGCTCCGTCACGTCGTGTATAGTCATTTCAGTATGGATGCAAATAGCATTTTCATATTGATACTTCGCGCCCGCTTTAGCACCCGTGCAAGCTCCTTACCTTAACCGCAGCCTTGGCTTTAAGGGTCCTATCACACTAGTGGGGCGAGCGAGCAGCGAATGCGACGCGAATACGCCGCGGATACACTGCGAAGACGTCGTGGTCGTGTGGCGAATTCGCAACATTTTCGCCGCGTGTTTGTAGGCGGGGGGAACGGACTGGCGTTTTTACGAGACGGTATACAATGGTGTCTAAGCTGCTATTCGCGTCGGTCTTGTTGTGCGTCTGCAACTAATTCCTAAAAAATGCGCTTGTGCGGCGTGTTCATTGCGCGCCCGTAGCGTATACGTTGCGCACACGCTCCGCTTTAATGACGCTCGCCATCCGCTAGTGTGATAAAGCCCTAAGTGCTCAGCTGGTAACCAATAAATATGACTATGGTTGGAATATACGAAAACGGTTTCTATGTTAGTTATTGCTCTATAGTACTCGTAGAACAATTATAGCATAGATTTGGAGAGAACTTTAGTAATTTTTTGACGAGACTCAAAGTCGAATAATTGTTGACAATGCAAATGTAGTTTGTTTCATTTAATTTATTTTCGTTGTTTTTATGGTTCCTGTTGTACTTTAGTTTTGTAGACGAAACCTTCAAATGATAATTATGACTATGATTTCGCATTTATATAATTTTTGTAATCCCACATTTTTTATACTTGCCTTAATAAAATGACATATTATTGTTAGTTACAAAAGGTATTTTCAGGAACCATTGCAAATAGGTACATAAGTAGATCAATAAAATTGAGATTGAATTCTTCTCGACTAGTACAATTTTTAGTCTTAAAGCAGTGTACATTGTGTAAATATAGAGTAAAAGTTGTTATATGTTTTGTAAATCTTTTGACTTTTTACCTAATGTCGCTGTAAATTTTATGATGTTGTTTAATCTACCTCTGTAACTTATATCTCATGTAAATAGTATATTTTGTAGATTTGAATAGAGTGTACATTGAATATATTTTTGTACATACACAGTATAATGCAGTTTTAATTTGTATCTTATGTACTCATCTGCCAAATTTCTGCAATCCTTAAGGACGGTAATTGCATAGCAAGGCTCACCGCTCGATCGCTTGATTCGTGTTTTATCACCAGTGATAGGAATAGGTAGTGCCTATTTGCCAAAACTTCGAAGAACAGAGACAAGAAACGGGGACCTCCTTAGGACTAAATTTTTTCCGAGACTCCCGAAATTTCGAGATAACACTTAAAATAAAAAAATTGTTATGTGAAATAAGTCATTCGTCGATATTTACCAAAAGTTTGCGACTATCATAATAAATAACATACACAGTCGTTACAACCATAAAATGTTCAGTATTTTTTTTTTGGAGAACATTTTGTAAATGACTTGTTGATCGTAATAGGTATTACTTATTCCAAATAACATTTTTTTTTTAAGTGTTGTCTCGAAATTTCGGGACAGATGTCTCGGAAAAAAATTTAGTCCTAAGGAAGTCTCCGTTTCTTGTCTCTGTTCTTCGAAGTTTAGGCAAATAGGCACTACCTATTCCTATCACTGTTTGTCACTAGCTGCGCTGTAATAGGAATATTTTCTTAATTGAGCATGTGTAATTTTTGTTGACCGTACTTATTATAGAAATGGAAAAAGAAACATGCCAAATACAATGTTTTGATTACAATTAAAAACTACGCAATAATGACAAATCACATTTCTCCTCTGTACTATAAATAGAATTGTGAAAATCATTTTGCGCAGATACTGACGACATTGATTCTATTTTTAACTTTGTCGAGTCATTAAACGTATTTAGTTACCTACTGTGATGGTTTATTTTACAATGTCTAAATGAAACGGCATCTGTGATACAATTATTGCGACACTAAAAAATTCATCAGTGTTGCCATATTGCTCTTTTGTCACTTGCATTACAATGTCAGGGGAGCGTTGTTGCTCCGGAAATGCTCGAAAGAGTAAATGTAGCTCTGGAACGCAAAGGGCAACAGTAAAAGGCTGACACACACGGCGACTCCCGACGCCCGTGCATGCCGTCTCGTGTTGCAACGGTTGGAGTGTGAGGATGTCCTGTCCGTCACGGTATCAGCCATCTCCTTCGCTCGCATTGTTGCTTCACATAATGTAGCTAGGTGGGGTGAGGTTTCCATCTCGTCCCACATACATTCTTACCTTCAAAAGTGTCTGGTGCTGCTAAATCTGAAATAAAACTGACTCAAATTTTATCCGACCAATATTTAGCCACCTGGACAGCTCCGTCGTTGGCCTCGTATAAGTCGTGGGGTGCAAATTTTTGTGCATGTTGGGCAAGAAAAGAGGTGACGCATATCATGTGAAGGGGCTCACACTGGCACTGTTTTTACGATGGTTCAATGAAAGCCCATTTGGCCAGATTATCTCTGCAGCGGCGAACCTGAGCTCGCAGTCGGTTCATTAAAATTGTACTGGTTGTCAGTGTCATTTGACCCCACGATTATTAATAAGGGGATAGACGTTTTCCGTATCTTCGTAACTCATGTCGTATGTTACTGTTACAGAAGTTCTCCGATGAAAATCGTCACGGAATTCGGAGTGCTAGAACTGTCAAGTGCGACCGATGATTGGACAATACCAACCGACCCTGATTCACAAGCGACTCTACAAAGCTTCATCGGAAAAGTTATGTCTATTTTAATAGAAGACAAGTAATTTTTAAATCAAAACATCAAGTGTTAAAATACTCTGAAATCACTCTTGAAGGATGCTTATATTAATTAAGTATTTTGGAAGTTGGCAACTAAAATGTAGAGTGTTATGGTAAATTATTTATTAAGAAAATACAAATGGTTTAAAATGGTCCTGTAAATATGTTTCGTAAAGTCAGTGTTTATAGAATTTCTTGTATTGTTTCGTTTTATTTTTAAATACTCGTTTCTTTAGAAAAACTCAAGTTACAACAGTCAAGATTACGGCGGAAACAGACTTAACACACCTTTATGTTGAAAATCAAAGATCAAATCACCTATTCCTCCAAGTCTGGGTGGAGCATGCTTTTAGTCAGTAAAAGTCTGTTACTCCCTCATCAACAATATTTCAGCCGAAAGACGTCCACTGCTGGACATAGGCTTCCCCCAATCTACGCCGTAACGACCGGTCCTGTGCGTCTCTCACCATCCATCGAGTTCCCGCGACCATCGCCAGGTCGTCGCGTCGGTCCACCTTGGCCGCGTCTTCCGGTACGTAGCCGCCACTCCAGAACTTTCCGTCTCCATCGACCATCCGTTCTCAGATACTCACTATCGGTGTTTAAAGACACCTGAGAGTCTGTATTCCTTCAGTTGCCCTTTGCTGTCTAGGGTCACGGTACCTACCTAACTCTTTCGAACCATTACCAGGCCTCCGTCACTCCATGTACTTGCGCGCTATAAGTGCCTACCGCCCAGCCGAGCGGTCTCGGTCCGCTTGCGGATCAAATTCAGTGCGGTTTTCGCAAGCGAAGCGCGCGCACGCCGTTCAATTAATAGTGCTGTTCGTTCGTACGCGTACCTATGATGCCTTGCTTGCTTTAGATGGGTGCAAATCAAGTAAAAGAAGGGATAAACACCTAACATTTTTCCATTTACCTGACAATGACGAAAGTACGACGAAATTTATAAAAGAAATATTTTATAAACGATACAATTTTAAACTGTATTTAATTATAAATACATTGTAACTACAAGTCAGAACATTCACAGTTCTCAATAACATAAACCCAAAAAGTCATGTTAATTTAATTTTATCGAAGAGGCAGCCCTGCGATTGCTGCGGGATCGCGCGGTGCGAAGTAATCACAACTATACGCTTGAGCATTAAGGCACATTTTAGCATGCAGTGGTTGCCGACGCGACAGAGTAGGCTATTATAGTAGTAGGTATTGTAATTTTTCTACTGAGTGAAGTATCTGTTACGTAGTAACTATTTAGTAATCTGTGCCATTACGCAGTATGGACTCAGTGCCGTTACCAGGGCGGCGCCAGCGGTGCCCAAGCAAAGTGCGCATGTCCTTGGAGAACAAAATGTTATATTTGGTCCTTTTTATTTGGGTTCCGTAGCTAAATGGCAAAAAACGGAACCCTTATAGATTTGTCTATAAGAGCTATACTGTTGAAACTTGGTCAGTAGATGTATTCTGTGAACCGCATTAAGATTTTCATACAAAAATAGAAAAAAGTCACAAATTTTGGGGTTCCCTATACTTAGAAATGAAACTCAAAAAAAAATTCGTCTAGCCCATACGTGTGGGGTATTTAGGGATAGGTCTTCAAAATTGATATTGAGGTTTCTAATATCATATTTTTCTAAACTGAATAGTTTGCGCAAGAGGCACTTCCAAAGTGGTAAAATATGTGTGTGTGTCCCCGTAACTTCTAAAATAAGAGAATGAAAAAACAAAATGATATGATGTAGTTGTTTATATCTAGAAGACCAGGTGGTTCGGGGTCAGCTCACACCGAGAAACGACGCGACGCGACGCGACGCTGCGTGCACATTTTATTAGAGTGACTCAAAATAGAACTTTACACGAAAAGATACACATTTAATTTTGGAGAATTTTGAATAAGTACGTTGCTTCATGCAGCGCTGCGCCTCAAGACGCCGCGCGGCGTCTCGATGCGCATTCACGATGTCGTGCTGCCGTCGATTTTACTATGCGTAAACTCGCAACGTTGCGATGCGTCTCGCGGCACAGCGAGAAATCACTGGCCTCTTCCAGCATCGTCGCGTCTCGGTGTGAACTGACCCTATGTGTAATTTGAATAGTTATCGTACAGCCGCTAAACCTATGCTGCTAATCGACCACCAGAAAGCGTGCAGTTTCCCTTAGAAAGTTGCATGGGTAAGGCATTTGTTCAAGAGTGGGGCAATGGTATGACATCTTTCGTCTTAGCCCGTCTGAGTCTTAGGACGGCAAAATCAAGTAGAGCCTTTCGCCCCGATACATTCGTAACGCTGCCCGCCCACGACCGATAATCGGTGAAGGATTTTTTTTTACTTGGTCAGAATATACTATAGGATTATAATATGTGACGAATATCGGGACGATTATCGGACCTACAAAAATGCTGTTGTGAACGGGCAGCGTAAATCTCGTTTGGCTAATAGGTATCAAATGAATTGGTAACTAAGTTTTTTTTGCTTTTCGGTTTTGGAACTGTTGAAAAATCTGCACACAACTCAGTCTTCGTCGTTAGATTTTTTTCCTTCAAATATCAGTTACGTACTTTGAAGGCTTATGCAGAAAAGTTTGAGAATGTAAGATGCAAAAACGAACGAAGAAAGGCTTTTTTTAGGGTTCCGTAGCCAATTGGCAAAAACGGAACCCTTATAGTTTCGCCATGTCTGTCCGTCCGTCCTCGCTTAATCTCTGTGACCGTTAACTCTAGAAAGCTGAAATTTGGTACCAATATGTAGGTATGTCAATCACGCCGACAAAGAGCAAAAATAAAAATTGGATTTTTTTTTTTATAAGGGTAGCCCCCCTACATGTAAAGTAAAAAGCGTTTTTTTTTAATTTCAACCCTAACGTGTGATATATTGTTGGATAGGTATTCAAAAATGAATAGGGGTTTACTAAAATCATTTTTTGATAATATCAATAATTTCGGAAATAATCGCTCCAAAAGTAAAAAAGAATGTGTGTCCCCCCTCTAACTTTTGAACCATAAGTTTAGAAAATTTTGAACCATATGAAAAAAATCTGGAAAGTAGAGCTTTATAAAGACTTTCTAGGAAAATTATTTTGAACTTGATGTGATGAACAGTTTTTGAAAAGTTGGGGACACTTATTGTGACGGACGGGAAACTACGGATCCCTACACTGAGCGTGGCCCGACACGCTCTTGGCCGGTTTATTTTATTTCTATTTATACGTAATTATTTAGTTGGTCTTGAGCAGGGGTAGGATAAGTTGCCTCACCCTGGGTACGTCTTTGGGGGATATGTGGAACAGAGAGTAGAAATCCCGTACACCTTCATTGAAAAGGGAGGATCCTCTGACCAGACGCTTGTTATGTTTCCTGGGTAACTGCCCGATAGATGATTTTTGGGCTGTTCTATATGTTCAAATTGCGCGGAGAACTTCAATTGCATGACGCAGGTGTCTTAGTTTTTATGTGACGCTATAGATGTCGCTACACGCCCATGAAAAGTTGTGTACTTATGATCCACTGGTCGTCTATAGGAAGCTGGGTTGACTCAGGTACATAAATGACCCATAATAACACAATCAAGTTATAACAGTAACATTTATTATCTAATTAGTAAGGTTGCCTTACGACATAAACTATACTGTTAAAGTAAAACAAATTATCATTAAAATGAAGTAGGTAAACCTACATATTGTTCTTAGGATCACTTTGATCGAAGTATTATTTAATAATATGGCCTTATTAATCTTAGGTACATATCTGGCTGGATGCCTAGTGCGAGTTGTTTAAGCGAACGACACGTTTCCCGCGTATGACTCTGATTAGTAAAGAACTTCGGCCAATAGGAGCGCCGAAAGTCAGAAACGCGTCGATCGCGTTAACGTAAAACAAACTCGCACTAAGCCAAATATGATTATAGTTTTAGTCACACTAAAAGACATTGACTTATAGCCTAATTAATAAACTGGTTGACTAAAAACTGATTGTAGATATTATTGTGATCTATTGGTTAATTGAGCAAGTGACCTTGTGTCAGTTTGTTTAGTCATAATTTGGCGTCATCGGGTGTGCGAAAAAGGAACCAGTTCCCTACGACTCCGAATGCCAATTACCCCGTTACTATCCCTTTTTGTCGCTTAGCGTTTGCACATCCTTCGCTAGAGCGAGTAGTAACAATATTATTATTTTGAAGATAAGGGGCTGTGCATCACCCGTAGTGTGGGGATGTAGTCACTGCGACCTAAATGATCTATTGTGATTCTCCACCTTCTTAGAGTAACTCTTTTAGCCCGGAGGCTTCCGAGAAATTTAGAATTTTAATCTCCTCTGGGCGAATAATGCACGAAATTAAATACTATTTCAGGAAAGTGCAAATACGGAATTTTGGGCAAAACTGGAGGTGGAACCGTCATCTATGGTTAGGCATTTCTCTCATACAGAATCTTGGTGTAAACTCGGTCGTCAACATGGGGTGGTTCAGGCACGATGATGGGTCGCCCATCTAACTTGATGTCAATGTACGCCGCTGAGAACATGCAGGTGAAACCCAGCTTCTCTGCTGACATTGCTGAGTAGGCACTGGATGTGTCCATGCGGAGAATTCTGACAGAACGTTTCTTCGCCAACTTCCTGAAAAAAGATTGGGGCTTTAGAGTTGTTTGGGACTAGAGGGTGTAAAGTCTCTGTTGAAAAGGAAGGAGCATCCGACCAGACGGGTGTTGTGTCTGGCCAAATGTGGTTTCATCGATTCATCCTTAACACAGTGCCATTGTGGAGCCGCTACCCAGAACATGCTGCACTTATTATGCTGTTCATCCTGCACAACCAGCTGCACTTTACAGGACCTAAATAAGACCAATGCTAGAGCCATACAGGTTGCCAAATACTGGGCAGAAAAATTTTGAGCATTGACTTGAATAGAAGATCTGTCCGAGAGTTGATATGGATGTGGAGGACTCTAATACTGTGAAGCAGGTTTTTAATTTTAGTTCCTATGAGACGTCATACATAAAGCTTAAAACCGATCTTGCAATAGTTGAATTTGTATGTTTACAAACCTAGTCCTTTGGAGTTTGTAGGTACTGTTACGCCGTGAAACTTGAGTACGCTATATCTTCGACGAAACCAAGAGTAGCATCAAATAATTAAAACGCATTGCTGTGCGAAGCTTCGAGAATAGGAGTACATACTCAGGCCTGGCAAATTCCAGAAAAGTCCGACATACGCTATTATTATTAGATAACATTCAGTAGGTAGTTATGTGGGTGGATAAGGGAATTTGTACCTTCCGGTGTTAGCAATAGAGTCGAAATTTGCATGTAAGGTGGTAGATAAGTACCTACTTACGAGAGTAATAATAATGATTTATGGCCTCCCGATGCGACTATTTTGTGCTAGAATGTCCTTGAAACGTCGGTATCGAGAAACTTCGAAGACTTCGCATATAAATACGGGTCCCCGGCTAGAAGCAGTTCAGTTGGATTTCGTCAGCGATACAGAGCGAACTACCTAAGTGCTTGAAGTGATACCTAGCGACCTAAGCGATACTAAACGGAACTCTGAGTGTTTATAGTGATTGGTTATTTGTTGATCGGACTAATTTGTCATTGTTTTGTGGTTAATAAAGTTCTCTGCTAGTAAAACGGCATTTAATTACTCACGTTCGTAACAACTGGTGTCAGAAGTGGGATGCCATTACTACAGAGGGACGACGAACAGGGACCACGAACAAGGAGGCAAGTGGAGATGGATGCTGCACGTCAACGTCTGGAAGCGGAAGATCGGGCTGGTATGGGAGCAACGGCAGCTGCTGAGGCGCCAACAGGGCCATCCTCGGAAATGAACCTCGCCGCAGTGTTGGCCGCCATGCAAGCTAGTATGGAAGCTGCCCGCCGCGAACAAGAGGCTAACCAACGTAAGCTCCAGGATCTAATCGCGGCTAACCAGGAAGAAGCCCGCCGCGAACAGGAAGCTGCCCGCCGCGAACAGGAAGCTGCCCGCCGTGAACAAGAGGCTAACCAGCGTAAGCTCCAGGATCTAATCGCGGCTAACCAGGAAGAAGCCCGTCGCGAACAGGAAGCTGCCCGCCGCGAACAGGAAGCTGCCCGCCGCGAACAGGAGGAAGCCCGCCGGGATCAAGAGGCTAAGCAGAACCTGATCCTCGAAAAAATCGATCACGGCCTCGTCACGTTGGGCGAGAAAGTGAAAAATCTCACCTTAGAGGTCAAGGAGGTTTCCGCCCGAGCTGATAGCCTCGAAACCAGAATTGATGGCCACGAAGATCGCCTGCTGGACATCAACAAAAAGATTGTCAAGCTCGAAGCACGCGAACCCGTTGCTGTTAGCGCACCATCAGCCGCAAAATTTGATATGCCGCGTTTTGATGGCACGTCGTCCTGGACGGCTTTTAAGTACCAATTCCAAACACTGGTCAAGACGAACCGCTGGGATGATGACCAGTCTTTCGCGGCGTTAACTTTGGCCCTACGAGGGGACGCTCTGCTGGTCCTAGAGAACCTTCCTCCAGACGGCAGGACGTTGGAGCGTCTAATGGAGGGACTAGACACTCGCTATGGTGACAAGCACCTCGAACATGTTTTCCGCGCGCAACTTCGCGAGAGAACGCAGAGGTCGAACGAGAGCCTGCAGCAGTGGGGAGTAGAGGTTGAACGGCTGGTCCGGCGGGCATACATGTCGATGACACCGGAGATGGTGGAAGTAAATCTGGTGCAAGCATTCATCGACGGTCTACGGGATACTGAAGTCAGGGCTACGGTGCGACTCGGACACCACCAAACTCTGAAGAGTGCGATGGCCCACGCTTTGGAAGTGGAAGCCGTACGACAAGACTCACGTACGCACAGAGTTCGGGAAGTGGTGGTCTCACCTTCAGTGCAACCACGTCACCGAGAAGTGGCTTCGTCGGCAAAGTCCCGCTATATTGATGTGGAGAAAAAGGGCACATTCGTACCGATTGCCCCAAGAGGAAGAGGGGAAGTGTGGACTCCGGAACTCAAGTTAACGAGGAGGAACTCAAGAAAACCGTGCGCGAGGAGGAGGAGCTCAGACGTCAAGAAGAAGTGTCCCGTGCAGCCGCCGCAGCCGAAGCCCGTCGTCAAGAAGCGGAGCGTGAGGAACGCGAGCGTCGCCGCCAGGAGTCGGAGCTGGCCGCCATGCGCGAGCGACATCTGCGCGAGAGGGTCGCGCACATCAGCCAGACTGCGCACGGACAGAAGATGTTGTCTAACATTAACGATGAGTTCAACTTTGTGACGGAACATCGTAGTGGAAAAGGGCATAGCAATGCTGACGCCCTATCGCGACGTCCATGTAATGAGGACCGTAGACATTGCCAGCAAAATAAAGCCCGGGAACACGTGAACTTAATTAGGGCTGAAGGCAACTTTAAGAAGTCTCAGGAAGAAGATGACGATATTCGACCTATACTGGACTGGAAGCGTAGTGGAACTAGGCCTCAGTGGAATGAAGTATCGTCACATAGTCCTGTCACAAAGAGCTACTGGGCACAGTGGGACAGTTTAGTCCTAGAAAATGACGTGCTTTGTAGGAAATGGGAATCGAACGATGGCAAGGAGGTGACTACACAAGTGATAGTACCATGACGTGAAGTGGTCCCCCTGCTTCAGGAGATACACGATGGCGCTTCTGGTGGACACCTGGGAATCAAGAAAACTCTACTGAAAGTGAGACAGCGGTATTACTGGCTCAATTGTAGAGAAGACATAGAGCAATGGTGTCGGAAATGTACAGCGTGCGCATCCGTGAAAGGACCACAGACTAGGAGCAGGGGCAAGCTTCAGTTGTACAATGTAGGAGCCCCATGGGAACGCATTGCCATCGACGTTGCTGGACCTTTCCCAGTGACAGATGACGGAAACAAATACATAGTGGTGATACAGGACTATTTCACAAAGTGGCCTGAAGTTTTCGCCATACCCAATCAGGAAGCGACGACAGTGGCGAAAAAGGTGGTCGAAGAAGTAGTATGTCGGTATGGCGCACCTTTGGAGATCCATTCCGATCAAGGCCGCAACTTCGAATCTGCGCTGTTCCAGGAAATGTGCACTCTTCTGGGGATTTACAAGACACGCACAACACCTGCGCACCCACAGTCGGACGGAATGGTGGAGAGGTTTAACCAGACCCTGGAGAATCACCTGGCTAAGGTTGTCGATGACCATCAGAAAGATTGGGACCGGTATATTCCACTATTTCTGATGTCTTATCGATCAGCAGTGCATGATAGCACGGGCCATACCCCAGCAAGAGTGAATTTCGGCAGGGAGATGAGACTTCCAGTCGATACCATAACCGGCGTGCCACCTGACAAGACTAAGCCAGTTACGGACTTCGTAAGTGACCTCCAAGATCAATTGGATGAAGTGCATAAACGAGTGCGTGAGAATAGCCTGCACACCAGCGTTAAAATGAAAACTCGATACGACCGCAATGCCAACGCCAAGGGATTTGAGGAAGGTGCACTGGTTTGGCTCCACAACCCACTTCGACGAAAAGGGAAGTCGCCGAAACTTCAAGCTCGATGGGAGGGACCCTACACCGTGATAAAAAGGATCAACGACGTTACCTACCGCATCAAGAAAGGGTTACGAGGGAAACCTAAGGTAGTCCACGTGGATAGATTGGCGCCGTATCACGGATCTAATAATGCTCGGGACGAGCATGACTAAGAGGGGGGCACTGTTACGCCGTGAAACTTGAGTACGCTATATCTTCGACGAAACCAAGAGTAGCATCAAATAATTAAAACGCATTGCTGTGCGAAGCTTCGAGAATAGGAGTACATACTCAGGCCTGGCAAATTCCAGAAAAGTCCGACATACGCTATTATTATTAGATAACATTCAGTAGGTAGTTATGTGGGTGGATAAGGGAATTTGTACCTTCCGGTGTTAGCAATAGAGTCGAAATTTGCATGTAAGGTGGTAGATAAGTACCTACTTACGAGAGTAATAATAATGATTTATGGCCTCCCGATGCGACTATTTTGTGCTAGAATGTCCTTGAAACGTCGGTATCGAGAAACTTCGAAGACTTCGCATATAAATACGGGTCCCCGGCTAGAAGCAGTTCAGTTGGATTTCGTCAGCGATACAGAGCGAACTACCTAAGTGCTTGAAGTGATACCTAGCGACCTAAGCGATACTAAACGGAACTCTGAGTGTTTATAGTGATTGGTTATTTGTTGATCGGACTAATTTGTCATTGTTTTGTGGTTAATAAAGTTCTCTGCTAGTAAAACGGCATTTAATTACTCACGTTCGTAACAGTACTTTAGATTGTTCTCGAAACACGGACTCATAAAGATGTCTTACCTACATATCTACAATACGTTCCAAAAAAACTGTGACTAACATGAGCAGCTGACAGGCCTTTTTGTAGGTAGGTGATGAGGTAAGTATTTATTTTATTTTTTATGCAAATGAAACTGCCAAGTTCCGGCGATTTGAAGTAACTAATGAGGATTTAACGGTTGTCGCCACTTGTCGGTCATTTTTCATTTCTATTATTTAAGTTTATTTTATTGACTAGCTACTCACTTTGAAACGTAGGTAAGTCCATTGAAAAGAGAACTGTTAAACAGAACCTATTAGCCAGTCTATGAATCTGAAAACAGATTACAACTTGCGTCGAGGGCCTTTTTTGCCGTCTAGTGTGATGAAAATTAAAACACTACCTCGTTGTATAACATCCACTTCATCACCAGTAGATAATATTGTAGCTATAGGCAATGTTTCTATTACGAGGACAAAAGGCCTATTCGAAAGTGGGTTGGATGACACACCACTTTGTAAATTTTAATTCTTACACATGGCAGGTTTCTTGACGAAATTTCTACTCGACATTTTGGAAGTAGTAGGTAGTTGTCATTAAAAAAATGTGCCAACCTGGGTTCCAACTATGTATTACTTCTTTGTTATGTTTATTTATTTATTTATTTATTTAAACTTTATGTACAATGATGGTGTTCTACTTAAGCATAAGCATAATCGGCCCTAATATGTTTCCACTGCGTGGACTCATGCCACTCGTGTCATCTCTAGGAGAGGGAAGGGGCCGTAATCCACTACCCGGGCTCAGAGCTGATTGGTAGATGTCACATCTTCTCATCTTTCTCATTACGAATTTTTGGTTCTAGGATATTTTCCCCACGAAGTTTATTTTTTGTTAGTCTTTTCTGTACCACTCCTGACCAAAGGCCTCCTTCCATCTTTCGCGAGTCTGCGCTTCCTCTTGCCAGTTCTGTCGAAGGGAAAGTCTACTTACTCAGTCTCAAATAGTAAAGCATTCATGATGCCTTTCTTCCTCCAATTGGGGTCTGTGGCAGCGATCTTCACATCCAGAACTTCTTTTTCGTCAGGAAACTTGTCCCAAAGCTTAGCACCTGCCTCCCGCTGGCCCAGCACGTATAGGATCCTCGCGAACTTCGGGTTAGTACAGGTCTTTGCTAGACTTGTGTAGTCACTGCCGACTTCTGGCTGGAAATATTAGAAAATTAGTTAGAATTGTGATGCATTAGCAGGCCTTGTAATGTTCCCACGTTTGGGCTTCTGGCCTCCTCTCTAGGAGAGGGACTGGGCCGAAATTCACCACGCGGGCCTAGTGCGGAAAGCAGCGCTGATATCTAAGATAAATTAGGTACACAAAGTAATGCGCCTGGTTGGGTTTACCAATCAGAATGCCAAACGCGGTAAACGTTTCGATCGCGTTAACGTAAAAACAACTCGCAATCAGTGCGCTGCACATGCACTATTTGTTATTATGTAGGTACCTACCTAACTAGGTAGCTGCTCTGCGTTTTAGTATGAAGTTATAAGCGCAGTAGTTAGGTAACTTGAGGAAATTCCTGGAAATATAACTCCTGAATCGTAAAAGATCAATAATTTAATAACATACAGCTTCTGTACCTTATGTTGTCTATAAAATATAATAGACTAGCTTTAGCCTGCAGCTTCGCCCGCGTACATAAAATATAGCCTATGTCACACAGGAATACAGCAGCTTTCTATTGGTGAAAAAATTTTAGCAATCGGACCAGTACTTCCACAGATTAGGTACCTCGTAGAAACAAAAAAAAACTTAACCTCTTTATTATATTAGTATAGATAAAAAATCTTGATATCTTGATGTGGTAGTTTTATGATGACGAGAGAACTAAAACTATTTATAGCTATACCTACGCGTAAATTACAAGTCATTCAAACATAAGTACCTACCTGTCTGAGGATATTTTGGCGCTTTAGACCGTTTTCACATTCACATCACATCCCGATATCCGATATCGGGCTGGACAATATCGGAGCACGGCATTTCATACATTTTATTTACCCCGATATCGGATCGGCGTCCGATACCGATATCGGATCGGATAATGTGAAAACGCTCTTATAAACAAGTAAGCTCTTTGAGGGACTTTATTTTGTTTATGAAGCTAAGAATTAAACGTAAAAAACTGTTTAAAAAAAGCTTTTAATTTAATGTGCTGAAAAGAATAAATAAAAATAAACTTTTCCGTTAAAACTATTACAATCAACTATTACCTACACAATACAGTTATGATCATGAGCGTACACAGCACTTGTTGCAGGAGTAGGGCTAAATTGTGCCATCTCTCGTTTTAGCCTGAAGGCTTACATTATGACAAGTCCACCAAACTAAATGTATGCAAAACTTCAGCTTAATTGCTTGAAGATATCTACTTCAAAATTCAGTTGCAAGATTCCACCTGAACTAACATAGCTACATTCATTGCAAGTTCAATAAGGGCAATAAGCACTTTCAATTATTGTGCTACTGTATCGCGTTTGCATCGCAGCTGTAGAGCGTCAGTTGCGCTGCTGAAGCGCGTTTGCATCGCGACTGTATCGATGCGAATGCGCTACTGCATGGCTTCAAAATGTCGCCGTGGGCGAGGCCCCTAGAAGCTTGTAGAAAGATTCCCATTCCAATTTGAATAAGTATATGACTATTACTTTACCTCTTTTAAATCACAGATTCCGCTGACCATAACACCAACGATATTTCCTTCTTTATCAACGGCCTTGAAGGACCAGCCATCGCCAGGTAAGTATTGTTTGCAGTAATCTTCGAGCTCGTTGCAGGTTCCCTCAGCGCATAGCCCAACGGCCTGATTCATTGGCTCATCGATGAAGAATGTCCTGGAATGAGAATATAGAGGAGGGTTTTTCTTTAGGAGTTTTGATGTTGGACGACATTAGGGAGGAGGTTACTTTGTTTTATTTGTCTGGGTGATGAATAGGGGAAGAACTTCTTGATATTATTTCTTAAAGATGGAGGCCTTTTTTAGGTGGGACATCTTCTAATGACTTCTGCCGCTCTAGGGTGTAGCAAGATGGCATGTCAGACTTTTACTAACTAAACCCTACTTCCTTTCCTTCTTTGGTGAACCACTTTGGTTCTTACAGTTGTCTTTTGCGTTCTAGGATCACGACTATCCCTTTCAGAACATGGGGAAACCCATGGCCCTAGCAAGCATCGTCCCTACTAGGACCCTACGGTGTAGGTACTGACTTCTCTTTGAGGCGCTCGTGAATCACTACGCGCTTTTGCCATTTACGTCAATAACGATAAGTAGGTATATGATAGGAAGTCAGCTGTAGATCTCGTGGTAAGCAAGGTGCCTGCCTATCCTGTCTATCTCCCTTCCTATCAGGCTATTTTAGATTGTCGTTATTCTAGAATACATTTAATAACAAGCTTTTTCAGGAAAAGCCTCGGTGGCCCAGCAGGGTCGAAGCCTACTGGCTTAATGGATTATGTGAAAGTGCACCCCTGGCCCCTAGAACGAAGCCAAAGAAAGAACAGGAGTGTGTTCTAGACAGTGAAAGTCTGACACGTACTTCTACGCCGCCTGGCGCATCCACACTAGGCCGGCAGCCAATCCGTCGACCCGTGCATTTAATTTTGTTCCATCTTTGCAAGGCGGTCTGAAAGCAGGCGGCAACCAAACCATGTGTGGATACGCCATAAGAGTGTGAAAAGTCATTTCTCACCTATAAAACGAAAAAGGACTTTCTAAGCATAATATCATGAATCTTAATGTAAACTTACTTTCGCAATAATACCAGGATAGCCTCCGTGTCTCCAGCTTCAACCGGCTTTATTTCATAACCTGCCATTGTGCGCGAACCTTGAAAATAACAAGTTTTTTACCGATTTGTGAAAATATTCAGTGTGTTTTGTGTCAACAAACAGCCAACTGGATGAGTAATATTATAAGTGTTACGAGTATAACTACATGACTTAAAATTCATGTAAATAAATATGGTTAGCACGTGTGTGGCAAGTCGAAGTATGAGAGAATTACGACCAAAGAGTATAATAATTATTGCGACTACACAAACATTGTTAAGCACTAGGTGTTTATTTTATACTTATGTATTTATTCAAGGCATATTAAGAGCACAAATGCAAATATACATATTAAATTTTGGAGGTCTTATACTAGTGTTTATGTCAATAACAGACGCACAAATAAACACAAATCACAAGAAAATAATAAGCAGTAATTATGAACCGAAAATAAAGTACACCCATTAAATATTAGAAATCTACCGTACTACTTAAATATCTTATAAAATTTCTAAAGAAATATAACACAAGGACAAGATACAAGACTACAGTAATACTAAATATCCTGTCCTAAACAGAAAATTTATAAAATATCAACGCGAGCCTATGCATAATAAAAAAAAAAACAAGTAGATTTTTTCTGCCTTTCCTAGATAAAGATAGGCCTTTAACAATTCAGTTTAAGTCGTCAAATGGATCGTGAGTAAAGTAGAAGAGAGAGAAGTAGTAAGAGCTCTTGCTAGGGCCTTAGATCTTCGGTGGAGGTCCACCGAAGGAGTATGAAGAGCTGGTACTTACCTGTTTACATAAAACTGAACAGTCGGCTATCGGAAAATACTGAGCTTTATCGTCTGTTTTTATACCCTGAGACTAAATTGACACAAGTAATGTCAAATTTACTATAGGAATGTTGCCAGTTCTTTTGTGTTGTAATGTCATTTTAGTCTCTGGGTATAAAAAACAGACGATAGGTAGGTATCTACACATGTAACCAAAAAGATAAAAACAATCAAACTGACGTGGACACGAAGATTGTTTCAGATTGTGTCATTATGATTATTGTCAAGACCACCACATAAGATTTTGATAATCTGATCACGTTGAGTATAGCTTGGCCAGAAAGAGTAGAAATTAAATAAAAATGAACTAAAATTTTCTATAAATAGCAACTCGAAAAACAATGTCAAACAACAGTCAAAATACCAAAACAAAGAAAGTGGTTTGAGAATTATTACTATTTAGGTAGATATTAAACGTTTTAGTCAGTGAATTGTTATAAAAATGGGCAAGACGATAAAAGGTGGTGCCAGAGAAGTAATTTACAATGTTTTTTAACGATGTTTGGCGGAATATCATGCGGGAAAACTTCTAACCGAGTTGGACGATCTTTACAAACGAGTTGCTGATATGCCAGGTATTTATTCACTCTAATTTTATATAATATACATAGTTCATGATCCCAGTAACAGTTAGGCCTTTGAAAAAATCCATATTATCGACGTTTTTAACGGATTTAACATAACATTAGAGGCTTTGTTTACATTTGAAAATTACTGTCACAATGACTTTGTATTATAGAGCGATTACATTTTTTGATCGTCACCTACGTCATTCTAAATTAATGTTTTATTTTGATTCCAGGAAAATCAGAAAGCGCTGTCAGACGCATAATAAACGAAAGCAATAAAAACGATGGCAAATTTAAACACCGGCTAAGCAAAATGTCGAAAAAAATTTAGATTATACGCCGTAAACCCTTGAGCCCTAACGATTTTTTTATATTCCTTAAAATCAATCAGTCTTCGTGTTCAAAGTTTCAACTCACCCGAAGAAGCTGTTGACGAATATTTGTATTCGTCAACAGTTTCTTCGGCCATTTTGACTACCCCCATTTCAGAGTGGAATAAATATTTTAAAAACTGGTTCGGACGCGCGCAAAAGTGTATTAAATATCGTGGAGAATTCTTTGAAAAACAATAAATGGTACTAATCTATTACATTGTCTGTACTTATTTCAAACGACACAACCTAAAGGGCAGCCCTAGTAATGATGGGCACGCGTCATTGCGGCGGTAAGTCCCCTCTTTGAGGAGTGGTTGGAAAGAGGTTTCGATCACGGTCCTTCTGCAAAGCAATTATGCTAGCGAAGGAGGCTGCCGACCGCGAGCGCTAAAGGCGCCCTCACGCTGCCGCCGCCGAGACCTGGATCCCGATTTCCGATCACCGTAGGCGCTGGCTCGCGGACGGCGAGCACTTGGTAGCTCGCCGTCCGGCAGTCTGGTAGAGGCCCGATGGGGCTGAAGCCTCTGGGGAACAATTCAATTCTGAAAGGTAACTCCATGCCCCCAGATCGAAAGCAACGAAGGAAAAGGGTGGGGTTTAGTCAGTAAGAGTCTGACTCGCCCTCCCGCTCCGCCCAAGAGTGGGAGAAGTCATTCTGATGATTCCCTTTCCATAAAAAAAGAAAATGCCCTAGTAAACTAGGAAAGTTTCTTAAATCTTTTTTATTTATCAATTATAAAATTAACCTTACAACTAATTATTATGCATGTAGTTAATTGATTTTCTCTATTATCACTTTTAAAAAAATACTTTAAGTATCAAGATCGTTTATGAAGTAGAATAAATGATACCATCTAAAAGCATCTAAATGATAGTAGCGACCTCAATTTTTTTCTACTCTTTCTGGCCAAGCTATACCTAATATAGGTAGGCAACACACTTGATAGACAAGGTAACTTCGGTTGGCTACAATAAACAATGCGGCGATTAAATAGCTGTAAGGACTTACGTACTAACTAATCTGTAATTAAACAGATTATTTTTGGAAAATGGCGAACAGAAACATCGATTAGATCTGAATAAAAGATGTTTCGAGTCTTTTTAGGTCCCTATACCTACCGGTTTTTATGGCGACGCTTGGGGGAGGCCTTCGTCCAGCTGTGATATGATATACATGATAATGATGATAGGTACCTTACGAGGATAATAGATGTAGGGATAGAGGGTACTAGGCTTAAATGGGATTGGGCGGATCATATCAGCCGAATGCACACCGTCCGCTGGGCAAGAGTCTTCACAAAGTGGGTACCAGAGGATGGAAGACACCGCCGAGGTCGTCCCGGGAAGATATGGCAGGATGACCTAGATGTCTAGTGCACGAGTTGGTTCGAGGTGATTCGAGAAAAAATCTTTTTGCCTGGAAGGAAATGGGGAGGCCTTGGTCCAGCTGGGAGATAGTAAGTATAGGCTGAATAAAAAACACAGTTCTATTACTAAAACGATTATTTCTGTTTCGGCACACAAGCTATTATTCCTATTTCGGCACTAATAGGTATTTTGGATTGGTATTTTGTATTGGTTACTACCACGTTACTACAAACGATGAAGTTATCTTTATGTATTACTATGTTATAACTATTAAAACTGTAGGTAATTAAGTAAGCGTAGTAAGCGTACCTATATATACATAGCAGTTACTTATGCTATGTCTTATTGTTTATATTGTAATTGGCGTTAGTAACTTACCTGTAGTAACCGGCAAACACTTGGAATTAATAATACTAAGTTATAACTTAAATACACAGCACGTTTATTTATAGAATCAATTTGTAAACTTTGACACTTCCAATTCACATTAAACCAACACTTCAAAAGTATTTAAATTAGTAAGTATTTAACAACAGAATGTAGTAAATTAATTATTATAATTTTAAAATCAAATCGGTGTAGCGTACGGCTAGCACGCTTCTAGGTTATGTTTTGAATGCTCTGCGCACTCGCATTTACATATTAACGGTGAAAGATAAAAATACTATATTTAAGGCGAATGTGGTGGTATGTTTGTTTATCTTATCGTTTATTACGTAATAAAAATTACTGAATGCAGCAATAACAATTATCGCCTAGTGTTTGTTTGGTCAATAATATGTTTTAGGGTTAGGTATCATTTTATATTTGCAAATCATATTCTGGTAAGCAATATTTGTACGCCCAGCAAGGCAGCACATAGTGAACACTATTTTTTACCACCATGTACCTATCATAACATTTTACCTATGTATATACATTTGACTTTGACTTTGAAATTTATTATCACTTGGAACTGTAAACGCAAATAAATCAAGTTACTCACCGATTGACTTAGCAAAATGGACACTTATTTGATTTTATTTTCAAATATTATTGGAGTATCGACGTTTGAGTATGTTGCTGCTATCAATACAATGAATGTAGTGTGATAATCAGTGCTCGTTGATAGGCAAGATAATCTAGATAAATATTGGAGTTTCGGAAAAAACCGATATGTAAGTATGATGGTACCTAACCTAATTAAATGCCTAAACGGACACTACGGAAGGTGACGTTTTTAGGGAGACCTTGCTATAGCGTCTGTCAGCTGATATGATGATGCTCACCAAACATCTACAACACCTAAGATAAAACCATTAAAACCATTTTAATAAATGTCTCAAAATATAATTTGTAGATACGTACCTAACTCTTGCTTTACCTGATTGTAAAGTCTAAGTGGCATTTAGCAAACTACTAATTAGGTACCAGACCTGCTATAAACTACTATTAATTAATTTATAGTTGTTAAAATCAAAAATCGTAACGGAGGACGCAGTATTGGAAGGCTTCCCACAAGGCGGACCGATGACTTGGGTGAGGGTCACAGTGAGGGTCGTGGGCATACAATGAATGGGTATGTAGTCACCACTCCAGAACCTTTCGTACCCATCGATCATCTATTCTACGAGCCCTGTTCAATGCCATTTAATTTTGGCGATTCTTCGAGCTGTGTTGGTAACCTTGGTCCCCTTGCGGATATCTTCATTTCTGATGTGATTACAGGAAACTTTAAGCATAACCTTTAGTATTGCCCTCTGGGTGACTTTAAGCCTTTTGAGAAGGCCTATTGTGAGCGACCACGTTTCGAAGCCATATCTCATCACTGACAACACGCGCTGGTCTTAGACTTTCGTCTTACAATGTAAGCAGCATACTACAAATAAAATTCAAGACCAGCTATACGTGTAGGAGCCTTAAGTTCTACCGAGGAGAGGGGATCGGCTACGATTACCGAATACCGGTGTGGTATATTTACTAATCACCCAGACACGGACAAAGTTGAGCACGTTGCGACCTCTGCTTCGAATCTAATGTCAATGAACGCGTAATAAAAAAGAAAACAGGTTGGGAAGTGTGTATTTGGATGGGTAAACAAGTTTTTTGTCTGCTGAGTAGGATGACTCATGGCGGTTATTGTGTCTGCTGTAGGTTAAGTTGAATTTTCTTAGGGCTTCTAGTAGATTTGGTGCCATGAAATCGATGAATTTTTGAAAAGGAGTAACTCAATCCACATGCACATAAAGTCTTGTAGTTGTAACCTTTATTCTAAATAATGCCCTTTTCTTCAGCAGTCTCAATTCACGTTAAGTCTTGTATTCGTAATTTACATCTTAAAGCAGCTTTTGCTCTTCAGCAGGTTGTTGTATCTAGTATCTATACTCTATCGGTTTAGGTAATTAACTAAATGTAAACAATCTTGGCCTGTCTTTTTATCTAAAAGTTGACTAAAAATTGTATATAAAAATCTTTGCAAATTCGATGTTAGCTATAAACTAAAATTAAATAATCTTTGTGTATATTGTATACGACCTCTTTAATATAAAAAGACATACCAAGATTGTTTACCTTTAGTTAACCACCTAAACCGATAGACTAATGGTCTCCTCCAAATCTCAGGTCTGTTAAAGGCCTGGTATAGGTACCTACATATTTGTCGTAATGTTCTTTTTACCTAAAGCCTGTCCTCTTAACAACGTAGAGATTTACTCTACTAGGTTTACAAGACCTAAGGAAGTACCATCAGTGTCTCTCCCTCGTCCACGGTCCATTCATAGTTGCATTTCATTCTCATTGACTGTGCCATTGTTGCAGCTATGAAGTCTAACAAAATTCTCAGGGTAAACAGACGAAGAAGTGTTAGCTCATTAGCGAAATGAAATATAAACATTTTTGATAGGACGACGGTTAATTTGACGGTTGTTTCCCTCTCCAAGAGAGGAAGCCTGAGTCCCAGCAGTGGGAACATTATAAGGCCGATGGCATGCATGTAATGTAATAATGACGGTTAATTTCGTCTTGATTGTATAAAATGTTAGCACTGAGATCTTTGCGAGTACTGTAGGGTTAATGCCAATAGCCCATAATTATGCTGTCTATACTTAGTATAATTATTTATATTGTCTATATTATAATTTTTAGTACGCCATCTGGTCGCCATGCCATATCCGCTAAAACAATACTATCTTCACCATATTGTTGGTACTTATACATTGTATTAACTATCGAGTTCGAAGTGTAGTCATAAAATTGGAGCTCATTAATAGCAGCTTTTCATTGCTGTACAATATCATTGTAAAACATAAATAGGTAGGTACTCATGAATAAGTTCATAATATTCGTAGTTCGTAATAAAATTAACCCTAAGTATAATTAAGCTATTTCGTAATGTTACGAGACAGGAAAGTCCTTCTTTTGTATCAGTACCTATACAATGTATACCTACTTCGAGGTCTCCTTACATAAGGGGGTCATTTGATTGTACATTCGACACACATTCCATTCCCCATTGTTAAAAATATGTGTAAACTCGCCACAAATTTATTTTTTCTTAATAAAATATTTTGGAGTATTGTAAACTCGTCACACGCGTTTCCTACGTACGGACAGCAGAGAAATCAAACACAAGAATAAAAAAGATAAACATGTATTTTGTTTAAATTAAATATAATCTTTATAAAATCACTATTATCACAGTTTTAATTGCAGTATCTAATTCGTAGCTAAATATATATTAATACTTGCTGATTTACCGCTAACATAGTAATATTATTTTCACTTATGACTTTCTCAAATCACAGAACTATTATTATAAATTCAACTTAAATCTAATTAAAAAAACAGTATTATAATGTTAAAATAATATTACACATAAATGTAAACAATCATTGAAAAGTAAAAAAAATAAAAGTACGGCCGCCTCCTTCTGCGAAGCAGTAATGCTAGCGAAGGAGGCTGGCTACCGCGAACGCGTGAGGTAACGGCCCTCACGCCGCCGCCGCCGAGATCCCGATCCCGATTTACGACCACCGTAGGCGCGGGCTCGCGGACAGAGAGCACTGGGTAGCTGGCCGTCCGACAGTCTGATAATAACCTGGACCGAGCTTAGTCGCAAACAGCGCATTCTGTTCCACGCGCGCCTCAAGGAGATGTCAGCAAACTGTAGGGGCCCGGTAGGGTCGAAGCCTCTGGGGAACACGGAAAATCCGAAAGCTGCTCACCGTGTCCTCCAAATCGAAGGCAACGAAGGAACGGGGTGGGGTTTAGTCAGTAAGAGTCTGACACGCCCTCCCGCTCCGTTCAAGAGCGGGAGAAGTCATTCTGATGATTCCCCTTCACTTTACTTCACAACTGTTATAGAAAAAATTAATTTCATTACTTTAAAGTTATTATATTAACTTTTGATATATTTCCTTATTTAGTGTATTGTTAACCAAATAACTTATTTGGATTTGAAGAGTTTGATTCATATTAACATTAAGTATGTAAAAGCTAGAACTTTACTTGCTAACGCTACTTTCCTTAAAAATGGCATGAAATTAAAATGTGTGCCGAGTTTACAACAAGTTTTATTAATAAATAATATTTTTTTTGTGGTTGTGACGAGTTAACAATGGATGTATGGGAATTTTCAAAAGTGTGGCGAGTCGACAATGTGACGAATGTACAATGACCCCATAAGGGACCATCCATAATACGCACGTGACGTTATACGAATTTCATGAATTTTACTCCTCTCCCCTCTTTGCCCTTATGAGATTCCCCCGTCACATATATATTTGGCAACTTAACATCTCGAAAAAATAAATTTAAAAGTGATGGTCCAAAAATGTATGGACCAAAAACCCAGAGTCGATTTAGACAAATCTGGTATCAATAGCTTTATTAAAATGCACAATTTACCCCACCGAAAAAATTATGCCCATATCCATGGGATATAAAAGTTATAGGCTAACAAAGTATAGTAGGTATATTGGAAAAATCATGAATAACTGGTTATTTTTACCAGTTTTTGCAACAGCAATATATTAATAATGAATAACTTGTTATTTTTATCAGTTTTTTCAACAGCAATATATTAATAATAATAATCATAGGACAATAATAAATATAAGTAGTGATTATATGAACCTATCAAGTTGAAATCTTATATTTTATAGCTTGTAAATAATAATGTCAACATACTTTTGTCGTGAAATCTTTTTACAGTTGAATGTGTCTATTTTGTCTCAGATTATTTATTTTTTCAGTCGCTTATTTAAAAAAAAAAAACAAACTGGCGTGCGTCGGCGCGCTCGCGCTCCTATAGGTAAGCCTCTCGCTCACTCAATAGAGCGAGAGGTAAGATGAACGCATCATATTCTGAAGTATTTGTGTGTATTTGTTTAGCGAAAACAAAATAATAAATAACAAAGATAGGTAAATATGCTAGAGAACATAAAAAAATAGACGTAATCTCATTAATAAAGAACTTTGAACTTGATAGTTGCATATGATCGCTAGTTATATTTATTATTGTCCTATGATTATTATTATTAATATTAAGGCTCCCCCACACAGACGCGTTATTATCGGTCGATAATATCGCATGCGTTACTGCGATATCTGTTTTCAGTACATTTTGTATTAGGATGGTCATGTAGTTACACACTGCTGCGATAATAACGCCGCAATGGAAGTACGGGATGTTAACGCAATACCGCATGCGATATTATCGATTGATAATATCAATCTGTGTGGGGGAGCCTTAATGCTGTTGAAAAACCTGGTAAAAATAACAAGTTATTCACGATTTTTTCATATATACTTTGTTCGTCTATAACTCATATACCCCATGTATATGGGCAATTTTTTTTCGGTGGGTAAATTGTGCATTTTAATAAAGCTATTGATACCTAATTTGTCTGAATCGACTCTGGGTTTTTTTTGGACCATCGCTTTTCTGAAATTAATAATTATTTTTGCTGTGGGAAATCATCATAATGACTTCTCCCGTTGGGGGAGAAACGGGAGAGCGTGTCATATTTTGACTGACTATATCCCTCTGCTGTTCCTTCTTTGCATTCGTTGCCGGGGTTACCTTTCGTACAACCCAGGGCTCCAGTAGACTTTGACCCTGCTGGGCTCATACGTTTTGCTGCCATCTCTTTGGGGCGCGTGTGGAACGCTCACAAAAGTTATGGCCTGCCATCCGCAAGCTCAAGGCCTAAGGTGGCTGGAAATCGGGATCGGGATCCCGGTGGCAGACATTGGTGACACCCGGGCGTTTTTTTCGCACGAATCCAGTGCAGGAACCTCCTGAACTTACCATAACCGGTGAGGACCTGCATCATGCAGAAAGGGAGGAAGCCGTGACGTCTTACCAGTTACAAACACACGCGTTTATATATATGTAGACAGATTTTGATATGTGTTGTCTCAAAATTTTGACTCCTTTTGTGATATTTCGCCATGTGACTTAATTTATGGATGGGAGGATAAGAGTTTTGGATTTTTAGTACCAGGTATAAAGCAGCGCGTTACGTTTAGCTAGCGCGTTACCTAACTAAGAAGAAAACAAAGAAGAACTCCATCATTTCATTACCTATAATTATAATTATGTCGGTAAGCATAACCTTGGCTCCTACTATTTTTCTACCATTTTAATTGGCTATAAAGTTAATTAACCATAATAATAACGTGTCGTTAGTAGGTAATTGTATCAATTAAGAATTGGAGGTGTTAGGTTCAACACTGGCCCCGAGTATTCGCGCGACGCCACGCATTAGGGCTCTTTTAAACTGCACGATTTCCGCCGTGTGCAGGACTGCAGGCACAATTAATAAAACGTGACGTTTTTTTTCGGCTGTAGACTGCGATAATACCACACAAATGAAGCACGGCCGCGATACCGTACCGTAGCGCCGCCGTGTATCTTAACAAGCTCCCTTAGTCATCCATCATAGAACATTGAAAACCGTGCCCACAGCGAATTAATTACGTGCTTACGTACGTGCCGCGTACAAGAGGCCTAATGTATAGGTACCTAGTTGAAAAAATATAACACTCCTTTTTTGGGCAGTCGTGTAAACATAGTAAGTACGTTTCGACTCTTGCCGGCGAGAGTTGAGCCAAACGATATCTAAAATGAAGGATTTTTGAAACTGCAGAGTACCTGCATCTTGCAATCGATAAGCGACTATATCGCTAATAGATATCAACCTACAGCTAACGATAAGAAGCGTATCTGCTGTACCTCCAAGGTGCAACAAAAGAAAGACGAGGACATATCATATTTTAAAAACTACCTACTGCTGCCCATGTCTACAAAAAACTTATTTTTTCGGCACTTTCGCCTCTTTCCTTTTATTGCCGTCCAATTTTACTATGAGAGTTGAAAATACACCTCCGTTCACCTGTTTAAGCCATTTGTTAGGGCCATCGTAACTCTTTAGAAAAATCCCTCTGCCCTGGTTTGTCTATCTCCTGCGGTAAGGTTGGATGCCCAACGTAGCCGGAAATCCCGTACTCACGCTGACCCCCAACCCTATCCTTCCTACTTTAGGAACTTAACCTACATTTATAATGTAGTGTCTCTTGTTACTAGTGGCCAAGGAGGAATGTAAGACTCAGCCATTACGTATTTTTTGTTTTTAAAAGGGTGGCCGCTTGTATATAGAAAGATAGATAGCGGGAGATTGTGCAAAACGTCCCTTATCTTACTTAAAACTACACCTGTTCTTTCTTTGCCTTCGTTCCAGGACACTGGGGTTCAATCCAGGACCCCGCGGTTCGTTCCAGGATACCGGAGTTCAGTACTAAGCCCCTGGCTTCCCACCGCAGGCTAAATCTTTTTACAGTAGATTGCATTCTGTTTAGTTGATTGATACAGCCAGTAGTATTAGGCCGATAAGCATAAGCATAATCAGCTTTTAATGTTACCACTGCTGGGACTCAGGCCTCCTCTCTAGGGGTGGGAACGGACGGAAGGGCCCAGTGTGGGTTGGTGGATGTAGCATGTAGATATCACATGTCTTCAAAGTTTTGGCTCAAAATCAAAAATGTTTTATTTTACAAAAGCCTACATGGGCACTTATAAAAAGTCGAAGCTAGTGCACGCCAGTTTCTTCACAATGTTTTTCTTGAACGTTTTGAGAGCAATGGTGATAAAATAAATTAAACAAGCAATAATAACGGCTTAGGCGGATTGCTCAGATGATTTTCCTGAGTGTTGATTGGGATTGAATATCTCTTCTTAATCAATCTAGCATTTTTCCAGCTATGTGAGGGTCGGCTTTAAGTCTAACGAGTTGCAGCTGAGTATTAGGTTTACATGAAGTGAATACCTCCCCTCTACAGCCTAGTGACAGGGTAAAGCGTTTTATTTTCGATAAACCATAGATCAGGTATCATCAAATAACTTCTGCTCTAGATGGAGTTAGGTGGTATCAGACTTTCACTGACTAAAACTCACCATTGTTCTTTCGGTTGCCCTTTTCGTTCTTGGGTCATGATATTCAACTCTTTGGAACATTCCAGCAGATGATGATGAACATGCCTAATGTTTGTCATAAGGAAAATAAAAGGTAGGTAACAAAACTAAAACACTCAATTTTACATTACATTATTTATTGAGATAAAAATTATAAAATACTTTTTTACAGACTAAATCACAATTTATTTGATTTGACCATACATTTTATTTTGACTGGGTTTAGTAGATCTGTGGATAAAGAGATTCTAAATAATTTCTGTGGAATCGCTTGCACAGTATGGTTAACACCTTTATGAAGCCTTGCTTCGATTTTTTAAATTATTTATTTAGACGTTATTTTTTGAGAGATTTATTTAGGGAAGGTAACTATTAAATTTTCACAAAGTTACACAGTTATATCTATTCTATGGTTTCACTTATAGTGCTAGAAATCTATATATGTAGTTAATTCATGAATCCCCGACCGGTCCTATGAGACCGCGCTGTTATTGTTTTACTATTGTGTCTCGTTTTGTGGGTATTCAATAGGTTAAGAACTATTTAATTGCCAGATTTATTAACTGGTAATTTATTTATTGTGTTTTCAAGCGCTAATCATCGGTAACTTCTAATTTAACAGATTGTTTTTTTTAATATAGTCAGTATATTTCATTATTAAGCTAGAATGCATTAAATAATACTACAAACTTTAAGGAACTACAAATACTATAGTTAGGTTTAAACACGACAGAATGAAAAGCCTAAACATTTTGTTATAACAATGTTCTCGTAAAGTGTGTTGCTATTATATTTTACTAGGCACCGCTAAACTAAAACTATTAATAAAGTTATGGAATGGAGAATACTGCGATGCCTATATTTATAAAGAAGCAATATTGTTTTTTAAAGATAAAAGACAATAATCACGATCAACATGCTAAATTGTCATTTTACTGGTAGCAATCACTGCCTTGGAAGAAAAACTAGTTCTCTTCTGTACTTACCTTTCTTATATTTGAGCCCGAATATTCTTATATCGTAATAGTAAAATCACAAGTAAAGCCTCAGATACATTAGGGAACAAAATATCTGCAACGTTGCCCTGTGTCCCATAAGTTGCCTCTCAATATTTTTTGAGACGCGAGATATGTTGTTTGACAATTTGACAGCTTTGCGCGTTTTGTTGTGGGACATTTTGACCCCTAAGTGAGTGTTATTTTGGGGGACATTTTGTTCCCTAATTGCGCGTCATGTCGGGGGACATTTTGTACCCTAATGTATATGAAACACAAACAAATTCTCGTGCCAGACATGGGAGGAGTCATGCATTCTGTAAGATGATGCGTCCCTATGTCCCGCCGGGAATTTGTCACAATTTGAGCCCCGCTCTATTCCTTCTTTAGCCTTCAAGTTGCCAGGTACAATAATTATATTTATACATAGGTAGTAAAATGATATTAATACATTTTCATAATTCCTTAATTCTAGGTAGGTACTTAGCTACATTACTACAGTAAATTGCTTCGGCACTACTAGGTTTGAATAAAATCTAGGAGTAACATGCGTAGTACCTACAGCTAATTTTCTAATTTGGGTTGGTTGTCGAATCTCGAAGAATTTGATGTTGTTTGTGCGTTTCGTCTAGATTCTGAAAAATAACAATAAACAAATTAGTTTTTGTGAAAGATACGCAATAAATACATACCCGTATGGCTGAAACAATTGAAATAATAAATCTAAGACTTAAATGACATTACAACACATAAGAACTGCCATCATTCCTATACTAAGTTTGACTTTACCTGTGTCAATTTAGTCTCAGGGTATAAAAAACAGACGGTAGTACAGATTTAAATTAATTATTTAACATACGATAATTGACAATTTAACATTAATTTTTTACACTTTATTAATTTAACCCCAAAAGTAACCCCAATAAGAAAGTTCATTTAACTATACTATATTCATGTGTGTAGAAATATCAACTCAATCGGCCCACTAGATTCGGCGCAAAGTGTCAATAAGACAATGCTACGGGCAATAGCTAGTTTAAAATAAGCTGCTTATGAAACAGAAGAAATGCTGGTCCACCTCTATTTCACGTTCACAAATTCGTAGGCTAACTTAGTATCTTAACAAACTATTAACTTAGACTATACCTTAGAACTTCTTCAGATAAACGGAAGCCTCAAAATGGGGTGGCTGTGGCTGTGGTCCATCCAGGATGTCTGCGTACGGAACCGAGTAGACCTTGCTGTAGCCGAGTCGCTCGGCCGCGCGGGCGGAGAATGCCGAAGTCGCATCCATGCGAATGGCACATGCACCGTGTGCTTTTGCGATGCGCCTGAAATGGTAAAAAGTCACTTTATAAGTGGCTGTCCTTCAAAATGGTGCCGGGAATTTGTTGTCGGTCTCACACAAAGTTCAACTGAATTAACACTGGTGGGTTGTTTCTCGCTCCACCCAGATCTTCTCCAATTTGACATAATTGAAGAAAAGGATCGATGTGTCAAAATATTGATAAGTTCTGTGTATCACCACATCCTATATAGGCTCTACTGGAAGCGTCAGGATAGCCCGCAAATCAAATTTTCTTAAGTTTTTTGCAATTTGCAGGCTAGTGGTAGGTTGTATGAAGTTAAAAATATCTTTTGCGACTGTAAAATGTAACTAGTTACATAATTATAACCATAAAAATCATCAATACAAGCCTCCAAGCTCACTTAAGTCTAGGAACGCTTTGTCCTTGAAAAAAATCGTTCCTCGACTTAGAGGGATGTTTTGATGATTTTTAAGGGGGATTCTCAAAGGTAGCCCACACAAATCATTTTTTTACATACATCTAAAATTGTGCAGTTCCTGTTATTTTTCCAGTACACATAAGAGACCATAGTGCGGTAATTTACCTCATCTAAGTACTTGACATATTAAATAGTCACACGTCTTCCTGATAGAAGTAAATACGACAAAATATTTTTTAATCACTGAACCGTCGAGGAAGCAATCTTACATGTAATTATTTCTAAGTAGGCAGGGGTACTCGCAATCTGACCTTTACAATAAAGTATAAAATATCCCTCTAGTTAATTTTTACACAATAGGTACGATGTATAAAACATTTTGGGAATATATTTACTGTGCGTACAGCTAAGAAGTGGAATTTCCTTTCGGGGGTTTTATTTCCTGATAGTTGCAACCTAGGGGTGGTTTAAGTCAAAAGTAAATAAATAGGTTATTTTGATGTAACAGGTTTCTTCATCCAAACTTTGAACGCCCGTGTCATCAATTTAGGGTTGAATTTTGGAAAATCTTAATTAGCCTACGCTATAAAAGGAAACATTGTACAAAATTTCACGCTCCTAGTTTCAGTATAGCTAGAGTCCGTCTAATGAAAGCGCGACCTGAGAAAAAGAGGTTGAATCAAAAAAAAATGTATGTGATATTAGACTGTAGACTGGCCCGTTGGTCTAGTGGTTAGTGGCCCTGACTGCTACGCTGGAGGTCGTGGGTTCGATTCCCACCCAGGACAAATGTTTGTGTGATGAGCACGATCATTTGTTCTGTGTCTGGGTGTAATTTATCTATAATATGTATGTATTTAGAAATATATAAGTATGTTTATCATTTGTCTAGTACCCATAACACAAGCTCTGCTTAGCTTGGGACTAGATGGCGTTGTGTGATAGTCGTAAAAAAAAAATATATATATATATTACTAACTAGTAAGAGAAACATGTCTTGACACTTAGACGCAACTAGAGTGCATCTATTGAAAGCGCGAACTGGAGTTTTTTTTTTAAATTTAATTGGCAACATTATTCAACCGCAAATGTAGGAAATAAAAAAAATTGTGATCCGTTTATTGAAATAGATAAGGTTCATTATGCTATACTATTATGTTTAAGTCTGGGCCCATCGTCATTAGGCCACCACTGCGCACTGCTTTATAAATATTGAGTAAGACTAATTACTTCGCGATCAGTTAAGCCATAATGTCCTATTAATTTCAATTGGCTCGTGTAATCGTCAACAAACATTCGTGATTTGTGTTCCGTTTTTATGCAGTCTCGTTTGTCGCTGAATTTTTCTTACAAGATATACTCGTACAAGTGATTCTAATACGAAAGTATTGAAATAAAATAGATTATTTTTAACCCAAAAGGGAGCGGTGTAACAGTTAAGAAGTTTATTTATTAAAGCAATATAGAAAGCTACAAAGGCGAAATTAATGCCATAGGCAAGTGCATAGGCAAGTTTGTCTGTAGCATTGTAGCTCTTAAATGGGTAAACCGATTTAGAAGCATTTTTTTTTAAATTGAAAGCGGTTTATTTTTCGATGGTTCTCAAACTTGTTCTGTTAAAAGTTCACTTCAGCCTATAACAACGCTGTATTTTAAGTTAACCACGAGTTTATAGTTTCGGCGAAAGACAGGCCCGGTGTTCATCTTTGTTTTATAATATGAAATGTAAGTAGGTATGTAAAGAAGAAGTGCATCAGTACGTCACAGTGCAGATCTCGTGACTGGAGCGGCCTTGCGATGCTGTAACAATTGCACAACACACGCGTCGACTATGAGACAATGTCAATGTCTACTTAACTACGTATAAGCTTCGTCATATAGGAGTTTCATTAAATTGTCGTGATGGACCATTGGTTGAGGTACCCGCCTATCATGCATGAGGCAACCTCATGCATGATAGGCGGGTACCTCAGGGGTTCGAAACCAGGCAAGTACCAATGTGACTTTTTTGTTCATTATTATGTACTTTTCCAAGTTTATCGGGGATATTGCTGACATCTCGTGCCTGGGAAAGCACGTAAAGCCGTTACTCCCGGCTATCATTCGTAGATGCTAGAAATTCTGACTATATCAGTCTTTTGGTGTCGGTCTATTGTTGTAGAAGGTAATCTCTGAAAGTATTGGTCCTGGCTAAAATATTCACTGTTAGTAAGCAGCTTTATTCCTGAATGACATAGGGTATATTTTATGTATGCAGGTGAAACCGAGAGCAAAAGCCAATTTAAAAAAAATACCGCAAGTTAATATTATATATCTACTTACATACATAATAATTATGTCAGTAGTTATGCATTAAGAATATGCAAATGCATGTAATGTTCTAAGCAAGTATGTAAAACGATTATTATGTCTTAATCGGAGTCTAAGCTAGGTTAGCGAACTAAGTCATAATTAAGTTAGTGCCTCGGGGTCATGTCTACTATCTGATTTGAGTGTTCTATTTATAAATATCCTGGTTTTAACAGGTCAGTCATGTTTTATGACCGACTGACCCTATTTTTAACTGTTTTCAAAAAGGAGGAGGTGCTATTTTCGGCTGTATGTATTTTTTTATGTACATAAATTTAAGTACATATTCACCGATTTCTAGGTTAAATGTGGACCGATTTTAAACATATATTTTTTTATTAAAAATGTATACTCCCGAGTTGGTCCCATAGAAGTATAGTTATGATCTGATGATGAACTTCAAAGATATGGAATGGAATTCCTCATAGAATAATAGCAGAACTGACGTTTCCAGTAAAATTGCTTTGTTTATACGTACTCGTATAGTCAATGACTAATTGATGTAAGTATTTTCTTTACATGAAGTCAGTTTTTTTTTGTAAAAAGCTTTTTAATAATTGTAATTATTTAAGAGGTCCATAATCTGATGGATTCCCTGATCTTTCTCGACGGGTGTGGTATTTTATAAGGACTGCAAATTAATTTATTATGTTTAGATTATATTAATTTGCATCTAATATTTAGATATTGCTTAAATTATTGATCGTTGAGTCAACTGCAAATTTATTCGAAAACATGAGACTGCAATGAGGAACACGCTTACTTGTAGGATAACCTTCGTATTAGTAAATACTTAAAACACTTCCTAAACACATAAACATTCTAGTTTCTATACTTTACATGTATAAACTTATTTATTATCTATCTAATACATTATTGATCTTATTGAACACGTGTACACGAGATAAAAAGGCAAGTGAAATTGAACTAACGTTTTTAGGGATCCGTACCTTAGTCGGTAAAAACGGAATCACTTTAATGTCCGTCCGTCAAGATACTTTTTTTAAGGAACGCGTGTAAGTATTAAGGTGAAATTAATATCAAAATGGGTACTCAAGACTCCTTGGAGCAGTGAAAAATCAAACTTCTAAGTTAAACCAGTCAATCGAACGATACTCAGTGCAAAACTCAATCGCGCACCATCTGCGCTAACTATAGTCTTTCCGATTCATACATCATCATCTTTTCAGCCGAAGGACGACCACTGTTGGAAATAGGCCTCCCCCAAGCGTCGCCACGACGACCGGTCCTGTGCGTCTTGCATCCATCGGATTCCCATGACCCTCAAATATTTCGACCCTTAAATATTTATTAACTAACTATTTTATACCACACCCAGTGTAGTTACGTATGCACAAAAAAATATTCATTTAGGCGTCGATATGCTCCTCCACGTCACCGTTATCTGGTAACGTGGTCAGTATTAGATATACTTTATAATCATAAGGTATTACCTACTTAAGAACGCCATCATTCTAGTTACTTATTCGCAAAACGTTTGTTTAGACACGTACGCTAAAGCAAACATATCGATACATTTTATGAGCCATATAACTACATAGTACATATCTATTAATGAAGATTTGTACCGATCAATAGTTTATTATTCATTAACTATATTCACGGACACGTGCGATACAAGTTATCTTGATTAAATACATTTTCATGCCTAATTGGGCGATGCCGGAAGAGATTAACAAGTATTTAAATGCATTTCTGTAATGGACGGTTAAAATTGATTTGCCTTTATCGGAGTGTGAAAGTGCTTGTAGGCTTGCGGACGCCGAGTAATATGTAGCTTTCCATCTGGTCGTCCGGTGAGGACGGAGTTCAAGTCGTCGAGGCGACGGTGTTCCACGCGCACCTCAAGGAGATGTCAGCGAAACCGTAGGGGCCAAGTTAGGCCGATGTTTGTTAAGGTTACGGGGAATTTTTTAAAAGGATACCGCGTGAGCCTGGAATGTATAGGGCACTGAAGGACATAGGTGGGATTTAGTCAGTAAAAGTCCGATAGGTCCTCTCATTCTAAAGAGGTAGTATAATTATTGAGTTGGAGAGAACTAATCAGATTCTATCAGAGTTCTAACAGGGTGTAATTGACAAAAATGTCTGATCTTGAGGACTCAACTCTTCCTGCTCACTCAATGAGTAAATGTTAGGGCGGAAAACTACAGAAAAATGTAGCCAGGTAATATGTCTTTGGAGAATCGTTTAGCTAGCTATTTTATTCCATGAACAATACTGCGTCGAGACGATTTTCTTAGCGCAACAATACCAATTATTTACAAAAATTACGCAATTACTGTGTCGTCCTATTATGTAATGTCTTTATATACGCGTACAATAACAGCCCTATTATATAAGACGAGACTGTGACAGATAAATTCTTTGTATTTTTCGTAATTATGACGTTATTATCTTGTGGACATTTTTTTGCTGTGTCTGTCTGCATTTTGCCTGAGGAATATTTTGTATTCAGGCTATTTAATTATGACCTATATGGTCTAAGACGAGGGCCTTCTATAGATACAGCTTCAATCTTGGCCCACTATATTAGTTTTTAAGGCGAAAATTCGCAGGCCCGAAGAAGCAAAGCTAATTTGTGAGCTACTGGTAGGATACACCTATAATCCCTGCTTGTCAGGGCTGCGAATTGTTCGAAAGAGTTACAGAAGAAATAAATAGTCTGACAATCCCTATCGCTCCATTCAGGGTGCGCCAGAGCGGGAAAACTCAACTCAATTTCATGTCAGCCATACTTGCGTACAACCCGTATATAATTCCTAGTATTTGTTCTATGTCTTGTTACTATTTACAACTATTATTGCATACTCGCCGATTGTGATTGACCAATTAATCCAATTTTAATAATTATAGCGAATAATTGCAGACATCCTTGAGGTTTTTATTTCTGGGTTCGAATTGTTCAGAATGCAATTTATTATATCATCGTTTACGTACTCGTATAATGGTTTTTTTGTAGAATTAAACATCAAACATGGTATTGTTACCAGAGAGCGCAAGGGGTGCAAAAGCTAGGATACCGAATGATATGGAGGTAAAGCTTTCACCAAAAAGTAATATTATGTTTTTTGATTCGTGCATGATTATTCTACACAATTCTTCTTCGTTTTTTCCATGCCCTTGTCCCATGTTAGTTGGGGTCGCGTCGGCGCAACACGTATTTTTAATCCTCTGTTCTACAAAATTATTATATTTATATTAGATCATAGATTTGATTCGACACTTAGTTTGATACTTGTATACCTTGGGTATTTCATAATAAAACAAATAAAATCACAACAACAACAAATCAACATAACAACAAATGAGCCAACACTAAATGAGTCTCATTGTTCCTCGTAATAAAGAATATTATTATTATAAACAATGAAACATAAAATAGGACTCGAAGACCTTGATTTAGAAGTCTTGAACTGAAACTACTTCTTAGTTCTACATGTTGAGTTTAACACAAAGAAGGTTCAGATATTTTGAAATCGGTCAAGTCGTTTTTGAGTTAATTAAATCGTTACATACAAATAAAGGAGCAGTGGTGGCCCAATGGTTGCTGTCCCGACTTGCAAGTTGTAGGTCGCGGGTTCAAACCCAACCGGGCGCATTACTTTGTGTAATTTATTTCATCATCGCTGTTCTCAAATCGTTGAAGGAAAACTTTGTGAGGAAATCGGCGTGTCCTAGAACCAAAAATTCGAAGACATAAGACATCCAGCAATCCGCACCGGGCCCGCGTTGTGGATAACATCCCATTCCGTCTCCTAGAGAGGAGGCCTGAATCCCAAAAGTGTTTCCTTGTAATTACACAACACACACACACAAGTGCCACAACATTACAAGGCTGATAATGCTAATGCTACTACAAACGAAAAATCAAAACTTTGTCTTTATAATATTAGTTTAGATAATAACGCCAATGTCCGTCACCCACCACGTCTGTCTTTCAGTCTTTAAAATCAATGCAATAAACTCAAAAACTTCTGAACGGATTTGCATGCGGCTTTTACTTTATTAGAGCAATTCACGAGTAAATAAAATAAAAAATGCCAAGAATTTCAAAGAATTCTAACTCCCATGTAGCGTTGCCAGGCGTCCGGATAAAGCCGGACACGGTCGAGCTTTTTGGTTGTGTGTTCGGCCAAATTAGACGGAGTCCGCTCTGTCCGGCTTTTTAATTTTGACCATTTTTATTGATTTGCCATGTGTTCTTGGAATTTGCAAACGTTTACAAAACAGCAATTACTTTTTATGTCATTAGAATGTAAAAAGTAAAACTTCAGGAATGACATGCAAAAAAATGTCGGCGTTTTCACTCACATGTCCGGCTAAACTGCTTGGTTTGTCCGGCTTTTCGGTTTGAAGATCTGGCAACCCTACTCCCATGTGAAGCTCGGGTGGGTCGCTAGCAAAACCTGTTTTTTTTACAACATTCGATTTTTTTATCGCCGCCTTCACTTCAGGATTATTAAATGCATTTTTTTACAGTTATTTTTTGCTTTACACGCTCAATTAAACAAGGTAGACTATAACAAATTGTCCTTCTTATTACTATAATAACGGTATACCAACATTATAATTACAGTTTGGGACTATTTTGTTTGATAGACAGGTCTAGAATAAATTCTAGGCTATGCTGCACGATGCGGAAATATTTAACTAGTCAGATTTTAGCTTTGTTTTTGTTTAAATAAATATACTGCATTCCAAAACATAGACTGTTTTTCAGATGGCTATCTAGCTTAATACCTACATTTAACTGCCTTACCATAGTGAAAATATGTTTCGAGAAAAAAGTATTTCGTTAAAAACGATTGCTGCCATCACTAAATAAAAGCTTCTGCCTGAAGCTTCACAGGCTTGAAATGTTTTGATTTCAATGTTCCAATAAAGATACGGGATTATTAAATAGGCCTTGTGGTTTCGATGCAAAACAAAAATTCGCGACTTTTCGGTTTACATCTTCGTCTTCTTGCCCTTATCCCACATTATTTGGGGTCGGCGCAACACATTTTCAGATTACATACAAATGTAAGATTCACGCAGTCGTACACCAAGTGTATAATGACGAAGATATAATATATTTCACAACTTTCATACGACGCCATCTAGTCCTAAGCTAAGCAGAGCTTGTGTTATGGGTACTAGACAACTAATAAACATACCTACATATGTATTTCTAAATACATACATATTATAGATAAATAACACCCAGACACAGAACAAAATTAAATGATCGTGCTCATCACAAAACATTTGTCCTGGGTGGGAATCGAACCTCCGGCATAACAGTCAGGGCCACTTACCACTAGACGATGCGAAGATGCGTCTATGAAGCTATGCGTCAGTGGACAGTAGGTCTAAAAAAATTGATAGTTATTGCAACGATAACCCGATAGGTCTTTCTCTACAAAACCAACGGAAACTCTTAAAGATAATATGGTTAGTTATGTAAAGTACATTGGTCTCTTTTTTAATTCACTCTTATTTTTATCCGTCCTTCAGCATGTAAAAAAACAAGAAGTGTCGGTCAAGGCTAACTTGAAGTTATATAAATAAACAGGTTGCCACAAAAAATCGAATCAGATCGTTCACATCATAATGACGTTTTTGTTACAGAAATAGTAGGTATCATTAGTCTTGTAGTATTATAATTGTTTTTAACTACCTCTGCCTCGCGTGGGTTCCTGGTTTTTGAGGGTTCCGTAGCCAAATGGCAAAAACGGAACCCTTATAGTTTCGCCATGTCTGTCCGTCCGTCCTCGCTTAATCTCTGTGACCATTAGCACTAGAAAGCTGAAATTGGGTACCAATATGTATATCAATCACGCCGACAAAGTAGTAAAATAATATTTGGAAAAAAGTGTTTTATTAGGGTAGCTCCCCTACATGTAAAGTGGAAAGTGTTTTTTTTTAATTTCAACACTAACGGGTGATGTATTGTTGGATAGGTATTCAAAAATGAAAAGGGGTTTACTAAAATCATTTTTTGAACCATAAGTTTAGAAAATATGAAAAAAATCTGGAAAGTACAGCTTTATGAAGACTTTCTAGGAAAATTATTTTGAACATGGGACGAACAGTTTTTGAAAATTTGGGGACACTTCTTGTGACGGACGGGAAACTACGGAACCCTACACAGAGCGTGGCCCGATACGCTCTTGACCGGTTTTTTATTAAGAATTACTGTCTGTGGCAGCTGAAGAAATACAGGTGGGATTTTGTCAGTAAAAGTTTGACACGCCCTCTCGCTCCACTCGAACGGAAGAAGTCAATTGTTGATTTCTCAAAAAGGATTGTAGGTACACGTCCATATTTGTTGAAATAATAAGTAGCTATTTTTTCAACAACTCTCACACAACGCCGTCTAATCCCAAATTAAGCATAGCTTCTTTTATGAGAACTAGACAACTGATAAACATACTTCTATATTTTTAAAGACATACATCCGCTCCTCGTAAAATATGGTATTCAGCTAAATCCGGCTTGACCGGAAGCCGACCCCAATATAGTTGGGAAAAGGTAGATAGATGATGATACATATTATGGAGTCTATAATCTAGACATATTACACCTATACGAATAAATGATCGTGCTCATCACACAAACATTTGTTCTGTTTGGAAATTGAACTGTCAGTGTTCGTAATGATAACAAAACACTTCAAATTGATTAAAAGCTCTTATAATAATCAAGTTTAGCAAAACAAATACAAAGCTTCATTATTCGTTTACTTACGTACTTATAAAGTTCGAGCGACGAATCTTAAGACAAGATTTCAGTGACATGTTTTCATAACTAAATTAAATTGAGTAAGTTGTCTTTCTCAAGAGTGGATGTTTTGAATAGCTGTCTGTTACAAATGGGATTAGTGTCGTGCGGTTTGTGAAGATAATCGTTTAGCTACTTTAATGAGAACAGAGCTGAATTCGAGTGCAAGAACAAATTTTTACGAGCGAAACATTTAATTTTTTTAGTTATTAGTTTTGGAAGGAAAAGGACTTACAGGAAAATGCGTAGTTCTTCGATAGCTGCCTTCACAGTGCGCCGGTTCAGGCGATATTTCCTCCAAGCTTCACGCGAAACGAGGGTTTGAGGTGTTCATCACACAGCACCGATATTTTTCACTTTTAGAGTTTTAGCGCGAGCGCGGGCGCACGATACGTGTCACCAGTAAGAACGCACAGGACAGAGAGAGGGAAAAAGGAACGAATGGATTTTGGATAGGAAATCCTTCTCGAATGAGTTATTGAGTGAAGTGTAATATAATGTTGCAAGTATAATGAGGTACAGATAATATAATGCGAATGGCGCAGACAACTCCCCCGGCCTAGAGGTTATCCTCTAAATTACAATTTTATGAGAACTTAAATTAAAAAAAAAATGAATTTAATTAAAAATAGAGTTTAGCGCAATTGTAAAGTAATTATTGAGTAGGTAGACGACAAAGCCGCACTACCGGGCGTATGTAGGAACCGGAAGCAGTTCTAACTTTCACAGTCCTAACTATATTATCCTTTCCAGGATAAGTCGCATCTATGACACCTAAAGGCCAGCAAAGCGGGTGAGCGTTGTTGTCTTTGATAACAACAATCGTACCTACTTCAATAGGCTTTGACGGTGTGTTCCACTTTTCACGCTGTTGCAAGGAAGTGAGGTACTCCTGGCTCCAACGATTCCAGAAGGAATGAGTTATTTTATTAAGAAGTTGATAACGCGATAAGCGATTGTCTGAAATGTCTGTGACGTCTTCAGCAGGTAAATACTTAAGCGGAGTTACGTTTAGAAAATGATTAGGCGTTAAAGCACTAATATCAGACGGGTCGGAGCTTAAAATGCTTAGAGGTCGATTGTTTAAAAGACATTCAATTTGAACAAGCACGGTACTAAACTCCTCGTAAGTTAATATTTGAGAACCAATTACTTTAAAAAGATGAGTTTTGACACAACGAACAGTAACTTCGCTGAGTCCATTAAAATGAGGACCGTATGGCGGGCTATGTTTAAATTGTATGCGATTTTCAGCTAGTTGATCACCTATGTAATTTATATGAGATTTGGATTGAATTAGGGCGTAAATTTCATTCAATTTGCGCTTTGCGCCAATGAAGTTTGTACCTCCATCACTATAAATCATAGCAACAGGACCTCTACGAGAAATGAAACGCTTAAAAGCGGCGAGAAATAAATCTGAACTAAGGTCAGTGACTAACTCTAAGTGTACTGCCTTAGTTGTTAGACACACGAACACACAAATGTAAGCTTTGTGGCTCTTAATTCCGCGTTTTCGGATATGAGTAAAGTAAAAGGGGCCACAATAGTCCACAGCGGTATTAACAAACGCTTTCGCTTGTGAAACGCGAAAGTCGGGTAGATCACCCATAGGAGGGTAAGTATTTTGAGGTTTAAGTTTAAAACATTTGTTGCAACTATGTACGCGTTGTCTTACAATATTACGAGCGGATAAAATCCAAAATTTTTGTCTAATGATAGATAATAAAAGAGCGGGACCTGTATGTAAATTAGTTACATGATAAAAGTCAATTACGAGTTGGGTAAAACGTGATTTAGTTGGAATTAGAATGGGGTGCTTTTGACCATAATCAAGTTGAGAATGAGTTAACCTTCCACCTACTCTGAGAATATTATTTGAATCCAGAAAGGGGTTGAGTTTAGCGAGACTTTTATTTATTTTTTTTATTTGATTTTAAAGCGTTCATTTCTTCAGAGAAATATCTACCTTGTACGTAACGTATAAGGTGTATTTCCGCGGCTTCTAAATCGGAAACGGTGATGGAACCATGCGAAGTTAATATCTTGCAGAAACGTAATATTAAAACCAGGCTACGTAGTAAAATAGAATATTTAGAAATGCGGTCAATTAAAGATTGAATAGGTTGAGAAATTTCTTGCGTAACTTTAACTGCGAGAGCGATATTTTTAGTTTCCATTACTTCCGAAGTATTTTTATTTAAATTGACCTTAAATGGCTTGATTGGCCACTGATTTAAGGGGAATGAAAACCAATGCGGAGCGTTAAACCAAAGAGTTAAATCTAATAATTGTTTAGGCGTTACGGGACGAGAAACTATATCAGCGGGATTTTCAGTTCCATCGATGTGAAACCAATGTTTAGCAGGTAATTTTGAATTAATTTCAACAATGCGATTTGCAACAAATGTATGAAATCTATGCGAGGGCGAGTGGATCCAGGTGAGCGTGACTGTTGAATCAGAAAAAGCAAAAATATTATTAATTTGGCAGCGTTTACTTAAAACTTCTACAACTGAGTTAATTAAATTTGCTAAGAGAAGAGCAGCACATAACTCGAGGCGAGCTAAGGGCGTATTTTTAAGCGGAGCGACGCGTGATTTAGAAGTAAGTAAGAGGACTGATCCGTTATCTTCGTCATTAGAACTAACCCTTATGTAAACAGCGGCACCATAACAGCGCTCACTGGCGTCTGCGAATCCGAGGAGAGTGACATGAGAAACCGAGGTGATACCTACATGTCGCGGGAATTTTATTTGTTCGAGATAGGAAAGTTCTTTGTGAAATTGATTAAATTTATTTTCAATGTAAGCTGGTACAGCGTCGTCCCAATCAAGGTCATGCTTCCAGCATTCCTGAACTAAAACTTTCATGAACGCGGTAACTGGACCTATAAGACCTAAGGGGTCAAACAGCCGTGCGGTTGCGGATAAAACGGTACGTTTCGTACATTTAAGAGAATTATAATTTATTTTAAATTGAAAAGAGTCCTCTACAGGATTCCACTGCATACCTACAATTTTAGTATTATTATTGGCGTCCGCGTCAAACTCAATATTTTGCGAACTTAAATGAGTTGAAGGAATTTTATTTAAGAGTTCGGAACTATTAGAGATCCACTTTACAAGGTTGAAACCGCCTGACCTGAACATGGCGACCATTTCTAGATATGTAAGCTCAGCTATGTCAACGCCATCTAGCGAACATATGTAGTCATCCATATACATATGGTTTTCAGCCTCGTAAGCCGCGATCGGGTAATTATCCCGACTATCAGATGCGAGTTGGCGAACTATCCTCATAGCTAAATAAGGTGAGCTTGAGACACCGAAAGAAACGCGGTTAAATTCAAAAGTTGAAATCTCAGAATCTTTATCGAATCTGTATAAAATGCGTTGAAATGCGTGATGATCTGAATGAAGATTAAGTTGAAAATACATTTTTTCGATCTATGTCTGCAACTACAGCAACGGAAAACATGCGAAGATTAATTAATAAATCAAAGATGTTACTTTGTAGATTCGGACCTACGTAAAGGAGATCATTTAGCGATTTACCTGAGCTAGTTTTACAGCTAGCGTCAAGCACGATGCGAGTTTTACTGGACTGTTTATCCGGGCGGTAAACAGCACGGTGCGGAATATAATAATGCGGGATATTGAGAGAGGGATCTTTGACCTTGGCTAAATAACCTTTGTCAAGATAATCTTGAAGCGTAGCGTTGTAATTAGTTCTGATCACGGGATCAGAATCTAACTTTTTTTCTAAATTAATGAGGCGACGCATCGCCGTTGAGTACGAATTTCCTAAGTCGGTACACGGAGCCTTAAATGGTAGCTGCACTGTGTATCTACCTGTTTCATCGCGAGAGTAAGTTGAATTAAATATTTGTTCACACGCCTGATCATCAGGACTCATGTGAACCTTATTAGGGACGCTTTCCAGCTCCCAAAAGCGTTGCGTTAGCGTGTCTAAGCTGAGCGTGCTAGTAGCGCACAGAAAAGTTTGCTCGCTTTTATTTTTATTTATTTGATCGGGGCGAGAGCGCAAAGTTATGCGAGGTTGACAATCAGCCCGACCCATGGCTATGTAACCAAGAGTGGTTTCTACAGCGACGACCGCGGAGCCAGGTAAAGTTACCTTTCCACTTCCCAACAAAAGCGGGAAAAGTTCATTGCCGAGGAGGCAATCAATCTCACCGGGAACATGGAACGCGTCATCAGCCATAGGTAAATTACGTAATGGAGTGAGATTTGTGATATCTACTAATATGTTGGGCAAGTTGTCAGTAATACGATCTAAAACCCGAGCGTGAATTGTATAACAACAGCGGTGATCAAAGCGAGAAAATATTTTAAATGTTGTAGTACCATACGTGGGTATTTTTGCGTGACTTATACCGAAAATAGAAGATTTGTCAGGAGTAATTTCTAAGTTTAAACGTTTACAGCAAGCCTTAGTAATAAAATGACTCATTGAGCCTGTATCAAGAAAAACGCGGAGAGTATAAGGTTTATTATTATTATAAGCGTATACGGAAGCGGTAGGCAACAAAACAGTTGTATTATTTTCAACGCTTGAGGTAGCCGAAGTCAGTGATAAATAAGGAGCGTTTGAATTTTCGCGCGCATTGTTATCACCTGTCGATACGCGTGGCGAGTCGAGTGTCGCGGGAGTGGCAGTCGGCGAAGGCGCGGAGGCGCACACAGGTGCTAATGCCACGCCAACTTTTTGAAGTTTAGTTAAATAAGGAGCCATATCGCAACGCGTGCTTCCAAAAAAGAATCGACAACAAACTGAGGTGGGAGCCTGGTTGTAAACAGTGTGGACGCAAACACCAACCGTGAGCTCCACAAACCTCCCACCAAGGTGACCCCTGTTGAAAACTTGTTTACAACAGTCTGGCCGGGGTTGCGAATGATGTTTACGGTGGCAAATCGAACACGTATTTGATGACTTGCACATTTTAATATTATGAAATCCTAAACAGTTACGACAAAACTTATGTTTGTTTACAAGATCTGATCTATCTTTTACGTTTTGATTCATAAAATGAGAACATCTATAAAGTGGATGTGAATCAGGGGATCCACATACCTTGCAGGAACGCACTGGGGTGTTCTGATAGGTACTCGCGAAGGCTTGACTGTTTCTAGGTTTAAATGAGGATTTATTATTTTCGTTATTATTACGAACTTTAGAGGGATTAGAGTGACTACGAAGCGTTATTATTTTACTTTGTTCTTTTAGAAATAGCGAAAGATGATCGAAAGTAGGTATTGTAATATGCCTATGCGATTGTTCGAAAAGGTTAACGACCTCTTTATCTAGCTTACTGAGTGCAATATCAGTTATTATGAAATCTGACAAATCTTTTATGTCTAAGCGACGTAAAGCGGCTTGTGCCGAATGAAATTGCTCGAGAAACGAATCGATAGGTTGATAAGGTTTAAATTGAATCATTTGATGTAAATACATGGAAGCTTGTACGCGCGTATCGTGATATTTTTCTATTAAATCATTCCAAATGAGTAGGTAATTATTAGCGGTAGGTATGATACCTGAGCAAACAGTTAATGCTTTGCCCGATAAACAACTTATTAAATACTGAACCTTTTCGGCGTCAGTAAGATGCGAATTATCATGAATAAGACTTTTGAAGTTTTCATGAAAAGTTGTCCATTTGCTGGGCGTGCCATCAAATGAAGCAAGTTTTAAAGGCGGTAGTTTACGATTTAAAAACTCGAATTTATTACTAGTGCTATCATTACTCGTATTTTGTGACTTCTGAATGTTAGATTCTATTGCTTTTATTTCACAATAGATTTCATCAAATGCGGATAGTGAGGAGTAATTCGGTTTTGTCGTCGAACCACTTTCTAATAATGCTAAATTATAAGCATCAAGAGTTTCCATAAAGTTTGTTCTAATTTGCTCAAGGGAGCCAATTCGAGCTAGAAATTGCGATTTTAATGAACCATTCACGGAAACTTGTAGGCCGAGATCGTAAATGGATTGCACCATATGAAATAAATTTTCTTTTTTAGACTCTAATAGAAGAACTTTGGGATCTTCATAGGATTCTTTATCAGATTCCCTACCCTTACTACGCGTAGAAGTCATTTTTAGCGTTAGGAAGTACCTACTCGAGTTTTTAACCGTGTAATAAAATAGATGAGTGAGTGAATGTACGCGAGCGTGCGTGAGCAAAAATGGACTCGCCCGTGTGCGTTATATTTTGAAAAATATGCGAAAATATGCGTGAGATGCCTAAAATATAATTATAATACTTTAGATAATGCGTGTTTATATTTAAATATGATGCGTTTTTGTAAAAACAACTAAGCGTTGATGAGATTGAGCGGGAAATGTGCCCTATTGGGCGCGCCTCGTGTATCACGTAGACGAGTAATGGCGGATGCGTAATTGTGCGTTTTTAGCGTTTTTATGCGAATAAATGATAAATATGATGTGTGTGATGAGTGTAGCGTAGATGCGTAGTATATTGCGTTTTTTATTGGGTGAGAAGGACCAGAAAACTTGGAAGGAAAAGGACTTACAGGAAAATGCGTAGTTCTTCGATAGCTGCCTTCACAGTGCGCCGGTTCAGGCGATATTTCCTCCAAGCTTCACGCGAAACGAGGGTTTGAGGTGTTCATCACACAGCACCGATATTTTTCACTTTTAGAGTTTTAGCGCGAGCGCGGGCGCACGATACGTGTCACCAGTAAGAACGCACAGGACAGAGAGAGGGAAAAAGGAACGAATGGATTTTGGATAGGAAATCCTTCTCGAATGAGTTATTGAGTGAAGTGTAATATAATGTTGCAAGTATAATGAGGTACAGATAATATAATGCGAATGGCGCAGACAAGTTTGCACTGAAACTTATAAGAAAAAATTGGATTTTTTCTTAAACTAAATGTTTTTCCACACTTGGAATTGTTCGTGTGTTGCAGCTAAATCCGGCTTGACTGGAAGCCGACCCCAATATAGGGTGTGTGCACAAACATGTAAACTCCGTAATACATAAGACACGTAAACCCAAAAGGTCTCAAATCTGAAATAAACATCTTTATTATTTTTAGTATAATATAAAAATATGAACCTAGACCAGCAATGAGTAAATGGAATGGTTACCAAACTTGAATAAGATTAAATAACATCATCATCTCCTTAGCCTTTTCCCAACTAGCATTAGAATAATTTAATTGCATAGAAAAAGTAAAGGCGTTTCTAATAAGACCTTTATTTTAGCTACTGAAAACTGTCTGCTTGCGTCCTGATCACCAGTTTCAAAGAACCTTGTGTGATGGCTTCTAAATTAAAAGAATCTATTCCTATAACTGGAAACCGCTAAGGGTACAGGTCTTACAGCTTACCTCAAACATACACAATGGCTTTTATACGCCTGTCTGTGTCTATTCCCACCATTGTTATGATCGACTTCCAGTTTAACCGGATGCGGTTGAATACCTATGTTTTACATGGAGCTATTGCCTATCAGACCTTCACATCGCACCTGATTGACTTTACAGATGGCTATACCATTCATACGCTATGCCATTATCAACCTAGAACTGAAAAACTAGATCAAAAATGAAGGTTGCTTCTAGGCAAGCATTCATCGTTGACAACATCATCGCTTACCACCAGGTGAGATAGGGTTAGCTCACACCGCGAAGCGAAGCGTCTCGCTGCGTAACGGAACAGTTACATTCGCGACGTCGTGTTGTCGGCGATTTAACCATGTGCCTCGCAACGTTGCCATGCGTCTCGCGGCGGCGCGCGGTGCAGCGCAAAATCACTGGTCTCTTCCTGCATCGTCACGTCGCGTCGCGTCTCGGTGTGCTCTGACCCATGGTAGTCAAACACGAGTCTATCAATAACAGTAATAAAAAGAAAAGCTGTAACTCACTCTGATTCCTCAGCCAGCACTTTCATGATCCGCCTTCCTCTCCAGTCAGGATGCGTGGAGGCGATCCTGAGGTCCATCATGGCATTTTCACTGGCTGGCACCTTCTCCCAGATCTTGGCTTCCTTGCTTAAGTGGGTGAGCAACCGAAGGATGCGCCTGAACTTGTGGTGAGGGCATTGTTCTACTTTGTCTGAGTCATCGACATCCTGTGGATAAAAGTACAATGGTAAAAATTAGTTTTCATTAATGTACCGCCTCGATAGTTTAGTGGTTCTAACCCCTAATGGCGAACATAAGGTCCTGGAATTGATTCTGGGGTCGGATAAAGCGATATTGGCATTTTCCCCCTATATCTCAGAAGCAGCTCTGAGTCTGGGATTAAGTTAATGACAGGAGGTTCGTCCTGTATTACATGGGATAACTTTATGTACCTAAGGCAGTGGTATTATACAGCAAAGCATCCTCGTCAGGTCGGTTAGAATATTCAATCTTTGAGTTAAAATGACTGGTATTTTTATGTCGAATATTAGTTAAGAATGTAAGTGCTATTATTGCAATTTGTACCCCCTGTATAAATAAATATTATTTATGTGTGAATTAATTTGTAATCGAATTGCTTTTATTTCTTATTCAATTGTTTTAATTTGTCACTCTTGCTAGATTATAAATACGAGTATCTCAGATCAGTATGCTAACAATGCGGTAACAGCAAGTCCATTCAGTTTTTTTAGAGTATCATGTAAATAATTAGCAAAATATTTATGCAGCGGGTCTAACGACTGATTGTCTAACTTAATTAATTTATAGAACAAGTCAATCTGTCAATCTAATGCAAATATATTTGTCCTTGTCAAGATAATTGGCAGTGAAAGGACAGTTTCCGCATTTTTCAGTGATGGTGATGTTTAGGACTATTTAGCATAGCAAAGCATCAGCCTTATAATGTTCCCACTACTGGGAATCAGGCCTCCTCTCTAGGAGAGGGAATAGGCCGTAATCCACCACACTGGCCCATAGCGGGTTGGTGGATGCCACATGTCTTCGAATTTTTGGTTCTAGGACATGCCGGTTTCCTCACGATGTTTTCCTTCACCGTTTTGAGGTAGGACTATTTGCAATAATTTTAACGTCGCGATCACTGGAGCGCATCGACCTGCCAAGTACGAGTAGAACCCTTTCGTTGTCGCCCTTGAGCCAGTTTTAATTGTATTGACATTAAGTTGGATATTGATGAATTTTAGAGTCCTTTAAACGAGAAAATTTATTGCCATGGGAACAAGAATTGAACGGAGATTGGGTTGATTTCTTGGAAGTATTTTACCGTTGAGACTGTTTACAAATAATCAAATGCTCAATAACTTGGAATGAATTATCTCTATAATATTATGAATTTGTGCCCGGTTAATGGCAATAGAATTAAGGCTGGGGAATCATCAAATAACTCCTACTACTCCAAGTACAGCGAGAGCGAGTGCCAAAACTTTACTGATTAGATTTGCACCTTAGAGGACCTATAAATGATGCCGCTATAAACGTGGCAACCTACTGGGCCCAAAAACATTGAGGAAAAAAAATCCATCCACTTGGGAAGAAGAAGAAAAACAAGATGCAGCAAGAGAGAGAGAGTCAGACTTTTATTGACAAGATAGATGTTTGTTCCGGATCTGGGTATCTTGTTTGTATGAATTTATGTTTGTGAACGCACCTAAGTTACAGGAGTAGTTCTTATTATGAGACAACGTATTTTGTTTAAACCAAAAAAACATTTTTCATGATTATGCAGCTCAAATAAAAAGAACAAAGGCTACTAGAATGAAAACGATCATAAACAAGAATACTGAGGTTTATTCATTTATGCAGGGTCCATTTGCGTAAGCCTCCGTTGCTAAGCGGATTTCCTCGAAAGTACCTACTCGTAAGCTTTCATATTGATTTTCTTGCCGCTCGGAAAATGAAAACATGAGGTAAAAGTTTTCTAGGAAAAGTTGATTACATTAGCATGGCTTGATGTTATTTAAACTTGAGATTTTATTTTCCATGGTAGCTAAGGAGGATTGGCATTTTCAATTTCTTTTTGTATGCACTTTTTACTGATCACCATCAGTATAGTATACTTAAATATGTTTTTGTATCTAATTTTAAACTAATTAAGAAGTAAAATTGTTTGTTTATTATGATGGTAAAATTTATTCTCTTGATATCTGATTTATTTTTCACTACCGTATCGTTGGAAACAAAATGTACGAATCTCGTAGATTTATCTTACAGGAGCGAAGCTGCAGGACAATACTATATAAGTTTCCTATAAACGTATAAGTATAAACTATACTGCCCTTATAACGAACATAATTGTGACCATTGAAGTACCTAAGCGATTGCTAATACCTATTGGATTGGTACCTTAAGTTAATTGAAATGAGATTGTTCTGCAACAGACAATTAACACCTGCACGGAAGTTCATTGCCATTGATATCCTATACACGGCACGTTCTTATTGTATCGTATGAAAAGGTAGTACCAAGAAAATTGGACCACAAACCGCAGTGAAAAAAATTAATTGTTACAAGTAGGTTGTTTTTGGCGTTGATGTCTTTTAGTAGAAGGATAACAAAAAAAATGTAAGTAGTTACGAAACTAATCGATATTTTTATAGATATAATTTTTTATCGATTGACAGTTTTTACATTATTTTCACACACTAATGGATCGATGTCGATTAATGTACTCGCTTAATATCAAAGAACGGGAATCGATTGTGAACTACGGGTTCCCCTAGCTGTGAAATTGAACGCCAAAGGCAACTGATAAAAACCCGAATAGGCTTAATCAGTAACAGTTTGGATTTAATCAGTCGATCCTGGTCGCTGCACGTAGTTTAGTAGATTTTTTATAGTATCCATACGCCCAACGATCTGGTCACAAAAAGCTCGCTCTTTTCGTTAATATTAAGACATCATGTTTATAAACCTACTCGTAAATTGCTTTTAATTGCTCTAACTTTTGCACATGATTTTGGATGATACAGCATGCATTTTAAGCACGCCTAGTCCAATTTTAAGTAAGACAGTACCTAACGTAATTTTTGGCACTGCAGGTAGAAAGAAATATGATAAAGAGTACTATAATGAACAGTGGGAAAAGTCGGTCTATGGATAATGAGGATGATGATTTTGGTAAGATACTCACATCCCTGTGCACAATAGCATTGAGGACGATTCCTACAAATTCTCCATTGTCATCAACAGCTGCCAACGATACTCCTTCGTCTATAGAACTGGACGCGTACTCCTCCAGTTCAATACACCGACTAGTTGGCGTCTCCAGCAGGTTCACGGCGAGGTTCAACGGCTCGTCACGGAAGAAAAACCTGAAATGTTATTTGAAGTTAGTTTTTTAAAGGTTCCTTATGGCTGTACTTACGCAAATGCAGTGCAAACAAACACGCATACATAACGTTACCATAGGCGTGGGCTTGCGTACGACAAGCAATGGGTAGTTCACCGTCCGGCCGTCCGGTAAAAGTCCGGAGCGAGCCCGAGTCGAACTGTAAGGGCCCAGAAGGGCGGAAGCCTACTGGGGCCATGGGTTAGCCTCCAAAAGGGAAACCCGGGGTACTGGAACGTAAAGCAAAGAAGGGAAAGGGGCACTCAGTCTGACACCTGACCTGCTGTTCCACCCTAAAGCGGGAAAAGTTATTGAATTATTTCCAACATAAAAACTCCCTGTTTTAGGCATCTTGACAACTTTTGTATTTAGACTAACTCGAAGATTTAAAACAAGAAGACTTCAGTCAAACAATATTTATCCTATATACTATAAACGAATACGTCACACGGCATATATGTTCGTCAGTATGGTGTGTATCCATATAATAATCTAACGCTGATTAATATCAATTTGATGTTTAATTTGATGACATTTCAACGAGAGGACGTATTTACTGACACAGCATTTGCTATAAATAGCAATGTTATATACTGTATTTAAACAGACTAAAGTCCAGTCTTAGGAAGGGCAGTCTATTCATAGATATGTTATTGTTATGATATATCTAGTGATGCTGTAATTGCGTCTTGAAAGCATGGCTGCATATGCAGCGTGACGGTGCGTGTAATACAGTATGACGTTGTACCCAATTCGATTTAACGCCAATCTGCATCTGCATGCAAAATTTGTAATAACTTTTTTTTTAGGTACAAAATTATCAGAATGACTTTTCCCGCTATTGGGTGAAGAGGGAGGGCGTGACAGACTTTTACTGACTAAATCCCACCCCATTCTTTCGTTGCCTTCGATCTGGGGTCACGAGCTTCCTTTCGGAATCCAATCCATGGCCCAAGATGCAGTGTAACACAGTATGAGGTTGTAACAAATTCGATTTAACGCCAATCTGCATCTACATGCAAAATAATTAATAACTTTTACTACTGAACGTAGAATTTAAAGATCTGAGTTTTGTAGATAACTTACCGCGGCCTTGAAACGCAAAGGGCAAAGAAAGGAACTAAGGTATATTTTACATAGTCTACAACTCTGAAACCCTCTCTAGTTCCTCCCAGAGCGAAAGGGTTTAAAAGATGATTCTCCACAAACAAAGAGTATTGTAATATAACTTGAGAGAGGATAATTATGCAAGGACTGGAACAATTTGCCTGTTGCAGTTTTTCCGTCCTATTATAATTTGGGTGTCTTCAAGACTAGAGTGAATAGGCTCTTAATAAACTAGTGCGCCTCACCATCGACGATTGCATCACTGCTCACCATCAGGTGGGATCGCAGTCAAGCACTAGTTTATAACAATTAAAAAAATTAAAAAAATTAACAGAATTTATATTATATCTTCTGTTTAAAATATACTATCTCTTGTCTCTTATGAAACCGATTGTTGCAAATACGGTTTAATATCCTATGACCCTTTTAACATCTAACTTCTATCGGGACTAATGGCAAAAGTTATGCAACATCTATATTACCTTTCAACAGAAGTTACTTGCAAGTTGCATGATAGCTCGATAGTAGTCTACAGTAGCAAGAACAGGATCCTTGCTTCATATACCATCTATTGTGTCGTGCTTATCAATTATTGAAGTTTTTCCCCATATGACTATCGAACATATTTACCTAAAGACTTTTTTAGGTGGGAAATCATCTAATAACTTTTCCCGATACTGGATGGAGCGGAAGGGCGTGTCCAACGGATCCAGTAGGTTTCGACTCTGCTGGGCCCCTATGGTTATGCTAACTTCTCCGTCGATGAATAATTGAACTTTCCAATAGTCACCGTCCGCTAGCCCACGCCTACGGTTTTTTCTTTACGAAACGGCTGCGACTTCTCCCGCTCTTAGGCGGAGCAGGAGGCCGTGTCAGACTCTTGCTGACTAAACCCCAACCCGTTCCTTCGTTGCCTTCGATCTGGGGATACGGGCTTACCTTTCGGAATATCCTTGTCCCCAGAGGCTTCGGCTCTGCTGAGCCCCTACAGGCCCACGCCAACAGTGGATTTAGTGATTTTAGGTAAATCGACTATGTTATAATTATTTGTTTTTTTTTCTTTCTTACCTTCTGAGGAAGTCGAGGGTGCGTTCCTTGTCTTTGGCTGTGATGGTTCTGACGTGGTAGGAGGTCTGGCTCGCCTTGCTGATGTCGAGAGCAGCCAGCTGCTCTGGAAGCTTGTCAGCAAGCTAGAAAGAAAAGAAGATTAGGATTATTATTAAGAGAGTGAGTTTTGTCTGTGTGTTGTATCTCAACATTGTGTAAAACAAAGTAGTTTTCCCGGTATGTTTATACGCAAATTCTGCCTTAACCCACGAAACAAATTTTGATGCGGTTTCCACGTATAGAAAGAACAAACAATGAAGTAAAATTTGTACCAGTGCATAGTCAGGTTGGGTCACTAGTTAAGTGTAAAAATGGGTCTGTAAACTTACAAGTGATTTAATGATATTTATTTTGCGTATAGGCTTTAAAAAACACCACGTCGATTTTTTCGTCAGTTCAAATTAGATGAAGCTGGTATTTCCTAGCTGACTACCCTGTTTCGAAACTCTGAAACGGGTTCGAGTGGAGTCACTGGAATTATGATCTGGCTTCATGTTATTTTTTTTTAGGTGGAACCGCTCTTTTGTGTCGGACTTTTAATGACTAAAACCACATAACATATAAAGGAAGTACTAAAACCGACTCGTTTGTTTCTTTTTTGCATAAAGTTCCAGAACCCCAAGTTTTTATTTCAAAAGTAAACCCATGACTCCAGAGGCTTCGACTCCGTTCTATTATGTGTCGTCCATGACAAAAACGAAGCTTTAACTAAATTGGTCACGGTTAATGGCTTGCAGCCTGCACTGGGTGCATATCGTGAGCGTTAGTTAATTTAAATAGTCCTTAATAACAATTTCTTTGTTTATAACATAAAGCTGGGGGCACACCAAGGAATGTCAAGGTGTAGACTTGTACAGATCTAAATGGATAAATCGCTTAAATGCCGTTGTTGCGACAGCCTTGCCACGACGACAGTTGTTGTACTGGTTGCTATAATCTGTGGTATATTGTTTAGTTTATCTGTGTTTGTTGTGTTTACTTGTTTATTGTTATTGTGTTGTTTGAAGTCTTTATAAGCCTGGTCTTTGAGAAGCTTTGTTAGAGCCAAGTCTAGCACTGGAATTGTTATATTTTGGTGAAATGATTTTATGGTTGACTCTTAGGGAAGATGGATTACAGTTGAGTCCTTAATTTTTGGATAAATGTGTTATCATCAAATGAAGACCGTTGTTTTTTAATGGCGAATCATCAAATAGCGTCTCCCACTCTGAGTGGAGTATGGATAAGTGTCAGACTTTTACTGTTCTTTCAGCAACCCTTTTTTGCAATGGCTGCGGTACTTCTTTTGTACTAACTGGTCATATCAAAGCAATAGAAGAATGTCTTGTGGCTTTTAACCATAGGTTTGAGGTTTGGGATCGGGATAAAAATGACTTAGGGGCTATTCCACGGCCTATTTGTGTCTTAAATTTCATCAACACACGTTCATCTGATCGAGCGTGAACGAGTAGCAAACACATATATACAAACAAATTTTCTTTACTGAAAATATGAATATGATAATAGTATGCTCAGTGTTATTGATTATAATTCAATCGTACAAAGCACACTTTTAATTAATTATAGATTAATCCTAGTTGCGGATATCTTCTTAGATCTCAGAGCACAATGGGCACATAAATAATTATATTATCATATACACTGCGTCATCACCACAACGGCATAGTTATATCATGTATTGTAAAATTACAATTTAATTAATAATAATTGTGTGGATTGTGTAGCGCAGTAGAATAGTCATTAAAGTTTATGCGTTTTTAACTTGTGTGTGGATCTAGTCAGAATAAGTGACTATTAATGTGGGCTATTGAATTACAGGTGATTCATTCTGTGGTGCAGTAGTGGCCTAATCGTAATAGCTCGGTCTCACGAGTTGTTCGTCGCGGTTTCAAATCCTGGCAGACTTATACTAATTTATTCAATACCTACGAAGATACCTACTTTTGTTTCTCTGCTACAAATTAAATCAGTCATGAACCATTGCCTCTCTTCTAGAAAGAAATTTTATACAATTTAGCATTAAAAGAGTGTAAAGTGTAACTGCACTTTTGTCTCTTGACTTTACACTCAACAAGTAATAAAAAAAAACTTACTCGTACTGAACTACAAAGTAATTACATCAATTATTAGAATATTTCATTACTATAAGTACAATGAAGTCAAGATGCCAAAGTAGATTAGAACATACTAGCTGAACAAGATCCAAATTGGGAGATATGAAAATACGAGTAGTTTTCCACTTTCACGTAAGTGCAGCGAACATTATTCAGGCTATTCGGGTAGTGTTACAAATTTGAGGCATAAGGTATTAGCAGCCTTTTGCATACCGTTGTTACCGTGTCGAATCCGGCTTTGTCGCGTTGGTTAAATGCAATAAAATTATGCTAAATCTTTGTGCAGCTGAACTAAGATTTGGTCACAATGGACGATGCATATCTCACTAATATTATTTTAGCATTATCGGCCTTATAATGTTCCCACTGCTGGGACTCAGGCCTCCTCTCTAGAAGAGGGAATGGGCCATAATCCACCGCGCGGGCCCAGTGCGGATTGGCGGATGTCACATGTCTTCGAATTTTTGATTCTAGGACATCCTGGTTTCCTCACGATGTTTTCCTTCACCGTTTTGAGAGCAGTGGTGATGAAATAAATTTTCACAAAGTAATGCGCCCGGTTTCGTTTGAACCCGCGATCTATATAACTTGCATTTCGGGGAAGTTACCACTGGGCCACCACTGCTCTTAATAATCTGACTAATAATATACAGGCTAAACTTTGTAGTTATGAGTATGTAAGTGAATGTTAAACAAATTCCCAATACAACCACTTTTTGTTAATGATGTAAACACGTCATTCACAGAAAATGGTCGTTTCCTATAATTGATTTGTTTATACAAGACCATCCTCTGAACATTTAATGAAGTTGTTAGTAACCCGTATTAATAGAAATAAGTCGATGTTAAGTCACAAAAAAATATAGACTTCCAAAAAGAAAGTTACTTGGCACATTTTAGTGTTTATTCTTGTAAACAGTTCACTACTTGTCTTCGAAACTTGATGGTTCGATTTTTATTATATCGAACACGGTATGTCGATAATTCAGTTGTACGATGTTTTACTGCATCGATGATTTATTGGTGCGATGTAACGTTTGTGCGAAAAATCCTGTTGCGAAAAACCTTACACCGATTGTTCATTAGTTCGGTATTTTTTTATTGTACCTATGTCGGTTCGAAACACCTACTGTTCCTTGACATTTAATATTATAATACAATTAATATATACAAGTAGGGAACCCGTGTGCATGCACCCCTACACTATTAGCCTAAACTATAAACACACCTATGTATCTACACAAGTATCTACATGCCCACAGCCGGTACTGCATTGATTTAAATGCAACTGATAGTGAATTAATGGATAATTCCGACCGCTGTCACGATTAGCGACTCTAAACGCATTGTTACTTGTTATTAATGTTAGTACATAATGTACATTTTAATATAGATAAATTATACATATTATCAAGTTTGAAATGTTTAAGAGCCTGTTGCAGTTATAGAATATTTTGTGGGTCTGAGGTGGCCCGGGTGGTTTGTGGCGCCGTAATAGAGATTTTATTTTTATTAACTATTCATAACGTGAATAAATTCTAAATTATGCTAATTTTACCAATTTCCTTATCAATGTAACCAAACATCACATCGATGTTGCTTTGTATAAGATTTTTTTTATGTTCGTGACTATCAAATGGCTTTTCCTGCTAGATTGGGACAAGAGGACGTGTCAAATTTTTACTGACCATAACCCACCTGTGTCTTTCAGTTTCTTTTTGCGCTCTAGGGCCACAGTCACTCTTTCAACCGTTCGTATCGGCCTTATTGGGCCATCAGTTTTGCTGAAATTTTTTTGGGGTGCCATCGACTTGTAATACGTGGATTTGTCAATTAGTTTTTCCTTTTTGGGCGAACGAGAGAGGTCGAGTTAACAAATTTGAGGAGAATTTTGGAATTAAAATCTATGGGAGTGAACGAGGGGTTAAAAGTTTGTATAGAGAAACCTACTTTTATGCATGCGAAGCCGCTGGCAGAAGTTAGTTATAGATAAATAACAATACACAAGACATGAAAATCTATTCGCAGTGACCTTGTATCATCGTAAAGTATTACAAACAAGCATTTCGTGAACGGATACCGTCGCGCTGACAGATGTTTCCGATCATGAATCTCAGAATCAATAATATAGGCTAATTACTTAATCGAGATATCGATCGATTGATATTATAATTTAGATTTTGCATGCGACCACGCCCTATTCATCTGTATACATGGTTGCTAAGCGATTAGTCCTTAAATTAAAGTAGGTGTGGGTAAACTGTATAGCCTTAGCTTGGTGATTACCTAAGAGCCACCGATAGCCTTAGGTCGGAAAATACCTAAGGCTGTGTGCAAATTGAGTCACCCATACATATAGCCTTGGGTGGGTAATAACTAAGGTAACTATGGATACGCGAATTCTGTATTGAGTAAGTCAAGCACATCTCAAAACATGCTTTAACCTATCACATACCCGCAAAACGAGACACAATAGTAAAACAATAACAGCGCGGTCTCATAGGACCGGTCGGGGATACATGAACTAATGCCAAATTTTTGACCGGTTTTCAGGCTAGAGTTTGAGAAATACACAACTTCAAATAGATCTGAAATCAGGGGATTATATGAAATTTGATTAGGAGGGTTCATCATTCATCATTTCATCATTTCATCCGAAAGACGTCAACTGCTGAACAAAGGGCTTCACCAAGTTTCGTCACAACGATCGATCTTGTGCGTCTCACATCCATCGGGTTCCCGTGACCCTCACCAGGTCATCGGTCAACCTTGGGGGGGGTCGTTTCCTACAGCGAGGTTTATATCGACCTATTATGCAAATAACTTACAGCATAATATAATCGTTAGAAATAACAGTAATTTTCCGCTTATCCGGTAGTACGTAGGACAATAGAATGGAATAACAGTAATTACGTCTCCTACTACGGTTAGTTGTTGCACTTAGCAACAATTTGTGTCTTAATAGTGGTTAATAAAACTGGAACAGTTTAGTTATAGTGAATTAAGGTAAACTATGCCTAGACTTGTTCAGTGGTACAGTTGGCAACGGAAGTCGATTGACATTTGGAACTTAAATTAATTAGCCAGTTATAACGCATATGAAATACTTATTGCATCGTAGAGTAAGTTGACCAATTTGTGCAATTTATTAAAACAACTACAAAGTCCTTCCAAACGAAGGCAGGCTACGATTGCGGCGGTAAGTCTCTTTGAGGAGTGGCTGCAGAGACGCCATGGCGTCCTTTCCTTCCGCATGACACAACATGCTTCGGTGGCCATATGAAAATTATTTTGACTTTCGTTGCCGACAGTACCTACATAAGGACCAACCAGGGATGCTAATTTTAGTATACTTAGGACAATTTTAGAACATTATTTATGAAAACGTGTTGTGGCCTAACTGGAAAACCTAAGTTAGAGAATCACAGACATTATAAGTACTTATCTTGTTTTATAATCAACTGATCTCATAGCTAACGTAATTCTATCTGCAATACCTGTTTCAGTTCATTGATTATGACATCATAGTGCATTATAATTTTAATATTTGATCAGAAAAAACAGTGAAACGTCAAAGTTTTCATAATGTTCCAATAATTCTAAGTCATCGTACACTTTGTATTTGACAGCATTTTTTTACAATTTTTGCATAATGAATTGAGTAATAGTGACCGACTGAAGCATGATTTGAAGCCGAAACCGTAACTGAATGTTCGGCTCCTCTTTTATGTTCGGCTCCTCTTTTAGTTTCGGCCTTAACCATAATTCAAACCAAAACTGACGTGATAACAGAAAAACTGAAAAAAATAATAATATTTCGATACAGTTATACTTAGCTATATTTCGATACAGTTATGCATAATTATGTAGTTATTATATTAACTTTCATAAAATGCAAATAATTGAGTCAGTTTTTTTAAGGCATCTATCACAACCGTAAGCTGAAAGACATTAGTTTTGGTCGACCCGAGTATTCGGCCCTTTTTGGCAAAAAATATTTTTTGGCGATTTTGGCAAGAATTTTCTAGCCGAAACCAGTTTTTTGGTGGAACTTGCCGATATCGAAACCAAACGTTCGGTTGGTCTTTACAAAAAAAACCTCGATTTTAAAACGCTTTAATTGTCTTAAGATACTTAAACCAGATTTATTGTATACGGTGCATGATAGCAACTCATATTTTATCGTTATCAGTGTTTCGACATTAATTGGCGAATTGCAATTCATTAACGAATAGAGTACTTATTTTAATTGCGATTTTATGTAGGTATGTATTTATTTGAATATTCTTTAGATGAGTTTGTGGCTAGAATACTAATAGCCGCACGCACGAGACGATCTCTAAGGTTAAGCAACGCTCGAGGTTAAACTTTGGATGGGTGATCATCTCAACATGCCGAGATTTCTCGCTGTCTTAGGGCGTTGGTTGCTCTTCTCATTTGTAGATCTTTGACAATCGTTACAGGTAGTCAGAAGCCCGGAAAGCTGGCATCAGTCTTGCCAAGGTATCGTGTTAATTATTACTGGGTTGTGGATGTCAGATAGTCAGTGGCTCCATGTAAAATAAATACTGGTACCAGATTTTAAACTTGAACCCGACCCCAACATATTTGCAAAAGTACTACGCAGATAAATAATTAAATAATATTAATTATTCTGATTGTTCCATATATCGGATCGGGTGTCTGTCATCGACGCACAAACGATTACCGTGGATCCAGTACATGACTCATGACCCCCCAGTGGTGGATTTTTTCATCGGTAATTTCATATCCTAAAATATACTCTAATAAATTCGTGATAAATCTAGATTGCTTTACTAATGTGTTTGTGCGTGCGTGCGTACATACATACCAATGTAGTGCGTCGAAGCCCATTTGCCTACAATTAGGATAACTAATTGCTTTAAAACATCTAACGAAATGCATACAAGCTAAATTTTAGTACCGTACTTGAATTTTGATTGTAATATAATTTTCTAATTGGGGCGTATACGGGTGTGCATTATTCAAGTTAGGTCTCCTTTCTACCATCAGATAAACCATCCTTACGTTGTTGAAACATCTACAGTCCGGACTAAGCGTTTCGCCTCGTCGTTTATACCGCGTACATCGAAAGACTGGAACAATTTGCTTGCTGCGGTCTTCCCGTCCGATTATAATTTGGGTGTCTTCAAGGCTAGAGTGAATAGGCTTTTAATAAACTAGTGCGCCTCACCATTAACGGTTGCATCGCTGCTTACCATCAGGCGGGATTGCAGACAAGCACTAGTTCATTTTATACAAAACAAAATTGCTTGAATTATGATGGCCAAGAAGAAGATGGCGTGACGACTTGGAGTCCTTCCTGAGGGAATGGTCAGCAGTGGCTAAAGACCGAAAGGAATGGAAAAATGAAAGGGAGGCCTTTGCCCTGCAGTGGGACACAACGGGCTTATAATAATAACGATTATTGAGTTATGATGGTAACTTCATTTTCTAATTGGGTCGTATATGGCTGTGAATTATTCCAGTTAGGTATCTACAAGTTGTATAGTTCAACTCTTGGGTTTAGTCGCGGAAGTTTTAGCTTAGACTTATGGTCACGACTTAAAAGACATGCGGCAGTAATATCTACCGGAAATGAGTGCACAAGTTTAAACAGACACCTCGGTAAGGATAGACTGGTTATAATGTGGCGGCATATAATACGAGTAACAATGTATAATCGATTGCCACTTCCGCGATACATAAGACAATCAGGAAAATCTTTAGCGTGCAAAAGTGTTAGATAAAAACTAATACTACAATGCTGTTTAAATTGCATTCAAGATTGGCATGTCATGAAATAACGTGAAGTATTTTTATAATCCTGAATTGTTTTTTTTTTTATTATCTATTGATAGGGATGCACTTGACCTTAGTTTCACCTTACGGAGACGCCTAAAAGTACGAGTAAATTATTCAGTATTGACTTCAAGTCTTGTAGCTATTAGGTCCCCAATATTTTCGATGTAGTAGATTTTCGATGTATGTAATTAATTTAACTAAAGCTGTGGTGACTCAGTGGTAACTGGAAGCTGCCTTGACTAGTTGTAGGTCGTGGGTTAGTAAACCTAACTCGGTGCATTATTTTGATATTGATTTAACCCATACACGCAAAAATTAAATTCAACGAAAAAAACTCTTCTCTTTTCTGGACCAATTCCCTTTTCTGGAGCCCTTAACCACCGGTACCTTGGACCCGACATCGGCGGATTGTAAATTTTAAAATTTACAAATGATTTATTTTTTAATAAATATTTAAAAATATCATTAATATGCAAATAACACACATAGAGGAAATAATTTTGTACAATTCGCGAAATAATAATTATAACAAATATGAGGAGGACACCGGATGACCTGTGCCTACCTCAACAGTAGCAGCTGTAGTTATGCATATTCATTAGTGGTTATTACTTTCGTAGATGTTAATTAGGCGCATTTTGGAGAAGTTTTTATCGAATTGTGTATAGAAAGGGCTATGCTCGGAGTTTCCTTGCGTGATACCATCCGAAATTAAGATATCCGCAAGAGAACCAAGGTTATATATATAGCCCGAAGAATCGCCAAACTTAAGTGGCAGTGGGCAGGGCACATTGTTCGTAGAACGGATTGTCGATGGGGGCCAAAAGGTTCTGGAGTGGCCGCCACGTACCGGAAGACGCAGCGTTGGAAGGCCACCCACAAAGTGGACCGACGACCTGGCGAGGGTCGTGGGAATCCGACGGATGTGATTAGGTACCGGTAGTTGTGGCGACGGTTGGGGGAGGCCTATGTCCAACGGTGGACGTCTTTCGACTGGATTGATGATGATGAATAGATAACAGGAGAAACTGCTGAGAAAATCCTCTCTTAGTGCTTGTCAGGCAGTTTCTTCAGTGAATTTAAAAAATTCACCCCCAAAGAGTAGTGAAACGGGGGTCCAAAATTGAAATCTACTTTCATGTGGGCGGAGCCGTCTGGCAGAAGCTAGTATAGCATAATCAAGCTTATAATGTTCCCACTTCTGGGACTCAGGCCTCATCACTAGGATACGGAATGTCACTGTGCTACAACACAACGCGGGGCTAGTGAGAATTGATCGAACACATGTACACGAAATTTTGGGTCTCGGGGATGCCAGTTGCGGTTGTAATGGAATAATTACAACTCGTAAGTCAGTTGTACAAGTTGAGTGCAGTACCACAAGGTGGACCGGCGATGACCTGGTGAGGGTCGCAAGAATCTAATGGATGCGAGACGCACATTTCAACTGAAAACATGATGTGAGTGCAGTAAAATAAACTACAAACTGCATTTACTAAAGGCAACAAACACGTGTCTACATACATATAATGTTTATGTTCTAAGATCAATAAACTGTGCCACACTATCTGCTCTATAAAACAAGTGCAATAACGCAACTAGTAACACGCTCCGACATCCGACAGATGATTATTTCGGTAACAAAGTCGAGCATTCAGTCAGAAGCGGTCATTGCCATACCATAATTATTCTATGTCAAGGTTCTTGTGTCGCGACTGTACGCGGACTTTATGTCGTAAGTGTGGAGATGCCCTTAATTTTGCATACAGGGCAGCGATAGGGATCGTGATTCGTGAAATTTTTGACATCATTGTGACATTTTTGAACGTAAGATTTTAATGTTTCTAGGTATACAAGAGAAACTTACTGACTGATATAATATAAACCAATATAAAAGCATAGTCGAAACTACAGAAACAATGAATATGAAATTTTGTAGGCTAGCACTAAGAGAAGGTTTTCTAAAATTAACTCCCTAAAGAGATGAAATGGGGATTCAAATTTTGTTTTTGAACTTTTACACGATCGAAGCACCTGGCAGAAACTAATGTTATGTACAATTGTACATTATATAAATAAAATTGAAGTGTCTATGTATCATATCAAAATAATTCTTTTCGACTAAATGCTTACGAAAGTACTCGATTATACCCATAATAAATATGCATTTTTTTATCTGTGTTGGTTTGTTCGACCTAATCATTAAAAATTCCACAGCTAGATAGCTGATATTATAAGGAGTAATAGGCTATCTTTAAGGGTTCTCCATAAAAAATGATGATTGAAATTGTAGTTTTACGAGTCGAAGTCACGGGCACCAGGTATTTTTAAAATTAATGTTTGTAATTAATAATTGGATTCGCGTGTCTGATTAAAATCGACTTAAAACTGAATAAAATAGGTTTTGATGTCTGTGACGAAGATGCCTATTTGTCTTGATAATTGAGTAATCATTATCTCACTGTTTAGTCGATAATTTAGCACAATTACTTGCACGAGTTATTGTTTGATTGTTACAAAAAAGACCAGTTGTGTTGGTGGTGAATTACCTAAGGATTAAATAGATTCAAGCAATTTACATAATTAAAAAAGGCATGAATGAAATTAGTGATGAATGAACTTTTAGAAATCAACACAAACAGTATAACGTTTGCTTTTTTATTTTTAACACTAAACTGGTTTTATTAAAATATTTATGTCATTTACCAATGTATAACGTAATATAAAGAAACGGGAAAGCACCAAATTACAAATACTACTAAACAAATAGTCTACAACTTTTAGATAATTATTTAAATGTTGTGTATTTACTATCACTAAGTTGTAATCCGTGAGAGGAAACAAAGTACTAAATTATGAATTTATATCTCAGTACCACTTTTTACTGTTCCGTGCTCAGTACCTATGTTTAGCAAACAATATTTCCGCGTAATCGGGATATAATTATGTAAATGTAGGGAATTTGTATGAAACTGGTTTATTTTTTCTTCAATAAAACAGATTTATTTTATCACATTCCTCAAAAAAAACTAAATCCATTTAATTAGGACACTAAGCGTGCATAAAGTGCATTGATTCATATTGAGGAAACTATTCAGGCTTACCTTGAAGTTCTGAATCATTGGTTAGACCAGAATCTAACTTTCACGATTTTTTCCTTTTAAATACCTGAATAAAATTATGTCACACTAAAATTTAAATAACATGCTCATTAATAATTTAAATTAAAGACCAGAGACCCTTGTTAACTGTGCACGGTTCTGTCAGAAAAATGACGGAAATATCTAAAAGATAATACATGAGTATTGTGACATAATTGTCATTGTATTAATTTGAGAATGATCCAAATAACTAACGGATCGTTGAAGTGTGAACCGATCGCTAAAATTAAACTTCCGTAATTTTTAGAAGTCGTCTCAAATATCTACGTAAGTAAAAAACCCCGCCTAAACTACACTTTTTTAATGTCTCAATCCATACTAATTAAGCCTATGTCCGCATTGATATTGTAACTATGCTGCAAAAAATATAGCTGGGCAGGTCCGTGTGTATATGCACCTAATGACTATTTGGAACTACATGATAAAAAATCTGGTTAAGTGTGAGTCGGAATTGCACACGAAGGGTTTAGTACGATATTAAAAGCAAGCAAAAACCACCGACAAGGTAACGTTTTTTGTATGGGAATACAATTAATATTTTTGAAATTTATTTCAAATGTATTTCAAAATTTTGTTGTAATAGAAATACACGTTCTGAAAAATTTCAACTTTTACCTAAAGCTTTCAACTTTTTATGGTGTATGGCATGCAGACCGCTGAAATACAGTCAGAAAAACGGACTGATGGACAGCGGAAGCTAAGTAATTGGGTCTCATTGGCACCCTTCGACCACGGAACCCTAAAAACTAGACAAGTAAGAACTTAACCTGTATACCTATAAGTAGAAGTTATAATCTACTCGTAGTTATCTATTTTTTGTTAACGTGGTCTATATTTGTTTTTAGGTACAGCAAAAACATGTAGCGAGACAGGCATGCCTTGATAATAATTCCTACTTTATGAACTCAAAAGTAGGTCATCTCGTTTTAATGAGATTCATGCAAATCTTGCAGCATCACGTCATAAATCTTTATCTTATGTATTCATAATGAAGTTTAAATGCAATCTACAGGAAAAGTTTTTAACCACTGCATAAATTTTTTTTGGTGGCTCAGTGTAAGTAATAGAACAAAAGTCGATCTTTAAAGTTAAGCAACGCTTGCCAAGGTTGATCTGTGGATGGGTGACCATATTAACATAACGAGTTTCCTCCGTGCCTCGGAAAACACGTTAAGCCGTAGGTCCCAGCTGTTATTTAGATCTTTGGCAGTCGTTACGGATAGTCAGAAGCCAGTAAATCTGACTCCAGTCTTGCCATGAAGTAAAAATTTACGCAGTGGTTAAAAACTTTTCCTGCTACATATTATATAAAAAATCTTTTGTCCCAGTTTTTACTATCGAAGTTCGAACTCCTTCGAAACGGCCTGACGGATTGTTTTTTGTATATTTGGTAGATCTGAGAATAAGTTATAGGCTATTTTTCTACCCTCCTACCCCAACCTCCCATTTTTTTCGATGATAGTTTTATATGGCAGAACAACTTTTAGGATTTAGTTAGCTTAATCGAATGTTTCTGAAAATCAATTGCTGTGCTGTGCGTTAGTTTTGCTAAAATTTCAGAACGGATGCATTGATTTTAATCATTCTTGTTTTTTGTTATGTTCACCGTCAGGGAGGACTAAAAGCAAAAAAATAGGTGGGTAGGGTAGGAAAGAAGTAGAGTTGGTAGGTAGGATAGGGTAGGGTAAGTAATCAGCTGACGGAAGCGAAACCGTGAGCAAAAACTAGTAACACTATAAAAAAAATTGAAAAGGTTTTTATAAGTAATAGATTTCTAGATTAAAATAGAATACCTACAATACTCAATCATAATGCCGCTGGAATCAATCAAAAGATAAGCGTATTAATATCTTTCCATCAAAACTTAACTGGCGACCTTGAGACGATCGTTATACAACTTATGAACTGGATATTCAGACATTGTAATAGATTACAAGTTACATGAGCTTTTTAGGGTTCTGTATCCAAAGGGTAAAACGGTAACCTCTTACTAAGACTCTGCTGTTCGTCCGTCTGTATATCTATCTGTCCGTCCAGGGTTACGTGCCGTCCGTAGCAAAATATGGCAAAAAATTACGTTGGTTGTATGGACGTAGCTTTAAATATTTATTTTAGTCTGTTTTTTAGTATTAGTTGATATAGCTACCACAGAGGTACATCATCTGTGAAAATTTCAACTGTGTAGTTATCACGGTTTATCTCATGAGGTACAGTCTGGTGGCAGATGGACAGACAGAAAGCGGAATTTTGGTAAAAAGACTTTATTACCGAAATTCCGCTTTCTGTCTGTCCGTTTTACGGAACCCTAAAAAAAGATAGAATTTCACTAAAGTTTTCTAAAGTTTCACTATGATATATCCAGAAGAACTTAAGTGACCGATTAAATTATTTGCCTTGAATTAGAAACAATGGATAAAGGAAAACGCAACAAGGAACACGATTTCGTTGCATATTGTTCAACGAAAGCCGATCATCGAACTTTGGACCTTGGTATTGAACGTGAGCAAGGTCCGCTCACCGGCGGCTGCGCAGCGAGGAAATTGTTTCACGCAATTATAAACGTAGATACGAACTGCACTCATTTGTTATTACATAATATGCGAATGTTTATTTATAGGCGAGGCAAAAAAACCTTTAAAAACTTAATTTTAAACCACGTAAAAATAACCTTTTAACGGGTTTTCTTTTTAAGTAAGTTCCAAATGTAAGTTTTGTTTGCTACAAATAGGACCCTTTTTAATTCAAAGTTATTAGGGATAATTTTCATGAAAAATTTAGCTTTCTGAAAAATTTAGGGAAGTGAAGTCACGCAGTGGGTTTCTGCCACGGGAAAGCGCTGTTGAAGTCAGACTAGAACGAGGTGGCGAGATGATATGGACGCGTACCCTGAAAATTCTGGAAGAATGTCTGGAAGGATTTGGGGGAGGCCTTTGCCCAGCAGTGAAAGCTAGTAAAAAAAAAGTGACAGTTAAAGTTGAAGAAAATGTCTACCGTTGAACAAAAGAGTCATGCAGTGAGTTTTCGTGCCGTTATCTGTTAAAAAATTCATGGTATGAGTTTTTTCATTTCGATAAAACAAAACTACGCGAATTACCTATGCAATTATTCTATTTTTATGACCATTTAATAAACCAGCGGTATTTAATAAGGCTTCATTTTAACGTGACCTCTGCTGTAACACTGTTTGCGCAAGATACTTAACAATTGAAGTCGTTGTATTTATCATGAATGAGCTGGTCAGGAAGAACTATTTGTCTTAAGGCTCTGTATGTATTTAACATATTAGAGCTATTCGTCAACTGCGGACTAGGCCGATTAGACAACTAGTTGGCGCTCAATGGGACGACTAGTAGAATGATTCGTTCAGTGATTTAGGTTCGAAAAAGTAAAAAGCAAACATCCTTTTACATTTATGATAGTTATTAGTTAGGTTTAAGATAGTCAGCAGTTTTTCATCTAACGAAACTGATTTGTATCCGAACACTCATATTAAGGTTCAGTTGAAGATCAGCCTGAGAACACTACAAAGTACTTAGTTGTTTTCTGGCATTTTTACTGAACTAGATCTATTTGGCGTATTCTTGAGACACTATGTCACAGTTTTTTTTTATAATCGGAAGTTCTATATATTTACGAATACATGTTTCTGCACTGTGTGTACCAAATATACATAGGTATTTCCTTTCTTTCTTCTTTTTGTATTAATTTGCTGACTAACTGCCAGATCGTCGCCGGAAAATCAGCTTTTCCGACTAGTCGGCGACTAATCGTTCTGTCCCTATAACACATAATACTTAGTTTACAACAACAACAATTTTATTATTATTGTTTAGCGCTACGTAACCTTGACCGTGACAGCAAATCAAGTGGAATGCGTCTATAACACGTATTATTATGGTATTCTGCAGCTGCCGTCTCATATATAGTCACACTGTGGACGCAATAAAATGCAAAGTGCGTGCGTTTCAATGTTCGCAGACTTATTTGAAATCGTCTTCTTGGAGCCGGAGTGAAAAGAAATTGACTATAAGATTGAAATGGGTTATTTTTCTTTTATATGACATAGAGTAACCATGGAGTTTCTTGCCGGTTCTTCTTCATAGGAAATGACGTGCACTAACTTTCGATATTTTATGTGCCCATGTAGGCATATGTAAAATTAAAACATTTTAAATTTGAATTTGCATAATGAACTTTACTGTCTGAATATGGAAATGCTTGCTATTAAAATTTTTGCATGTAAATAAAAACAAATTCTTTTTCTTCTTAATATTTAACAAAAGGTATTGAGTTTTTGCCTAAAATTGTTTATTTTTTTAAAAGCACTAGTTACAGGGTTGTTAACTCGGATGGACGTAATTAATAAATTAATATTATGGTTTATGGTAACAAAAATTTGTCACAAATTGAAATAGTTAACAATCACGGAAAACATTACTTAATCGCGGATATCTTATCTTAAACTTAAGCGTAAGACATTATTAAATTATCTACAACTTAACAACTTTATGTGTCGACATCGATCATATTAGTGATCGATGTCTGTAGGTGTCAGAATTTCGCATAAATAATATAATAGATTGACGTAAAGTGTGTGCGGTTCGTGCTTGTTACTATGTTTGCCCCGAATAAGAGTTTTTCTATTAATTCTATTCCAATCCAAACTTTAAGAAAATTTCGCTAATATTAAATCGAAACTATTAATATTCCTTATGGAAACCTGATTTAAATTATATTTCACAGTGTTGGTTTGAGAATTATCACTTAATTCATGAATCCCCGACCGGTCTCATTGGACCGTGCTGTTATTGTCTTACTATTGTGTCTCGTTTCGCGGGTATTGATAGGTTAACTATAAATATGATGTAAGCACTGAACTATAATCTGCCTTAAAGTTAAATAGAGCAAAGTGTAAGCTTAGATTATGGCTGGTTTTAATCTATCCTAGTCTAGAAAGTAATCTAGGGGAATATGAGTAACGGGGTAATATGAGACAGGTCTTTAATAACGAGGAGTTATGAGGTTGGAGATTAATAACGGGGAGTTATGCGGGGGGAGTTTAGTAACGGAGATTTATTTGGAAGGTGTTTAATAACTGGGAATTAGGACGCAAGTGTATAAAACTTACTACTATTATTTATATTAAATTATATTAATTTTTCACGCCAATTTAAACTTGATGAACCTGGTGTATAATTGTATTTTAAAAAAATACATAGTATTTTTTTTTGGAAGGCATTTGATAGTAGTTAAACAGATAACTCTCAGGGGAGTTAAGTATTACGTAGTAATTCAATAACGGAAAATTGTGATAGAGGTGTTTAAATTTACAATACTACCAGAAATTCGAAATCTTTTCTAATAGGGCTAAGACTATTGCCACCACCCGGGAACGGATCCAAACTACTTGCCTCTACCGAGAAATTCGCGGTTACGTTTTTTACTGGTTCCGGATTCCGGAACTAGTATCCAACTCGCCCGGATCATATACGCCTAGTACTAAGAACAGTGTTTTTATTACAAGCCGTCATACCTCAGTCACACTATCAATTTATTATGCGAATTGTCAGTCCGTGTCACGAACTTGATACCTGCATCGCAAGGCCAGTTCAGGATATACATATAGCTGAAGATTGTTTCTGCCGTGATGTCAGCCATACAATTGTTTGTAATTTATTCAAGAGATAATGCAGTTTGTATGAGAACTCTGTGCTGGGTCGGAAGTGAAGGGAGCGATTTTCTTTGTGATGGTTTGATGGAAAACTAGTGTTTGCTAGGGACTGCCCTATTGTTAATGTACAGAAGAATCTACGAATAGAATTGTATGGAAATAGGAGAGGGTTTAGATCAAAGGCAAACCCTATTAAGATTATATATTATAGAAATATCTTTTATTGTTCTCTTTTAGTGAGTGAAAAGTTGAAAAGGAATCGTTTGTCTTGGTATGGTCATGTGAAGAGGAGGGATGAAACACATGTTACTAATAGATTTATGAATTTACATGTAGATGAATGGAGAGGGAGGCCAAAGTATATAAACAATAGGTTAGTGATAGCGTGACGCGTGTCAGGACAAAATGGAAGAAAATAATGTGTTGTGCTGACCCCAAGTAATATGGGACAAGGGCAGGAAGAAAAAGTATGCATTTTTATGATTACACAAATATTATAAAAGTGTCTGCATGTCTAAGTTTGTTACTGCGGATATGGATACGGATATAAAATTTTGCATACGGTAGACCATATCCCAGGATCTTCCTGAACATAGGATAAAATGTATCCGATGTTCTAACATGAAGTAGAATTATGTTCCTTTGAGACATTTCTTACAGGATTACAAAAATAGCTATTACTGATAAGAATATTATTTACGTGGGATAATAACCGTATGAAATATAGTACATAAAAAACACTAAGTCACACAAACTACCGATGATAATTAAATTGTGCAATAAATAAAACCTTTAAGAAGTTGAAGGAGAAAAACAAAGTTGTCGCTTTTCGGAATTTTGGAAAAAAACGTGTGAAGAATTTTAGTGAACTTAAATAGAAGTGAATCAGTACTACTATTTAGTTATCTATCCTCTTTCTAGACCTTCGATATATTCAAATGTTAGTTAGAATAGTCCTAGTCACTCTCAAAAAAGGCCTTGAGTTACGAGTATAAACACAATAATACTCAAGTCGCATAAACCTCTGTTTGCTGTGAGAAATGCATCAGAATATCGACGGTGAAGGTCTAATACATCTGAATTAATTATTTTCGAGAAAATATCTATTAGGGCCTGTTTCACCACCTATGATTAAGTTTCGAGTATCTTACTTGGCAGATAATTTCATACAAATTCTGTCAAATTTTTCAATTTATTCAGTGAGTAGTGCTTACTCGGACATTGTGAAACAGGCCCTTAATCTAATTTAAGATGATTTTTCGCACGTTTTTGCAAAATATTTCATAGACAAACAGAAGTTTAATTACAAATGCAATAAATTAAAATGTGAAAATAGATGACGGTACGACTTGGATGTCTTTCTTAGGAATTGACAGGGGAGGTGATTTCTTTTATTATGCAGAGAAAAAACATTAAAAATAAAAACATTTAACTAATTAACGTTTGAATCCCCAACCGGTCCTATGAGACCGCGCTGTTATTGTTTTACTATTGTGTCTCGTTTCGCGGGTATCTGAGTAATTAAAACTAACTCTTACTCTAAACTAAAACAGGGGAGGTTGCTCGGTAATTGGAAAGTTTAGGCTAGATATTATAATAATAATAAGTACTTAATACTAAAATATGGTGGAGGCCCAGTGGTTACTGCCACGACTTACAAGTTGTAAGTCACGGGTTAAGACCAGCTTGGCGCATTACTTTGTATACCTACATAATTTAGGGTAGAAAATTCTCGAAAGGGCGAAGTAAAACATTTTGAGGAAACGATTTATCCTAGAACAAAAAATTCAAAGACATGCGACTTTTACCGATCCGCACGGGGCCCGCGTGGTGGATTATGAATGGGCCATGGTTCAGGCCCCTAGGGAGGTAATCCCAGCAGTGGGACTCATAATGATGAGGCTGATTATGCTTAATAATAATATGATATTTATGCTATACTAAAATAAGCAGATTTAATACTCATGTACTAAATTCTAGCTTCTGCCAGTGGTTTTATCCAAGTGAAAGTCGAAAATGCATATCCTAAGAAAATACTTCAGGGATAAAAATTCAAGCCGTGAAAAATACAAATTTATACACCTCTTTCTCATAACATCATGTGCATAGCTCACAGCAGATAGTGAAATCAAGTGTACAATAATTGGTTCTTGATAATTAAGTACCAGTTTTCAGTTTTTCCTTATTTCTTATTAGCAGGTAAACACTGTTTTAGGCTATCACGGTTTATTTAAAAAAAAAAATTAAGATGTATTATACCTTCACGGTCGATATTCTGATGCATTTCTCACAGCAAACACAAGTTAAAAATTTTGTTAAAAACCAGAGATATCACACTAATATTATAAAGGTGAAAGTTGTACTTTTTTTTGTATGTTTGTTACTTTGTCACACTCGAACGGCTGAACAGAATAGAATTAAATTTGCTAGACCATGTCCTGGAATGTTTTCGTTTTATAACGCTGCGCTGTTGCATTCTCATTGTCATGTTATCATGTAATTTTCTTTTGTGCACAATATATCGTATTCCGAGAAATCTAGTCGAGTTTTACAGTTACGTATATTGCCGAATCTCAATAGGTAGACATATCCTGGTTACTTTTACTTATTATCTCGGAAATATGTTGCCAAAGGGCAATTTTCTAGTTTTACGCGTGCAAAGCCATTGTTGGCAGCAGCTAGTCTTTTATCGTAAGGGACAGATTCTATCTGTGTTTATATTACTACTAAGTGAACATTACTTAATAGTAGGTACTATGACTCTGATTTCATAATTACTTATTTTTTATTTACAGTTATTTTCTTAAAAATTCAATTACATTAATATTATAAAAGCGAAAGTCAACACTGTGTATGTCATGTATGTTTGTTACTCCTTATCGATGGACGGATTTGGATGAAATGGAAAATGGCGCAAGGGTAGACCGTGTCCTAGATTAAGGAGAATGTTACCATCTGATTGTTGACAGATCAATTCGGAGGAATTGACGAAATGGAATAAAATTAATAAATATGATTTGCTGCATGTTGATAAATATATGTTGATCATCACTTAAGATCGATTCAATGTTATTTTTGTTTTATTCTTTTTTTTGGATAAACATTGTACTAGAGAAAATACAGTACATTGTGCCTGCTTACACTTCAGTTTTCACATAGAACAAATTTGTAATTAAAAAAAAACAATTATTTAAAAACACCTATTCAGGGAACAAGGAATCTTAAGAGTATATTTCTCTCATCATGTTCCTAGCCTTTTCCTAACTAGCTTGGGGTCGACTTCAAGTCTGAAAACCCAGTGTTTTACATGGAGCGACTTCCTATCAGACCTCCACAATTCAGTTACTAACGTCTGTCAAAGATCTACAAATGAAAACCAGGACCAATGGCTTTACGAGCTTTTCGAGGCACGGGGTGTCAATAATATAATTAAGCATAAGTCCAATTCACTATTAACTCTAATTGATGATTGTTAGATTGATGCCTTCAGAACAGTTATTACACTGACCTAGTTATCAATTATTATCTTATTGATAGGTACATATTAGATAAATTATCTTGAGACTAACAGTGGACATCAAGGTGAGGAATCTGTAATTCTGTAATAACAGGGGGAAATTTATACTTGTATGTCTATGTTTATTTTGCCTTAGTATCTCAGCTTCGCATAGGTGTCAAAAACTATTGAAATTCTTGGCTTTTCTCTCCTCTGATGAACATTTATTGAACAGCTAAACCTTCATCGTAAATCACTTTGTTTATTGGCAAAAGCCGCATGTAAATTTGTTCAAAAGTTTTTGAATTTATTGCGAACGGCCAAGCAGACAAAAGCGATGGGGGACTTTATAATACTTATGCAAGAATGAGAAAGAATTGATTTCAAATGAAAATATTTTCCTAATTGTTGAAAAGTAAAAGCTAAACGTAACAGTTTTTTGCAGCCCTATTTATTTATTATTAAAACTTCAAGCATCACAAAGGGCATTTTGTACCAGTCAAATAAGGGTAGTGGAGCGATAATATGGAAGGTGCAGAGAATTAAAAAAATCTTCGAGGAAAAGGGGTACAAACTATACGTAGGTATAAACAAATAAAAATACGCATAAATATATTATGTTAAACGTAAATATAATTTAAAAAATACTTCTAAATTACTAGGTATTTATGTAAAGTAATTAAAATTTTAATAATATCTGAGCTTTCTAATGTTTTAAGTTATATTTCGAAAAAGACGGTAGATTTAATTTAATTTTCTGTCATTTTGGTATGTTTAATCGAGACAATTCAGCATAACCCAGTTGATTAATAATTTTAGAACTTATCCAGAACGTAGATTTCTCATTATTAGATGCAACGGACTTTTCATATTGAAGTGTGGTGTGTGTAAAATAATTTTCATTCATTTTCATTAAACTTACCGTATATTTATCGATCCTTGCATTTTCACGTTCAAAATGCCCTGTTTCTTTCAAATTCACAATATTTCTAGCACTTGTAACAGCCATATTGTTGTATTTAATAATGTTTATGGTAAGAAGAAAAAAAAACAATAAGATCTGTCACTTTTCGCGCGCAAAACCCGGGTGCGTTCCGTGTCCCAGCGTTCCTCGCGCCGAGATTCTAAATTGGAATGGTTGCGAAACTCGGCGCTTCTTTTATATAAAAGCTGTACGTATCGGTCTAGCTAGACATGAATTGCGCCCCCGCGCGCTCGTCCCTTTCATTCTCTATTCAGACCATAGACTATGCAAGTGTACTGTTGTCCTACTTTAGTAATTGTTTTATCTAAACAAACCCAGCAGGCACAGGATACGTCTGGATGCAAGTACTGAAATATGAGACTGGATTTAATGAGATGTTATCTGAGATGTTGATTAATTATTTCATGTCTTTGTGCGTGCTATTTGTTTTCAAAATATGCGGAGATTATACTTTTTGATAGCAAATTAAAAATAATAATTACAGTGTTTGTAATTTAAAATATTTTTTTGGTAACCTTCTTTGAGGATGATTTTAATATTTTTTTTACACTTCCTCATGACTTTAAGTAAACTAATTCAAAAATTTAGAATTTCAAAAAAAGAACGCTTACCTACACTATCGTGGCCTATCACATACCCGCGAAACGAGACACAATAGTAAAACAATAACAGCGCGGTCTCATGCGACCGGTCGGGGATTCATGATTTATACCAAGATTATCAATGAATGAATTCGAAAAAAAAAGACAAGTTCGATTACTCAATCAATGCAGTCATAGACAATGTCGATACCTTTGGGTAGAAAGGTCGTATAAACCAAAACCCGACTTTTCAGGAGAGCAAAAAAACTAATTTTTTTTTACAAAAAAAATCGTAACTTTTTTGCTTTTGAAGTTATAAAAAAATTATCTATGAGAAAGGTTCTTACATTTTGCAGATGAAAAAGGTTAAATCATCAAAACCTAGCTATCTTCTTTAGTTTTCAAGTTAGCTTGCATTTACGTCTAAGAAAAAATCAATTCTTGGTTTATACACCCCATGAAAATGTACTTTGAAAAACCTGTGTGGGTCGTATATCCATTTTTGGTAACCATAAGGGTCATATTTAAGGTCGTAAAAACCCATATATGTATTTTTTTTTGTATTATAAACCATTTATAATCATAGATCAATTGAATTCTGACTAATAAATAATCCTGTTACGCATAGAATTAGTAGGAACTCAATTATTATTATTCTAATACCCAATAATGGTCGATTCAAATAAAATACAACTACCTGAAATATGAAATTAACATTTATTAAGTATTCTCCTTCTAATCAATGGTATCTGTCTAGTATATGTCTATCGCGCTCGTTCTTCTGCTTGTCGCTGCGCGCAAAATGCGAGCCTTGTGTGTTGGTCGTAAAGTTCTTCCTGCCCTTACCCCATATTACTTAGGGTCAGCGCAACACGTTTTCTTCTTCCATTCTGTTTTGCCATCCGTCACACTATCACTTACTTTCTTTTCTTTCTTATCGGTTCTTACGCAATCCATCCATCTTTTCTTTGGCCTCCCTCTCCCTCTCCATCCATCCACATGTAAACTCAGAACTCTTTTAGTAATATACGTTTCATCCCTCCTCTTTACATGACTATACCAAGACAAACGACTACTACTACTTTCAAACTTCCCCTAATACACTCATTTCTCACTTTGTCCATTCTTGTCACACCACAGATCCATCTCAACATTCTCATCTCCGCTACATGCAATCTTTTTCATCCATGTTTTTCACAGCCCAACATTCTGATCCATACAGTATGACAGGTCTTATCACGTACTTGTAGATTTTACCCTTCAACTTGAGGGGCATTCGTGGATCACAAGTTGTTCCCATGACCTGTCGCCATTTTATCCATCCTGCGTTGATCCGATGTGTTACGTCCTGGTCTACCTCACCATTTCTTGGATAAGCGACCCGAGGTACCGGAAGTCGTAACAAATCGGTATGGATGTCCCAGTGAGGGCTAAAGGCAAAGGATTGGAGGGACCATCGAAATCGCAGAACAAGTACTGTGTTTTGGTCCTACTCAATTTCAGACCAACGCTCACCAGTCTATGCCACCACACCTCCAATCTGCTCTGGACCTCTCGGCAACCAGCACAATATCAGCGGCAAGCTGAGAGCCGACCCGTGATGTAGGCCGACCGCCACATTCAAACTGCCACTGGTTCCTACTGTAGACCGGACTTGGGTACTACACCGACTGTACATCGCTCGGATTAACTGCACATACTTCACAGACACACTTTTCTCTTTAAGGGCCCACCACAGAACCTCACGATGTACTTACCTGGTCGTATGCCTTTTCGAGGTCAATTAATACCATGTGCAAGTTTTTATGTGCACCTCTGTATTTCTCGCACAGCTGGCGTATAGCGAAAATGGCATCCGTTGTACCCCGACCAGGCATAAAACCGAATTGGTTCTGTGAAATTTCACTCTCTTCTCTCAACCGTCTTTCAATACTTCTTCCTCCCTTACTTTCATAGTATGTGACATTAGCTTTATTCTTCTATAATTGTTGCACTCAAGAACATCACCTTTGTTTTTAAAGATGGGCACCAAAGAACTTTTGCACCAATCATCAGGTATGAATTCTTCTTTCAACAACTTATTGAAGAACATAGCTAACCACATCCATCCATCCACTCGCAGTAACTTCCACACTTCAACTGGTATTCCAAACTGCGCCAATGACCTTACCATTCTTCATTCCATTTACTGCTATACTGACTTCATCCATACTAACCATTCTCACTAACCCCACATTTTCTGGTTTAGTTTCCAAAATCCCACTCCAATCATTTTCCACATTCATAAATCTTTCAAAATATTCCTTCCACCTCTCTTTGATTTTTTCATCATCTGATAGAACCATTCCAGGTTCATTCCTTACACATTTTACTTGACAAACATCCTAAAGTAAGGTGCGACTTGTAATGAACATGGTTTATACACCAACATGTTTGGATTTACGACGTCAAATTTAACCTGTGTTTAGGTAATGCATTTAACACTTTAGAGCGTATAAACCATTTACAATTAATGCATTTAACACTTTAGGGCGTATAAACCATTTACAATTAATGCATTTAACACTTTAGGGCGTATAAACCATTTACAATTAATGCATTTAACACTTTAGGGCGTATAAACCATTTACAAATAATGCATTTAACACTTTAGGGCGTATAAACCATTTACAATTAACGACTATTTTTACACCCTGAGTTAATATAAATTATGGTCATTACGTCATAAAAAAATTACAAAAAAAAAATATTCGGCTTTTACATTGAAAATTTACCTTTTTTAAGAGGCTGTGACCGAAAATTTCTGGGTCGTATTAACCATTTTTGAGCGAATTTCTACATTTCATATATACAGATCGATAGAGAAAAAAATTCCGAGTAAAATGGTATATATAACTCAATTTTGCCAAAATGGTTTATACGACCTTTCTACCCAAAGGTAGCGATGTGTTTCGAAACAAAGCGTTGCTCAACTTGATAGACCAAGGATCCCTTAGGACCTAAATACCTAATTTTAAATAATTATTCCGTTGACGTATGAACTAAACATCATTGAATTATTCAGAAACTGATTATTCTTTAAAGAGGGATTTATTACTAAGTTGCAACTAGCGTGATTTAATGCAGTTCTACACGCAAATTGTTTGTTAATATTATTTTTAAAAGTTAATTGGTTGTAACAATAGTTTTTTTTTATGTCAACCGGTGTCTTTTAAGTTAAGTAATTGTGACTTAAGAATTTTTTTCTAAGGGAGATCATCAAAATGATTTTTCCCGCTCTAGGCGGAGTGGGAGGGCGTGCCAGACTTTTGCTGACTAAAACCCATTCCTGTTCCTTCTTTGCCCTAATTCCAACGTTTCTTTCGTCAACCCAGGAGGCGACTTATGGATTCTATCTACCACACCGTATCATGCTATGACCGTGACAGGTCCTGTATGTATCAAGCACGGAAATAGATACACACGTCACGATCTACTATGCCTACTAGTACATAGATATCAATCAATAGCGTATAACCTTTCATAACGGTTTTAGCGTACGTATCATCCCAGTAACATCAATTTATCCAATCAGTTCACAGTTTCTTGGTTGCAGCAGATGCACCAAAAATAGTAAGTTTTTGAAGGGAAATATTGAAACCTATATTTTGATACAAGTGGAGAAGTTTTGTAGTTACGACTAAGGTGGAATTCGCCAAAGTCGCGTTTTTCAAAACACTGACAAAAAAATAAATAAACGGGGGTTGACTGGCAACTTGTGGGGGTCGCTTAGCGCCCAGCCTGATATGATAAATACAATAAATTGTGCCAGGGGCGAACTCGCGCACTTTTCGGCACTAGTGCAGAAAATAGTAAATTGCGTATCTAAAAGTAAAAGCGATAAGAGCGAAATTTAGTTTATATTGAAAAGTTATTTTCTATATCTATAAATGATATTTATTCTGCTACAGGTTTTTATAAAACACTTTTACACCTCCATTTTTTTTTTCGTCACTTTATGCGAGATGAGGCCGATGTTTTCTTTCCTACCCTGAGAAGAAACGTCGACTCAGGTGTCCCAGTCTCTTTTAAAGTCCGTACAAAATATGTACTGTTGAAACCACATGACAACCATACAGATTAGTGTCTGAGATGGCCTTTCGAAGAAAGTACCATGCAGATTTGAGTGGACATGTCTAGTCAGTGCGTACATTTGTCAGTAAAAGTACGTAAAGCTCAGCTCAGGACCACTAAGGAGCTCAACGACTTGACGAACAATACCAAGGAAAGGATATTTGGGTAGACCCTAGTAAATACTCAAATTGCCAGACATACCTACGTCAAAGTTAGGTACTGAAAAGAAAGGGAGAAAAAAACAAACCACATAGTCCTCACATTCTCAATAATATAATAAAAAAAAATACAAAAAGGAAACATTTATTTAAAAAAAAAAACCAGTCAAGCACGAAAAAAAAATTCTTGTGACGTAAATACAAATTTTTAGTTTTCAGACTTTTCCCTTAGATATTTGTGCCTATAATACCTTACTTCGAGCCTTTAACCTATCAATACCCGCGAAACGAGATACAATAGTAAGACAATAACAGCGCGGTCCAATGAGACCGGTCGGGGATTCATGAATTAAAGATTTTAGGTCAACGGGAAGTACCCTATGAATTTTGATTCCTTTGGCAGTGTCGAAATGTACGGTTTTTTTTTTACATAAACGGGCGTATCTTTTTTTCCCGTCAATTTACAAGTTTGATTTTTGCACAGTTTAAAGGAACCGCAGACTTTATTATATGGTTTTAATTTCAACTTGATACCTCCAACTTAACTTTGAAAACAGTTCAATTCTCGAATCGAGTCTTACAGACTATTAAAAAAAAAAACCTGTGACGTAACAACAAATTTTCAGTTTTCATACTTTACCCTATATTTGGACTATAATACCTTGCTTCGTGCCAAATTTCAAGATCGTAGGTCAACGGAAAGTACCCTATGAATTTTGATTCCTTTGATGGTGTCGAAATGTACGTTTTTAGCACCATAAACGCCGTATCTTTTTTTTCCTATCAACTTACAAGTTTCATTTTTGCACAGTTTGAAGGGACCACAGACTTGAGTATATAGTTTTTATTTCAACTTGATACCTTCACGCGTTCCCGAGATAAAGGGTCTTGACAGACAGACAGACAGACAGACGGACAACAAAGTGATCCTATAAGGGTTTCGTTTTTTCCTTTTGAGGTACGGAACCCTAATAAGGAAAAAGTTAAATTGTAAAAGGAAAAAAAATCAACATTGTCGTATACGAAGACAACACTTTTTTTAGATGGCAAATGATTCAACGACTTTTCCTGCTCTTGGCCGGAGCGGGATATCGTGTCTGACTTTTGCTGACTAAAACCATCTTTTGGTCGTTCTTTGCCTTCATTCCAAGACCTGGGTAGCCATGGCAACTAGACTCGTAATTTAGCTATGTCCATTAGATATACGCGACGCCACGTGACTTCGTTTTAACCTATCAATACCCGCGAAACGAGACACAATAGTAAAACAATAACAGCAGGGTCCAATGAGACCGGTCGGGGATTCATGAATTAAGTACAAATCAGGTATGGCACCCGTGAGCAGTGGTGGCCGAGTGGTAACTGCCCCGAATTAAAAGTTCAAACCCAGCCAGGCCCATTACTTTGTGTAATTTCATCACCACTGCTCTCAAAACGGTGTAGGAAAACATCGTAAGTAAAACCAGCATGTCTTAGAACCAAAAATTCGAAGACACGTGACATTGCACCCGCACTGGGCCCGCGTGGTGAATTACGGCCCATTCCTTCTCCTAGAAAGGACGCTTGAGTCCCAGCAGTGGGAACATTACAAGGCTGATAATGCTAATGCTAACACGTGTGCGTCGGTATACTGTAGTTACCACTTCATTCGCTGCAATTAGAAAATTAACTTATAATCATAATCACAACTGTAACTTCATTTAAAACAGTGGTTTACATTAAGAAATTACATAGTTATCCTAATTGTTAGCAATTAATTTGGACACGCTACATTGTTAGCACATTGGTTTTGGTATGCTCGAACATACATACCAACACGCTTTTGTTTAAGATTAATCAAGAATTTATCAAAATAGGTTTATATATTTTTTGTACTAAAATCTTGAACTAAATTGTGAAATATTTAAGGAAAATTAGTCACCTATTTGAAAAATAGTTGAAATCGATAAGGTTGTGGTTTTTTCATTGTTTATTTTTAGTTTATATGATTGTCTGAGGCACGAATAAACGTTTTTTCTTTCTTTCTTTTAACCGTTTCTGAACGTACTCATCATCATCTACTTAGACTTTTCCCAACTATATTGGGCTCGGCTTCCAGTCAAGCCGGATTTAGCTGAATACCAGTATATTACGAGGAGCGGCTGCCTACCAGACCTCCACAACCCATTAACAAGGGTAACACGGTACCTCATGGCAAGACTGGAGTCAATTTTACTGGCTTCTGACTATCCGTAACAACTGCCAAAGATCTACAAATGACAACCGGGACCTACAGCTCAACGTGCTTTCCGAGGCACGGAGGAAGCTCGGTATGTTAAGATGGCCATCCATCCACAGACCAACCTTGGCAAGCGTTGCTTAACCTTAAGATCGCCCCGTGCGGCTGTTATTATCTAGCTACGAGCTCCTCCAAACCAAAGCCCACTTGGGCCGTGACTTGACACCTCTGAAAGGGAATCCTGTGGTCCTGGAACGCAAGGCAAAGAATGTTAGTCTAAACCAGAGAAGACAGTATGATTTTGTACCTTAAAAAAAGCAAATTGTTTATTTATGTGCCATTACCGGTTATACTCAGCGTATCAGCACTAACCCAAAGTATAACATCCTTTTCTTGGAAACGGAAATCTTTAAATATCTTCTCCTACTCTGAGTGGAGCTGGAGGATGCGTTTTTCAAATTTCACTGACTAAAAAACACTTGACCACTTGATGAGGGTTGAGGGGGGGAGGGGTAGACTTTTTATTTTAACCCACCTATGTTTTTTCAGTTGCCTTTTGGTTTTAGAGCTGCGGTAATTTTTTTTGCTACCTATTGCGTTCTAGGGTCGGGTCGCAATAAAGTTTCCAATCCCACTTCATGTTCTACGGACGCAGTTAATCTTTCAGTTGCCCTTTGCGTCCTAGGGCCACGATGACTCTTTCAATTACCCTATGCGTCCTAAAGCCGCGACAAAGCTTTCAGATGCTACTTTTCGTTCTAAAGTTACAGTAAATTGTTCAGTTGCTTTGTGCGTTCTAGGCCCGTGGTAAATCTTTCAGTCGCCCTTTTTGTTCTAAAACCGCGGTAAATTTTTCAGTTACCCTTAGCGTTCTAGAGCCACGATGAATCTTTCATTTACTCTTTGTATTCTAAGGTCACGGTAAACCTTTCGGTTACCCTTTACGTTTTAGGGCCGCGGTAAATCTTTCAAATAACCTTTGCCAACTGGCGCCAAGGTAAATATTTCAGTTTCTCTTTGCGTTCTAAGACCACGGTAAATCTTTCTGTTGCCTTTTGAGTTCTACGGTCACGGTAAACCTTTCAGTAGCTTTTTGTGTTCTAGGACCGCAGTTAATCTTTCAAACAATCTCGAAACCTAAAAATTAGCGTTTTCATCCTCCTACACCTAAAAAACTAAACAGCCAGCCTCCACAATTTTATAAAAGACATTTTATTTATTTTATTCAATTTATTTTTAGGAACCTACCCACACATAATGATACATATAACTTACGTAGTAAATACATGTTTACATCATGCATTATTCAGATGCTAACAAATCACTAACAGCGCTAATAGGCACGCGAAGGCATTCAGTTTGTTTTGTTAAAGAAGTATCTACTAACACGGAAAAACAAAGGTATATTGAAGGTAGCATCGTTACTAATTATGTTATTAGGTGTAATTATATACCTATGTACCCCACGCACACTTAGATTAAATCAGTCGAATCACTGTAAAATGATGACTGTATTCTTCTCACAGTAGATTTTTAAATTTCAGTAAGTAACTTGGTGAAACTTTTGAGAATAATTCAGATAGATACATCATCATCTTTTTGGCCAAAAAACGTCCACTGGACATAGGCTTTCCCCAAGCGTCACCACAACGACTGGTCATGTGCATCTTGCATTCATCGGATTTATCGATTTCTGGAGTGGCAACCACGTACCGGAAAACGAAGCATCGGAAGGCCTGCCACTATGTGGACCGATGTCCTGGTGAGGGTCGCGGGCATTCGATGGATACGAGATAAATACGTAAAAAAAAGAATTAAAACATGATTTTAAATATTTGGTAGTTATTTTGTTTTATTTAATAATAACAATGAGATTATTTTTTTTAAGTCAACGCAAATATACTTAATGTAGTAGGGCGGTCGGATCTAAGCGCTAGGTTTGCGTGGCGTAGCGTAGGTTTGCGTAGCGTACCGTAGGCTTGCGTAGCGTACCGTAGGCTTGCGTAGCGTACCGTAGGCTTGCGTAGCGTACCGTAGGCTTGCGTAGCGTACCGTAGGCTTGCTTAGCGTACTTAGTACTTATTACTTATTGCCTATTGGAGTTTGTAAACTATTTCCCCAACAAAGCTTAAATCTCTAGATATTAAAACGTAGGAAACGTAATAAAAAAAATGAATATTATTATTGAACAAAGAAACAATTCGTGAAAGTCAAAATTATTAGTACTGACAGATTGCATCGTGTACGTACGTAACGCATTTTGTTGTACAGAGATAAGCCACATTCATGCATAATATTACAACTACACTAATTAGTGCTACGTATTGCTTAGTTTTTGCTCCAAGTTCTTGATAAAAATGCGACAATTTTAGTTTGTTTTTTGCTGACGTAATTGTGACAATCATCTTCTAAACATGATATAATTATTTAAATAGTACCGTGATTTACGAACGGTGCATTACTAACCAGCTGATTTTGTCTGTAAAAACCAGGTGGGTTGAGCTCGAAGTGAGCTGACGTTTCATTTGTTGCTAGGGATTGAATGCGATTCCAAAAAAAAAGATGGTGGAACAGTGATCGCGTGCTGCAGTGCACAATGACCTCAGGGGAGACCGTTGTACAGTTTCCCAGGGATATGCCCTAACTGGCGTTGCATAGAGAATAGATAATAAATACTGGTGTCAGAATGGTCTTTTAAGAGGTAACGCCCCACTTTTATGTGCTGATGGTAATTACCGGGGTAGTTTTAATAAAGTAAAAATCCAAATTCCAAGCGCCTTTTGTAGGTTTCCCCTTGAAAACAAAAAAGGGATTGAATGCACCGTCCTTCGATTTTCCGTGAGGGAGGGGACGTCCTAGCGTCCCAGCCACCGCACTTCCCCAAATTTTTGGAGTAGCAGTGCACGACTTTAACTCATGTACATAACTGACAAATTACTATTAAACTTTGACATTAATGTAGGTTTTGACACATTTTTAAATGTAAGTACTCAAATGTCGGACCGGACTCGCAGTCTATACATAGCAGTCGTAGATTTGTACGCCCTAATTATATATGATGTATGTTTATGTCAAGTAGGTATGGTAATTTAAATGATTAATAATGTAGACAGGACTAGGAAATTGGATAAATATAAAATTATCCATTAATACTCAGTTTAATAATATCATACGTGATGCTTTGGCAGTCAATACCAGTCAATACCTTTTTATTGTCAACAGATGCAAGCATCATAATCATCCTTGATGCAATTATATCATAATCCAGATTTTATACACACAAATTTCTTGTAACTGTAAATGACCTGATTAATATACGATCCGACACCTTATACAACAGTGTATAATAACTAACTTCTGGCCAGCAGCTTTGCCCTAGGTTTTCCCATTCAAACTATAAACTCCTTTTTCATCCCTAAGGGGAGAATTTTAGAAAATATTCTCTTAGTGCTCGCGTACTTCACAAAATAAATCCTTGTATGTCATTTCGGTTGAGCATTCATTTACGTCAGTCAGTCAATTTTTATATACGGATAAAAAGTTGAGATTTGTCTGGAAAGTCACCGTTCGGGAGGATCAATTCGCCATAACATGACTAGCTGTTCTCGTTTAGCTAACGGAGTGTACTTGCATTGGTAAAACCTTTAGCCAGGATTATTAATCAGCAACTCGTTCGAATACTATTTAGCGATATCGGAGGTGTCGTACCACATTTCTCAATAATAGTAATATCACATTGTACTAGGATCGGTCCATCATCATTGTAATCCATAAGCAAAATAATGTAATAGTGGTGGTGGACCCAATCGAGAAGCGTGCAATGATTATAAATTACTAGTTTCCGCCCGCGGCTTCGCCCGCGTGGTGTGTTGATAAAAAGCAGCCTATAGCAAAAATAACAAAATCGAAAAAAAAATTAAAAAAAAAACTGTGAGTAAAAGTAGCCTATATGTTAATCCAAGGTATAAACTATCTAAATACCAAATTTCAACCAGATCGGTCCAGCCGTTTTTCCGTGAAAGAGTAACAAACATACATCCATCCTCACAAACTTTCGCATTTATAATATTAGTAGGATTGACATATTAGTAGGATACTATATAATGAGAATCTCGTGAAAAATAAACAAATCAAGTTTATTAACTTCATTCGTTCGTGAGACGATCGACATATGTGATGTCAGATGTGGTGTCGATGATCAACATCGACTCCACATCTTATTCTTTTGTGCTGATATTTTTTTTTATATAACATAAATTAGTGCTTGAATGCAATCCCGCCTGATGGTAAGCAGTGATGCAATCGTTGCTGGTGAGGCGCACTAGTTTATTAAGAGTCTATTCCCTCTAGTCGTGTCAGCCAATGGCTTGATAAACACCTTAGGAGGTTCTCGTTAGGCGCCTTGATTCAGAAAGTGGTACGCCCGGACGTGACTCGTATTGCGAGGAGATTTCTCCATTTGATAGCTAGTAGCTTGGACCCTTTTTCAAGTTTTTATTTAACAGAGAATTTTTGTGTATTGAATTATTTTCTTATATGTTAAGGAAAAATCTAGCAAATAGATTTTGAAACAGTTAAGTAACCCGTTACAGTTAACAAAAAATAAAAATCCTAGAATAGGACGAACGAATTATTTGCTCGTGACCGAAAACGCTGATAAAACCGAGATTAAATATATTTATAGATAGGTATTTTTACCGGAACGTAATTGTTTCCAGTTTAAACTAAATTTAATATAATCGATTGTTAAAACCCTTAACCACAGTAAGTATTAAAAGTTAAATAAATGGGTAAATTAAATTAGTTGCGGTGTTGGTAAACCCTACCTACTTCCTTGTCAGTAGACAAAATAAATGGACCAAGATAAATATAAATCTATTGGTATAATTGGTTGATTCGAACTGCCTATTAATCTTTCTTTCTATTATGCTTTCAATCATGAATTCGGTTTTTATAATGTTCCCACTGTTGGGACTCAGGCCACCTCTCTAGAAGAGGGAATGGGCTGTAATCCATCACACGGGCCCAGTGCGGATTGGTAGATGTCACAATATGTCTTCGAATTTTTGGTTCTAGGACATGCCGATTTTTCCACGATATTTTCCTTTCACTGTTTTGAGAGCAGCGGTAATGAAATAAATTAGCGAAAGTAATGCGCCTGGTTGGGTTTGAACCCGCGACCTACAACTTGTAAATCGGGGCAGTTACCACTGGGACACCACTGCCCTCAACCTCACTGCCTGATTCGGTTATTAATGTTTAAATTGAAATTCAAGGGAGCGTCCGATTATTTATTTTAAGAAATGCATCTTGATGTTGAGAACCAAGGTTATTGATATAGCCTGAGGAATCGCCAAACTTAAGTGGCATTGGGCCACAATAGATCGATGATGGGGACGAAAAGTTCTGGAGTATCGACCACGTGCCAGAAGACGAAGCGTTAGAAGGCTTCCCACAACGTGGACCGATGACCTGGTGAGGGTCACGGGAATACGATGCGAGACGCACAGGACTAGTCGTTGTGGCGACGCTTAGGGTCCATGTCTAGCAGTGGACGTCATTCGGCCGAAATGATGATGATGATATTCTTGAAGTTCCGTAAGTTTCAGTTTGCAGCAGTGGCCGCTTCATTTAAGAGTGTATCGGCTTGTGTCATAGAGATTTTAAGCTCCTAGTAAAACACTGGTATTCAGCTAAATCCGGCTTGACTGGAAGCCGACCCCAATATAGTTGGGAAAAGGCTAGGCAGATGATGATGACGATGATGAGTACTGTATTTTTTTATGGTGTGTAATCTTCGTGTTGATGTCTTCAACTAAATTTTCTCTGACCAGTGTTTGGCGACCTTAACGGCTCTATTATTGACTTCTCCAGCTCTAAGGCGGAGTGGATAGCCGTGTCAGATTTTACTAACTAAAACCTATGTCCAACAAATAAAGAACTTTGGGATCCAGAACCATAGTGACTATTTTATTTAGCTTAAGGTTCTACAACGCAATTATTATTCTATATTAAATCTTGTAACCGTAGGGGCCCAGCAGGGTGAAGCCTACTGGGAAAAACCGATGCCCTGGAACGAAGACAAAGAAGAAACAGACGAGGTTTTAGTAAGTAAAGATTTGACATGCCTCCCACTCCGTAAACAATCCTGAAATTGCGACAATGGTTTAGCTGCAACTTAGTTCTATTAGTTTTTTGACTCACCGACACCTTGACTATTAAAGTGTCTAAAAGGGTTTATTTGAAATAAACCTATGTATTTCTGTTTTATGCTGTTTCCTGCATTTTCTAATTTCATCTAAAAGTAAGTAAATAGAATTTATGCAGGAATATAATTATTTTTTAATGTTCTGCAGTAATTCATTGATTATTATTCTGCATTGGTTTTTATTATTCATGGTTTTTGATTACCTTGTTCTGTGGCAATCTGCGGTGCACCGCATACTCATAAATTTTCCTTAACTATGAATTCTTACAACCATAAAATAAAACTAGTAACGGCTTCGAAGCTATTTATATAGTGGAATAATACGACTGCACAAAAAACAGAACTAAAGTATCAGATAATTACTAAATTGAAATACCGTGTGTCATGTCAGTTCAGTTCAGTATCAAAGGATTTTTTTAGATGGGAAATCATCTAATGACTTCTCCCATTCAGGGCGAATCGGTTGAATCGCATCGAGCAGGAGTGGTAGGCGTTGGCCTCCTTCTGCGAAGCAGTAAAAGCTAACGGAGGGGCCGGCTGCACGCTTGTAGAAATCGCCCTCATGCCCCAGACGCCGGGATCCCGACCCCTATGTCCAGTTACCATAGGTGTAGGCTTGCGGACGGTGAGCTACACATGCATCCGGGGTCTGAAATGATGATGATGAGTTGATAAAATATTGTAAAGTAGAACAAGTTTTTTTCATTCACTTTTAATGGAGGAAGAAACCGAACAACAACATGGAAACATACCACTCTAAGATAGAACCGACTAGAATCGGCCACAGTTAGCTATCGTAATCAATTATAATTTTTGTCAAGTCACAGAAGTCGACGACTGATTCCTTTATTTAATGGAGCAAATCAATTGGTCACTAACACGGACCAACAAAACATCTCATTTTAATCGTAGGTAGAGCAAAATCCAATAGCAATTATTTTTGAAGTAGTAATGAGTTTGATTTAAATAATAAAGAAGCGTAGTTAAGTATTATGCGTGTGCGTCAAATAATAAAAACTAATAAACTAAGATTAGTTTGTCAGTCATTTGACTATTGTTTGTCAATAATTACTAACACTTTTGTTCTAAATCAGTTAAGGCCTAATGAGTTCTAGTTTCCGTCATAGCATCGAATTATTTTTCCCATTATTATTATGTCCCGTCAAATGTTTAACTTCAAGCGGTTTTTTTTTTCAATCATCATCAATCAAGGAATCATCAGAATGACTTCTCCCACTCTTGGGCGGAGCGGGAGGGCGTGTCAGATTCTTACTGACTAAACCCCTACCCCGTTCCTTCGTTGCCTTCGATCCGGGGGACACGGTGACAACCTTTCGGATTCCGAGTTCCCCAGAGGCTTCGGCCCTACCGTTTGCTGACATCTCCTTGAGGCGCGCGTGGAAACATGATTTACCAGTCGCCGAAAATCATTGTTGTGGCGGTTCTTTACATGAACCCCAATATTTTGCTGAGCACTGGCCGTTTTGCGCGGATTTGACGCATATATATATCTTCCCAATACATTATAGTGTTGTTATGGTTATTTTTTAGGTATGCACCATGTCAGACGCAAGAAAAATCTTTTTTTAACTTTCTTTCAAGCGTTTCTATAATGAATAGACAGCTTTGACGTGGTGTCAGAACCCTCACCTGGGCACTCATAAGAAATTACTGTGTGGTACATTGCAGTAGAAGTCTAGTACAGCTGTGCCAGAAAGGTGGTGCTATCATTTGCTCATAGGTTACGCATCTCAAAGTTTGACTTTAAAAAGGATAGTGCATCTCCTAATTTAGGGGCTGGTCAGCGGTCATAGCGGTAGCAGCCTTGATTTTGCCTAGCAAACGTTCTAGAAATGTCTAGAAGGAAAAGACCAAGTGAAAACGAGGGAGAAGAAGGCGTCGAAGAGGCAACTACGTCGACGCCTAAAATATCAAAACTCCGGTCAGAGTCTCTCAGGGTGAGACAGTAATGGCCCCCGTGCGCGTGATTGGTAAAACTCATCACCCGGACCGGACCAAAATCGCTCTAAAATTGATATTCTCCCATGTAGAATAACGAAATATGAACCACAGAATAGCAATTTATTTCTCTTTCACAAACTACCAGCGTTCGTTGATTACTCGTTTCTATCTGTTATGTTTGTGCAACTTGTATGTAGCTATCTGAAAGCTCTTTCATCACGCTGAAAGCGGGCCGACCTCCCCTTTCACCTCACTCCCGCCCAATGTTGTTGATGTACGAAGATATATGGAGTAATAAGCATAATCCGCTTCATAGCTGTTGGTCTTGCGTCTGATCTCTCTCCGGTCATGGCGGATTGCCGTCCCATCGAGTGCACCTGTTTTTGCACACAGACTTGTGCACAATAATATCTCCTGCGTACTTGGCTAATCTCTGTTGAGGTGGCCACCGTGATAAGCATGTTTAGCTACTTACCAAAAAAGAAACTGCTGAGGTCCAGGAATCTTTTTTGTAGTAGGAAGTGGGCTGTAACTGTAAGCCACCACGTGGACCCAGAGGAATTAGTAAATATCACGTCTTCAAATTTTTTAGGACATGCCAAACCGACATACCTATAAAACGATGTAGTACTTAGAAGTTTTGGTAAGGCACCTACCATAATTCTAAAGACAGAACTACATAAGACCGTCACGTGGGCGACGACAGTTGTACGTAAATCGCGTCGCGTGGCGTGGAGTTAATGTAGCTCTACAAGTCTAGTTGCCACATAAAATGTGTGCAGACCGACGGGCCCAATCGGCGCGGGCGTACGTAGCCCACGTAGGAACAATGTAGTTTTACCTTTGCACAATAAGGCCTCCTCAGGAAAAATTGCTCTCTTGGGAGAAAAACTAATTTTCAAATCATATAATAAATTCTAATTATATAAAAAATATTATTATTATTTAGAAATTATCTATTTTTAAAATTATCTATTATTAAAACTGAGATAACACGACTATGGAACACACATACAGAAGTCATACCAATAGTAATAGGAGCGACAGGAGTAGTAGCTAAAAGCATTCATCGATATTGTGATAAACTAGATTCAGGTATAAACGTTAATATAATCCAGAAACAAGCAGCCATTCACACAGTAAATATTCTGAGCAAAGTACTGGGGGACACAGTCAGTGTGACAAATTAACAGGGGATCCGAACCTCCTTTTCCCTGAGGGTCTCAGGGCGGGAGCTAGGAAAAACCACCGGGAGAAAACCCGAGTAGAAAACTCCTTTTCAAAAAACATAATTTAGAAATTAATATTTTTCATTGACTCCTCACTTTTCCGGCTTTTGTGTTTAATTTCGTTATTGCAAGAGCTTTATACTACTACCTACTTAATGCATCGACTGTGATGAAGCTGCACTGAAAGACCGCCCACGAAACGACATGACTTCATCACACATTCTGGGTGGTCAAAGAGTTAACTTCGCTTCCTGACTAATCTTTCATTACAATAAAAATGATCTATTTTTTTTTCTATACGCCTTACTTCTCAGAGCACCTTGGTGACATGTCATGCATTGTAGCTACTTAGTTCCGGAAGACGGAAGGACTTAACCGTCAATTTTAGATTTATGTCTCATCTAATCTCACACGATTATGCAGACCAGAGCCATATAGAGATAGCTGCATTCATTTGTCTTTATTATCGTTTCATATATTATTAACCGTACTAGTTTCCACCTTTATTCATTCAGTGTATGTTATAATGAACTTCCGTGGTACGAGAATTAATAGGAAATCTATCATATCTCATTATTTTCATTGTTACTCATAATCTTACAAGGTTTTTATCGGTTAATAACTTGTTTGTGGACGACTTTGCTGGTTACTGCAAGTCTTTTATATTCTTAAAGTGTAATTAAACAGTGCCCACGTGTTTTGTGATCATTTTTTGTCACGTTTACAACGCATTTATTGATAAAACATTCATTGTCTGTGCAGCTGAGTGGAATTCCCTACCGGAGTCGGTTTCTTGATACCTACAACTGAGGGTTTTCAAGTCAAGAGTGAATTGATTATTTCTTGGCAAGCGTGCTGTGCTGTATCGTCGACCACATCGTTGCGTTCTATCAAATGAGGTAGTGGTCAAGCGCAAGCCTACCAATAATAAAATAAAACACAAGACGGTCCGAATAATGAGATTTGTATTATACACATTAGGACAAATTAGGGCCGCTCACCTTCTTTCTTCTTTATTTGTGATAGATGGCGCAGCCACCTTACATAGGTACTGGCTAATTATTGTTTGTATTAAATTTTAACAAGCTCATTCCTTTCTCTGATCTATTCGGGTCGGTTAATTGATAATGGTGTCAGTGATGGACCACACTCGCCTTAACCTATCACATACCCATAAAACGTGACACAATAGTAAAACAATAACAGCGCGGTCTCATAGGACCGGTCGGGGATTCATGAATTAAAACAACCTATTTATAGGCTTTATGTCCAGCTGTGGACGTCTTTTAACTGAAATGATGATGAAACGTGCTCCATTGTCGACGAGATGACATAGTGGTCAAGCGCGAGTAATAAAAAAAACTTTTGTGATGAAAATTCCGAAATCTATGATAAAAAAATATACCTTCTCAAAATATTTTCCTAGCTCGTATCTCCTCATTTACATTCCGTGTTTCACGTGGCTTGCATGGCTGAGCGCAGTGAAAACATCCCCCCGTGCCGCTTGCATAGCGTTAGAGTTCCCCAGCCTCCCCGGTAGTTGCCTCATATTGGTTTGTTTGCGGTTTTCATTATAAACTTCAGCTAACTTTAGTATGAAGTTATTGCCGGTGGAATGGAGTCGTTGGCGAACAGATAAGGTTGGTCTCTGATTTGAATCGGTTTTGGGATTTATTTAGTTATGTTTGGAGATAGAAAGTCGAATCATACGATGGTTTTGAACAGGTTAATCCCGGTGTTGTATTGATTAATATAATAACTAGCTAAAATCTGATTGGTTTTAATTCTGCTGCCAGCGGTTTCGCTCGCGTGAAAGTAGAAAATTAACAGAGGGGAACATATTTCCAGGATAAAAGTATCCAATGTTCTGTTTCAGGACAGGGTCTACCCGTGTGCCAAATTTTATCTAAATCCGTTCTACCATTCGGGCGTGAAGAATTTAAAAAATACACGACAAACTTTTACCAATAATTTACTAAAGTTAAGTGTGTAGGTATATCAATTTCTTTTTCTGCGGAGCTTTTCTTTACTTATTAAAAAAAAAAAAAAAACTATAATAAAGCGATGTTATTTGTAGAAAAAACATGTTTTCCTGTAGATATTTTTTTTAGTGACAAAAATTTATAAAAAAACTCAGCAATCAGTGAAGGGCACTCTCACTGTTTGCTGAATTTGAGGGGGTGTCAAACTTTTACTGACTAAAAACAACCTGTGTTCCTTTAGTTGCCCTTTGCGTTCCAGGACTGAGGTAACCCTTATTATCGGTTCAAAACTTGTCTCAATAAACTTTGTCTTATATACGGAACCTTATTTATATCTTACGTAGGCTATATGTTATGGGTTAATGAATATGCGGCCGGGAGATGAGAGCGTCTCGTTATATCGTGTTCATGCTACACTGACGAATGAGCTCGTCGACGTTTTTATTATTAAACCACGACATTCACCCACTTTTTATAGTATTTTATGTAAGTTTTATTTTTCATGATGTGGTGTTGTCCAGAGTTTTTATGTTATTTCCTATTGTGTGAATAAGTTACCACAATTTATATCTTTGTTTTTTCATTAGGTGTCAAATCATCCAACGCCTTCGAGTTAGAGTTTTACTGACTGTATGTCGTATGGCAAGCTACCCATTGCTCGTCATCTGCAAGCCCACGTCTACTGTCATTCAGTATTTGGGTGAAATTTGAATTAAGAAAATTATCGGATTCTACTTAACTTATCAATATTTATCTATACCTATTGTTCGCTTTTTATTTTTATATACTAGCTGCTGCCAGCGGCTTCGACCGCGTGAAGGTAGAAAATGGTCCCGAGGAAATTTACTACCGGGATAAAATGTATCCTAGCCGTATGTTCTATTCAAGGACATGATCTACCCGTGTAAAAAGTTTTATAAAAAAATCTCAGTTCAAGCGTCAACAAGATACAAATGACACGATAAGTACGAGCATCTTATTAGTGTGTTTGTAGCTTTTAGCCTTAGACCGTTTTCACATTATCCGATCCGATATCGGAGTCGGACGCCGATGCGATATCGGGGTAAGTAAAATGTATGAAATGCCGTGCTCCGATATCCGATATCGGGCCGGACAATATGAAAGACAGGTACATATTTCATACATTTTACTTACCCCGATATCGTATCGGCGTCCGATACCGATATCGGATCGGATAATGTGAAAACGGTCTTATTTACCTTGATCCTGAAATGTCTCAAATTACACCTTTCTAAATAATAATAATTTTACAAACCCCTAAAACCCATTTTAAAATAATAATATTTTTTTATTTTTTTAATACCTATGTATAATTAAATTTTCCGTTGCCATCCTCAAGCTATAATGCCGTTATCTGATTTTTTTTTTACGTTACACTGAAAAAACAGCCTGAAATTACATCAGGGGAATTTAACGGCGAATTTATTAATTTATCTCGGTACAACAATTAGGTACTCGGTTTAATTATTTATATTAGAAAAATACTGCTTAGGGAGATCAAATTATAATGACTTATTTGCATTTAAAAACAGAAGCCCGCCAAATGTCAGGCACTTTACCAGTGTAGCTTACTACAGAACCTATGCTTCCGGTCTTATATTACTATTCGGTAGATCATTAAGTTAGCTAACTATAACTCGCGCTTAGTAATCAAATTAAAAACAACAACACGAATACTACTTGCAAGTTATCCGAGACACACCTTAGGTGCCAAAGACAGCAGCCAGTAACCACTAACCTCGACTCATGATAATTGATAGCGGTTATCATTGCAATCTCTTAATGACACGAAGAATTAGGGTTACCGATCGTACTGTTATATAGTACCTCACACTTTAACTGCACTAAATGATCTCTTACATTGACTGACGGACTATAATCCAACAAACGATCTGTTTGCGGATGAATGGAAGATGATTTTATTGGACACTAGCGACCCGCCCCGGCTTCGCACAAATTATCAGTGTTTCCCTGCTATATTATACATGTATCATACATATAAACCTTCCTCTTGAATCACTCTATCTATTAAAAAAACCGCATTAAAATCCGTTGCGTAGTTTTAAAGATTTAAGCATACATAGGGATATAGGGACAGAGAAAGCGACTTTGTTTTATACTATGTAGTGAAGTACCTAGCTTGAGACATGCCAATAAAATCATCTTCCATCATGAAAATTATGTGAGAGGGATTAATGTTAAGTGCATCAACCCCTCTCACAGTACCTACCTACATGTTGTTTATAATTTCAATTGTTTTTATTTTTTCAGTTTTTCGCTCTCTTTGCATAGCCTATTCAATAATGTGCAAAATAAGATGTTTAAAAAATCAATTTATTTTACTTAGTTGTTGCTGCCAGCGTGTGATAGTAGAAAATTATCTCAAGGGAATATATTCCGTTACTGTTTGAGCATGAAAAAATAAGAAACATCACACACTCAGAAACTTTTGCCTTTTTATTATTATTATATTATATTGTTGGCTATATATTTGTTGGCCTATTTAGGTGGCTTAATATTGGTCAGACAAAATTTGAGTTAAAACGATACGTTAGACGAAGAACATTTGCCTAATTTCTGAAAGCAGATAAATCTATACTAATATTATAAAGAGGTAGTAAGTTTGTAAGTTTGTATGTAGGGGATAATCTCTGGAACTACTGGTCCGATTTGAAAAATTCTTTCAGTATTAGATAGCCCATTTATTGAGGAATGCTATAGGCTATATACCATCACGCGACGACCCACGGGAGCGGAGCAGTAACGAAAAATGTGGGTGAAACCGCAGGGGACAGCTAGTAAGGCATAAAATTGGCAACCCTACAAGGAAGTCATGAATATTGCAAACTTGCAAATTAGACAAACAAATAACTGATTAAACAAATAAATACTAACTCTTATCACTCGGCTGGCATTTCCAGAGCCTCAAACTGCCTCAAGTTATGACTATATGGCATTTCTATTGACTTTGGCCTCGTCATGCGTAGCGCGCTTTTGTTTCCGGCAGGAGTTTAATTCGATTTCTTAATTGCTGATAACCGTTTAGATGGTAGAGAGATAAAATGCAGATAAGTGGTCGGCTGACTGCTTTATGTGATTTAATTAGCTTAGAAAAAATTAACTCAATCTCATCTATGTATGAGAAGGTATGTGCGGATATTACTGTTGATTGCTGCCTTGAACTGCATTGCTTAAACGTCTTGCAGGTTCATTTGGTTTTCGTGAAAACTCGGGAAAAACTGCGCACTCCTTGTGGTCAACTTTTAGAAACACATTCATTGAGCGGACTGCTAAAGAATGGAATTATTTACCGGAGTCTGTGTTTGCTGATAGTTACAACATGTTAAGTCAAGATTGAAAACGATGTTAGAGGATTCTTATCTTTGCGTTCTGGTTTCCGCACTTAGTCCCGTTGGGCCATTGTGCGTGGGCCGTCCGGCCTTTATTCTAACCAGCCCACCTCATTCCAGAAGCAAACTATCTTCTTGGGTTTGTTCAGGGCATTTGTCATTGATCTCGATGTTCCCAGAATTCTCATGTCACTGACGGCTGTGCACTCCAGGAGTACATGCGCGACAGTTTCCTCTGCCTCCATGCATCCTCTACAGTGTAGAGTCTATACAGAGGACTGTTCGTAAACCCAGTGTCTGTGTTAGAGGATTAATGTATTTTTGAATCAACTGCTAACGAAAACAATGTGTTTATATGAGACCGAGCTACAATAATATTTTTCAAAACATCATAAATAAAAATAATGAATTATCATGCGTAGTAAAGTTCTAATCAGACCAATTTAATGGAATTGAAGTAACAAAAATATTTACATAGACTTAAACCATGACTATGCAATATACGCAGCTTCTAACGAAAACCGTAATTAATTTGTTGTCTTCAAATTCTTCAGGCTTGGATCTAATGGCATTTCTAGAACGCAAATTACACGTCATGGATATTATATAGGCCATCGCGTCATCCATTAGCTTCAATTGGACACAAACGTCATGAATACTCTTTAAAAGTAATTAATCTGTGGTCTATTCTTGGAACTTACGATTTCCATAGCTAAACATAGAAAAACGTAGAAACATCCGTTGTTTTTAATTCGATGCAGTTGCAGATGAATGATTATCGTCTGTGGTATTTTTTTTGGAGTTAGGAAATTTCCTAATGACTTCCTCACTCTAGGTAGGCTTTAACCTACGTATGTTCCTATTGGGTCCGTAACTTTACTTCGAGAGTCACATGCTCGATTAAAGGAAAGTCGACTGAACGATTGGTCGAATAGAATTTATTGCGAAACAACCTTTTATCGCAAAACGCTACTTCGATCAGTCGACTTTTCATTAATCGACCATGTGACTCTCGAAGTAACTTTACGGACCCGTTCCTATTGCATTGCAGGATCATAGGTTTTCTTTTAAGAAATTCCCCATGGTCCTGTTGGGCATCGGAGCTGCTCGACCGCTACGGTTTTACTGACATCTCTTTGAGGCATTAGTAAATCATCATCATCATCTACCTGGCCTTTTCCATACCATATTGGGGTCGGCTTCCAGTCAGGCCGGATTTAGCTGAATACCAGCATTTTACGAGGAGCGGTTGTTGAGGCATTAGTAAAACAATTCTCTATTATTTAATATGCAACTCAATAATCCAAAATGCTTTCAGCGCTAAGACCGCGGACTGTGACAACCAATTAAAAGTTGGGAGTTATCCTAGATCGCACTTGCTTCCTGCATACAGCTGATCGAGATCGTAGGTTAGTACGAGTAATTTCCTAAGTTAACGTTCCATGGAAAGTGTCGTACCTTGTTTTTATTCTGGGAGTTCGTTCCTTTGGGATAATTTTCGACTTTCAGACGGGTGAAGCCTCTTGTAGAAAGAAGATTAATTTTCCTACAGCTGGGACTTAGGGTTCCTCTCTAGGAGAGGAAATAGGCCGTAATCCACCACGGGAGCCCGTGCCGGCCGTGCGGGTTGGTGGATGTCACATGCCTTTGAATTTTTGGTTCTAGGACATGCTGGTTTCCTCACGAAAGAAGATTTACCTATACTATACTTATTGTATTTCTCTACGAAACCCCCAGTACACACAGCACAGTACAAGCATGATTCATTCCTAAGCTCTTTCTCTCAGATTACGACGTCTCAATGTCAAACAATGGTCTCTTTGTAGTCTAGGCAATAGGTCTTTCTCATGTTCCTAGACAATACACTGTAATTTATACCTAGGGTTTAATTTAAATGCAGCATTTGGCCTTACCGTTCGCAATAATACTGCTCTCTTAAGAACCTATTACACTCCTCGATACGACGACTCGATACGCCGAGCCCCGTCGAAGACCGTCTTACCCTTATTACACTACGCGACGTAGACTAAGACCGTTCGTAAAAACGAGTGGTATAAAAGGCCTTTTAAGTATCAACAAATGAATAATCAAAATGTAATCTGGGCTAGCACATAGATCCTATAATCTTATAACGGAAACAAATGTCGTTTTATCTGTACATAAACACCACAACTAGATAATATTTATTGTAATTGGTAGTTAGATAAACATCGATCTAGTTATCTTAGCACTAGATATCTGCCACGGTTTCACCTGTGTTTTTGGTTACTGTATTGCTCACGTGGGTCGTAGCGTGATGTTATATAGTCAATTGCCTTCCTCGATAAATGTGCTATGCAACCTTAAAATAAATTTTCAATTCAAACCAGTACTAGTGGATAGATTGGCGCATTCAGACAAAAAAACTCTTCTATAACGCGGAATTATTAGTAGATATAGAAGATATGACTTACTTGACTAGCGTAATCTTAGTTTAATAATAATTTAATAATTGAAGTGCTGTCTGCCGTCTGGTTTAAATAATTGCTTTAATTTAAGTAAAGTAATGATATCCTGATAATATTAATTAGTAAATCATTAAAGTGACGGCACAGTTGGTGCAGTGGTCATCCCTACTTTTGGCAAGTGCGATGGGTGTTGCCTCTAACAAAATTATTTGTATGACCTACAGTTGTCCCGGGTCTGGGTGTCTTGTGTATGCTAGTTTATATGTTTGTGAACGCCCCTACTATACAGGAGTAATTCCAAGTGTGGAGCAACATGGCTTATGGCATCTACCAATTATCTCCTCACATTGGAACCTGGACCTTGACTCATTGTGTGTATAGCTAAAATGTGGAATTCCCTGCTAGACTCTTATTTCCTGTTAGCTACAACCTCAGGGTTTTTAAGTCGAGGATGAACCAGTAACTTCTAGACAAGCGTGCTTCTATCAATAATATCATTGATCATGACCTTAATGGGGCACAGGATTTGTATTTATGTATTATAATAGGTTCCCGTGGGATACGTGGGAAGTCACTGACATCATCATATCAGCCGAAAGACGTCCACTGTTGGACATAGGCCTTCCTTGGGGAAGGCTGCCGTAAGGACCGGTCCTGTGCATCTCGCATCCATCGGGTTCCCGCGACCCTCACCAGGTCATCGATCCACCTTCTGGGAGGCCTTTCAACGCCACTCTAGAACCTGCGTCCCATTGCCCGTCTGTTCTGTGAGTAATGCGCCCTAGCTAGGTACTTGGCATTTTATCGCGCTATGTCGATAACCGTGATTCTTTTGCGGATTATTTATTATTTATTTATTTCAAATGCTAGCTATTCTTACAGTATACACCAAAGCGTATAGACACTCAAGAAAACACTGAACATAGCCCTTTCCATTGCCGTTTTGGCTGACTTACTGGTTTTATCATAATTATTCAGCTTTGTCAAGAGGTATGATTTAGTAATTAATTTAAACTGGGTATGCACATGGTTTAATAGATATTTAATAGGTATGCAACTATTTTATCTAGCCATGTTTATGTCAACAGTTATAATTACGATCGTTTGTTATTGAAATAGGTCTAGCAAGGTCTTAGGCGCGTAGGATTGTACTAGGTGTTAGGTACTAGGCCTAGCTAGGTAACCTTTTGGGATCTAGATTACCTACCGCTTTTAGGTACACTAAGCACGTTTTGTGATGTTGGATACGAATGTAGTTAGGTATTCAATACTGCTGTCATTAAATCAGTGATAATAAGTACAGTGGAGGGCTCGCTAAATACTTAGTAACAAGTGCACAGAGAAGATCATAAAAAAAAGATCATATAAGAAGAAGTGCATAGAGAGAGAGGCTTATCTTGTCACTCATCATCTTCTCTTCTTGTTTTTATCACTCACACCATTTCATTATCTCTCCTTTTTCGTTTTCCTTCCCACTCTCAACATCTTTTACCGTTCGTGCACCTGTGGAATTATCTTCTTTACACGTTGAAGGCATTTTGAGGAGCTCGTGGCTAGATAATAACAGCCGCACAGGTCGATCTTCAAGGTTAAGCAACGCTTGCCTAGTTTGGTCTGTGGATGGGTGACCATCTTAACATAACGAGTTTCCTCCGTGCCTCGAAAAGCACGTTAAGCCGTAGGTCCCGGCTGTCATTTGTAGATCTTTGGCAGTCGTTACGGATAGTCAGAAGCCAGTAAATCTGACTCCAGTCTTGCCATGAAGTACCGTGTTACCCCAGTTAATGGTTTGTGGAGGTTTGGTAGGCAGCCGCTCCTCGTAAAATACAGGTATTCAGCTAAATCCGACTTGACTGGAAGCCGACCCCAATATAGTTGGGAAAAAGGCTAGGCAGATGATGACACGTTGAAGGCATTTTTTAAGGTGGGAAAATTGATGTGACTTCTGCCGCTCTGGATAGACCAGGAGGACATGTCAGACATCTACTTATTAAAACCTACTCCTGTTCCTTTTTTGCCTTCATTCCAGGGTCGCGGGGCACTCTTTTGTTCAACCCAGGGCCCCAGTAGGCTGCGACCCTTTGCTGACATTTCTTTGAGGCACATATATTGAGGACTAGCCCTTCATTGAAGGTTTTTAGGGGAATAATTAGGAAACATTTTCTGTCAACAAATTACTCTTTCCGCTTTGTGTGAAGCACTCTTCCCGCTCTGGATGAAGCGAGAGGGAATGTCAAACTTGACTAAATAAAACCCTTCTTTATTCCAGGGCCAACAGTAACTCTCGTTACATTTAATCTAGTAGAAACGCGTTCTGTTTACTTGCCTATTCATTTCGAAACCGGTGTTTGTAGCCATTGTAATAAATAGCCTTTCATTTGTAGATTTTGTGCGTGACTTAAGCAATAACTATACGCACCTAAAATGGTTTTAAACGGTGTAAGTTTATCTAGTTTGTAAATTTAAATTGCAAATTAGAGATCGGCCTAAACGTTTAAATTGTGACTGTTTTGATCTAATTAAATCGTTTTGTACGTGTATTGAGTTAATTTATCGATATTAAAAAGATTGATGTGTGTATATTTAATTTTACATATTAGTTCACACTCGGAATGACTCCTGATATATCGCGGATTTGTTTTATGTTAATAAGTCTACGAAGCAAAGCGGGAAAGCATGTCAGACTTTTACTGACTAAAACCCACTCCTATGTCCTTTCTATGCCTTGGGTTCCAGGACCCTGGGGTTTCCTTCCAGACAACCCATGGCCCCAGAAGCTGTGTCGTGGATGCGTTTTCTAACGTGCAAATTCATGTGAGTTTGTATATTTGTGTACGCATACAATGTGTGTATACCTATATGTACACAAGACGCCCAGACCCGGAACAACCATCTATAGGACAACTAGGTGTAGGAATCTGACCCACGACACGAAGCGTAACAGCCGTGAGGAGCTCGTGGCTAGATAATAACAGCCGCACAGGTCGATCAAGGTTAAGCAACCCTTGCCAAGGTTGGTCTGTGGATGGGTGACCATCTTAAGAGATGATGACACGAAACGTAACAGTCAATGCCAACCGTCAATTTTAGATCTATGCCTAGATCCTTATTGGACTTCCAGCTATGCGCTGTTACCGTCCGCAAACCTGCGCCTTTGTTGTAAACTAGCTTTTGATGTATGTTTGTACGTGTTAAGTAAAATATAGACAGAAGTTTGAAATAATCCTCAATTATGTCACATTGCTGGGCAAACGCCTTCCCTTTCTCCATCCAAACCTCTGTCTAGGACGATCTCGTGCCAAGTTTGCCACGTGAACATGATCAGATCGTCACACCACCTTCGCCTTGACGGCGTCGATATCTCTCAGGCGTCTCATCATCATCATCTCAGCCGAAAGACGTCCACTGCTGGACATATGCCTCATGCGTCTAGTGAGTGACAATCCTCGCCCCTCTGTCCGGGTGAAGTGGCCCGAACTCCCATTTCAGCCTGGCCGTTTTTTCCCCGACATCTGCTAATTGAGTTACGAATAGTCAGAAGCCAGTAAATCTGACTCCAGTCTTGCCATGAAGTACCGTGTTACCCCAGTGAATGGGTTGTGGAAGTCTAGTAGACAGCCGCTCCTCGTAAAATACTGGTATTCAGTAAATCCGGCTTGACTGGAAGCCGACCCCAATATAGTAGGGAAAAGGCTAGGCAGATGATAATGATCTGCTACTTGAGTTACGAAGCACAGCGTGGCAACAAAAATCTGCTCTACTACCGATTAAGGCCTAATTCATTATTAACTACACTTTTTATAAAGTTTCAATTAATTCACCTTTGAAAACAATTAACCAAGCGATCGGTCCGATCAGATAAATTTAGAAGTACATACTTTAATATTAATATATGCCTAATAATAGACCTCTAGTTGTCCGTAACACATTGTCGGACTGTTGTCAACCGGTAGTGCGTTATGTATAGATAATACCAGTATTGCAAGTATGTACGAGTGTGTAGTATCTATGTAATAAGTGAGTCATACTAGGTAGTGACTTATTGAATATCTTACAGAACTTTGCGCATTCATAGTAAATGGGCAGGACCGGACATGTATGTCGAATGCCTGACGATTTGTTTTTTAAGCTGGGAAATCTTCCAATGACTTTTCCGCGACAGGGCGGAGCTAGGGCGTGTCAGATTTTTACCTACATTTGAGGAAGTAACTAATTTATCAATGTTTTTGACTCTTCTTTTAAGATTAAGCAGTGAAATCTTGACTTTCTTTTAAATCAGAGAAGAAAAATGGACCTATGTATTCGCTTATTCCTATAGGTAACTAGTGCGTGTACCTAATTTTTTTTTCGTCTAATCTATAACTTTACCCCAGACTAAAAATTACTCCTGTATCGCCGCATTTAAAAACATTTAAAATCATATACACAAAACACCCACTCTTCAAATTGATCATGAAGTCATGACTTAGGTAATATTTCCACTCGACATGACATATCTCTCCACCGGTAGAGAATGCCCAAAGCAAAAAATAACATTAATAACAAGTTTATATTTCATACCAAAAGTTAAAATGTCAAGTACTTTTAATTTCAGGAAAATACATAGTTAATAAATGTTTATTTATGTACTAACTTCATTAATGCCACTTGGTGTATGTAGCTCCCGCCCACATAAATAATTTTTAGATAATAATTATGTACTACATTAATTGGTCTATAATATGTTCAGTGTAAAATATTGTTCATTATCCAATTAAAAAGGTGTAGTAAAATGATACTACAAAATGTCGCCGATTTTAGCGATGAAATGTATAAAAGTTGAAGATTTTCAAGATTAAGTACAAATAAAAGCTCTTTGTTAAAAATGTATTTCTTTGGTGTACAATAAAGAGTAAATTATTATTATTATTAAAAGAAAATATTTTCTTTTCAGTAATTTGCTGAAAAAGGAAATGTTTTCTTTTATTTATTAGCTAGCTTACTGCCACTACTGCCAGCGGCTTCACCCGCGTGTATGTAAGTTTCTTCATACAAACTTAAGACCTCCGTTTCATCCCCTTAGGAACAAAATTTTGGAAAAACTGTAGGGTTCTTCCTGCTAACTTGGAATCCTTAAATTTGGCATGAAGCAAGGTTTCACAGCACAAGTCTAGGAAAAAGTCTGGAAACTGTAAATTGTGTTACGTTACGAAAAAAATATCCTTTTCTTTTTCCCATGAAAAATATACTTTTTTGGTTCGGAAATGTTTACATAGGTAATTTTGTATCCTCCGAGTCCAACTCGCCTTGCCCGATTTTTTAGTGTAAATTCCGTTATTGTAAACTACAATCTTCATCTATACTAATATAATAAAGAGGTAAAGTTTATTTTTTTGTTTGTATGAGGTAATCTCTGGAACTACTGGTCCGATTGCTAAAATTTTTCACCAATAGAAAGCTGCTGTATTCCTGAGTGACATAGGCTATATTTTATGTACGTGGGCTAAGCTAGTGTACAATAAAATATTAATAAAATGGTAATGTAAATGTACTGCAATCTTCCTGTCCGATTATAATTGATAAGTGATTTCAAGGCTACACTGAATAAGTTCTGTGCGCCTCACCGTTAACGATTGCATTACTGCTTACCATCAAGTGGGATCGCAGTGAACCATTACTTATTTTTTTTTAAATTGTGTACTTGTTATTAGTATAATTATAATAATAATACATGCACCATTGTTCGTACCTATACTTTTATCCTTTACGTACTCCTCTCAATAAACTAGGTAGGTAATATAGATCACAGATGTAATAAATATTATAATACTACATAGATACTACGGTGCTTTATATGTAGGTATTGTAATTGATACTATGTCACGTTCTGTTTAATTGTACCCGACTACATACGAGTACCTACAGGTACATAATCATATATTAGTTTATAAGTATATCTACATTACTACTACTGGCGTACCTACCAAGTTATGTTCATTGCAGCCACTAAATGTAGGTACACGGGATTTTTTACTTTATTACGAGGTCTAGGGCGGCGAGTGTTAGACTTTTACTGACTAAAACCCATTCTTATGTTTCTTCTTTACCTTGAGTTCGACCCCAGGTTTCCCTTTCAGGTTTCTCAACAGAAGAGCTTTTTTGATTATGGATAGGATAGGCGTTTCGAACTTCACCTGATGGGAAGCGATAATGTAGCGAAAGATAGAGTACGGTTGCCTAGAAGCAACGTATTAATTACTCATCATCTGCCTAGCCTTTTTCCCAACTATATTGGTGTCGGCTTCCAGTCAAGCCGGATTTAGATGAATACCAGTATTTTACGAGGAGCGGCTGCCTACCTGACCTCTACAACCCAGTAACTGGGGTAACACGGTACTTCATGGTAAGACTGGAGTCAGATTTTACTGGCTTCTGACTATCCGTAACGACAGCCAAAGATCTACAAATGACAGCCGGGATCTACGGCTTAACGTGCTTTCCGAGGCACGGAGGAAACTCGGTATGTTAAGATGGTCACCCATCCACAGACAAACCTTTGCAAGCGTCGCTTAACATTAAAGGTCGACCCTTGCGGCTGTTATTATTTAGCCATGAGCTCCTCGCGTACTTATTACTACTATTAATTACTCTATACTTCAAAACCCCTAAGTTATAGCTATCAGGAAACACCGATTCCGCTTGGGGATTTTTATCAGTTCTTCTAGGAAAAGTTTAATATAAATCAGTAGTAATTAATAGATTTAATAAAGATGACATAGACATCATATATAACATTGTACATAAGTCAATATTGTTAAAACATTTTTCAATAACATAGCGATAAATATTTGTAATTAATTGTATGTCTACAGTAATAAATACTTTGTAAATAAATCTGACAACGCTACGGTAATTAATGAATAAATAATTATGAATGCTGGTATGTTGTATTGTATGTATTTCTACAGAGTTAATTATTTAAGTACAGTCAATAAATAACTAACATATTAATAATGCACGATTTTTACGTGCCCATTGAAGGAAAAAACATGAAATACTCGGATGATTTTAGTTGTATCATAAAAATAATTAAAGAGAACAGTTTTATTTTGAGGCGGTAAATCATCCACTGAATAATATTGATGTCAGATTTTTACTAACTAGAACCACACCTGTGTCTTTGTTGTCCGTCTGAAAGACATACTATATATGACTACTAGGACTAGGCGTACCGGAAGACGCAGCGTTGGAAGGTCTCCCACAAGGTGGACCGACGACCTGGCGAGGGTCGCGGGAATCCGATGGATGCGAGACGCACAAGACCGGTCGCTGTGGTGACGCTTGGGGGAGGCCTATGTCCAGCAGTGGACGTCTTTTGGCTGAGATGATGATGATGATACTAGGATATAGGACTAGAATATAGAACCACGGTTTTCCTTTCAAAAATTCCCCGTGGCCCTAGCGAGCATCGTCCCTGCCTATAGAGGCCCACTCTACGATTTTTCTGACATCTCTTTGGAACACTACGTGCCACCGGCGTCGACGGCTTGGTCTTTACCAGACGGCCGGACTGCGAGCTCCTTATAGCTCACTGTCCGCAAACCAGCGAAGTAAACATTCGATTGGCATATTTTTAACAACCGTAGGTAGGATCCATTTAAAAAAATGTTTGTATATATTTAATTTATAGAAGCGGTTTCCTCCCTGACGCTTCCTTCTCTGAGTCTGAGTGAATTATCTTATTATCCTGCTGCGCGTTTTGGAATATCACGGTGTCACAGCATAGTCTTTATCATTGTTCAGGTGGATCAACGACCTGACGAGGGTCGCGGGAATCCGATGGATGCGAGACGCACAGGACCGGTCGCTGTGGCGACGCATGGGGCAGGCCTATGTCCAGCAGTGGACGTCTTTCGGCTGAGATGATGATGATTGTTGAAAGGCTCGGATCGCGCCTGATCCTGGCAAGACACTGAGGCTCAGAGGGCTAGGCAGGGCACTCTGAGTATGCTTGGGCTTTCTGCCCAAGCATACTCAGATAGTCACCGGAAGCAACCGCACCCGGTCAGCACCAAAGATATCCCACTTTGTACACAGGTTTTTAGCTGAACCTGTAAGTATGTCATCTTCTGCCTAGCCTTTTCCCGACTATATTGGGGTCGGCTTCGAGTCAAGCCGGATTTAGCTGAATACCTACCAGTATTTTACGAGGAGCGGCTGCTTACCAGACCTCCGCAACCCATTAACCGGGGTAACGTACCTAAGTACGTACTTTAGCTTATTTTCTGAGCATTTTATTCTATTTTTTTGTGAGTAGGCGGTGTTTTATTTTCAAACGTGGGGCGAAAAACCGAAAGAAAACCAATTATTGTGTTACATTAGTACCTAAGTGTAACCAGTCAAAAGTAATCCTTTACCAAACGTAGAGTTTTTTAATTTTTTATACCTGTATTTATTTTATTTTTAATTTATGTTTTTTTTATAATTTTGGTAATCTATTTTGAAGCTATCAACCTTCCGTATTCCGTATTGAACCGTTATTTAGTAGGGATTACGATCAAAACAAATTAAAAGTTAAACCTAGCTTTCAAAACTGCTTCAATTTTTGGTTCAACGTGATTGACTAATACCGGAAAATATATCTAGATTTAGATTAATCTAGATTTTTTATTAACTGTTAAGACGAGTCAAGGCAGTTCAAACTGTTCGTGCTTTGAATTATTTTTAGATATTTATCTGAGTATGATAGGCGTCTGACTATGAAATTAACTAATGACTCAATGACTTTTCCTGCTCTAGGGCGGGGCGAGAAGGCGCGTCAGAATTTTACTGTTTAATATCCACCTGTGTCTTCCAGTAGCTCTTTGCGTCCCAGGACCACGGTATCTCTTTCAAAAATTCCTGTGACAGGAATCATCATTATGTAGTCAAAGAAAGTAGAGTAGTAGTAGAAGAAAGAGAGATCATCATGTAGTCAGCAGTCTGACACTCCCTTTACCAGAGCAAAATACGTTACCTACCTATTTCATGACTTTCCACGCATAAAAACTGGCCCCAGTTTTTCATGCTACAGATCCGTTGATACTGAGATCTACTCTTCTCAGAAATTTGTAAATCTTTTCAACCACAACATCCACACGGCCGCTTTCATGGTCAAATGACCACGGATTTTCTATAAAGAAGGATCCGGTGACAATTCATCGGATCCATAAAATCCGTTTACTAAAATTCCGTCGAAGTCCTTTGTCTTATTATGCACGTTACCGTCATACGGATGTAATCACGGACACTAAAATAACTGTATATCTAATTACGGGAATACCTAATAAAAAAAAGTCTAGTCAGATTGTAATAATTTATTTGTAAAACTTGTTTATTACTGTGATCACTTGCGATTATAATCAAATCACTTCATTTAATTCGTCATTGAAGCGACTAATTTATTGGTTACGCTAGTTATTTAAGATGAATAAAATTTTGCCTGTTTTTTAGGGTTCCGTATCTCAAAAGGAAACCCGGAACTCGGAACCCTCATAGGATGACTTTGACCCAAACAAACCCTGGTTGGGTCGAAGTCATCCTATGAGGTCAAAGTCATACCATAAACCATAACCTCCTTATTTTCTTTTTCTCTCCTTATTATTCATCCTACCTATGTATATGGTCGACGTCTACATAAGTTAACGATTGAAAAAAGATGAGGACGTTTATGTCGTAAAAAACGTATATTTCGACGCTCTCAAGGGAATCAAAATTTGTGGGGTACGTCCCGTTGGCCTTGAATCCTATTTGGCATGAAGCAAGGGCTTATAGCCCAATTTGTTTCGTCACACTTTTTTGCGATTCGGAAAATCTTCGAGACTTGGGAGAGAGAGACTTCGAGATTCGGAAAATGAACTGTTAAAGCTGTTTGTACGGGACCCTCAGTGTACGACTCCCACTTGCCCAGTATTTTTTTATTTGTCTAGTCATGTTGATCAATATTGGTTTGAAAGTCTAATCTATTTTTTTAATAGTTTATCATTTTATTTATGCATCTAGGAATACTGGTGACACACGGTACGTCAAGTTTAAAGGCCACCCTGCCTACAGATTGACAGCATCGTGAGCATTTTGCAAATAGATATACTTAGGTCCTGAAAATACGAGGAAGTTGTATTTAATTTTAACTATCTGTGCGCACCTGTGAACACAACCTATAGGCTAGAGATGGAGCTTCTATCAGGGCAGCTGAATCGTTCGAAAGAGTTATCGTGGTCCTGGAACGCAAAAAAGACCTGAAGGGTCTAGTGAGTTTTATACAGTAAAAGTCTGATACTCTCTCTCACTCCACCCAGAGAAAGAGAAGTTATTGGATTCTCCTCACGCTTGCGACTGTCTTCTTCGTTAGCATTACTATTTCTTAGGAGGCTACCGCCGCTCATTTCCCTTTGGTCCAGAACTCCAGACCATCACCTGTACCCGGGCACGGCGCGAAAGATTTCTGATGGCGCTCCGCCTACGAGGACACGGCAGTGTTCCGCTTACGAATCCGCCTAAGTGAGACACACCTCCACCATATGATTTAGGTACCGTCGCCCACGGGCGGGCTGTCCGTACAAAGGTGACACCCGGGCATTTCTTACGCCTAAATCCGATGAAGAAACCTATCAAATATACTACATGTACCTATAAAGTGAGGACGCTTTGATTATATGGCGCGCCCAAAAAGGAAGAACATGGGGTCTTAATCGTTTATAATCCAGAAAATATCTTTTCATATGCACGTGCAAAATAAATCTAAATTTCAGCGCGTTTAGAACAAAGCACTTACTTGAATACATTAATGTTCCTGTAAAAGAAGTAGAGATTTTAAATGCATTATGGTAATTGAGCAACTATTATCAAAAAAAAAACCTTCCTTATATTCGTAACTGTATACTGCATAAATGTTCTGCTCTATTGTATCTTAAATCTATTAAATTACAGCACATAATACAACAAAGAGCTAAGCGTGTTTCCTGCTAGTCAATCAAAAATGTTTATTAAAATCTGTTTGACTAAATGCCAAATTATGAATTTATATACCAAGGCTTCTTTTGTGAAACGAATGAATCATTTAACTAGTAGTAAACAAATTTAAACTGTAATGCAACTTACAGTTATTGAGAAAGTAGACTTTTAATCTAAACAAGATAGTGACCCTCACTGCACTCAGGAACAAATTTTAATTCATTTAAAACAGTGACCCTCACTGTACTCAGGAAGAATTTTTAATTCGTACCAGATAGTGACCCCCTCTATTCTAAGGAATAACTTTTAATCCATTATTTTGTATTCTCCTATATGGTCGAAATGTACATTTTTAGCTTTTTGGGTTTGACGTAACATGCATCTTTCATCACCCTTCGTCTTCTCAGTAGTCACTCCCTTTCTACACATATCATCTTTTTCAGACTCCATCCAACATTTCCTCGGTCTTCCCCTTTTGTTATAACCGATCTCTTTCTACCATCAACCATCCATCCACTAGCCATCACCTATCCTCAGAATATTTTTTCCATTCCTCAGTTTCGGTTCAATTATATCCTTCTCAAAAATTGGACAGCAACGTTAAACCTAACCTTGATATTATAAAGTATCAAAAACAATTGAAGAATGTGACTTGTGTCGGCTATTAGATTGGAGATCGTAAGGTCATTCAGGACATAGGTCAGTTACTAGGTTCAAAGACAAAAGGCGGTTAATGGTTTTGAACACTGTTCATTGTTATAAATTATTTTCTCTTTTGTATATAAATTATATAGGTTTGCTCGTGACCACTATCTCACCTAATAGAAACAGTTGATGTGGTCGATGATGGAGCACGCTTGCCTGAAAGTAACCTACTCAATCTTTAAAAAGATCCCTAGGTAATAAGTAGCTATCAGGAAACACTGACTCTGGCAAGGAATTCTACTTCTGGCCTGTACGCCCAATGAATGTAGGTTCCAAACTGATTGATGACCGACGAATTTCAGAGCCTTGCTCTGAAATGTCACCGCTCACAAAAGGCTTCCTCAGAAGGCTTGTAGTCAAACAAAGGCGATGCATAACCCTCATATTTGGAATTTCCTTGTGTGATCAAATCAGAATGAATATATCCGGAGGAGAACCATAGGTTACCAACAACAGACCGTGAAGTATCGTCAAATTTAACTGGAAGCATTGCATTGCAAAACAAATGGTTAATGAGCTCGAAAGGGTCTAGAATGGTGATCGCGTATCGGAAGACGTATTGTTGGATGGTCTCCCACTAGGTGAACCTGGTGAAGGTCGCAGGATTTCGGTGGATTTGAGATCCACAATATGTCCTGTCTGGAAATTGTTCGGCTGAAATAATGATGATAATGAGATGCCAAACTATTTATATTAAAAAATTGCTGATATTGCTGGTAAATCACGGTGATGAATTTTATCCAGTTCTTGATGAAAATAAGATAGGTATAACAACTTGATATGGTTGTTATATTAGACGAAAGTAAAGAGTTTAAACACGTTGCATTCTTGTCCAATCCCATATGTGTTTATAAACATGTTCTAAATTGCATAATGTTCGTAGAACTGAAGAATCTAGAAAAAGCGATGTTGTTTTTAATCAAGAAAATTCTCGGCTACGACTTCTCGATTATTTCAAGGCCTTGGTCCAGCCAAATTTAATGAAACACCATCTGACCTCCAAATCTCAATTGTCGGGAGATAGCAATATAGAAAAAAATACGACCGTCTGAACTATTTAATTCAGTCCTATAAAAACGTTTTAAGTTTCTACGTGACGAACCTACATAATGTTGGCCGTATATAAATTGATGAGAAGGACAACTGGACAAGCTTTACTTACCTCTGTATCATATATGCAAGGATTAGCTTGAACTCACGGCATGAGTGCATGCATAGCGCGCTAATATTTGCCTAAAACATTCCCAATATCTCTACCTCTCTTTGAGAAGGAGCGTGGGCCCAGTTTCAATGGCGAATGTCATAATTATAGTTTCGAGTTCTTGGTTTTAGGACATGACCACGTAGGACATGTCCACCGATTGGTGAGGTTTGGTCGCGGCAGACAAAGGATTTGGTATGGTAAAATGGACCGATTTCGCCAGAACTAGAAGGAAGAAGGACATTCGCTATAGAAGGAAGGAGTGAAGGAACATGTTTATTCAGGTATGGAACACAACTTAATACTAAAAACGGGCCAAGAGCGTGTCGGGCCACGCCCAGTGCAGGGTTTCGTGGTTTCCCGTCCGTCAAAATAAATGTCCCCAACTTTTCAAAAACTGTTCGTCCCATCAAGTTCAAAGTAATTTTCCTAGAAAGTCTTTATATAGCTCTACTTTCCAGATTTTTTTCATATTTTCTATGGTTCAAAAGTTAGAGGGGGGACGCATTGTTTTTTCCTTTGGGAGCGATTATTGCCGAAATTATTGATATATTATTATCAAAAAATGATTTTAGTAAACCCCTATTCATTTTTGAATACCTATCCAAAAATATACCACACGTTAGGTTTGAAATTAAAAAAAAAACGCTTTTTACTTTACACATTTTTGCACTTTGTCGGCGTGATTGACATACATATTGGTACTAAATTTCAGCTTTCTAGAGCTAACGGTCACAGAGATTAAGCGAGGACGGACGGACAGACATGGCGAAACTATAAGGGTTCCGTTTTCGCCATTTGGCTACGGAACCCTAAAAAGGTCAAGAAAGCTGAAATTTGAGAATAGTTGTAATAAACCGAATGGCTCGACGAGAAGCTGCGTCTACTTCATATCCTCTCTTTACTATTTTCTCTTAAAACTAGCGACTCTGTTCCGTTTGGGTATTGGTATTTCCGTGCCGGATTTGAATTTGTGTTTTCCGTAGCGGTTATTAAAGATTATGCAACCTCATCTGCTTAGCAGGGTTTCTCAAACTTATGGCCCGGGATGCATTACTTATGCTAAAGTTTCGAAACGACTGCGAACCTCTAACTCGCTTCACTCCCAGACAAGAAAATGGTAACACATAACTACCTATATAATAAAACTAACTTCTGCCAGCGGCTTTGCCCACGTGAAAGTAGAAAATGGTTATAAATAGCCTATGTTAGGTACCTACTCAGGGAAGATGAAAGAAGTTTTCTATTGGTGACAGAAGGTTTAAAATGGGTCCCATCGTTTTTTAGTTAAATCGTAACATTATTATTATATTATTAGACCTAGCCATTATTGTCCCACTGCTGGGCAAAGACTTCCCTCCATTCCTTCCATCGTTCGCGGCTTTGAGCCACATCTTGCAAATTCTAAAGGAAGACATCCAAATCGTCGCGCCATCTACAGGTATGATTCCGAACTCGGCAACAAGTAGCAGTGCTGCCGCCGCAGTGCTGCCACTTAGGTGCTGCGCAGCAGTGCTGCCTGCCGCGCTGATTCCGAGCAAGGCGGCAGTGTCGCTCCGTTCCCTTCTGAATCTGAGAAATTCATCCTTTTCTATACTCCGTCGGTTTAGGTAGTTAACTAAAGGTAAACAATCTTGGTATGTCTTTTTATGTAAAAGTTGTCTAAAAATTGTATGTAAAAATCTTTGCACATAGGTATTTACCTAAATCGATGTTAGCTAATAAACTAAATTTAAATAATCTTTGTGTATATTATATACGACCTCTTTAATATAAAAAGACTTACCAAGACTGTTTACCTTTAGTTAACTACCTAAACCAACGGAGTATAGTTGTTGTTATGGCGGCAGACGCGTCACTACTGGTCTGTCGCGGCGGTAGGGCGACACTGACGCGCAGCAGTGCTGCCGCTACATTGCTGCCGCGACATTGCTGCCTAGCTCGGAATGTAATCTCATATAAGCCAATAGAAATTGTACGGGGACCAGTAGTGTCGCGGCAGCACTGCTGCGGCAGCACTGCTGCGTGCAGCGTGGTTCGGAATCGTACCTTACTTCTTGGTCTGTCGCGACTCCGTCGTGCGATTTCAGGGAATCGTAACATACAAACAAAAAAAAGTCAAATCTTTCCGATGTAATTTTGGATAAGGTTTTTTCTAATAAATGTCAGTGATTCCAGTCAAGCCATATTGTGTTTCTCACGCACTTGTTTACCATTCAGTCGCCCATACGAAAATTTTGCTGCAAACCCCCTACCATCCAATGACTAAACCCGAAGTGTTCGCGTAGGTAGGTACTCCACTTTGAGAAACTCTAGTCTAATCAAGCCATTCAATCAGTTGTGGTCGAGTAACGAAGAATCGGTAACTTCTATGAGTTCTCAACCTTGATCAATGTTACAATTTTTTGTGAATACATTCGATGTGCAACGAATATCTTGTTTTGTTTACACTTTTTAGATTGACAGCAGGAAAACAGAAATAGATACTTGTTCTACGTAATAACACCATGAGGTTTGCAGTTTATTTTTGTTTTACCTTGAACTTATAGTGTGAATTATTTTTTCGCTTGAGACGTTAGGATTTTTACAACGCCGTGAAAGGAAAGTTATTCACCTTCGCCTTAGGCGTTATGATACGTTTATAAGTTTTCTGTATCCAGAAAAATGAGATTCAGAAAATTTAATAATTATGTTCTATCTTAAAAACGGTAAGGTAATTTACGTTGAATTTTGTAGAGTTTTGCTTACTTTCAGCACTTTATACAATACTAGCTGTCCCCTGCGGTTTCACCCGCATTTTTCGTTACTGCTCCGCTCCCGTGGGTCGTACCGTGATGGTATATAGCCTATAGCATTCCTCGATAAATTGGCTATCTAACACTGAAAGAATTTTTCAAATCGGACCAGTAGTTCCAGAGATTACCCCCTACATACAAACTTACAAACATACAAACTTACAAATTTTACCTCTTTATAATATTAGTATAGACTTAGGTACTAGCATTTTCTCGCAAATTAGTCCGTGGGAAAGTCGGTCATTGCGGATGCGAAGTGGAAGACGAAACAACATATTATAATAGTATCTGGATTTGATCCCCATATACCGTTTTTTTTGTTCCACTTGATCGTTTGCCCTTTATCTACGTTCCAGGGACGACGAGACTCATTAGAACAACTCCATAGTCTTAAATATGTTCAGCAAAGTGCAGGGTCCCAGCAGGGTCAAAGCTTCTGGGGCCATAAGTTGGTTTTTGAAAGGAAAACTCTGGACCCAGGAACGAAGGCAAAGAAGGAACGGGGTGAAGTTTAGTCAATATTAGTCTGACACGCCTTTTCGCTCCGCCCAAGAGTGGGAGAAGTCATTCTGTTGATTCCCCCACCTTAAAAAAAAGCCCTAAACTTTTATACTGTGCCTAATTCACAACTCTTTAGTTACTCTCCTATAAAACATACTCGTACACAAGTTACCTATAAAGAAACTAATCATGCGGAAGAATCGTGAAAAAATGCATTAGAAAAAAAACTGCGTATCATTTGAAACTGTAATTACTTTTTGTCTCAATATTATTATTATGTCATTATTTATGTACTACTACTTAAGTACATGTTATAATATCCGTATGTCTAGTTTTAAGTACAGGAGTCTAGATAATTTTGTATTGCTTTATTGATAAAATGTGACCTTTATTGAACTATCTAACTGTGCCATCGAAATTGTTGTTTGATTTTACATTACTATTTTAATATTAGCTAGAATATCGTTTATGTTATGTTTTGTTTACAATTTACTTAATATGACAGGCAGGCTATGGATTTAGCGCATAGTATCCCGACCTTTTATGAACTAACGCCCCCTTTGAAAGGAAAAAGGAAATCCAACGCCTCCAACGTCTGTCTATTATAAATTTTAATAGTAATTTATAATAGACAGACGTTGGAGGCGTTGGATTTCCTTTTTCCTTACGACAGAAATTATAATAATCACAAGTTAAAAAATAATTCTCTCTCTCTCTCTCTGTAATAGTACCTACTACTCGTGGCCGTGATTAAAATTATTATTTTTAACGGCCCTAGTAGCTTTTGGACCTGCTGCTGCCCCTCAGAAAAACTCCAGCGACCACTAAGGGGCGGTACCGCCCCCGTAGGGAATCTATGATTTAGCGAACATGGAAACCTAGGTTCTTTGTGAAATAATTCCTTAAACTGAAAATTTCTTTACGAGAACAAAACATTATTTAAGTTAGATATGCTCAACCGTGCTTTCCAGATGTTTTTTTCCAGATAGGTACATAGGTATATGACTCAAAACACAAAATAAACTTAATAACCGTAAGACGTGATCGCGGCGGACCACGATGAAGGAGGCGGAACAACTTAGATATTTACGGTCGCAAATCATATTTTAATAAACTTAGAATATTGCAATGACCAGCAGATAGGTTTAATTTATTTCGGACGATGTTTCTTAGCTCGGGATAATTTGAGAAGAAACACCTGAACCAACTCAGAACTCAAAGTCTCATATGAGAACCATGCAGATTGGTATCCGAAAAGTTCCTTTGAGGAAAGAACTACTCAGATTTGAGTGGCCCTGTATTACACAGGGCCACTCAGCAGATTATAATGATCAGCGCAAGAATTTGTCAGTAGGTAGGTACTAATTCATGTTGCTCAACTGAGGACTACTAAGGAGCTGAAATTGCTAAAAAAAATCTCGTGTCACAGTGTTTGTTATCGAACTTCTCTGAAACAATTTCAACGATTTTTATGACATTTTAGGGTAGGTCTGAATAAAGGTAGGTTATTTTTAATACCCCTATATTACTGAAAATAGTTATATGACAAAATAGTATTTGGTGGATCAGCTAGAAATACTATAAAATTATAGATACTACTTACCGCCATAACAACTCCTTAGTCCCTGAAGACACCACAAAAAATTCAGATCACTGTGTCTAAAGTCAAGTAGACGATTTTCTGGTTATGTTCCCACCTATCGAGGGGACTGGGGACCGAGTGCGAATGATTGCAGGATGATAGGGTACGCCGGATGCAGAGTGCTATCTTATTTATTAGGTGACGTCCCTACTTTGAGGGAGATGCACACTCGTCGACAAATGTGATTTTGTTGGTGACGTAATAAATTATTCAATGTGGACATGACAATAAGACAATAAATGAAAACATCAGCAACACTCATCATTATGAATAACTTTTATTATGGGACCAACACTGAAATCACGAAAAATATTTCTGGTGTCCTATACATTTACCTACGTTTGCATAAGTCGACAAAACGTAGGTACAGGACAGCTACATTTTTTTTCGCGATTGTATGTTATAGGTTTTTAAAAACACTTTTCCACGTCGATTTTTTCGTCAGTTAAACTATACGAGGCCGGCGTTTCCTAACTAACTACCCTCAGAAGAAACATCGAAACCAACTCAGGGGTCAGTCTTTTAAAGTTCATGCAATAGGTACCTACCTAAACATATTGTAGGTCCTAATGGTCAAATCATATGAGAACCATGCTGATTGAAGTCTGAGATGGTTTTTTGACGGGAAAATCACACAGATTTGAGTGGACCTGTCTACCCAATGCAAGCAGTGTTCGTGGAGCTCTCAGGACTATTTAACGTTTGAATCCCCAACCGGTCCTATGAGACCGCGCTGTTATTGTTTTACTATTGTGTCTCGTTTCGCGGGTATCTGAGTAACTACGGTTTTAGGAGAATCTGTCAGTCTGGTTTTGACAGTTAGTTCTATACGGACCATTATGCGTGACGGCCTACCTTTGGTGGGGTTCGATTTCTGTGGTGGGTTTATTCCAACCAGCCCGTGTCTCTCCAATAACTGATTAGTTAGGCCTATCAACTTTTTTAGGGTATGTAAGAAAATTCAGCACGTTAAGCCGTAGGTCCCGGCTATCATTTGTAGTTCTTTGGCAGTCGTTACGGATAGTCAGAAGCCAGTAAATCTGACTCCAGTCTTGCGAAGTACCGTGTTTCGCTTTGTCGCGTTAATGGGTTGTGGAGGTGTGGTAGTCAGCCGCTCCTCGTGAAATACTGGTATTCAGCTAAATCCGGCTTGACTGGAAGCCGACCCCAATATAGTTGGGAAAAGGCTAGGCCGATAATGATGTAAGAGAATTCAGGGATCCTAGGGTTTACATGCGTGTATGACAGTGACACTTGTGCAGGCAAAGAGCACATGTGCAATTTTAGTAGAAGCGCCAAGTAAAAAATGCCAGATAGGTAATTACTAAGTCGTTGTCTGACGTTATATTTTTATACATATAATTCTTCTTCTATACTTAGGTACGTGTGCTTGTCATATAACTCCACCTAAAAGTCTTGAATGATTTGGATGAAGAATATTTGAATGGGTCTGGGTCTCCGGATGGTTTGAAAAAAAAAACTGAAAACACCATCCATTATCGTCAGTCGCCTTTTGAATTAAAATTGTCTACGATGGTCAGCGGAATTACGTCCATTGTTTGACGTAGGCTGTCCGCAAGTATGGCCACAACGACCGGTCCTTTACGTCTCGCATCCATCGGATTCCCACGTCATTGGCCCACCTTATGGAAGGCCTACCAACGCTTCGTCTCCCGGTAGCTTAGTGGTAGCAATTCCAGAGCCTTTCGGCCCTATCGACTTTCTATTCTGCGAGCAATATGCCCTAGCCCCTATTCCCACTGCCACTACGGTAAGTGATGACGATAATTCAAAGTTAAATAACTGTAGGGGCCCGGTAGGGCTGAAGCCTTCTGAGGCCTGGGTTGACTAAAGAGATCCCTGGGACCCCGGAATTAGGGTAAAGAAGGAACAGAAGTGGGTTTTAGTCAGTAAAAGTCTGACACACCCTCCCGCGGCTCCGCCCAAAGCGGGAGAAGTCATTTTGATGATTCACCACCTAAAAAAAAAAGTTAAAATTAACTCGACTGCCTCTAAGATCTTTGTGAATGACTGTCCCGACTTAGATATCCATTTATTTATCTATGAAATGATTCATAAACATTGTGCATATTAATTATTGCATATGCAGATATTTATAGTTCCGTATTATGTCATCAGAAACCTTAGTACTTATGTAGTATCTTAGTACGTCTACAATTGAATTAGTCCGATATGACAGACAAGGGGTGGACGATACTAATAGGTATAGATAGTACCTACTCGTGTAAGTACCGTAGCATAGGCACAAGGCTGTAAGTGCACACATTTCGATGGTCCCTACGTAAAGTATCGAATCAGAAAATAGCAATTTTTTATTATTACTGTTTTGAGCTCTTTTTAAAGGATATTTTTTAATACAACTTCGTTTCCCGATAGTTAAAGACCTAATTTTTATAAAGATTTAATCACCCGTGACAAAATTATGCAAAAAATAAACTTTAAATCGCTCTCTTGCAAAGTAGCGATTTTCACTTTCGATAGGTACTTTACCTAGGGACCATCGATTTGTGTAAGTACTATTGTTGTATCTACCTATCTTCTATGTTGATTGCTACTTTCCACTGAGATTGGTTGCCATGACAGAAATTATTATCACGGGTCTGATATTTAAGGGTTTAATTTTTCACGGTTACGATATTTAGTGGTTGTCCTGGATTCGATTCCCGGTGTTAGTGGAAAAGTGCTATCGTATTATTTTATTACATAAGAATTACCCGCTCTGTAGCAACCTGGATTTTGGCAGCTGGTGGTATGATAGGTACCCCCCGTGCCTCGGTAAGCACGCAAAGCCGTTGGACCTTCGCCTGATCTCTCTCCGGTCGTCACGGATTGCCGACTCATCGCACTAGGAGAGTAAAGGAACAGGAAGGGTAGATTTGTTCACTATATTGTCTTCTGCGCAAATACTTGGCTAATTTTTGATGAGATTGGCTACCGCGATCGAATATTCTTTTTTTTTTTATATACCTACCATAAACTAGTGCTTCACTGCAATCCCACCTGATGGTAAGCAGTGATGCAATCGTTGATGGTGAGGCGCACTAGTATATTAAGAGCCTATTCACTCTAGTCTTGAAGATACCCAAATTATAATCGGACGGACAGACCGCAGCAGGCAAATTCTGTCGGGAAGACTAATTAACTGAAAAAGTGATGAGCGGGAAGTTGAAAGTATTGAATGTTTGGGCAACCATTAGGCCAGTCATCTATACTATAATATAATAAAGAGGTAAAGTTTGTTTTTTTGTTTGTATGAGGTAATCTGTGGAAGTACTGGTCCGATTGCTAAAATTTTTCACCAATAGAAAGCTGCTGTATTCCTGAGTGACATAGGCTATATTTTGTGTACGCGGGCGAAGCTGCGGGCTAAAGCTAGTATTATACGAGTATACATACACCTTACGGTACGAGCGATACCTACTAGATATGCAGAAAAACAAATCGTTTAATATAAGTAATTTCATTCTAATATCTACCAAATTGGAGCCAATTGGCCTCGTCCTTGCACCGAATCTGGGCCCACGCACCTAATGTAAACAATTTTCTCGTTGGGCAGGAAGTCTATTATAGTAAGATTATAGGCTAATAGGTGCATTTTGGGGAGTCACGTGTCAACGGAAATTTTAAGAACAGATTTTTATATTGAGACTAATGTTACCAGACTTTTTATGACCTACCTACCCATTTTTATAATAAAAACTATGTAGATTGATGTTAGATGCGCTTTAACTTAACCTGGGGTTCCTTTAGTCTGAAAATGTTTTTGTACTTACTGTTCCACCAGGTTGTAGCGACATCTGTGTCACCACATAAGAACTAAAAATATTAAAATCCAACGAAATTAACTATCAAGCAGTTGCCTTTTTTATCAGACACAACACTCGTCAGGTCAGAGAACCTCACTTTTATTTATTTATTAAATTCTTTATGCACCTAGAAGTACAGAGACGGACTTTACTTTTCAATTGAGATTTGCGGGATTTCCCAGTTGACTGTTGAAAACCTATTAGGGTTAGCTCACACCGAGACGCGACGCTACATGCGCATTATAATAGAGTGACTCAAAAAAGAACTTTATTTACTACACGAAAAGATACACATTTCATTGTGAGTATTTAGAAAATGTTGCTTCATGCAGCGTTGCGCCCATTTTTACATTCGCGACGTCGTGTTGCCGTCGATTTTACTATGCGCCTCGCAACGTTGCGATGTCTCGCGGTGCAGCGCGAAATCACTGGCCTCTTCCTGCATCGTCGCGTCGCGTCTCGATGGAACTAACCCTTAGAGGTTTTCGAGAGTGGGCCGGAGTTATTTGTTTTGTCTACACTACATGCTACGCATTGTAAGCTGGGGCTGTGTATTGCACAACGTTACGCGCTGCGTGATACGCAACACTAAATGTTGCCGACTTTAATTACTTTAGGCCCACCATCACCAAATTAGTACTCAGTTGATATTATTTAGTCTTCTTCTTCTTCCTGCCCTTATCTCATATTATTTGGGGTCAGCGCAACACGTTTTCAACAGTATTAATTATAAGCTAAAGAAAGTTATTGGATATGGACATGCAGTAGTTCGAGTAGTGCGTAACACTCCGGGCTACGCAAGTTTCTCGCTCCTTTCCACTAACCATAACTTCCATTATCACAGGAACCATCGCATAAATAAAACAAATCAAATTTTAACTATTTTTTATTAGACAGGGTATCTCCACTTTGCCATGTCGGGGTGATAGAAGTTGCACTCGAGTTTGTTAGTACAACTCTTGCCGTAGCGACACGGCTTGGGATGATAGTAGTGGCACGCGGGGTTCACACAGTTTGGGTAGAACTTGCACATGTTGGGAACTACTGTCGATATTGTCTTGTAGTTGGCGGCTGGAACTACGTGGGATGCTGTGGAGAAATAAAGACAGATATACATTTACGTCCGTAAAATAGCTAAAAGCGAGGAGACTATTGCCAAGCAGAGGGTTAATACAGGCTGACAGTGGTCAATTATAGTTTACACGTTAACGCCCGTTTTCAATAACTATATCTATATCGCAGTTCATAGATAGATAGCTATCGCGATAAACAGTAAGATTCTATCCATCCACAACTTTGGTAGGAAATGCTATACGTCGGTAGAAATTAGGAAATCGAGTAAGGAAAAAGGATAGATTTATTAACTTTAGTAGCTGCAACTGTAGATAGATAGCTTATTGTAAACGGGCGTAAGAAAATAGTGATGAGCCACTAAATACAACTACAAAGTCTAAAGTTAATTTTATACAACTAAAGAATGATGTGACGTGGGTAGGTATAAAGGGCTAGGGTTTTGGGTGCGTGCGAGTATATACAGACGTGCCTTTTACAAGGGTACAGCGAGGATTAGCGATAGGCGATTTCGAGATGTATTACCAATCGAAAGAATCGGAGTCGTCAAAATAAATCATCGAGTCATCCATCGACTGTGCTATTAAATGATCGAGATGTTTTTTGATTGTTTCGAGTCAACGGAAATCGGAATCGACCGCTAACAATTGTTCGAAAGAACGCACCATGCGTCAGTAGCAATAACAAACCCAGTCCGACTCAAGTCGAAATAATCGAGAACTATCGAGATGTTCGAAGAATCGAAACAATCGAATAAAGCCTTATTCGATTTTTTTGTCCGCCCAAGTCAGACTTTTTTCGGACAGATAACCGTAATAAATTATAATCATATATCTGACCGACTTTTTGTAGGACGTGTGCGTTGCACTATTGCTATCACTGTGTTTTATTTTTCTCTTACAAAAAATCGGTCACCAATTATCGGACGTGCGCGGGCAGCCTAAAAGCTCTCGCCATTGTGCATCGCTAGCAATGAGGATGAGTGGTCGAAGCAGTAAAAACAAAGTACAGTCACAAAACTCACCAATAACAGGCGAGGTGGGCGTAGTAGGCGGAGCTAGAGCGTTGGGCGCGTGCGAGTACACGCAGTTGCGGCGCGTGCAGGCCGCCGCGAACTTGCAGCGCGGGTGGGCGAAGGCGCACGCGTTGCCGTAGCGGCACAGCGGGAAGGCTCGGCACCACACTAGCTTGCGTTCCGCTGCACTTACTGGAAAGAAGGAGGTATGTTACAGTATCAGTGCGTGAATATGATACATAGAACTTTGGGAACAGTGTTACAAAAGTATGTTCAGATAGCAATCTATACAAAAAAAAACAACATTGAAATTGATTGACTGAATTCCTAGCAGATCATAAACCCGTTTTCTAATATTCGTAAATTGGTTGCACAGCCGAATTATACACGATTCATTTCATATCAGAATCATCATCACCATTTCAGCCGAAATACGTCCACTGCTGTCTAAAGTGTCGCCATCACGACCGGTCCTGTGCGTCTTGCATCCATCAGAATCGGCCGTGTAAATATTGCCGCATGTCAAAAATATGATTCATATTATGATTCTGCTAAAGTGGCTTTTTTAGACTCGCAGGCTTTTATTCAAAATTGGCTGTCTGTCCGTCTGATGTTTCGGCTAAGTCCGAAACGGTGAGTCTAATTTATTGGGTCTTTCACTGGTAGATAACTGATGTTATAAGCTGCGTGTTATGTTATGTTTACAAGTCAACATTTATTTTTAGTTTATCCACAAGTTCGCTTTTTTCCACGCGTTCGTAAATTGTCTCGAATTGTGTCGCATTTTAATGAGTGCCACCGAGGCTGCAGTTCATGGGCTCAGACCATTTAACGAGTTTACCATCGATTCAAAAAGAAGAAGTAGCATAGTTATTTAAGGGAAATAATAATGGTTCCGAAAAACAAATTAATCTCCAGCGATCTGTGGCCGACTATTATTCTAATTAACCAGCGTTATAATTAATTACCGACAAAAAACCCAAAACATTACCGAAAAAAAATACCTAATTTAACAACAAATTAGAGCATGTTCAAATTACTTGTTCTCCTCCTAAAAAAATGAGTCGTCGAATAACAAAACTAAACTTCCGAATGGAATACTGAACCTCCGACAAAATTACTAAGCTACCGACAACAGAGGTTTTGTCAAAATAATCATATTTTTACAACTTGCATGAACTGTTTTAATTTCTATTGTTGGTTATCAAATTTATTTTTTAACTCTCAATAATAATAAAAATACCTTAACTGTTAGGCCCGTGAGATCGGTTTTAGACATTTTTTACTACCTATTAAAACTACATTTTTATTCTGATTCATTCCGTTTTTTTTCGGTTGCTAGGATAACTTAAGATGCAAGAGCGAGCGAAGCCAGCTCAAGACTTGGGGGCAACCCGACTCGGACAGGATAGGTTAGAAGGAGGTGGCGGGGTCGTAGTGAGCGAGCGAAGCGAGCGAAAACAGACCCCGTCACCTCCTTCGAGGTTATTTTTTTTTAAACCACCCAGAAGTAGGAGCCCCGCCCAGCGGGGCTCCGTCGACTACGCCTTTTAATCAATTTTTCGAATCGTAAATATTCTAGGAAACCAAAGTCTACGTGGTTTTACATTAAAGCATAAATACGACTGTTTTAACATTTTAACGCCTGAAATAGGTACTACTTACCGATACCCAAGCATACCCGTAGTAAGTAAAATTCATGATATATGATACAAGCAAAAGTTATTGTACAAGTACATTTTTATATTTTTTATAAGTTTCTGTATAACCACTCAGAATAATATTTTTAGTATAGTGTTACAGTTAAAATAGCACCACAGTCTATGAAATTTGAAAGGTAATTTATGAATTAATAGTTGGCAAATATAGATAAAAATTACAAAGCATAGTTTTCGGTAGAACGTAATTTATGCCGGTAGAAAAGTATTATAGCAATAAACAGTCAAGTTTCTTTTTCGAAGATTTCAGTATTTCATTCGGTCGTTTCGTCATTTTTATTCGGACAAAAGTAGTCAGAAAGTTAGTAATTTAGGCAGTACATTTAATATTTTGAGTAAGGGTAATTCTTCTTTTTTTGTCGGAGCTTTTATTACTACCCGTTATTTAAAGACAGATGCAGCTTATTTCGCTTTAAAATACAACAGTAAATAAAAAAAAAACAATACTTACAAGGCGGCACAGAGTCATATTTATGCGTATTAGTGACAGTAGCGACCGTCACATGCTGGTCACTGCTCGCACTCTCCGTCCTCTCCCTCACTCTCTCCTTCTCAACAGCCTCCTTACTTTCCTTCTTCTTACTCTTATCAACATCAAACACAATAGGAGAAGCCCTCCGCTTCTTAGCAACCGGCAAATCGACTTTTAGACTTTCAGTAATTTTCCTCTTTTCCTTCTGTATTTTTTCTCCCTTTTCCTCTTCTACTTCTTTCTCTTTCTTTATAATGACTTGGGTATCAGATTCCTCGCTTGTGTTACTAAGCCGTTTCTTCTGAGAAGGTCCTATTATTGCTTCTTTTTCTTTTTCGACTGGTTTTTCTTTAGGACTTGGTTCTTTGATTTCTGGTGTTTTTGGTTTTTCTTGTTCAGTTGTTTTTAGTTCGTCGTCTTCGTTGAGGAGGCCTTCGGTAAGGAGTTTCTTCGCGAGGAACGCGTTGGGATGGTAGCCGTCCATTGTGACTATGAATTGTGTGTTCTTGTCTTTGTCTACTGATGGGTTGTGGATGTTACTGGAAGAAGAATTTTAGTTATAGTATTGTAGATAAAGAGTTGATGTGGACATTTTATAGCGGGACAGCTAGAGATTTTTTTGTGTAACCTTACACACTTCGTAAAATTGCCGTGCTAGAGCTATTTCATACGACTTGTATACAGAATGATTTTTTCAAGTGGGCATAGATCTTAGACGGGGGGTACCGCCCTCTTGTGGGCGCTGGAAGTTTCGAGGGGGCAGTAGCGGGTCCAAAGACAAATGGGGATCGTTAAAAAAATTGATGATAACCACCATCAACCACGACTACGACCACGAGTAGTATGAATTGATTACAGAGAAAGAGATAATTGATTTTTAATTAGACTGACATAAAATTGGTATGAGTAAATATTACGTAAAGGGGGGCGTTGGAATTTTGTTTTCTTGTAAAAGGGGCAGTAGTTCATAAAAGGTTGGGAAACTACATAATAATATAGCGTAGATGGTCAACCCCGATATTAAGAGAGAAGTAGTGAAAAGTACTGAACGTAGTATCGGACCTGATTTTGATGAAAATAAAAATTAAATAGTTTAATATAAAGCCATCAATTTCCTGAAAATGACCGTAGGCCACTCATAACTATTTAGAATTTGATCTTTATTAGCGACATTATCAAATTATACATTTTTTAAGGTGTGAAATCATTCAAAGACTTCTTAGCTCTAGGGTGGAGCGAGAGTATATGTCAGACTTTTACTTTACTTTTACGTAAAAAACGGTAATAGCTATTTAATAAACTCACATAGTCTCAATGATAAGCGTGTCGTCTTTCCTGCTCGCCGTTCGCGTCTCGGTCCGGCGTGAGGGCGTGTACTCATTGTTGATGATCTTCTTCGTGATGGACGCCGGTATGTACTCGTCTTTCTCGATGTCACTTGCCACTCTGGAGATGAGAAAGAGAAACACATGAGTAAAAAACCTGCAAATTTTTCTAAATGTATGAATAGTAATGAATCCTAGCTTCTGCCAGCGACTATGCCCGCGTTTTAGAAAAAAATAACCCCAAAGGAACGTACTTCCAGAGTAGCCTATGTCCTATTCCATGTACCTATGTAGATACACAATACCTACCAACTTTCAATTTTTAAATATCACTGTTACTAATCGAAAAAGTAGGCGCCAGAGTAGCCCGCGAAATTCAACTTTTTTTTTCAATTTGCAGTTTATTGTCAAGTTTTATTTGCGAACGGCGAGCAATGGGTAGCTTGCCGTCCGGCTGTCCGGTATCCGTCCGGAGCAGGCACGAGTCGTTGACGGTGTAGCTTTTCCTTTCCAGGTCTACTATTGGCTTACGGATAACCCCGCAGCCTAAGCAAGCGTCGGTCCTAGTCAATAATATTGCTGATATCTCTAAGAGGCACGCGTGAAACACAATGCGCCGTCGACTCAGGCTTGGTCCTAACTCAAGATATCTGATATAGAGTCAAAATTTTTCAATAGTAACTAACTGAGACGAGTGTAATAAAAATTCGAAGACGTGTCATCCACACAACCCACACTGAGCCCGCGCGGTGGATTATGCCCAAACCCTCTCCTAGAGAGGTTAGAGAGGAGGGTTCCCAGCAGTGGGAACATTATAAGGCTGATACTCATCATCTACCTAGCCTTTTTCCCAACTATATTGAGGTCGGCTTCCAGTCAAGCCGGATTTAGCTGAATATCAGTATTTTACGAAGAACATCTGTCTACCAGACCTACACAACCCATTAACTGGGGTAACGCGGTACTTCATGGCAAGACCGGAGTCATTTACTGGCTTCTGACTATCCATGCCGACTGCCAAAGATCTACAAATGACAGCCGGGACCTACTGCCGGGCTTAACGTGCTTTCCGAGGCACGAAGGAAACTCTGTATGTTAAGATGGTCACCCACCCATAGACCGAGCTTGGCAAGCGTTGCTTAACCTTGAAAATCGACCCGTGCGGCTGTTATTATCTACCCACGAATTCCTTTTCCTCAACGCAAAATATTCTGTAATAAAGTAAAATTTCTCAGCAGTAACTTACTTTGAACTCTTATCATCATCGCTGTCCATATCACCAAGACTAATACTGTCCCCTCGATCGGCTTCTTGCGAGTTATCCGCAGGCACTTGTATGACGATCTTCTGCACGTCGACGCAGCGTCGCATGGGCAGGACTAGCGCGCGTTTGATTTGAGGCTCTGGTTCCGGCCTCGTTGGGGGTGCCTGGAAATGGGAAATAGACTTTATTATAAGTGGACTAAAGACTTAATTACTTTGTTAAACCCTTTTTAAGATGTTGAGTTTAGTCACATTATACAAAAAAAATCTGGCTAAGTGCGAGAGGGACTCCCCACTGTCCGTAGAAAAAAAAACGTCAAAACAATCACGTTTGTAGTATGGGGGCCCCACTTAAATATTTATTTTATTCTAGTTTAGTATTTGTTGGTAAAGCGGCAACAAAAATAGATAATTTAAAATACATTTATTCTAAGTTCTGACATATAAATTAATAAAGTAAAGGATGGGGAGTAAGGGGTAGCACGGCAAATACCTAGCCTACGGCCTATTCTCGGACCTACTAATTTAACACAAAAAAATCCACAAAAATGGGTGGATCGAGCCATTTTGGTGGATTTTTTCGGGGAAATTCGATAATAAACGTGACAAAAGGTTTTTATATATTAATAGACTAGCTAACGTTGTCCTACCGCAAAAATTGTTAAAGGAAAAAATTGAGGGTGCAAGTCGATTGATAGACGAATAAACCAATTCCATACACAAACCAAAACATACACAAAATCTTACATAACAATCTAGGAATCCGTTTCGGAGGAACACTGACACGAGATTTTAGATTTTAACTCACTCATATAATTTTATAAACTTACTATGGTATCAATAATTCCATAACAGCTCCACTTTTTAAACTACGTAGCAACAAAAATTCTCTTTTAAAGTCTTTTAAAATTGTCCTCAAGTCTTTAATTCACTGCCAACACGCGCGCGACTCTCGAACGTAAACACTACTAAGTATATTATGTGTAGATTCTGGTATCTTTTACACAATGTTTAGGTTTTAAGTTTATCAATAATACCGCGTTTCACGCTGTCAGAAGTAAATGCTACTGGTGACTGAAAACACACGAACAACTCGGCGAAGGAATACCTTAGTTATACGAATCGAAAATTACTGTAACATCTATGTCCCTATAAGTGCAATAATAGCCAATTAAGTTAATTAATAAATAAGTTAAAAATAATTAATTTAATGTAGTTTTTAGGAATTGCTGCCTTTTACCGAGCAACAGTTCTTAACTTTGAGTTAATAACTAGTTCTTCTGCAGTTAATCACGAGTTTTTATGCAATTAATCACTAGTCCTTCTGCAGTTGATCACGAGTTCTTATGCTGTTAATAGGGAATATGCAGGCAATTTTTTTATTTTTTTTATTCAATATTCACTTCATTGTGATGTAGAAAAAAAATAAACCATAGCCGTAAGAGTAGTAATTACTTTTTTATAAAATCTTAAAAATATTGGTTTAATTTGACGAGTTCAAACGCTACTATTTCTCGCGCGCTTGAGGCGTGATGTCATAGGTTACGTCCTGTCAGTTTATTGTTTGCATTGAGAGTTATGCCGGCCATACACGCTACGGTGCACCGGAGAGGTCTACCTGTGCAGGTATACCTGCGCAGGTAGACAGGAGCGTGTATGGGAATAGGCTTGTGCAGTTTTTATTACCTGTGCAGGCGACCGGAGCAAAATCGAAAATCAATTCTTTCTAGTGACACCTGCGCAGGCATACCTGCACAGGTCACCACTCCGGTAGACCGTAGCGTGTATGGCCGGCATTAGTTTGATATATAACAATGTGTTTTAGTCGCGTAATAATCATGGAAGAAGAAAAAGGCCATTTTATAGATATTGCATGATACCAATGTGTATAACACTATAAAAAGTACACCAGATAAATTCATCATTACTGTCAGTTTTGTGCCCTGTGACGTCAAAGTCGTCGCCGTCGTCGTCTCACCATTGGTCGTTTTCATACGACCAATGGTGAGGCGTTTTACAAATTTGAATTTCGCTCGTAAATTTTTCACTTTTTGATTTACGTTTTAAATAACTAAATGCATATTAAATTAGAAAATAACGAATTGAGTGTATTACTACGACCTTAAAAGTTTAGGAAAAAAAAAATCAGGCCATTTTATTTTTTATGCATATTCCCACAGAACATATAAAGGAAGTTAGAAAGGAAATAGTTCCTGATTTGTATCGGAACGCGTGTCGCCGTTTGTCTCCCACTCTTTAACTCCACTACAGGCAAGAAACCTGTACGGACGCGCATTACGCACACTAGTAGACAACGCACACTTAGATCGCAACTTTGCTATTGGTTGTATCACACATGCAAAAAAGCAATTTAGGGCGACTAAAAGGTCGATAATTCATATCGATGAAATTCAAAAATAACGGATAATATTGTCGACTAGTTATCGTTATAACTTAAGGTGGTTAAATAAAATAAAACAAAACTATAAAATTAAAACATTTGGTTCCGAAAAACCTCTTACGCCTACTTTTGAATTATTTATCAAAAAATTGTTCAGTCAGAGAAGTGATGCTAATTACATATTCCAAAGCGTAGATTTCTATGGAGAAGAACGTGCAAGACTCCGTATCTCCGTAATCTCGGTTACTCTCTTTTATGGTTTTTATTATGTAAATAAATAATTTAAAAAAAGTAAAAGACGCATGCTCAGGCACACTCTGTTCAACCTTTTTAAAGCAATGGAATGATCCAGTCACTCTCCGAGACATTTGAGTGAGCATAACAAACTCTCAATTACCATTCCTTTTTTATGTCAAACAAGTTATAGCCTATAGGTAGTATATTAACAGATAAACATATTTTTTGCTAAAAATACAAGTGTGTTGAATACAATACTGTTGAATACCACAAGAGAGCCAAGAACGGCCATCACCAATTACTCACATGTATCATACGACGTTTTTCAACACATTTGTGAGAAAAAACAATTTAGCTAACTATTACATTACACAACAGTAAAACTAGTATAAAGAATTGTAACATAGCGGTAAAAAATGAAATTTGTTTTCTTATGCGTACATCAAAATTAAGATATAGTCTTTTGATTATATTACCTAGTCTTATGTTTATACTTGCGTAAAAAGTTTTTATGATACCTAACGTCTTTCAGAGTGACAATAGAATAAAATTCATTTTCTATGTATTTTTTTTTACATAACATAAACTAGTGCTTGACTGCAATCTCACCTGATGGTCAGCAGTGATGCAATCGTTGATGGTGAGGCGCACTAGTTTTTTGTTGTATATAATTCAATTTAATTAATACAGCCGCCAAACTTCGCTCAAATATATCACGCCAAAAATCACGGGCATTCTTAAATGGCGGCCATAGACCACAAAGTAAAACAAATTTTATTTGTATTAAACTGGACGAAATTGCGTGAAAAATTACAAATTAGACACTAATTTATACTATTGAATGAAAAATACTTAACCTATTGATTAGTATTAAAACTCTGTTCGAGGACGAATAGGTGAAACAAAACCGTTTTAACTACACTACATTATAGCACTAATAATAAAATATTTAAAAAATAATAACTGCTACAAGAAACCAAGTTATTTTAATAGATCGATAATGGTTACAGTTACAACTTGGTACAACACTATGTCCATGGAGTGAAGTTGTCAAATTCAAGACATAGTTCTCCACACGTGATATCGCAATGAACACATTACATTGCGCGCTTGTTTACTCAGTACAAGATTGTACCAATGAACTGCACACAATGTATGATTTTGCATGTCATTGCGATTTTATCGTTATAATGTACAAATTCCATAATATTATCATTATAATTATAAATATCAATTGTATTTAAAGGTTTTTAGACTAATCGGTGAAAAGAAATCCCTTCTTGGGCTACACTACACACTTGGTATTTTTTACGACACGTTGCGATAGCGCAAGTCGGCATAACTGATATTTTTCACGGAGCTTCATACACAATAACAGTAAGATCGCGATTGACGACCGGTGTCAATCAAATTTCGGTTGAACCAAAATTGAACTATGACAATTTGGCGTACATTGAGGCACGCCTGCCCCGCCTACAAGGCCATTCTAACTTCTTTCAACTGTTCTGTGCATATTCCCTATCACTAATTCTTCCACAGTTAAACACGGGTTCTTACGCAATAAATCACAAGTTCTTATGCAGCTAATCACAAGTTCTAAGACAGTTAATCAAAAGTTCTTAGACAGTTATTCACGAGTTCTTGACGCAGTTAATCACAAGTTCTTATGCAGTTAATCACAAGTTCTAAGACAGTTAATCAAAAGTTCTTAGACAGTTATTCACGAGTTCTTGACGCAGTTAATCACAAGTTCTTATGCACTTAATCACAAGTTCTTATGCAGTTAGTCACAAGTTCTTAGACAGTTATTCACGAGTTACGAGTTCTTGATGCAGTTAATGATTCCCTTGGTTAATTATTGGACCGCAGAACCTCATGCGTACCGTTATGCTTCGTTTAAGGGGATTCTTTTTATAACTTAATTTAAGGCGAATTTATGTGAATTACACCCATGCAAATTCGTCAAATACTTACATTGAGCAAGCTTTTGTGTGCATCAGCGACAGCTCTGAGCAGCAGACTGTTGGCGGGCGTGGCGACGCGCGGCCGTGGCCGGACACGCACCACGCTCGCACAAGTCGAGCGACACCCACGGTTCTCCAGCACCGATACTCTGGAATAGCAACAACACATTTTAAAAAATGTAGTGGTAGCCCGGTGGTGACGGTCCTATCTTGAAAGGGACCAGGAATTGTAGGTCGAAGGTTCAAAACTAGGCATATTTCATCGCAACCGCAAAAAAAAAACACTACGATAGATAAAATAATGCGTTAAATTGTAAGCACTAAGTTACGGTTCACAATCTTTCGACGGTTACGATTTTGGGAGTTAAATTATAATTTAACGCTATTTAAACTTTTACGGAGAAAAAAAACTATGTTTCCAGCACGCCATGGTCACGAATACATTGCCTGAAGACGTTGATAGCACGCTTTTGCTTGTTTGACGTGGTAGTTAAAAATAAAGTTAATTGACTAATTTAATAAATTACATTTCTACACACTTACTTTGATGTTAGTTTTTTCGGAACCGGTTCTGATATGTCAGACACAGTATCTTCAGAAATAGAAGTTCTCTTTGACGGTTCCACGGTGCCTCCGAGCCGACTCTTGGCTGATTTAGATTGAGGCCAGAAATCTGGCTCTCTTTCAGGAGTGAACCTGAAAATAGACGAGTTAATGTTAAACTATGAATGTTGGCTGAAAATGAATATTATAGATGGATTCAATTAAAAATTACAATTTGGAATATTATATTATAATAATATTTTTGCTAGCAATATTTTTAATGTACTTATACAGGGTAATCATTTCAAGTGACAATGGATGGTGAAATTCAACTACACCTTTGGATGTTCAATAAACCACGACTCGAGTGCGTCATCGTTCATCGTCATCGTGCGTCGTCTTTCATTAGACGGACTATATCAACGCTCACTTGAAAAATTAACCCTGTATAAGACTGGCCAACTTAAACAAACTAAATAAAAATAATTAAATTGAGCTCGTATTTATTCTTACTACCTCAAATTTTTATATTTAACAACCTTTCGGGACTATCGGTCCTTGTTTTTGACTCCTTGTCTTTCACTTCAGGAACTTTTTTGGGTTCTTCACGGATCCCGAGCCGGTCTCTTACAGGTCTTTTGGGGAGTTTGAGTTCTATGTGGGGTAAGGACTCTACGAGTTCTTTGGGGGAGTCTTTAGGAACTTCTAAGGCAGTAGGAGGTGGAGGGGTAGGGGACTTTGAGCGCTCTATTGGCGGTGTGATTGTTACGGGAACGTTCGGCGCCTGTTGTGATATTTCCTGTAAAATAAAATGGATGATGGTTGAGTACAGCCCTAATATTCCATAAATTTTACACAACGCCATCTTGTTCCAAACTAAGCAGAGATTGTGGTATGAGTACTAGACAACTGATAAACACACTTATTAATTTTAAATGTTTTCGTATTATAGATAAATTAGACCCAGACACAGAATAACTGCTCCACTGACTGCCACAACTCCCAGCATAGCAGTCAGGGAAATCAGGAGAATCAGGGGGTGATCCATTGGTCTAGTAGTTAGAGAACTACTAGACCAATGGACCAGTCAAATTCATTGCTTTTCAAAACGACAAGCCTTTTTGAGTTATCTACTATTAACAAGTGATGTTACAATTTACTCTCAAGTTTTTATTCAGTCAAAAGCTGGTTGGATCCGTTATAATATTATTGCAAAACCAAATATACCTGAAATACATCTTCAGCAAAATCATTCATCAGTTCTTCAGCTTCAGTCCTAATATTCAAAAAATCCTCATCATCTGACATAGAATCTAATTGCTCCGCTAATTTCTGCTTTAATCCCTGTATTTTAGCTTCAATTTGCGTTATTTCTTTGATTTGCTCCTCTTTGGGGGCACCTATAGATGATACACTAGTTCGTTTTGGTTCATCAGTTAATGTTTCTACATCTACCTCAGGCTCAGTTTGTGATAAAATTGTAGACGGGTCTATAATAGGCAGGATTGGTCTTTTGAGTTCGGCCACAACCGGTTTTTTTTCTGTTTTGGTTTCTTCTTGAGGTGCTTCCAGAGTTATTCCATGGTTCTTCAATATTTGTCCAGCAAATACATCTGTGATTGAAGGTTCTGATTCCTTCTCCATATTCATGAGTAAAGGCGGGATGTTTGGACGAATCATGTCATGGTGCTTACTCTTCTTCTTAAGTTTATGTAATTTTTTATCATCTTTCTTGCGGAGAAGCTTATCTTTATCTTTTTTCTTCGCCTTCTTTAGATCGCTTTTCTTCTGTTTCTCTTTTGTTTTCTTATCTTTGCTTTTTCGCTCTTTAGAACCAGATCTTTCTTTGCTTTTATCGCGTTCTGCTGCTTCTGTAGGAGAAGAGTATGCTTTAAAAATGTTTCTTATCTCTTTAAAAATAAAAGATAATTTGCCCTGACTAAAAAAAGGTTAGCATTTGAAGCTAGGTATCAAGTAAGAAGTATTCTGGCTTATAACTATGACTAGGTCACTTCACTTTAGACTCCTTTAATTTTAACTTGAAAAACTAACCTCATGTAACCTGGGCATTAAACAAACATTTAGTACATACTTAGAGGAGTAGCTACTGTCACCTCCTGCAGTTTCTTCAGCACTTGGTGGAGCCAGTTGACAAACAGCTCTGTGTTGTCACCAAGAAACAGTTGAAGGTCGTCCTCCATCTGCGCCCGTGTTCGCTTGTTTGCTACCATCACCATCACATAGTCTGGCAGTTCATCATCTGTGGAATATAAATAATTAGACTTAAGTCAAATATATTAACACAATATAAATGAAGATATTTTTTTTTAGGTGTGAAATCATCCAATGACTTGTCCCGATCTGGGAGGAGCAGGAGGGAGTGTCACACTTTTACTAACTAAAATCCACTCCTGTTCCTTCTTTCCCTTCGTTCTAGAGCACCGGGGTTTTCTTTCACATAACCCTGCCCCAGATATATGCATGATTGTGCTTTAATTCATGAATCCCTGACCGGTCCTATGAGACCGCGCTGTTATTGTTTTACTATTGTGTCTGGTTTTGCGGGTATGTGATAAGTTAAGGATTTGGGCTAATGTAGCTCTACAATTTCTGATTTGGAACGTACCTATCGTCTACAAGGCAGTTGCAGTGGAAATGACTCATGAGGAAATTTAACATAAATGGAGAATGTAAAGGTTATAGATGGTTGCAGTTTCTGACTACTAGCATAGGAAAAAGACTAGAGCATGTCAATACAAACCTTGGACCACCATTTCATTTTCTAAGATATTTTTTGGAAATACCTTCTAATTCTTTATGTACTTAGATCATAAAAGGAACCTTTATGCAAAATTCAGTGGTCTAAGGCTTAGGCTGGGCATTGATGAGTCAGTGAGTGAGTCATCTATCATTAAAAGGTTTATCTTTTGTATTTTTTTATCATTGACAATATTGTTGCTTTAAATAATTTACTTTTGCCAAAGTTCTTCTTTTGTTTTTCATTCGCCTTTATGTTTGCTCATACTTTTTTAATTAATTAGGATTCCTGATTTAAATATATAGAAAATGATATTAAAATTACTGAGTACTTAGAAATTAAATTAGTGTGATCAGTGAACTAATTTACTCACACTCCCTCATTAGCTAACTTATGGAAGTAATATTGTAATTGATATGTAATTACAACATTACTAAAACTCATAAACTAATGATGATAATTATGATCATTACATAATTAGGTTAACTTTAATTATCTTGAAACTTAATTTGTTATGATCATGAGGCATGCTTATACAAAGTACCTAGTGGTTGGGTTCATAATTTAAGTAGTCTATAGACTACTATAGATGTAGATGAGCTTAAATTAAGTTTTGCTATTATTTGTTTGCATGAAAACTCTCTCCTCTATTAACCTATCACATACCCGTGAAACAAGACACAATAGTAAAACAATAACAGTGCGGTCTCATGCAACCTATCGTCATGAATTAAAATTGTTTATCTCTTATATGATTCATATTGATCCTTTTCTCTTATTTATACGCTTGATGGCAAACATACAACCTGACCTATGGAACTTTAATTTATGAAACATATTCACTACACTACCTAACGGCCGCACTCAGGGACATTCATTAACGTTAATCATCACTTAAATTCTAAACAATCTATTAAGAAATTGTCACATTGACAGTTTTACACAGTTTTTCAGTGAAGGTTTGACAATACTTAACTTTAATGGACATTAGAGACGCTAATGAACCATTAGCTGGACTATGCGTTCGGCCGTAAGATGTTATATTTGTACAAAATAATTATGATTATAATGATGTGAACAGCATTATAACCAGGATTGAATGCAATCACAAATACAATACTGTAGCTAACTCTACATTGTTTTAAATGGCTAAAAAGTACACATGTTTTGAAATGAACCATAGAACATTATCAATTATTTAATAAGTCATGAGGAAAACAGTTTTAAAAATATGATATTGAAATGCAGTAAAATTTGGAAGTAGGACATACTCAGTAAATGAATCATTCAATCATTGAAATATACAAAAAGAAATCTAAATATGATAATTTTAGTACACAAAATAAGAGCTTTAGTTGTAGAGTAGCGGATACCAACCTGTTATACTCTATACTAAGTATGACAAGCATATAGCTTAGTTTTGGTACTTGTTAGTTGGGTTATGGGCATGAACGCAAGGCATCAATAGGTATCAACATCTAACAATGACTTGGTAGGCACAGGTATTGGGCACACTAACAAATGAAAGTATTCTTTTGGCATAGATAGTGTTATAAAAGGAGTGTTTTTGAGACAGTAATTTAATTGACTCATTAAATAAAAATAATAATCAACATAGTTAACGTAACAACAGAGAAACCTATTCTAGATTTAGGTTTTATGGATTTCTACTTTGTAAATTGATTTATCCATTTAATTCTAACTTGATTCATAAAACCTATAACCTGACAAAAAAAATCTAGAACAGTTCTTCAGCTTTCATTTATACTTATACTTAACCCAAAAACTAATGACATCATTTGTAGTCTAATGTGTTATTATTGTGGGATTTTTGGAATGAGTTACCACTGCTTTGTAATGCACAGGGTAACTGCACCATGTATGTACCGCTGTAGTAAGTTCCGTTATGAGCCATAGCATTAATAGCCATTTATTTGACAGTTTTGCAGCTATTAGTATTTGGTAATACATCAATGAATGTTAAGCATCTATGAGCTATAATTACATTATGAAACCGTACAGCCAAAGTTTATAACTTAAGCACATATAATAAGTACCATATTTAGATATAAATAGAATGTTGTTTTACTTACCGACATAGCATCCTAATTCAGTCAGCTTGGCCTTGATGGCCGACTGAAAGTAAAAAAGTTAACAATCAATACACTCATAATCCATAAATGTCACAAATTCGTGTCAACAAAATTAACATGCGAGAAAAGACCACTCCTGAAAGTTATTACGGTAGCATTTTTTTACATTGTTTTGATGCAAAATTGTATGAAATTCAAAAAAATACATAATAAGTTGTCTTAAATAATTAATTTACGTTGAATAGCAAAGTATTTCCAGTTATTTACCCGCATTTTTTGACCAATTTCGCTGCCGACGACATCCATTTTTATCTGTATTTAACAGTTACACTACACTAAACTAACCAAATTCACACCACTAACACTATTTATTTACGATAAATAATACTCTTTACGAATACATTTTGTTGTATTCTTCATTAGTTTTAAATAAGGCAGAAATAATTAATAATTCACAGTATTCACGCTTCAATATCAATTTTTCGTTTTGACATCTAATGTGACGGCTCCGGCTGCCACTATCACAATGACGGCTGCGGACTGTCAATGGTTTGACAATTCATAAAGAGCGTTCGGTTTAGGGGTGGGGACGTGGGGTGGTTTTCTGATTGAATGAACCAACTGTTTTTTTAGACTGTTTACCTGGCTGTAACTGTTCGACTGGTTTACAGCTCACGAAAAAACCCGTTTATGCATGAACGAAATTTTAAGCATTGATTTGGTTTCGCGTTCGCTAACCTAGCCTATAATATTAATGTTTTTGAATTTTGTTCCCGTTAATTTTTTTTTTGATTAGAGTGTATTTCGTGATGGTCAAAGCGTAAATATAATGTCTACACATTTTTCCAAAATAAAGTACCTACTTAATAAATAACAGATTGTAAATTCGCAAATACCATCAAACCACGGGGTATTAAACGCTATTCAGTGTACAATGTAAAGTAGTCGAAAATTAAACTGTTTTAATAACTACTTTAAGGTGAAAGCGTCAGGGTAGCCCGCGAAATTCAAATTTTCTGGTTAAGCTCGCCTGTGTACATCGCCTGTCCTATTTTTAATTAATGTAAATATCTGTGTACAATAAATGATAAATGATATTTATTTTGCAAATAGGTTTCACGAAACACTTTTACACGTCAATTTTTTTTTTGTCATAATTATTAATCTAGATGAGGCCGGTGTTTCCTATCTGACTACCCTGAGAAGAACACCGAAACAAACTCAGGGGTCACAGTCTCTTTAAAAAAAAAAAATCCATACAAAATGTATTGGTCAAATCATATGCGAACTATGCAGATTGGGGTCTGAAATGGCATTTTAAAGAAAGAACCATGCAGATTTGAGTGGACCTGTCCAGTCAGTGCAAGCATTTGTCATTCATCGTAAAGCTCAACTCAGGACTATTAAGGAGCTCAACGACTTGACGAACAATTATACAAAGGAAAGGACATTTGGTTAGACCGCAAAAAATACTCAAATTGCCAGACATCAGACATAAGTTAAAAATACTGAAAAGAAAGGAAAAAGAAAGCTATCCACATAGTCCTCACATTCCCAAAAAAATGTTATAAATAAAATTTACAAATTTGTATAAAAAATATGTCAGATTATAAAAAAAAAAATTGAAGTGCACAAATTGAAATTTGTGCACTTCTCCATTATATTTACAATGGAAAAATGCAATCAAAAACAAAAATCCAAAAGAATAAACGACAGTACAGTGAGTACTGGAGCAGGTCAATCCCAAGCCTTATTGTCCTCAACATAGACCTTTATAGTATAAAAAGCCTTTTGGCAAAGTTTACGCTTTACAAATGATTTAAATTTATTGAGGCTCAGTTCTTGAATATGACTGGGAAGTTTATTATAGAAGTGTACACATTGACACCTAAAGAATAAAGAATACTTCCAGAAACATCGACTTCTGAAATTAAAATTTTAATCGTTTTCATATTTCATAAATATAGTTTGTATATTATATAGGTTACATTTTTGGTCAAAGTTTTTTTTTATATCACCCTTTTCAGTTTTTATCTCATTCGTAGGCGCGGGCTCACGGACGGCGACCACGCGGGCCTCAAGGAGATGTTAGCAAACTGTAGGGACCCGATAAGGCCAAAGTCTTTGGGGCACACGGAAAATCCGAGAGGTTTTCACTGTGTCCTTCCTAAAAAAAACACAGAACTGGATTTTTAAAAACATGGTATCATTATGGATTTAGGACTTTTAGGTAATTATAATAAAAATACCGGCCAAGAGCGTGTCGGGCCACGCTCGGTTCCGTAGTTTCCCGTCCGTCACAGTAAGTGTTTTCAAAAACTGTTCGTCCCATCAAGTTCGTTTTTAGTAGATAATAAGACTTATTACACTATTGAAGAATTTGTAAACGATAAAATATGACATTAGCCGCCCTTTAATTTTTACCATTGACACGTATTTGAAGTAGATTATAATTGATAAATCGTTTATTTATACTATATGACATTAATTATTGTTGAATTATGATTTATCACCCTAATTTGTTGACATTTTGTTAATTATGATTTATGACACTAATTTGTTGACATTTTGTTAATTATTATTTATGACACTAATTTGTTGACATTTTATTAATTTATGACACTAATTATTGTTGACATTTTATTCATTATTGTTATTAATATTACCTTTAACCTATCAATACCCGCGAAACGAGACACAATAGTAAAACAATAAGAGCGCGGTCCAATGAGACCGGTCGGGGATTCATGAATTAATTGACCTTATTAATATTCTAATTTAGTTTTGCTTTATATGGATTCAGACTTATATTTTACTAAAAAAACTAATATATTTGTACACCAATCTCATTGGTAGGACATAGAGCACGACTAAAATGTTTATATATAAGACCTTTATTGTAATACCTATGTTCACAAATAAAGATTGATTGATTGAGTTCTAAATAATTTTCCTTGAAAGTTTTTATAAAGCTCTACCTTCCAGATTTTTTTCATATTTTCTAAACTTATGGTTCAAAAGCTAGAGGGGACGCATTGTTTTTTACTTTTCCGAAATTATTGATATTATCAAAAAATGATTTTAGTAAACCCCTATTCACTTTTGAATACCTATCCAACAATATATCACACGTTGGGGTTGAAAAAAAAACACTTTTCATTTTACATGTAACATTTTCACACCCTAATAAAACATTTTTTCCATTTTTTATTTTACAACTTTGTCGGCTTGATTGACATACCTACGGTGCCAAAGAATCACGCCAAATAATGACCTGAAAATTTTCTGACTCGTCTGGTGATGAAAAATATCTAAAAAAAATGGTTGTTTTTTGCTTATTACGTGTCACTTAATTGTATTTTCAAATACTCCCAGGAAAAAAAGTAATTTTAATAAGTTTATCATTCTCAATAGATTTTAGAAAGATGATACCTACGTAAGACTTGGCAATATGTTCAAAGGAGTTTAAATACCTTACCTATATAAAAAAATATGTAATTAAAAAAATAATGTCAGTCTGTTGTTTGACGTTTTGCAGTCATTCGTATTTTCTTGCTACGTATTTTACTGTACGATTTTTGATTATACTTTTGCATTTTTCACGGACATAGATACCTACCATTTACGATTAATTGTGCTTGTGTTATACGGATACCGATTTAGTGCTTTTTGATTAAAAGTTGTGCGCATGTTATGACGTTGATGATACTTGGATTGGGTCAGGTATGAACGCAACCACAGAACAGAACGCAACATTGTGGCTTCAGCGGTATTTTTGGATGAAAAGCTAGTACGACAAGACATTTAATTTCCCTATCTCCGCCAGCCCGTCTTGACCAAACGTGGTGATTAATAGTCGTACCTTATCTGTATAAAAAGAGGCCTTTGCCTAGTTGTGGGACAGTAATATGCTGGTTTTATTATTTACTAATGGGCCCTTTTTTCTGTTCATCAGACTCTTAAGATTGTCCAATCTCCTGGAATCTCAAAGTGCACTTTACGAAACGAGGCAAAACGTTGCACGTCAAGATTTTAAAACCTAACTACTGACCGTATTAATATTATAGTGTTTTATTTCTGATTATTTAATTATCTCTGAGTCTAAAAAACGATTTGATTTTAATTATCTTATAGTTTTTGAGGTTGCAACAGCTGTCAAACCTTATCTGATAAGTACCTAACCTCAAAAACTTATTTTCATCATAGCATTTTTCCCTGGGACCTAAATAAAGAGATGATAAGTTATTTTGTTATTATAAATACTAATTGTTTTTATAAAACATTACCTAGTTTTAGGAAGACGTCACCTTTAACGTTTGAATCCCCAACCGGTCCTATGAGACCGCGCTGTTATTGTTTTACTATTGTGTCTCGTTTCGCGGGTATCTGAGTAATTAAAAAAAATCAAGTGACAAGTCAATCAATGTATAGACGGTGGGCATGATTCTTTCAGCTTTCTAGTGCTAACGGTCACAGAGATTAAGCGAGGACGGACGGACAGACATGGCGAAACTATAAGGGTTCCGTTTTTGCCATTTGGCTACGGAACCCTAAAAATCGGGCAAGTGCGAGTCGGACTCGCAACTTAATTGTGGTTTACAATTTATAACGTATTAAAAAAAAAAACTACTTACTGGATCTCGTTCAAACCAATTTTCGGTGGAAGTTTGCACCGTAAGGCACATCATATATATTTTTTAATTTTATCATTCTCTTATTTTAGAAGTGACAGGGGGAGGGGGCACATTTTACCACTTTGGAAGTGTCTCTCGCGCAAATAGCCCACACGTACCTATGGTTTTGATTGTATTTCAGTTCTAAGTATGGGGAACCCCAAAATTTGTTGCAATATTTCTATTTTTGTGTGAAAATCTTAATGCGGTTCACAGAATACAATCTGGGTACCTACTTGCTAAGTTTCAACGGTATACCTAGTTCTTATACTTTCGGAAAAAAGTTGCTGTGACCACTGTGACATACGGACGGACAGACAGACAGATAGACATGACGAATCTAAGAATAGGGGTTACGTTTTTCCGCCATTTGGCTATGGAACCCTAAAAATTGCAAATCGATTCCTATACGAAGAAGTTCTGAGGTAAAAACAAAAATAAAAACAAAATACAATTGTGTTGAGGACCTACTCCTTTTTTCAATAACGTGGTTTGATAGTAAATCATCAGAATCAGAATGTCTTTATTGTGGGCATAGGTTACATATAGATGTTTAGAATTAAGGTGACCGCGACATTAGAATTATCCATACAAACGTAATACCAAAATCATTTGCAGTTTAACCTATCAATTAGATACCCACAAAACGAGACACAATAGTAAAACAATAACAGCGCGGTTTCATAGGACCGGTCGGGGATTCATGAATTAAGCATACTTACCTACACCATAATATGATGTTGTTCGGATTCAGACAATATTTATCTAGGTTCCTACGTCGTCTTTTTTTTTGAAAAACTTACCCCAAACGAAATTTAAGCGAAATTAAATTTGCTTACTTTCACAGCGAAAATTTTATGTTTTTATTTGGTTTTTTCTATATTATAAACAACAATATTTCAAAATATCTCTTCGGAGGAACACAGATATTATTATCAAGTAATAATTACTTGAAACAATATTGGAAATACATTAATTTTTCATTCATCATTTTTGGTATTACGGAACATCTCCCAAATTTCCAATAGTTTGTATTGCTATCACAGCAATCAACTGTCAGTATGTGGATGATGATTTTATTCCAGTCAGTGTGTCCAAGAATTGTTTATACTATCTGGATTGATTCCATCAACCTCAAAAACGTATTTTATTTCGTCTCAACTCGAGATAGCGCGCGGTGTACGCAGACCTCTTAATAATATAGTACCATTATGTCCTGCCAAATAGGCATACAATAATTAATTTAATTAATCATAGGTGGCCATATAATTAAGGACATTACGTAGGTTTCTTATATTAATATCAACTTTATTTGTATTTTGCAGGCAAACGGTTGGTTGTAGGTCCGGCAAATATTTTTTATTTAGAGATTTTATTGATTGAGATAATAAAAACATACAATTTTAAATCACACTATTTTTTTGAAAAAAAAAGATACCTAATAAGATGGATGAATATTACTAGTATTTTGTGACAGCATCCATTCATCGTGGTATGCTCTCTATGCAAGTTCTGGCTTTCTGTAGCAGGTTTATGGTATAATGGTCACTCTTTAATGAGGGCTGCAATCAGCTGGTGTTATTTTTTTCACCAGCAAAAGAAACCCAACTTAAAACTAATATTGGAAAAAGTCAACAAATTATAAATTTGACTGTTCTTTTATTGAAATAGTTAGCCGGCGATGGCTTTTAGAGAAAACATGTAGATATATTTAGGGCGGCTATAAAAAAAATACTTAGGTATTACGGAAATTCGTGCTATTGAGTTACTGTACCTACAATATTATCAAGATTTCTACCTACCAAAAGTGAGTTAGTGCAACTGATAATAATACCATACCACCATACCACCTACCGTTACCAGTTTTTTTTAATAAGTTCGATGTTCATTGATAGGCATTAATGTATTGATGAATCCTGTTAGTTTGTTACAATTATAGAATTTTGTATTTCTTTTTTTGTTAATTAAGTACTTGAAAATTACTAAAAGGAAGCTCTGAAGGAATTCTATCAAATGGTTGATTAAGACAAAATAAATTGGTAGGTTTTGAACATCTGTAAGACTGACAGTCATAAAAAAATCAGATATAAAAATATTAGTTAAGAGTATCATTTTGCCCCAAGTGGTGTATCTAAATGCCCCGTGCATCCGTGGGTGGGGGCTTGAGGCATTATAATTATTTTCTCTTAAAACCTATTTTACTGAATATTATTTAAATGTATGTATTTTAATATTATTTATGCTATAACTATAAGTCTATTTTAGGATAAATTAATTTTAATATTTTCTGCATTAGTGTGCCCCATTTCATCTTAAATAAATCTATTTTCATTAATTAATTACCCTTTTCAAAGAGAAGATGAAACTTACAACATACTTAATTAGGTACAATATAAACGAGGGAAAAGGTTTAGGGAAAATAAAACAAATAATTATAAATCATTGTATAAGACCTATATTTTCCAACAACCTTTGATATTTTGAATTCATACAATATACACGGTAATAACAAAAAATAATAAATAACAAATCTAAAAGTTATTTACACAATAATTTATTTACCTACTATACAATTCATTTTCGAGAAAAAACCTTACATAATATGGCATAATTATTGGTAGGTAAATTACATACATAGTTTTAACTTATTTGATACAAAATACTGTTTATTCTTAAAAATATACCTCCTACGTCTTAGTTATTACGTGATTTGGTCGTGGAATAAAATAACTTCAATTTTATTTAAAACTTCATACATCTTTGGCCACGAAATTACATGGAATGTAGTTCTCTAGCTTTAAAATCTTATTTTAAAATAGCACATTTGTGTAAAATGTGCACAACGTTGTCAATAATAAAAAAAAACTTAAAATTACGGAATGTAGAATTAATAAAAAAAAATACATGGTGCCCAGTTTGCAGTTTGGTAGTGGCAAGGTCAATTGAATTAAGCTGTGTGTTTATTTTTAGCTGGTTATAATGCATCATGTTGTGTAGTTTAATGGCCTATTTAATTTGACTGTGTTTGCACTAACCCTGCAAACCTACTCATATTGCCTACATGTTTAGGATGGAAATAGATGCTGTATTATGACGATAGCGCACAACCTCTTTAAAAACTGGAGTGTATACCTACCTACCTAGTCTTTATTTTTAAACTATGACCTATGTATCGTAGGTGTTAGGAGAGTATTTTGGAAGACGGAAAACCTATCTTAAAACAGTAAAATAGGTATTAGTTAATTACTAAAATTACTTAATTATGCTAAAAGTCACCTTATTTACATTAAACTATTATGTCGATTATAGCTTACTTGTCGCTCATTATAGGACGGATAGTCAGTGATATTAAGTAGATATTAGACAGGTAAGGTACTTTATTATTTTAATGATAATTGTGATAAAATATAAGAGAGAGCATTATCTTTCCTTCCCTGTACTTTTAAAATATTGATCAAGAAAAAAATTGTGTATCTAAACGTTTCGACCGATGATTTTTAAATATTTGCCGTTATTAATAATTATTTAATTGATTAATGTATTGTAAGTATAATACTTGCAGATTATGGAATCTCGTGAAAAATACATCTACATCTACGCTACCATACAATCATTTAAATACTGTAGTGCAACGTTACATTAGATTAATTAGTTAAAAATGCAAAAAATATTTGGTATAATTAAGTCTTGCAATTCTTTGGTACGTCATATTAATGAGCGACAAGTCGCTATACATTAGTTTGCTTATCACGTCGTAAATCGTCAACCTGGAATCGAGTAACTTTAGACCCTAAGCTTAGCTGGGACCCCATCCTCACAGGTCTGACTGGGGGTCCAGTAGACTTAGAACCGATGCTATGTTGAGACCCCATCGTTTGATTTCGAATATGTTCTGATTTAGCGTCAATACTTTGTTGTGATCCTAACTTTTGTCCTGGGAGTCGTTTTCCAATTTTGGGCCCGAAGCTGACAGTTTCAGTGGCTGGTCCGATGGTTGGGGCAGGGCCAGCGCTGTGAGAGGGGGACTTAGGGCTTATCTTCCGCCAGGGCCGGCAGGCGCCAGGCTGCCCCGAGGGTCGACTCTCGACTCCCCCAGTGATACTTGGCTGAGCGCCGTTTGCGTGTTGTTGTAGCTGTACCCGTGACGCTCGTTCCATTTCTCTAAAAAGAATAAAGGACTAGTTAATTGTTGAATAAGGTTGCCAAAAAAGCTTGGCATGCTGTAGGCAGAGAAGAAACAGCTAAAAGTAAGTTAAGGGAGAATTTTGAAGAATGTGGTAACAGAGATCGTGATATTGGTGAAGCATTGTCATGTTCAGTGTTCAGTGAATATGTGCATTATGTAACGACTTGGTGAGCGTGCAGAAATTAATGGACTATGAAAATTAAACAATGCGCTGAATGGAAAAAGATCGGCTATGAACACGTATTTATTTTATACAAGTACTTATTGAAGACGGAAGAAATTAGACAACAAAAAATGTACAACCTTACGTCTTTAGACACATAGATACTTAAGATTATGTGTTTTACTTCAATTATTAAAAAAGTGTGCTTTAAATAATAATGTGCTCAATAAACTTATTTACAAAACAAAAAAAAAAAACAATTTAGCCACAAAAGACCAATAAAAAACCAAAACCCGGAAGCGTCACCGTTGCCACTAGCGCGTTGCAGCGAATGATACCTTCACGGTCTGACATATGAGGCGAGCGCAGACGTGCGTTCCGATTTCCTGACGGCTTGGCATGCGACCGGCGTTGAGGGATACGCACCGCTGGTGAGGCCCGAGAGTCTGGCGAGGGGACAGCAGAGCGCGGCCGCGTATGCTGCGCGGTACTGAGCGTTCATTATCACGTAGATGATCGGGTTTACGCATGCGCTCGCGTACAGGAGGAGGTAACCCGTGATGTGGAATACTGGAAAGAAGAAAGGATTTTGTGTTACTTGAAATTTTACGGGGTTAACTCTGCAAGTGCACAGAGCACTCCAATTAAACAATGTCATCGCAGCATGTATCATAGTCCATTACTCAGAGTTCTGCTACAACACTCGATTTTCCGAATAGCGGTCTGTTCCTGTTCAAATAACCTTTTTAAGGTAGTTGGTTTACGTTACCAGAACGTAGGCCAACTACTTTTAAAAGCTGTGTCTGCATCACAATTATAATTACCTATGCAATTTTCGTTGGTTATTTCAGAGCCAAGAAACGTACATGGTCAGTGTTTCTAAATCAACAATTGAATGCATCCAAATCAATTTCCACTTACCAGGGTAATGCACATGGTTGTCAGCCACCTTCGCGATAGTGATGGGCAGGTAGCACACCAGGAAGGACAGGAAGATAGCGAGCACCATCTTCGTGATCCTCCACTCGTTGCGTCTCGCCTTCGTCTCCCTGTTGTCTTTGATGGTAGACCTCTTGTCGGTGCTGTTGTTGAGAGTGCCAGGACTCGTGTGCTGGGACCGCTGGTGCTCTCGCATTCGCTGTTCTGAGCTGGAAAAATAAATATTGTGTAAATGTTAGAGATTTTTATGCAACTTCGACTGCGTAGTGGTCTACTGTCAAACGGGGCAAATAGGATCGCAGGGGTGAATAGAAACGCTGAGGTGAATAGACTTACTGGGGCCACGGGTTACTTATGTGAAAAAGAACCACGTGGTCTTGGAACGGAGGCAATAAAGGAACAACGGAGGGGGTTTTAGACAGTAAAAGTCTAACGTTCTCTCCCTCTCCACCCAGGAGCGAGAGAAGTTATTCTGATGATTTCCCATCTAAAAAAAGGAGCAAACAGAAATACAACTTTGATTTGGATCTTCACTTTGGTATTTATTTATTTTATTGATTTCTGTCAAAGCAGCGAGTTTTATTACATTTAATTAATAAATTAGAGTAGGTACTTAAATGGTGGGAAATAAATTTAGTTAACCTAAAAATCATCTTCCTTTATTCTTTATTCTTTATTGTACACAATAGCTTATTTACAAAAATTAATTGGACAATTCATGTACAAAGGCGAGCTTAACTCAACAATGAGTTTTCTCCCAGCAAACCTTTGAGTGACAGAGAGAGATAACATTCGAGGGTAGAGTCCAGTGTACAACATAAACTTACATAAATACGTGTAATAAATAAATATTTATATAAATATAATACATATACTAATAAATATCAATATATACTAATATTATGTCAGTTGAGAAAGGAAGTGCTCTTTTTCTTCCTCTCGGGACGAAGTACTCAAAGCGTTCCCGAAGGTATTGAGGAGCGTTGGGATTGTGCAGGATAGTGTAGAGAAGGGATAGAATGTGGGTATCTCGCCGACGCCGAATTGGCAGCCACCTTAATCTGGTCCGAAACTCCGACACGTGGTCGTATTTGCGGAGTCTTCATCTTCAAATTTTTCTCTCAATCGGTAGCCCAATATTCAAGGGTTATCTTGGCCCACCCACCCAGAAAGGGAGGGGCCCTTATATACACCTATGGCCACAGTATCCAAATAAAACTTAAGAGCATAATAATATCTTCGGCTATTAAAGAAGCAAGTTATAAGTTCTTCGTTCCTGTCTCTTTTATTACAACGTATGAGGGTTAGTGCGTGAGACTGTAAATGTCATATCACATTCATCCAACAAAGTTATGACACTGAAGTGTAAATGGGATGTGTCGCTTGAGGCTAAGTTATTATGAGCAAAAGTGTCGCGTTATCTTCAAGACGTTTAGCTCATTAATTCTCGTTGCTTCCTTGTTTTTCTGGCTAGGTTTTCTTTTATAGTTTTCTTTCTCTTTTTGAACTTTTCTTTAACTGAAAATACGTTTAAAAAAAAGACAACATATATTTCCAACGATGGTGGTATCGCACCCTAGTGAGTAGGGGAGAGGTGGTATGAAAGGGACGCGTATTGAAAGGGACAAGATGAATATCTTGTAAAATAAGAAACTTCTCGAAACGAGAATATTTTTGTTCTGTGGCAATCCCGAAGCCCAACCATTCGTACCTAACGTCCCGCTTCTATCATTTCAAACATGGCGACGACGAGCAAGTGTTCGTAATCGTACACAAAAGTAAATTTTTCGTTATTCTTTAGAAGTGTTTTGTAAAATGATGGAATTAGATAAGTATTGTTTTACCAGTGTTTCGATCGACTTAGTTATCGACAAATACGAGAACAAAAGGTCAGAAAACATTTATTAATTGGTAGTAGGTTTTACAGTCATTTTTATTATTTTTGTGTCATATTTATGAAAGGGACACAAAAAATGGTTATGAATGGGACGTCCCTTTCATAACTGTAACATTCATAAATAGTACTTTAATTAGCTAATTAGTACACAATCTTTGTAACACCTAGAATCTGGCTAACGAATGACTAGTTTTAAGCTTTTCTTATCATCATGTTTTACAATAAGAAGTATTATATTTATTTGTCTATCTATTTTGTTGATTTTATAGTAATATTTTTGTTATTATTGTTTTTGCAGTATAAATATACACAGAACACTTGTAGAAGTACACACAATAGAAGAAGTTGTGAATGAAACTGTATATAAGCATTATTGTTGTCTTAGTCTCTCTTATATATCTTATTTGATGATTAAATGTAACCAAGAAACCAAATAAGTTAAGACAATTGAGTAAAACTCATATAAAAAAATATAAACACTTAAGTTGTTTAAAAAAAACATTATAAAACGGTTAATTACTGTTTAATTTCACTTTCAGTGTTTTCTCTAAATATTTTTAGTGAAAATTATTGGTTATAATTTTTTTGCTAGTTGCATTACTAGTCATAATGCTACAATTAGCACCTAAGTGGATTTATGTTAGGATAGCCAGTTAACCAAATTTTAAGATTGTTGTTTGTTTGTAACTTAAAAAACTAGATTTTTAAACATTACCAAACTAGTACTAATATATTGTAAAATGATTTTATATGGATATTATGTAGTGTCCCTTTCATAAATGCATTCGTCCCTTTCAACACCCCTCATTTATGAAAGGGACAAAATCCTCATTTTTTTAAATCGTTAATATGAGTACCTAAGAATAAGGATATATTAGTTATTTACTTTTATTTCATTAGAAGATGAATGTAGGTTTCTCATTCAGGTTCAACCTATTTAAAATATTATATAGAACGTTCACTAGAGCCACTAGAACAAAAATGTCCCTTTCATGCCACCTCTCCCCTACTGGTCTTTTCATGGGACGGTAGTGGGTCCAAAGGCAAATGGGGGGCGTTATGTCAATCACGGGGGCAGACGACTGCGATCCCACTTGATGGTAAGCAGTGATGCAATCAAATGCAAATGCAAATATTGCCTTGCCAGTTGTTTGTCTTATTATTGTAGACTTATGGTGTAAATAAACGTTAAAAATAGCAAAAGGTTTGGTAAAGGTTGGGAAACTATGTTTTTAATAGAAGCGAGTACTAGGCTACCATAGTTAGTGTGGACCAGTGTGAGCGCGTATTTGTTCATTATCACACTTTGTAGCGGCACGTGGTTTAAAGCCGTTCTGACGTACTTCCTGTTCGTGTCATTTAATGTTTTGTTCAATCATGAGAAGTGTTTAGTATTGTCTCTCACATACATATTATAATCTAAATATAGGCATTTAGGTGCAAATACCTAGAAACTCATTTGTACGGTAAGTGTAGATAATTTACATATTAACAAGAACATGATAATGGACTTGTCCCTATATGACGTTAACAAACGACAAATAAACATTTCAGAGAACTTTAACATGGTCATTTATAGAGTCGTAAAGTTTCATCACGGGGTTGTCAAAGAGCAACAGAGCGCAGCATTCTGGGTGTTAAAAGAGACTACAGAATAAGAAAACCCGCGCTGCATTTAAAACGGTATGAAGAAAATTACAGAGACGTAAGAAAAAAGGTTGCTAACCTAAAATTAAAATTAGAAGCGCTGGTTTAAAGTTTCCGCAAAATGGATGCCTGAGGTTGAACGACGCCGAGGTTAAGCTAGGAAGAAGTGGCGAGATGACCTATGCGCTTACTGCAAGGACTGGTTTTAGGTGGTCCGAGAAAAGAATACCTGGAAGCCTTAACTCAGTAGTGGGAAAAAATAGGCTAAATAAAAAAATATCCAACTGCGCGACAGTAAAGAAAGGTTCCTCTTTAACGTTTGAATCCCCAACCGGTCCTATGAGACCGCGCTGTTATTGTTTTACTATTGTGTCTCGTTTCGCGGGTATCTGAGTAACTACAACTTAGCCATTAAGTTTCTTCTTTAGCATAGTCCATAATGCTAGTAGCTGAAAACGTTTTAAAGAGGATGTAAGTTTGGGGAACTACAACGAGTTTTATTCGGCAGAAGCATCATATCAAGCAACCACTCCTCTCCTTCGAGAGAATTTAAAAGACCAGTATGTTACCTAGGGCCAGTCTAAGATAAAACAAAAGAATGTTACCTGTGTACCACCCAGAAGATCCTGGCATAACAAATGAAGATGAGCAGAGCTGGTACAATGAAGGCGATGACGAAGAGCGCAGTCTTGGCTGAGCGTCCGTTCTCATCCGGCATTATTGAGCACGTTCCCAGCTCTGGATCGTAGTCGAATTTACCTGCGTGAAATGGTTTGATTAACTAAAAGTTTTATATTAGTTCAACGTTTAATTTTTCAAAGTTAAACATATGAGTATAAAAAAAACTAGAAGATAATACAAGGTTTGAATTGGAGAAAAAAGAAATTGAACTGTGCAGGGGTATCTAGCATACCCCTGATTTATTTTGTGGGTTGGATGATTTGCGTCATGCAATAATTCATCTTAACTGTTTAAATTTTATTGAAAAGATAAGAAAACAATGATGGTAGTAGAAACCCGCTAGAGGTTGAAAGTAAAGAACCAATAGATTCAACTATACTTTGAGTAGGTCTATAACTAGCAGTAGACAATCTTAATGATGATGATGTAAAAATAACACTACAAGATATAACTAATAAATTCGAAGACATGTGACATCCACCAAACCGCCCTGGGCCCATGTGGTGGATTTCAGCCCATTCCCTCTCCTAGAGTGGAAGCCTGAATCCCAGCAATGGAAACATTATAAGCTATGCTATTATAGGTTTATACTAACAAGGATCAATGTAAGATCTATGGAAGGCTTTGTTAAAGGTAGTAATGAAAGACTTACCCCATACTCCAACAAGGGTGGGTATCTGCATCCCGTATGAAAACATCCACGAGAACACGATCATGATCGCTATGTTGTGTTTGCGATAGACGCGCGCGTACCAGCTGTGGTGGGCTATCATTATATACCTGAAGGATAAGAAAAAAGAATTAAGTATATACAAGTATCTTAGCTTAATACACTGAACGAGGATAATCTCAGATAGAGTGAAAAAGTACTACGATACTCAGCAGTCAGTAAGCGGCTAAAGGAAGAGTAATGTACATATTTTGCAACGAGAAAATTTTGAAACAAGTAACAGGTATTAAGTAGTAGTACCTACAGGGAGTAAGTGATAGCGTGACTGCTACCATTCTATCCTGTTGATAGAATTCAAGAAAAACGTGTTGCTCCAACATCAATATAGGACAAATTCAGGAAGACTGCATCATTGTCATAGCTTTGAACTACATTCATATAATAGAGTGCCACGAAGTGAAATAACCAACGTCTCTTCAATCTTTCAACGACTACATGAGAAATAACACGTGCGTCTCCCTGTCGACAGTCTTAATCGTATTAAGGCATGTCACTATTACGTCACCGATGACGATAATTCCCAAAGTTACAGTCACTTTCGTCCCCTACTTACAAACGTTGAAACTGTACTATTTATAGTCTTGATTAATAAACACTGTTGAGTAAAGAGCCGGACCACACGCGATATAATTGTCGACCTCTATGGGTTAGACAATAGCATGTCAGAATTTGCATTCAGAATAGCTGTCCGGATATACTGGTACAGTATCTTTGTGGCTAGCAATTAAAAGTATTTTAGTATGGGCGAGGAAGTGGTTGTATTGATTTTGTTCCTAATACGCATAGCTATAAGTTTGAAGACTCTGACATATCTTTACTAGTTTTTATAGCTAGAGACATTGAACCGTTAAATTTCTGCCTTATGCGTTGAAGAACCAGTTGCAACTTAGGCAAGTATTGACACGGTCTTTAATATTTATTATGCAATTGTTTCTACCACAGGATAGACATATAATTTTTTCTTTCTTTGTAGCATATGATTTCAATTACGATAATTTAAGTTTTGCAAATAGCAAGAATCTAGAGGCATAAGCAGTTAGATTGCCTGGTAGAAAATATCTAAGGTGTTTTTTTTATGGTATCATCAAAGTAATCATCAGAATGACTTCTCCCGCTCTTGGGCGGAGCGGGAGGGCGTGTCAGACTCTTACTGACTAAACCCCTACCCCGTTCCTTCGTTGCCTTCGATCTGGGGGGGACTCGGTGTCAACCTTTCGGAATACCACGTGTTCCCCCAGAGGCTTCGGCCCTGCCGGGCCCCTACAATTTGCTGACATCTCCTTGAGGCGCGCGTGGAACAGAACGCGCCGTTGACGACTGGGTTCGGTCCAGATTATTTCCAGACTGCCGGACAGCGAGCTACCCAGTGCTCGCCGTCCACGAACCCACGAAATATCTAAGGTGTGAAGTCCGTCTTTGTTGTGTTTGTGTGTGTGTGGGCTTATTAATAAGCACTAGGTTTTATAGCGTACCTACTTAATTGTCAACCATACTATGAATGCATCCATAATACACGAGTGAAGCGGGTATTACATTAGACCACCGCACAAGTTGGTGACGCCTGAGTTGTACGAAGAACCGCTTCGCGTGGCGTGGATCTAATGTAGCTTTAAAAGTCTAGTTGCCATATTAAATGTATAGAGACGGACGCGTCCAGATCGGCGTAGTTTGGATGTTCTACCTTAACTCCTGGTATACGCGACAAAATTCTGAACCATATCCACTTCATGTTATCCTTTACTGTTTCCTAATCTACAGCCATTCAAGGCATTATTGCCATAACTAATATCAATTCACATCGCGAAGCCAACTATGGTTTGTTAATGCGATAAGTCTATTATGATAATGTCCCCCAAGGCCAAACGTGAGATGAATTCAGATATGGCTCCTACATCAGTTAAAGACGTCTTCAATTAGTCGATAACTTTGCTGTTTGATAGATTCTGTGTGATTGTTTGAGGAGGAATGTCTTGATGGTGAACATGTCTAATGGTCTTTAAACCATGGTCTATATAGACCTAAAGAATTACTTTGGATGGACTTGCACTCAGCTTTTATCCAATATTATCAAAACAGTCTCCTAAACATTTTGTTACCGTTTTTTGTTTCAGATATGCCGAATTTTTATTCAGGTACATTTTTCTTAGTCTTGTTTATGTAGATAAGTTTTTTTTCTATATTTTAGTAATAGAGAAAAAAAAGCTAGTCTACATAGTGACCTTTCTTATCCTAAACGCGGCTCTTGTAGATAAACTTAAATCTTTTACAACAAGAACACTAAAGAATCCAAAAATCGAAGCTCTATCCACAAAGTTTCGCTAACAACAAATTCTTAAGCCAATTCTTGCGTGTCATGAATATCCATTCAGTTCGTTAAACAATACCTCCCAGGAGGTTGCCTGAGTGACTTACCTGTTCAAGGTTATGAGGGCAATGCTCAGGAGGGACACGCCGACGTTCCCGTACCTCAGGAACGGGACCAGCTTGCAGAGTGCCCCCCCATGGGACCAGGTCCGTGTCCAGAAGCCTGATATGGCGAAAGGGAGCACTATGGCACAGAAGAGGAAGTCAGCTATGCAGAGACTGGAACAGAATAATAATAATGAAATTTAATTCATAAGTAACTACTTGGTTTTTTCTATACACCATGCGACGTTCAGGACCGGTCATTGTGACGATGCTTAGAGAAGCCTATGTCCAGCACTGGACGTCTTTCGGCTGAGATGATGATGATGATGATACAACATATAACTGAAATAATGCACACCTTTATTCACTCCTATTAGAAAATAAAGTTACAATCATAATTCATGCTAAAGATAATGTTTTAAAGAAATTAGTATATTAGGCAAATTAACGTTTGAATCCCCGACCGGTCCCATGAGACCGCGCTGTTATTGTTTTACTATTGTGTCTCGTTTCGCGGGTATCTGAGTAATTAATAATTATCTAGGAAACGATGCACTACTTTGGTAGAGCATTGGCACTAAGGTTTTACCACCGGATTCGCTCGAGTAAAAGCAGGTTTCTCCATACCTACACACTTTTGAAGTTTGGACCCCCGATTAATTCACGTAGACGGCGAATTTAAAAAAAATCCTTTCTTAATGCTCACCTACGTTCCAAAAAAAAACCTTCTGCTAATTTTCACACTAGTATACATATACACACTAGTATACATAGCACACTATATTATTACCAACGCATAGTCGAAACTAGTGATAGTTTCGACTATGCGTTGGTAATAATATATTTTTAAAATGATTTTACCATTACAATTACTTTTAAAATAAGGAAGAGGAAACCAATTCCTGCACAAAACGCAACCTTTGCTTCGCTTACGATGTTCCTCCTAAAAAGGATCGAAATGATTCAAATGGGTTAAAACGGTATTAAGTGCGGTTCTCTGACTAGATATACGGTTATTCCGTTCTGGGACGGAAACAATTGAACATGGCCTTACATGACACTGCCTGACCCGACCATCAACCGCTGAACCTACGTAACACAAAGCCTTTCCAGTTATATACGCAGTTATTCTTAACAGTGTTTATCAACTATTTACAAAAAAAATATGTAACCGTATGGAGAAGAAGTTATAAGTTTTCATTTACATAATAGTACATTATGATACAAGTGTGTAATGTGGGTCATTATCGTCGCGGTGGTATTAAGACCCGAGCCATGGCGAGGGTTTTAAGAGAACCAAGAACGATAATGACTAATTTCTCACGTGTATCATACGACGTTTTTCGACACACTTGTGAAGAAAATAAATTTAAAATCAACTTTATTTAGTAGGTATATGAAAAGTTTATTTAGAGAAACAGTTCGTAAATGTGCAGTCAGTAAAGTTATATACCTATTTTTGACGGTATAGCGGTCTCACGTCATAGATTTTCTATTTGAAGGCATACAGCACAAATCATTTTCCTCATAAATAGTTGTTGTAGACATTTTTGTAAAATCTGTATTTTATTTTTAAGAATGAGGTTGCATATAAACAGAAAATACAAATTTGATGAAATATTTAATTAATTAAATATGTAAAATTTTAAATAGTTTATTTAAACACGAAATTGCATGAAATAAGTAAGTAAAACACTAATTTATGCTATTGAACGCAATAACAAATTTTATTCTTTTTTGTCTTAAAACTCTTTTTGACAAAAAAGAGGTTAAACAAAAAGGTTCTAACTACATTACCGCACATGTGCATAATAGTAATCAAAATGTCACAGTTTGGTAACGAACCCCTTTATATACCTAAGTGCAGTGCAATAACAGCCACTTTATGAGCAAGTGTGTCGAAAAATTATTTATAAAATTGACAAAATGATAATAATCATCGTGAGAGTTCATAAACATAGTTCATGGGTAGTAATAAAAGCTCCGACAAAAAAAGAAGAATTACCCTTACTCAAAATATTAAATCTACTGCCTAAAATACTAACTTTCCGACTACTTTTGTCCGAATAAAAATGACGAAACGACCGAATAAGATACTGAAATCTTCGAAAAATAAACTTGACTGTTTATTGCTATAATACTTTTCTACCGGCATAAATTACGTTCTACCGAAAACTATGCTTTGTAATTTTTATCTATATTTGCCAACTATTAATTCATAAATTACCTTTCAAATTTCATAGACTGTGGTGCTATTTTAACTGTAACACTATACTAAAAATATTATTCTGAGTGGTTATACAGAAACTTATAAAAAATATAAAAATGTACTTGTACAATAACTTTTGCTTGTATCATATATCATGAATTTTACTTACTACGGGTATGCTTGGGTATCGGTAAGTAGTACCTATTTCAGGCGTTAAAATGTTAGAACAGTCGTATTTATGCTTTAATGTAAAACCACGTAGACTTTGGTTTCCTAGAATATTAACGATTCGAAAAATTGATTAAAAGGCGTAGTCGACGGAGCCCCGCTGCGCGGGGCTCCTACATCTGGGTGGTTTAAAAAAAAAAATAACCTCGAAGGAGGTGACGGGGTCTGTGTTCGCTCGCTTCGCTCGCTCACTACGACCCCGCCACCTCCTTCTAACCTAACCTGTCCGAGTCGGGTTGCCCCCAAGTCTTGAGCTGGCTTCGCTCGCTCTTGCATCTTAAGTTATCCTAGCAACCGAAGAAAAACAGAATGAATCAGAATAAAAATGTAGTTTTAATAGGTAGTAAAAAATGTCTAAACCCGATCTCACGGGCCTAACAGTTAAGGTATTTTCATTATTATTGAGAGTTAAAAAATAAATTTGATAACCAACAATAGAAATTAAAACAGTTCATGCAAGTTGTAAAAATATGATTATTTTGACAAAACCTCTGTTGTCGGTAACTTAGTAATTTTGTCGGAGGTTCAGTATTCCATTCGGAAGTTTAGTTTTGTTATACGACGACTCATTTTTTTAGGAGGAGAACAAGTAATTTGAACATGCTCTAATTTGTTGTTAAATTAGGTATTTTTTTTCGGTAATGTTTTGGGTTTTTTGTCGGTAATTAATTATAACGCTGGTTAATTAGAATAATAGTCGGCCACAGATCGCTGGAGATTAATTTGTTTTTCGGAACCATTATTATTTCCCATAGTTCATCATCATCTGCCTAGCCTTTTCCCAACTATATTGGGGTCGGCTTCCAGTCAAGCCGGATTTAGCAGAATACCAGTATTTTACGAGGAGCGGCCGCCTACCAGACCTCCACAACCCATTAACTGGGGTAACACGGTACATGGCAAGACTGGAGTCAGATTTACTGGCTTCTGACTATCCGTAACGACTGCCAAAGATCTCCAAATGACAGCCGGGACCAACGGCTTAACGTGCTTTCCGAGGCACGGAGGAAACTCGTTATGTTAAGATGGTCACCCATCCACAGACCAACCCAGGCAAGCGTTGCTTAACCTTGAAGATCGACCTGTGTGGCTGTTATTATCTAGCCACGAGTTCATAAACATAGTTATAGGAGAATAAATCAAAGTAATTTAGATTATAAAACAAAGTCAAAATTTCAAAGGAAAAGTTAGTTTCTAGACATTTATCATAATCGTCATCATTTCAGCCCAAATACGTCCATTGTTGGACATTAGCCTGCCCTAAGCCTTTGCCACAAACGGTCCTGTGCATCTAGATATACTATTTGTAAAATAAATCAAGTTTTACTTTCCAGCATACCATATTGAACATTCGACATACATAATTTTCGACACACTTGCTCATAAAGTGGCTGTTATTGCACTGCACTTAGGCATATAAAGGGGCTCGTTACCAAACTGTGACATTTTGATTACTATTATGCACATGTGCGGTAATGTAGTTAGAACCTTTTTGTTTAACCTCTTTTTTGTCAAAAAGAGTTTTAAGACAAAAAATAATAAAATTTGTTATTGCGTTCAATAGCATAAATTAGTGTTTAACTTACTTATTTCATGCAATTTCGTGTTTAAATAAACTATTTAAAATTTTACATATTTAATTAATTAAATCTTTTATCAAATTTATATTTTCTGTTTATATGTAACCTCATTCTTATTTTTCTAAACCAACAGCTAGAGTAGCTAGTCTATGGCCGCCATGTTTCGCGCATGCGCGCTCAATTTTTTTGCCGCCATATTTAAAAATAAAATACCGGTACAGATTTTATAAATATGTTTACAACAACTATTTATGAGGAAAATTATTTGTGCTGTACGCAAGAAAATCTATGTCATGGGACCACTATACAGTCAAAATAGTTAATTATAACTTTATTGACTGCCCATTTACGAACTGTTTCTTTAGATAAACTTGTCATATACCTGCTAAATAAAGTTGATTTTTTATTTATTTTCTTCACAAGTGTGTCGAAAAACGTCGTATGATACACGTGAGTAATTTGTCATTATCGTTCTTGGTTCTCTTAAGACCCTCGCCATGGCTCGGGTCTTAATACCACCGCGACGATAATGACCCACATTACACACTTGTATCATAATGTACTATTATAATTTAGCTTGAATACTTTGATTGCGTACAAAATGCCTTCTACAATATACACTAAACCTATATTACCTATCCTAGTTTTGATTCAAACTGTTGGATATAATGTACAAAGCCATTGTCAATTGACGTTTGAGGGCCATGAATGAAGCGGAAACGTTTCTGGGACACGCCAAAATATTGAGTTACCTATTTGGATGTCAAACGGACTTTGGGAAGGCTATTCATTGCACGGTTTTGTTAAACTGTTAAAATTTGTGGTAATAATTTCAACTTGCTTTCAGTTTTATTGTGAAAACAGTAGGTAGGTAGGTACAATATTAAAATGTTAATAATGAATGGATACTTCATCTAGCCTCCTATGATGACTTCTAACTTAGGAATAAATGCAAAGAAATAGTTGCCATTCCAAATTGTTTTTGAAATTTTATATTGACGAAAATTTACCGATGGGAGAACAATATGTTGGTAATTTTAAGCTCCGATAGACGCAATCATATGCCGTTAAAATAAAAGATAATAGTTTGGGCGAATGTAGAAAAAGCAATGTCCAAGTACAGCCTACAGGCTGTCAAAAGTCTGATCGCCTTCCTTATAAGGCTTACGATGATGATAGATGAGTTCTTTAAAGGCTATTCTGTATCGATAACCTTAGGGGTGAAACATCGATCAAGATAGGACCGCCAATTGAAGGGTTTTTTCTGAAAGAGGCCGTTTGGGGATCATAGGGTAAATGACTGCCCATTTACGGGAATAAATGTGTATCTACTAGTACCGCTGGTTTTATAGCCAACGGATTATATTGTATAGAATTTGTTCATATCCATAAAATTAGTTTTTTATTTGTATGGGAAATCATGTTGCAGTTTTGGATCAAAAGAGTAGTTAGTATTATTATACGTTACGTGAATCTTATTTTCTTAACGATCTAATGTTAGCATTAGTATTATCGGCCTTGTAATGCTACCACTGGTGGCACTCAGGCCTCCTCTCTAGGAGAGGTAATGGGCCATAATCTACCAAGCGGGCTCATTGTGGATGTCAGATGTCTTCTAACGTTAATTAAGTATTATTTAGGTAAGTATCTATTAAAGCATAGATATAACATTGAAATTGATTTGCAGTTTTGGCATGGTTAATTGCAATAAATATTTCTTGTGTTTACTGTTAATTGACACGCTAAATCATTTCATTGTGTGGTTTGCATCAAGGATATAAAACTACTACTGACAGACGACCTATGAGAATATTATGGGCGGATTTTCGATTCACGGCAAATAACGAATATCTATCAGCCAAAGTTTAAATCTATTATCTTTTAGGTGTAAGAAAATGATCTTTAGAAAAGGATCAAAAGGGAAAAAAAACTTCAGGCTCCGAACAAAAATATTGTAGAACAAGAACTGGGGTGAAACTCCGTAAAAGATGTTTTTACGGTAGCTAAGCAATCACAAAGTTTCCCGTGTAAGTAAAAGTTATAGATAAAATTAGTTTCCAACTTTCCCACCTCACAAAATGGTGGATTAAACTGATTTTCAAAGGAACAACAGTTAAGAATTTCGCGGTTGCCTTTAGAAAATTATTTCTAGAAAACTATTAGGAACTGTTATTGGAAAACTTTGATTAGGGACAATTAGCACGTTTTAATGTTTGTTTAGGGGCTTAAAGTGTTAAGGTTTCGACTGAGTAATTTAACTTCGAATAGCACTTCGTAACTTTTTACGGGTTTCCTGTTTGGCCAACTGCAAAGTGGTTTGTTTTGTATATTAAAATTATAGTTTTCACAATATTATTATTTAGCAGCATCCTTAGATATAATTTCGGAGTGCCTTACGGCATTAAATCCTTCAGATAACCTAAACCTTGTTCCAAAAATCCTTTCTAAGTGCTCGTCTAAGTTATAAAAGAAAGCCTAGTGTAAAATTTCGCAACCCTAGTCTTAGTAGATTTGGTTGTGCGTTAATATAATTAATTATTAGCCAGTCAGTTTCTCCTTTTATATATGTAGATATACTAACTTCTACGGCTCACTGGTGAGTTTTTTCCAAAACGATTCATAGTCGTAAAAAAAGAAACCTCTGAGGTAAAATAAATAACATTAAAAAAACATAAACAAGTACCCGCCTTCTGTTTTGGAAGTCGGTACACATAAAACAACATTTTATTTAAAAAACCAAAAAATACTCACCTGATAATAAAAGCAGCAGCAACATTCCTCACTTTGGGACACTTCAGCAACGCGACCACCGTCAGGAGGTTACCGAACAGCCCCACCACCATGATGGTGCCAGTCACTATGGCAGCGAACGTCAGCAACCCTGGCGAGAACCTGGAAACGTACCAGATAACTTCATTTAACCAGCAGTAAAAAACAAACGGTTGGTCAGACATTCTGCACGGATAGACTTTGAATACACAGGACGTAAGGGCTTTCCATAATCTCTTTTCAACAATGATATATCTATTATCAATATTGTGATAACAGGCCAAATAACACAGATAAGACAGGTCCTGTAAAAGTTTGAAATAGCTTCAGCTTTGAGATAAGATCAAGTTTTTACACGTGTTTTGAAGTCATGACACGTGCTTTTTTTTTGGGTATGCGAAATCATCTATTGGGTTTCTCGCCCTATCGTGGAGTGGGATGGTGTGTCAGACGTTTATTGACTAAAACCACACTTATGTTCCTTCAGTTGCTTTTTGCGATCTCGCACCATATGATATAGCGTGTCATGCTCCGCAGCAGAACCAGTTTGACTACATTATGTACAAATTGCAGGATAAAATGTAGATAATGTCTATATTTTTGTAGCTTAATATCAAAAATTGTATATCGTTAGTTTCTTGGAAAATATCAATTCAAAGTGGTCATGCTACAGAGCGTACTCTCCAGCAGGACCACATTAAAATAACGCTTATTTCATGCTGATTATGTACAGGTCATAATATAAACAAATGTATATTTATTGTATATGAAGATAACATCTATAATTTTAGATAAATACTTACTGATTTTAAGTAACATGTAAATATTTTATAATCGGAAAGCGCCTGCTATGATTTTCTTAGCAAAACACAAGATACGAATAATATATATACAGGGTTATTTTTCAATGACTGGCCAAATTTTCACTAGGTGTTCTATCCATGAATATGAACAGCTTTCACTATGGGACCGACTCTGAAATCGCGAAAAAAAACCGGGCAAGTGCGAGTCGGACTCGCGCACTGAGGATTCTGTAACAACTTACCTATAATAACAGTTCAATTGTCAAATCGAGTCTTGAAGATTAAAAAAAATTAAATCTTGTGACGTAACTACAATTTTTTAATTTTCAGACCTTTCCCTATATTTGTGCTATAATACCTTGCTTCGTGACAAATTTAAAGATTCTAGGTCAACGGGAAGTACCACCCTATGAAATTTAATTCCTTTGACAGTGTCGAAATGTACGGTTTTTTTTCAACATAAACGGGCGTATCTTTTTTTCCCGTCAACTTACAAGTTTGATTTTTACACAGTTTAAAGGGACTGTAGACCTTATTATATAGTTAATATTAACTTGGTACCTCTAATTTAACTTAGAAAACGGATCAATTCTCGAATCGAGTCCTGAAAATTTTTCATAATTTATTTTTCTTGTGATCTAACAATAAATTTTCAGTTTTCAGACTTTTTCCTATATTTGTGCTATAATACCTTGCTTCGTGACAAATTTAAAGATTCTAGGTCAACGGGAAGTACCCTATGAATTTTGATTCCTTTGATGATGTCAAAACGTACGTTTTTTGCACCATAAACGAGCGTATCTTTTTTTCCCGTCAACTTACAAGTTTGTTTTTTTACAGTTTATAGGGACCGCGAACTTGAGTATACAGTTTAAATTGATACATTCACGCGTTCCCGAGATAAAGGGTCTATATCAAGAAAACTGATTATTATGAACTTCGATGAACAATGTACTTGTTGATCGAAGATTATGAATCAGTTTTCTTGATATAACTGATTATAAAAGATTTCCCCCTTTTTACCATCGGACCATCGGACAAACCGTCGTACGGCGAATATCCATCCTTACCTTGTTGAAACCTCTACGGTCCGAACTAAGCGCTTCGCTTCGTCGTTTTTACCGCGTACATCAAAGGACTGGAATAATTTGCCTGCTGCGGTCTTCCCATCCGATTATAATTTGGGTGTCTTGAAGGCTAGAGCGAATAGGCTCTTAATAAATTAGTGCGCCTCACCATCTACGATTGCATCTCTGCTTACCATCAGGTGGAATCGCAGTCAAGCACTAGTTTATATAACTTAAAAAAATGCTATTTATTTTGCAAATAGGTTTTCACAAACACTTTTACACGTCAATTTCTTTTTTTGTCATATTATTCTAGATGAGGCAGATGTATCCTAACTGACTACCCTGAGAAGAAACACCGAAACAAACTCAGGGGCTGACCCCTGAGTTTGTCTCTTTTAATTTGGCCAGTCATTGAAAAATAACCCTGTATATATATTCGTATCTTGTGTTTTGCTAAGAAAATCATAGCAGGCGCTTTCCGATTATAAAATATTTACATGTTACTTAAAATCAGTAAGTATTTATCTAAAATTATAGATGTTATCTTCATATACAATAAATATACATTTGTTTATATTATGACCTGTACATAATCAGCATGAAATAAGCGTTATTTTAATGTGGTCCTGCTGGAGAGTACGCTCTGTAGCATGACCACTTTGAATTGATATTTTCCAAGAAACTAACGATATACAATTTTTGATATTAAGCTACAAAAATATAGACATTATCTACATTTTATCCTGCAATTTGTACATAATGTAGTCAAACTGGTTCTGCTGCGGAGCATGACACGATATAGCAGCACCGCTCAGCTTAACAATTTTGAAGAGAACCAAATACCTATGCTTGTTTTGATCGTTAGGCACCTACTGAAAAAAAAGAAGAATGGCGGGAATGGAACCAAATTTAAAAAATAAAGGAGGCATAGCAGAAAATTTTGGTTTGACTTTTTGATGCGTTTAAGGCATCTAAATCCCTTGCATAACTTTTGTCTTCTACTTGTTGAGGCTTTTTGCATTTTTTTTGTATAGTTCTAGAAATCACACTAAATATCAATAATGAGCAATTCTAAAATCAAATGGCAATTATAAACAAGTTTGCCATTCTTCTTTAAAGTATTTTCGTTGCTAAGAAGCTGATACTCGCCTACCTGCACTAATATTAAATTCGTAATTTGCATATTCAGATAGTAACCGGGTTACACAATATTTATAGTGGACGATATCCTGCTTGAACACAGAGGATATAATAAATGGATTGTCGCACAGGATGTATTTTATACGGTGCTTTGACACGACTTGTTTGATAGATGACTCGCCGCTCGTGGATCGAGGAAGGGGCCCATAATATAAATACTTTGGAAGGGACTATGATTCTTAAAGAGATAATTTCTGGCTTAAAATATAATAATTCCATATAAAGAATACAAATAAAAAGAAAATTGGATGCATTAAAAAAAGAATGAATTCAAAAAGTGAATGAATTGCGTTTGGGATAGATGATCCGTCGAGAAACGGAACATCAATAAATCTATACATATAATAAAATCGTAGGAAAGTCAAAACTGTACATTGAATATTTTTTTAAAAGAATACTTGGGGCGTGATCTACAATCGATACCGAAGCCAAAAATATAGTTTTTAGAATTCATGTCTGTTTGTCTGTGTGTCTGTTTGTCTGTTTGTCTGTTTGTCTGTTTGTCTGTTTATCTGTATGTCCTGGCTAAACTCAAAAAGTACTGCATGGATTTACTTCAAATTTTGCATGAATATTACTGAGAGGTCGGGAAAACAAATAGGCTACATATTATCACGCTATCACCTACGGGGGAGGAGCTGTGCATCTTTATTTTTCTTACGCAATATGTGGCAGCGTGTAGTCTACCGACGCATATATAAATGTTGTTTTTGAGTAAGCCATGCTATTATTTAGCTTTACAATATAAAAACTACGCCATTTAAGTAACTTGGGCAGAAAAACATAATTTAATGAATGTTAGTAGTATAAAGGAAATTTTAAAACAGCGCCATCTATGACATTTCATAAAAATCAAATCAAGTTACATATTAACACTTTTTGGAAATTTATAATTTAAATTTGATCATGTTGGCGAGGTTAGTAGTTAGTTATTCTTAAAATTCATTAATGGCATTGTGCATTTTCTTCATAACAGTTGTATCGTATAGTTCGTTTGACAATTACAAGTTCCAACAAAACCTTCAAAATCTTGAGCAGAGTTGAGGAAGACAATTTAAAAAAAATGCGGTGTTAAGTATTACAAAAAAGTGATGTTCATTGATGATGAAGTGACATACTCGTAGCTCATTTATCGCAAGAACGTGGCAGAATCCAAGAGAACAGCGTGCGGCACAAATAGAATAAGATCGCCTGTGTCGTGACATAAATCAACTTTCGACATCTGATGATGAATCCACGGTTTACGATATCGAAGAGCAAACGGCTAAATAAAGAAGGAAGTGGATTTATCTACAATATCGTGATTAACTACGCCGCCCATGGAGATATGGTTGCCTTAGAAAAAGTTTGTACCCACTGCCAAGTCCGCAAATGGAAAAGGGGACTACATGGCGAGCATTTGAAGACCAGCCATTTTTTGAAATACATTCGAGCTGATAACAGCCCCTTCCAGATGACTTCGTTTGGTGAACAACAAGCAAGTGTTGAAGTAGACACATCCTCAATTTGGTCTGGTCTGTTCAAAGGATTGCAAAGTATGTTGCATAACGTTAATCCGCAAATTAGCAACTTTAAAGCAGGGCCCTCGCGTCAGTGCCTGAGAACGAGCGCAACCACTTTAAGTTTGTCATCAGAGCAGATAGAAGGCCGATCACAGCCCATCCAGGGTGGTATAATGCTCCAACGACGAATGAGGTAGCTGTTGTGTTAGTCGATCAGGAGTGTGATAAAAGAGACATCGTTTTACGCACGCATGATGACCGGCTTCGAAGGATCAGCGAGACTCACCGTGCGTACGATTCTCTTCAATATCCTCTCATTTCAGTTCTGTCGCGGAGAGGTTGGCTACCATTTTGCCCACTATAATTTAGACCCCCAGACAGGCACCCCAAATCATAAAAAAAACCATCCACCATGCATTTCTACAGCTTTTTGATCCAGCTGAGGGTAAACAATGGTTATTATCTCCGCCATTATCGTACGCTCTTTACTCAGTTTCTTAGGACATGTACGCCAAAATTGAGACAGAGCGTTTGGTATTTATAAGGTCCAACTAAAGAAAGCTCAAAGCTGAGAACTACGTCTATCTCTATGCAGAATAATACAAATGCTCATTCATGGTCATTCTCCCCTCCACCTTCACAAAAGGCCCGTGGTACATGGACGAGAGGACCCAAGATGCATTTTGTTACGTGCAAAAGTTTGGTCGCCCGGACCTCTTCACTATCATCACTACCAACCCAAAGTAGCCTGAAATAACAGCTCAACTCCTTGCAGGGTAGGCTTCGTACGACAGGCACGACTTGATCTCTCGCGTATTCCACCTGAAGTAAAGTTCAATTAGAAATGCTCAGCTTGGAGACAATGCACGTGTTCTGGAATTTTACGATGTCCTTCTAAGTCATGGCAAACGCACACAAGAAGAGACAGGTAGACAGGTGGTGCTGCTAGAGTCTCTCGGTAGAGTGGTACACTCTCTTGGTAGTACAGAAGCGGACTTAATGCCATAGGCACTTTCTACCAGTCAACCTTTGGGTGATACAAAAAAATAGTATCCAGCGTAGAAGAACTCATTCGCTGTGTGTACGGGGATGTCAGTCGTATACTGCACCAGTAGAATTCTTGGGTGTGTGAGTAGGCCATTTAGATGCCCATAAATGATCAGGCTGCAGCAATTAACGAATGCATTCTCTGGGAAATTGAGGGGAATGATGTGGTCTACACCTCGATAAACACTGTTGTCGAGCAAGATAACGCTACACATTATCCCGTGGAATTTCTGAACACCCTGTCAGCAAGTGGACTTTCAGTGCATATCATCCAGCTGAAGGTCAGTGTCCCAATTGTGCTTCTTCGGAACCTATCTCCTCCAGAGCTGTGTATCGAGATTCGCCTTAAAGTCGTCTCACTCCGCAGACACACCATTGAAGCAGAAATTCTTATGGTTGTGGCATCGGCGAGGCAGCATTTATACCACGCATTTCCCCCCTACCTTACAACTTCCAGTTCCAGTTCAAGCGCGTACAGTTCTCAGGACGAGTTGCTTCTCACAAAGGCAACTGTACGGTGCTTGCTCCCGCGTCACCAGTCCTGATTCTCTTTACATTTTGGCACCTGGCAACGTAATTTATAGGGAAGTGTTGTAAGGTACGATATCTTTGTACGTATTTTGTACACTTTTGTGTCCTGGAATGGAATACATTCCACACATACATCACCATCATCATCTGCCTAACCTTTTCTCAACTATTTTGGGGTAGGTAGGTAGATAGGGATTTAGCTGAATACCAGTATTTTACGAGGAGCGGCTGCCTACCAGACCTCCACAACCCATTAACTGGGATAACACGGTACTTCATGGCAAGACTGATATTCCACACATACATCATTTTCTCTATTTCCTTCAGTCACAACTTATGACTGAACTCAACAGGATTCCCATATAATTCTCTAAACTTGCTTCGCTTGCAAAAAAAACATATATTTTAATGCTATTTTATAAGTTGTTTACTTATAATGCTATAGCGACATCTTAAGTATTTTTGGTGCTGCCTTCACGCAGACGACGTCGCGGGCAGCAGCTAGTTGCACAATAATTTTGATTACACCTTGCCATCACAAAGACAAGCGACACTGTCAACTAAGTTAAGAAAGAGGTCACGGCGTCGCAGGTCCTCACCGGACACGGTAAGTTCGGGAGGTTCCTGCATCGAATCAGGCAGGAGAGGACGCCCGGGTGTCGCCACTGTGTGGACCGCCCGGAGGACACGGTGGAGCACACGGTAGAAGTGTGCCCCGCTTGGGCGGAGCACCGCCGTGTCCTTGTGGAGGCTATTGGGAGCGGCGACCTCTCGCGCCGGGCCCTGGTTCAGGCCATGGTCCGGAGCGAGGAGGGTTGGCATGCGGTCGCCTCCTTCTGCGAAGCAGTAATGCTCGTGAAGGAGGCTGCTGACCGCGAGCGCGTGAGGGAACGGTCCTCACGCCGCCGCCGCCGAGATCCCGATCCCGATTTCCGACCACCGTAGGCGCGGGTTCGCGGACGGCGAGCACTGGGTAGCTCGCTGTCCGGCAGTCTGGAAATAATCTGGACCGAGCCCAGTCGTCAACGGCGCGTTCTGTTCCATGCGCGCCTCAAGGTGATGTCAGCAAACTGTAGGGGCCCGGTAGGGCCGAAGCCTCTGGGGGGAACATGTGGTATTCCAAAAGGTTGACACCGAGTCCCCCCCAGAACGAAGGCAACGAAGGAACGGGGTAGGGGTTTAGTCAGTAAGAGTCTGACACGCCCTCCCGCTCCGCCCAAGAGCGGGGGAAGTCATTCTGATGATTCCCCTACCAGAAAAAAAAAAACTCAGTTAGGGATTAGGGTTGAAGTTTTTTAATTTGATAGGTAATTGAAAAGTTTACGATTCATCCCCCAAACGAGTTATGACAACCAAGGCGAACCAGAGTAGCCACCAGTGCCTTATTCTTATTATGCATGGGCAAACGAGGTAAGCGCGGCCTAAGTTCCGGTGGCATGTTACGATACTCCCGAATAGCACACCCCAAAGCACTCCTCAATTCATTATCCCTCGGGGCATCGACGCAGCTTTTACTCTAGATTTTTTTTTGTCATCTTCTCTTCCCCACCATTAGGTAAGTTAATGTTATCCTTATCGGTAGTTACAGTTTTATAGGCAAAATTTTCCGAACAAAGTTCTTTTTTTTCATCACTTTTGGCTACGGAAGGACCAGAGGTTACAGACGTGGTCCTAATTTCTCACAAGATTGAATAAGATAGGGTAAAATATATTTTAAGTTTCTTTCAGAAAGTCCAAGAAAAGTCGGCGAAGTTTGAACGTTCAGAGCGGTATCTGGTCTATCAACTATTTGGTAGTTTGTAAAAGGTAACAATTTCGTTGCGGTAAAAAGTTTCGAATCTAAAGTATTTTGGAGTAAGGGGACAGAGAAAAGATTAAACTGCTGGGAAAAGGAAAGACAGGCCATAATTCGACCAAAGGATAGAGACGGATTTAAACAAAGAAAGTAAAAAAAATAATTACACACTGCTGCCACATGTCAGTCAGTTTCTCCTATAATATACTTCATCATCATCTGCCTAGCCTTTTCCCAACTATGTTGGGGTCGGCTTCCAGTCAAGCCGGATTTAGCTGAATACCAGTATTTTACGAGGAGCGGCTGCCTACCAGACCTCCACAACCCATTAACTGGGGTAACACGGTACTTCATGGCAAGATTGGAGTCAGATTTACTGGCTTCTGACTATCCGTAACGACTGCCAAAGATCTCCAAATGACAGCCGGGACCAACGACTTAAAGTGCTTTCCGAGGCACGGAGGAAACTCGTTATGTTAAGATGGTCACCCATCGACAGACCAACCTAGGTAAGCGTTGCTTAACCTTGAAGATCAACCTGTGCGGCTGTTATTATCTAGCCACGAGCTCCTCTCCTATAATATACTTATGTAGTTAAAAATACCACAAAAAATCTAGAGTTATTTAGTACCTATTTTGTTTATGTTTGACAAAGGCAAGGTAAGAAAAGTAAAAAAATAATTAAACGAAGAACATAGTTTCAGCAGGAAAATGAAATTATGCAGCTTTGCAGCCAAGAGATCCCGACGTATGATGAAACTTTTTTTAACACTAATTGCGAAGAGTCTCAAAGGGAACTCGTTATTAGTTATTTTGTTCTTGTTTTATACTCACGCATGAGTAGGGTTGCCGACATTTTAAAGAAGAAATCCGTGCGGATTATAATTGTGAAATTAACACTGTTTCTCTCTTACGTTTTCACGGTTAAACTACTGAACAGATTTTGAAATAATTCGGTATGGAATAAGCCTGAACCCCATGAACGCACATTGGCTTTTTTTTAATTGATCTAAACTAGTTCTTGACCGCGATCCCACCTCATGGTAAGCAGTGATGCAATCGTCGATGGTGAGGCGCACTAGTTTATTAAGAGCAATTCACTCTAGCCTTGAAGACACCCAAATTATAATCGGACGAGAATACCGCAGCAGGCACGTGGGGGCTTTTCATCAGGTTTCAACTTCGACTGTTTCGCCACCGGAATAACCAAAATTTACGCAAACTAAGCCACTGGCAGATTTTAGTGAATTATCTTAGAAAGATACAATTAAAAGTATATTGTTAGATTAAAGATTTATGAACTGTATTATAATCAGAATTTTACTTATTAGAACATAACATAAAATAAAGACTATGAATATACTTCATATTTATAGACTGAAAAACCCAAAAATATTTTGATATAATAACGAAATGGCAGGATTTCGTTCAGGTTAATTCGAAATCAGAATGAAACAAGTAGAGTATTTTGCTTTCGTGGAAAAGTACTTCTTTAAGTTACAAAATAGAGTACAATACTCTATATTAAAGTACAGTTGACAACCCTACGCACGAGCGTACTCTCATTTATAAAGACGTTAGCTGCACTGCTTATAATTTAATTTAACGGCGTTTTCTATAAAGTTCGAATCCGTCGTATCATATAACCTTTATTCGTACAGTTTATAGTCGGGGAGCTCATTACCGGATATCTTTTATACCTCAACCTTTAGTGTTTCCCGCCTATTGATCAAATAAACAAGTGAGTTGCCTGTGACGTCCGGTTTATTTAAATACTTTTATAATCTGGTCAAACAAAGTGACGAAAATCTCATCAAGTACTAAAGCTAATCCTGATAATGTCGATAAGTATTTATATTTGTGAACACTTGTCTTATTAACTTTATAAACGCGAAAGTTTATGACGATGTAATATGTGAGTATAATATTATTATTATTATGTTTGTTGCTCTTTGACAACTATTGAATGGATTTTGATGAAAATTCACAATAATATAGCTAACATATCAGAATAACACATAGGCTACAATTGATACAGATTTTACCACGCGAGAGAATCCGCAGGGCGTAGCTAGTACTAAAAGAAAGTGATTTGGTTTGGAGATTAAATAATGTGTTATTATATTTATAAAATAGAATGTTTTGCATTTCAAATTTTGCGATAGTACTTTTTTAATATGCGTGACAGAGTGGACGATATACCTACGCAACGTCTCCAACACTTTTCTTTTTAAACTGATTGATTGTCCGTCAGATAGTCCGTCACTATTTATGTAGATAAAACTAGTTTAAACACAAACAAATCTGTGAAAATAGGTAGAAAAGATCAACAATCCGGAGTGACAATGAGAATGTCACGTCTGCGGGCGAAGGACTGAAAACAATAGATCGTGACTTCGACAAACGACCATTATTTCGCTATTTGTCGTTTCAGTTTAAAATGGATTTTCTCTTATAAACTGAATAAGGAGATTACTGAATGCATTCAAGAGGAAGAGTGAAAGGACAGCCTTTGTCTAGGCCAAAATAGTAACTTGAGATCTTAAAGTTATGTTTCTCCTACTTCTGCTTTAGACAGAAAGGGCTTAGCTAATTATAAATACTTACCTTAATATATACCAGGGTATCCCTGGTACTCAGGGACATTCATTAACGGTAATCATCACTTAACTTCTAAACGATCTATTAAGAAATTGTCACATTGATAGTTTTACACAGTTTTTCAATGAAAAACTGTCAATGTGACCATTTCTTAATGAACCGTTTAGAAGTTAAGTGATGATTAACGTTAATGAATGTCCCTGAGTGCCAGGGATGGTGTAATATAGTATAGCTTTCAAAGCAATGCCTGCCAGTGTCTATGCTTATTTCAAGTATAGTTAGTAGTAAGTAAGGTTAAGGCTATTCCTATCAATCCAAGATTGGAAAAGAATATAGAATAATACTTACTTGGATAGTTCACTGGGCTCCACAGTTGCGCCAACTTCATCAGTAAAGTTCATTATGTCATCTGCCATTTTGTATCTGAAACAAATGATGATATATCTTATTAGTAAAATAATAAACTTAACGTTGTGGATGGAATCTTCTTTCTCTTTTCTTTTTTCCACTCAATATGGAAAAACAACTTTTGTTACACTACTTAAATAATTGCAGAGATTACGACCAGTTAAGCCAGCCCAATAGATTCTTTTAAACTTTTTTTTTTATCAATCTTTCGGACTATGTCGCTAATCATAGTTTTAGTGGAGGTTTTCATTTTTGATGCGATCATGTAAGGAAACTCCAACACTTTCCATTTTATCATTAAAAATCCGTTTTCCATTTTAAATGCCTACGAGTTTCGTTCGCAAATCATACTTTAACGAATATAAAACCTGACACTTAAGAAAATTTGAATTTCACGGGCTACCTCCTTAATGTTATATCTTATCTATAGATAAGTGTCTATTACTACGATCCATTGCATCACATCCTACTGGGGTTAAAGAAACAATGCGGCTTGACCCTCACAATTAAGCCACAGCCAGTAAGTAGCCTCGTGACGCGTGACTCAGTCATTTAGCTGACAAACCACGGCTTCGCAGTAATGGCGGTAACGCACCGTGATTCCGAATTGTTTTGGCTTGGCATTACATTGAAATTGATGACTTGGGATGTTTAAGGTAATGTATTGATTTTCAAGTAAATATTATAGAAGTTATTGACGTGGATCTTGCATCACAGAGCGAAAAGAAAGAAAAAAAACTATTCATTTTCAGTTGGCCTTTTGGTTCCAAGTTCACGGTGACTAATGTCATATCGTCACCCTCCCGGCTAACTGTCCTAACTAGCAATTGATGTTTTTCCAGGGCAACTGTTTTTCGGTCGGGCGTTACAGTCAAATTACTGTAGTTGCGATAGTTGTGGCTTTATCAATTATTTAAAAAGTTTTTTATATAGCTCTTGGCTTATTCTTTAAGTTAGTAGTCGCCCTAAAGCCCTAAGGTATCTATTTATTTATTCATATTAATTGGAAGCAGATACGTCTCGCAAAACCAAATACGTGATTATCTCCTAAACGGTAAACGATACAGATACGACGATTAAAGAGAACTTATTCGAAATATAGCTAAGAACGCGTAGGTAATGTTAGTGCAGATACGTCAGTTTGTGAGATACGACAGTTAGCGGGGAGGGCGACGATATTTGTTAAACTATCTCGCAATTCTGTAATCTGATCAGTCTTTAGTGGTCAGAAGAAGGAGGAGGAAGAGTAGGGATCAGAAGGTTAAATGTCAGATCCCAACGGAGTCACCTGTTTAGATTTATGCGGAACAGAGTGTAAAGTCCCGCAAACTTCCGTTGAAAAGGAAGGATCCTTGGACCAGACGGGTGTTATGTCTGACCCGGGTAATAGCCCGATAGATGATCTCTGGCTATTGCATATCTTGTTAAAATCGCGTGGAGAACTCTAATTTCGTGATGCAGGATTTCGATATTTTTTTAGTTCCTTTGCGGAGCCATAGATGTCGCTACAAGTCTGACAGCCTTAGGTTCAAGCTAGAGACCGTAAATGACGGCAAACTCATGGTCTAAGCTAATCACTCATTTGTACCTAACGAGGAGTAAAACCAACATAATGTATGGTATCTCTCACGCAAATCGTATGATATATCGCCTCGTATCGTGTTGGTCGGCGCTCCCGTCCTGAGGTCATGCCGAGCCCACAAGCCATCAAGCGTGCACCGACATGGTTCCGTACGAATGGACAGGAATACGTAGAGGACATACACTTTTGTAGTAGTGGAACATCATTCAGGGGCCTTTTGGTATCGTGGTTAGTGGCCCTGACTGCTATACCGGAGGTCGTGGGTTCAATTCCCTCCCAAGACCAATGTTTGTGTGATGATCACGATCATTTGTTCTGTGTTAAGTATGTGATCAGTTAAGTATGTTATGGGTACTGGCCCATACCACAAGCTCTACTTAGATTTCGACTCGATAGCGTTTTCTGAGAGTTTTGGAATATTATTATTATTCAATGACTTTTTCCACTCTTAGTGGAGCGAGAGAGTGTGTCAGACGTTTATTGACTTAAACCATACCAATGTCTTTTAGCTGCCCTTCGTAATCTTAGACCAAGCTACCTATCTCTATAGAACAACCTCACAACTCTGGTGGAATATAGGACTGTGATTCGAATCTCTCTAGCCAGATCTCATGGTAGAGTTAGACTAACTAGGTAGTCACTTAGGACAAAATACCGTAAATATCAAAATGACTATAAATTGATACATCCGTCATGATTACATGAGTCAGTTGGATTAATCAGTACTGCACAAAAAGGTGGAGGAGAGGATGACCTCATTCTGATTTGACGGTCAGACTGACAATCCTGTTAAAAGTTCGAATGTCACTGCATTCAGAATGGAGGTGACCCATCATTTAATCTGTAAAGTTGAAAATATAGTCCTTGAAAATTTGTCACTAATACAAGGTGTAAGTTTCACGTACACAGACACAGCGTTGGAAGGCCTCCCATAAGGCGACTATCGTAACCGATGCATGCGAAGCGCGCATGACCGGTCGTTGGGAGGTCTATGTCCAATAGTGTACGTCTTTCGGTTGAAATGATGATGATGATGACAAAATGTAATTGAAATAATGAACTCTTTGAAGGAGCTATAATCTCCGAAACGGCTGGATCAATTTTAATGTATAATTTATTGACGATAGCTAACGTTACAAGGAGCAACTTAGGCTACGTTTCATTTTCCTGGAAGTTGTGATTTTTAGCTATTCCGTAGCTAGAAGTAGTAAGTACGTCTTAAAACGGTTTGTAGCGTTTCCGAACGCAACCTTTGGTACTTTAGCGCACTGACATCTGTCTGGTTCCCGCGCTTCTCTGACATGTGCAAGAGAGAGTTAAGACCGCTAGAAAAGATTCCGCAATTGTGAACCTCACTATAAGATCTTGTATAATTGTGTGCATCTTGAATACACATCAGAAAAGAATCCTGGAGTTTTATTGGTGATGGGACCAACCACACGACGTTCAAGAAAATTTGATGGAACTTTCACTGGGATACAGCTAATGTTTTAATAAACTACATTTTATTTTCGCGGAAACTGAACTCAATTCCCGGAGATTTGGGGTTGAGTTGGTTTATGTGAAAATAAAATAAATGAATTAGTTTCTTACATACATTTGTATAGATTGACGATATAGTCTATACTAATATTATAAAGAGGTGAAATTTGCAAGTTTGTAGGTTTGTAAGTTTGTATGTAGGGGGTAATCTCTGGAACTACTGGTCCAATTTGAAAAATTCTTTCAGTGTTAGATATCCCATTTATCGAGGAATGCTATAGGCTATATACCATTACGCTACGACCCACGGGAGCGGAGCAGTAACGAAAAATGCGGGTGAAACCGCAGGGGACAGCTAGTATTTTATAAATTTCTAAGATGCTTTGGCGATTCAGTATATACTTACCTACTTACATTATATTTTTACACTAAAATATAACAATGGGATTTTATAGTCATAATAAAATTGTTCTTAGCGGAGGCCGTAGGTATTATGCACATAACGTAATAAAGGAATACATGACGTACATACATGTAAGTAGGTATGTTATAGAGTAATGCATATTATGTCATTACCTAGTGACTGTGAAGGCAAACTGCAATGTTGTGGAGGTTTATAGCTTTGTCCACTGACCTTTTTACGTGTAGAATAGAATAAAATAAAATATTGGACTATGCTCAATTCATTTGCATGATCATAAATCTAAGGTTGCAATAGTATAAACATCATTACAAAAAGGGTGTTAACAAATTGTGGTGATCCCTAGAGGATAATGAGATTCGAATTTGGAACGTCAAAAACAATAATTTTGAAAACAAAAAGTCATTATGCGAATTAAAATGTACGTTCCTCAAAAAAGTTTATTCAAAAATCAATCTGGCCACTAACAAATAAACGAATAATACATGAAAAACTAATAATACAAAAGAGTAATGAAAGCGCGAAGCGAGAAAATTAAAACTATAATATCTTAGAGCAGTGATTTTTTTTTCTTACAATTAGTAACAACATGTCTGTCTAGTCATAATATAAAATTAAGTTAAACTGAAATTCTATCTTATGATGCTCAAGAGTAAGGCACCTTTTTTTTTGTAATTATCCAATTACATTTAATTTTATGTTCAAAATTGATGCCACTTACAAAGGTGCTACTGCCAAAAGCCTTGAATCGATTGTAGGCTCCTTAGAATTAATCCAATGAAACCCATTTCCAACTTAGCCATTGACACATTTACCTTATTAGGAGTGTTATCATTCCATTATCCTACGTTAGTAGTTCACCCCTTAGAATATAGATACCTAGTAATAAAGAGATAGAAGTCTAGAAATTAGGTGTCTTCAAGGCTAGAGTGAATAGGCTCTTAATAAACTAGTGCGCTTCACCATCGACGATTGCATCACTGCTTCCCATCAGGTGGGTATGGTTTAAACCATTTAAAAATTCGCTTCAAACGTCTTAAAGGAGAGAGTGGCTGACTGATAAAAATATAAATTACTAGCTTTTGCGCGCAGCTTCGCCCGCGTGAAAGTTTTTCTGAATTTACTTAGTTCACTTTTTTTACATAAAATATAATAGCACTCAGGAAGAAAGCAGCTTTCTATCAATATATACATTTAAGTAATCGAACCAGGATTTTCAGAGATTATTCCATACAAACAAAAAAACAAACTTTATCTTTTTATTATATTAGTATAGATAAGGAAAAGAGTGATCAAAACAGATCAAATTATAATATATCTGTGGTGATTAACATATTTAGATTGTTCATAAGTTGATTTGTGACTGGACATAAGGAGTAACTTAATCATTATTATATTACCAACGCATAGTCGAAACTATCACTAGTTTCGACTCATCATCTGCCTAGCCTTTTTCCCAACTATATTGGGGTCGGCTTCCAGTCAAGCCGGATTCAGCTGAATACCAGTATTTTACGAGGAGCGGCTGCCTACCAGACCTCCACAACCCATTATCTGGGGAAACACGGTACTTAATGGCAAGACTGGAGTCAGATTTACTGGCTTCTGACTATCCGTAACGACTGCCAAAGATCTCCAAATGACAGCCGGGACCAACGGCTTAACGTGCTTTCCGAGGCACGGAGGAAACTCGTTATGTTAAGATGGTCACCCATCCACAGACCAACCTAGGCAAGCGTTGCTTAACCTTGAAGATCGACCTGTGCGGCTTTTATTATCTAGCCACGAGCTCCGAGTCGAGTAACTTAATCATCTGTGGTTTAATTATTTGCATTATCCGAAACCACTAAATTCACGCGAACGAAGTCACGGCCAAAAAGCTAGTCTTTTAATTTGTAGGTACTTAGCAAATTCTATGTTCAAACTTTGCTTACCAAACACGGTAAACTGAATTGAAAGAACCAAATCTCAAGGTGCTAAAAAGCATTTCCCTACCACGATTCTACTAAAAGTGTTAATGCAAACGAAATGCACCATGTTCACGCCCAAAGAAAACGAAACAAAAATGGCGTCTAATAAACGCCAGCTAAGCGTCGCCGGCGCATACAGCACAATTGTTTGAATTGCTCTCCAGCGCCAATTTGGACCACTTAACGAGTGCTGAAGATAATGCACTCATTGAGCTTTGGGAAGAGTCGAATTAAATATTTTGTGGGGTTATGAATGCTTTATGACTGTAAGGCCACGGACGTTATAGTTACTTAAACGGGTAATCTTCATTATAAGTTTGGTGTACGCCTGCGTTAAGCTTACATCAAAAAACTAGATAACTTTATCGACGAAGTAACAACGTCATGTCGTCATGACGTTGCGTTGAAAAGATTGCATAGACACACGTTGCAAGCGTATAATGTGTCCTAAAAGTAGAGGATGGCCAAATAAACTTTGTAGAAGCCGTCTGAAAGTTGATAAAGCTTTTCTTTTTTAACGGAGACGTCATCAATAAACTACACCCACTCGGTTAGTGTGAGATGGCGTGTCAGACTTTTACTGAATTGATCCACTTATGTTCTTTCAGGGCTACGATAACTCTTTTGAACATTTCCGCAGCCCTCCGTCACTTATACTGACATCTCTTTGAGGCGAGCGTGGAACGTGCCGTCAATTATGTTGATATGGAAGTAGGTAACATGACAAAATGCGATTGACGCCTTCATAATCATCATTATAGCTTACTGGGGCCATGGATTCGCTTCTCAATAGAAACCGGGGTCACACACTGTCGCACCTTTACGTTCCGCCCAAGAGAAGTAAGAAGTGTTTGGATGATTTCCCTGATGAAAAAAATCATCATTATTTTAGCCCAGTCGATCTCTCCCAAGTGTAACCACAAGGTCTAGTCCTATGCACCTTGGTTGTGTGTGTGCATTGACGCCTTGATAAAGCATGAATAAAAAAAGTCCGCCATGACAATTTTAAAATTATCGCAAAGAGGAAATTTTATTATTATTCGCTGTATATTTAAGAGAAAATAATCTATAATCCTCTTTTCCTTCAAGTTTTTTTTTACGGTTTCTTGCGAAACACCGATACTAACCCGGAAATAAATGAGTAAAACAGAGATCAAAACATTGAATTATTTGCACAAAAAACGGGGATCTTTGGGCGAATTTGATTTTCTTTTGGTTGTAATATAAGAAAGCCTGAATTTGTAAGGTTTCGGGGCAATGTTCCGGCAAAGCTGTTTTTCTTTTTGACAAGGTTTTGTAGGCCTATTGTATTTGTAAGCTTATTTGTTACAAAGTTAAAATATTATTTTATTTACTGTAGACTGACTTTTGATGGAAATTTCCGTGGGAATTTCTTTGTTTGTGAATGATTTTAGTTTATACTAGTATCTGCATGTGCTTCCACCTCTGTAAAATTCCAAAATAAAATTGTAAATTGTATATTGTTGGAATATAACGACTTGAATAAGACGTTTGAACATAAATGTATATGCATACGTATGCACGAGTATGTATACTTGTATAAGTATTCTGTAGTTACATGAGGGTAATTTTTTTAAAACCACTCAAAGTGGAAGGGAAAAACGAATGATGATTCTGATGATTTTATTTAAGATTCGTTTGTTTTATTTTTATTAAAAAAACACCTCAAAAAGGGTAAATATTCTTTAAGGCTTTTTGAGAGAAAACATTAAGTAATCTCTTTGGTTTCTTCTAGATAACCAAGTTATACTTCAGTCCGTAAGTATGTACTTTCTAAAGAAAAAATCCTTTTTTGTAGAAAAGTTTTAACATTTTTTTTTATTCACTCTGCGGAGTAATATGCCAAAATATTTTAAAATAAGAGCCTGGCTAATGCAAAATCTTATAGTGAAGATTAAGAATGTAAGTCAAGAAAAAAACAACCTGAAAATATAATATGCCAGAGACTAAAAGCAAGTGTCCATTTAAAGAAAACGTAGACCAGTTCAATGTGCCTTATTACATCTCCAAGTTTTCCACCGAGTTAAAAATTTCCACGAAGTCTGAGAGCTATTCAGTGGATACGACTTATATTTAGTTAAGTTCCTTTGAGGGCTATTACGACAGAAAGAGTAACTTTAGCCTGACTACTAGGACTCGAGTACAGATACTACCTGAGCTAATGGGCAATAATATAACCTTATTTTTAGACCTTCTGCTATTGTAGGTAACTTGCTTGCTTAACTATTATAAGGTTGCTACCCTTCTTTTTGGGAGAAATAGAGTATTTCTCTATTAAATGATATTTATTTTAGTGGTTTTAAAAAATAGTTTTACATGACAATTTTTTCGTCAATTCAAACTTGATGAGGACGATGTTCCCTAGCTGACCATGAGAAGAAAAACTGAATCAAACTTAGGATTCAGTCTCTTTTAAAGTTCATACAGCAAATTTTGTAATTGTTAAATCACATAAGAAGCATGCAGATTATGCAAATAATAATATTGTAAATGATATTTACGAGCATTTATTTTAATTTTTCGTTCATTTTAGACTTTTATGACTAACTAATGTTGGGCAAATCCTGTGATTTTAAATATTGTATTTTGCGTACTAAACTATTTGTTTACCTTATAAAGTACAATTGGCTAAATATAGTACGGGGGGAACCCTACTCGCGTGGGCTTCACTTAAGTTATATTGGAATTTGGTACCAAGGAATCACTGGAACTTACAAAGGAAACCGTATAACAGGTTCATTGACCGCGAAGAAGACATATGGTTCAACAACCATCAATGCCCAATGGTTCATAGGACCGTAACGGCTTAATAAGTAATGTTGATGTGTAGTAGTGAAGGAATTTTGACGTTTTGCTTTGCAAATTTACTTGACATCGATCACTAATAAATAAAGAACCAGTGCTTCTTGCCTATTTTGTTTCTTCGTGAGCACTGCAATGTTGGAAGAAAACCATTTGTTGAGGGAGTGACTCAAAGACCTACGTGTTTCTGATATGCATATCTTTCTCTACATCTCTCGTCCAACTTTCCTATCGCAGGTTTACTGAAAGTAATTTCTTTGAAATAAGAAGTATCTTTCTCCTTTGGTCTTCTTTTTGGTTTTTTTTTGGTGTTCTTTTTTTTGTGTGTACATAAGCAAATAAGTAAATAATATTATTATAAAAGGTTCTAACGGCTGAGACTTAGTACAGGGGTAGACCATGTCTTGGAATAAATCTATGAGATACTAGTTATCCCAGGAATATGTTCCCTGGGGACAATTTTCTGCTTTCTCATAGATGAAGCTGCTGATAGTAGCCTGTATGAATGTAAATAGAGAGATGGGAGGACAGAGAAAATATTTATGTACGTATATTGTGCGAGGAATGTTATGAAACAGAAAGTAGACAAGAGGGAACAGAGAAATGAAGCGAGTAATGTCTACGGTAACAACAAACACAGCATGGAACGAAAGGAGAAAGATTATTATATTCTACATTTCCCTATGGGACTAGGTAACTGTAGTAAGCCGCGCTATCAGCGTATCCTACGTGCGCCATCGCCTATGTGAAAGGAAAAAATATATGCCTACGTCATTTAGTGATAAACTAGCATTCTACTGGAAAAATAATTTTTAAAACGACTCATTCATTTTTGAGTTAATTCATTACCAACAAAAATTAAAAGCTTTCCTTTTTATTTATACCTTAAATTAACTATCGTCTGTCGCCAGCTTCATCCGCATGAAAGTAGAAAATATACAGCTAACGTTACCCAGTGATACTTAGAGCAACATTCTACGGTAAAAGATTTTATAAAAGGTCCAGTATTTTTGAGTTCTTACCTACAAACAAAAATATAAAAATACAAGTCTAACATTTAAGTGAGTATATTGAAAACTTCTAACTGGTTTTAAGCTTCACAAATAAGTAAACATTTGTGTATATTAACAACAAGTTTTCTAAAAAAGAAAGAAAGATAAAAAAACAAAAACACAACAAACAAACATGGACTACATTACTCCACGTTACGATAATTCAGTGAGTATTTTTACAGAAGGTAACGTGGAAGGGAACTGCCGAATGTTTCGGGATCATACAGCCCCCGAACAATACCTGCAATTGTGCCGCTTTAGTGCCTACCCCTCTTTCTACGGTTATCTTATTACTAACAAAATTCCAAGGCTTATGGCCTGTTTTGGTAGGTATGCACCTACATTTTCACGGTCATAGAATTTCTTATTCTAGTGTTTGGGGCATCTTTTTATTAGGGAAGGGAAAATTTGATTTTGAATACGGTTTCGGTTACGGATATGAAATTAATTTGGATTATCCGTTAAAAACTAGCGGTTACGGATATTGGAAATTTTCTTCTAGTTAACCCCACCATTATTATAGGACGGTGTGGGTGACAGCTGCCGGTTTCAAACAATGTACTTAGCTACCTAGCTATCCTTTTCTCTCATCGTAAAGATGCATATTTTTGTCTTGCTGTCATGTCATATATCATGAGTAGGACCATACTATTCTAAAAAAGAACCTTAGAATTTAAGGCTTTTGTTTGGCCAGGCAAGACTTGCAGTTGCCTATCATTTAGAATCAAACTTTATGGGAGACTATCGGAAACTTTTATATCGGATTCGGTTACGGATACAGAGCTCCATAACATCCCTGTTTTTATACATCCATGGAAAGTTTTTAGGATATTTAATTTGTTTTCCTTATAAAAGTGGGTATTTACCACGCTATTTTTAGGCATAATTTCATTTACTGAAATCTCTTAAACGGTTTTCTGCTGTTTTCTTTCTTAATATAATCTGTGTTCAAAAATAGGAACAACAGGAAAATAATCTTCAACATAAATATTGACTGATGAAAATAGAGTCGGGCCTATTTCACGACCTATGATTAAGCTTCGAGTATCTTACCAATATCTTACTTGGCAGATAATTTCATATAAATTCTGTTCCATTTTTGAATTTATTCGGGAAGTAGACTCAAGTAAGTAAGATAAGTGGAGAGTAGGGTAAGTACTCTGACATTGTGAAACAGGCCCTAAAATTAAAAAAGAAACTGGCCAAGTGCGAGTCGGAATCGCGCATGAAGGGCTCTGTTAGTACTATCCGTAGCAAAACACGGTAAAAATCGCGTTAATTACATAGTAGCCCAACTTAAATATTAATTTGGTTCTGTTTTCAGTATATGTTTTCAGTTATTTGTATAGTGGCAACAAAAATACAAAAATACATCTGTAAAAATTCCAGTTATCACGGTTGATGAGATACCGCGTAGTGACAGACAGACGTACAGAGGAGTCAGCAATAGGGTCCCGTTTTCACCTTTTGGTACGGAACCATAAAAACACTGTTATTGACTCGACTACCTTCAAATAAATGTCGGACTTCAACAGTAGCTTGGAAGTCGCAGTAGAAGTCTGTAGAAGTGGAAGTTTAAAGGTTTCTTTGAGATCAAAGTTTCCTATATTGCGATGGAAAACTTGTTGTAGAAAGCCCGGCGACAGTTTCCAGTTGAATTGAAGTCAGCTACAATTTATTTTATGTCCGGACGAGCTTCAAGTGATTTATGGAAATAGGTACAACGAGAAACTTAGGTTTTAGAGAATATCGATGCGTGCAAAATTACTGCTTTTTTCAATTTTTACCAAACATCGATGGGCCCTAGAACCAAAAATTCGAAGACATGTGACATCCACCAATCCGCACTGGGCCCGCGTGGTGGATTACAGCCCATTCCCTCTCCTAGAGAGGAGGCTTGATTCCCAACAGTGGGAACATTACAAGGCCGATAATGCTAATGCTATCGATGGGTACAAACTAAAAATCTCACAAACCTCAGAGTTTTTCTGTATTGTAAGGATGTTTGTTATTCTTTCATGCAAAACCTACTAAAATAATGGATTTTCGATGAAACGAAGAACATATCCTGTAGTAATAGAATGAGACATGACTACCGGTCTACGACAGAACTAATCGGTCTTAAAGCGTGAACTCTACTTGGAAATACACTCGTAAATTCAATTACACATATTTCGATGAAGAAGCGAAACTTTCTTTCGTTTTAGGTTCAGTTTTTTTCAGCTTTCAGAAACTAATAAATAAGGGTCAGTAGAGCCTTAACAGCGTGGAGAAAGAAGTTATATTACCCATAAAATATGATTACTTTGGTACGTTTTTACGTAGATAATCTGGTATCTGGGTTTAAATTAAGAGTAATTCACGCAAATGTATGTATATTTTTACAAAAATATATCAAAAAAACCTTCAGCCAGTGGCTTTCACCGCGTAATAGAAAATTATCCCAAGGGAACCTACTAGGATTAAAAAGTATCGTACCTATGTGCTATTGTAGGATACGTTTTTCCCGTGTATAAAGTTTCATCACAATCCGTTTACTTGTTCGAGCGTGAAGAAGTTGCAAACTTCACGTTTTAATATTAGTGTGATATGTATTTGGAAGAGCATATTGGAGTAAAAATTTAAATAATAGTAAATAAGAGGGTACGATGGGGTTGGCTGTTGAAGAAGATCGGGCAAAGTGGAGAAAGCTCAGTTGGAAGGCGGACCCTGGCAATAGCTGGGATTAACGCCAGGTTGAAGAAAAGGAAGATGGGGTTATCGTATCTACGAGTATGTAGATAAAAACCCCGTAAACAATTAATTTAAAAAAATCCATTATGGACTGAATGCAAAAACGAAACTCCAAAGTTAAGATAAGAGGCGTCATAACCTAAATTGTCGAAAGCTCAAAGCTATATAATACAAGTGCCTATTAATATTAATTTGCATATTTTGTATGAGGAGAGAGAGCAATGAAGGCAATGTCTCATTCATCTGCTAATGATACGTAGGCGTTAGTTGGAAGTTCAAATTGTCTTAATGAAATCCGGTACAGAGGAGCTTGAGGAGAGGAAATTAGCAAGAGGTCTTGGTAAAGGTCGTGGTATATCGTATGAATGAAAATAGTACCTTAATTCATGAATCCCCGACCGGTCTCATTGGACCGCGCTGTTATTGTCTTACTATTGTGTCTCGTTTCGCGGGTATTGATAGGTTAATACATCATAGGCAGGCACTTTAGGTGTGATCGTGATAGGCTGAATCTAATCAGAATGTTGTGAGAGTAATGCGAGAACAATAATTAATTTAAGTACTATATGGAAATGTGTGTTAGTGTGACGGTGTATTTCGTTCGCTTTGATACGCAAATTTAAAAATAAATTATAATGTACTTTGTAATTTAAGTGGCCTGCGTACATTACGTAGTAACTATTCAGTAATCTGTGACACCGCGCGCATCTCGAGTTGAGACGAAATAAAATACGTTTTTGACGTTGATGGAATCAATCCAGATAGTGTAAACAATTCTTGGAAACATTGACTCGAGTAAAGTCATCATCCGCACACTGACAGTTGCTTGCTGTGATAGCAATACAAACTATTAGAAATTCGGGAGATGTTCCGTAATACCAAAAATGATGAATGAAAAATTAATGTATTTCCAATATTGTTTCGAGTATTTAAAACTTGATAATAATATCTGTGTTCCTACGGAGAGATATTTTGAAATATTGTTGTTTATAATATAGAAAAAAGAAAATAAAAACATGACATTTTCGCTGTAAATGTGCAAATTTAAATTTGCACGACGTAGGAACCTAGATAATTATTGTCTGAATCCAAATGACATATGATGGTGTAAATATGCTTAAACTGCAAATGATTTTGGTATTACGTTTGTATGGATAATTCTAACGTCGCGGTCGCTTTAAGCTCTAGAATATGTATTGTAGGTACTGGAGTATGTATTTTACTTACATCCTGTAAATAAAATAGAATTAAAGAACTTAAAAAAATCAGAGTAAATACCTATGATATTTTTTACGTTTTTGACAACAAAACCTTTTCTTTTTATGTTTACTCCATACTTACAGTACAGTCAAAATATGTTGGCCACGCTAAAGTTAGCGTCGAGCGAACAATTGCGCATGACTTGCGCGCAATACATAAAGCGATACGCATTCACCTAATTACGATTCTCAAAAAAAAAATACTGCGCAGCCAGCCAATTGTTCGAAGTTTGGAGGAGACATGATATTTCGCCCGTACTGTATTTTTAGTGTTCAAAGAAATCGCGAAAAAAAAAAATCAGGTGTCCCATACATTTACGTTTGCATAAGTCGACAAAATGTACGGGACAGCTGATATTTTTTTCGCGATTTCAGAGTTAGTCCCATACTAAAAGTTATTCATAATGATGAGTATTGCCAGTGTTTTCATTTAAAGTCGTATTGTCATACCCAAATTGTATATCTTTTCCACTTTCGCGCGGACAAAGTGACTGACAAAAGCTAGTATAGAATAAAAACTCAAACTCAATGATCTAATTAGAACCCTCTTATTACATCATCACCCACTTTATAGTTTCAATTTAAATAGCCACGATATCCCGTTGCACCGACAATTAACCAATCTAGCGCGACAATAAGTGGATAATGTCTATTGTTCAATGAAGCATGCGCCTACGCGTCTTCTTTGGAAACCGTATTAACCTATCACATGCCCACAAAACGAGACACAATAGTAAAACAATAACAGCGCGGTCTCATAGGACCGGTCGGGAATTCATAATAATATGACTGTTTAGTTTATGTTTAACTAGCGACCCGCCCCGGCTTCGCACGGGTGCAAAATAATCATCCTTCCTCTTGAATCACTCTATCTATTAAAAAAAACCGCATCAAAATCCGTTGCGTAGTTTTAAAGATTTAAGCATACATAAAGATATAGAGACAGAGAAAGCGACTTTGTTTTATACTATGGAGTGATTCTTACGCTGTCTTTACTATAAAAATTTTAAAGGTGTTTTCTCTTGATGTCAAAAAAGTTGAGAGAGAATTTTTCTTCAAGAGTATTCGGAATTAACACGGATTAAAAAAAATAGTTTAGAATCATCATCTACTGAAGAAAGATGCTTCAGCTATTATCATCATGACACACGCATACATACCAACTTTCACCTACCTATATCTATCTAATATATAAAATCTCGTGTCACAGTATTTGTTATGGAATTCCTTCGAAACAGCTTGACCGATATTTTTGTTTTGTGGTATATTTGGTAAGTCTGAGAACAGCTCTTAGGCTATTTATTACCTTTCTACTACCCATGTTTCTTTTGGACAAATTATAGGTATGGCAGAACAACGTTTGCCGAGTTGGCTAATGACGTACCTACTCGTAATAATAATATCAGTGTAATGTATGATAGATTACTATCTTTAAACATTATTATTTTAAAGCATAACTAATTATTTCACATTGCATCTACAAAATTATATCCCTCCAAGCATATCTATTACAATATTTACAATATTCAACTACAAAAGTGCGTACGAGTATAGGTGTTGTGCCCGCGATAATGATAGCATTAGTACCACTTTGTCGGTCGTTGTCCGCCACCTACTCTCATTGCAGATAGTGTCCCCTCTGTTATGAATCAGGCAATAAACTAATCTTTGATTTATGAGCGTAGGAAGAGCTCTGTTAGAGGCACGCTTCATGGCATCCGTCCCCGGATTTACACTTCGCTCCGTGGTAATACCAAATTGATTTCTTCCTGGGATTCCTGGTAGGTTGCGGTTTTGGAATTGAGAGAGACTAGGTGCCGACTGTGGGTCCGTTCTCGTGAAATTAGTGCTTCCCATCTTTAAGGGGGGAAGATACAAAAGTATAAATTTTGAATGGTTTTTAGAACAGAAAGGGCGATGGGGCCAAAATGTTCTGGAGTGACGACCATCTAGCAATGCCTCGTAAAAGGTGGACCGAGCGGGAATTCGATGGATGCGAGACGTGCAGGTCTGGTTATTTTGGTGTCATTTGGGGGAGGCTTATGTCCAGCAGTGGATATCTTTTGGCTGCAATGATGGTGAAGATGATAACTGTAAAACATCTTAAAATAACACCATGACACTCTAACCATTGGGAGTAATATTCGCAAAAATATTTTGCGGTAAATTAGTTACTTACGTAAGTTTAAACAACACTGGTATTTGTTTGATCTCGTATTTATTTTCTGTTCCGAATGAATACCATTGGTTAAACTAATACTAAAATAAATTCAAAGATTATAGTACAGTCAGCAAAAATTCCTTGCATGTACCTAATCATAGGATCTTTGTATAGAAAAAAAAAATAGTTAAATCCACAAAAAAGTATATGTATATTACACACGTCTCTTCAATAATAAAACATAATAAAATAATAAACTTTATTATAATTTTCTTATACGTGTTTAAGTGAATAAACATTCTCATCCTTTGGGCTTATTTTCCTTTAGATAATTATAATTGGCATTACCACAGGATAATTGGCTTATTGTCATAATAAAGTAAGAATAATACCTATTATTTAACGAATACGAAACAATACTTCATAATTGTTTTGAAAGTTTCGATGAGGTAATAGTTTAATTTGCTGTGGTTTTCTGTATATTAGTCATACGGAGAAAAACTTTTTAAAAATTGCTAAGTCGTACAAGATTGGTCCGGTCAGTGTGGCGATACTTGGGGGAGGCCTATGTCCAACAGTGGACGTCTTGTGGCTGATTGATAATAATAATAATGTATTTATTTGTCAGGAAATTATTACCATATTAAAACAATGATAATGATGATAAGACGGTGTATTTTGAGTTTTTTTTTTGCGTCGTTTGGTACAACGTCATCAGCTAGTAGCCGCATTATGTATAAGTAGGTAATTAATAAATGACGTACCTAAGTTAAACTTGAAAAAACGGTCCCTACTACCTAAATACCTATTAGGAAAAGGTCAATGTACTTTATTGCAAGCGTATTTAGTACTTTGTCTCTAATTGCTTTAATTCCATACAAAATGCATTGCAAATGATGCGCTTTAATGCGCATTGATATATGTTGCAATTTTTCACGTTTAAATATCTTGTGAATCGTACTGTAACATCTAAAATTAGAGTTTCACAATTTTTTTTTAATTATGCATAGGCTCGCGTTTGACTACTATCTGCCTGATGGTAAGCGATGATGTGGCCGACGATGGAGCACGCATGTTATTTGTAAATATAAGAAATTGTACTGGATATCAACGAAAAGATTATTATGTTCAGCTTGTTAGTCATGGGGTATGTCGAACTGATGAAACCTCGGCGTGCAGCCATGACAGGCATTCGTGCGTCACACAGGTAAAGGTATTCACTTTTACTTTTCGGTCTTTGTTCATTTTGGTCAAATGTTTGCGGAAAATCGAATTAATTATACGGCAAACTTATTATAGTCAGTAACTAAATCTGCGTAATTACCTACTGGTAAAGAGGTAAATTGCACGGGTATGGCCAAAAATACAACTAGTTTTGTCACGTTAGCGTTATTATTAACCTAGTACATAAAATCGGTACCTACTCTTGATCATCAATCACTATGGTGATCGATGCTCTTGATCGTAGGTGCGGTCTGTGCTCTATATTAGCTGACCCATCTTAGAAAGATAAAGATAGAAATATGGGTCAGAAAATATGAAATACTGATTGTACGATAGGCGATTTTTAACCTTAAAAAATGATCCGTTCCCGTTCCTATGGTACCACGACAGAAAAGCACAGGAAAAAGCTAGTTTCGTGCGTGAGTTAGTTTCAAAAATATTCATTTACGGGCTACCCTTGGGAATTTTAAAGAGAACATCTTTAAAATGAATTATTAATACTAATTTCATAGCTTTCATCATGTAAAAAATAAAGCTTTTTCTTTAATATATCATTCTCATCTCCCTTTTGTCTGGTCTAAGCACGGGTCTAAAGCTTACTAATCTAAATGAGCCCGCTTACATTATGTTAAACAACCTTGAAACAATTAGCATAGAATAAAGGTAAATAATTCGAAAAAGAAAAGATCCAGCATTAATTACAAGGCTACAGGATAAGGAACATTAAAATTCTACTTGAATTAAAAACAAAATTATTAATTTTTTCGTGCCTGAAGAAAAAGTTTTGAAAAAATATGCAAATGTCTGGTCTTTTGTGGCGGAAACATCCGTTAAATAACTCTTGTTTATTGCTATTTTGTTTATAAGCATACAGCATAATCAGACTTAGGTATACTGTTTCCACTGCTGGGACTCAGGCCTCCCTCTAGAAAAGATATATAGGCTGATAATATAAATAGGCTGTAATCCACCACGCGGGTCCAGTACAGATTGGTTGATGTCACAAGTCTTCGAATTTTTAGTTTTAAGACATGTTTGAAACAGACATGTCTTAAAACTACGAGGTTTTCCTTCGCCGTATTAAGAGCATTAACCTATCCCATACCCACAAAACGAGACACAATAGTAAAACAATAACAGCGCGGTCTCATAGGACCGGTCGGGGATTCATGAACTAATGATGAAATAAATTACAAAAAGTAAAGGCTGGATTTACACCAGCTAGTTGAGTCTGGGCCGTTATCACTGGGCTACCACTGCTCCCTGTTTATTTATTTATTACAGCTGTCCTCCAGGCTGTTGCCAACTGTATGTTTACATAATTGCAATAATATTTATATAAAGACATTGAATCTGTTTAATGTGATCCAAATGAGGTTTTACTAAATATAATAATTTATTAAATACTTTCCTCTATTGAATTTATTATTTACACAACATGTGGGTAAATAAACAAATAATACATTTAAGCATTTATTTATTTGATGGTACGGTTGGCGCAGTGGTTGAGTAATTGACAGCTACTCCCTGTGTTGCAAGTTCCATTGCCGTATGGCTATATATTTCCGGCCTCCGTAGAGGCGGGCTTGCGGACAGTGAGCAATGGGTAGCTTGCCGTCCGGCCGTCCGGTAGGGAACGTGTTGACAGCTTGTTGTGTTCCAGGCGTGTCTTAAAGAGAGGTTAGCAAAAACCCACAGGGCTGATGCCTGTTAGGGCCACGGAGAATCTGAAAAGGATACCCGTGGTGCCTGGCCATAAAACGGCCATTGAAATACACAAGTGTGGTTTTACCACCAATGGTTTTACTAAGTAAAAGTCTGACACTGCCTCTCGCGCTACCCTAGAGTGAGACAAGTCATGAAATACATATTTCTCAAAATTTGTCAACTTAAAAAAGTGTGAGATAATGTTTTAAAAAAAAGCACTTAATTATTTTATTTGCTGTAAGTCCTTAGGTATTAGCATGGTGAGTAATTGTTACCACGAATCATTAGGAGGACATGTCTTACCACCATTTGACGACCTAGTATATACTTTATAGCTCTATTCCTCTTTTTCACTCGCACGTTTGTCATTTTAACACATCATAGTGCCAAGAGGTTCTATTGATACCTAAACTAATCGTATCCGCAAATGAGTCATCACGACCTTAAAGTATTTGAAAGTGTTTCCGCCATAGGATTTAAGACGCCATTCAGTTACTTACCTAATACGGTAACAATAATAAATGATGATAAAATGTGTCTTTAGTCGGATAGTCGGATGTGCTCCAAGATATATTAAGGCGAGGCTCTACTATTTTTTAACTTTTTTGAACCTCTGTAAATCCACAATATAAGAGAAACACTATGATTAAAAAAAATGGACTATTCGACTAAATGCTGAATAATCTATTTAGGTCGTCAAATGCATAAACTTAACGGTCAATGTTAGGTTTACTGAGCTAGTGAGTTAGGTAAAATGGCTTTACTGAGTTATAGGTAATCATTTAAATCATTAAAAGATCCCTCTCAGTTCTGTTGTCCCTATTGAATGACTTTTTATGAAATTGCTATTCAATTGGGTTAGACGAATCCAGATGGTTGTAATGACACCGAAAAGCAAAAGTTAAATATAGCTCAAAACCTAAAAATAGCAAAAATTCAAAATAATTGAACCATACATAAATCTTATTTGACAAGCGAGTCAAAATGACCGATCACCGATGACTCATTGACTCAATAGTGGCCGTTACCTGAGCCGAGAGAATGCGCCTGACTCAGCAAGTCAGCACTGATTCACACCAACATTGGGAAACTATGACGTACACTATTTGCATGTTAACTTGACAACTTGAGACTGGTTGGTAAATACGAGTATAACGTGTTGGGTTAAGTTTGTATTGGTGAATTTGTTTCGTCATCACTTCTCATAAAATGGTGGAGGAAAACATTATAAGGAAATTGGCATGCGCAGAAAAAAAAATGGAAGACAATGTGACATCCACCAACTCACGTGACTTAGGTACGGCAATGGGAAACTTTATAAGGCTGATAATGTTTCTGTGGGTTAAGTTAAAGCCAAGGATACACTAGGGGACAAATGGAGCAACATGTTGCGGAACATGTTGCTCAATAACTACGTGGAACATGCATACTGACGCGGGACTCGTGCGCTCGCTCTCGAGGCGGGAGCAAGCAACATGCCCCGCGTCACGTACTATGTTGCGGGGCATGTTGCAGGACAATATGCAACGTTGCAGCGTCACGTAAATTTAGTGTTGCGCGTCGTGTTTGGGGACAAAATGTTCCCTAGTGTATCCCAGGCTTTATGAGAGAACTTTACAGTTTTGTATGCAATCTTCACGCGGGCGTACACCAAGCGTATAATGACGAATACGTGGTTATGAAACTACGTGTTCGTAGACTATTGACCACGGACGCGTAGTTTCATAGACAGCCTTATTGGGAACTATGACAACTCAACTTTATAACAAAAATTATAATAATTGACATCATCTGCCTAGCCTTTTCCCAACTATATTGGGGTCGGCTTCCAGTCAAGCCGGATTTAGCTGAATACCAGTATTTTACGAGGAGCGGCTGCCTACCAGACCTCCACAACCCATTAACTGGGGTGACACGGTACTTCATGGAGAAAAAAAAAATTGTATTATCTGTAAAAGTCTGACACGCCGTGGAGCTCTGCCCAGAGCTAGAGAAGTCATTGAAACATTTCCCACCTAAAAAAGCACTCGTCAGAAGTTGAATTCAGCATTAATTTGACTGCTCATGCTCCAGAGAGTAAACAAAGATTTATTACATGGGTATTCACTCAATGTCACTTACCATCTCCAAAGTTACGGAACCGATGTTATCAAGTCAAAACAACTCCGGAGATCAAAAAAACAAGGTTCGCACAACCACGAAACATCCTTTTCCTTGACCGAATTTCGCTCTCAAAGAGTTTACGAGATCCCTTCGATACCCAAGGGATTGGTGTCCGAGAAGTTTTGTAAATATTCTCCAGACTTTGATCATTTTGCATTGATATTGTATCTTTTTGTCAATGATAAGGGTATCTGTATCTTTTGTATTTGATGGAAGAATATTTTTAGGTGAAAGTATTTTTAAGGGACTAATTTACTTTGTAAGCTCATCATCTGCTTAGATCAATTACAGAGCAAGTCCACTATCGGGCCACCAGGTTTACGGCGATGCGCCACCGGTACATAGTGGACATCCCGCCTATACGCACAAAATGTTCTGAGAACACATTCATAATCCGAAGTCTGTGTTTCCTGATAGCTACAACCTGGGGATATTTAAGTTAAGAATTAGTTACTTTTAGGCAAGCACGCTCCATTGTCACTTTCCATTAGGTAAGATTTTGGTCAAGCGCGAGCTCATCAAAATTAAAAAATTGAATGTTGGGTCAGCTTCCAATCTAATTGGATGTGCCAAATATCAGTTTAAGAAGCAGCCTATCTGACCTGTAGCATAGTAAAGCAGCCTTATAATGTTCCCACTGCTGGGACTCAGGTCTCCTCTCTAGGAGAGGGAATGTGTTGTAATCTACCACGCAGGCCCTGTTGATTGGTGAATTTCACATGTCTTCGAATTTTTGGTTCTAGGACGCGCCGGTTTCTTCACGATGTTTTCCTTCACTGTTTTGAGAGCAGTGGTGATGAAATAAACTATCGTCCGTTTTTTAAACCCTGAGACTAAAATGACATTTCAACAAAAAAAAACTGGCGTCATTCCTATAGTAAATTTGACGTTACTTGTGTCAATTTAGTCTCTGAGTATAAAAAACAGACGATACACAAAGAAATGCTCCTAACTGGGTTTGTACCCGTGACCTACAACTTGTAAGCCGGGGAAATTACCATTGGGCCACCACAGTTTTCATCTTACCTGTGGAAACCAGTAACAGGGCATCAAAATACTCCTCGGTAATGTTATGTCGCATCGCATTTATACTCGTACATATTTACAAAGGACAGTAAACGTTGAAAGGGCGGCAAAAGTATAAAATTTATTGCAGGTGAGTAATGATGATAAGACTTTTAAGGTTACGCGAGAATTTATGATGATGACTCCCATGTTAACCTACCAAACATTACTGTGTCATTTGTGCCTTGAAATGTCGTTTGTGAGTGTTGCAAAAGGTCTAAATATGTGTATGCATAATGTTCCCTGTTTATCTAATTATAATTCAGGCTTGACTGGATGCCGACCCCAATGTAGTTGGGAAAAGGCTATGCAGATGATGATGATGAATTCAGGTTTTAATATGTAAATAGGTACATATTTCGCAGATTCTTCTAATCTAGAAAATATCACAAGAATAATTGTCAATTGATTGTAATTGTGAATTGATGATGATGAATTGTGATATCTTAATTATTATTCTTTACAAATACATCAATGTTTTAAACCAACTGAATTTCACAGATTGGTAACACGTTGCACAAAGTTGGAAGTTGAGGCGGGTCGCTAATTGTGTCTATAATTCCAAAACTACGGAATTTGAAACGAAAAGGGTTACTAAGGGAACACAGGTGAGTTTAGTTAGTATAAATCTGACACTCCTTCTCACACCAACCAGAGCAATAAAACACAAACCCAAAAAAATCTGGTTAGCGCTTTTACTGATTTCTTCACGACGTTTTTCATCACCGGTGTCACTCATGTCTACGAAAACTTTAAAAATTTATTTGCCGCTTACTTATAAAAATCGCAATTAATTTTACTAACAAAACTTTACGTATAATTTCATCCTTAAATAACTCCTGTTCCAGTTCCTCACTACATGAATGAACAACGGAAATCCAGGTCAAGATAGCAATACGTCCCTAAACGATGTCTCGATCATACATCACCCAGTCGTTCTCGCATGGTATTAGGAGATAACTTAGAGCTATGGACGGATCGTTCTATATAGTGTGAGAGGGAAAACGGTTGGATGGAAAACGGTAACATGAGAAATCATCAATAGTAGGTTATTATTCTATTTATCCGATGGAGCGGTCGTTGTGGCGACGCTTGGGGTAGGCCTATGCTCAGCAGTGGACGTCTTTTGGCTGAGATGATGATGATTTTATTTAAACGTCAATAAAAAAACTGTTTTTTTTAAGGTTTGAACGGATTTTTCCATATCTCAGGTTTTTTTTTTCTGGTAGGGGAATCATCAGAATGACTTCCCCCGCTCTTGGGCGGAGCGGGAGGGCGTGTCAGTCTCTTACTAACTAAACCCCTACCCCGTTCCTTCATTTTGGGGGGGACTCGGTGTCAACCTTTAGGAATACCACGTGTTCCCCCCAGAGGCTTCGGCCCTGCCGGGCCCCTACAGTTTGCTGACATCTACTTGAGGCGCGCGTGGAACAGAACGCGCCGTTGACGACTGGGGTCGGTCCAGATTATTTCCAGACTGCCGGACGGCGAGCTACCCAGTGCTCGCTGTCCGCGAACCCGCGCCTACAGTGGTCGGAAATCGGGATCGGGATCTCGGCGGCGGCGGCGTGAGGACCGTTCCCTCACGCGCTCGCGGTAAGCAGCCTCCTTCACGAGCATTACTGCTTCGCAGAAGGAGGCGACCGCATGCCAACCCTCCTCGCTCCGGACCATGGCTTGAACCAGGGCCCGGCGCGAGAGGTCGCCGCTCCCGATAGCCTCCACAAGGACACGGCGGTGCTCCGCCCAAGCGGGGCGCACTTCTACCGTGTGCTCCACCGTGTCCTCCGGGCGGTCCACACAGTGGCGACACCCGGGCGTCCTCTACTGCTTGATTCGATGCAGGAACCTCCCGAACTTACCGTGTCCGGTGAGGACCTGCGTCATACGGAAAGAGAGGACGCCGTGACCTCTTTCCAACCACTCTTCAAAGAGGGGCCTAACCGCCTCAATGACGGCGTGCCCAGCATTGGGTTGCGACAGTCGCAGTCGCCATGCCACCCTGAGATCCCGCCGGAACTCTGTCCGCCATGCCGTCCATATCTCGCGTCGGGTCGACGATGAAGTACCTGGGACTCGTCCTCGACAGCCGGTGGACTTTCGAGGAGCATTTCCGACGTTTGGCCCCCAAACTGGACAGGACTAGTGCCGCTCTGAAGCGGCTCCTGCCCAACCTAGGGGGTCCAGACGCCCCCTGCCGGAGGCTCTACGCGGGGATCGTTCGGTCCATGGCCCTTTACGGGGCGCCAGTTTGGGCGCCATCGCTAGGTAAGCGACCAGCGGCCAAACTGAACGCTTGCCAGAGGGTCATGGCCATCCGGATGGTGCGGGGATACCGCACGATCTCCCGCGAAGCGGCGAGCCTCCTTGCTGGCCTGCCACCGTGGGATTTGGAGGCAACAGTCCTTGCACGCATGCACGATTTGCGCGTGGAGATGCAACGCCGGGGCGAAACTCCGCTGCCACGACAAGTCGCGGTATGGCGGACAGAGTTCCGGCGGGATCTCAGGGTGGCATGGCGACTGCGACTGTCGCAACCCAGTGCTGGGCATGCCGTCATTGCGGCGGTAAGTCCCCTCTTTGAGGAGTGGTTGGAAAGAGGTCACGGCGTCCTCTCGTTCCGTATGACGCAGGTCCTCACCGGACACGGTAAGTTCGTGAGGTTCCTGCATCGGATCAAGGAGGAAAGGACGCCCGGGTGTCGCCACTGTGTGGACCGCCCGGAGGACACGGTGGAGCACACGGTAGAGGTGTGCCCCGCTTGGGCGGAGCACCGCCGTGTCCTTGTGGAGGCTATCGGCGGCGGTGACCTCTCGCGCCGGGCCCTGGTAGAGGCCATGGTCCGGAGCGAGGAGGGGTGGCACGCAGTCGCCTCCTTCTGCGAAGCAGTAATGTTAGCGAAGGAGGCTGCCGACCGCGTGAGGCAACGGAACTCACGCCGTCGCCGCCGAGATCCCGATCCCGATTTCCGACCACCGTAGGCGCGGGCTCGCGGATAGCGAGCGCTGGGTAGCTCGCCGTCCGGCAGTCTGGTAATAATCTGGACCGAGCCTAGTCGTCGACGGCGCGTTCTGTTCCACGCGCGCCTCAAGGAGATGTCAGCAAACTGTAGGGGCCCGGTAGGGCCGAAGCCTCTAGGGAACACGGTATCCGAAAGGTTGTCACCGTGTCCCCCAGATCGATGGTAACGAAGGAACGGGGTAGGGGTTTAGTCAGTAAGAGTCTGACACGCCTTCCCGCTCCGCCCAAGAGTGGGAGAAGTCATTCTGATGATTCCCCTACCGGGAAAAAAAAAAAAAAAAAAAAGTTATGAAATACAATTGTATGATATTTTTCATGTATGTTTATATTATTGTGCGTCCATTTAGGGCAGAATAAACGTGTTTTCTTTCTTTTAAATGAAGTTATGGTTGGCAGAAAACTGGTGTCGCAGCAAGTGGCGTTCTGTAATTGCTACCTACGACGATGGAAAGAAAGCGCTAGTATTAGAGCAGGCAATATTGTCGCCAGTACTTCTCAAGATTTCTAATTGGACCTCATCATAGGCTGCTCATTAGAGAATGTAAAAAGAGACAACTATTAACATCACAGTCCTTCGTCTCTTTCTATGGAAAGATGAAATTAGAATATTCTCAGTCCATTCTCCATGCCTATTCTCCCGTACAATACAAGGAGATATAATAGACCTCAAATCGATTAACCTAAATCGAGAATCGAGAACTTAGCCGGCTATATCCATTACTCATAATACAAGTGATTCGATTTCTTCAGTTTATGTTATAAGATGGTAATGTGCTACCTATTTATTCGATTGTCTTTCTTTTGATTGATGAAAGATTTTTGGGATTCTTCTATGTAGACTAGGAGGTTTTTTTTATATTTCTTCTGATGCATGTAGGGCCTACTGTCCACGTACGCGTATTTGTCATTATACGCTTGGTGTACACTTGCTTGAAGGTTCCTTAACAAACTATGAAATTGTGTCGACAAAGCTGTAGTTACAGCAAGACGGACCGACATTGCCGATCCGTCGATAGAGTATCATAGTTAGTTCGTGGACAGTTGGTCTTACTCATCATGACTACCAAGTGTATACATTTAAAGCTACTGCCAATGATGTTCCTATTAGTTATCAAATCAATTGACAGCGATAAGAACCACAACAAGTGCAGGAGAATTACTATCGCCGATAAATAAGGAAATGTGCTATGGATTTTGTCACATCTCATTCATACCATTGACCACATCATCACTTAGGTACTTATCATCAGGTGAGGTTGTGAGGGAGGTAGAGTCTTGGTCTCAGAGCGGCAAAAAAAATAAGGCCTTTGGCCATGGTACGAAAAAATGTTGTTTGGCTAATATTAAATGAAATAGCCAACAAAGAAAACTCCTAGAAACCTTCAGCAATCTTTGTGGCCGCTTCTAGAAGCGGAGTTGGTAGCTATCACATGTTGCCCGTATGCGGCGACCCTTACTTATCCTACTCCCACTTAATTTCCGATTCAAAACCGATTGTTAATTGGTTTTACCGAAAGACTGAGTAACTATTAACTGTAAAAACTATACGGGTACAGCGCAAAGTGCTCGAATTAATATTATAATTAGTGCCTTTATAAATTTATTAATTGAACCCTAAAAGGTCTGCGCTCTAATAGACTTGTTTGTACTAACCACTTTGCGGTTTTCACTACTTAATGGAAATTCTGCTTTTTTTTAAAATAAATAGTTAATGTAGTCGTGAGGAGGAGCTCGTGGCTAGATAATAACAGCCGCACAGGTCGAGCAAGGTTAAGCAACGCTTGCCAAGGTTGGTCTGTGGATGGGTGTCCATCTTAACATACCGAGTTTCCTCCGTGCCTCGGAAAGTACGTTAAGCCGTAGGTCCCGGCTGTACGTAGTCGTTACGGATAGTCAGTAGCCAGTAAATCTGACTCCAGTCTTGCCATGTGTTACCCCAGTTAATGGGTTGTGGAGGTCTGGTTGGCAGCTGCTCCTCGTAAAATATTGGTATTCAGCTAAATCCGGCTTGACTGGATGCCGTCTCCAATATAGTTGGGAAAAGGCTTGCTATATGATGATGAGTTACTGTAGTCGTGGATGCCAATGTCTTTTGATACTAGTTAGTCCTTTTGCTAAGTAAAACAAGTAGTTTCTTTTGTTTACATAAGATAATTACTTTATTTAAATAAATATTTAATCAGTGGTGCGTAGTAAGTGAATATTTGTTCGTAGATAAGGAAGTGTATTATTATTTTAATCTGTGTGATGTAATTTCTAGTCTGCATCAACAGAGAGAAGACAGAATGTCTCAGGTATTTTTTATTATTTATTTATTTAAACTTCATGTACAGTGGTGGTACATAGGTGGACTTAATGCATCAAGGCATTCTCTACCAGTCAACCTTAGGGTTAAAAAGACAACACTGTGGTAGGTCTACACAATAAAGAAATAAAAAATGTTTGAAAACGTTAACTTGTTTCGAAGCGAAGAAGCGCTCTGCATGATCAACGCCCCATGATAGGGCGTCTACTGCGGCGGCTGGGGTGTGAGGATTACTGAGTTAGAGAGACTGCCTCATAAAATCCACACCATGAAACCCTTACCTAACTGAGAGCCTAGACAGGTTGACAGATGAAATCTCGACATCATATGCGATTATGCGATATGAATGCGCTACCAAAATGTAACGTGATCAGTGGTCAGTCCCTATGTTTTGAATTTTAGACAATCATTGTAAGTTTCTTGATAGATTCTGGTATAAAAAGTATGCCATCAATGGTTAACGAAAGAAGAAAAATAACTGCAAATAGACTTTGCAGTCGAAAACTGTTGCACAAAAACTGCAACTTAGCCAGCGTGCAATACATACAATTCATTTCGTATATCTGTCAAGAAGTTATAAAATATTAGCTGCAAATATAGCAAAAAAACAACAACGGAACCAAAGATGAATGTAAAAGAAACTCGCAATGATCCATCAGTCACCGATCTTTAACACAATTTCTATTTTCTAAGTTATGGCTTTACTTAAAAGAATGATACCTTTCCTTTGCTCCATTTCCACGCTTCTTAACCCAACATATATCTTGCAACAAACCATTAGATACTACTCTGACAACACACAAAAAAAATGCGCTCGTAACAGTCTTTATTTCAAGTGCATCAAGGTCAAAAATGCATTGTCACAACTACTCTTATGCAATTTGTACATTCGCTCTTACATAGTCTTGAATAGTCTCGATACATTCCGGGAAATAGTTTTCATGCGATATTAGAACTTATTGTTGTTGTGTAAGTGTGAAAATTCTGTGGTACGTTTTAGTAGTTGTGGTTAATATGTGTGGTGATTGTTGAGGAACGGCATCGGCAGCGTAAATGAGGGAATTAAGTGACGTGGAAACGTGATGTATTAGTTGGATGTGACAAGTCTTATCAATTGTCATTTATATGACATACTAGCTGCTACCTGTGGTTTTGGCCGCGTGAAAGTACAGAAAATTATCCCAAGGAAACAAAGGTTCTATAAATAATAAACAACTGCGCCTTACCATTAACGATTGCATCACTGCTTACCATCAGGTGGGGTCACAGTCAAGCACTAGTTCATGTTACATAACATAAAATTCTTTCGGGATAAAAAGTATCTTATATGCGATTCTAGGATAAGGTCTACCTGTGCGACAAATTTCATCTAAATCCGTTCAGCAGTTTAAGCGGAAAGAAGCAACAAATATACAAACACACTCACAAACTTTCTTCATTATAATACCTCAGATAAAGCTACTACATGTCATCCGAATTTCCAGTCGGTTTGTCTCTTGAAGAAAAGCGATGATATACCTAATTGACAATGGAGCACGCTTGACTAGAAGTAACCTATTCACTCTTGGCTTAAAGATCGAAGCCAAAGTCAAAGTTATCAGAAAACACATGCTCCACTGGATAGTTCTACATACAATGAAAGATTCTTCGATATAATACTGGACGTCAAAATTACTCGTGCTTACATTTTCTCGTGAAAAAGGATCACAGATATTTGAGAAAGAAAGGATCGTGAGTGTACTTTTTACTTGTAATTTATTTACAATTCGGGGTGGCTGGTCCAGTCAATAACTTTTGAGATTATGGTAAATCTGTCCTATGTTTGTGTTTAGGGACCGATTTCTGACGCAACCCTTTTTATTTAGCTTTGTTTTTGGAATATATTTAGTGTAGATTTGGTTACGCTTTATTTATTTTTAAATTGTAAAAATAATATAGATATCGTAGTTTAATACTAATAGTACAAAGAGGAAAGATGTATAAACTACTGGAATGATTTTAAAAATCCCTTCACCTTTAGAATGTTGTCTCTCGGGGGCGACGTTCTTGACAGATGCTAAACTAATATTATGAAGATAAGCTTTGCATTTTTGTAGAAAAAAAACTGGTTCGATTAAAAAAACACTTTTTACTAGTGGTAGTGCTATTTTAATACTGAGTGATATAGGTATATATTTTCTAATTTCCTGCGGGCGAAACCGCTGGTAGAAAATAATTATTTAATAGATTATTTATCTTAGGTGTGCGTAATATTGCGCAAACCTACATTTTATTTTTGCATCATCCAAAGGTTGACCGGTAGAAAATGCTCTGAACTTTTGTGTCCAGAATTAAGTAAACAAATATATTTTTTAACTATTCGTATTTTTTATTTTTTTGTTTTGCCTTATTTTTTTTTGTTCTACCTTATTTTTTTATTTTTTTTTGTGTCACGAATCCCCGACCGGTCGCATGGGACCGCGCTGTTATTGTTTTGCTGTTGTGTCTCGTTTCGCGGGTATGTGATAGGTTAAACAGTTGATTTTCTGTGTCTTGTGCTGTACCAAATAAAATATTTTTCTTTCTTTCTTTCTTTTCTTTCTTTTATAATAACTACTTAATTTTTAGCATTCTATTTGTTTTTTTGGGATTTGGAGTCACCAAATAACTTCTCCTACTTCATGTGGAGCCAGGGGAAATGTCTGATGAGAAAATCTTTGGTAAGAACACTACTTTTTTTTATTAATATAAACTAGTGCTTGACAACGATCTCACCTGATGGTATACCATTCAAAACGCTTTCTGTTACATTACGATCGATATGATTAATCGATTTTCCGGTTTCCAGTTTTCTCTCCTTCAATAAAAAATAAGAAGACGGTTACAACATGACTTTCCCAGCTTAACCGAGTTCTCTAGCCTATCGGTAGGTGTAAACAAGTTTTTTTTTGCTTGAAAGAATCAGTGCAAATCGATATTTGTTACGCTAGTGAGCGATTAACTTCGTGACGGATGAGTTAACGCGGAGTTAAAGATGTACAAATATGTTCGGATTGTTCTTTGATATTTTTTTAATGCCTCGAATTAAGAATAATACGCTTTTTTTTTCTGGTAGTGGAATCATCAGAATGACTTCTCCCGCTCTTGGGCGGAGCGGGAGGGCGTGTCAGACTCTTACTGACTAAACCCCTACCCCGTTCCTTCGTTGCCTTCGATCTGGGGGGGACTCGGTCTCAACCTTTAGGAATACCAAGTGTTCCCCCCAGAGGCTTCGGCCCTGCCGGGCCCCTACAGTTTGCTGACATCTCCTTGAGGCGCGCGTGGAACAGAACGCGCCGTTGACGACTGGGCTCGGTCCTGATTATTTCCAGACTGTAAACTTCACCCAGACCCGGAACACTAACTGAAGGACATAAAAAATATTTGTTTCATGTGGGATTCGAATCTGCGACAAGACACCGATACCACTGCGCCAACAATATCCTCAAAATTTTAACATGGATGATTATTTGAGTAGTGATTTTATTTTATTTGAGGTGGTTAATAATTAAATCATCGTTCCCGCTCTGGGTGGAGCGAGAGGGACTGTCAGACATTTACTGCAACATTACAGCTTAATCACCTGCGATTGTTTTAATGAGGAATAAACACAAAGGGCTACTGGAGGAACACAGATGGGTTTTACTCCCAAAAAGTCTGGCATTCCGTCTCGCTCCACTCAAAACAGAAGCGTGTTATGTGATGATTGCCTACCAAAAAAAAAACATCCCTAACCAGTGGTCGAATTAGGTAAAACCGCACATGACGCACTCTCGCATTAAAGCTTTACAAGGAAAAATAGACTGATTCATCCATTGACCACTATTGTCCATTCACGAATGTGGATGTTTGTTGTACTAGTAATCGAGAAGTGATCATTGCTATATCTACGTGTATCATCAAGTAAACATAGTAAGGAGGTCTTGGCTAGATAATAACAGTCGCACGGGTCGATCTTCAAGGTTAAGCAACGCTTCCCAAGGTTGGTGAGTGGATGGGTGACCATCTTAACATACCGAGTTTCCTTCGTGCATCGGAAAGCACGTTTAGCCTTTGGTCCCAGCTGTCATTTGCAGATCTGTGGCAGTCGTTACGGATAGTCAGAAGCCAGTAAATCTGACTCCAGCAGTCTTGCCATGAAGTACCGTGTTACCCCAGTTAATGGGTTGTGGAGGTCTGGTAGGCAGCCGCTCCTCGTAAAATACTGGTATTCAGCTTAATCCAGCTTGACTGGAAGCTGACCCCAATACAGTTGGGAAAAGGCTAGGCACATGATTCATTGATCACTATTGACCATTCACGAATGTGGATGTTTGTTGTACTAGTAATCGAGAAGCGATCGTTTCTACGTGTTTCGAGTAATCATCGAGTCAATACGTACGGTGATATGCTAACTGGTTGGTATTTGATTAAGATGTTATCTAAACCCATGGAATGCTGGAGTTTACCGTTAAATCATAATCAGTGGCCACGTAATACATCATAGTTAGAAAAAATACAAATCCTTTCTCCTGTGTAAATGTCTTAAACCGTATAATATAATATAGGAAACTAGCCGATCCGGCAACTGTTTTTCAGTCATGTAAATTATTAGTTCATGAATCCCCGACCGGTCCTATGAGACCGCGCTGTTATTGTTTTACTATTGTGTCTCGTTTTGTGGGTATGTGATAGGTTAAAGAAGAAAAAAGGGGGGGGAGGAGGTAGGTGGGTAAAACGTAGCCCATAACTTATTCTCAAATAAACCAAATATACACAAAAAAAACATAAATAAAAATCGACCAAGCCGTTTTAAAAATTCTCGTGCTATTGTATAAGACACAATAATTATTTTTATTAGATAATGTAGTTACTCAGATACCCGCAAAACGAGACACAATAGTAAAACAATAACAGCGCGGTCTCATAGGACCGGTTGGGGATTCAAACGTTATTATCTATTATAACTCTACCTAACAATGTGGGGATCTCCTCTAACCCCCTCACTTTTATATTCAGCTTTCTATCGAAACAATTACTTAACAGACTTACAGATACGTAACTAACTGAGCAGTTAGCTAACCAGCTCGTGGTATGTATAATGAAGTGCTTAACGGCGTGTGTAACAAACCAGTAGTCTGATTCACGCAAAATCATACAAGTCAATATCGACGATTTTTTATAGTCGTTCGATTGAAGTCCTATCCAAAATGAACGGGATTCGATAGAAAGATAATTCAATTAGTTAGAAACTAAACGATCTATCGAAACGGCTTATTGCCAGTTGTATTACTCGCATTATGAATTTTACCACGATAATGATTGACGTAGCTGAATACGCGTCAACGATACTTCGATCGAATGACTTTAAAATCGGTGTCGTTCAAGTTCGATTGACAGAATTTTTTAAATGTATTTTTTTAAGTCATCAGAATGAATTCTTCCGCTTTTGGGCAGTGCTGGAGGGCGTGTTAGATTTCTATTGACTAAAAACCACTCCTTGTTCTTTGCCTTCGTTTCGTCCCAGGTTTTCCTTTCAATACGATAATAGTCCAAACGACTAAGTCGCTACGATATCGTTACGGTTGTGATCACGTAAATCGGGCTACTGCTCCGTTCGGGTCAGTTCATTGTTAATTGTGCATGCTTACTGATGCACGCTGGATTGTAATTGGCTGGAAAATGTGTGAGTTGCATGCTTGTTATAAGCGACATCTATACCGCCAAGTACGAACTATAATTTTTGTTTTTCAAAAATCGATAGCCGACAATAGGTGGGTTTTTTAGGGTTTTCTAATGTGATGGGGAGGGTATGCTTGTAATACGAGTATGTTAGCAATATCTATATCGCCAGAAACGAAAAAACATTGGCCCACAGTAAGAATTATTCCTCGTGGGTGTATTAACAAACACTCAAACAAGACAATAGAATAACTATCTATAGGCAATACAAATATTTATTCCGCGCAGAAGTCGTATTCGCAATACGACAGGGCAGCTGCCATTACTTTCTCACCTGATGGTAAGTAATAATAATAATAATAATAATAATAAGCCCTAACCACCGGTAGCTTGGACCCTGGTCCCGTCATCGGTGGTCTTCTATTCTTTATATTTTTAAATGTTTTTATATTATTTTTTGTAAGAAATATTTAAAAATATAATTTATATTTATATGTATTTAAAAGAAAATAAAGAGATAATAATAATAATATTCCACAACTTTCACACAACATCATCTAGTCCCAAGCTAAGCAGAGCTTGTGTTATGGGTACTAGACAACTGATAAACATACTTATATATTTCTAAATACATACATATTATAGATAAATTACACCCAGACACAGAACAAATGATCGTGCTCATCACACAAACATTTGTCCTGGGTGGGAATCGAACCCACGACCTCTGGCATAGCAGTCAGGGCCACTAACCACTAGACCAACAGGCCAGTCAAAGTAGTGATGTGTCAACGATTTAGCATGCTTGCCTAGAAGTAACCTATTCACTCCGGCAGGGTATTTTCAACCCTCAGCTGTGCCCAATACGAGTGTGTCTACAAGTTGTACAATTTTTGCTCTTAGGACTTGCTTATGCTTTCAAGTTTGATTACATATATATCAGAAGGTAATAAGAACGGATTTTACCAAAATATAAGAACCGCTACATTTTATTAATAAACAGTATCAATATAATATCCAGGCAATAATAACAGGCAGAGTTCTCACAGATATCAATAGTTATTGATATGACATTTATGTCTAAAGCCCTTATTTCCTTTCCACTCGATTGGCAAAGCCTGGATATGGCTGATAAGAATCATCTAGGACCTAATACCATTCAGTAACTGACAACTAAGCTAGCAATATATAAGACGCCTCTCCACAGCAGTCTACGGCTATGCTACGCCCGACGTAGGTACGATTGTCTACTGGGACCTGCTATGCCATGAATGCGTGAAAAAGCAAAGGAGTCATGGATTTTTTTTTGTTGGAAATCATCAAATGACTTCTTCCACTGTAAGTGAAGTGAAAAGGAGTGTCATACTTTCAGACTGCGTTCCAGGGTCGTGATAACTCTTTCGAACAATCTAACAGATGAAATGCACAGCTTTTTTTGAAATAGGAAATCATAAAACGAATTCCTCCCGCACTGTATCGAGCGAGAGGATTCGCTCTCGCTCGACACAGACATAAAATGTTTAGTGACTAAAATCTACCTGTGCTCCTGCATTTGAACTTTAAATTGAAGGGCTGCAGTAACTCTTTCGAGCTATCCCGGAGCTAACGTGGCAAAAGTTTCCTTGTAGCACTGGACGGCCGTCTTTACGATGACAAGCGAACGATTCTATCATCTAATTCTCGTACCATCAAAGTGTTTTGGCTAGGCTCGAACAGTAATAGATTGATTACCGCTTGTCAAATCGTCGCCCACCACCAAACATTGTTTATAGAGGCCTTCAGTGCGTGGGAAGGCGGCCAGGCGACGGTTCAATCTTTGATATAATGTTTTTCTTTCGACCACACGAAAAATATCAATGAAAATACTATCTATATATTATTACTTCTCACGAAGAACGCTGTTTGATTGGCTGAGTGACTTAGGTCTAAGGCAATATAGAGAAATGATAGTATATTTACTCAATGAACTTAAAGACCTTTAGAAGTCCAAACGCTAGGACTGTCAACAAATAAGTATGTATATGAAATCATCAATGAGGAGCAAACATATTTTTTTTTATATTTTCTGTGGATCGTTAGTTCTAGGAATTACTCCTGCATCATGTTTACAAACGTGTAAAAATCTGTACATTATAGTCTTCCGCATTTTTTTTTAAATTCCTCCTTTTATTTTATCTTCATTCATATGTAGAGTTAAAAAAAATGTACCCAAATTGGCCTAGTCATTCTCAAAAGCTTATTCTTGAGTTCTGCGCATGTTTTAACATTTTTATTTTTACCTAGACAAGTTTCAGTTTTGAATCTGTATAAAATTTCGATCAATCTTCTTTGGTTTAAACTTTTACCATTTATAATACCTTTAAATCCGCATTCCCATGTCTAAACTTATTGCAATTTCGGGTTCAGAGACCTCTCCACAATCATAAAAGAGATTTTATCGTAATTTTTATCCCAAAATAAACAGGCTTATCAATCAACAAGGCGCCACGCTCTGTCGCTCCGCCAACATACTCGTAACTCGTAAAATTAGGGAACTTGATACATCCATCAATGTTATTTAATCACACGTCCTCAAGTATAGGGAAAAGTTTTTTTCATCAACACTACATTATTTCGGAGAAGTCTTGAGTTTGAACGGGGGAAAATTTGGGACCTTGGACGTCATTTTGTAAAGAAAAGTTATCTGGAGGGTTACCACACTAACATATCGCATGGAGGTGGAAGAGTTCAAACCTATGTCTCCAGGATAGCACGACATAATATCTTAGTGTAATCAGCTTTATGAAAGAATGGATTTCCAGTAGCGGTTACATAACCGCTATTGGAAATCCAGGCCTCCTTTCTAGCATAGGGAATTGGGCCTTTTAAACTACGCAATCCCATTGCGGATTTATAGGTGGCTAATTTTTATACAATGTTTTCAACCGCCGCGCATAGAGTTCTAGAGACGCACTGCAGTTACAGAAAAGGAGTCTCATAGCGGCTGGAACATAAACACATTTTATTTGTACGAGTACGTTTAACAGGTATAAATTTACCAAGCTTTACCTTTAATAAATTGAACGCAAGAAATTGTGATGTTTCTTAAGAGTTAGACATTTTTCAAGAAAATGCTATTAGAGTAAAAGATATCGGTCAGTAGGAATGTATCCTTAGAAACTGATGTTCATTCAAGCGTTTATAATCCCTTCTTTACCTCATACGGTACGGTACCAGAACTTACGGAGTACTAGCTTAAGCTGGCGGATTCACCTGTGTGAAAGCAGATAATTATCTTAAGGGAATATATTCCCAGAATAAAAAGTACATTTGGTACTTTTTGGAAAAAATAACGTAAGTAGAAAAAAAGAGAAAATGGAGGAAAAGATAAAGATAAAAAAACAGGGCAAGTGCGAGTCGGACTCGCGCACTGAGGGTTCCGTACCAACTGACCTATGAAAACAGTTCATTCTCGAATCGACTCTTGAAGACTTTTCCTTTTTATTTTCTGGTGACGTGACTAAAAATTTTTAGTTTTCAGACTTTTCCCTATGTTAGTGCCATAATACCTAGCTTCGTGCCAAATTTCAAGATTCTAGGTCGACTGGAAGTACCCTTTAGGTTTTGATTCCCTTGCGAGTACTTGCGAGTTTCAAAATATGCAGCTTAAATTGCTGTTTCTTTTGATTGCGTTGACATAGAAGTTTGATTTTGTTACAGCTTAAAGGTATTATAGACCTGAGTACAATTCGTCCATTATAACTTGGCGAGTGTGAAGTTAGGCTCTGCGAATTTTGGCGCTTGAAATATCGTACAAAAATAAAGGTTTAAAAAAAAATAATGCCAATAACTGTTTTTTAACAGCAATAAGAACTGCAAATTGCATTTATTTTTTTAAAACCTTTATTTTTGTAAGATATTTCAAGCGCCGAAATTCGCAGAGCCTAACTTCACACTCGCCAACTTATAGTGGACGAACTGTATTTGGTATGAATTTCAATTTAATACCTCTACGCGTTTATGAGGAAATGGGTAGTAAGTTTATAATTATTAAAAAAATACATATTATGTGATGTAACTAAAAATGTATGGTTTTCGTAATTTTTCCTTTATCTATGCTATAAGACGTTGCTTCGTACCAAATTTCAAGATTCTGAGTTCACGGGAAGCACCCTGTAGGTTTTGATTCCCTTGCAAGTGTCGAAAATTTGCGGCATAAACGGCTGTATCTTTTGATTGCGTTGGCTTAGAAGTTTGATTTTTTCACAGCTTCAAGGGACAGTAGACTTGAGTAATTGATATAAATTTCAGCTTCATACCTCCACGCGTTCCTGAGAAAAAGGGTCTTGACAGACGGACGGACAGACGGACAACAAAGTGATCCTATAAGGGTTCCGTTTTTTCCTTTTGAGGTACGGAACCCTAAAAAGAAAGAACGTTTACATACATTCACAATAAAATAGCAATATCAAGATACATTAATCAATATTATAATTTGGTAGGTATACAAGTAGACTAATCTATCGTAATATGAGCTACTCGTGTGCCAGATTTCATCCAAATACGATCAACTGTTTGAGCGTTTCACGCTCATACCGTAACAGCACGAGTAATATAAAGCCTGGGATATGACCTGGGATGTGCCGCAACATGACCCGAAACATTTTTCTGTCTTAAGACATTCCCTTTGGCATGTTCCACGTAGTTGTTGAGCAACATGTTCCGCAACATGTGGCTCCATTTGTCCCCTAGTGTATCCTTGGCTTTAAGACATAAATCAAAATGAAACCCGTTTTTCGTTGTCACGACATCACATGAAAACGGCTTGACAGATTTGGCTGATTCTTTTTTTAAAATGTTCCTTGAAGTTCAATGATGGTTCTTACGGAGAGAAAAATTCTAAAAAAAAAAGTTAGGTAAAGTAGGGTAGGTAGGGTAGTGTAGGGTAGTGTAGGGTAGTGTAGGGTAGTGTAGGGTAGTGTAGGGTAGTGTAGGGTAGTGTAGGGTAGTGTAGGGTAGTGTAGGGTAGTGTAGGGTAGTGTAGGGTAGTGTAGGGTAGTGTAGGGTAGTGTAGGGTAGTGTAGGGTAGTGTAGGGTAGTGTAGGGTAGTGTAGGGTAGTGTAGGGTAGTGTAGGGTAGTGTAGGGTAGTGTAGGGTAGTGTAGGGTAGTGTAGGGTAGTGTAGGGTGGTGTAGGGTAGTGTAGGGTAGTGTAGGGTAGTGTAGGGTAGTGTAGGGTAGTGTAGGGTAGTGTAGGGTAGTGTAGGGTAGTGTAGGGTAGTGTAGGGTAGTGTAGGGTAGTGTAGGGTAGTGTAGGGTAGTGTAGGGTAGTGTAGGGTAGTGTAGGGTAGTGTAGGGTAGTGTAGGGTAGTGTAGGGTAGTGTAGGGTAGTGTAGGGTAGTGTAGGGTAGTGTAGGGTAGTGTAGGGTAGTGTAGGGTAGTGTAGGGTAGTGTAGGGTAGTGTAGGGTAGTGTAGGGTAGTGTAGGGTAGTGTAGGGTAGTGTAGGGTAGTGTAGGGTAGTGTAGGGTAGTGTAGGGTAGTGTAGGGTAGTGTAGGGTAGTGTAGAGTAGTGTAGGGTAGTGTAGGGTAGTGTAGGGTAGTGTAGGGTAGTGTAGGGTAGTGTAGGGTAGTGTAGGGTAGTGTAGGGTAGTGTAGTGTAGGGTAGGTAGGGAAGGTAGGGTAGGGTAGCGTAGGATATGTAGGGTAGTCATTTGACGGGAGCGAAGCCGCGGGTAAAAGCTAGTATCTTTATAAAATAATATTAGAGTGATTATGTATGTTCCATCATTACGCAACGATCTAATGTCCCAACAGACACAAATAAGCCGACAGGCTCAAATGTTTATCATGAAAATATTTGAAATTTTCAGTAACTAATCCCAGCTATGAAACGAAAATATTTGTAGAGATTTAACATTTAACACAATATTTATATTCAGCAAATATTAAATACTACAGTGAGTAGGTAAATAATAAATATGTATGCTGTTATTTAAATAGTTTTTTGTACTTATCGTATTTATTCATTAAATTCTCTAAGTCTCTGTGATTTCCTACGCGAAAATCCTTTTCTAGATGTCTTCACGAGAAAAATTAAAGAGTATTATCTTTCACAATGACATAATACATTAGGTAATAATGTTGGTAAATTAAATCAAAGGAGCTAATTTGACCCCAAGAAGAAGTGCAACAAAGGCTTTGGCGGAGGAGCTTGAAGTTCGCGTAGGCCAAGCAGATCAAACTTCCCATCGCAGTGAAGACATTTTTTTCTATCAGTTAAACTGTCTCACAGCTAGTCATAATAAATCAGTTGTATGGTCTGATATAGTTTATTTTTTGCTCGTTATGTGAATCATAATAAACGTTGACCCCGTTTATTTTTCGGGACTTCCCCATCAATTTCTCACCATCAGTTTGGTAGTCAACGACAACAATGAAAATGAAAGATCTACCCTTCAATAAAATTTCAGGTAGTTTTATGGCTTCTTTTAGCCAGATCATTGAAGCAGGTTCCTAATTCGGTGCTAAATGCAACCTAGTAAAAATAGGTCTTGGCCACTTAACAAATAAGGGTCAGTATGCACTACACGCTACGCCACACGTGTAGAACATTATAATTCACAACGGTGTTCAAAAGCCGTGCTGTGGAGTGAAGGACTTATTTGAATATCCTGTTTTGGATTTCCAAGTACCGATACACAGATAACTTGAGACAAAGTACAACGACAATCATTTTTGCAATGAAATGACAAGTTTAAGACCTACTTTAGGATTTTATGTCAATTTACTAGCTACTGTAAAACAATTCTAGTAAAAGAAATGTATACAAGGAAATGAAACCATTTGCCTGTTGCGGTTGTGTCGTACGATTATTTAAGTGTCTTCAAGGCTAGATTGAGTAGGTAGGCTCATAATAAACTAGTGCCCAACACCGTTAACGATGGCATCACTGCTAACTATCAGGTAGGATGCCAATCAAGCACAAGTTTATATTATTCAAAAAAGATAAGATGCAAAATGATTTTAACGAATCAAATTCAGTTTAATTTCTGACGAAAACTTTTCAGATGAAAGAAAATGTAAATTAAGAAGAATAAGTTCGGTGAGCAAAATTTCACGTTTCCAAATTACTTTCGGTTCTGAAAGATACATTTAATGTGGCATGTAAATTGTTTTACACTCAAGGGAACAGACTGTACTATAATTATCGTACTGAGCTACAATAACTTTGTGTACCAGTCGAAATACTGTGTTAGCTTTCTCGTCGCTTTGCTTAGATCTCTTGTGGTTTAGAGCGAGTTTAGAACACAATAGCTGAATATTAGTTATGTTCTTTGTAACCTATGAGTTTAGTTTTACTATTTGTAGTTTTTAATGAAAAGCTCTTTAACTAGCAATATATTAGGGAATATCCAAGATCATTTCAGCCGAAAGAACTCCACTGTTGGACATAGGCAAACCCAAGTGCCGTCGTTTAGAAAAATCTAAGAAAGATCTGAGAAGGGAAATATTTATAAGAATCGCCAAACTTATTCCCAAGTGCCAGTAAATAGGGCACATTACTCGTAGAACGAGCAATCTTCGAGGGGTTGGGTGGTCGGTGGGGCTGAAATATTCTAGAGTAGACGCGCACTGAAAAACGCAGCATTGGATGGCCTCCTACAAGGTAGACCGATGACCTGGTAAGAGTCGCGGGGATGCGATGGATATGAGAGGCAAAGACCGGTCATTGTAGCGACACTTGGAGGAGGCTTACATCCAACAGTGGATGTCTTTTGGCTGAAATAATTATGACAAAAGGTCTTAGGGCCTTGTGTCATTGATACAGCTAATATGACGGTAGTTACGTCTCTGGCGGAAACAGAAGACAAATTGATTTAACATCGTGTAATATCCATCCAAAATCTAAATATATCTTGGGCTCCCCAATTATATTTCACTAACCTTGCCAACTTAATTGTTAGTGGCCCAAATACTGGTCTCTAGAGTTCAAAGGCTATATGAAAACTATGATGGATAACATGCTTGTACAGTTTGTAATTAATATTACTTAAGTTTATCAGTGGAGCCATGTAAGCCGAGTATATTCCCAGGTTAAAATGACTGGCAGGGTTTGTTATACAGGGTGACCATATCGAATGTAATTAATTTTAAACGAAGATATTTTTCATGTTTACTAGATGACTAGATGCCTATACTAATATAATATAATCGTATATATAAAATTCTCGTGTCTCAGTGATTTATTTCGAACTCTTCCAAAAAGGCTTGACTAATATTTAATATGTTTTTTTTGTATATTTGGTAGGTCTGAGAACAGGTTGTAGGCTAGTTTTTACTCTCCTATCTCAACTCACTTTTTTTTTTAAATAATTTTATATGACAATAACGTTTGCCGAGTTAGTAGTCTAAACTAATTTGGTAAACGGAAAATATTTGTATTGTCGTTTGAAATAAATACACAGATACCAAACAAGTCCAAAAATGATCTCAAATTAAAATGGTGGCAAAACCAATTGTAGTAGATAGGTAGGTTAGGTCCTATTTGGACACCCTATTTATAATTATGTAAACTGAACGCTCGCTGTGTGCTGTAATTCAATTTGGCGAGATTTCGGATACTGCCAGGATACTTGTAATTTGGAGAGATTTCGGATACTAACATGATACTTGTAATTTAGCGAGATTTCAGATACAACTATGCTACTTGTAATTTGGCGAGATTTCGGATACTGCCAAACTCCTAGTAATGTTAAGGTATCACGGCGAACTTATTCAAACGAAACTGGGGATATTTCATATTTACAAAAGAATCAGGCATAAGTTACATACACGAAGCAGTGGTGTATTTGCATTTTATCAGATTTCATTGGTACATTTTAAATTGAAATGAAACACTATCTAAAACAGCTTATGCATCAGTGCAATGCAATGTTACGGTTCGGCAGCAAAAGTAATGAAATATTATTACAAGTTTTTTTTTGCAATTATTCCGTACCTGGCCAAATACTATGGTACAATTTTTGTATATTTGGGGAACATTAATCTCAGTGGTAATCTGTCAAAAACGTCTCCAGTTTCCTTACATTTTAACAAGTTTTAGCATTGATTGTCGCTGAAATGATATTTCTACAGGAATGTATTCGTGATTGTCGTCTTGTGATTTTTAAGCCTCAGATAAACTATGTATTAAAAATGCTTTCTTCTTTTGATTAAGCGTTATGGTGGAATTGGTTCAGTGGTTCATTGCATTAATATGTGGGTTGATGTTAAATTGATCGTTTGTAGGAAGCCTTTAGTGTGGTCACCGGACTGGAAACTTGCGTAGAAAGCATTGACTGACACATTCATGATATTCATTTATGTAATTTGTTATTGTTACTAGGAAAGATATATTTCAATAAATTGCATGATCCCACCATTGTAGGGAAGGCTTTGCCCAGCTGTGCTACAGTATAGGCTAGGTAGGTATTAATAATAATTAATATAATAATACCGTCATAGGACCACAGACATTGCGGCCGGGAAATTCGATGATTTGTTTTATTTTTCCTTTTCACACAAATGATTAATTTGCGGTTATCCTTTACAAACTCAAATCAACGCAAATAAAAACAAAAATTCAAACTATACAAATAAAATTTCACTTAAAATTTAACGGGTGAATGACCTGTGTCCCTATTCTATTTAAACGTCCCTATTCTTCGTTGATAATTGGGTTATCAATAAATAATAGGGACAGTGTGGTTAAAACTTTTTCAATACAAGAACCCTAAAATGGTACATCGAATGAGATTACACAATTTAATTCCCTGCTAAGCATCAGTTGGACTGTGGACACTATAATGGATGACTGACCGACAATTACTCCTAATTGCTATCATTTGAGGGGCAGAGGACCAATGCGGGCATTTTACACTGGCTTTTACAGTTTAGCTTGTATAGTCATGTGTGGTATTGTTTTAAAGATTATTTTTATCGTGTTAATCTATCAGTTCGTGAAAAAGAGTCCTTAAATGGGATACTGGCTAATAGCACGCACATGAGTAGTAATTTAAGGGCGCTGTTACAATTTTTCTTAAATTTGAGCGTTTTGACAGAAATGCCATTACAACACAAAAGAACTGGCATCATCTTATAGTAATTTTGACATTTCCTGTGTCAATATAGTCTCAGGGTATAAAAAACAGACGATAGGTAAATTAAACGACGGGCGGCAGCAGTCGCACTCGATTTTTGCATTGCATACAAAAATTATTTAAAAATATTATTTAACTTTTAAATAGCCCAATTTATCAGAGAATAATTTATCAATTTATCAGAGAGTCATTTCAATAAATTGATTGACACCGTCATAGGACCACAGACATTGCGGCCGGGAAATTCGATTTATTTGTTTTATTTTTCCTTTTCACACAAATTATTAATTTGCGGTTATCCTTTACAAACTCAAATCAACGCAAATGAAAATAAAAATTCAAACTATACAAATAAAATTTCACTTAAAATTTGACGGGTGAATGACCTACGTCCCTATTCTAGTTCAACGTCCCTATTCTTTATTGATAATTGGGTTATCAATAAATAATAGGGACAGTGTGGTTAAAACTTTTTCAATACAAGAACCCTAAAATGGTACATCGAATGAGATTACACAATTTAATTCCCTGCTAAGCATCAGTTGGACTGTGGACACTATAATGGATGACTGACCGACAATTACTCCTAATTGCTATCATTTGAGGGGCAGAGGACCAATGCGGGCATTTTACACTGGCTTTTACAGTTTAGCTTGTATAGTCATGTGTGGTATTGTTTTAAAGATTATTTTTATCGTGTTAATCTATCAGTTCGTGAAAAAGAGTCCTTAAATGGGATACTGGCTAATAGCACGCACATGAGTAGTAATTTAAGGGCGCTGTTACAATTTTTCTTAAATTTGAGCGTTTTGACAGAAATGCCATTACAACACAAAAGAACTGGCATCATCTTATAGTAATTTTGACATTTCCTGTGTCAATATAGTCTCAGGGTATAAAAAACAGACGATAGGTAAATTAAACGACGGGCGGCAGCAGTCGCACTCGATTTTTGCATTGCATACAAAAATTATTTAAAAATATTATTTAACTTTTATATAGCCCAATTTATTTTTTTCAAGATATATAGAAATACCACCTTAGTTGGTTAATTTTTTTTATTTGAGTTTGGATTATAATTTCGTAGATAAAAATTGTAGTTTCGTACGGAAAACTGTCAGTAGATCTTGGTTTTACAGAATTATTTTTGGTGTATTACTGTATGAATAGTAAAAAAGTGGTTTCAGCACTCCAATGTAGAAGACACAGTTGTATCATAGACATTTTTATGAATGATTAAACTTTAATATCTTCGGTGTACCAAGGCGTCAAAAGATACCCAAAAGCAACATTTTATAAAACATCCTTTGCGGAGACAAGGATTTTACTGATGTAGGTAAACAAATTCAAATATTTATTTAAAGCACTCCCAAGATAAGTTATCAAACTTTCTTATAAATATTTTTGTTTTTTTTTATGGCTATATCTAAAGCATCGTCACACGTCAAATATCGGATAAAACGCTGAAATTCATCAAAAATTGCGACAGCCCTCTTAAAGACATTAATAGTGTATCAATATTCGTATGTACACACTCGTCGATTTCATACTACTTACTTACAATTAGGATAACTAGTTTAAAATAAAAAACACTAGGTAGAAACCTAAATGCATTAAAGTAAAATATTAGTGCCTGAATTATAATTGTAAGTTAATTCATGAATCCTCGACCGGTTCTATGAGACCGCGCTGTTATTGTTTTACTATTGTGTCTCGTTTTGTGGGTATGTGATAGGTTAATTGTCTGACTGGGGTGTGTAAAAGTACCTATATTGTTACGATTTTAGACAGACCATGGCTTGAATCATAATATCTATTGTTAAAGATTTTATTGGCTTTTGCTTATAAACACAGTCTAGTCTATCGTAGTAACAGTTTTGTAATTAAACGCGTCTTGTGGTGTCTGTAAATTTATTATGTTTTGTCAAGGAAATGTCCTTGAAGTAATGGTCTTTATAAACAACTCAAGTGTACCACAGTGTGTGAGGAATGGCAGGCGTTAGCTTCCTTCTGCGAAACAATAAAGTTAGCAAAGAAGACGGCTGCACGCGCGAGGGAATGGCTCTTACGTTTCAGCAATGGGTAGCTCGCCGTCCCGCCATCAGGTAACCGTCGACGGCTAGTAGTGTTCCACGCGTGCCTTAAGAAGATGTTAGCAAATCTTAGGGGTCCAGCAGCCTTCAAGGGCCATTGGTTACGTGAAATGAACTCCGGGGCCCTCAAACGAAGGCAAAGAAAGAGCAGAAGTTGGTTTTAGTCAGTAAAAGTCTGACACGTCTTCTCGCTATGCCCGGAGCGAGAGAAGTCATTGGAGGAGTCCCTATCTAAAAAAGAGTGTACCTATTTATTTTTGACTATAAGCTTGCCGTTAATACGTACTTAAGTTAAACATGGTTTCAGTACGCTATGGCTGTATAACACTGAATATACTGTGAACTGTGTCGATACGACGAAATGATAAGATGTAATAGATAAAGTCTGTTTGCCGATTTAAGATAGTTGAACCTTTCAGTCGATAGTTCAAACATTAAACATCTTAGAATTTGACGCAGGAAGGATCGGCAAAAGCTCACCTTAAGGACGATAATTGCATAGCAAGGCTCACGGCTCGATCACTTGATTCGTGTTTTGTCACTAGCTGCGCCTGCACAGAAATATTGTCTTAACTGAGCATGCGTAATTTTTGTCGACCATTTGTATACTATAAGTAGATATACTTATAGAATTTAGAAAACCATCGAGTCTAGGCCTTGAAACCGATTGAGACAAGATTAGAAAATTATTTGAACATACGGTTAAGGAGTCGAATTCCCTGCCGGAGTCAGTGTTTCCTGATAGACAACCTACAACGCCTAGGCTAGGTTGTCTCTGTCTTTAAGAAAATAGGTTAATTTAGGCAAGCCTACTCTATCATTGACTGCATCATCGCTTACCACCAGATGAGATAGTATTAATAACAAAAAAACCACACAAGGTTCCAGATATAGGTACTAGGAATAAAGTACATTGACCTTTTCCTAATATTTCGGCCCAAATACACGAAAAACAAACAATAAACTGTTTCTCATTATTACTAGAAAATGTAAAGGATCGGGATAGATGTCGATTAAAAACAGTTAGTCTTTATTTACATTTTTGTAATTAAGGATTTCAATAAATGTGGGAGGGTCAATGACCGTTATTCCTAACTGGCGGTATTCCTACCTTAGCAACAAATTCAATTTAAATATTATACTGTCAAAAACGATTAAAAAAAATTGACATCCTCCAATTTGTGAGGTTGACTATCCACATTGAATAAAGAATGAGTCATCAATAAGGAAATCCATTCCTTTAGCAAATGGTGAAAGCTCTCATGAATTCTAATTAAGGGACACCAATGACGTCATCATTAGAGCTAGTCTAAGGCTTGGCGCAAAAAGGGCCACTGAACACAGCCACTGGTGGCCAGCGACAGCGACTTAACACACGCTCTTTAATATACATATTTTGTATAGACGCGTCGCACTCGTGTGGCCAGTGGTGGCCGCTCGCCACAGCAGTGTCCGCGACTCACCACTTGTGGTCGCTAAAAGCCACACAAAACGCTGACAGCCACCACTGCCGCATTACTTCACCTCCAGCAGTTTACCGTAAGAAATGGGGTTCTCTGTTGCGTGAGCAAAATTTTCATGTCGGAATCTATCGTAAGACTAGCAGGGAGCCGGTTACAAAATGTAGCGGTTTCCGAACACCGGTGGCTTTCTTCTGACACTTTTAGAAATGTGGCGGTAGTACGCGACAGCCACCGATGGTTATAGTTGGTGGCACGTTTGTGCCGAGCCTAATTTGTGCCGCATTGGTGCACATGACATGTGTGGATTCCATGGTTTTCTCGGTATTGAAATGTGGGGTGAATTTAGTCATGTCAACTTACGTAACTTGTTATTAGTTGGTTCATATTATTTTTGTTTGTTAATACTGCAGTAACGTGTAGTTACTTTGGTACTACGTACCATGAATAGTTTGTATTCGAAACATTTCTTGCATTCATCATATTTCAGCTGAAAGATGTCCACCTCTAGGTATAATATGTAGCTATAGTTCTTTTTGAAATCATCAAAATACTGCTCCCGCTCTAGGTGGAGCACGAGTCAGTGTTAGATTTTACTGACACCCTTGTTCTCTCAGTTGCCTTATGCATACCATACATACACCTATGGGCCTCCAAAATTGGTTCTAGCTGTCCATTCGGATTATGAGAGTAAAGGAACAGAGATTGCATCTGTGTTTGCGCGCATGCTTGAGCACTAAATATCTCCTGCTTACCTGGCTATAATCTCCGTTAAACTTAGCCAACGTGATGAAAATACGGTCAAGGAAATTATTTTTATGGTATGGCACTATCAACAGAGCACTTATTCTTTCCTTGTAGTACATAAAGTCGAATAGGAATACGAGTAGTAACTGAATGTATTCAAAGAATGAACTGCATTTTACGCATAACCAACATTTACTCGAACACCGTTAACACTACAATAATATTTGCAAACCATCACAAACATATTAAAACCATACGTCATTCCTTATCGCTTACACAATAAAGTTCAAATTACTGTGTCATAATCCATCAATATTGTATTTAAAATATTGTCGGGTGGAAGTAGTGATAACGTAAACATCGCCGTCTTCAGATATCAAAACAGTCAGTCGTTTATTTCACCTTTTGAACACATACGTATAATTTTACTTAGTCCTTGTATGAACACGTCGTGTGTGGTATATGATAGTGATGTAGTGAATGTAAGATTTGTCGCATTCGCGGATACGAAAGGGAATGTGAATATTTAATATTCGCGAATCTAAATAGTAACCTGCACTGGGCCCGTGGATTACGGCCCTTCCCTCTCCTAGAGAGAGAAGGCCTGTGTCCTAACAGCTGTGGGAATATCACAAGGCCGATAATGCTGATATTCGCGAATGCGAATGTGTCCTTAATGTCACACAGGTTTCAGTCAAGTTCAAACCGAACATAGCAGGGCCAAATAAACCGATTAAACAAGGTTTATCATATTGAGTTCATCCGAAAATCATGTGTTCTATGTATAATGTACGATTATGATACTGAAAATGTGAAAAATTTTAGGGATTGCGGGAATCCGATGGATGCAAAACTCATAGGATCGGTCGTTGTGGCGACGCTTGGACGCCTTTCGGCTGAGATGATGATAATGAGATGTAAAATCATATTAATTTAATCAATAATATATTTATTTTATTTTTGCTCTTCAGAAACATTTAAACAAACATTCGCATGTTTCTTGCGAATGCGAATGCGAATGCGAATATTCGAAACATCACTAGTATATAATATAAGTTCATACTTGACATACAATTATGCACAAAGACGCCATTTTCCATACATATGAGTCAGAGGTAAGGCATTGTTTTCAATAAAGATGTTCTGTAATTTGCATAACTGAGCAACTTGGAATGGTGGCTACTTTGTGCGATTCGTTACGGTGCATTCTTGGTATATTACGTTACCTAGTTATTACCTAAATTTAGTAGGAGTCAGTTCAAAACTCGTGAGTGGAAAAGATTGGATTCCTCTGCCTACTGGCAAACAGATCTACAGAAAATACACAAAATTCAAATTTAAAATACTAGCCTTACATACAGGTCAAAACTAAGAGTTACATTGATGACAAAGGTTTAGGGAGACTCATCATTCAAGTCAGAAAAGGGAGTTAGTGATAGCTTGACTTATGATAGGACTCCAAATAACAAGGGGCAGGCTGGAAGAAGAAGACAGAATGAATTAATGATTCATTTATTCAAGATAGATTCCTCCCCACGTGTCGCCACAATAACCAGTCCTGTGCGTCTCGCATCCATTGGATTCCCGCGACCCTCACTAGTTCATCAGTCCATCTTGTGAGTAACCATCCGATACTTCGTCTTTCAGCACGCGGTCGCTACTCCAGAACCTTTCGGACCTAACATAACATTTTATAAGCAATAAAAGGTTTGGCATTTCAAATATAAGGTATGGTTGGAATTTCACTTAATTCCTGCAAACCACATACTTAGCTAAACAAGTAATCCTCGACCATGTGAACAAAGTAGTATTATCCATTATAATACTACATTAGTCATTGGCTGGCTTCTACTCGCTGTGTGCTATGCCACCACGGTCCGTTGGCATATTCATGACGAACCGTCGAACGTGACAGATAAAGTTAATCGATTCTCGTAGTAATCGAGTTTAGTTCCTGCAATATTTTACATACTTGGTTACATTGGTTTGGATCTTGGGGCTGCTTAAAGAATATTACTCAAAATAAAATATGGGTGGACTAGTACCTATATTTTTTTTGGAGTAGTTTTATTCTGGAGTCGATGGTTTTCCTTCCCATAAAGTTTTTGGGCCCAATAGGTTGCCATATAAGTATATTGCGGCGTCAGTGGCATTTTTTAGGTCCCGCAAAGTGGAAATGTAGGCACAATTTGGGCAGTTTAATAAGTGGGGCCATCGTCTGGGCTAGGAATACCGCACTCGAACTTTGTGACGGAGGGGTCTACATTGCCCCATTTTGTTAAGTTGTGTATGAAACGGCCTATTTGGGTTTTGAGTAGTATTTTCGGACCACAATAAAAAGCTATTAAGCTACAATTATTTAATGCCTTAGAATTTATTTTATTTATGGTCCCTAAAAACAACTCAAAACTTAGTAGGTAATTAAAATTATAGTTGGAAGTTGAGACTGCGGCCTCGGTCTAAAGAACCCATGTTCCTTTTGTTTGTGAGTAGAGGTGACAGCGACATGTGATTTATACTTACAAACGTAATACCAAAATCGTTTGCAGTTTAAGCATATTTACACCATAATATGATGTTATTCGGATTCAGACAATATTTATCTAGGTTTCTACGTCATTTTTTTTTAAACTTACCCCAAACGAAATTTAAGCGAATTTCATCATGCCTCTTAATGATTTGTCAATTGACACCTAAGCTAGACATGGAATAGATCCTTTTTATTACGCAAAAACATTTAGGTACAAAAACAATAAATTATAAGATTGATTTTAAAAAAGATTTTATGTTTTCTTTTACTAAAGTTACTAAGAAACAAAAGTTTTACGCTCCTTGGGAATTTTATTCAAAGTTAAAAAAGCTTTCAATGAGAATTTGATCCTCATTCCTAAGAAATCATACAAATAGGATTAAAGATAATTTTAAGAGAAACGAAAAAAACAAACAACATTTGTCGACTCCAAAATAAGGAAAAATCGTTTTCTTTATAAACAGAAACTTTTCACCATAATATTACAGTCTTCAGGTAAACCGTAAAATGTTACGACTTTTTAAAAAGTTTTATTTTATCCCCAAAACGCCGATCAAAGCAAAACTCTGAACATTTTAAAAGTCACAAGTGACTCAAAGTTTTACCAGTTTAGACTAATCAGAATAATTGACTGTTATGAATAAACATTTTGGTGACTCAACAATATGCCTCCAACTAAATTTTGGACTATTTTGCGCTGCAGGATTGTTCGAAAGAGTTATCGCGGCCTTGGAACACTACGGGCAAATGAAGGAACACGGGGGATTTTAGTCAGTAAAAGACTAACTATCCAAACTAATAACAAATATTATCTCTTCAGCCAGAACGGAAGAAATTATTTGATGATTCGCCACGTAAAAAAGGCATTAGCATATTAGAATGGTGAGTAAGTGTTACTCTACACACATGATTATGAGCAGAAGGTTCTATTGATACCTAAACTAATCGTATCCGCAAATGAGTCATTATGACCTTAAAATGACGACACGGTTGGCACCAGTGGTTGAGCGATCGAATCCTGCGCTGTGTGTCGCGGTTCGATTACCGCACGGAACCAACATTTTGATGGACTACAGATAGGTTTTCCGAGTTTGGGCGTCTTGTGTATGTGAGTTTAAATATAAGCGATCGTCCCATGATTCAGGAGTAATTTGCTTTGAAAGTGTTAATGCCATAGGATTTAAGACGCCATTTAATTACCCAAAGTTAGTAAACCCAAAAAAAAAGGAAAACTATTTAATACCGCGGAACCATACTGCAAAACACTAAGAAGCTCCATCTATATCGTTTACTACCAAACTCACAAATGACTCAAAGTTAAACCGGTTTAGAACTAATCGGAATAATTAACTATTATGAATAAACATTCCGATGAATCAACATTGTGCCTCTAATGTCCAATATCTAATAATTCTGACGAGATTCAATTCTACATCATATTTTATTTATAGACGGTACAATGTTAAGTGCAAGGCGCCTTCAGTCAATAATAATATTTATGATTATCAGAAATATTAGTAAACAAGGAATAATTATTTTAGTTTAAATATAGCTCGCGGGGTAAACTTGGCCAAAGATCGCCTAAGACGAAGAAGAAGAGAGAGGTTTGGATGGAGAAAAGAGAGGCTTTGGCCCAGCAGTGGGACACAACTCAGGTTTTAATAAAAAAAATAGATATAGGTCTGGCTGGTAGATCATAAACAGATTTTTTTAAACTTCAATAACATTTCTATAAAACGAGACGAAAAATTAAAAAGAATACAGATAATAATTATTAAGACCTTGCTGTCTGCTTATCATTTATTGCAAACTTTTGAAGCTACATTATTATTTTTGATAACATTAATTTAATAACAGATAAAATTTAACGAGGCCACATGGTCCTTAAAAACTAAAAGGTCTATTACACCACTCGTTTTTAGGAACACAGTAATAAGGGTAAGACGGTCTTATTACTCGGTAGACTCAACGACAGTCTACGTAGACCGGTCGTAAAAACGGGTGGTGTAATAGGCCTTTAACTGAGTAACTACGTGTGAGTGCTAACAATAAACAGTAGCCAAGATAACCTCTGGAGTCAAATTTAACATTTATCATAAAACGGTTATTCTACAGTTGAATAAATAATATGTCATTTGTTGTAATTAGTCACACAATTTATCTCATAATAAGGTCTTGACCTTGAATGAGGTATGTGCTTTGTTGTATATTGTGTAGACCTAGACTAATTGAATGTTATTTATGCAAGTAATAACTTCGCCTTAAATAGAATTTCTTCGCGGCAGGTTTCTATATTTAGTTTAAATATGGGTGGGCCAGTCGTTTCTTGCAGTTGACTAATGTACAAATTAGACGACTGTTTAATTTATTGTCACACTAACAGGACTGTCGTTTAAAGTTATTATTCATCCAACTTCTACTAGTGGTTTTTGCTTCACGCAGGCAAAGCAACTAGTAGTGCCAAAACATCCCTTTGTTTTGGTTGGTTTTATGAAAAATACTCCGTTTATATACTCTATACTCTCACAAAAAAACAATTGTGAGCGCTGTCAATTACCATCCATTGCTTCTGAGCCAGAGCATTCATTGTCAATATGTGATACCACATTACTCCAGTCTAGTGTTAGTGTTCCATTTGAAATCACTAGCTGTCTGTCACAACAGTTTATAAATAAAGAAATTGTTATTTATTCAGATGAAATTGGTAAAGGGTTAGGCCACCTTCTAACAAATGAATATCCAGGACACTCAATTATAAATAACTGCATGCCTGGCTGTTCATTAGTTGATATAATGGGAAAAATTATAAAATCTAAATTTAACCAAGACACAACACTTTTAATTTTTGTGGGTAATAGGGGTAATGTGAACAAAGCAGATTTACTGCAATATTATAGGACCCTAAGTCACCTAAGTGTAAGAAAGATTGTGATGTTCACATTTCCTTATAGTCATAGTTTGCCACAGGAAGAAAATATTCTTAGATTTAAGATAAATACTACTTTGTACAATGTGACATTGAATAATCAATTATTTCATCTAATTGACACCAACAATTATGTTGGTACTAACTTTTATTTGACAAAAGATAGATATCTTAATGATGATTACTATCTTTCATTATTCTGTAGGAGACAAATAGCTGTTTCGCTATCCTATTATTTTCTTATTACAGCCAAGAACTTGGCTAAACAAATTGCTTCTATTGAGCAATGCAATGTTTTGACAAATGATTTTGCCAATAACTTGGCATCAAATATTGATTTAAATTAGAATTTAAGACAACAGAGTCAATCTCTGGCATAAAAACTATGAACACACTGAACGAATATTCCACTAAAGTCTTAAATTCAACAAATAATATCAACCTGGTGCATCAAAATATTCAAGGTCTTATGAACAAAGATTTAGAAGTAGAACTTTTTTTAAATTGTAATAATATTGATATTCTTTGTTTAACAGAACATTGGCTTAAAAGCCAACAGTTAATGTTCAATTTTAGTAATCACCAGATTGGTAGTTCGTTCAGCAGAATTAATGCTATACGTGGTGGCTCAATGATAATTGTAAATAACCACTTGAAATATAAAGAACGGCAGGACATTGTGAGCTTATCTGTTGAGCGGTCAGTTGAAATAGCTTGCGTTGAACTGGATCAATTTATTATATTAAGTGTTTACAAACCCCCTTCCGGATTGTATGACTGCTTCGAAAAGGTAATGGATGAAGTGTTCCACAAGATTTGCCATTCAAATAAGTACATAATCACTTGTGGTGATTTTAATATCAATCTACTAGAAAACTCAAGTTTATGTAGTAAAATTTTAAGTCTATTTAAGTCCTACAATCTGGTTAACCAATTTTTGGAGCCCACTAGAATAACTCCTAATAGTGCCACATGTATAGATAATATTTATACGGATGTTGTACCCAGTCGCAAAGAAGTCATTAATTTATTAGATTCTGATCATTGTGGGCAATTAATTACTTTTCAAAACAAATGCAACATAGTGGCTAAAAAGAATATCACTGTTAACCCTAAAACTGCAAGTCGTTTAGAAAGTTTTAAAACAAAACTTATTAATAATTTACCCGACTTGTCTACATATGATGATCTCAATCATCAATATGAAGGTTTCTTTAACATGTACTGTAATCAATTTAATTCTACTTTCATACCTAAGTCTCTCTCGGTTAACAGTAATGTGTCGTTCAGTGAATGGGCTACCACTGGTATTCATAAAAGTAGAACTAGGCTTTACGAATTGTATGACGAAAGAATTCTTGTTAATACTGCAGAATTTAATTTATATGTTCGAAATTATTCGAAATTATTTAAAAAAGTTTGTACTCTAGCGAAATCACGTTATTTGAGTTCTAAAATTAAAAACAGTAAAAATATAATTAAGACTACTTGGAATGTTATAAATAGTGAAACTGGAAGGTCAACGAGACCATCTAGTGACTATAAACTCGTAATTGATGACAATGTGATCACATCAGACTCACAGGTTGCTGCGGCTTTTGAGAACTTCTTTTCAGAGATCCCTATATCAACAACAAAATCTTTGAACTCATCACCCACAGCTGCAGATTCTCTGCTTAAAGAAAACGTTAAAGTTTGCAATTCTGTTTTTAATTTCGAACATGTTACTTGTGCAGATATTGTTAAGACCTTTAAGTCCTTAAATGTAAAAAAGACTGCTGATTTATGGGGTAATTCTGTGGACGTTGTTAAGTCTATAATCCATATTGTAGCTCCTTCTTTAGCGTTTATTTTTAATAATTGTATCGATCGCGGTGAGTTTCCTGATTTAATGAAGAATAGTAAAATTATACCTTTGTTCAAAACGGGTAGTACATCTGACCCCACGAATTACAGACCTATTTCAGTGCTACCTACTTTTAGTAAAATATTTGAAAAACTCATTTTAGAGCAATTACAAAAGTTTTTTAATAGACATAAACTGTTGCATACCAAACAGTTCGGTTTTACAAGGGGTCGTTCAACAACTGATGCTGGTGTTGAACTTTTAGGACATATTTTTGATGCATGGGAAGACAAATGCGATGTCCTGGGTATTTTTTGCGATTTGTCTAAGGCCTTCGATTGTGTTCCCCATGAAACATTAATCAGGAAACTACACCATTACGGAATCCGGAACTCCTCCCTGGATCTTCTTGCATCATATCTGGGCGATAGGATTCAGAGAGTTGACGTAAACGGCAAAAGATCTCCTGGGTCTGTAGTAAAAATGGGTGTCCCTCAGGGCTCAATTCTTGGCCCATTTTTGTTCCTAGTTTATATTAACGATTTACCTTACCTCATGAAGGATAACGATAATATAGTGTTGTTTGCAGACGACACTTCACTTTTGTTTAAATTGAAACGTCAGCAGTCGGTTACTGACGATATAAATATAGTTATCTCTAAAATAGTACACTGGTTTAATGTAAATAACCTACATTTGAATGAAAAGAAAACTAAATGCATAAAGTTTACCATGCCCCATGTTAGGCAAGTTGAAACTAGTGTGCTAATAAAAGGAAAGGAGTTGAGTCCTGAAGATACTACAGTGTTTTTGGGCATAACTTTAGATGCCAAGCTTCAGTGGGGCCCACATATAGACAAATTATCTAAAAAACTTAGCTCTGCAGCATATGCTGTAAGAAAAATTCGAAATTTAACTGATTTAGAAACAGCCCGTTTAGTTTATTTTAGCTACTTTCATAGTGTGATGTCGTACGGTATTCTACTGTGGGGAAATGCCGCCGATATCCAAACAATTTTCGTTTTACAGAAAAGGGCTATTCGTTCCATTTATAATTTAAGTCCCAGATACTCCCTCAGAGATAAATTTAAGGAGATCAAGGTAATGACTGTGCCTTCACAATATATTTATGAGAATATCTTATATGCCCATAAGAACAAAAACATGTTTAAAAAATACAGTGACATACATAATTTTAATACTAGAAATAAGCACAAATTTGTAGTTCCTGCAACTAGGCTCAAAAAAATAGGGGGCTCATTTAGATGTCAATGTGTACACTTCTATAATAAACTTCCCAGTCATATTCAAGAACTAAGCCTCAATAAATTTAAATCATTTGTAAAGCGTAAACTTTGCCAAAAGGCTTTTTATACTATAAAGGACTATGTTGAGGACAATAAGGCTTGGGATTGACCTGCTCCAGTACTCACTGTACTGTCGTTTATTCTTTTGGATTTTTGTTTTTGATTGCATTTTTCCATTGTAAATTTAATGGAGTAGTGCACAATTTATATTTCAATTTGACATTAATATTCATTTTTTTTTTTACAATCTGACATATTATTTTTACAATTTTTGTAAATTTTATTTATATCTTTTTTTTTTGTGAATGTGAGGACTATGTGGATAGCTTTCTTTTTCCTTTCTTTTAAGTAATTTTAACTTATGTCTGGCAATTTGAGTATTCTTGCGGCCTAACCAAATGTCCTTTCCTTTGTATTGTTCGTCAAGACGTTGAGCTCCTTAGTAGTCCTGAGTTGAGCTTTACGACGAATGACAAATGCTTGCACTGACTGGACAGGTCCACTCAAATCTGCATGGTTCTTTCTTTAAAAGGCCATTTCAGACCCTAATCTGCATAGTTCGCATATGATTTGACCAATACATTTTGTATGGATTTTTTTTTAAAAGAGACTGTGACCCCTGAGTTTGTTTCGGTGTTTCTTCTCAGGGTAGTCAGATAGGAAACACCGGCCTCATCTAGATTAATAATTATGACAAAAAAAAATTTGACGTGTAAAAGTGTTTCGTGAAACCTATTTGCAAAATAAATATCATTTATCATTTATCATTTATCATTATAAAACCAAATTAACGGGAATTTACTTAAGTTTCCTTTCTTTTCAGGTACATATAAAACATTATTATTTTTTTATAGATAACTTCTAGACAAACGGATGGATGGAGAGAGAGGCAAAAAAAAATATGGACATATTGTGTAAGGAGTGTAATGAAAGAAAAGGGAGTTAGTGATAGTGTGACGGTTGACAAGACAGGGTGGAAGTAAAAAACGTTTTGTACAGACTCCAAATAACAAGGGACAATGGCAGAAATTTGATGACTTTCTAACGCCTGTTTTAAATACGCTATCTATCTACGGTTGCAGCTACTAAAGATAAACAAATCTATCCTTTTGCCCTTACTTGCTTTCCTATAACCTACCGAAGTATAGCATATCCTACCAAAATTGTGGATGGATAGATAGAATCTTACTGTTTATCAGGGATAACTATCTATCTATGAACTGCGGTAGGTTATTGAAAACGAGCGTAGGTAAGTGCGCTCTATTAACCTATCCATAATAAACAAAGAATTGCATAATTTCAGTTTAACATAATCTGAAGTGCAATTAAGCTTGTAAGCCATGCTGGAGTAGGCAGAGTAATTAAGTTTCTGTTATCGTGAACGCGTAAAGTAACAGCTGATCGGTATCTCCCATTAATTATGGTAAAGTAATTAATGATGCGGGCTCCGTGTAAGTTATTGGAGAAAAACAAGCGAAAAGTGAAAATTTCCACATAGAGTTTAAGAATTTGGTATGGGTAAACTTGTTTTGAATAAAAAAAAAATGTGTAAGTATTCATTAAAATAAAAAAAACCGGGCAAGTGCGAGTCGGACTCGCGCACTGAGGGTTTCGTACCAACCAACCTACCTATAAAAACAGTTTAATTCTCGAATCGAGTCTTGAAGACTTTTCAATTTTTTTTTCTTGTGACGTAACTAAAAATTTTTCAGTTTTCAGACTTTTCCCGATATTAGTGCTATAATACCTTGCTTCGTGCCAAATTTCAAGATTCTAGGTCAACGGGAAGCACCCTATGAGTTTTGATTCCTTTGACAGTGTCGAAATGTACGTTTTTTGCAACATAAACGGGCGTATCTTTTTTTCCCGTCAACTTACAAGTTTGATTTTTGCACAACTTCAAGGGACCGCGGATTTCAATATATGGTTTTAATTTCAACTTGATACCTTCACGCGTTCCTGAGAAAAAGGGTCTTGACAGACGGACGGACGGACAGACGGACAACAAAGTGATCCTATAAGGGTTCCGTTTTTTTCCTTTTGAGGTACGGAACCCTAAAAAATCAATTTCAAAGCCTCACATATTCTCTTGAAAACTCTTCGTCTCTATTCAAAAGTTTATCACTTTTTATTTGATCAAAGCTGTAAAACAATTATTTCAGTCATAGCGAGATTTTTATCAGATAGCCATCAGGAAACACTGACTCCAGCAGGGAATTCTTAGCTGCATAAATGTGATTCCAAAACGCTCTGTCCGCTTGGGCGGGATATGTAAGTACATTGCCATACTTCTGGTGGTCTGATGATGGTACGAGTTTGCCGAAATTAGTTTATGAATCCCCGACCGGTCCTATGAGACCGCGCTGTTATTGTTTTACTATTGTGTCTCGTTTTGTGGGTATGTGATAGGTTAAGCTATGCAATTTCAACGCGCACGCTCCGATAATGTAACCTTTGAAGCTTTGACTCGACGAGTGCATTATTACCGATGATACCGCAAACCAAGTGGGCACTTACGGACCATGAAAGCAAAACCGCGGGAATAAGCTAGTCAATAATATACTAAAAACAGTCACGTAGGCAATAAAAGGGTAGGTCTAAACAAAAATGATATTATTGAAGAATAAACTGTGTGTAAATCAATTTTATCGACGCCGAAAAGATACTTACTGGGGCATAACCGAAACTGCTTCCGCGATATGAATGATAAACAGATGCACATTATTTGTTATTTATATTCGTATTTTTTATGAAAATATAACTTAGGAAAATATAACGTTAGAAAATAATAAATTTCGAGCCGTTTATGAAGGGAAGTACGGAACGTATTATGTATATGACAAATGTGTGTGATTCAAATTGTTGGTTGTAAACTCCGAAAAGGCGTTAAACTGTGGTGAATTTTTTGACGCACCTAAACTAACATTTCAGTATGGTAAAATAATTTGTTTATGAAATAATTTACCTTAGCATAATTATCTTATTTTTACCTGATACAGATATCTGAAGGGAAAACCAGGCCTGCGTGCTTCATTCGGACCTTACATGCCTCACTTGCAAATTAAGACAGGCATCAAAAATAAAATATATTGCAACGTAAGTTAAACTTGCGGTGTATAGTTTATATCGCCGTCATGCCTATAAACTAGCCAAATCGGCTGAAATAAGCGCCAAATTTTAAATGCGTGTCTTAGTTTTTCAAATGGAACACGTTGCTAACTGGGGCATAGTATGCTTGGTTTACCATATAAGATCTTTATAAGTATTTAATTGATTACGAACAATATTTCCCTATACTAAATTTGTTATAGGATGATTTCGGTGACAGCTGTCAGATTCATACAATGTAGCTATCTATCCTTTTCTCTCATCTTAAAGATGCATATTTTCGTCCTGCTGTCACCCAACCCATGCTATGTAAAAAAGACTATAGTGCAAAATATCTACACTGTCGTTAAAATAGGTTACTTTTTATTTCAAAAGCGAAGACGCAATAAAAGCTAGTATTTTATAGGACGAAGATTAGTTCCATTCTAATGACCTAATTCCCTAACATATTTTTTGGATATAACGTAAAAGGAGATGTCGAAAGATATCTCGAGAACATCCTTCTGTCCTCAATCAGCTTCGGCGTGAGAAGATTTGCAGCTGCCAGTGAACACTTGCTTTAATGATCATAACAGGGTCAACGAACTTTATTCTATGACTATAGGTACCTACTCTTTGAATAATAAAAATGATTTCCGACCATTGAACATATTTGCGAGTTAACAAACATTGATGTTTGTTACTTGACCATATGGATGTAGTTACTCAGATACCCGCGAAACGAGACACAATGTAAAACAATAACAGCGCGGTCTCATAGGACCGGTTGGGGATTCAAACGTTAAAGGAAAGGGGTGCGAATTTATTTCTATGGAAGCAGCTATAGTCAATTGTAAAACTGGTATTGGAAAATAGGTCGAGGACATTTTAAACAATACAAATATCTCCTGAGAAATGGTGTCTTAAAGGGTTGTACATATTTAAAAGTAGTATAAACTTACAATTTACTTGCGTTAATGTTTTTTTAACGTTTGAATCCCCAACCGGTCCTATGAGACCGCGCGGTTATTGTTTTACTATTGTGTCTCGTTTCGCGGGTATCTGAGTAACTACATGTTGTAATCGTGATTAATTTGGTGTATAGTGTCATACTTTTTATTTAGGAGAATTTAATGCCGGTAATCTTGTAGATATCTAAATATGTAAATAATACAGTAGGCTGCAATGTTGTAAACAAACGATTATACTGTTTTTTAGGGTAAATGTATATTGTAGCTATGTATTGTCTCATAAATAAATAAAATAAAATTCAATATATTACAAAGTACTCTATGGTTAAAGTATATCAAACTTATATTCGAGTAAATGAGCAATTTCGCTAAAAGCATAACCACTAGCAACGGCAAACGGCAAGTATAAAATAATTTAGCGCAATACTACAGAGAATAATTAAAGTTAAGTACACGAACAGAATAATCGTGCGCAATGTGCACATGTGCAAATATTAAATACAGAAATGAACAACCCCAATTTTCATAGAACAGCAGTTTCTGCGAAGTGTTTCCGTTTCGGTACGCAGATTTTAGGCACCAAAATTTTCGGCATCCCAGCTATTCTCGATTCGGTACCAACAGGTATTTTGGATTAGGATTTTGTATTGGTTACTACCATCGAAAATACCTATTGGTGCCGAATCAAGAATAGCTTTTTTATGAGCCTATTCTGTCCCACTCCTGGGCAAAGGCCTCCCTCCACTCTTTCCACCTTTCGCGAGCCCGTGCTTCCTCTTGCCAGTTCTGGCAGAATCTATCCAATTCGTCCCACCATCTCCAACACCAACACCAGCACCAACTCTGTGCTACTTTGGCCCACAGTTTGTCGGGCAGGCGGCAGAAATAGGTGGTGAAAATCTGGGTGTCGAAACGAGAATACTTCGTTTCTGCATCGTTGCTAGATAAGCCATAATCCTGTTCTTTGTGCACTAGGGGGTTATCTAACACTCTCATTAGAACTAAGTGGTGTCCGTTTGATCGCTTTGCATATGCCACGTGCAATATTCAGTAATGTTATGGCCTTTCACATTGAAAAGCGATACGCAGCGATGAATCTATAATTTTATTACTGATGCGTGTGTTGCAATTTTGATTCGATTTATTTATGGCTTTTGCAATGTAAAATGAAATAGATTGGAGGCAAAAAAATTACTGCAATAAATAAAATATCGGCTTTAGTAATTTTTTTTCTCATATTATTAATCTCTTTTCACAATTCCAGTTATGTCATCTTTCGTCGAATCTATTTTTTTTGCCTCACTTTTATTACTAAGTCGTGTCTGCAGTAGCCTCAACAACATTCTTAGCGTTGTCGTTATTAAAATAATTTTAAGTCAATCTAACAAAAATATGAATTTTCTGATACAACTAAACAATTGATATTATTATTTATAACCATTCATAATATCACTAAAACTAGTAGCTCTTTACTTTAATTGAATAACATTATGCAGAAGATAGCCTATAAAACGGACGGTCACAAAACATTTAGTATGTAAATGCCTTAACAATAGACGCAATTCTGAATGGAACTTTAAGTGAATTAGCTAATGGGTTCGATGGTATTGAAAGCTCGCCTGACGACTATTAATGTTGTTCTTAGTATTTCATTATGTGTTATTTTAATTGATTGTAATATAATTTCAAATTCTTCGAAAAATTTCATAGTTTTTTCACATTAGGGTTAATTGAAACTTTAATAATTTCATCAAAATTTGATGTTCTTAATTACTGCTTGTATAGGTTTTTGTTTTTATTATGTCTAGGCTCGCCTTTGACTGCTGTCTTACCTGGTTCCTATCAGGGTAAGCGATGATGTGGTCGATAATAGAGCACACTTGCTGAACAGTAACCTATTCACTCTTGACTTTAAGGTCATTAAAATACAACCTGGGGAGGCTGTATTTCAATTCTCACTCTAGCCCTGAAGGCACCTAAATTATAATCAAATGGGTAGATCGCTGCAGGCAAATTGTCCCAATTCTTCGATATACGCCGAATAAACGACGAGGAAAAACGCTTAGTCCGGACCGTAAAGGTGTTAACAATGTGAACGTAAAAGTCTTTTCAGTCCCTACCAAAATTGGTAGGTAACATCCAAATTGTAAATACGTCAGAAAAGATAATATGTTACATTTTGTGGTTATGTTTTTACACAATAATGCTTTTAAAGCACACTGCCTATTCCTATTCCAGAAATTTGAGCACACAAACAATACTGAATTTAGTACTCCTTTTAAGAAAACGTGGGTTGACCTACATACGGAGTAAATAGCTAGGTACCCGAAAATTTATACAGTTGTTTAATTTGATGAACACCTCTAGCCAGAACAATGTAGCCTGTAATAACACTATTATGAAACTACTGTATTGTGACGTCATAATTGTATTACATTATTGTTTTGAAAGTATTTGTCTTGGTTTGTAACTGACTAGCCGATTCGTCATAATGGTCATGCTTAGTAGACGATACATGGATTTTGTGGAAGTTTTAACCTATCACATACCCGCAAAACGAGACACAATAGTAAGACAATGACAGCGCGGTCTCATGAGACCGGTCGGGGATTCAAACGTGCAGAAAAGGTACGAAAGTGTGGGAGTTGAATTTGATATCTCGGTAATTTGTTCCTTTTGAGGCGAGATAAGATAAAAAAGTTGCTCGTCACATTGAACAGATCACTTCCTCTTTCCTTTTCAAGAAAACTTTTGTACATTTTTCTTACGCACCCCTTGCGCTTTACAAAGCGCAAGGGGTCGGCCAGCTTTGATTTTCACAATCATAAAAAAGTATAGCAGGTAGCTTGTATATGTATTTACAAACATTTGGGCCTCTATCGTCAGTTTTACAGGATTCCTAGTTCGAAAATATAACAAAAAATTTCTTCGAGCCGGATGAACGATGTTTGTAGAATCCTAGTAACCACATAAAGTTCCAAAGAAATAAGTCGCAGTTTAACTAACGCATTTGGCCAACTTCAGTCGTAAACACATAGTTAACAGTGCTATAATGTTGATCATGATCACAACTGTTAAGGTTTGTGTCACCATCTATATTCGAGTTAGCCAACTGCAGACAAATAGTCTGAAAGATATACTGGCACGAGAGTTGGCTCGCATTCACGACAACAATTTCTAAACATTTAATCATAGGCACTTTATTGCGTTCAAAATTAAATTATGTGGATAATTGGACGCATATTTTTTATGAGTTCCGCACACCCACTGTAGACATTAAAGAGCTATTTTGAAGGGATTCGTATTATTTATGTTCGACTGTAGGTAAGTTTCAAGGAAACCTTTGAACACGGGACGCCCTACATCTCCTTTCCTAAGAAGTTATTAATGTTTTTACACATAACCCTCTGAATTTATACTTTGCTTATGACTAAATATTACACTCCAAATTTCCTGTTAGTTTTTTGGTGTAGGCAAATGAGCGTCAGTCACTATTCATTCATCTTTTATTTACGCACGACATTTGTTTTATTGGTCTGGACTAAGCCTAATCAAAGCTTTGTGGTGTGACTGGTGCGCTTAAAATAAACAATTACGGGATTTGAATTTATGAATAACATGTAACTATCGGAGTATAAATAAATACTCACAATAAACATGTTTGTTAATAGTAATTGAAGTACGTAAGCCAAGTTTACGTATATAGCAAATCTGACGATATCACTTGTGAGTATACTAAAATGGTACAAGGTTGAACAAATTTGTTATTTGTCTCCAATAATACTGGTAGAAACTACTGCTGCAGAAGCGGTTAGTATTGTAGTTACTCAGATACCCGCGAAACGAGACACAATAGTAAAACAATAACAGCGCGACAGCGCGGTCTCATAGGACCGGTTGGGGATTCAAACGTTAAGGGTATGGTTTGTAAGTTGTCTAATTGACAAAGCATCCTTGAATGAAAACATCCGCCTCTGTTTAAGTACCATTATCTTGCATAAAGTTTAAATAAATAAATAACGTCAGTCAGTGTAGTCAAAGATACGTAAAAAATTATTGAAGATGCGTAAGAAAACATGAATTGTCCTTAAAAACTTCAATATGATAAAGGGTTCTAATTTGATTTTGGGAATCACTCGCAGCGGTTTCCAATGACTTTAATGGAGAAGACAGAAGTCGGAAATCTCTCGCAACGGGATACTAATGACATGAATAGAGAAAACAATGATAGGAACCACATCAAATGACCTTAAATTGAATACAGGCTCAGAGATCAAGACAACAAAGTAAACAATTCTCAATGTCAATAACAACAATGTTGATAAAGATGAACTTTAGCCAACATACAATACAGAGCACGAAACCAATATTCCAATCGCTTTAAATGTCAGTGAGGATAAATGTAGGAAGTACTGTATATCCAAATTAGGAGTGACTGACTGCCATAGCATGGACACATTTACCCATCGTTTTGTGACGACGGACATCCGATCGAACTTGTTTGTTTTATCTGTCAAAGGATATCCTATAGTTACGATATTTTTAGAAATGTTCTTACTGTTGCATGTGTATCTTTAAGCAAGTTTGTTGCGTTTGGGGTGTATTGTTGATGGTCGTTCTTCTTGTCATATAAGAATATTAACTTCTGCAAGCGACTTTGCTTGCTTGAAATTAGATTATCCATACAATTGGGCCTTCGTTTCGCCTCCTAAAAGTTGAATTTGCAAAAATACCTTCACTAAGAAGGTTCGTCTTCGTCATAAAAGATAGCCTCGTGCAATATTTTACGTTCCTGAGCTCTGATTTCCACGATTTACATAATGGATAATATTATTTAGTTAGTCATATACATATTTTACATCATTACAATTCATGTCATGGTCTTTGCAAACGCTGCTATGTATTTGAGATTTATCAAAATTACTTATTACATTTTTTTTTATAAATATCTAATTAAGTTTAACTTTCATCTGCTGGAGTATACCAATTTTAGTTCTTGTAATACTCGTATAAAACAAAAGGTTTGTCTCATTGTCCTGAAAAACGTAGATCATATTTGTTGTCAAACATACCATTAATGTTTAATTTACTATTACTTACTGGAATTTGGTTTTGCCAATTTTTGTTTGTTTGGTTGTGGTATTGTCGTTGTGTAGCATGCGGGGAATGCTTGATAATGCTAACAATATTGTTAGGTTTATACTCGTATGCTACAAATCTACTATAGATTGGTTTTGTTTTCTAAAAGACTTTTTTTTACTAATCGAGTCGAATTGTAAATGTCGTTAAATATTTGGGACGCATTTTGAAATGAAAATTTACCGAATATTTTGGTACGCAATAAATTTGATCAAGCTCGCTGCCAAAAATGTTTAATTAAAATTCACGAACACTTTTGCGGATGAATTTATCTCCAATAAACTATATTTTACACTACGCGTAAAAAGTACGTAACTCTTTCATAAAAATGTGGGTAGTACTCACCAATTAACTGCAAACAGAAATAAACGAGAAATCCAATGTCAATTTGAGTTTGTCGAATCAATTGCGGGCCAGAATCGCTTGATTTCTTTGAACACGCATATCAAAGTATAATAAAATATTGTCACAAAAATAATCCTCGTAACGTATTTAAATGTTTCTGTCATCACAAAACTTGCTTATCAAAATAACTTTCACTGTAACAGTCACGAATAATTTTTGTTCGTTAAATTATGTTCGCGCCAAATTATTTTATTTATCAGCCAAGCGTGCGTCGTCGTCGGCACCATATGTTACACTGACATAACGACGGTAGCGCACAATGCGCTCGCGCAAGCATTGTCAATAAAGTTGTACACATTTATTTTCGCAGTCAATCAAATCTCAACTCTGCTGCTCAAACATAAAGGTCAAAATAAAATTAACCAACAAGTTAAGGTACGCGAGTAAACGGGACAACATGAGTCATTCTTCGATCCACAGCTGGCTGCGTCATTCATAATTTTTTCTCATTATAATTTCGCTGCTATGACGTCACACTAAGGCCTATATTCAATTGATTTTTGTAATATTTTATTGTTTTCTCACAATGGTTGATGTTTAGTCCAGTCATTTTAGTACTTTCACCTCGGAATTCGAGATACCCAGCTGTAAGTTTGTAAATAGTTGTATATTGACACCCTAAAAGTTGTCTCAAAACCTACATATGGTAGGGTGTACGCAACTATTAAATTTCAAGGTCAAAGGGCCCAAAAATCGTTTTTTTTGCACTTTTTTTGTAAATATCTCATTTCCTAAAGGTTTTTTGCTATTTGTATATTTAACAATATTGTAGAATACAAAATTCTCTACAAATTTTGCATAAAAAACTTTTTCCTACGGTGAACCGTTTTCGAGATAGAGGGCGGAGAGCGCACGGTCACAGCATCACTTCAGGTCAACTGGTTCCTCCGGTCGAAAACGCGCCATATAAGTTGAAATATTTGTAAATTTTTATTAACTAGTATATTATATTTTATGATTTTTTTCCTAACCTATCCACTTTTTATTCAGTATTAATTTATTTAACAACACTTACCTGGCGTGTCAGACGTTTACTCACTAAAGCCCACTCCTGTTCCTTCTTTGCCTTTGTTCTAGGGCCCCAGTCAGTGTACCCTTTCACATACCCCATGGCCCCAGTGGATTTCGACCCTGCTGGGCCCCTACGATTTTCTGAAATGTTCTTGAAGTACGCATTGATCATTACGCGTCGTCGACGACTTGAGCACAATCCGGATGGTAATTGGACGACAGGACGGCGATCTACGCATTGCTCGCCGTCCGCCGTCGCTATGGGCTTGTGAACGGATGTACGATGGAAAGGAGCAGTGCGTACTGAACTGAACTCACTTACTGAGAATAATTAGTTTCTCTTACTATGCTATGCTTTTTTTAATTTAAATATCTCTATCTTTCTTTAATTTTCAAAGTATATAACTAGGGTATGTCAATTATTAATAGAAATTGTAGCAAGAACCTATTTTGGGCACGAAGGAAAAGTGATTACTGTTAACAATAATTATTTAAGAAATTAGTTTCTCGTTTTGAACTTGTATGGATATTATTTTTTTGTAGCTGGTTTTCATAAAGTAGTATACCATTTTGGAATCTTGATTAGTTGCACCAATGTTTAAAAAAACTTGCCATAGTAGTGTTCATACTTTTTTTTAAACCAGGACTAGCTAAAGTTGGCTAAAAGTAAAAATCTTCAATAAATTTGGGTAATCACATAAGTTTCATTCATTTTTGTAATGAATTTAGAGGAATTCTGGATTTTTTAAGAATAGCAGTAGATAGCAGTTTTATTCAGGTTGTCGCTACAAAAAAAGAACAGCAATATTTAAACAACTGTGGTAATGGTAGAGGAAAATATGACAACAGATCTAAATTTTAAAAGAATTTATTTGTGTTATTTCACTTATTACTTAAAAATTGTGTGATATTTTTTTTGTATTTTTCTCCGAATAGTCACAACTATTCAGACAAATATTTATAATCATTGATTTATCGATAGTTCATTAACTACATATAGGTATATGGCGCGTTTTCGACCGGAGGCACCAGTTGACCTAAAGTGATGCTGTGACCGCGCGGTCTCCGCCCTATATCTCGAAAACGGTTCACCGTAGGAAAAAGTTTTTTATACAAAAATTGTAGAGAATTTTATATTCTACAATATTGTTAAATGTACAAACAGCAAAAAACCTATAGGAAATGAGATATTTACAAAAAAAGCGTAAAAACCCGATTTTTGTGACCCCCGACCATGAAATTTAATAGTTGCGTACACCCTACCATATGTAGGTTTTGAGACAACTTTTAGGGTGTCAATATACAACTATTTACAAACTTACAGCTGGGTATCTCGAATTCCGAGATTCTTACCTTAATTGAGCTAATTTGACTGGACTAGTTCTATTTTTTTTTTAGCGGTGTGAATGCATATCCTGATGTTGTGAGTCAAATTTTAACGTCTAGTCTCGGAATTGGCAATTTCAACATGCTTGATGAGTCTTCGCCTGTGTGTAAATTTTCAAGGACACTTAATTACACGGTATGTTAATTGATAATAGTTAAAAATCTGATAGGTAGATAGTGGATAGTCATTAACAAATTACCTACCTACCGTTTCAAATAATAAATGAACTTAACTAACTTGAAACGTTGACTTGCTTGTTTCCTTGTTTTTATAATGTTACGTCTAACATTAAATGCTTGTAAAATTAGAAGGCTTGTTAAATTAATAATATGGACATTCTATTTACATTTTATCTAAATTAAATAGTCTTGTTTGAAAAAAATCAATATATTTATTGTTTGAGTAGCTGATGAATGATGAATTCCGTACCGGAGTCTGTGTTTCTGAATAGCTACAGCCCAGCCCCTAGGCTAACCCCTAGGTCTTTAAGCCAAGAGTGAACAGGAAAAAAATACGACTAGCATGTCAAAAAATAAACTTAAATCCAAAAGATGGTTTATTAGTTTAATTTATAGAAATAAACCATCCATTCAAAATCAACCATTGTGGTTGTACAAAGGTGTCGGTGCGCGAATCCGACTCGCACTTGTTTTAAATTTTGTCTGTCTGTCTGTTTGTTATAGACTCGCTAGTCTAAAATAAATTATATTATGAGATGGTAGATAAGAGGTAACCTTTTTCTTTAACTATCCAATTAACCCAGTTTAAACAAATATTGCCTAACAAACTTTTAATTAGCGATTATTAGTAAAATTATGTTATTAATACTTATAAATAAGGTAAAATAATTGGGTAACGGTAAGATTACACGCTTACCGTTTAAAGCTATATTCGAAGTAATTATAACGTGTTATACGAACTCCCAGTGGTCATTAAGTATCACTCAATGGCCCTCTAAATTACCCTTAAGGTGTAATTACATTCGTAATTAAAATGAAATGTCGTTTAGGGGCGCACGTTAAAAATTAATTTATGCTCTGTGGGTAAATCAGGATTTAATGCGAGTCCTTTTATTGTGTGAAGATATGAAAAGGCTCTTTTTTTGAGGTGTTACTAAGCCTTTGCTCCTCGTCCGTCTGTCTGTTTGACATCGGGCCATATCATAAACATAGACCGCAATAGGTTGACAATTGAAATTTTCACAAAGTGTGCGAAACGATTGCTTCTATAACGAAGTTCTACTGTCATTACATTAACCATTTTTGCATGACTGTGTAATGTAGTGACTAGGTATATAAGTTTCATCTTTTTAATTTTAATTTGATGAAATTTAAGTTAAGGAAATTTTAATTGACATAATTTATTTTAATTTGATTAATTTTTATAATTTTATTTTAAGGTTGAAATCGAACTGAATTTTTAATGTAATGTATTTTTTTTATGGTGTGTTTTAATAAGGGAATAATTTTCTGACAAATAAATATTCATCGTTATTATCATAACTACAAAAGGAAATGAATTCAATTATCACACCATCTAACTATAAAAATACTCTAAGGGCCTGTTTCACAATATCCGAGTAGGCACTACTCACTGAATAAATTCAAAAAAGGAACAGATTTTGTATGAAATTATCTGCCAAGTAAGATACTCGAAACTTAATCATAGGTGGTGAAATAGGCCCTTAGTAAACATTCTCAAATCGAATTAGCAAGCATAAAACTGTCGTGAAACGTACATTTTCCCGCACGACTTGAAATTAACTTCGGTGCGCAAAACTTTAGATTTCACATCGTTGAACCTTAATATAGAGCTACGAATTATTCCGTAGAGCTATTCGACACAAGTAATTGATTAAAATATTCGGATTCAAAGAGAACGTTCATGAATGTTTCACTGTTTAGTAACGGTTGACGATTCTTGTGTAAGTTGCAGCCGAAGTTGGTAGACACGACGCTTGAACTAACGCAAATTGAATTATTTCAAATTTAATTGAATTGAATTGTAACCTACGATTTTATATAAAAGCAAGGGGATGAATATTGCTTCCTCGATGCAGGTAATTAGTAAGGTAGGTATTTTATTCACGCGACAATACTCCTATTTAGTTTCGGTTTTCAATTCTGAGTAAAAAAGTTATCAGAAGAAGTTGTTTTAACACTTGGTTATAGTAAAAATATCTGTGAATTTCCGTTTAAATAATAAACAACTTATAGCAAACTTTGTCACAGTCGTCTTCATGTATACAGATTCTACAGATTTTTTTTCTAGGTGGGAAGTCATCTGATGACTTCTCCCGCTCTTGGGCGGAGCAGTTAGGCGTGACTCTAACTGACTAATACCGACTCCTATGTTCCTTCTTTGCCTTTCGTTCTAGGGCCTCGGTCTACTGTTCCGCCTGATGGACAGACGATATTGTCTTTGCAAGAGGGAGTAGAACTTGCTTGTGGGTGGTACTGAAGCATGAAGTTTTTACACAAGACCAGAACAGTCTTTAAATGATGACGATGTAAAAACAGTTTCAAAAAGAGCACGGAGGAGTTTTAGGGTGTTAAGATGGTCACCCATCAACAAATTGCCCTTGCCCAGCGTTGCTTAACTTTAGAGATCGATCCGTGTGGCTTATACTCTATTAGCCCTATTCTTTATATTTATTTATTATAATCTACATGAAACTGAAGAAGGTTTCGTCAGTTTACGATATAGCTCGTTGCCGAGCACTATCGTTGGCTCGTATTTCTTACTTTGCTGCAGTTTAAAACACGAAATAGATAAAAGAGATTGAGAGTACCAACATCTTCATTCAAACGACATTTTACTAGCTTCAGGTCATAGTTCCCAAATATGTAAATTCTTCCGTATAAAAGTACCTAATATTTCACACAATGTAACAATATGGTTCAGTTCTGTTCATAGTCGGAGTACGTCTTCTTTTATATAGGTTATAAAGTGCCAAAGGTCCAATAAAAAGATGCATCAGTGAATAAACAAATATAAAGCTGCAACACCACCGCATACCTTTACGAGTGTGATTGTAGTGCAAGAGTCTACACTCTCGTACTACAATCTCGCAGTAGTGCAAGAGTGTGGCGAGATTTTAGTATAAGCATGTTTTTTTTTTAAATCACATAAACCAGTGCTTGACTGCAATCCCACCTGATGGTAAGCAGTGACACAGTCGTTGATGGTGAGGAGCACTAGTTAATTAAGAGCCTACTCATTCTAGTCTTGAAGACACCCATATTGTAATCGGACGGAAAGACCGCAGCAGGCAAATTGTTCCAGTCCTTCGCTGTACGCGGTATAAACGACGAGGCAAAGCGCTTAGTCCGGACCGTGCAGGTTTCGACAACGTAAGGATGGATTCTCGCCGTACGATAGTTCGTCCGTTAGTAGAAGGGAGATGGCGGAATTTGTTGGAGGGTTAAAACCTTATTGATAATCCTGGCCGACTCCAAGTTACAAGCTAGGTAGGAATGTTATTTCCTGGGGTTGTTATAAGCAATCGTGTATCGCACTTTCGTCTACCGAGGCGGAGTATATAGCTTTGTCTGAAGCTGCCAAAGAGGCGGTATACGTCCGTGCGGTTCTTGCTGAGTTGATAGGTCAATGTCACACTGTAACCCTGTATAGTGACAATCAGTCTGCGGCGAAGCTGGCTAGTAACCCAGTGTTCCATAAGCGAACAAAACATGTAGACATTAGATATCACTATATTCGTGAAGCTGTTGAGAATAGGGTGTTAGAACTGATGTACATGCCAACAGAGCAGATGACTGCTGATGTGCTCACGAAGGCACTGCCTAGCTGTAAGCACTTGTCGTTTGTACGAGATATGCTTGAAGTCCTTCAGGATTAAGAGGGCGTGTTGGAGGGTTAAAACCTTATTGATAATCCTGGCCGACTCCAAGTTATTTTAAATGACTGAAATTGTGTTCGGTGACTTGTCTAAAAAATTGTTTTATGTCATGTTGTGTGCTGAATAAATTCTGCTAATATTTTACACTAAATACGTGTTTAAATATGATTTATATCAGAATTAGCTCATGCAATGTAGTGCAAGATTGTAGAACAAGACAGAAACAAAAGACTGTAGGCTATCCTATTCATAATTTTTACAAAAATCCCCCACTACGCATCCGCGCACATCTCTTCTAGAAACATACCCTTATCGAGGAGGCCATTAAAGCAAAGATAACACTGCGTGCACCTCTAGCACAAACGTAGTGGATATAAAAACAGCTTTATGGAGCTGCAGACACAGTGTCCTCGTGTGGAAGGAAGGATGGAAACTATACGATGGAAGTAAGAAGCAACTATAAGTCGGAAGATGATGAGTTCTGAGAAATAAATGCAAGTTTGTAGTTCGTCGAGACACTATCTCTTGGAACTGCCCTTATTGCGGATAGAAGTTTAGTGGTTTGATATTATGAGTTTTGCTTTTTACCAGAAACGCAAAGGGTAAAAACGGGACTTAAATCCTACATTATGTTATTAGAGTTCTTCACGTAATTATAGCATACTTATACTCGTACAACAGTCCAAAAACCATTACCGAACTAGATACAACATACATAATTATTTGGTTTGAAGATCTTCCCTTTCAATAAACTTTTTTGACGTTTCACCACGTTTCGTATACCTCCAAAATGCCATCATTTTACTGAGTGATGGCCACGCAGCACGATGCGATGCACTTTTCAAGATTAAAATATAATTAAAGTAAAAAATAAATGTCCAAAAGAAAAAAAAGTGCGAGACCAAAAAGGCGCATATTCAACATGTGGTGCGACATTTAAAAACAATAATTACAACAGGGCCGTCAAACGTTTCGCTGCTGTCTACCTGGCACCGCAGTGAATTTATAGACTAACAATTAATAAATAAACTAAAAAATACTGTTTGTGTTACTTATTAACCTTTTTGTCTTATTTTTATACATATTTTCCTCGCCAAAAAACCCTACAATATCATCCAACAAATCTCAATATCACTGAAAAAAAGCCGCTATTTTTTGGACTAGAAGCATACAATTTTCCACCTTTTTACACACAATTCAAGTTCGTGACATTACTGTCTCGCTTATCGCAGCCTTTCGGAAAGTTCCCGCGACGCCGCGACGGTCCCAGGCGTGACGTCTCATGATTTATTATGAGTCGAGGACTTTTATAAGGCCTGTGTTTTTAGAGAATTTCGGCTCTTTGGGGCCTAGTTCGGTAGTTAGTACTTTTTATTATTGAAATAAATATTTATTTCTTAACTAGGTAATTACAGTATAATAAAAATTCTAAACTAATTATAACTAACTGAAAACGAACTAAATTAAAAATTTATAAAGATTTAGATTAAATACTAATAGGTAAAGTACCTATTGTTGTACGGCGCAACGGGATCTAGACCCCGATTTCCTGCCACCATAAGCGTAGGCTTGCGGACGACGAATAATAGGTAGCTCCCCGTCCGGACCGAACCGGACTCTTCGACAGCGCAGAAGGTATCTGCAAAACCCATGCGTTGTGGGAAAGAGGTACATAGCAGTGGGATGTAGTCAGTAAAAGTCTATTACGCCCTCCCACTCCACCCTAGAGCGGAAGAAGACAGTGACTGATTTCCCTAGTTAAAAACCGGGCAAGTGCGAGTCGGACTCGCGCACTGAGGGTTTCGTACCAACCTACCTATAAAAACAGTTTAATTCTCGAATCGAGTCTTGAAGACTTTTCAATTTTTTTTTCTTGTGACGTAACTAAAAATTTTCAGTTTTCAGACTTTTCCCGATATTAGTGCTATAATACCTTGCTTCGTGCCAAATTTCAAGATTCTAGGTCAACGGGAAGCACCCTATGAGTTTTGATTCCTTTGACAGTGTCGAAATGTACGTTTTTTGCAACATAAACGGGCGTATCTTTTTTTCCCGTCAACTTACAAGTTTGATTTTTGCACAACTTCAAGGGACCGCGGATTTCAATATATGGTTTTAATTTCAACTTGATACCTTCACGCGTTCCTGAGAAAAAGGGTCTTGACAGACGGACGGACGGACAGACGGACAACAAAGTGATCCTATAAGGGTTCCGTTTTTTCCTTTTGAGGTACGGAACCCTAAAAATGATATACCTGTTAATTTATCAATGTTGATCTCTCGAGTTTAGCCTTGGTTTAGACGATGGTCCAGGGCGAGAGAGAATGGGAATCGGCCACATTCTTCTGGTTAAAAAAACAAATTAAATACAGAATAAGGTGACCGATTCCCATTCTGTAGGAGTAATGCAAGCAGTGGAGATTCGCAACTAGGAGGGAGCGGACAGCATCACACCCCAGGTACCGCCGCAGGAGACACGGGCTTGTGGACGACGAGCAACAGGTAACTCACTGTTCAGGGGTCCGGTAAGGACCAAGCCTGGGTCGAAAGCCCTTTGTGTTCCACAAGCGCCTTAAGCAAATTTTAGCAAAACCTTAGGGGCATAGCAGAGCCGAAGCCTACTAAAGCTATGGGTCGACTTCTCATACAAACAAACTCTACCCTTATAATATTTCAGTCAAATATTTTTATTTAGGTTGGTATATTTCCATACACAAATATACTTACAAAATAAAAAAAATATCTAAAGAGTAATTGAATACGTAGCGATAGCAGTTTTTGTCGTTTGTTCTTTCCTAGAGTGTAGTCATTAAATCGTCATTTTCTCACGCTGGAAGGAAATGAGAGTAATATTTTTTGGGATACGTTATCGTCCGGCGTTTAATCATGTCCGTGCCTGTTTCAACTGTAACAAAGAGAGGCAAATCGTGCAAAATGAGAAATAAAATAAAACGAGCTGTAGGCTGATTCACGTGAAATCAAACAAGTCAAATATCGTTGAAGTTATAGCCGTTCGATCGAAGTCCAAAATCGGTATTCATGTGCTCCTTGATCGGGATTCTAAAGGTGAAGATGCCATCTAGCCAATTTCAGCCGCAGCGACCGCATTTATTGACTCTCTTTCATGGTGGTTGTGAGCTCAGATATTTTGCTGCTCTGTTATGTGCCCTCATGTGACTTGAATTCTATAGAACGACTATTCAATAGGCTTCAAACTAAACGTCTATCAACAACTTCTTGTTAGTAAGTTAGATACATTATTCTACCAGGATAATAATACAACAAATAATAATAAACACCAACTAACCAAACTTATAACTTATAATGATTGACATAGCTGAATACGCATCAACGACACTTTGATCGAACGACTTTAAAATCGGTGTGGTGCAAGCTCGATTGATGGATGTACCTAAATACGATAATGGATTAAAAAACTAAGTCACTACGATATCGTTACGGTTTTGATTACGTGAATCGGGTTGGTCGCCTCGAAATTACCGGAAAGGACACGGATTATTTTTGATTTTGTGACAAATCCAATCATTTGTCACCCAGTTCCCTTTGCAATGTCCAGTTCGATAAAGAATAACCATTTCCGTGCTTTCATGCAGAGGCTTAATTTATATTCAGGTAAATCCATTTGATATCAGAGACAGCAGTAAATTATGACGTCATGCATGGAACGTGGCAGTAGCTTTATTGTTGAGTTGAACTTTTCCTGGAAAGCCTTGCTGATAAAATACAAACATTTCTGTTATTAATGAGTATCGGACACTTGAATCCACGTTTTACAAGACATTTTTTGTAATTATTTTTTTCTAGTTTCTGCCAGTGGTTTCGCTGATATGAAAGTAGAAAAATAATAACTATCCCAAGGGAATTTACTGTCGTGGGCTATTCCGTGATGAGAGTGCGGGGATGAGCAATGGGCAATGGGCACCGTCCGTCCGTCAAGTAAGGTCCGAACCCGAGTAGTCAGCGGCGTGTAGTATTCCTTCCTCGCTCACCTCAAAGAGATGTAAGCAAAGCCAAAGTAAAAAAGTAAGTGAGGGCCAAGTAGGACCGGTGCCCGCTAGAACCACGGTGAATTTCTGAAAAGTAAAGCCTGTGGACCTAGAACGCAAAGGGTAATTAAAGAACATAGGTGTAATTTTGTCATAAGTCAGTACAAGTCTGATCCTGACTCTGCACCTTAGATCGGGAGAAGACATTAGATGATTTGGAACCTCAAAAAAATGTGTCTTTAGAATAATATTCTTCTCATAAGTTATTGTTTGGTCAGAGACCATAAGGAGATAATAACGAAGCTTGAGGCTTTAGACTTTACGATAGCTGCTATATTTAATACTATGTCACTTCACGTTCACGAGACCACTTTATCAATATAAAATTTGCTGCACGCACTTAAACTTTTTCAAACCAACTTTACTGACAACCCACTTCAGAACATTCATTAAAAACCTGCTGACTTCATGTCTGTGATGCTGCAATGCAAATTTTTTATCAGCATAATGCTGTATGCTTCTGTGAACATTATTTACGAATGCATAGTAATAAAAACAAGGCGAAACGCCGAACATAGTCGTTTTTATCATAAATTATTTATTGTTGCATTTTATAGGGTGATAAAAATAAAATTTAACGGACCAGCGGCCAGAATGCACTATGATAATAACATTTATTTGGTTTTATTTTACTGTAGTACGGTTAGTAAAACATTATTGCTGTCGGTGACTGCACATATTAGTTTTTCGCTACATGCTAAAATTGAATTTAGATAGCAGTTCGTTTAACCATTTTAACTTAACATTTTATATGGCTAGATTCTCGATGTCTCTCAAAGATAAAGTAATATGCTACTAGAGTTAGATTTTGTTGAATTGGTCCAGTCGTTTTTAAGTTTATTCACTACAAATTAAATTTCAAAAATACAAATGTTTTGCCTTTATCTTATTAGATCAGTATAAGTATAGAAATATAGGTATAAAATAATGTCTACAAATACATGTACAAACATAAGTACCGATCTATAATTCGTGGATGCTTATAATTAGACATGTATTACATAAACAAATTAAATATCTATGGAAGATTCATTTTCCATTTCACTCTTGAAACTATTTGTGTGAACAAGCTAATAATTTAAAATACGCGACATCCCCTTGAACACTGAGATGAATATTCACAGCTTTTTAACCTAGAAATACAAATCAATATATGATAATAGATCACAATTCAACATTTCATGATACTATTGAATTTGCTCAACAGTCTACCTTAGCCTTTTCCCATAGGTTAAGTGAAAGTGAACCCCGGGGCTCTGGAATAAAGGTAAAGAAGGAACGGAAAGAAGGATATAGCCAGTAAAAGTCTGACACGCCGCTCTTCTGCTCCCACTCTGCTCAAAGCAGAAGAGTCATTGGATGATATCCCACATAAAATAAATCCTTAGCCTTTTCTGTATTGATATGCTTTTCCTTTTTGGAAGAAATGCCAGATTATTTTCAAAGCAGTGACGTCTCAAGAATGCAATTAAACCATTAAATATTCAGAACAAGTTCTATTGTTAGGTTACCTCTGGAGACGAACCACAAATGGATTTTTATTTTCGTCTGGAAGCGAATGCCACATTCGGAACTATGCATGAACAGCAAAGATTTAAAAGGCAGGGTGCTTGAATAAAATGACTTATTATATTTTGTTAATTAATTGTTCGTAATAGTGTTCATAATACGAACAGTTATTGGAAAGAGCTACTAATATCGTTTAATAAATAAATTCTAATAACTCCAAGGTCAACTTGGATTTTATGACAAAATTGTAGCTTCCAATTCTCATTCCTTTTTGCCTTCGAGTCGGGTTGCAATCGCAACTCAACTGCAATGAAAAACTTTGCACACTTACGTCAAAATGTAGGCAATTATAATTACTCCTTATTTTCTACCTTTTGCGATTCTTAAATCTAATAGCTAAACAAATATTGTACTAATATAAGGAATACTTTTGGTGACGGCGACAAATAAAATATTTGAACACTAACCTCAAGAACGGAAGACAAAAGATTTCCTCCAAATTAGGTCGTCGACCGAAGACAAAACTACACAAACATAAACACAATAAGGAAGAGGGGTGGCTTATAATTGAAACAAATTAATCTTAGCTTTTTTCAAATCAAAGGAAAAGGAATTGGCCAGTCCCAATTGTTTAATGTCATTGAACTTTGCCAGCCCAAATATAAGAGTACTTTAATTCAATAGCCCTAAAACTGTTTGAACTCCTAAAGCTAAGCTGACATAGTTTAGCTTACCTCGCCCAAAAAATAACCTTAACTATAGGTTATTTTTTTACACATAGCTATGTGTACTGACAGAATACTATGGGCCGGTTTAAGATAATAATATGGATGATTATGACTCCTATTAAAACTGAGTTGTATCAACCCCTGAGTTTGTTTCGGTGTTTCTTCTCAGGGTAGTCAGTTAGGAAACACCGGCCTCATCTAGATTAATAATTTTGACAAAAAAAAATTGACGTGTAAAAGTGTTTCGTGAAACCTATTTGCAAAATAAATATCATTAATTATTATCATTTATCATTTAACTAACTATAATGGTAACCATTGCCACATTGGCCGTCAAATTCCTGATCAATACGGGTTGCACCAAAGTAAATATGCGAAGGCCTACTGTCCACGGACGCGTGGCTTCATATGCGCGTATTAATAAATACGCGTCTATTTATTATACGCTTCGTGTACCTACGCCTGCGTTAAGGCGCGGGCCCACCGCGGCGCATGCTGTGCACGGGCACGCGGCGCATTTTAGCTGCGTGTATTCATTTGTTTGACAACGTGGGTCTGCATTTCCACTGGAGTTCACGAATATGACCCACGACTATGTATAGCATGGCACAGCGCACGGAGAGGCTACGCACGTGCCACTGCAAAACTGCGCTGCGATAAGCGAACTGTCACATAGTCGAGTGTCATATTCGTGTACTCCAGTGGAAACGTAGACCCACGTCAACAGCGTTGAGCTATGTAACCGTCTATTCGAGCAAGCCACGCATGTATCAATGACGTCAATTCATGCGTAGCCTCTCCGTGGGTTGCAGTGGACACAACCACATACATTTTCTTCCAAAGCGAAGCTTAATACACGTGCGTAGCCTCTCCGTGCACCGCGGTGGGACCGCGCCTTAAAGCTGGCACTCATACTCGTAAAACTACGAAGACGAAGACGAAGCGGCAACGTTATGCTTTCATTTCGTTGCCAGTTCGTCGACAAAGCGCAAATACGCCTCTATGAAGCAACGCGTCCTTGAGAAGAAGGCAATAACTAACATTTTTAAGTTATAAATCAGTGATACATTTATGTAAACAAGTATGTAATACTTTCTTAGCTAACCAAGATCCCTAAACTTAGCTTTTGCTCTGCAACCAGCTTTAGACAGAGTACCTAGTTTAATTCAATAACATTAATCGAGGCTTAGAACTAATCAATCGTTGTAATGTATAACTTTTCTTTGATAATTGTGTTCGTATATTTTCCTTTCATCAGCCTCTTCATATGACTACTCCCGCTCTGGATGGAGCGAGAAAGAGAGTCAGACGTTTACTGACTCTTTGCGGTCCAAGACCATGGTACCAAAACCTCATAAAATTTGAATAAGTACTCGTAAAAAAGGACCATGGTACCAGAACCTCATATAATTTGAATGTTATAAGTAAATAGAGGTTGATAATGCCTCGTTTTTTTAAAGACTCGTTTCCATTTTATTTTCTGGGCATTTCTCGAAATAACTTTACGAAAAAGAGTAAAAATGTAAACTCTTAATTGGATAAAACCATAAAATTGCACTACCAGACCAAAAATACAGGTAAAAGTATTGCAAAAAGGTTTTTATAATTAAGAAGTAGGAACGCGAAGGATTCTTCTCAACTCTAAGCCCAATGGAGTCGTAGACGGGATAAAAGTTTGTAATATTAATTAACAAATTTGCAACAGCTCTCTTAAACACACCTAGTTTCATAAACTTCAAGAGCTTTTCAAGGCTGAGTGAGCTTTTGATGTTATATCAACCCTTTTTAGTAAAAACAACGCAAGTGATAGTTAGCATCTTTCTTTGGGCTTCTTTTCCATTAAAAAATATTTTTGATGAAATCATTCTAAAACAAGAGCGTGTCGGGCCACGCTCAGTGTAGGGTTCCGTAGTTTCCCGTCCGTTACAATAAGTGTCCAACTTTTCAAAAACTGTTCGTCCCAATGTTCAAAATAATTTTCCTAGAAAGTCTTCATAAAGCTCTACTTTCCAGATTTTTTCATATTTTCTAAACTTATGGTTCAAAAGTCCCCCTCTAACTTTTGAACCATAAGTTTAGAAAATATGAAAAAATCTGGAAAGTAGAGATACATTGATTTTTACTTTTGGAGCGATTATTGAAAATCGATTACCGAAATTATTGAAATTATCAGAAAATGATTTTAGTATACATTTTTTTCCAATTTTTATTTTACTACTTTGTCGGCGTGATTGATATACATATTGGTACCAAATTTCAGCTTTCTAGTGCAAACGATCACAGGGATTAAGCGAGGACGGACGGACAGACATGGCGAAACTATAAGGGTTCCGTTTTTGCCATTTGGCTACGGAACCCTAAAAACAGTCAAGTGCAAGTAAGACTCGCGCACCGAGTGTTCCGTACAAACTGTTGGGATTTTAGGTTAACGGAAATTTATATGGGTATTTATGATCTACTAACTTCTACCAGCGGCTTCGCTCGCGTAAAAGTAACTTTGGTAATTATGGAAAATCCTCTCTTAGTGCTTCGTCATCAAAGGAAACCTTTTGCAAAATTGTACACTCCTAGTCCCAATAGTTTCAGCCATGCGTTGGTATGCCAGTCAGTCAGTTTCTTCTTTTATAATATGAATGACACAAGAACTCACCACGAAACAAGACCTCTGGGGAACATGGAAAATCCGAAAGGTTGTCACCATGTCCCCCAGATCGAAGGCAACGAAGGGACGGGGTAGGAGTTTAGACAGTAAGAGTCTGACACGCCCTCCCGCTCCACCCAAGAATAGGAGAAGTCATTCTGATGATTCCCCTACCGAAAAAAAAACCACGAAACAAGACCAACTCATCCTGCAATCCCATTTGTTTACTATAATAATCTAGGTCCAAGATCCTACTCCTAAATAGCCTAGTTATTCCGACATCGACATGCGGACCCCGGTGCAGGGGGCCACATGGCCACATCCTCATTAGCCCGAGGGGGGGCTGAGCAAATGGCGTGTAACACATTGTGCCAAGGTGACATGCATTCAGTGAGTGAGAAACTCGCTGTGACACCGATTGCTGAAGGAAGTTGGTTGGTGTGGTGTGATTAGTTGGTGGATGGGACAGGTAGGATAGGTTTAATAGGAGGAGCAGCTCTGGGCGGAGAGGAAGGACGTGTCAGGCTTTTACTGACAAAAACTCAGTCCGGTTCCTTCTTTGCGTTCTTTCCAGGGCCCCGGGGTTTTTTTTCGTTTACCCCGGATGGGGTAGGCATCTAGTTCCCTGTAGGCTGTATACCATGAGCAAACTGAAAGGATACATTTGCTTTTGTAGAGATATGGGCTGGTAGTAGTGAAGGCTGTTAAAGCTGAACAAATGACGTGTATCACATTGTGCCAAGGTGACATGCATTCAGTTAGTGAGAAACTCGCTGTGACACCGATTGGTGGAGGAAGTTGATTGTGATTAGTTGTTGAATGGGACAGGTAGGATAGGTTTAATAGGAGGAGCAGCTCTGGCTGGAGTGAGTAGGATATCAGACTTTTATTAAAACCCCCTCCTGTTCCTTCTTTAAAGCCGGGCTTGTCTTCCGTTCGCCCCAATGGGGTAGGCATCTATAGTTACTTGTATGCCCTGAGCAAACCGAGAACACGTGTGATTGGTGGTTTGTGGTGTGGTGTGATTAGTTAATGAATGGGACAGGTAGGACAGGTTTAATAGGAGGAGCAGCTCTTGGCAGAATGTCAGGCTTTTACTAAAACCCAGTCCTGTTCCTTCTTTGCCTTTGTTCCAGGGCCCCGTGGTTCTCTTTCTTTCACCCCGGATGGAGTAGGCATCTAGTTCTATGTATGCCCTAAGTAAACCAAAAGGACTCAACTGCTTCTGGAAAGATGTGGGCTGGTTGGAGCGAAGGCAGCTATGGCCCATGCTCAATGGTCCACCATGAACTAAGTGCGAAAATCAAACCACAAAGACAAGATAAGAAGACACGTAGTTCTGCTCAAGCATGAACGGGGTATTACTTTGTGTAATTTATATCATCACCACTACTCTGAAAACGGTAAAGGAAAACATCGTGAGGAAACCGGCATGTCCTAGAACCAAAAATTTGAAGGCGTGTGACATCCACCAACACGCACTAGACCCACGTGGTGGATTACGGTTAATTTCTTTTCTTGAGAGGAGGTCTAAGTCCCAGTAGTGGGAAGATTATAAGGCTGATACTATGCTATATATATATACTAGTTGTCCCCTGCGGTTTCACCCGCATTTTTCATTACTGCTCCGCTCCCGTGGGTCGCATTCCTCGATAAATGGGCTATCTAACACTGAAAGAAGTTTTTCAAATCGGACCAGTAGTTCCAGAGATTACCCCCTACATACAAACTTACAAATTTTACCTCTTTATAATATTAGTATAGATAAAAAATGATGACAGCAAATCGGTCGTGGTCTATTAGTACGGCTGCCAGCCAGAGCTGCGGGATTGTTCGAAAAAGTGATGTGATCCTGGAACAATAAGAGTAACTGAAATATGAGTTTTAGTTAATAAGATCCTGACATTCCCTCGTCGCGACATCTATGACGTCACAGAGGAACTAACCTTCAAAATCTCGCGGTATCAAAGTTTTCCGCGCGAATACAACCGTCCAAAATCAATTTTCGCACAGTTGCCCGGATCAGAAATAACATCCGTTTAGTCGGAGCTCAACCTCCCTTTTCAACGGAGATATGTGGGACTTCACATCCATTTCCGCATAACTCAAAACCCTCTCGACCCATTTAGAGCCGGAGGGGTTATTTAATAATTTTTTCTTTAAAATAAAGTGCCATATTAAATATAGCCAAAATAAACAATATTTTATAATAGCCATAACATTAAGGTTAACCATTTTATGCAAATTTTCCTCAATCAGGCGGTTGAAGAAATTCAACTCTCCAAGTAAATTAATTAAACAAATGACTCGCAAAACATGTTTATTCATTTCGAATCCTTAATATTTTACCAAATTAATTTATGTTGGCTGAACTGTACCGTCTCCAATTTCGTTGTACCCATAATTTGCATAGATATGAAGCAATATCGCAGTCCAATCCTTTTGATATCAACCTCTCTTTGAACTGACGACAATGTCCACATTCCCCTACAATTTTAGGCCTGACCTTTTAAAGGCCTGTTTTTGTCAACTAACCAGTACGCAACTATATAGATAACAACTAAGGATAGTTTCCAACTAGTTAGTAGAAGGTTGACACAATACGAACCTAATTTTGGTTGTAATTTGGAAGGTACTATCAACGTAATAGAAAGTCCCTTGGGTTGAAATTAACTACAATTAAAATTCTGAAATACAAAGGCTTCTGGAGATGACGGTAAATACAGTTGGTATTTACGACACTAACCAACATCTGGAAACGCGTCACACTAGAAATGGTTTAGCCGAAAAAGGTCTATTTCGCAGGAAATCTCCTCGTCTTAAAATGTGTCTTTCTCAGAATTACTCTTTCTCAAGAGTTCGTTTTAGAACAATACCTCTTTCGCAGAAAGTCTCTGTTGCAAAACTTTGAGTTAGTAACTTGAAATGAAATTGGCTAGAATTTTGGGAAGGCTATGCAACGTCAGCGATGCATGTGCCGCGCACACTTTGCAATGACGCTGTGCCGTGATGATGGAGCCCGGGCCGTGTATTGCCAAACTGTATGCTGACCCAGACCGGGGTTGCTCTGAGTTCGATCGCAGTTTGCCTTTGTAGTTGAAGAGCAAACTGCATACCTATTCAGAGAGTGTCTGAATCAAAATACATTTTGCTTTAAAATACTAGAGCAAAATACATACGAGTCCAGACGTCCAGCGTCTGGTGTTGTATGTAATATGGCATTGATAATTTAGAGCAAAATGCATGTGAGTGGTCTTCATTTAATAAAGTGTAAAAATAGAGTTACTTTAAAAAAACCGACTTCAAAACTGTTATTTATAGATCGATGTAAGCCTTAATAATTGAAATAAGATTGCCACTAGGCTAGTTTGCGGTACGATTATGCTGTTAGAAAAACAGTTGACATATTTACTAATATTTGTAATATATAATTTTCATTTCGCAGTTTTGCGTTATTAATTAATCTATCACATACCCGCAAAACGAGATACAATAGTAAAACAATAACAGCGCGGTCTCATAGGACCGGTCGGGGATTCATGAACTAACCAAACCAATTACAGTTTAGAAGTCGGTTTAAATTACTTACCTATTGAGTTCTTTTAATTCCTTTTTTATCTCTCTGTTTTTTAGGGTTCCGTAGTCAAATGGCAAAAACGGAACCCTTATAGTTTTGCCATGTCTGTCCGTCCGTCCTCGCTTAATCTCTGTGACCGTTAGCACTAGAAAGGTGAAATTTGGTACCAATATGTATATCAATCACGCTGACAAAGTAATGTAACAAAATTTGAAAAAAAAATGTTTTATTAGGGTAGCCCCCCTGCATGTAAAGTGGAAAGTGATTTAATTTTTAATTTCTACCCTAACGTGTGATATATTGCTGGATAGGTATTCAAAAACAAATAGGGGTTTACTAAAATCATTTTTTGATAATATCAATAATTTCGGAAATAATTGCTCCAAAAGTAAAAAACAATGTGTCCCCCCCCCCTCTAACTTTTGAACCATATGTTTAGAAAATATGAAAAAAATCTGGAAAGTAGAGCTTTATAAAGACTTTCTTGGAAAATGATTTTGAACTTGATGGGTCGAACAGTTTTTGAAAGTTGGGGACACTTATTGTGACGAACGGGAAACTACGGAACCCTACACTGAGCGTGGTCCGACACGCTCTTGGCCGGTTTTTTATATTTGTGCGCTAGGTATTTATAATTTTCGATTGGGAAATAAAGCACAAAAGGCGTGGCGTGACGCCATCTCTTGCTATTTGAGTTTTTGTTTTTGGCATTCAATGCAAATCGCCATTTTCTGTTCTTCTTTTATTCATTTACTTTGTTATCATATCGACTCAATTGGGTTATTACCCTACCGAAATTACAAACAGGTAAAATTTATTGTGTTAGTACATCTTTCTTATGAAAAATTAATAAATACTGTAATCGGAACCACTTATAGTTTTTTTAACACTGTCATGAAACACGTCAGTCAGTTACAGGTATTCGCGTGTTACAGTTTGCTTTACATTCAAGCGAGCAAAGTGCATACAATCTCAGAATGCTCTGAGCTCGTATGTACTTTGCTCCAATTTTTTTGTGATTTTAATGAGCACGACGTAGTTCAGTACAGACTATGGGTGTCTGGGTCAGCATACAGTTTGGCAATACGCGCCCGGGCCAGGCCTTTACTCTTAAGTTGTAGGTGCGTTTACAAACATGTAATCTCACATACATAAGACAATTAAATTAATACCTACAATAGAACAGTGTTCAGTATAAACTTCATCTCGTTTCTATCATCATCATCTGCCTAGCCTTATTCCAACTATATTAGGGTGGGCTTCCAGTCTAGCCGGATTTAGCTCAATACCAATATTTTACGAGGAGCGGCTGCCTACCAGCCCTCCACAACCCATTAATTGGGGTAACACGGTATCTACTTCATAGCAAGACTGGAGTCAGATTTATTGGTTTCTGACTATCCGTAACGACTGCCAAAGATCTACAAATGACAGCTGAGACCTACGGCTTAACGTGCTTTCCGAGGCACGGAGGAAACTCGGTATGTTAAGATGGTCACCCATCCGCAGACCAACCTTGACAAGCGTTGCTTAACCTTTAAGATCGACCTGTGCGGCTGTTATTATCTAGCCACGAGCTCCTCAGTAACTTGAAATAAAATTAGCTCGAATTAAAATCTCTGATTAATTTTCTGTATGTGATTACTAGTACGTAGGTACCTAATAAACACGTTCGTTAGCCTTTAGTCTTGCCTATTTTTAGATAAGGTTCTAAGGATATTTGAAGTCGGAGATAAATATTCTAAAGTGGTAATATTGAAGGTTTAACGGTACTGCTACACGAGGCTCCGGCCATATCAATAGGATAAAAACTGTTCTACGGGCACTTCGAAATCCTTTAGGATTGGGACGAAAAAGAATTCTATTCAATGGCTATACCCCATAAGTGCTGATCTTTTATAGAGATAGACCTATTAGGTTTCTTTACTTATTGAACCAAAAGGTACTAGTAGCAAGTTATTTTTGCTCTTTTCTCTACGATAGTGCGGAGTGCCGATTGAAAACTCTTGACCAAGCGAAACTTCGAAAATCTTGTTTTGTTTCTTTAAAAAAATAAGGAATGCTTTCTTTTATTACTAAAAGGAAGCATTAGATAGTTATTTATCTCCTGTATTTACAGTACTCATTCGAAAGTGCCCAATAGTTGCTTGTTCCCTCCCCTCACCTTTTGAGCGAGCCTTACGTCCAGCGGTGAACGTCTTTCGGCAAAAATGATTACTTTTACGTCGTTCTTACACAATTGTACAATAAACCCCCTTTTTCTATAAACTTAACATAGAACTTCAAAATCAGACTAGTACAAGAAATTCACCAACTAGATCAAAAGATAAGGGGAAGACTATAAAAAACTAAGATGAAAATTTAATTAAGTTTATATACCTACCCATTCACACGCATATACCTACGCTGTCAGAACCAAAATTCAGGTTAAAACTAAACAACGCCTTTCTCCTGTTCAATTTACTTGATCAAGAGAAGAAAACCCTTTATTCAACATGCAAAACTTTGATTATTCAAACAACTTCTTTATTTATTTACATATCATTAAGAACTTGGTCTTATAAAGTCTTTACTTGAGCTTGTTATAAGGCAGTTAATCGTTTTGCGTGTGTCCTAATTGCCTGTTAATTACCATACATGCGGTAAACAGTCGTTACTAGCCCAAGTTTAGAGTAATTACAAAGAGTTAAGTCGGAAATTAAAGATGACTTATGGTTCGCGGAATTGTCTTTGAAATTTCTGAAAGTTTAATTTACGGTCCAATCAGGCGGCAGGGTTTGACTTAATACTTATTTGTTTGCATAATATATAACAGATATGATAATTTAGGTAAATCATCATATCTGGAAACCCTAACTTAGATGGTCAATGGGGACGGAAGGTTCTAGAGTGGCGGCCACGTACCGGAAGGCGCAGCGTTGGTAGGCCTCCCACAAGGTGGACCGCGACCTGGCGAGGATCGCGGGAATCCGATGGATGCGAGACGCACAGGACCGGTCGCTGAGGCGACGCTTGGGGGAGGCCTATGTCCAGCAGTGGACGTCTTTCGGCTGAGATAGTGATGATGAATTTAGGTAAATACTTTTTCTCTGAGTTCTGAGGTGGCAAGGCCGTAAGCTTTCGTTTTGCTGTAAAAATATGTAATGGCATTTCTATATCTTTGTCTTTTGTAGCTGTCTCTACTTTACGGGCAACGAATCTGTATCTACACAATACATACCAAAATAAACCCATTAATGGCAAGGAAATTTATAAAATCTGATATTTTACTCATGTAATCAGCAATAACAACGTATGTAGTAAACAAACAGACAAAACCCACAATTCTTTTATCTATACTAATATTATAAAGAGGTAAAATTTGTAAGTTTGTAAGTTTGTAGGTTTGTAAGTTTGTATGTAGGGGGTAATCTCTGGAACTACTGGTCCGATTTGAATGAAATTTGGTACAGGTATAGCCTGAAACCCGAGAAAGGACATAGGGTAGTTTTCATCCCGGAAATCCCCCGGGAACGGGAACTATTATTTCACGCGGACGAAGTCGCGGGCAAAAGCTAGTATTTTAATAAAAACAAAAGAGAAGCGCCAGTACCCACAGATGTTGGAAAAGTTGTAGTTTGTTCTACAAACTGTATCAGACAAGATGCGCTCCAAAGCGGCACTCTGCCACTTAAGTGTTGCCAAAGTAAAATTGGAGCGAGTTAAAATTGTACAAAAAAGGATACGATGCTACAGGTTGCATACAAATTGGTTAGTAAGATGGTCTAGTTTGGTCTCGCTTGGGATTTCTAGGTTGTTAGTGAAAAACTCTATTTTTGAGAATTTTATTTAACTAGATGTGTCTTGTTATATTTAGTGCTCATTTGCCTTCATAGTTTTAAGTGGCAGTGATCGGGGCACATTGCTCGCAGAACAGATCTATGTGGACGAAAGGTTCCGGAGTGGCAACCGACAGAAGACCCAGCGCGCAGCGTTGGAAGGCCGCCCACAAGGTGGATCAATGAGCTGGTGAGGGTGGCGGGAATCCGATGGATGCGAGATGCACAGGACCGGTCATTGTGACTACGCTTGGGGGAGGCCTATGTCCAGCAGTGGACGTCTTTCAGCTGAAATGATGATGATTATGAACCTTCATCATACCAAATGTTAGTTTAAATACTTATTGTTTTTTGTGAGTACTAAAACAACAGTTTTCTTAGACATTCCAACCGGAAAATTCACTAATATCTTCCTGAAATAGGTCAAAAGACTCGAATATTTGTTCAATTATTCGGATTTAATTATTCGTTTGAAATGGAATATTGTTGTAAGTAAGATTTCCTTTGCGAACATAGGCACTACATTGTAAATTAATTTCGCTTTGCTGGAATATTTCCATCATGTCTTTTGGCATTAATTCTGACGGAAAATTAAATTTATTCCGACTTGTTATGTATTTTGGAGGCAGCTAGTTTAATTCATGATTTAGTAAATAGCCTAGGCTGATAACTAAACGGCAATATTTAAATATCGGCCTGATATTTGACAGTTAGGTTTGATTTATTTGTTTTATTTAAAGTTTCAATAACTATTTTTTCAGAAGCATAAATACTGCCTAGATAATTGGTGAGTATGTCGGAGCTATACTGTGTATCTAGTCCAAGTAATAGTTACTTAAAGTATAGTTTCCAAAATGTTAGTGACAGCCTCTAAATACTTCTAGGAAGTTTCATCAAAAGAACATAAATCCAAAAAAAAAATATTTCCACTTAAACTTATTTTTATGTGGAGGCTTGATACTATCGATTTTCTCTAGCTAAATATTTTGTAGTTATATTGTAAAAACCGTAATAATATTAAAACGCGAATGTTTGTATGTATGTGTTTGTTAATCTTTCATGCTAAAATGGCTGAGCGGATATGGATGGGTACACGGGTAGGCCATATCATGAAATAAAATATGGAACATTTTTATTCTCAGAAGTAAGAAATATGATACCGATGGAAAAAAAAATGATATAAACTACAGCTTGAACGCGATCCCTCCTGGTGGTAAGCAGTGATGCAATCGTTGATGATGAGGCGCACTAGTTTTATAAGAGCCTAATCACTCTAGCCTTGAAGACACCTAAATTATAATCGGACGAGAAGCCCGTAGAGCAGGCAAATTGTTCCAGTTCCTAGATATATGCGGTTAAATCAATGTGGCATAACGCTTTGGCCGGACTGTAGAGGTTTTAACAACGTAAGGGTAGATACTCGCCGTAGGGCGATTTGTCGATTTATTTTGCTTCCAAAAAAAAAGCAAAACAAAACCAGCAAAACCGCTGCCCGATAATAGTGCAAAAACAAATCAGTATTCTATTAAAATTAAACTAACTAACTACAACTACTAACTATAAACTTTATTTTCTAATAGGCAATTACCGATATCAATTAATTACATCAAAGCTTGCTACAAATTTGTGATTGAATTTTACCGACGACAAAGAACAGAAAAATGTAAAAAGCTTGCATCCATAGTCTGCTATCAGCTGCTCATAGATCAGTCGCTATTTTATTTTGATTGTCTGTTTTCGTAAATTAATAGACGAAAAAAGACCAGTAATCTTAACCCTAGAAGCCTAATCTACGTCTGCGGGGCGTACACGAAACCGAATATCGTTTGTCTCTTTGTAACGGTTGAAGTTTGCTCGTCGTGCTCTTTCGCCAACTCAGTGGCCGCGCCGGGAGTTAGCGTATGGTGCCAGTATCGTTAAGGTAAGTTCCACCATTTTTGATTTATCGAGGTATTGCACGCCTGCGAAACGTATGTTAAGGCTTTGTGTACTTTTGAAATAGATTAGGCTTCTAGGGTTAAGTGTTTTGGAGCCAAGCAAGGCTGAAGCCATCTGGGTCCCTACAGGCCAGCCATGGCTTTGCTTCAGAATGAGAATCCCGTAGTGAGAAACTATCCAATGACTTCTCCCGGTAAAAAAAAAAGTTCCTAATAGGTAACACTACTACTTTTGCCTCTTACACTGTTCTGCCAATCTACGTTAAAATGATACCGACTTCAGGCACGTTAACATACTACGTCGGAGTTACAGGTGCACTTACATGAATTTACCTGAAGCCATATATTGTGAAACTTTGGCACGTGAAACGTCGAAGCGTGTCGTGTTGGCACTAGGATAAGTTCACATTAGAAGCTGTTGCAACGATGTATTTTCTATTTAGTTAAAGTTCTAATGGCTGGTACTGGTCGGGAACTAGTAAAGTTGAAGGTGTCTGTAAGTAACCATAAGTCGCGCCTTTCTTTAGTTTGGACTCTAGTGTTAAAAGCAGGTCGGAATCATGTCCCAACGGTGCAGACATTTATTTTATTTATTTATTAGCTTTATTTTTATCCCTTACATTTTAGTGTTTGTGTTGTTTACTTAATTATATATTTGTTAGTAGTGTTAGTTTTGTGCTTAGCTAAGGTTAGTATTGTTAGGTGTAAGGGCCGCCTTTTGCGGTGAAAGCCTCCTCCAAACTGTTCCAGGTGTCTCTGTCCCTCGCCTGTCTGGGCCATAAGGCTCCGACTACCTGTACGATGTCGTCACTCCATCTTTTAGACGGTCTACCCTTCCTTCTTTTTTTATAAATTGGGTACCAATTTGAGATAATTTGTGACCATCTTTCATCCTTAATTCTCTGAATATGTCCTGCCCATTTCCATTTTAGTGTAAGCACCTGTTTGACCGCGTCTCTCGCCTTTGTTCTTTTCCTTATCAGTGAGCTTTTAATTCTATCTTTTAATTTAATGTTCATGTAGCTCCGTTCTATTCCTCTTTGACAGCTTCTTATTTTATTTAAGAGTGATTTCTTAAGAGACCACGTCTGGCATGCGTAAGTAAGAACCGGCGTAAGGCAGATGTTCATCGCTTTTGTTTTCAGTTTAGTGGGTATGGGGCCTTTGAAAATTTCCTTCATAGCCCAGTATTTGTTCCACGTATTCTTCACTCTGCGATCAATTTCTTTTTCTGAACAAGATTTCATTGATATTAGGTGTCCAAGGTAAATGTAGTCTGTGACATACTCTATTGGTGTTGACATTATAGTTATAGGTATTTCTTCACGATTGGTCATAATTTTTGTTTTGTCCCAGTTAATTTGTAGACCCACGGTCTCGCTGTGATGACTAAGGGACTCTATCATATGGTTCAGTGTGTGCGGGTTTTCTGATAGCAATACTATGTCATCCGCGAACCTGAGGTGTGAGAGGTACTTGCCATTGATATTTATTCCCGTATCGCTCCAATCGAGATTCCGGAATATAGATTCTAGGACTGCTATGAAAAGCTTTGGGGAAAGCGGATCGCCTTGCTTTACCCCCCTCCCTACTTGAAATGTTGGTCCTCTTGAGTCTAGACATACTCTTGTTGTGCTTCTCGAGTAAATCGCTTTGATAAGTTCAATGTAGTCGTGGTCTAGTCCTTGCTGGTTTAAAGCTTGCCATATAGAGTCATGTGAAATTGTGTCGAAAGCTTTCGAGTAATCTATAAAAGCAACGTATAAGGGGAGGTCATATTCCATGTACCTTTCGATTATCATTTTCAGTGTGTGTATATGGTCGGTGGTGGAGAAATTTTTCATGAATCCCGCTTGTTCTATAGGTTGGTTCTCATCAATTTTCGTGGTGACACGTCTTAGTAGAGTCGATGCAAATAATTTATACAGGCAAGATATAAGACTGATGGGCCTGTAATTGGATATCAGTTTGGGGTCTCCTTTTTTATAAAGTAGAGCTATTTCCGAACATGTCCAAGATTCCGGAAGTTCTTTTATTACTAGGATACGATTAAAGAGCTCTGTGAGTGGTTTTATTAGCTTTTCTTTCGCCGCTTTTATCATTTCGTTTGACACTCCGTCAGGTCCTGGGCTCTTTCCTGCTTTTAGTTTTATTATAGACACCTCTATCTCGCTTTCTATAAAAAGTGGTACCGTTTCCTGGGCTGTTTCAAAGTTTGTAGACATTGGTTTCTCATGAGTTTTATTCGCACATGTGTAAAGGTTCTTGTAAAACTGCGTAGCTATCGCCATTAGGTCTTTCCTGTGTGTGACGGTGTTTCCTGAGGTATTTTGGAGTTGTGTCATGACATGTTTGGTAGTTTCTAACTTCTTATAAGCCTTTCTTATTCCGCCTGTTTCTTCTATGAATTTGCTAATTGTATCTAGTCTTCTCGTTTTAATGTTTTGCTTTATTTTTTTGTGAATGGTCCTGTATAGTTTACTCAGTCTTTTCTTTTCTTTCCTTGTTTTGTTTTTCTTATTTTGTAATATGTGTTTTTCCATTTTTAAAACTTCTATTTCTTCTGTTATAATTTCTTTTCTTCTTTTTTCAGTTGTATCTTCAATTTGTTTTTTGTAGCCTTTTAGTAAAAATATCTCTATTTTCTTGTTGAGTTGGTGTACGCTGTCATTTTCGCAGTCGGAAAAGGATGGTAGATCTTCATTTTTAATTTCATTTCCCGCACATGCTTTATCTCGGTAGCGAGCACGAGATTTTTTGTTTTCTTTTAAATTTAGAGTGATTCTAAGCATTCTGTGGTCACTGGGGTGATGCAATTTACTCATTACGTTTACGTTTTGTATATTTTTTGTGACATTTGTAGCTATAAAGTCGATTTCGTTTTTTGATTTTCCATCAGGGGTTTTCCAAGTCCACCGAAGCTTACCAGATTTGTTGAAAATTGTATTAGAAATTTTTAGGTTGTATTGGAGACAGAATTTTATGAACCTTTCCCCTCTCTTGTTCCTTTTTCCATAGCCATACCTTCCCATTACTAATTCTTCATTTTCTTTGGGGAATCCTATTTTTGCGTTCATGTCTCCTAGAAATATTATATTTCTTGTGCACTTATTCATTGCTCTGTCGAGATCAGTGTAGAAGTTTTCTATTTCTTCTTCGGTGGCTCTTTTAGTAGGGGCATATGCTTGAATTATAGAGAATTTCTTTCCATGTATACAAACGTGTAATACAGCAGCTCTCTCGGATATTGCGATGAAATCTTGTACTTCTGTATTGTATTGTTTTTTTACAAGAAATCCAACCCCTTTTTCTCCTTTTGTTTCCCCGTAGTAGTATAGAAGATATCTCCCCCTGTCTTCAATTTTATAACCTTGTCTTCTCACTTCGGCTAAACCGATAATGTCCCATTTAATTTGTGCTATCGCGTATTCCAATTCAACTACTCTTGCTTCATTTACTAATGATCTGACATTGAATGTAGATACAAAGTATTTTTTTAAGTTTGGAGGGTGGTCGTCTACAACCCCCGCGGTGACGAGCCGTTCTGGGGGAGGATATGTAGTTTTCGTGTTTGTCTTCAATATATTCAGTTTGTTTTTTATGTTAGAGGATGCAGTGTTTTCGTTTTTCTCGAGGGATCTTAATTGCTATTCATCTAAGTCGGTGGAAGGGTACAGAATTTCCCCATCTCCCGGTTTTTTAGTTGGACTGACGTTTTGTTTAGTGAGGAAATCTGCCATAGAGCTCTGATTTTTTCCCATTGTATTTATTTGAGTTTTATTCTTTTTTGTTGCTTGTTGTTGTGCGAGATTTTTGTATGAACTTAATATCTGGTGGGGAGGGGTTATTTCTAGTTCTCTCTTTTTCCTAGTTTTTTCTGTTTCGGTTTTGTTTGTCCTTCCCTCTTCCGTTTTGCTGCTGTGTTCTGATGATGATGGTTCTCGAACTATGAGTTTGTCGTATCGCAGGTAAGCTATTTTTCCGGCTTCCTTTTCTTCTTTTAACTGTTTTTGTAACTCTCTTCGCGTTTCTAGAATTTGGGGTGGGAAATCCTCTTTCATGTAAAAAGTTTTCGTTTCGATATTTTTCTTGTTTTTCAAAATTGTGATCTTTCTGCCATACGTTGTAAAAGTTACGACGATAGGCCTCACTTTATCTTTTTGGTATTTTCCCATTCTGCGGAGCATCTCCAATTCTTTTCTGTCACATTCCAGTTTTAGTTCGTCTTTAATAGTTTGTAACACGGTTCCTTCTAACTCCTGATATGATTTTTCGCCTTCTTTTACCCCGAAGAATATAACATTTCTTTGCCTAATATGTTTTTCTATGGCGCTAATTCTTTTGTCATTTTTGGAGTTAGTTTCCTTAATTTGATCGAGTTCTCCTTGTAACAAGTTAAAATTTTGGTCTATTTTATCATTTATTTTGTTTGTAATACTTGTCTCTAAATTCAGCAGAGATTTTTCAGTGTCTCGTTTGATATCTAATCTTAATTCTTTTAAAAGTTTTTCTATTTCCGACATGGTGGCGCCCTCTATTGGTATGGTGCTGTACTATGTGCACTCTCGTACAACTCTGTGTTAGTATGCTTTGGAAGCAATTTCCCCGGGCGGAGATAGATGTCGCTCTTCCTTGCTACTTTTTACTGTTTAGTTCGTTCGCTAGATGTCACTAGCCGCTGAGTTATTCATCGATTTTTGTGTTATGAATGTTATGATGGATCAGGATGACTAAGAATATTTTGGTTTTGTAGGTTATGTTTGCACTTAATCAGATTCTCAGTGTGATTTCGAGCTTAAAGGCTATTTCTTCATTAGTAGTACAGTTCAAAACAATTATTACACGATTTTTAGAACACAACAGGCTAGTATTTCTTCAAAATGACAATGTCATTCACCTCACTTATTTTGTTGAATTTCACTCAGTTTTTATAGTTATTTTAAGTTGATAACACTTGTAGTCAGGGTTTTTACTGTTCATCACTGTTTTAACGTGAGATTGTCCTCTTTTTTATCGTAAGTACAATTTAAAACTATAAAATCGACGAGCTTTTACACAAACAATGTTTACGTCACTGCGCCCTCTCCTCGGTGCAGACATATTAAACTGATAATGCTGCCCTGTAAAAAGTATTGCAGTCCAAAAACAACTTGCTTGAGACGATTGAAGTACGAGTACGTTGAAAAAAATTAAAAAATCGGAAGTAATGTAAAACGCTTATAATTATTTTTATGCTTTCCTTCTTTTTTGTTCTTTAATTATTTTTCTTTATATTTTTTATGGTTCTATATTTCTAAAGACAGGACACAAAAGAGTCAACAAGACCTTATTCAACTTCAGTAGCCTATGTTAATAGGCTGGTCTCTCTTAACACGAGACATATTACGCACTACGTATGCGTACATGCCTGCATCACTAGCCTGCACTCCGAAATATAGACGTCATCCAAAAACTAAACAAAACTAAAAAATATAGCATTCATTGTGATCGAACCTTAAAGCAATAAAATATCAAAGAAAATGAAGTGCAGGAGCTTGCAGACTTAAAGCCTCATTTGTGAGGACTATGACTCAGGTTGCCATGGTAACGCGCTAAGAACTTGTAGGACTTCCATCGTAGATTGAACGACTCCGATATTAAATTAAGTTTTTAATTTTCTACTTACACAGTTCAGAGATCCAGTCGATAGTAATTGTATCGTCGATTTATTGGAAGACAGGAATAACTTCAGTAACTACTCCTGTATTTCTAAAAAAAAATTCCTGCTGTCGCTAGGTCAGTGTCCGGGGATTTAAAATCATCAAAACCTTGAACTTTTTTTTTAGTTACCACTCCACTCTTATTGGTTGTAGCGATGTTTGTATTGCTTATAGCCTTCTTCAATATATAGGCTATCTGATTTTTCTCTCTTATCTGAATTCGAACTATATTGCTCTTGAGATGTTAGCCAAACTATTGTAATTATCATATTCTTTTTTAATTTTATCCACAGTAAAATCTTTAAGATAAAATATAAACTTGAAGATTTCAAGGTTAAATTTGAAAAACCCCCCCACTGGACTACAAATGGAATAATGACGTAGATCATCATCTGCCGAGCCTTTTCCCAACTATATTGGGGTCGGCTTCCAGTCAAGCCGGATTTAGCTGAATACCAGTATTTTACGAGGAGCGGCTGCCTACCAGACCTCCACAACCCATTAACTGGGGTAACACGGTACTTCATGGCAAGACTGAAGTCAGATTTACTGGCTTCTGACTATCCGTAACGACTGCCAAAGATCTCCAAATGACAGCCGGGACCAACGGCTTAACGTGCTTTCCGAGGCACGGAGGAACTCGTTATGATAAGATGGTCACCCATCCACAGACCAACCTAGGCAAGCGTTGCTTAACCTTGAAGATCGACCTGTGCGGCTGTTATTATCTAGCCACGAGCTCCTCAAGGAATAATGACGTAGATACCACGGTGTTTACCTGTTTAAAGCATAATTTTTCGCAAGCCCACCCTAGTAAGGCTAAACCCACTCAAACTCATTGTCACAAAAAGCAATCATTATTATGTCCATTTACTAATAACACAGACTAAGATCGAAGGCAACGAAGGAACGGGGTGGGGTTTAGTCAGAAGGAGTCTGACACGCCCTTCCGCTCCGCCCAAGAGCGAAAGAAGTAATTCTGATGATTCTCCTTCAAAAAAAAAGACCAAATGCATAAATAATATGATTTTTCCAACACACATGTCGGACTAATACACAGATTTGTGACTAGTTGCTACCAATTTTTACGTAGGCGTTACTCAAGTCAATACAAACAAACTGTACAAACCAATTTATTTCCCAAGAATTATGAGTTTATGAGATTCATAGGTCCGGCAGATATAGTAGGCAATTCCAATATATTCTATTTCTTGCCATGAATATTGGCAAAGGTTTGAATTATTGCCTTTGACCCAACATTTTATTTGTGCTACGAAAATCATAGAGACTTCGTCGTTTCGCTCCATTGGTCTGTGTCAAGGGTGGATACAGTCCTTAAAGAAGAATATAGTCTCGGTAACTCAAAATTTTGCCAAGTGCGAGTCGGAATATGGACTCGCTCGCAGAATTCTACTTATTAAAACCAACTCCTTGTCCTTCTTTGCCATAACTCCAGGGTCCCGGGGATCTCTTTCGTCAACCCAAGACAGATAATTTACAGGTAAGTTTCATGTTAAAGAATGCTAGTCTACATTTCAGTTTCTTAGTAGTACCTAATGTCTGCTATACTTAATAACTTATATTTAAATAAATAATAATCTTTACTTTAATTCATGAATCCCCAACCGGTCCTATGAGACCGCGCTGTTATTCTTTTACTATTTTGTCTCGTTTCGCGGGATTTAGGTTAAATAAAAACAGATTGTTGTACAATTTTCACAAAATGGGAAGTTTTAAATTTTTAAACAATCAAAATTGGTGACATGCTACCCTTTTTGCAAGGCTATGACATAGCTTGTATTATAGAGTTATAGTGCCGAGCCCCTTTTATTGTATTAAATATCATTATCTAATATAAAAATTCATACTTTTGTCCAGTTTTTGTCTAACTTATGTAGGTCGTTCAAAAGTTTCTTCTCGAACCGTACATTTTAGATTTCAGTTTCAGGGATCGTATTATACAATTCTGTCGGGTTCACTGATTCGAAATAAAAAGTTTTTGTGCTGTCTAATTTCATATTTTTATTTTTGGGTATCTAAGGACTACTGTTCACGGACGCGTGGCTTCATAGACGCGTATTTGTCATTATACCCTTGTTGTACGTTGTGCTCGCGTGCAGACATTGCCACTTCATCGATGGAGTTTCATAGTTTTGTATGCAAGCTTCACGCACTAAGCTAATTTATAATGACGAATAAGTACCCGTCTATGAAGTTAAAAATCGTACGTCGTTTGTGATTGAGATTGACGTTTATTATACTTGTCCTATATACCTAGTTCTATAACCTAGAACTGCAGCTGGGCACGGGTATGCTGGAAGCTTGGAAACTGAAAAAGACATTTTTGGAACCGGTCTGGCGGTCTGGATAGACAATCTCCATTTCTCCACGCTAAACTTCCCGCGTTCTTAGATTTTGAATCGAGTCATATTGTGAGTTAGCAAATAAACAAAAGTGATATCGAAGACTTTGCTTTGCTTTCCTGATATATCAAGACCCCTCTGATAACGAGACTCCGTTATACCTACATGGCTTTTCGCCAGTTATAATTAAATTTTGTGTCTCATAATATCTCAAGTAACATTTTATTATTGAACGAGATAAGTATCAATATTATGTACAAAATTACTGTTTTATTTGATCTGTTGATGAAATCCTATCAACAAAACAATCCGGTTGATTTCATCATCTTCTTGTTTCTGAAAATTTGATTAAAGAGTTACGTTTCAAAGGTTTTCCAATCAACTGAATATATGATTAAGGAAGCTGGATTACAACGTATTGTCATTCCGTTTAATCATTTATGCAAAAATACTTCCAACATTGAGAGATCTAATAAAGACGTAATTCCATTCACAAAAGTTTATTGACTTCGATTTACAAAATCAAATTACCTTTTCCTCAACGTTTTGAGAAATAATAAGATATCAGGGTATCGGTAAATCTTATCTGCGTGGGCATGTAAGCCGGTACTTTATCGAAATCAGATTTAGTCAAATAAATATGAAACCTTTACGAATTTAATGTTTTTATTAAAATTGGGAAATAATTTTTGCATTTTACAAAAGGAGAAACCGAATCAACGCACAGCCGACAGCTACAGAGACTAGGGGCGTAAAATTTTGCAGAAAGCTTCCATGTAAAAGAAAGTTTTCTAAAAATTAGGATTGCACTTGTTAAATTTAATAATCCAGACATAAAATCGATAGAATATGCCATTTTACTAAAATTGTGGTAGACGAACCTACACACTACGAACCTACACATCCTGCTACTAATGCGTCACAAACTTTTCACCACTGTCAATACCAAATACCAACCACAGATGTGCGGTACATTGTACCCTAGGTTACAGGTTCAAGCGTGGTTATTTTGTTCTAGATAGGGCTGGAGTTATTAATCGAATATCTTTTACTAGTCAGGTTTGCAGTTTTTTGGATGTAATATTACCAAATAAGTTCTCCAGCCAGTAAATCTGACTCCAGTCTTGCCATGAAGTACCGTGTTACCCCAGTTAATGGGTTGTGGAGGTCTGGTAGGCAGCCGCTCCGCGTAAAATACTGGTATTCAGCTAAATCCGGCTTGACTGGAAGCCGACCCCAATATAGTTGGGAAAAGGCTAGGCAGATGATGAAGTTCTCCAGCTCTGGGCGGAGTGAGATGGAGTATCAGATTTTTACTTACTGGCTGAAACCTACCCCTGTTCCTTCAGATGCCCTTTTAGTAGGGGAGCCCCAGAAGGGATTTCGGGATTTACTAAAGCGCGGCAGATTAATATACAGGGGGATACCTTGCACCCAGTTAAGTACCTTCACCAAATATGAGGCCCATATATAAAGCCGCCCGTGAAGGATACAGGATCAGATTAGTAAAAAAAAAATGACCCTCAGACATTCTCGAGCGCGTCAGATTAAGGTAGGGTGAGTTAATTACATCTTAAAAAGTGTATATTCCACTAATCTGACAATTTGAGAGAGACGTAAAGAAAGGGGAGGGCAGCAAAGTTGTAAAAAAAAAACGTCATCTCGACATTCTCGAGCGTAGCTAATTTTTTTTTTATTTTGAAGGGAATAATTCAAGAATAATGAAAAATATATAATCTGACGATTTCCGCAAGCCGAAATAACAAAAAATCGTCGAAAAAGTTAAATGCGTGCAGTTGTGTGATGGCTACATTTCCTTCTCCGGTTTTCTAAAGAGTTCCCTCAAAATTAGATTTCGTGGGAATTTGAACTGATTCGGACCGTTAGATTTTGAGAAATTTTGAAAAATCTCATAAAAATAAGTTTTATATTTTGAAAGTGGTTTTTTTTAAATAACTTTTCAACGGCTTTATCGATCAACTTCAAAAACTAATCCGCCTTTGAGCTTGAAAAACCACGTCGATCGCTACCAAGCTGGTCAAAATCGGTTGATTCGTTCGAGAGATATCGTGAACGAAAGAAACCCGAAAAAGTGATTTTTCGGGATTACTCCGAAATTTTTGGTTCGATAAATTAAAACTAGAAAATAACTTATGAGGATGATAAAACTGCGTTGAATGCCGCAAACCGCGTGAAAATTACTTGATCCGTTCAAAAGTTATTGCGGTTTGAAGATTCCAAAAATAGTGTTCTATGAAACTTTTATCAGACTTTCGAGCTGGGAGAGCTCAAATATTATCTCTTTGAACTCAGCGAGCTCAAAATATCACATAAAATATATTTTGAGCTCAAAAATGATATAAGTACAATTTTAAGCGCCCAGGAATGGAATTAGCTGGAAGTTGCAGGGGTTTTTTTGTCAGATCAGGCGAATCCCTCTAGATAATCGTCAGATTATGAGACAGTACGTTTAGAACATAAAGATGAACCATATATATCTTAATCTGACGCGCTTGAGTATTTCAAAATGGTGAATTTTTTTTGCACTTTATGAAAGTGGCCACGAGTTTGCGTCCCATCGAAATGGTCAGATTAGTGAAAAGGATCTTTTTTTTTGGTGCACTTAACACTCCCTTAGAAAATCTGACGCGCTCGATTAAATTATTTTTTTTTCCATTTTCAACCCTTCCATATAACCACCCCCATCATGCAAACGATCAGATTAACATACGTACATTATTAAAAATACGTAGGGCATTGATGCTATCAATATCTGACGCGCTCGAGGATGTCCATGCAACAGTTTTTTTTTACATATTTAAAAATCTATAGCCGCTTCCCCCACCGATGAAAAGGTATAATCATAGAACATTTTTTTCTTCTTATCATCTAAGCTTTGCAACCCAATAGGTCTCTACGACGCTCGAGTAAATCCCCATTTAGCATCGTGGCATCCCCTACTATTTGCGTTCCAAGACTGTGGGGACTCTTTCGAAGCATTCCACAAGTCCTGGCAGCTTGTGGTGTTACATTTGGTTCACAAAATAATAATAAAAACATAAATATACAAAAAATTACAAACTTAGTGTTTCCACATCAAAAAATAAATAAATCGTCGAATTTTGATCTCTCAGGAAATGTTTATCTCGGAAGTTTTTTGTTACGTATGGAAAAAAATATTTTTGTGTTGGATAGCCCAGTAAAGAAAATATTAAAAAAAAAAACAACATCACACTACTACCAATAGTAGCGGAGCAATAACCATTGACGCGGGTACAACTGCAGGGGACAGCTAAAAAATAAAAAACATCACACATTTAGATAATCATTTTTATCATAATTCTAATACAAAAACAAGAATTGCTGTTCTGTTCTGTACATCATCTGAAATTGGCTGGACTGATATTGTAAAAACAAAATGTACAAGTAAGGTTCTTAGAGAAACAAAACTTGGAAAAGTTTCCCGAAAATTTGGAAAAATTTAAGGCATTTTTTTTCTACGGAATTCTCAGACTATTTGGATCCAACCTTTGTCAGCGGGTACATCTTATAGGAATAATAACTATGTTCCGAAGATATATGAGATCACGGATAAGGCTGCGTATAGTGCTATGGTTAGGCCAGCCAGGACCACTAGCTTTCCGGCTGGGTGATCTGAGAAACAATGTTCGTCTTCACATATTCCATACCTGGGAAAGAGAAACAATCATTAATTATTAAGATATCATTAAATTAATGTGATAAATAGTCAAATAGGTGTCGCTGGGAATTACAACAGGGATTCCCTAACTGCCACAGGAGACTCATCCGTTGTCATAGGGGACTCTCTCTTTCTCTTTTTCTTTCTCTCTCTCTCTCGTGCGTCTGGAGTCGCAGAATAATTCTTGGTTATGGGCTAGCAGAGCGGCGAGCAATTGGATATTTATTTGTGCTTATTTTTGTATAAATAACAGTAAAAAGAATTATTTTTCTCGAAATAGCATCAAAATTGGTTATTTAATGAAACAGCAACTAAAATACTAAATATTAATTTGAGAAAGGTTGGTCGGAATATCTCGCTATCTCCTTTAAGTACACTTAATCCTTTGTAGTACACTTAATCTAATGTAGGGTTCCGTAGTTTCCCGCCCGTCAAAATAAGTGTCCCCAACTTTTCAAAAACTGTTCATCCCATCAAGTTGAAAATAATTTTCCTAGAAAGTCTTTATAAAGCTCTACATTCCAGATTTTTTTCATATTTTCTAAACTTATGGTTCAAAAGTTAGAGGGCACACATTGTTTTTTACTTTGGGAGCGATTATTTCCGAAATTATTGATTATTATCAAAAAATGATTTAAGTAAACCCCTATTCATTTTTGAATACCTATCCAACAATATATCACATGTTAGGATTTAAATAAAAAAAAAATCACTTTCCATTTTACATGTTGGGGGGCTACCCTAATAAAACATTTTTTTCCAATTTTTATTTTTGCACTTTGTCGACGATGATTGATATACATATTGGTACCAAATTTCAGCTTTCTAGTGCTAACGGTCACAGAGATTAAGCGAGGACGGACGGACAGACATGGCGAAACTATAAGGGTTCCGTTTTTGCTATTTGGCTGCGGAACCCTAAAAATCAGCTAGGTGGCAAATTGCTAACTTCAGTTGCCCTTTATGAGGGCGATGGTAATTCCTTGGAGCAATCCACAGCCTTGGCATGTTAAAGCCCCGTTCAGTCTGGCCGAAATCTCTTGAGAAAGAAAGAAAAACTTTTTATTTGCGGGACGGAACGGTGAGCTACCTATTGCTCGCCAACCGCAAGCCCTCATCTACAGTGGCTGGAAATCGTCATGCGACTCTTCGACGCCTGAGCTGACCTTAACGGGGGGCTGTGGTATGAAGCTTGTCTCTCGCTCTCAACTCACGACAATAATTTAAAACAATTTTAAAACTGTATATTTAAACCGTTAGTCATTACTGTAGCAAAACAAGGACCATTAATTCACACGAAATCACACAAACATTTCGAAATTACTTTAGGAAATGTTCGCTACGGGTGGCGTAGCATTGTGCTACGCAACGCTACAACACCACGCTACGACGCCTACGCCGAGTGGAACCATTTGTATGCGACTAATGAGTACGGGTAGAATTATTATTACGTTGTTCTAAAGGTGCTTCCAAACGAACTTTATTTTTCATTTATTTATTTAAGCTTCATGTACGGTAGTGATACATAGGCAGACTTACGCCCGTTTTCAATAACCTACCGCAGCAGTATTCTATCTATCAATCCACAAATTTTGGAAGGAAATGCTATCCATTGCATCGGTAGGTTATAGGAAAGCAAGTAAGGGCAAAACGATAGTTTTGTTTATCTTTAGTAGCTGAATAAATAGCTTATTGAAAACGTTAATGCAATACGGCGTCTTCTACCTGTCAACTTTCGGGTTAAAAATACAACACTGAAATAAAATTGAAAATTTTGTCAACATGTAATTTTGATTATTCTAAAGTCTGATTTTAATACATGAGACTAAATTGACACTGGCAAATGTCAAACTTACAATAACAATGATGCCAGTTCTTTTGTGTTGTGACAAGTGTGACAACCCACGTAATGTCATTTTAGTCTCAGAGATTAAAAAACGGACTTTAGTGCCTGTATTTTTTGAGGCTATACATCATCTGATTTATATAACGCAATATTTCGTGGTTTTTAGGGTTCCGTACCTCAAAAGGAAAAAACGGAACCCTTATAGGATCACTTTGTTGTCCGTCTGTCCGTCCGTCTGTCAAGACCCTTTTTCTCAGGAACGCGTGGAGGTATGAAGCTGAAATTTATATCAATTACTCAGGTCTACTGTCCCTTGAAGCTGTGAAAAAACAAAACTTCTAAGCCAACGCAATCATAAGATACAGCCGTTTATGCCGCAAATTTTCGACACTTGCAAGGGAATCAAAACCTACAGGGTGCTTCCCGTGAACTCAGAATCTTGAAATTTGGTACGAAGCAACGTCTTATAGCATAGATAAAGGAAAAATTACGAAAACCATAAATTTTTAGTTACATCACATAATATATTTTTTTTAAATAATTTTAAACTTACTACCCATTTCCTCATAAACGCGTAAAGGTATTAAATTGAAATTCATACCAAATACTCAAATCTATAATACCTTTAAGCTGTAACAAAATCAAACTTCTATGTCAACGCAATCAAAAGAAACAGCAATTTAAGCTGCATATTTTGAAACTCGCAAGTACTCGCAAGGGAATCAAAACCTAAAGGGTACTTCCAGTCGACCTAGAATCTTGAAATTTGGCATGAAGCAACGTTTTATAGCACACATAAAGGAAAAATTCCGAAAACCTTAAATTTTTAGTTACATTACAAGATTTTCTTTTTTGTAAAATCTTTAAGACTCGATTCGAGAATTGAACTGTTTTCATCTTGATAAATTGGTACGGAACCCTCAGTGTGCGAGTCCGACTCGCACTTGCCCGGTTTTTAATTACGGAATTTGTCAATAAAAACTAGTTTGGCGTTTTAACATTATTTTATCTAGTGATAACGCGGAAAAAGAAGTAGGACGCTTATTTAGAAGTAATGAGTTTTTTGGTCTAGGATATGGCCGGTTTCCTGATGATATTTTCCTTCACCGTTTCGAGAGCAGTGGTGATGAAATAAATTACACAAAGAACTGAGCCTTAGAGGGTACAACGCGTACTTACGACTTACGAACTGCTATGAAACATTGTACACAATTAAATACTTAATTGCATAGCAGACTGCAGAGGTTTTATTGTAGGTGTTGTGCAATCCCCCTATTTGAGCATGAGTTACTCTTGTAGTGTGTTATTAAAGTTGTGGTCTAATATATTTGTGTTTCTTGCTACCGATGTTACTGCTGATTATTTATTTTGTAGGGTTTGAAATAAATTGGATGCTTCATTTTTTATTGGACAAAAAAGGTTTACAGTTGCGGAAAGTAAATATTCGGATTTTTAGAGTATTATATTGTACTGGGCACTGCAGAGTTTTCAAGTTATCATTTTAAATTTCAGCAAAACGAAATTCGCAAAATGAGATCTGCACATTTTGTGCATAATGAGGCTCGGGGGGGTCATTCCTTTTACAGAAAAATTGTAGCTACTAAACGTAAAGTTAAATAATATACTGGTAGTTTATTTTATATCAATTACAATTAAATAAGGTATGTAGAGCTACAAAGTGGAATTTCTGAGAGGTAAGCGATGATGTGGATGATGGAGCACGCTTAAAATCAAAATCAAAAATGTTTTTATTTTACATGGGCACTTATAAAACGTCAGAAGCTAGTGCACGGTTTCAATTGGTCGTTTCCTATGGAGAAGAATCGGCAAGAAACTCCATGGTTACTCTTTAAAAAAAATTGGTTTACAATATTTCCATATTACAATACAGACACATATGCGAGGACAGTGTAGGCTAATCGATATTGTACCCAAAAGCACGACAGGTGAGTTTGCCTACAGGGAACCTATTCATTCTTGGTCTAAAGATCCCCAGGTAGTAAGCTTTCAGAAAATACAAAGTATCTGAATTAACCTTTTGGTTAAAAATAAAGGAGGTTTATGAGTGACAAGTAAATCTCACTCATTTCGTAAAAACGTGACCCATGCTCTCCGAACAATTTCCTCATATTGTTTATATTTTTATCATAATAGGATCACGTACTTAATGAAAACAAGGCCTCTGTAATTGCTGAAGCCATATTATGCATGGATGGAATATGTAATGGTAGATCTGATATACAATATAATCTTTTTTAATATAGGAAGCTTTGGAGGTAGATGGAAGAATACAGAAATAAGCCATGAGACAGCGCTTCCAATTCGTCTTTCGTTGACGTGAGTCTATTTTTATAAGCTTGTTGTTTCATCGAACACAATGCAATCCTATGTTTAATCTACTCTTCTTAGCGTGTCAATGGCAAAATTAATCAAAAACGTTGTCTGGCCACTGAGCCAGACAAGGTTTCTGATAGATTCAATACTGATTCGGCCACGCCAATACCGTCCACTGATGCTGTCGTTATGTCATGTTTGAACAAAGGGGCACCGCGTATGGATTAAATGTGCAAGATTTGTATAGGTACGAGTATATTTAAATTATTTTTTTATTGTATGGGTACATTGAAGTCCAAAGTTCTCGCAAAAAAAAGCAAATTTCCAGAGGTCTTTTCTGGATTAGTTTTACATAAATTTGGATATCAATAGAATCCTCCAAAATTGTAATAGCACGCGGATAATCACGTAAGAGCAGTTCTATGAAAAAAATTAAAATAAACTATCTTTCGTCCTTAATGCAAAAACCTGACATTAAGTACAGGCATACTACTCTACTAACATAAAAAGAAATGGATCAATAAATATATTCTATGGGATTTAACACAGCAAGAAAATATCCATGAAAACAAAACTCACGCGTTTAAAGTATCACATTAGGCAAATATTATTTCTGTGAAAAAAACTCCGGAGCTGAGAATCCTGACAAGTAATTGTAATACAAAAAGTTCTTTCTACATTATTTTATTTTATTATTATAAATGCGAATGTTTGAATGTATGTGTGTATAGCACTCCTTCATGCTTAAATGGTTACGTTGAAATCGTCAGCGCAACGTATGAACTGGATTTGTATCCATATCACATATTTATGTACGGAATTATAATCATTAAAGTCATCAGTACAACCCTCTTAGTTTATTTAACCCTATTAAATAGCATTAAACTTAACACAGACTTTCAAACTGCAAAAAATTCAGGTTAATTGAATTTTGTGGACTAACAAAGCACTCTCTGTCTCTCTTAAACTGATTTGGATGAAATGCAGCACAATGATAGACCATGTCCTAGAAAAGTAAAAAATATACTTCGTATCCTGTGAGTGTTTTCCTTTGGGATAATGTTCTAGTTACACGCAAGCGAAGTCAGTAGCAAAAGCCAGTATCTTCATAAAATTAAATAATCAAATATCAAGCAAAATTGGAACGAGGTTATTACATAAAATATTCTGAATGAACAAAACAGACTGAGTCTATAAGTCCAATTTGTTAGAAATAAGTCGAAACAACACTTGTTTTTGTAATTCTACATTAACCTAGTTACAAAGTGATTGTTCCATCAAAAATAACATTATTAAAGACTCGCTTTTTCCCACGTCTTCACTTCTGTCGCTTATTTAATTATTTTATGCTTATACAATGCTTTGTCCTGAATGACTGACTGACGGATCAACGCACAGTCTAAACCTCTGATCGTAAAGACTTGAAACTTGGAGGGTATGTTCTTTGTATGACGAAGTCATTCGATAAGGTATTTTTCGAAATTCTGCTACCTGGATGACTGGGGCAAAAAAAAGGGCAGGGTTTGTATGGAGAAATCTACTTTTGAGCGAACGAACCAGCTGGTAGAAGCGAGTCTGTATAATTATATACCAAAGGAGAAACTGACTGACTGTCATTTCAACACACAGCCAAAATTAATGGGACAAAGATCATGAAATTGAAATTTTACAAATAGTTTCCTATTAAAAAGTAGGCGAGCACTAAGAAAGGATTTTCTAAAATTCGCTTCCTAAAGGTATGAGACGGGGGTTCAAAATTTTATTGGAGAAAGCTACTTTTGCAGAAAGTAAATTTTTCAGGAATAGCTTGCTATTCATTTTGCTTGAGTGAAAGCAGAAAATGTATTATAAACAGCTGTTAGAGTTATAATGCCCAACAGTGAAAATATTATTTTCTTGTTATGCTAAATTCTTGAGGGATATTATCTTATGTATATTAGTAGACGAACTATTCCCTTGGAGGATTTGTACAATTACATAATAATTCCACCCAAATGCACAGGTAAACAATATGTGCATTCATGAGTGTGCTGTGTAAACTAGCACAAAGGTCAATGTACAGCGTAGCTCGTACTCTAGCTGCTACCAGCTTTGCCCGTGTGATAGTAGAAAATTGTCCCAAGGGAGTTCAATTTGTGCTATTCCAGGACATGTTTTACCCGTGTGCCATATTTCATCCATATCCATTCAGACATTCGAACGTCCAGAAGTAACACACACACACAACTTTTCATCTTTATAATATTAAGGAAACATGTATTTTTTTGTGGGTGAAAAACCATCAAATAACTTATTCCGGTGTAGCAGGAGCTAAAGATCGTATCAAACTTTTACTGACTTGCTCTACCCAGAGCAGGAGGAGAAAAGAAAAAGAAGAAAAAGAACGAAGGAGAAGAATAAATGTTGTTGTTGTTGTTGTAGTAATATGAAAGTCTCATACCTATTGTCTGTTCTATAAACCCGGAGACTAAATTAACATAAGTAATTTCAAATTTACTATAGGAATGACGCCAGTTCTTTTGTGTTCATTCAAAATGACATTGTTCAATGTCATTTTAGTCTCCGGATTTATAGAACATGCGATAGTTAAAAAAAGTTCCATTTTCTACACTTTCGCAAACGTCACTCGTAAATTTTTTAACCAACTTCAAAACGAAGGAGTTTTTAAGTTTTCGTACCCAAAGGTTTAAAACCCAATTGTTCAGACTTCGTTGTCCTTCTATCTTTTATCAGGCTATATCTCATGAATCGTGATAGCTAGGCAGTTGAAAATTTGACAGATGATGTATTTCTGTAGCTACTATAACATCAAATACTAAAAATAGAATAAAATAAATATTTAAGTGGAACTCCCAATGTGATTTTTTGCCGTTTTTTGTTACGGACGGAAACAAAAACCTACGTGCCGAATTTTACTTAAACGGTTTTTAAAGTATTGTCGCAATTTCCTACCGTTATCCTTTTTTTTGTTAGCCTATTCTGTCCCACTTCTGGGCAAAGTCCTCCCTCCACTCTTTCCATCTTTCGCGGGCCCGCGCTTCCTCTTGCCAGTTCTGAGGGAACCTGTCCAATTCGTCGCGCCATCTCCTTCGTGGTCTGCCACGACCCCGACGCACTGTTTCAGGGTAACAACTTTGTGCTATTTTAGGTCACAGTTGAAATAAAAAAAAAGATAAATGTAAATTACCTTATAATCAAAATTCCCACTACACAACAGCTAGTACCGAGCATAGAGTACACTGCAATCAACGCGTAGGCCTCAATTACTGCTCGTATCAATCCTTCGAGAAGTTGGTGCGAAAATTTTACAAGCATAGTGACATATCTGATGATTGGGTCCATTGAGCACGACGATTGAGGTCATTTCTGTTGCCTTCTGAAACAAATTTAATCAATCTATAAATTCCGGAGTACAGACATAGGTTGGCCAGCCTTTCGGTATTTTACAGGATACCTTTTGGAAAGTATACACGAGAATTGCATGACTTTATTACACCACCACTTTTCTACCTTTGGACAACCTAACTACCTCTACGGTCCAGACGTAGCGTTTAACCATCATGCGCTTCACCATTAACGAATACATCTCTACTTACTCAGGCGGGATCGCAGTCAAGAACTAGATTATATTATTAGTAAAATAAGTATTATATCAGTGATCATACGTGGATCCGAGGATTAGTAGGTATTAATGTAGAAAAAACAAATAACTTATAACAATCGACATTCCAGCCAGTCAATCGATTACATTTCAAAAATGTTACATTGATTACATTTCGAAAACAGATTTAAAAAGAAAATAAATACGCGACCTTAAAAAGTTAGTAAAAAGGTGTTTCTTACTGCCATACCACGAACTCTTTCATCCTACATTCATACGTAAACGAATGTAATTCCCTGCAAAAATCTGTGTTTTCTATAAACTACGAGGCTTTCTGAGAGTGAACACTGTAATTCTAAGCCAGCTTGCTTCATAGTCAACAACATGATCGCTTACCATCAGGTCAGAATTATAATGGTCTGACGCTTGCCTAACATAACTGAAGTACAGAAAGGTCAATTTATCACTTTACAGAGGATGATGCTAATTTGGCTCTAGCATCATCCTTTGTTTGGCGATAAATTTTTTAACTGTATCCGACTTTTTGTTGCGAGTTATGATGTATTTCCGGATCCGTGAATCCAATGAATTGTGTGAATATATGACTCGTTACTCGTGTGTTAATATGTGAACCGGAAATCCATCGAAAGAACATCCATTTGAATTGGCCGAAATGTTATTTTTTAAATATTATGGATGAGCTGGTTTCCTCGGTTTCATTCATGCCAAACTCGTGAAACGGCACAATGCCACGTGGTCAAAATTTCAAAATGTTTTATTTGCGTGGAACCTTAAATCTTTTTTAAATACTCTTTCAATAAAATAATGGTCAGACGTTCTGGGATCTGAATGACTATCAAAGATCTGAACTGATCTGTAAAACTAACGCCCATTTTCAATAAGCTATCTATCTAAAGTTGCAGCTACTAAAAATAAACAAATCTATCCTTTTGCCCTTACTTGCTTTCCTATAACCTACCGACGGTTAGCATTTCCTACCAAAAGTTGTGACATTGACAACTAGAATCTTACTGTTTATCGGAGATAGCTATCTATTTATGATCTGCGGTAGGTTATTGAAAACGGGCGTTACGGGACCAACAGCTCTATGTGGTTTCCGAGTAATATTTTTTATAAAATGTCTCTTGCATGAGAGCTGGCCTCTTAGCCTCTCACAAACAGATCAAATAGCCACACAGGCAAGTTCAGAAAGAGATTGCAAGATGCTATGACGCATTTGAGCATTCACTCACAATTGCTTCCGATTGCGAAAAGGGAAAAATCAAATCAACCAGAGGGACGACATAGACTTGAAAACGTAATAATACCATCCTTAATTTCAGCTTGTTGTACAAGAAACCAGTATAAACTAGCATAATTTTAATACTGTAAAAGGAAATAATAAGATACAATTTGAAAGGACACTTACCTTAATTACTTTTGTATTTTCACCTCAACGGAAAATGATTTATAAGTAGGTAGGTACTGCTTATGAAAACGGCTGGTCACAAAATTTATCACGTAAATCACGAACTAATATATCTAGTTCATGATTTACGCGATATTTTAAACATGAAACAAGGTATTTAGAAAGGACATAATATTCAAAATACAAGACTTGACAGCTTAGAGTTCTGTCATAAATTGTCTATAAGTTACGGTACGCAAAGAGGTTGAAGCGATGAAGTATTATTCAGAATTTAGACTATTAACATAAAATGAGTCTGGTATTTAGACCTTTAACGTTTGTTTTGAATTGTTTCCTTACATTTTACATAATTTTAGCAGGAATTTTAGTCATAATTTAAGAGGATACTGATGTTCTTAGTACCGGCACTTGGTTATTATAACTAGAAACTAGGATCATAGTTTTCCGGTTACTCTACTATTTGTTAGAGCTTAAGCTCTAAGAACATCTTTTGCAATGCTTATTTATTATCTGTATTCATATTTGTTGGTCTGTTTTTTAAATCCGGAGAGTAAAATGACATTTCAACACAAAAGAACTGGCGTCATTCCTATAGTAAATTTGACATTACTTGTGTCAATTCAGTCTCAGGGTATAAAAAACAGACTTTAGTTAATTAGGGTTCCGTACCTCAAAAGGAAAAAACGGAACCCTTATAGGATCACTTTGTTGTCCGTCTGTCCGTCCGTCTGTCAAGACCCTTTTTCTCAGGAACGCGTGGAGGTATGAAGCTGACATTTATATCAATTACTCAGGTCTACTGTCCCTTGAAGCTGTGAAAAAATCAAACTTCTAAGCCAACGCAATCAAAAGATACAGCCGTTTATGCCGCAAATTTTCGACACTTGAAAGGGAATCAAAACCTACAGGGTGCTTCCCGTGAACTCAGAATCTTGAAATTTGGTACGAAGCAACGTCTTATAGCATAGATAAAGGAAAAATTACGAAAACCATAAATTTTTAGTTAAATCACATAATATATTTTTTTTTAATAATTTTAAAGTTACTACCCATTTCCTCATAAACGCGTAAAGGTATTAAATTGAAATTCATACCAAATACTCAGGTCTATAATACCTTTAAGCTGTAACAAAATCAAACTTCTATGTCAACGCAATCAAAAGAAACAGCAATTTAAGCTGCATATTTTGAAACTCGCAAGTACTCGCAAGGGAATCAAAACCTAAAGGGTACTTCCAGTCGACCTAGAATCTTGAAATTTGGCATGAAGCAACGTTTTATAGCACACATAAAGGAAAAATTCCGAAAACCTTAAATTTTTAGTTACATTACAAGATTTTCTTTTTTGTAAAATCTTTAAGACTCGATTCGAGAATTGAACTGTTTTCATCTTGATAAATTGGTACGGAACCCTCAGTGTGCGAGTCCGACTCGCACTTGCCCGGTATTTTTGTTATACTACTACTAGAAAATATTATGCATTATTATACAATTTTTAACAGGCCGTAACTTCGAGAGAAATTGTCGCACAGGAAATATAAAAAGGAAATGATAGCTCCAAGTGTCTAGCTTTTGGATTAAAACTTTAAAATTTTGTATCGACAGCAACTTGATTGACTGACCTTAATAAGTTCTTGAAATCCACCTTTAAGTTTCTGTGCGATCATTGGTTGCTGAGATATCGATAATATAATCAATTTTTTTTTTTTTTTTTCGTACTCTAACGGTGCGATATGCCCCTACAGCCCAGGCGCTCAATCTAAACCAAAATTCGTTTTTTTTTTTTATGTAGCAGTAAAAAAATAATCTATTTTTGTGTAAAACTCCTTAGTTCGCCGATTGTTGGCTTGCTGTTTGGTGCATACTGTTAGTATAGCAAGCATAATTGACATAAAAGAAATAAATCAGGTGAGATAGTGTTC